>CM032328.1:62673734-63982998 GCA_019022515.1 Quercus aquifolioides | reverse complement strand
CCGCTGTGTGGTTAAAAGTGGGCCCTATAGCGTCCTTAGCACGATTCCACGTAGTAAAGATAGAAGTTTCATATCACGTGCTACTAAGAAGGCCGTGGTTGCACAAACAATGGTTAGTCCCATCCACCTACCACCAGTGTGTGAAGGGAAGGTTGAATGGCAGAATGATACGCATAGTAGCAAACCCCTCACCATTCGAGCATGTAGAGGCTCATTTAGTGGAAACTATGTTCTACGACTAGTGGGCTCCATCCGGGGAAAGCTCAATATCAAAACCACGAGGTACTTTCGTACCTAAGTGGGGAGACATCCAAAATGATTCGGAACCTGAACTAAGGGAGTTGCTGGCAAAAAAAAAAGAGAAAAGAAAGGAAGCGCCCGCCGTAGAATCAGATGACACACCGCATTGTGTCAAGGTCTGGGGCCCTGATGGCAGGATTGTGTATAAATTATGAAGGCACGCGGGGCCCACAAGTGAAATACAAGCAGGCCCCACCCAAGAATGGCAGCACAGGAGTTGTGGCAGAAAAAGATGCACAGGTTGTGGTAAAAGAAAAGTTGGAAGAAGTTGACCTGGGGACTGGTTCACAAGAACTAAGGCCTATCTCAATTAGTGCGAGTCTAACAGAAGAGGATAAGTCAGAGCTGATATTGCTGTTGAAGGAGTTCAAAGACGTCTTCACATGGGATTACAGTGAAATGCCAGGGTTAGACCTTGGGCTAGTTGCACATACGTTGAATGTGGACCCAGAGGCCAAGCCAGTGGCTCAGTCTACCAGGATATTCCACACTGAAATAGAAGGGTGTGAGAGTGCTTTTTCTTTAACACTATGGCCCAAGGATCCTGGGCCGTGTGAGATATTTTTTGGTGGACTGGGATCAGTTCTCCGCAGCTAAAGGGGGCTGTTTTAAGAACTGATTGGTGCACAGAACAAACTTCCTACAATAAAAAATAGCTAACAAAAAGGCATATTCGTATTGGATGACAAATTAACAGTAAGGAAAAATGTACAGTAAATGAAGTATAACGAACACGCTAGAGATCCCTTGATTAATGGGGTGTATTTCATTAGTTTCCTTTAATTGTGGTTACAGTGGCTCGCTAGGACGTGATGCAAGGTCCAACTGGGTTCAAAAGTCACAGACTTGGATAGCTATTCAAGCTTCAAAGACTTGTAAAGTTTGAACTTGTTGAATCCGAGCGTGTACCTTAGCGGCTATCTCTGGGATACCGGGAGCAAATTTCCCTGTTTTCCCTTCAGTTTACAGAGTCCCTTTGTTTACAATTTTATGAGACCTCAGGAAGAATACTTGTAAATGCTTTAAAATGCTCTAATCGTCAAAAACTCCTGCCTGTAGCATGGATCCCTCCCTCCTTTTATAGCATAGTTTCGGGCTCCCGGGGTACTGATGATTTCCCCTTTTTGCCCCTTGAAGTCTGTCCCGCGCCTGACTGTTTCAGGATCGTGTCTTTTCCTTTTTCTTCACAGTTTCTCTCTTCTTTGTTGCGACCAGATGAAAGTCTCCCAGCTAGTTTCCTATTTCCAGATTTCCCCGTTGGCTGTCCTGAGGCTCTTTGGCTTTTTGCTCCAGCTTTTCCAGTGGTCCTCTCCTTGTCTTTTTTCTCCAAGTGGTTGGAACCAAGTTTCTGCATTTTGCCTTGTACTTCCACTGCGTGTCTGGGTCATAAGGCTCGCGTGCCTTTTGTCCCCTTTCTCTCTTCAAATTTGTTTTAACTTCTCTTCGCGCGTCCAGGGATCCTCTTCCCCTGGGGAGCTTCTGGACGTCCTGGCCCAATTCTGCCCTCTGGGCTTTTTCCTTTGGCGTGCTGGCTTTACCTGTTTTCTTGGGCCCTTTTTTCGTGGACCTCCAGATCAGGTCCTTCTGGGCCTCTTCCTCCTTTTTTATCTTTTCTTTCCTTTATTATGAGAGCCCACCCTTTATCATTTCTTTCCTTTTTTTTTTTGTATGAAATGGGCCCAATGTCTTTTCCATCTCTTTGGGCTTTATTTATGGTCATTTAATTATTTTGAACCTCAACATTTAGCCCCCCGAGCTCATGGGTTGCCTGCAGCCCATGCGTGAGTTTTTTTTTTTTTTTTTTTTTTTTTTTTTTTTTCTTCTTCTTGCAGGATTCTCTCTTGTTTTGATCTTTCCATGGGGATCCTGATCTTGCATTTCCTCGGCATCCTAGCTTCCTCTCTCTCTTTTTTTTTTGTTGTAACCCCTCCTTTTTTCGTGGGACGTGGCAGCTGAGTTGAAATAAAACTCCCACCACCTACTTTTACGTTTCCCATAATACTCATTAATAACTGCTGATAACTTCCTCCCTTTTGAATTTAATTCCTATCAACTGGCGCGTCTTTCCACACATTGCCTTCTCTAACTGCTCTTATTCCCTCATTCTAGTACTCTCTCTTTTATTCCTTTTTTCTTACTGAGTCTTCCATTTTCAGCCCTTTTCTTTTCTTTCGAACAGTATCATCGCTATCTTCTCTCTCTTCTTTCCAGATACCCATTGCTTTAATGGCTTCTTCCTCTTCTCGAAAAAGGAAAGAGCGTACTCCTAGTCCCTTTGAAGAGGAGGGTTCTTCTAGTTCTGCGCAAGATGAGTCTGTCATCGGTCGCCCTGCTTTTCCTTTGCGAGACCCTTGGTATTCTCCCAGTTTATTCTTTCCTCGGGTGTCCCATGGTGAAACCCCTCCATCTCCTCACGCCTGGGTATTCTCTGGTCCAGCGGGTTTTGCTGGTTCTGCACAGGTTCCAGACCCTAGGGAGGTTTTTGATCTCCAAATCAGGCAGGGACTTCGGGAAGCGGTCCCCATCTTCTTCGATTTTGTCGCTGGAAAGATCCAAGGCTGGCCCATTTGGGTGGATAACGAGCTTGCTGATAAGGAGTTTGTGGGTCGCTTGGAGCGTGCCGGCGTCCTGAAGGCAGTTGCTATCTCCAGGAATCTCGAGGGTTTCAGAGATGCCAAAGGCCTTAGGCATTTGGTGCGCCGTTGGTGTCCCGCTCTACACACTTTCTCCTTTTCCGTTGGTGAACTGACTGTTACCTTGGAGGATGTGGTCAATAACCTTCTCCTTCCGGTGCTTGGGGATGAAAGCCCCTTTGATATCGAGCTTTCTGCTAAGGACCTTGAGGTGGAAGAGAAATTATTTGCTCACTTTGGGGGACGTACTGCTTCTTCTGGTGGGAAACCGGCCAGGATGGGTAGATGGGTCATGACTCTTTCGCGTGAGAAGGATAAGGAAGTCAGGCGTGCCGGGTTCCTTGCATTCTGGCTTAGTAAGTTTCTGTTCAGCGAGTTCCCTGGGTATGGAATCAAGTCCACTCTTTTTCCTTTGGCGATTAGGTTGGCTCAGGGCGCTCAATATCCTCTAGCCCCCATGTTTTTGGGCCATGTTTATTCTCAATTGGATCAACTTCATGGAGATGAGGCTGAGGGTGATTCTTGCTATGTTATTACTTCTACGCTTCATTGCGCCATTCTTCAGGTATTTATGTGGGATCGTTCCTCAGTTACTTTAGCAAAATGTAGGAATTTAAAGTTTGTGAAGGATAAGTTTCAGGGATCCCCTGATGTTGTAAAAGGGCTTTGTGGTAGCTCTACTGACAGCCTTCCTATTATTTTTCGTTGGCTGAGTCTAAAAGGTGGCAATCTTAACTTGATTGAGTTATTTGATCAAGCAGGCCATTTGAATTGGCGTTCCCCCCGGGAATTTGGCCCCGGTTTTGTTTGCAATTCTGTGTTATCTCCCTTTCTGACTTCTACAGGGAACACTTTTGATTTACGTAGTGGTGATGAAGGTAGCTTAGCCTATTTGGCTTGCATCAGTCCTTCCTGGCTTCCTGTGCTTTCTTCGACTGGCCCACGGTACACCCATTACTCGGCGCATCGAGTACTTCGGCAGTTTGGCTTTGATCAGGATATTCCCCCAGCGTTTAATGATGTAGTTCCTTCTCTTCCTTCCTTGGATCCCTTCATGAGACTTCAGGCCTTTTCTTATTGGTCGAGGCGGAGTCCTCAATTTGTAGTGCCTAACTCTCAGAGAGGGGTTTTTGCCTCAAGTGGCTATGCTGGTTATTGGAGAAGGGTTCAGAAGTCCTTTGCTGACTATGTTGGTTCTGGGATGATTGGGAGAGTACCCAACCCTGATATTTCTTCCGCCCCGACATTCAACAGGCGTCTGTCCTTGCCTACTGCTGGTATTGTTTCCACTGCTGTGAGCAGCAAAACTGGTTTCGCAGAATGGCATGCTTCTAGGGAAGGTTGGGTGACTTATGCACGAGATTTTCCAGAGGCCTGGTTGGGGTGTGACCTTGTTGTTGGTGCTTCTACTGGGGTACCACTTAAGAAAGGGGCAGTAGAGGCTGTAAGTGCTAGCACTCCCGTTGGCACAAGTAAAGGGAAAACTATCAAGCAGGAAAAGTTGGAGGAGGCCGCGGCTGAAGAGAGTGTAGAGGACGTTGAGCCCAAGTCAAAGAAGAAGAAGAAAACTGGGAAATCTCAGAAACAGTTGATACTTGCTGAGGAGAAGGAAGTGGAGCAGCCCTTGGCCATAAGGGGCCGGGTGAAGACTAAGGTAGAGTCTTCTTTTCCCCAGGCTCCTGTGAGTCCTTCAGTTCATGGTTCCTCGGGACCCTCTGGACGTACCCGTAGTAAACAACAGAGACCTGGAGACCCTGTTGAGAGAGAGAGAAGGGCAAGGCCTCTTTCCTTCTTTACTCTTTTAGGTTGTAGTTTTGTTGTTTTCTTTTCCCTCCTTTTTTTTTTTTGACTAATGAGTGATTGTTTTTTCCTGCAGTCCAAGCGTAAGCTAGACCCTATGAAGGGTAGAAGCCAGTCTTCTGGTGAAGATGTGGTATGGTTTTCTTCATATTCATTTTACAAGTGCTATACACCGGTGCTGCCCTTTTTGCTCATGCCCCGTCTTTCTCCCCTCCCCCTTTTTGTTCCACTTCTCTCTTTTTTTTTTAGGTTGAGGTTCCTCCCCCTGTGGTTGATGAGACTTTGGAGGAGGAGATGGCTGCAGCTGCATTCCAGAGTAGGGAGGAGGAGGCTCCCAGCGGTGGCATAGCTGAGGAGATCGGGCAACCAATGCAGGATGTCCAGGCTGCCCAGGATCCTGAGGCTCCCAAGCTTCCTGCGTCCCCAGGTCCTCAGCTTGAACAGACCCTCAGTCCTGCCAGGGCTGTGTTACCTCAAACTGGGTTAAGCACAAGGACTTTGGGAGGCGCATCATCACCCGGGCAAACAGGTGAGCCCTTCCTTTCTTTTACACAGCCTTTTAGTCTTTATCTCTTTTGTACCTTTTTATATAGCCTTCTGAGTTTCTTTCTTTTCTTTTCCTCCTTTTCTTAGGCCAAGCCACTGCGAGATCTGCCTCTGGTGCTGCTACTTCTTTGGAATCAGATGATTCTGAAGGTTTGATCATTTCTATCGCATTCTTTCTGCCCCTTTTTTTTTATATGGCGAAGCCCCCTGTATCCCTGCCTTCTTTTAGCCGTTTTGCTGAGGCTTCCTCTCCTTTTCTTCAACTTGCCATGTGTTCTTTCCCAGAGTCCTTCAAGCGGTCAGGGGAGCAAGAGGAGGGAACCCCGCCTCAAGAGGCTGATACTGGTTTCTCTTCTGCCCCTTTTTTTTTTTTGCTTTTTTTTTTTTTCTTTCCCCCTCCCCCCTTTTCTTTTTTTGCTTTAGAACAAAAAGCTAAGTCTGCCTCTCCCCCCCCCCCCTCCTTCTCTTTCCTCTCTTTTTTTTTTTGCAGGAGTTGATATCAAAGATTCTGAATTTATGGTTCCTGAGGGGGGTGTAGGATCTGCTCAGGTTGTTGGCCTTCATGCTGTTCAGGGGGTTGAGGGTTCCTTTGGGACTCCTGGTGATGATGCAACAGTGGGGGAGGCTCCGGAGGTGATTGTTTCAGATCCTTCTTCAAGGCTCCCCACCTTTTTGGCTCGCTTTGATCTTCTAGAGTTCAACAGCCTCCCTGCCAGTCACTTCTGCCATTTCGGGTCCTCCTATGGCAGCTTCCTGCGGTTCTCTGTGCCTGCGGAAGGCCTACCACTGTTAGAAGGACTGCTTAAAAGTCATGGGGACTTTACCCTTGGTTTTAGAGGAGGAGTATTTCTGGGGAACATCCTGATGGAGCTGCTGTGTGCTGTGCTGATTTCATTGAGAGATTCTTCGCTAGACTCTCTATCTGAGGAAAAGCTCTTGGAATGGAGGGGAGTTGTCCAGGATCTCTTGGAAGCCAAGTTCAATCTGTCCTTTTTGCTGGAGTATCTGCGATCATTAGCCCAAGTGCTTTTCCAGAGGCGAGCTTCTAAAGGTATTGATGCTGAGATTGCTGCCGCTGAGGAAGCTTTGGCTCATGCTCACAAGACTTTGCAGGATCTGAAGGTTAAAAGGCAGAAGGTTCTTTCCTCTTCGGCTGTCCTTGCTCTTCCTTCGGATGGCTCCTTGTTCGCCGGCCTCCTTTCTTAGTTTTTTTTTTGTATGGACAATTTGGGGTTGTATAAGTGTTTTTTTTTTTTTTTTTTTTTTTTCTTTGATTGAACAATGCTTCTGGTTCTTTTTTTTTTTTTAGATCTGCTTTGAGACTGCTTTCATGTATTGGTGTTTTTATGATAGCTTCTGAGTGTTGCTCCTGATCCCTTTTAATGGCATGTGGATCTTCTTTCCTTGTCTCTCTCTTCTGTCTTTTTTTTGCTGAGTCCTGATCTGTGATTCAAGCTTTGTTGCAGGTTCCAGTCAGGTACCCATTCTCTCTTTTTTTTTGCGCAAGTACTGAACTGGGTACATTGGGTAATATAATATATATATATATTTTTGTCCCAGCTCATGAATCTTGACGGGTTTCTCCCTTTTTTGTCAAGTACTGGGCTAGGTATCCTCAGTATACGCCTGGGATCCTAGACCATGTATTTGAGACTTAGCTGCTTTCTTGCTATCTGTGGGGTGATCCTGGGTTATGCATCAAAAGTTTTTCCCCGGTATCCTCCCTTTTCTTCTCGGTTACGCAAGTACTGAACTGGGTACATTTTATTTGTCCCAGCTCATGAATCTTGACAGGTTTTTTTTTTTTTAATCAAGTACTGGGCTAGGTATCCTCAGTATACGCCTGGGATCCTAGACCATGTATTTAAACTTAACTGTTTTATCTGTGGGGTGGTCCTGGGTTATGCAAGAAGATTTCTTCAGGCATCCTCCCCTAATTTCGTCCGTGTTAGGACTTTGTGATACTTAGGATTTAATAACTGAGAAAAAGAAGAAATTTCATTGATCATAAATGTCATTCAAGGGATACAGCAATTTTAACAAAGATAATAAAGGATCATGCAATGTTCTTCTATCCCGAGTTTTTGAGCAAAATTACTTAAGCAATAATATATATATAAAAGAGAAACACTTAGCAGGTTGGAGAGTCTTGGCAAAAAGGGGTTCCAGTGTACTGAGAATTCTTTCTCCTCATGCGTAGTATTGTTTCAGCCACTTCCCATTTATGGGCTCTGTCAGGATTGTCCCATCTTCCTTTGTAAGGCAGTAGTACCCACTGTCATGGGCCTCTCTGATGATGTAGGGGCCTTCCCACTTCGGGGCAAATTTGGAGGGTCCCGGTAGGTTTCTTCTTACATGTTCTGCTGTCCTTAGTACCAACTGCCCTTTAGTGAAAGCCCTCGGGCGTACTGCTTGTGCATATGCTCTTGTCATCCTTTGTTGGTACCTCTGGCTTCTTCTCCTGGCTAGCTCTCTTGCTTCCTCTACTCCTTCTAGGTCTGCTAACCTCCTCTCATTGTTTGTGTCTTCGGTGTCCTCTTGACTTTCTTCGAGTACTACCCTTGGTGTGGGAACGATTAATTCTACTGGGCTGATGGCTTCTGTCCCATAGACCAGGGAAAATGGTGAGAATCCCGTGGCTGTTTTCACAGAGCTCCTGCATGCCCAGAGTACATCTGCCAGATGGTCACTCCATTTTCCCCCATACTCCTGCTTCATTTTCTTAAGGATCTTCAATATCACCCTATTAGTGGCCTCTGCCTGGCCATTCCCTTGCGGGTAGTAGGGTGTAGACCTTCCATGCTTGATGTAGTAAGCCTCAGTTAACCCCTTCATATCTTTATTTATGAATGGGGTTCCGTTATCACTGATCAACCTCCTGGGGATCCCAAACCTTGTAATGATATGGCCTCGAATGAAATTTGCTACGGCTGCTCCAGTGGCCTTTTTCAAGGCGATGGCCTCTACCCACTTTGTAAAGTATTCAGTGGCTGCTAAGATCCATATGTAACCACCGGATGGAGGATTTATAGGCCCTATGAGATCGAGTCCCCAAGTGTGGAAAGGCCATGGGGTTGTCATGTCCTGTAACGTGTTTGGATGAGTGTGGATGGCATCTCCGAGGACTTGACATGCGTGGCAGGTCTTGACCATCTCCTCGGAGTCCTTTTTCATTGTTGGCCAGTAGTACCCCAACAGTAATAGCTGTTTATAGAGCCTCCTTTTTCCTGGGTGGCTTCCACAATCACCGGAATGGACCTCCCTGACTACTTCCCTGGCTTCCTTTGGTCCCAGACATCTTAGGGGATCTCCGCTGTATCCCCTTTTGAATAGGACCCCGTTTTGTAAGAAATATCTGATCGTGAGTTTCTTGAGCTGGTGGGCCAGTGTCCTGTCAGTTGGTAGGATCCCTTGCGCCAAGTATTCCATGAAGGGAGTCCTCCAATCTTCTGTAACAAATACAGCATAGCTTTCTTCCTTGTCCACCGAGGATTGGCATTCTTGACATTTTTCCTGTATGGTTGATGCTTCTTTGTTCATATTTGGCCAGTAGTACCCCATGCGCTGCATCCTCCTATATAGACTGATCTTTTCTAAGGTCCCACAAACTTGGGCATGTAGCTCTTCCAACCTTAGCTTCCCTTCTTTCTCGTTGATACATCTAGATAGGATTCCTCCGGGCAGTCTTCTGTATAGTTCTCCTTCTATCAGAGCGTAGTCCCTCAGCTCTTTGACACTTCCTCCGGATCCTGTTTCTTTCATTTTTTCTTTTACCTCACTCCTCCAGTCCCACTGCTTGGACTCTCCGGGGGATATCTGCTGGAGGATTTTTAAGATGGAATGCTCCTGCCTTCCTATTCTGACCAGGGTGTCTTTTCCTTTGAATGGTACTTGGGATCCCAGGGTGGCAAGCGCGTCTGCAAACCTGTTTTCACTCCTCTGAGTGTATTCTACGCTAAAGGTCAGGAATTCCTGCTCCAGCCTCTGCGCCCATGTCCTGTAAGCTGCCAAACTCTTTTCTCTTAGTGCAAAGTCACCTTTCACCTGTGAGACTACAAGATTGGAATCTCCCAGTACTCTCATGTGTTTCACCCCAATACTGAGTGCTATAGTTAGTCTGGTTAAGTACGCCTCATACTCAGCTGCATTATTGGAGCAGGAAAAACCAAGCTTGAAAGATAGAGGTATGGTGTCCCCATTTTCACAGCTCAGTACGACTCCCACCCCATTTGAAGTTGTTGTGGCTGATCCATCGAATCTCATTGTCCATTTCTTTCCTGGGATTTCTGCTACTGCTACCTCACCTGGGATTTCTTCACTTAGCGAGCTCTCCTCCTTCCCTGGGAACTGTGCCAGGAGGTCAGCTATGGCTTGACTCTTGACAGCCTTGGGGGTCCTCAGGCCTATGTCATATTGAGAAAGCAGGACCAGCCACTGTGCGATTCTTCCTGTTAGGAGGGGCTGATGCAGGAGTGCTTTTATGGGGTGTGACTTAGTCACCAAAAGGATTTGGTGAGCTGAGAAGTATCTCTTCAGCCTCTGTGATGCGTAGATGACTACTAGGCAAGCCTTTTCTATTCTGGGATACCGAGTCTCGGCATCCTTGAGTGTTCTGCTTACATAGTAAACAGGTTGCTCGTTCCCATCATCATCCTCTTGGGCCAGCAGGGCTCCTATTGCTTGGGCATTTGATGCCAAGTACAATAGCAGGGGTCGTCCACGTACTGGTGCCTGGAGAGTGGGCAGATGGTTCATGATCTGTTGGACCCTTTGAAAGGCTTCCTGTTGTTCTGCTCCCCAAGTGAACTCAGTTCCCTTTTTTAATAGCTTAGACAATCCTCCTGTGGCCGAAGCCAATCCTGGCACGAACCTCCTGATGTATGAGACCCTTCCCAGGAAGCTCTTGAGCTCCTTCACTGTTGTTGGTCTTTTCATTGTGGCAATGGCTGCGGCTTTGGCTGGATCTACACTTATTCCTTTGTGATGTACCAGGAACCCAAGGAACTTTCCTGCAGATACTCCGAAGGCACATTTCATGGGGTTCATGCGTAGCTTGTATTCTCTGCATCTTTTGAAAACTCGTTCAAGTACCTGAAGGTGTCCTGTCCTAGTTTTTGACTTGACCACAATATCATCCACATAGTCTTCCATTTCCTCGTGCATCATATCATGGAAAATGGCTGTCATGGTTCGCTGGTATGTGGCTCCTGCATTTTTGAGGCCAAAAGGCATCACAGTGTAATAAAAATTTCCGATTGGTGTCCTGAATGCTGTCTTCTCGGCATCCTTGGCGGCCATACGAATCTGGTTGTACCCACTATACCCGTCCATGAATGAGAACATAGAACTTCCCGCAGCTGAATCCACAAGGAGGTCAATATTAGGGAGAGGGAACTCGTCTTTAGGACATGCTTTATTCAGGTTGCGGAAGTCTACACAGCAACGAATCTGGCCATTCTTCTTCTTCACAGGTACTATGTTAGAAAGCCATCTGGGGTGCTGAATGGGCTTAATAAAACCAGCTGCTAGCAGCTTCTTGACCTCTTGAGTTATCTGGGCTTCTACGTCAGTGTGAAAGACCCTGGCTGGTTGGATTACTGGTCTAACTCCTGGGTCCACATTGAGGGCATGGACCACTAGCCCAGGATCCAGACCAGGCATCTCATCATAGGTCCATGCAAACACATCTGTGTATTCTTTAAGCAAAGTCACCAGTGGCCCCTTTTCTTGTGTTGTTAATTGGCTACTGATGAAAACAGGTTTCTGGGATCCCAGTTCAGCCCCCAAGTTTACTTCCTGCAATTCTTCCTCAGGCTGGATTTGTGTCTCTTTAACTGGTTCCTCTGGGACTTCCTCTTGGGCGATCATACATTCTGGTGGTCCGGGACCTTCCTGCACGATGCACTCAGGCCCCGCGCACCTTCACAAGCGATATATTAATCTTCCCCCAGGTTCCCGTACTACTACACACTCCCGGGATCCTGAGGTGCTGGGCTCCTTCTTTTGCCTTTTTCTCTTCAGGAGGTCCCTCAAGTCATAGGTACCTCCTCCTTCTTCCTTTTCTAAAACGGGTGCTCCTGGGGTCCCTGGCATGGGACTCTCGTCATCAGGTTCTAGCTCATCATAGAACATTGTTTCTACAAAGTTTACTTCCCCTTGGCTGAAAGGGTTGTGGTTGGCAGGGATCCTTACAGGTCTCCCATTCAATCTCCCTTTAACACACTGATGGTACGTGGATGGTATAAGGCGGTGCTTATGGAGCCATGGCCGTCCTAGCAGTGCATGGTAGGACACCGCTGAGTTGATCACATGAAATCTGGTCAAGGCTACTATTGGCCCCACCCTTAGGGCTAGCTGTATATATCCTTCGGTTGATTCTGCTGATCCTCCAAATCCGGTTATCTCCATGGGAGCCCCCAGGATCCTCCTTCCAGCTAAGCCCACGGCTTCCAAGGTACTCAGGGCTATGAGGTTGAGTGATGCCCCTGTGTCTACTAGTGCTCTCCTGATTTGGACACCATTTATGGTGGCCATTAGGTAGAGAGGTCTGCGATGGTCTGGATGCTCAACCTCCATGTCTTCATCAGTGAAAGTTATGGCATTGGTTGTCTCCAGGAAAGCTCGACTGGCATGTGATTCTGCTGTGAAGCATTCCATTCCTGAATCTGCTGCTATGGTCATGAGAGATTCCGTGGCCACCCTCCTCGCTTCTGGTCCAAATCCCAGCTGATTGAATAGTGATCTGAATTTGGGATTCTTCTGGAGGGTCCTGACTGTGTTTGGGTGGAAGGATCCTTCTGGCTCTTCTGGTTCTGCCGGGTTCCCATGGATTACCACAGCTACCACCCCCTTTCCTTTGTGGTTGGGCAGGGGGTTCCTTTGTACTTCTGGTTCCTTCTGGGTGAGCTCCAAGGTTCCTTCTCTCAGCTTCCTGTGAAAAAGCCTGCGGAGGGTCCAGCAATCCTTGGTGGAATGCTTAACATAGTTATGTATCCTGCAAAACAAAGGATTTTTTCTTTCTTCTTCGGTTGGTGGCCTGGACACAGTGAACGGCCTAACCACTCCATCCCCAATCCATTTGTCCAGGACGTGGTTTAATTCTTCTTCAGTACATGGGATCACCGGTGGTTCCTCGAATGTCTTTCCATCAGGCCTCTTCCTTTTTTCTCCTACCGATGCTGTCATGGCTTGGGACGCTGGCACCCTCTTTGCCCTCATAGTTTGTGCTGTCCTTCTTGTTCTCTGTAGCAGGTCAGCGAACTGTGTAATACATAAATTTTCGAGATTGAGTCTGTAATCGAAAAGCATGTTGGAGATGCAAGTCTCAACGAGCTCTTTTTCTTCATGGTCCCCATAACAGTCTAGGGACACATCTTCAAATCTTTTGATGAACTGGACAGGATCCTCTCCAGGCCTCTGCCTTACCATCTGAAGGCTTTGGAAAGTGACCTTGTCCTCACCAGGGTAATATTTTGCACAAAATCTTTCCATCATTTCGTCCCAGGTCTTAATGGACCCAGGTCTTAGTGTGGTGTACCAAGTGTATGCTCTGTCCACTAGGGACTTAGCAAACTCTCTTAGGCACAGCTCTCGGTCTCCTGCGTAGGGACCCATAGTGTGGACAAACCTACTCACGTGCTCTACTGCACTTCCATTCCTTCCATCAAAAGGATGGAACTTTGGTGGCTCATATCCCTTGGGGTACGGCTTACCAAGGAGTTCTGGTGGGAATGGGGGATCCCGGGAAAATTGCTTGGGGGTCCCAGAAAGTTTTTCCCTTTCTTGCTCCAGGAGGGCACTGACATCTTCCAGTGTTAGGTATTGGGGGTTAGTTCCTCCTCCCACTGCTGACCCTCCCTCTGGCTGGGTTCCGTCTTGGTTACCCACATGAGGGGCATTGTCTCTGACTTCCTGTGTCTTGCCTTCTTTAAGAAGGCGAACTTCTTGTTGCAAATCTTTCAATATTGCAGTCATCTGAGCTACAGGGTCTAGCTCCTGTCTTGCATTCCTCTGTTCTGATACTGCTTCGTGCTCTGCTAGGGGCACCTCGCCTCTTTGTCTGGAGGCCACTTCATTTTCTCCCACGGGCTCAGAGGCCGTGGGTGGCATATTAGCACCCTTACTGTTCCTTTGTCTTGGAGGCATGTTCTGCGAAGGGATTGCTTCTTCCCTTTTCTTTACCCAGTCCCCAGCGGAGTCGCCAAAATGTGAGAGTACTTTTTCTTTAACACTATGGCCCAAGGATCCTGGGCCGTGTGAGATATTTTTTTGGTGGACTGGGATCAGTTCTCCGCAGCTAAAGGGGCTGTTTTAAGAACTGATTGGTGCACAGAACAAACTTCCTACAATAAAAAAAATAGCTAACAAAAAGGCATATTCGTATTGGATGACAAATTAACAGTAAGGAAAAATGTACAGTAAATGAAGTATAACGAACACGCTAGAGATCCCTTGATTAATGGGGTGTATTTCATTAGTTTCCTTTAATTGTGGTTACAGTGGCTCGCTAGGACGTGATGCAAGGTCCAACTGGGTTCAAAAGTCACAGACTTGGATAGCTATTCAAGCTTCAAAGACTTGCAAAGTTTGAACTTGTTGAATCCGAGCGTGTACCTTAGCGGCTATCTCTGGGATACCGGGAGCAAATTCCCCTGTTTTCCCTTCAGTTTACAGAGTCCCTTTGTTTACAATTTTATGAGACCTCAGGAAGAATACTTGTAAATGCTTTAAAATGCTCTAATCGTCAAAAACTCCTCCTTGTAGCATGGATCCCTCCCTCCTTTTATAGCATAGTTTCGGGCTCCCGGGGTACTGATGATTTCCCTTTTTTGCCCCTTGAAGTCTGTCCCGCGCCTGACTGTTTCAGGATCGTGTCTTTTCCTTTTTCTTCACAGTTTCTCTCTTCTTTGTTGCGACCAGATGAAAGTCTCCCAGCTAGCTTCCTATTTCCAGATTTCCCCGTTGGCTGTCCTGAGGCTCTTTGGCTTTTTGCTCCAGCTTTTCCAGTGGTCCTCTCCTTGTCTTTTTTCTCCAAGTGGTTGGAACCAAGTTTCTGCATTTTGCCTTGTACTTCCACTGCGTGTCTGGGTCATAAGGCTCGCGTGCCTTTTGTCCCCTTTCTCTCTTCAAATTTGTTTTAACTTCTCTTCGCGCGTCCAGGGATCCTCTTCCCCTGGGGAGCTTCTGGACCTCCTGGCCCAATTCTGCCCTCTGGGCTTTTTCCTTTGGCTTGCTGACTTTACCTGTTTTCTTGGGCCCTTTTTTCGTGGACCTCCAGATCAGGTCCTTCTGGGCCTCTTCCTCCTTTTTTATCTTTTCTTTCCTTTATTATGAGAGCCCACCCTTTATCATTTCTTTCCTCTTTTTTTTGTGTGAAATGGGCCCAATGTCTTTTCCATCTCTTTGGGCTTTATTTATGGACATTTAATTATTTTGAACCTCAACAAAGGGCAAATAGTCAAAGAAGTGCAGAAATTACTGGCCGCAGGATTCATCAAGCCCATTCAACACCCGCACTGGCTATCCAACATAGTACTAGTAAAGAAGAAGAACGGATAGATAAGAAAATCTCAACAGAGCCTGTCCAAAGGACGAGTTCCTATTACCAAACATGGATTTACTAATAGATTCTGCGGCAGGAAGTGCCATGTTTTCATTCATGGATGGGTTCAGTGGATACAATCAGATCAGAATGGCACCAAGGGATGCGGAGAAAACCGCTTTCAGAACACCCATGGGCAACTTCTACTACATCGTGGTGCCTTTCGGGTTAAAAAATGCAGGTGCAACTTATCAATGAGTAATGACGGCCATATTTCACGACATGATGCATCAAGAACTAGAGGACTATGTGGATGACATAGTGGTTAAATCAAGAAGGAGAGAAGAGCACTTCTAATTGTTGAAAAAGGTATTCGAAAGGTGTAGAACCTTCAAACTAAGAATGAACCCTCTCAAATGCGCATTTGGAGTGTCCTCTGGGAAATTCCTGGGCTTCCTAGTTCACAACAGGGGAATAGATGTGGACCCGGTCAAAGCCACCGCCATATCCGAAGATTCATCCCTAGGTCGGCATCAATCACTTCTGCTTTCACCAAATTACTCAGGAAAGGGAAAAGCTTTGAATGGGGAGGAGCGCAGTAGAAGGCCTTCAAGAGGCTATAGTAGATCATGATGAACCTCCCTACGGTACAGGTCCTAATCCACGAAAAACCATTGCTACTCTACCTGGCCACCAACTCGTATGCCATCGGTGCATTAATTGCCCAAGAGGATGGGGGTGGCGTTGAGCAACCAGTGTACTACATCAGCGGTGCCTTAAAAGATGCAG
Organism: Quercus aquifolioides; assembly: GCA_019022515.1. Classification (NCBI taxonomy): domain Eukaryota; kingdom Viridiplantae; phylum Streptophyta; class Magnoliopsida; order Fagales; family Fagaceae; genus Quercus; species Quercus aquifolioides. The sequence continues at coordinate 63,967,389 of CM032328.1, read as the reverse complement.
AAACTCGTTATCTCAGGGCAGTTTGGGCGTGTCTGGCTATTGTGTATGCTTCGTAGAGGTTACGCTATTATTTCTTGGCCTACGAAGTATGGCTAATGACCAAGTCACATGCCATCAAAGCTTTGTTGCAGCAACCAATCCTCTCTGGTAGAATATCCCAGTGGTTGTTACAATTATCACAATACGACTTGAGAATGGGGACACCCAGGGCGGTGAAAGGTCAGGCCATAACAGATTTATTGGCACAGTTTCTGGGAAAGGAAGAATTCCCGCTAGATGATGAAGTTTCAGGGGAAGTAGCCATGGTAGAAGAGGTCAGCGAACAATGAGTAATGAAATTTGATGGGTTTTCTACCACCCAATCAGGGGGAGTGGGAGTAGTTTTGTACCATGAAGAAGATAAGACAGTGGCACTATCGTTTAAAGTAGAATTCCCTTATTCAAATAACACGGCAGAATACGAAGCCTACCTAACCGGGCTACCCATAGCTCTCGAAATGGGAGTCAAGCATTTAAGGGTATTGGGTGATTCGAACCTAGTCGTCTGCTAGGCCAAGGGAAGCTTCTCCTTAAAGGAACCCAGCCTAACCCCGTACAGAGCAATGACCTAGAAAATGGAAGAAAAGTTTTCAACCTTCAATATAGAACATTCTCCAAGGAGCGAAAACCAGTTTACGGATGCGTTAGCCGCACTAGGCTCACAAATAATGTTTGAAGGGGATAGCACCAGGGTAGAAGTCAACAAGAGGGAAGAATCCATTTTTGAGGTGTTGAAGGAAAGGTTCCAAGAGGAATAGTGCGAAGGGGATTGGCAGAGCCCCATAAGGGAAGCCTTGATGAAAGGAGAAGATGCCGCAAAACTAAAGGTACTAAAAGACTACGCCCTGGTGAAAGGAGAATTGTACCACAGGATGCTAGGTGGGGTCTTATCCAAATGCGTGGGACAGGAGGAGGCCCAGAGAAAGTTGACAAGACTTGCGGATCCAACGGGGAGGTCAGCCTTTACCACAGACTTTAAAGGGCAGGCTTCTATTGGCCAAGCATGGGAAAAGACGCAGACCGAGTCCAAACCCAGTGCGGGACCTGCTAGCTTGTAGCAGACAGAGAGGAAAGTTACGCTGTGTTCATCAGCGAAAACTGGAGAAGCTCATTCATACAATACCTAATAGAAGGTATCCTACCACAAAAGCACAGTGAAAGATACAAGCTTAAAAGGTTGGTGACGCGATACTTTTTGCATAATACAGTCCTTTTCAAGAAAGGGTACGACGGAGACCCCTTAAGATGTTTGGGTCCTGAAAAAGCAAAAGAAATAACAAAAGAAGTACACTCGGGAGAGTGTGGGGAGCACCAGGGGAAGAAAAAGCTTTATAGATGCCTGCTGCAGATGGGCTACTACTGGCCTACTATGAAAAAAGATGTGGCAGAATTTGTAAAAAAATGCCATAGTTGCCAAATACAAGCCAACTTGATTCACACTCATCCGTAGAATTTACATAGCATGGTCACCCCATGGCCCTTCCACACTTGGGGGCTTGATTTGGTGGGACCAGTTAACCCACCATCGTGTGGATACATATGGATACTAGTGGCTACAAAATATTTCACTAAGTGGACAGAGTCAGTACCACTCCGTAAAGCCATAGGAGGAGCGATGGCAAACTTCATCAAGGAGAACATAATTGTGAGGTTTGCAGTACCCCACAGGATTATTAGTGACAATGGCACACCCTTTGTCAACAGTGATGTAAGGAAGACGCTAGAGTTCTACCAAGTCAAGCACCACCGTTCATCGCCTTATTACCCTCAAGAAAATGGGCAAGCAGAAGCAACAAACAAGACCCTCATAAAGATTATCAGTAAAATGAGCTAAGAATATACAGGAGGATGGGCAATGCACCTGCCAGACGCTTTTTGGGCTTATAGAAATTCACCGAAGTCAGCCACAGGGTTTTCATCTTTTTCCTTGGTCTACAGAACAGAGGTAATGAGTCTGGCAGAAATAATGACTCCATCCCTAAGAGTTATGCAGATGCGGGAGAAAGAGAAAGAAAAAGAAGTCTTTATGGCAGAAAGATGCGAAGACCTAGAAGGACTTGATGAAAGGAGAGAAGAAGCCCAAGAACGCAGCCGCAGATACAAGCAAAGGATAACTGAAGCCTATGGCAGGATGACTAAAGAGAGAGTGTTCGTGGAAGGACAACTTGTGTTAAAAGTAGTAGACTACGTCAGGCAAGGTATGGCAAGACCATCAAAGTTTGCACCAAAGTGGGAAGGACCCCTTGTGATAAGAGAGGCACATCCAAGTGGGTATTACCATTTGACTCAGATGGATGGCAGAGACCTAATGGATCCCATCAATGGGAAGTGGCTGAAACGCTATTATGCCTAAAATAAAAAGGGTTATGTAGTTATCCCCTTTTTGTTAGAGAATTTTATGTTTCCTTTACCTTTTTCTTCTTTCCTTCAAGTGACTATGTCACAAGACGAGATTGTAACGTGCTTTCATGAGTATGTAATGAAAAAGTACGAAGTATTAGCATTCTATGTCATAGCAATAGCAAATGCAGTAGCAAAGTGTAGCATCATAGTTACAAACCCAAACTGTGGTAAACTAGCCGAATAAGTGCTATAGGAAACATAAAGTGTGCTAGATGGAGTAATTAGGGAAGAAAAAAAAAAAAAAAAAGGGAAACTACATCATCATCAACGAAGTCCAGAAATGAGAGGCTGATCTCCAAAACGGCTAGAAGGCCCACCAATGCTTGAAAGAAGGCACTCGTGACAACCCTCCAAGTCTGCCATTTCTTTCTTTAGAGCCTCAAGACATGAATCAATGGCGTCAACGATAGGCTGAACCTTCTTCATAAAAAGGGCTCGGGCAACCTCACAGAGGTGATCCAAAACAAACTCCACAGCAAAACCCACACTAACAAGCTCCTGAATCGCAGCTCTCCACTGCAAGATCCTATCGGCAGAAACAGTATCAACAAAGTTATGCTCAATATCGTTTAGCACACTCCCCAGCATCTTCAAGAAGTACTCTCTGGCAGAACGGCCAAGACGGAATCCCTGCATAAAGTCACCACGGCTATTGTAGATTGCCACCAAATGAGAAGCACAATCCTCGGGAACCTTGAAACCGTGGAAGTCTACATAGGGAGGCCTAGAACCCCAGAAATCTACAGGATCAAGTTCATTAACCTCAGATTGATCAAAGCATGAAAAGAAGGCTGCGGCCTTGCTCACAGGATCCGGAATGGTGGCAGAACTGCTGCCCACCTCAAACTGAGAAGGGGTAGTAGGAAGTGGACCTATCAAGAAAGCACAAAGCGTGAAATGAGAAGCTGTGATCTAAAAAGGACAAACTCACAAGGAAGAAATGAAGAAGGAGATAAGGGAAAGGAAACTCACCAGGAACCATGTGAATGGAGGTTGTGGGAATGGCAAAAACAGGTATAGAAGGTACGACAAAAACAGGTGCTGTGGGAACAGCAGAAACAGGTGCTATGGGTGTGGCAGGAGGAGCGGCTGAGGACATACCTACGTCTGCTGCAACTCTTGGCCCTTCAAAGGTCTTTGCAAACAGGGAAATGGGTATACAAATGAAGGGAGACCATAGCAAAAGGAGTGATGCAAATACATATGTATGTGGAAGAGTGAACTTAGCAAGATAAAAAATTAAAAAAAAATAAAAATAAAAAAAAATAAAAAAAAGGGGCACAGACCCATGGATTCAGTCTTTGCAGCAGCACACTCCTCTTCATCAGAGTCAAGAATCCTCTTCTTCAAGACGAGCTCATCTTCAGGATCCTCAAGAATTTCCTCAGACCCCTCAGAGGACAAGTCTGTATCAGGCCCACGTGTAGCAAAGCTAGGAATGGAGGAAGGGGTAACTACCAAAGAAGAACCATCCTTTACAACCTGAGATAGAGTTGCGAAGGGGTCACTGGTGGAAATGACAAGGGGTGTGATAAGAGAAGCAACCTCGGTCTGAACGGCAGCAGGAGGAGTGGCCCCCTCTTGGGGAATAAGTGTCTCAGCAGGAATGGGAGTGGCCTTACTAACCTTCCTAGTATGAGTACCCTCATCTATAGGTACCGGCCTAGTGGGAGGGATAGGAGCCTTAACAAAAACTTCCTGTGCAGCAACAGAAGAGGCAGGTGTTGCAAATGCTACGTCAGCCCCATCAAAAAAGCCTCCCATGGGTACACCCATGGAGGCAGAAAGCTCCTCGGCTGTGGGGTAGTATATAGAGAGAGGCTCAGGCTCATCCTAGAAGACAAAAAAAAGGGATATGAAGATTAAAGGAACTTTTGGGTGGATGAGGTAAACAAAAGCATATGGCAAACGAAACACATGCAAAGAAAGAAAAAAAAAGGGGGGGGGGGATGTACCTCGAATTCAGGCTTGTCAAGCAGTATGGGATGGGTAACAAATGTATCCTCCTTATGCTTAGACTGCAAAAAAGGGGAGAACAAGAGACAAAGTCAAAGAAAGCAGTCAGCAAGCATGTCAGAGTTAGCCATAGGGAAAGTAAAAAAAACATATATATGTAAAGGACAAAGCAAAATTAGAGATGACGTACTCTTTGCTCAGCAGCAAACGCAGGGTGGGGGGTTGTCTTTCTCTTATTGCCTCGTGTCCTGCTGGAAAGGGGAGCATCTGTAGGTGGCTGTAGAGTGGCAGGTTTGGACTTGCTTGCAGACTTAAGCTTGGCAAGACCCTTCTTGCCCGGCACAGGAACGTTTGTCACTTTAACTTTCTTCTCCCAACCTGGAGGATAATCCCCGGCGTGCCAATATATGATGTAGAAAAGTGAAAATGGGTCATGGCAGGCCTGAAGTAATGCAAGCAAAGAAAGTAAGGGGTTGATGGCAAGCCCATGAACCCCAAGGTAATTGGGCCGGGGAAGTCCAATGAAGTTAGTAAAAGCCCATGGGAACACATAGTTAGGAAAAATGGCCAAGTAAGCCCAAGAAAAGCGAATGGGCCAAGGATGCCCAAGAGAAAACAAATGGGACATAGGAGCCCGCAAGTAATGTGATGAAAAACCAATGGCCATACAGTCACTGGGGAAAGAATAAACGGCAGGTCCAAAGAGGTCCAGCAGGATTGGATCAAATAAATGTCACAACAGGAATGACATAGTGATATGACAGAAAATGATAGCAGTCAAAGAGGTGGACTGAAAGAAGGCAAAGCCCACCATCAAACAAAGCCCAGCACCTAAGGGGAGCGAGAAATCAGAAAGCAGCTCACATAAAAGGTCAAGGACGAACGGCAGACTGTGCAGGTAAGCCTCCAGACCGTGGTGAACGCAAGAGCAGCAGACAGATTTTGGACATACATGAAAGGGAGGCACGCGTAAGGCCCAAACATCACCAGCCTGTACCCAGCCAATATGGGACACGGTGAGGTCATGGGTCAGAGGTAAGAGGGCATGGTTTGGCAATAAGGAGAGGGGAAAACCTATTCTGGGATTCCTACTCAAGCTCTTTTGGGGGATACGTCCTGCTGGGATGACATACCACCCAAAAGAAGCAAGGCTGAGTTGGAACCACTAGGTGCATGCCATGAGGGATAGAGAGAGAGAGAGAGCACCCACACCATGGAAGGAAAGGGTGCCACGACAGACTAACAAATAAAATAGCTTTCCTTTATCTGGAGATAGGGAGTGGCACACAGACGGACCAGTGGTGGTCGGCAAGTACACCCAGACCAGACAAAGGTGGTTAAGTGCTGAAATAGTAAAATCCGGTCACGGCAGGCACTATAAAGGTAGACCCTTGCCTGCCCAGAAAAGGAATACAGAATCACGGTAACAAGCACCTATAAGGAAAACTAGGAAATAGAAAACAAGTGTGGAGGAAAGAAAGATAAGAGGAAAATTAAATAAAAAGAAAAAAACAGAGAGTTAGATCGGTAGGCATGCACCAATAGGTTGATTCCCTCTCTCCCTCTCAAAGTCCTGCTCTCTGCCAAAAGCAAAAGGGTTCCTTTGGGCATCAACCATTTAGGTCTGTTTCCCTCAAAGTGACTAATTTCTACGGCAGGATTTCCCTGAGAGATTATTCACGTTGAGAAGGGACGTTCTTCCCTCTCTGGCTTTGGTCCTGCAGATCAGATTTGATCTGATTTCTTTCTTTCTTTTGATTAACCCATATACTACTCATTTATTCCTCTTGCTTTCTTTATAAAAGTAATTGTTGTTAGACTATGATTATCTTTCTTAATTAGGGATTATCTATTCACTTTGATTAAAAAGTTAAAGTACTCTCTTTGTTGTTTTGTTATTATCATATCTGTCTGCCACGACTCATCTAGAATAGCTCTGCCTGCCGTAAGCACGCTCCTAGCAAACAAGGCATAGTTTGCGCACCAATCAGACCAAATTGAGTTGCAGTTGGACCAGTTTCAACTCACTTATTAAAGAACACTTGAGCCTAGTACTGCAGGAGGCATCCCAGCTCAATCTAACAAAAAGGCCCACTACAACTTTCTTAGCCACGAATTCAATTCTTTAAAATTAATTGCACAAATCTCCGGTTCACTTTCTGAAATGATTGCAAACATGTGCGTTGCATGCTTCTTCACCCTCACATGAGGGTGAAGAAGCATGCAACGGAAACACACAGAAGTTTCTCAAACATGTAAGGGGAGGCAATTGGCAAATTATTGCACACAGCAAAATAAAATAAGCTTTTGAGTTTTGGATGGAACAAATTATGGATGAGGGGAATCAAGATCGGAAATCAGAATTCCAATTTTTTTAAATTTTTTTTCCAGAGGTAAATTCAGTCCTTGATATCTACACTAGTCAGCCAAATGCAGCCTATTTTTTCAAGTTATTGTTCCATATATTGATGAATTTTTACAAGTTCTGTCTTTTATTTCTCAGTTTTGTTCACACGACCAAAACCTCATAAGATAAATGAGCCCACTCACATGGAAAACATTCATTTTAGATTTGCAAATCTCTCCACTAACGTTACATTTAATTAGAGTGATGCTAAAAATATTATAAATTTATTGAATTTGTATTAATTATCTAATCCCTTGTAGAGATGGACCTAAGGCAAGATCAGGGGAACCATGGCCCTCCTGATTTTTTTTTTTTTTTTTTACAATTTAAATATATTATATATTCAATGGCCATTTTCAAATTTAAATCTAAAATAATTATACTTAGCCCCCTCAAAAAAAAAAAAACTGTTAAAAAAAAGTTAAAATAACCCAATAACAAGTTACACATCACATTCCTATAATTGTGTACTGTGAGACCAAGCATGACTGTGTCGTGTGCGTGTTTGTTCTCTACCTTTTCTGGACTTCAAAACATGTTTGTTAATTATTTGCTTTTTATCAATTTTTTCTTTCAAATGACTTTTGTTCTATGCTACATTTGGTTACTCAATTTGTTCAATCATTTGAATCACTCCCATTAAAAAGTTTGTCAAAATAACTTTCTTAATCTCTCTTTAATTTGCTGTTCATTTTTTTAACACTTTTTGATCTTCATCTTTAATACTTTGGACAACATTCAAGCCTTATGTTTTCATTTCTCTTCTCTTAGCAAGTTTATAAATCCTAGTTATTCTCCTTCACCCCCAACTTGCTACATAAGTTATCACAAGCTTTACATTGGACTACCTTTGTGTTAGAAATCCTGTCCCTCTCTCTCTTGTGTGTGTATTGCTTAATGCTCTCTATTTTACCACTGATGTCTCCTTAGTTAACCACCCACATCCTTTAAATTCTCCGAATAGTCTTTAGCATGATCATGACATATAACACTTAGAAAAGAAAAAAAAAACCTACTGTCATTAACATAACAGAGAATAAGGGTGTAGGATGAGTTCGTAACAACCATGAGTTTAACATAAACTACATTGGTTAAGGTAATATTTTTCTTTTAAAACAAACCCTTAGACACCTTGCAGACTCTCTCTCTCCAAAAAAATAAATAAATAAATAAAACAAAAATAAAAATAAAAATAAAACACACACACACATGTATATATCTAAGTGCCCATTTGTTTCAGCTTTTAGGGGCTGAAACGCGCGTTTGTTTAAAAGCTGGATAGAAATTACCGTTTGGTGAAGCAAAAACGCAACTTTTATATAAAAATTGCGTTTTGGACGAAGGCATAAACGCGCAAGACAATTATGGACCTCTGGAGGTCCATAAACAAAAAGTCGAATGCGCGTTTGAATGGTATCCGTTGGGCTCTGCCGAAAAATACCAAATTAACCTTGATAAATGGCTTCAGTTCTCACGCAGTCCTCATTCCTCTCATCTCATCTCTTTGCTCTGCCCTCTCAATAACAAATTTCCAAATCCAAACACAAAAAAATCTATAACAAATTCCCAAATCAGCTAAGGAAAAAAAAAAAATCAATCCCTTGCATGGGTGTTACAGACGATGTGCTAAGAGAAAAGGGGGGAAAAAAGAGAGGAAGAATGACTGAAGGAGAGCTCTATGAGTCTGTGGAACGTTCTGGGAAAAACAAAGAGCAGAAAAGAGTAAAGGAAAAAAAGAGGAAAGAAGGAAAAAAAAGAAAAGAGTTAGGGTATCTTTTTAGTAAAGGGAGAAAGGAAGTGCTAAGAGAAAAGGGAGAAAGGAAGAAAGGAAAAAAAAATAAATAAATAAAAATGAAGAGGAAGAAGGAGAGCTGGAATGTTTGGAGTTTAGAGGAAGTGGTAGGTTGCAAAAGAGGAAAGAAGTAAAAAAAGAAAAGTGTAAGGTTACGTGTGTGGAGGAGAAAAAAAAAAGGGAAAAAAGGAAAAAGAAAAAGAAAAAGAAATGCGGTACGTGTGTGGAAGATAAAAAAAGAGAGAAAAAAAAAGAAAAAAAAAAGGAAATGTCACAATATTTTCACAATAAATTTTAAGTGGTATGTTATTATTAGCTAATATTGGTGAAAAAAAAATAATTTTTTTAGAAAGAGAAAAAAATAATTTTAATAGTACGTTCAAATTAAAATTAGTATCAATTTTTATCACAATATTTTCACAATACTTTCACAATAAATCTTAAGTGGTAGGTTATTATTGGCTAATATTGGTGAGAAAAAAATAATTTTTTTAGAAAGAAAAAAAAATAATTTTAATAGTACGTTCAAATTAAAATTAGTATCAATTTTTATCACAATATTTTCACAATACTTTCACAATAAATCTTAAGTGGTAGGTTATTATTAGCTAATATTGGTGAGAAAAAAATAATTTTAATAGTACGTTCAAATTAAAATTAGTATCAATTTTTATCACAATATTTTCACAATACTTTCACAATAAATATTAAGTGGTAGGTTATTATTAGCTAATATTGGTGAGAAAAAAATAATTTTTTTAGAAAGAGAAAAATTGATTTAAGTATAATGAAGTAGTTGATTTAAGTATGAACCAAACTCACATCCAAAAAAAAAAAAAAAAAGTATGAAATAAACTCTCTTATATATACATTGTCCTTTTTGGTAATTTATTCCTAAAACTGCCACTTTTATAAGTGTTAGCCAAATACTCAGCTTTTTCAAAAAGCACTTTTTAACAGCTTTTACCAAACACTCAGTTTTTTGAAAATGCATTTTTTCATTATGCACTTTTTGAAAACTCCACTTTTTCATTATGCACTTTTACAAAAAGCTGAACCAAACTCACCCTAAGTCAGGTTCAAGTTCAACCTATTATAACTTTTGCTATTAGAATTAAAATAATAATAATAATAATAATTGCTATTATATGTACCATCCAACTAACATGAAATATGATGTGCATAATAACTGTGGAGGACATATAATCCAGCAATGGGTTTGACAAAATATTGAATCAATAAGGTAATTATGTGGTGTAACATAAACTGCACAAGTTATACCATGTGTCATTTAAACATAACATTATATATGCATGTATGTGAGTGTGTGTGTATAACGATTAAAAAACAAAAAAATCATTGAAGCAAAATAAGAAACAAGTACACAAGAGGTACACCTCTCAAGAAGTCACAAACGGAAATTTGAATGAGCAATAAAAACTAAGAAAGAGACAGTTTTTTTTTTTTTTGAGAAACAAGAAAGAGACAGTTGATACTGCCTGAATCACTCAAACGGTCATACTATACTTTTAAGAGGCAGGTAATTTATGCATCGTATTAAATAAAATATTGCTTAATACTGAAAATTTTATGTAGATTTAATTAAGATGTCTACAAGATAAATATATACATATTGACAACAAAATTGCAATTTAATCCTTAGTAATTTTTTTAAACCAGCAGTCCAACAGGATCAACCTTAGTCATTTGGACACACACAGATTGCAACTTCACAAATGACAAAGGATCAAACAGGACACAAATCATCAAAGAAACCCATGTTGGAGGTTGAGGAGAGGGGAGCTGTTCTTTGCAATTAAGCAAAATCAAAACAAAGTGATTGGAAAATAAGTTACTCTGTGCTGTAAAATATACCTTTGTATGTGCCTATACACATCAAATCAGAACCAAAAATGTTTCAATTATTGCATTTTGCATATTTCTAATGATACTCAAAATTAGTACCTGGGTATGTGCCTATACTCAGTGCCAATTTCAGGTGCTCTACCTAGTGAATACCAACTTGTCTCCTTAGTTGGTTCCTCACCTCCTCTTAATATCCTGCAAAAAGTATTTTGACTGTCAAACTTCCTGTCAAGATGGTCAGACTAACTAAAATAATAAGCAAGAGGTAGGAAAATAAATAATAGGAGAGAAAGTGAAGCAAAGGATATGGCCACTAAAAACACAAGCATTAGTGACAAGATTATGGCCACTATTATAAGCCCAGCCTGCTTCACCAACCCATGCAACGGCTTGTGTCCCACTATTCTTCAGAATGCTTTGAAGGCTACTAAAGGTCTGCGATGTGCTGTCCAGACTAGAGGGATCTAGGATTTTCTCAATAAGGTGATCATCAACTCCTATATTTATTATTTGATAAAACAATATCAATAGAACATATAAATTATAATGCTTCTCTAAAAGTTGATTATTTTATTTAAAGGTGAGATAAAAAGCGACTTCAACAAATACTAATTAAATTAATTAATTCATTTTAAATAAGCCACTTTTTATGTCACTTTCACCTTTAAACAAAGGGTCATTAAGACAGCAAATTAATAAACATATAGATGCTTAAGTAAAACAATACAAATTAACTAATGTGCCTGGACCAGGGACCGACCCACGTTGAGCCCAAAGGGGGCCCGGGCCCAATTTTTTTTTTTTTTTTTTTTGAGCAGGTAAAATTTTCAAAAAACAAAAAAAAAAGGGCTTGGGCCCCCCTCCCAAAAATCATGAACCCCCCAGCCCATCATCCGACCAATCCATGTAAAAAAAAAAAAACACTCAGCTCTCAACTCTCAGCTCTTAGTAGTCAGTGGTCCAACACCAAACAGAGAAAGCAAAAATACGAAGGAAAAAGAAGAAAAAAAAAAAAAAAAAAGAGAGAGGAAAGGGAGAGGCGGGACAGAGGATAGAGAGGCGAGACAGAGAGTGAGAGAGAATGAGAGACCCACTCCACTCACCCATGCTGACGACGCCGCCGAGACCCACACTGGCGGTTGCTCGATCTGAGATTGAGAGACCCACTCCACTCACTCACCCATTTTCTAGTACCCACACCGGCGAGAGTCGCGAGACCCACTTGCCGCCGCCCACGCCGGTTGCTCGATCTGCTTAGCCTAGCTTCGTTGCTCCAGCCTTCACAGTTCACAGGTATTTACTCTTATCTTTTCCTTCAAAGTTCAAAACCTAATAAAATGTTTGTGACTTTGTGATCTGAGAATCTGAGATTGCCTTGTGGACTTGTGGTGTTTCATGTTTGTGTTTTTACTGATGAGTGATGAACTAAACTGATGTTGGTGATTGTGAATTGAATATTTGAATCTGTGTTGCTGCCTGTGGTGTTTTTTTTTTTTTTTTTTTTTTTTGGCTTTTTGGCTTTGTGACTGTGTCACTCTGTGTTTGTGACTCTCTCTCTTGTTTATATAGATAAGAGAGAGAGAGAGAGAGAGAGAGACAGAGAGTAGAGTTTGTAGAGATTAGTTTTTTCTTTGTTGACTGGTAGTTGGGCATAATAGGGATAAGTGGAGTTGGGCAATGGGCAAGTGACAGAAAAAAAAAAAAAAAAAAAAAAAAGGTAAAGTTAAAAACTTAAAGAAAAGTTTTTGTTAGCAGTGCAGGGAATAAATTTATAGTGTCGGTGGTGGGATTCATTAGGTTAGTAGGTCAATGTCAAAAACTTGTTTATAGAATGGTGAGACTTGTGCTTACTCTTCCAGTTTCTACTGCTACTACAGAGCGAGCATTTTCAGCTATGAAAGTTATCAAAACTAACATTCGAAACAAAATGAAAATGATTTTTTGACGGACTCTTTGATGTTATACATTGAAAAGGATATAACTTCGACATTTAGTTTGGATTCAATCGTAGATGATTTTAAAGATATGAAAGAGCGTCGAGTTCGTTTTTCATAAATGATTGTATAAAGAAACAATAATGTTTCGTGTCTTTTGTTTTTGTTAGTAGATGATTGTATCTTAATATATTAAGAAACAATGATTTTTGGGTATTTGTCTTAGTTGATAGTTTATTAATACTATATGGATGCGTATTTGAAATTTTTTTTTTCACTTATCTCCGCCCCCCCCCCCTCCCGAACTTAAAATCCTGCGTCCGTCCCTGACCTGGACCAAGGTTATAAATGTGGTGGGAGACCACTTGAAGAGATGTAGGTGTTTTCTTTATGAATTATGAATTATGAGCAAGTGCATGATATTTTAAAACCATGATTAGAGGACATAACCGGACCCTTAAGAACATATTGACAATGGTCCAATCCACTTTGTAGGACCTACTAATTACACCACCATAGGATATAGCCTTAGGACACACCATAAACTGTCTGTCTCAAACCCACTAAGTAAGAATACATGTTCTTTTCTTCTAACCGTTTCCTCAAAATAAGAAAATATATATATATATATATATATATATGTGTGTGTGTGTGTTATACTTATTTCTCAAGGGCTCAATGACGACAAAAGGGCTTTATTGGTTCTAGCACCTCTTGTAGTGTTTGGACACCAAGATTCCAATCCCACCAACCTGACCCCACTCATATTTACAAAAGGAACAAATAAACAGAAAAATGACATTCTAAAACTTTTTGGAAATAAATATCAACTATGATCCTATATTTATTTTCATAACTATTTTATGTGACATATTATAACTATTGTCTATTACTTCTACACTAATCTTTTACTTTTTATTTTATTTTTTTAGCACCACTCATAATCAATCACATGAGATTGTTGTGAAAATAAGTGTAAAATTCGTCGTTATCCTAGAAATTCTTGGAAAATTTCACTATTAATTTTGCCCAATGGCCATTTGTTTAATTGTTTCTAAACCTACCCATAATTATTTTGCTCGAGTAGGTTTCTCCAACTTGAGCTACTACTGTAAAGTTTCATTTCTTAATTATAATAGAGCAAGCTGGCAAAATTTTCTGCTACAATTAAATAACTTAGATTCTTGAAAAAAAACAAAAAGAAAAACAAAAAAGGGACGGCAGAATATTCGCAATTTGGCTTTTTTAAAATACTTTGACAATTTATTTTTGACTCGTATTATTATAATGATTAATTTCCCTAAGAATCAACTGCTTTCCAATTCTTTGTAGTAAACACAGGAATCGTCAATGTAGTTGCAGCAGATAGAACTTATTTTATGTTAAGAACAGGAGGCAAAGATATCCATAAAGGGTTTGTTTTATATATACTTCAAAGTATAGCACACGTCATTCAGCAAAAAAAAAAAAAAAAAAAAAGTATAGCACACGTCGTTCAACCAATTCTTTGTATGAAAAATACCAGTTGGCAAGATGCTTTGTCTTTAACATTCCCCAATAATTAATCTACTCTAATTTCTAATATGGATATAGAAAAATATCAACAAACACTACAAGAAAAGAGTCTACTAGCGAGGGCCATATTCCCTCGCAAAAATTCAAATATCGTCGCAAAAGGTTATTAGCGAGGACATATGCCCCTCGAAAGCCGTCATATTTGCACTTGTCACTAAAAGAGATTTTGCGACCATACCTTCACAAATAAATAATTTACGAGGGCATTCCACCGTCGTTATTGAACAAATTTGCCCTCACAAATATATTACCAAACGACGAGAAAAGTTGACGACTTATTTTTAGCGAGGAGAAGCAATCATCATTAACAACTATTTGTGAAGACCTTCATACCCTCACAATTAATAATTTGCGAATTCCAAATTGACGACATACTTTTTAGAGACAAATAGTGTCGTCGCTAAAATTTATTTGTGAAAGATTTTGACCCCTCACAATTAGTTAGAAATAATAGTGACGACGTTAAGCTGTCACTTAAAACGTTTTTGCAAGGGGGTTAAGTGGGGTCGCTATTTTATAAATTGCGAAGGATTTTGTTGTCACTATAAAGTTATTTATGACCAAATTTTTATGTCAGTGATAATATTTTAAATATTTTATTATTTATTTATTTTTAATTTATTTTATATCATTTTTGTTTAACTATCCTGTTACAATAGTACAATAATTACTAAAAATTGATCCATTGAAACATAAAAATTCTTATAAGTTCAAACTTTAAAATATAGAGTATACAAAGAAATCCTGAAATTAAACCATGACATAAAAATATTGTTTTAAAACAACTAGAATTATGAAAAGATCTATATTAGTTTTCCTCTAGGTCACCCTCCAAGTTGCTTTCGACCTCCATGTTATTGTTTGAGTTGTCCTCTTCATCTCTGCTAGTACCATCCTTAAAAAAAAAAAAAAAAAAAGCATTAAACATGAGTTAAAATGAAACAATTAAAGTGAATTTGTATTTGTATCAATACTTCAATAAATAAGTACACATATTACTATATCAAATATAATCATATAATATATCATAAACAACAATGATAACTTTTTTTTTTAATTTAACAATAATAATAATTTAATTTGATTACTTAAACCACTATCAAAATTAAATATAAATTAAAATAATATGACAATTGTGAAAAATGTAAACCACAAATAATGGTTAGAGAGAGTGCAAGAGAGATAGAGAGAATTTATGACATGTATTTCATTTATACTCACCCCTCATTCTCCATCCATCCATTTATCCACCATCTTTTTCCAAAAGGGTGTAGGAATGAAGGAAGGACCACTCTTGAGGTCTTCTGAGCATAATAAAAAATAACTTACAAAATTCACAACATACTATATCAAACAACAATTCTGCCACTTCTTGAGGTCTTCTGTTTTGTTGCAGCAAGTTGTAGTTTTTGGTGTTGTACCTTGGCATGCAACATTTAGATCAAGAGCAGCAACCACCACTATGAGTTTTTGAGTACACCTGCTTTTGTTGTAATATTTGTTTCTTCACAACTGAGGATCCATTTTCTAATAAACTTGGAACCTCAAGTATCGGTACCACATTAAACTCAGTTAAAATATGTGTAAACATCAAATTAAATATAAGCCATGAAGATGAAGAAAAGATTCTCTTAATGCCATTCTAGATGTAGTACTGTAAAACAATTCAGGAAGTGGCATTAATTTAGGAATATAATGCTAGACATTGGCTACTATTACTAGCATTCATCTTATAACAGCATTCGCCTAGTGTTTACAAGTTGTATTTTGTGTGTTAGTTTAACAATATAGAAAAAATTGTGTCAGGACTAACACTAGAAGTATTATTATTACCACCAATACCTTACAAGTGAAATGAAGTCGGTATATATGACCATATTTCTAACTAGGTTAGAGAACATGACAACAGCACTGCCAGCCTCAACAGAAACCAAGCTAACTTATTTGGTTCAAAGTGTCATTGCTGTTAAGAGCTTAATGGTTTTCATAGTATCATAGGCCACATCAGACCTGAAATTTGCTTTTCCCAACTTCATTATAGCAATGTCAGATGTTGAGTGGATTCAAGGCTGGCTCAGCAGGTTACTAAGATGCAGCAGAGCATACTTTTGGTGTCAACTTACTAACAAAGGTAACTTAAGGTGCATTTGTCACCAAAGAATGTTTTTTAATGACCACAGGAAGCAGTGTACTTGATGATAAGACACTATTTAACATTCATAATATATTTCAGCAACACAGTTAGAAGGCCCTTTCAGGTTGCAAAAATCATGTTGTAGGACAGAAATTCTTGCAACTCTTGCAATTATGAAACAGAAGTATACAATGGACATAATTAGTCGTTTCATTCACTGGACAGCTCCATTCTAGAAGTACACATGAGCTGGTAGGTTCTAAATGAAGTAATGAACACTCACCAATCAAAGCAATTCAACTCCGCTCAACTAAGTATTAATCCCAATTAAATTAGGGCCGGCTATCATCAATCAAACCAGCGAGGAATTCTTTCACCCTCCAATAGATGACAACAGGAACATTACCAAGTGAGGCAGAGTCTAACAAGCTATTGAAACATTGCTGATACAAGATGACAATTAAATAAAATGTAAGACTTTCTGAAATAGAATACCTTTAGTGTGAGATCTTCAAAGCACTGCCGAACATTCTCTCTATTAATTAACAAAAAAAAATTTAAAAAAAAAAAAAAAAAAAAAAAACCTTTAGAAAGAAAAGAAGAAGAACTTACAGTGAGTGTGGGTTTGAGAGATGATCCAATGAAGAACTTAAAGGATCAAGCACTTTTTCCATCTCAAATTAATTGTATAGAACACAATCAAATTATTCCAAACTCTCCCCTTTAAAGTTCAGCATCATATTTGTTGTTCATTAGGATTTAAGCATCTCAAAATTTATGGTCTGGAGCCACTGACAAGTGAGCTTGTTATGTTTGTAGATGAGTATTTCATTTAAGAGGCCTTTCAAAAAGCATAGTAAACTTTCCGCACAATTTCTCCATTCTGAGTATTCTAATGAGCCCTTAGCAAGATAATAATGAGTTCACTTTTCATCTAGCACAATTAGAGTCAATGCCGAAATCAAATCGAAGATGCTCCACTTTTTCAAATAAGTATATTTTCCCATATGAAAACATCAGTGATGAAAAAATTCTAGTTTTCTAGATTCTACTTGTAAGCAGTAACATTACATGTTGGATGTATGAAAACGAGGCTTGATTCAAGTAATAACCACTCAATAAGTTACTACATCAAATTGGTAATAGCCCCGAAACACACTGTTAAAATCCAGGAATTAGATGCTTAATTACATTCAGTAAATGCCAAACAAACGAAGGGTAAAACAATCAAACACATAATGGGCATTGTTAAAGAAGCATACCTGCAGCTTTTAAGAGCAGAAATGAAGCAGGGGGTGTCTTCAAAATGAAAGTAAAGCTTCTATCCTGGAGAAAAAAACAATAACAATGATAAGAAAAATACTATGAAAATTGAAAATAATCATTATTCCATTAATGGCAGTGGGTGGTGGCTGAGGTGAGAGAGAGTAGATCTATGGTGGCGGCGGCTACAGCTAGGGCGATGGCGGTGGCAGCGGCTAGGGCTAGGGAGGTGGTGGTGGCTAGGGCTAGGGAGGTTGCTAGGGGCAGTGGAGATGTGAGAGAGAGCTCCGCATGGTGAAAATGAAAATGGGTTAGAGAGAAAAGAAAAGAAAAGAAAATGGAGTTGGATGGGAAATGAAAAATGGGTTTTTAACTTTTTAAGAGCTTGAGAAGTGGGAGCCGAATGAAAAGAAAGAAAAAAGCTTTGGGGAAAAAAAGGTGGGAAATGAAGAATAGAGGGAAATTTTGTGCGGCAATGAAAAAATTGGGGGGAAGCATATAGCAACGTTTTTATGAAACATGTCTATGCAACACATAGATTAATTAATAAAATAAAAATGAAATAAATTAGATACAATTCACACATTTGAATAGTTGGCCAAAAATAGATAATAAAAAATATTAATTATCTTAAGTCACATGTTAAAAGAAAAATATGTAATTACCACAATAAGCTAAGAAAAAGATGTAATCCTCACAATGAGCTAAATCATATATAATAAATTAAAAATTTTAAATTTAAGGGCTCTTGGCATTTGATTTGGAGAGAACTCGTTTCATAATAGGTCTACTATTAAACCTTACTGGCTAATGAAATCATGAAGGAGGTCTCTTTTTGTGTAATCGCTTAGTTCAATCCTCATTAATCGACGAATCACATCATTCACTACAGAATGATGGCATCTTGATGGTGGCTAGGAGTCTCTCCAAAATGTGACTGCAACTTGGGAAATGTTGGGATTTTCATTCCATCTTAGCGTCACTCCTGGCTGTCACATGTTTTTCAAAATGGTTTTCAAACTAAAACCTTTTTTTTTTCCTTTAAAATCAAAACCATTAATATCTTTACACATGTATTGTTCTTGGTGCAACATGTATCATTATTTGGATGTTCCATGAGTATTTTGCTCATTTCGTAGTTTCGATAGCATTTTGGTCAATTGGAGGTTCTGATTTTCAAATTTTTCATTTTCAAGGTAAGTTGCAAGTAGGTATCTATTTGGATCACACATAAGAGTGACAAGGGGTTATCAATATATATATTGTATTAAGAAATATAAAGTTGGGTTCAAGTTACATGTGTTGTAACTCTAAAAAATGTTATATCACCCAATAACATATTAGTGAATTCATATTTTAAAAATCCAACCATTGGATTACATGTTCTATATGTTCTTAACATGCATGCCAATTTTCATGCCAAT
This sequence comes from Quercus aquifolioides, assembly GCA_019022515.1. Taxonomy (NCBI): domain Eukaryota; kingdom Viridiplantae; phylum Streptophyta; class Magnoliopsida; order Fagales; family Fagaceae; genus Quercus; species Quercus aquifolioides. The sequence goes on along the minus strand of CM032328.1, from coordinate 63,948,596 downwards.
CAGATGTAATTTACCATTTGATCTATGAACTCGTTTTTTATGCATTATTTTAAACTACTAAAACTTGAATCTAGACAATTGATTGATGGCATAACTATTAATCTTTGATCAACTTTAAATTTTGTAAGCATGAAAAATATACGAAGATAATGTAATCTAACGGTAGATTTGTCAAAATTCATATCGAATTAAGAAATATAGGTTTGGGTTCAAGTTACACCTGCTGTAATTCTAAAAAATTTTACACCACCCAATAACTTATTATTGAATTCATATTTTGAAAATTCAACCATTGGATTACATGCTCTATATGTTCTTAACATGCATGCCAATTTTCATGCCAATCGGATGTAATTTACCATTTGATCTATAAACTTATCTTTTATGCATTATTTTAAACTACAAAAACTTGAATCTAGACAATTGATTGATGACATGGCTATTAATCTTTGATCACCTTGAATTTTGTAAGCATGAAAAATATATGAAGATAATGTAATCTAATAGTAGATTTGTCAAAATTCACATTGAATTAAAAAATATAGGTTTGGGTTCAAGTTACATCTGATGTAATTCTAAAAAAATTTACACCACCCAATAACTTATTATTGAATTCATATTTTGAAAATCCAGCCGTTAGATTACATGCTCTATATGTTCTTAACATGCATGCCAATTTTCATGCCAATCGGATATAATTTACCATTTGATCTATAAACTTATCTTTTATGCATTATTTTAAACTACAAAAACTTGAATCTAGACAATTGATTGATGACATGACTATTGATCTTTGATCACCTTGAAATTTTGTAAGCATGAAAAATATACAAAGATAATATAATCTAACAGTAAATTTGTTAAAATTCACATCGAATTAAGAAATATAGAGTTCGGTTCAAGTTACACGTGTTGTAACTCTAAAAAAGGTTACATCATCCAATGACTTGTTATTGAATTCATATTTTAAAAATTCAACCATTGGATTACATATTCTATATGTTCTTAATATGCATACCAATTTTCATGCTAATTGGATGTAATTTACTATTTGATCTATAAACTTATCTTTTATGCATTATTTTAAACTACAAAAACTTGAATCTAGACAATTGATTGATGACATGGCTATTAATCTTTGATCACCTTGAAATTTTGTAAGCATGAAAAATATATGAAGATAATGTAATCTAACAGTAGATTTGTCAAAATTCACATCGAATTAAGAAATATAGGTTTGGGTTCAAGTTATACTTGACGTAATTCTAAAAATTTTTACACCACCCAATAACTTATTATTGAATTCATATTTTAAAAATCCAACCGTTAGATTACATGCTCTATATATTCTTAACATGCATGCCAATTTTCATGCCAATTGGATGTAATTTACCATTTGGTCTATAAACTTATATTTTATACATTAATTTAAACTACAAAAATTTGAATCTAGACAATTGATTGATGACATGACTATTGATTTTTGATCACCTTGAAATTTTGTAAGCATGAACAATATACAAAGATAATGTAATCTAAATGTAATCTAACGGTAGATTTGTCAAAATTCACATCGAATTAAGAAATATTGAGTTGGGTTCAAGTTACACGTGTTGTGACTCTAAAAAATGTTGCATCACCCAATGACTTGTTATTGAATTCATATTTTGAAAATCCAACCATTGGATTACATGTTCTATATGTTCTTAACATGCATGCCAATTTTCATGCCAATTAGATGTAATTTACCATTTGATCTATAAACTTATCTTTTATGCATTATTTTTAACTACAAAAACTTAAATTTAAACAATTGATTGATGACATGACAATTAATATTTGATCACCTTGAAATTTTATAAGCATGAAAAATATATGAAGATAATTTAATTTAATGGTAGATTTGTCAAAATTCACATCAAATTAAGAAATATAGAGTTGGGTTCAAGTTACACGTGTTGTAACTCTATAGAATGTTACATCACTCAATAACTTATTATTGAATTCATATTTTGAAAATCCAACCATTGGATTACATGTTCTATATTTTCTTAACATGCATGCCAATTTTCATGTCAATTGGATGTAATTTACCATTTGATCTTTGAACTCATCTTTTATGTATTATTTTAATGTGAAGAAATTTTTATTCACTTTTGAGAGAGAGAGAGGGAGAGTACAAAAGGCTGAAATTCTTGAATTTTGGGCTACCCTTTTGAAGTTGAAAGTGCTATCATTTTTTTTATGGGTACAATTGTTTAGAAAATAATTAAGGATATACATTTCTTATATAGGATGTACATAAATAGTTATTTTTAGACTGTAAACAAAAGGTAAAGAATACAAAATGCTATATGTTTATGTGTTTCTTTTTATTTTTATTTTTTTGAATTTTAGAATAACTTTTATCTCCAAAAAAAGTAAACTTTTTTAACCCACACAAAAAATAAACTTTTTGCAAGGGATTTTTATTGTCCCTCGGAAATAATTTGGTGGGAGCATTTCCCTCCAAATTTTTTGACATTTTAATGATTATTTGTGAAGGTCAATCCTAGCCCTCGCAAATAATTTAGTATTAGTGACGGTATTTTTTTAACCGTCACAAATAGTACACTTTTTGCGAGAGATTTTTAACTGTCCCTCGCAAATAATATGGAGGGAAAATTTCCCTCCAAAATATTAGCATTTGTGATGGCTATAACACATAATTGCGACAGCTTTTTTTGTTGATCACAAATATTTCACATTTTATCAAGTATTTGCGAGGGCTTTATTTTGCCATCACAAATAAGATTTTTTGAGAGGGCTTTTTGGGTCCGTCATAAATTCTTGGTCGCTAATAGGCATTTTTTTTGTAGTGAAAGGGGCCAAGCAATTTGTCTTGTGCTTAGAGGTATTACGAGGATGACAACTAATAATACATCAATCACCCACTTGATGTAAGCAAAAATAAAATATAAAAATATATCAACCATAGAGTGGCACTTGTCAATGCTCCAAACTAATGAAATTTTCGCAGACTTGTAACCCAATTGACACCTATCATGTTCACAAAGGGGTGGTGCTCGTTTACTCAGGACACCCATCAATTGTTACCAGGACCTCAATATGGGATTAATGTTAAGCTATGGTTGAACCTAGATGAGAAAAAAATGCTTAAAGCCCCTCATCTCCATATAGGGTTTTAAGGCAATGAGTCTTCAAGGGATAGGTGTTGCTATGTTCATGTCTATATAAGACCTTAGACCACATAAGCAACCAGTTAGGTAATTTCATTATTTCTTCTAAAGTATTCGTTGAAGGATAGGTTAGTTGTGGATTAGGTTTTTTAAAGTATTATTGCAGCCCACCTCAAATTAGTATCAAAGTCTTAAGTATTGGTTGCTAAATAGTAGTTAAATTTATCCAGCTAGTCAATTCCTCCTCTTTCTTTAAAGTTGTAAGGTTGAATTTAATCAATCATCTTGTTGGCTTTATTTCGTGCCAAATTTGCTTGTAATTTAGCAATTAGTACCCTTGTATTTAGGTGGGAATCATGTAAGGGTAGTGAGTGAGAGAGTGTGAAGAAATGCTCGAGATTGTGCAAGAATGCAGAGACTCGCGGTTGGGACTCGCGGGTGACTCTCGACTGGCAAGCCGCCAAATGCAGCACACAAGTGAAGCGTGCGAGAAGATGAACAGTCGCGCCAGCTAGAGCACTACAGGACAAAAAGTCCAGCCTGGCCATTCTATTATCTCTCGGCTTGAACTAGTGACTCAGTCAAGTCGCGAGGCCAAGCCGCCAAACCACCCTGTTTGGGAAAAACTGACTCTTCGCATTCCTTTCTGACCCAAGTATAAATAGCCCTTAAACCCACGAAATGTAGAGAGCTTCTAGAGAGAATTTTGAGAGAGAAACCCTAGAGAAAAACAAGATTGATTCATCCACAATCTTCACATAGAGACTCTTCAAATTCCTCTACTCTCACCCTCTCCATTGTTACATCCTTGAGAGGTTCTTACCCAAATCCTTTTCTCACCATACCCACATCTGTGAGAAGGCTATTTGGTGCTTTGGGAAGCAGTTAGGAAGGGACCAATGACTATTGGTTGATGCTATGGGCTATAGCGGAATCCGGTAAGCTAAAGAAGAAATAGGTTCGGTGTAACCTCGTTGGAGCAAGAAGCTTGGAGGGCTTAGGTACACTGAGTAGATTAGGCTTGGAGGGTCTTCTGCTGTTCATGTATCCCAACTACATTCTTTAGTGGATTATTTACCGCTTGGAGGGCGGCGGAGAGGTTTTACGCTGAGGGCTTCGATTTCCTCTTCAATAATACATCGTTGTGTTGTCCTTGTGTTTGCATCTCTCTTCCCTTAATCTTTGCCATTTAATTTCTGCTGTGGATGCGATTTTAGTTGGTTTAGATTGTATATCAATTCTGTCATTAGCTTATGTTCATGTTTCGCACATTTATTGTTTGATAATAAGCTTGAATTGGTATTTTATAATTTGGGGGTCTAAACGTTCATAGTGTTTTACACGCTATTTGAACATTCAATAGTCATGCAAGAGACATTGTTTAACGAATTAAAAAAAATGCAAACATAACTAATTAATTATGCCCAAAGAAAAAGTTTCAAATATGTTGTTGCTAACAGATTAATTGATGTTTGACAATGATGTTTTCCATTTGGTTAGATAAGTACCAAATAATGGTAGGATGAGCACCAAATCATTAGTTTGTTTGGTGAGGAACTTGAAATACCAAGAGTAGCTGCGTTTTTAAAGTTATTTTTTTTCTGTTCTACTCTATATTTTGTCAATCACAACCTGTCATATATTCTTTTTACTTTTCTTATAAAATAATCAAAGTCTAAAATAAAAAAAAAAAAAATAAAAAAAAAAACACACACACACACACATGATATATCACAATTATGCCGGATAACATGGCACATGGTTCTGTCAACTTAGCCATGGCTGATTGGTTTCAAATTGTAAATTTGTGATAGAAGGCTCACAAGAAGAATAAGGTATATATCTTATGCATCGAATATATGCATTCTTCATTTTATATTGTGCGCCCACACAATATGAGAGGGAGGCATGAGAAATTTATTTTCACTAGGAGAAAGGGGATTTGGTTTTTCAAACTCTCTCTCTCTCATAAAATAAAATGAAATGTACATACATTCAAAATTTCGCTAATGGCTTGCTCAATATTTTTATTCTTTTTTTAAGTAAATGGTTTTAGTACTTGTTAGATTCATCCAATTTCGTTAAAGTAAACATTGACACCTCAAGAAACTACCTACAAAAGAAGTAATTAACACAAAATTAGCCACACAATGACCCATCTTTTAAGAGTATGCCACGGGTGATACCTTAGTAAGAGATACGAAAGTAAATACAATAAATTGTGGTTTCTATTTTCTGGTTCGATCAAGATTGGACCGTTGGTTGAACAAGTGATGTCATAAAAAATTTGATTAATAATGATTTAAAAATATAAATAAATACAATAAATGTATAATAATTAATAATAGTTACAAAAAATATCCAAAAATAACTTCTTCTTTTTTGAGAAGTATAACATTAAATTGGTTTACATTCTTACTCTTTGAAACATGCATACAAAAAATGGTAAGGTTTAAAGTTCTTTTTTGTTTTTGTTTGATATGAGATTCATTTATGTATCTTCTCAAAAAACAAAAAAAGGATTTATTTATGACGATTTGAGATATGAGAAAATCACTTTAACTCACACACAATCATAGCTGTTTGATCGGGACTATCACCATTGAGGTACATCCTATAACTCCCACATCTCCTAGAATACATGCTTGCAATCATATTTAAAAGCATTTTTAATCTTTTTGCTTTTTATTTTCTTTGCATATTTTTCTTTTTAAGCATATCATGCATGGGCATATAAGAGAGAGAAAAGAAATACCCATTGATATTTGACATTCCAATTTTACTATGCCGAAGCACACAAATGTCATTGACACTGCACTTTTGCTTTGCCGAAGCATATATGTGTCATATTATGATAGGCGGGCAATAGTGGTGAGATGATTATTTATGCCTTTCTCTTAGGATTTTCTAGTCATTCCCGTCAAAAAGAGTGATACGAGTGTTAAGTTCAAGAGATAACTTAATCTTACTCATCACAAACAAGAGCCACAAAGCTCACTTGCTTAGTTGTGCATAAAGATGCTCATCTAAGCTACAAGAGATACAAAGTTTAGAAAACTTTGTTTCAATGGCCATCCAAGGTACACAAGTACCAATGTACACAAACACACACTGTTTTTGTATTTTTCTGATTTTTCATTTTTTTTTATGCGAAAATAAAAATAAGCAAAATTGAAAACAAACAAACAAAAACATGTTAAACAAACCAAAGCATAAAACTAGATGCAAATGTTGAACCGGATTCTTAGAGATATTGATGGCACTGGTATTGTCACAGTAGATGGTGAGATGCTCTTGACAAATACCATAATCATGGAGGAGTTTTTGCATCCATAAGAGTTGGGTGCAACAGCTACCGGTAGCAATGTACTCGGCTTCTATAGTGGATAAAGAGATGGAGTTCTTCTTTTTGCTCATCCAAGAGACAAGATTGTTATCCACATAAAAACAACCCCCCGATGTAATTTTTCTATCATCAGCATTCCCAGCCCAATCCGCATCAGAATACCCAACTAAGACATCATTTGTGTCCTTGTTGTACCACACACCGAACTCAGCAGTGATTTTGACATACTTTATAATTCTTTTTAAAGCAGTCATATGAGATTTTTTAGGGTTAGTCTGATATCTAGCACACACACCAACACTGTAACTAATGTCAGGTCTACTAACAGTAAGGTAAAGAAGACTACCTATCATGCTTCTATAGAGAGCTGGATCAACACTCTTGCCTAACAAGTCTACAGTGAGTTTAACATTTGGGCTCATAGGGGTTCTAACAGAACTAGCAGATTCCAAACCAAACTTTTTCACAAGATTCTTAGCATATTTAGATTGAGATAGGAATATACCTGAATTTTGTTGACGAATTTGCAGTCCAAGGAAGTGAGTCAGCTCTCCAATCATGCTTATCTCGAACTCGACTTGCATGAGTTTTGAGAAGCCATAAGCAAATTCATCCTTAGTTGATCCAAAGATGATATCATCAACATAGACTTGAGCAACTATCAACTCGCCATCTTCCTTTTTGATGAAGAGAGTTTGATCAGCCTTTCCTCTTGTGAACCCATGTGACACCAGATATTGTGTGAGTCTATCATACCAAGCTTTAGGGGCTTGCTTCAACCCATAAAGTGCCTTCTTGAGATACAACACATGATCCAGAAAGTGTGGATCAATGAATCCTTTTGCTTGAGCCACATAGACATCCTCTTTAAGCAGCTCATTCAAGAAAGCAGTCTTCACATCCATCTGGTAAAGTTTGAACTTCAAATGACATGCTAGGGCAAGGAGAATTCTGATGGACTCCATATGGGCAACTGGGGCAAATGTTTCATCATAGTCTACTCCTTCCATTTGTGAGTATTCTTGAGCTACAAGTCGAGCCTTGTTGCGGATCACATTGCCTTCTTCATTAGTCTTATTGCGGAATATCCAATTTGTACCGATGATGTGCTCCCCCTCTGGTCTAGGTACTAGAGTTTAGACACCATTCCTCTGAAATTGGAGCAGTTCATTATGCATTGCTTAGACCTAACTTTCATCTTGTAGTGCTTCCTCAACTTTCGTGGGTTCAACCTTTGACAAATAACAAGAATAAGACACAAAGTTAGCAACACATTTATCAACTGTACGTTTCCTTAATGTGAGTTCATTCATGTTTCCCACAATAACTTCTGGAGGATGATTTAATTTAATCCTGGAGGAAGGTCCTTTCTCTTCATGAGATTCAGAATCTGATGAAGTGGGTATGTCTGCAGAATCTTCCACAACACTGGGAGTACTTGAAGATGCAGGTTCTTGTTCAACAATGTCTTGAACTTCCTTAGGCTCAGGAGGAAGAATTTCTTTGGGGAGTTCCTCAATGCCTTTCTCAAAACTGGAATCTGAAGACTCATCAATGACAACATTTACTGTCTCCATTACCTTCATAGTTCTTTTGTTGTATACCCGATAAGCCTTACTTGTAGAAGAGTAACCCATAAATATACCTTCATCGCTCCGAGAGTCAAACTTTCCCACATTCTCTCTATCCTTGAGGATGAAACAAGTACTTCCAAAGATTCTGAAATACTTCACATTTAGCTTCCTTCCTTTCCATAACTCATAAGGAGTCTTTTTGGTATCGGCTCTGAAGTACACCCTATTAACTGTATGACATGCAGTGTTAACGGCTTCTCCCCACAAGTTTCTGGCCACATCTTTATTATGTAACATGGCTCTGGCCATCTCCTGAATAACCCTGTTCTTTCTTTCTACCACACCATTCTGCTGAGGAGTAATAGGAGCAGAGAATTCTTGAGATATACCTTATCTTGTGCAAAAGGACTCCATATATGAGTTCTCAAATTCTTTACCATGGTCACTTCGAATTCGATCAATCTTTAAGCTCTTTTCATTCTACAGTCTTGTGCACAAAGCCTCAATGTGCTCAGGAGCATCAGACTTAGATCGTAGGAGAATGACCCAAGTGTACCTTGTTAAGTCGTCTACCACAACCATGATGTATCTCTTACCACCAAGAGACTCGGTTCTTGTTGGACCCATAAGATCCAAATGTAGAAGCTCCAATGGCCTAGATGTAGCTGATGTCTGAGTGACTGGATGCTTAGCTTTTGTCTGTTTCCCAAGCTAACATGGTCCACACACCACATTACTCATTCTACTAAGCTTTGGTATCCCCAACACTGATTCATGCTTAGATACAATAGAAAGATGTTTGTAACTAGCATGTCCCATTCGTTGATACCATAGATCTTCATTAGGCAAACAAATGCTATTGCACATAATATCAGCATCAAGAACCAATCCATAGCAGTTGTCTAAAGTGCGAACACCACTAATGAGCTTCTTTCCAGACTCATCCATGACAAGACACTTTCCCTTTGAAAATAGTACCATGAAGTCTTAATCACATATCTGACTTATGCTCAACAGGTTCACCCTTAGACCTTTTACATAAAGAACATTTGCAATGTCCGGCAATCCAGGTAGAGAGATGATTCATTTCCCTTTAATTTGTGACTTGCTCCCATCACCAAAAGTGACATTGCCACCTTTCTTAGACTCGAAAACCTTGAAGAGAGATCGGTCTCCAGTCATGTGTCTTAAGCAACCGCTGTCAAGGTACCACAACCATGTGTCCATAACTTTAAATGTGGACTTCATCATAAAATACACTTCGTGCTTAGATGACAGATCAGTGGGAACAATATTTTCTCTCATCTGCCTTTTACAAGCTAAGCCTTTAATTTTTACTCTTCTCAAACTAACTCCTTTGCACATTTTCATTATGAGACAGTCTAGTTTCTTCTTGGTCAAACTGAGATCTTTTCCAATAGTCATTATAAGAGAATTCAAATAACTTTTAGACTTGTATTTTCTGAAATACTTAAACAAATAAAGATTAGAAAAACAAGATGTATTTGAAAACAAAGATCTCCTCAAGCCGGTTACAGCCATGACAACAGACGTCAATGGATCAACACAGTAAAAATTAAAACCTAATCAGAGTGTGCCTGCTCTGATACCACTTGATAGGCCAAAAGCTAATCGACCCCTTGTGATAAATTAACCAATTAATTTAGCCAAGTGAATTAATTAAGTTAATTAACATGCAAATGCGTGGTAGCACAAACAAATCACCAATAAACTAATTATGCAGCGAAAAATAAATAACATGGTGATTTGTTTACGAATGGGGAAAACCTAACGGCAAAAACCCCACCGGGTGATTTTCAGGTCACCACTCCCGAAATTCCATTATTATCACAACAAGCGGTTACAAGTAAAGGAATCTCAGTACCTTATATCAACCTACAGTTGAACCCTTACCTCAATACCCAATTAGACTTGTTCTGTAGTGACAATTTCCCCTTTTTGATACACGGCTCCCAAGTACGTGACTAACCAATGCGCGGATCCCAATACGCAACTTCAATCACCAACTAGAAAGAGTTGTTGGCTGCAAAGTTCTTCAGTTCATCTACGATGAAGATCAAAAAGATGCTTGGTCACAAAATCCAAAGGTGCACATACACAGCAACTTCTTCAAGAATGACGAACTAGGGCAAAACTTTGTCTCCGGTCACAAATTGCTTGAACAGACTTTGCTCAATACTTGTGCAACTTGTGTACTCTTTGACAGCCCTTAAAACAATCCTTTTATATGTTTAGGGTTAGGAGAAAAGAAGGCACAAACACATAAATACGGATCCCAAGAAAACAGAACAGAAAAATCAGTTTTCTTAAACCTCGACAGATAGGAGGTGTCGAGAAGCTGTCAAGTAAGTGTCGAGCACAAGGGCTTGAGTAGCTTTCTAAACCTCGACACATGCTAGCTGTCGAGTTTTAATGAACTTGCACTTCTTCAACTTGTTCCTTGGACAGACTTGATGACTTTAACACTTGATCTTGAAACACAATTTCTTGAAGTATTAAAAACACCTAGAACTACCCAATTATAAGTAAAGTGCGTTTTGTCAAAGGATTAGCCAATTATATAAAATAATGACATATGTTCTTAACAAGTGAACCATATATGTCCTAACATATTTAAAGGTGAGATAAAAAGTGACTTCAACAAATACTAATTAAATTAACTAATTCATTTTAAATAAGCCACTTTTTATGTCACTTTCACCTTTAAACAAAGGGTCATTAAGACAACAAATTAATAAACATATAGATGCTTAAGTAAAACAGTACAAATTAACTAATGTACCTGTACCAAGGTTATAAATGTGGTGGGAGACCACTTGAAGAGATGTAGGTGTTTTCTTTATGAATTATGAGCAAGTGCATGATATTTTAAAACCATGATTAGAGGGCATAACCGGACCCTTAAGAACATATTTACAATGGTCACATCCACTTTGTAGGACCTACTAATTACACCACCATAAGATATAGCCTTAGGACACACCATAAACTGTCTGTCTCAAACCCACTAAGTAAGAATACATGTTCTTTTCTTCTAATCGTTTCCTCAAAAAAAGAAAAAAAAAAAAATATATATATATATATATATACACACACACGTGTGTGTGTGTGTGTGTTATACTTATTTCTCAATGGCTCAACGAGGACAAAAGGGCTTTATTGGATCTAGCACCTCTTGTAGTGTTTGGACACCAAGATTCCAATCCCACCAACTTGACCCACTCATATTTACGAAAGGAACAAATAAATAGAAAAATGACATCCTAAAACTTTTTGGAAATAAATATCAACTATGATCCTATATTTATTTTCATAACTATTTTATGTGACATATTATAACTATTGTCTATTACTTTTACACTAATCTTTTACTTTTTATTTTATTTTATTTTTTTGTCACCACTCATAATCAATCACATGAGATTGTTGTGAAAATAAGTGTAAAATTTGTCGTTATCTTAAAAATTCTTGGAAAATTTCACTATTGGTTTTGCCCAATGGCCATTTGTTTAATTGTTTCTAAACCTACCCATAATTATTTTGCTCGAGTAGGTTTCTCCAACTTGAGCTACTACTGTAAAGTTTCATTTCTTAATTATAATAGAGCAAGCTGGCAAAATTTTCAGCTACAATTAAATAACTTAGATTCTTGAAAAAAAACAAAAAGAAAAACAAAAAAGGGACGGCAGAATATTCGCAATTTGGCTTTTTTTAAAATACTTTGACAATTTATTTTTGACTCGTATTATTATAATGATTAATTTCCCTAAGAATCAACTGCTTTCCAATTCTTTACAGTAAACACAGGAATCGTCAATGTAGTTGCAGCAGATAGAACTTATTTTATGTTAAGAACAGGAGGCAAAGATATCCATAAAGGGTTTGTTTTATATATACTTCAAAGTATAGCACACGTCGTTCAACCAATTCTTTATATGAAAAATACCAGCTGGCAAGATGCTTTGTCTTTAACATTCCCCAATAATTAATCTACTCTAATTTCTAATATGGATATAGAAAAATATCAACAAAGGGGCCAAGCAATTTGTCTTGTGCTTAGAGGTATTACGAGGATAACAACTAATAATACATCGATCACCCACTTGATGTAAGCAAAAATAAAATATAAAAATATATCAACCATAGAGTGGCACTTGTCAATGCTCCAAACTAATGAAATTTTCGCAGACTTGTAACCCAATTGACACCTCTCATGTTCACAATTCTCATGACACATGCTTATATATTGCATAGGAACTTGGTTTGAAATTTATAAACTTGCAGCCCACCGCAAATTAGTATCAAAGTCTTAAGTATTGGTTGCTAAATAGTAGTTAAATTTATCCAGCTAGTCAATTCCTCCTCTCTTTAAAGTCGTGCAAGAGACATTGTTTAACGAATTAAAAAAATGCAAACATAACTAATTAATTATGCCCAAAGAAAAAGTTTCAAATATGCTGTTGCTAACAAATTAATTGATGTTTGACAATGATGTTTTCCATTTGGTTAGATAAGTACCAAATAATTGGTAGGATGAGCACCAAATCATTAGTTTGTTTGGTGAGGAACTTGAAATACCAAGAGTAGCTGCGTTTTTAAAGTTATTTTTTTCTGTTCTACTCTATATTTTGTCAATCACAACCTGTCATATATTCTTTTTACTTTTCTTATGAAATAATCAAAGTTTAAAATTAAAAAAAAAAAAACACACATGATATATCACAATTATGCCAGATAACATGGCACACGGTTCTGTCAACTTAGCCATGGCTGATTGGTTCCAAATTGTAAATTTGTGATAGAAGGCTCACAAGAAGAATAAGGTATATATCTTATGCATCGAATATATGCATTCTTCATTTTATATTGTGCGGCGCCGCCCACACAATATGAGAGGGAGGCATAAGAAAATTATTTTCACTAGTATAAAGGGGATTTGGTTTTTCAAACTCTCTCTCTCTCTCTCATAAAATAAAATGAAATGTACATACATTCAAAATTTCGCTAATGGCTTGCTCAATATTTTTATTCTTTTTTTAAGTAAATGGTTTTAGTACTTGTCAGATTCATCCAATTTCGTTAAAGTAAACACTGATACCTCAGGAAACTACCTGCAAAAGAAGTAATTAACACAAAATTAGCCACACGATGACCCATCTTTTAAGAGTATGCCACACGGGTGATACCTTAGTAAGAGATACGAAAGTAAATACAATAAATTGTGGTTTCTATTTTCTGGTTCGATCAAGATTGGACCGTTGGTTGAACAAGTGATGTCATAAAAAATTTGATTAATAATGATTTAAAAATATAAATAAATACAATAAATGTATAATAATTAATAATAGTTACAAAAAATATCCAAAAATAACTTTTTTTTTTGAGAAGTATAACATTAAATTGGTTTACGTTCTTACTCTTTGAAACATGCATACAATAAATGGTAAGGTTTAAAGTTCTTTTTTGTTTTTGTTTTTGTTTTTGTTTGATATGAGATTCATTTATGTGAATATTACACCCGCTTCATCAATTTTTTTTTTTGATAAGAGCTTCATCAAATTTTTTAAACATGAAATGGAATGTATGATCTGACTTTTATGTGGCACTTATATTCTTTACTACAAACGCCCCGGCCAGCAAAAAAAGAGTTTCAAGTTGCAGTATCAATTATATATGAAACCATAAACTCTATCAGTGACTGAAAAAATAAATTATAAGTGGATTACTATAATAAATAGTAGTATTACAAGACTCCAAAGAAGGAAGGAGAGAGAGAGAGAGAGAGAGAGAGAGAGAGATGAAAGACAGAAAAATAAGAGAGAACAGAACTTCCAGGAGGAAGAAAGATAATCACAAAGTTGCAAAACAGTCTTCTACAACAGAGTAATACGTGCAACTATCAACTTAAGTTTTGTAATTATGGATATCTGCTTCCATTGTAGGCTGAAATAGTCTATGTTTTTTTGTGAACTACAAAGTTTCTAGTAATCACAACTGCCAATTGATATCAATACCAGTTTTAGAAAACTTGAGCTTCAGTTTGTACAGTTTTTTTTCTATTAAGCTTAGCAATACACACACACACACACACATAGAGCTTTTGTTAAATTTTGATGGTGGGATAGAAGTTTATTGGAATACTCGTCTTGGAATAGTTATAATAATCCAAGGCTATAGTTGTCTTGATTTAGAAGGTATAGTATCTTTTTTAAAATATTTCAAGGCTCAACAGATTAGTATTCTTTCAAAGAGATATAACAATGTAAAGAGTGGCCTTTAAATAATAAATTTGAATTTCTCTTATAATCCAGCTCAGATTAAGACTTATCAATACAACCAAGCCCTCAATTTTGCACAGCCTACAGAATTTAAATGTGAAAAGCTTCATACAACATATAAATTTTGTAAGACAACTACTTAGAAATAGGAAATGCCTGCAGAAAAACATGGTGAATTTTCCTGGGCTGTGTTCAATGATTGACTGCAAAAGTTTGTGAGATACAAATATCCTTTTACCAAATTGTAAGAAAATACTAAACATTGTGGGGCAATTTTAACTGGCAAAATAACATGTTAGTAGGCATATGCAAAGCACTGACCACATTTATAGATGCAACAAAATCACAAGTTCCTGTTATATATGTTCGTACAAAAACATACCGAGCTCAACATATTTTACAAATAAATATATGTCCTTGATCATTTTCATGAAAAATTCATTGTCTGCTATACAAAACAACAATCTCAAAGGCAATATCAACTGTTATTAATACTAAACCTCATTGGAGCAACCAAAAACAAATGGAAATTAGTAATATCAATATGAGAAAGACATAAAGGAAACTTATCTAGTAAAGAAAAAAGATTGAAATGAATTTTTTCACCTGAGACAAGGAGATGGAGAGTGTGGGAACAGAGAACTCTTCACATACACCTACACCAAATAAAGGGAGAAAAATGATTTTAAAACGTCATGCTCAAAATTTAAAACTTTTCACATACAACTACACCAAATAAAGGGAGAAAAATGATTTTAAAACGTCATGCTCAAAATTTAAAACTTTTCACATACAACTACACCAAATAAAGGGAGAAAAATGATTTTAAAACGTCATGCTCAAAATTTAAAACTTTTCACATACAACTACACCAAATAAAGGGAGAAAAATGATTTAAAACTTTTCACATACAACTACACCAAATAAAGGGAGAAAAATGATTTTAAAACGTCATGCTCAAAATTTAAAACTTTTCACATACAACTACACCAAATAAAGGGAGAAAAATGATTTTAAAACGTCATGCTCAAAATTTAAAACTTTTCACATACACCTACACCAAAGATTCAAATTTTGTAAAGGCATCTATCTTAACAGAGAATAGCTGTTTAATTCCAACCCCAAATGCTGTCAAGAAATATTAAAATAGATGGTTTGGACTCTGAGTAGATCACCATAAAATCAAGATTCCTAGCTAAATACATGCATAGAAGACTCTTTGGTCAACAAGATCAAATGGACATGCACACAGTTAAGCGAGCAAAACTAGATCTTCATTTGAGTAGGCTATATAATGCCACATCTAGGCAGGGGCGGCGTTAAGTGTTGTTCTGGGGGTTCAAATGAACCCCCTGACTTGAAAATAAAAATATTATATATATATATATAATTTATTAGTTTATTTACTTTAAAAAATATTTTTGAACACCCTGACTTAAATTTTGCACACCCTAATCATAGGTAAGTCCAACTCAAAACTAAACAATAACATAGGTCAATCCAGTCCAAAACTAAAACAACATAGATCAGTCCATCCTAAAACCAAACAACAACACAGGTAATATAGATCTTTCTCTCATGAATCTCATCTCATTTCAGTTAATTATCTGACTATCTTGGTTTCTTCAACTCTAAGAATAAAAAGTGAATATTTGTGAGTTGCGAGTGTCTATTTTATTATAAATTTATATTATGTGTGTGAATGTGTTTAACACTAATTAAGAATTTTTTTTTTTAATAATTTTTTTTGTGTCAATTGTGATGTGTGCGAATGCGTGCATGTATAATATAAACATGATATAACTTTATATAATTTAATTTTTAGGAAATACAGAAGGTTTGTAATGATTCAAAATATGAAAACTCGTAAAAAGAAATCGTAAAACTTTATGCATTTGCATTTTTTTTTGTTGGTAAATCAATATAGTCAAGTTTTATTTTAATTAAATTTTGTTTTAACTTATATTTCTTAATGAACCCTTTGGATAAAATTCCTAGAGCCGCCACTGCATCTAGGCCATGAGAATCAGAAATCAGAAATAAACACCACCCAAATCTCGTTGCATGGGTGTTGGAAGTTTCTTTCTATGTTTTCAAGAGATACGGATGATAAGAGTGATTTGAAATTCAGTAGAAAACTATAAAAATCATTTCCAAAAGGAGTAATTAAGAAAGTCAGCTTGAACATTAAAGTAGTATTAACAAAGTCCATCCAACTAGACTAGAAGAATGCTAACCCTTTGAAAAACCCTTCCTCTTAATTAATCTTTTCACTGTTGTAAGAACTAATTTTGTGAAAACAAGGCAAAAAAAAAAACAGAAACCCATGTTCCTAAATCTCACAAAGATGATGTACCTACTTAACGAAAACACTTTTATGATTTAACCACAAAAAACCATCGTCCTTAGGAATGGAAAATCTATAAGGTAATCTAAAAATAGAAAACCTAGTGAGGGAAACCTACTCAATCTGTTAGCCACACTATGTGGACTGCCAGTTTTCAAACATATACAGTGATACACATAGAATAAGAAAAAAAAAAAAAAATACAACATACCATTCAAGCACAAGCCCCCAAACCCCCCACGAAGTCAAGAAGAACATTCATTTAGCATGGAAATCCTTTCTCTCCTCACTCACTTTCTACACAAAAATCCAAAACACCAAAGACTACAATTTTGAGACATAAACAAAACTCAAGTCAAAGACCACCCCACACACACCCCCCCCCACCCCACATTTCCACATTCTTCAAAACCCACCACAAAATCACAATCCCAAACTCACCAAAGCCCCCCAATTGGGTCTCTATAAACCCAAACAATGGCTTCAAATACGAAATTTGAGAACACCCATTTCCAAGCACCAAAAATCAATCAACCCACCCACACAATCATACCAAAAGACCCACATTAAATCCCATATCTAACACAATCAAAGATCTGGAAATGGAAAAAAAATAAATAAACACAACAACCCGATACCCGAGACTTTTCAAAATGCTTCTTTGCTCTCCTCACACCCCGCTATTTGGGCTATAACCGCCGTGGCATCTTCAACTACCCGAACCGCCAAATCCTTCATGACCAACGAGAACAAAGTCCCAACCCCACTACGGGCTCCAAACCCATTAATCTAAAAGAGAAAACACTCCCAAACGAAACCCTAAATCATATTTAACAAGAAAACTTATAAAACAAAATTAGAGAACTTACTAGTAATAGTGTCTGAGAAAGATTGGTCTCTAACGGTGGTAAAAGCTAAGAGAGAGGCCTATGAGCCACGTTTGTAAATTGCGGCTATAGCCTTTCTCACATAAATGCAACTGGAATACTGTCAAACGCAGCTTCAGATTAGCTCTGAAGCCACGTTTTTATTAAATGCAGCTCTAAGCCGGTCTATAATCTAAATTTATACGATTTCTACAACAAATTTATAAATTTACACAATTATACACTCATTGATGTGTGTCATTTTTATAGCTTTACCCAAAAACCAACATCATATGAATGTGGTTATTGCACACACAAGGGTATATCATGATATGGTGTGATCATCCATCATAACCAAACACTAACATTATAGTATGTTGAATTGCTGTTCTTATAGTTGTTCTCTATTCTCCTGTTTTTATAATGATTTTTTTCTTTTTTAAAGATAAATAAATAGTGGGGTGTTTGAGGGGGGGGGACTTCAAGGTCAGTATTTATATTTAGTTTTTAATATTTGCCTAATACAAGTGAGTATTATTACACAAAACAAGCTTGGGATCCTGTCCCATCTTCCAATCATGGACACAACAATGTCAAGAATCTTCAAGCTAACCTAACTTTGTATTAGAATATTAGAGCTCTCTAAATAGAAAGATATTTTCTTATTGAATCAAATGAAAAATGAGAGAGCGTGCAAAATAAATATCTGCTTTGTGCTTATATACTATAGGAGAGCAAATACAAAACAGAGAGAAAGATAACTAACAAAACGGATTAACTAACTCCACTAATTAACTGCTTTAACATTGGACCAATAAGAAATAGACAACTATCTTTCTTCATAATAGGTTTTTGTTTATAATTTCGCACGTGTTGGTTCCGTGTTTTCATTAAGCAAAACACAGTCGTTTCCTTCACTTCTTTATTCCTTTTGGTAAAGCAATCTGGTTTATTATTATTATTATTATTATTATTTATTGGAATTCTGCAATATCATTAAACTTGGGTAGAACCCAGAGAAATTACATCAAAGTGAACTTCAGATACAATAAAAGGGGGAGTGTCCTCCACCCAAATAATACAATCTTCAATTTCCTTAGCATATCTAGCCATTAAATGAGCTGCTTTGTTATAGTCCCTTTGTGCAAAACGTGCCTTCCAGGACCTGAAATTTGGCAGCCATGTCTTAGTCCCCGAGATGAGTTGCTGGATTGATAAAGAGGCAGGTTGCTTTGTAAACAAAGCATGAATGACCACCTGCGAATCCCGTTCAATAATGACTTCTCTAAGTCCCAACTCCCATGCAAAAATTACACCACACTTTGCTGCTTTGGCTTCAGCTTCTAATGCTCATAAAGGGAAATGAATCCTCTTCGACAAAGCCCCCATGATCTCTCCTCTATCGTTCCGAACTATTATTCCCAATCCACAATGCCCTTCATCCTTAAAAGTTTCTCCATCTATGTTTATCTTGTACCACCTGTAGGGTGGAGGCTTCCACCGCTCCTGCGTAGATTCATGCCTTGGGACCATGATGGCTGTTGCTTGTCTGAACTCCTTCATGTACCTGTAAGCATTAGTGACTATAACCGTTGCTGTTTTAGAGGAACCACCATGCCTGACATCGTTTCTATTGTTCCAAATGCCCCATGCCGCTGCAATAAGGACTTCCAAGTCGGCATTTTGGAGTCGCTCTTTAAACAGCCAGAACAAGTCATAGAAATCTTTTGGCTCCCAAGCGGTATTAGGTGGCTTGACACCGAGGATTGTCCATACTTCCATGGCCAGGCCGCACCCCCAGAAAATGTGTCCCGGTGTCTCTATTGCTTCGCACATGTCACATTCTACGTCAACTTGCACATGGCGATCTTTGAGGCGAGTCTTGGTGGGAAGAATATTTTTGCTTGCCCTCCATGCAAAGTTTCTTAGTTTGCATGGGCATTTAAGGTTCCAAATGGTCTTCCAAAGGCTTGTTATTACCGTATTGTCCGAGCTTTGGCCAACATCTTCGCTTTCTTGGAGTTGTTGAGCAACCTGGTATGCACTACGAACAGAGAACAAGCCATTTGCAATGGCCGACCAAACCCGTTTGTCTTTAGTGGGGAATGAGCTGAGGGGGATGCCGAGAATAACCTCTGCCTCATGTGGGAGGAAAGTATTACGCACAACATCTTCTCTCCAAGTGTGCAAAGTCTGATCAATCAAGCTTGATACTTTGTTTCCTTCCTGGAGATTCTTCCTCGGGCTAATAGGCTTGAAGTGGGTAGGCGCTGGCAACCATTTGTCTTCCCATAATCTAATCTTGTTGTCGTTGCCAACACTCCATCTGGTACCTTCTGCCACAACATTCTTGGCTGCCATAATGCTTCTCCATGCAAAGGAGGGGTGCTTCCCCAATTCGGCTTCAAGGAATGTGGAGTTCTCAAAATACTTGGCTTTGAAGACCTGGTGAAAGAGTGTGTTTTGGCTATACATTAATCTCCACCCCTGTTTTGCAAGGAGAGCTAAGTTAAAGGCTTTTAAATCTTTGAATCCCATTCCTCCATCTGCCTTAGGCTTGTATAACTTATCCCATACGATCCACGGGATTTTCCTCTCCTCCTTTTTTTATCCCCACCAAAACCGGCTAATCATGGCCCCAAGCTCCTTACATAATGAGTTAGGAAGCTTAAAACAGCTCATGGAGTATGTCGATATGGCTTGGGCCACTGCCTTTATAAGTGTTTCTCTACCAGCACTAGACAGTAACTTCCCCTTCCAACCAGTAATTCTCTTTCCCGCTTGGTCCTTAATTTTGTTAAAGGCTTTCTTTTTCCCTTTGCCAACTAATGAAGGTAGTCCTAAATATTGCTCATGCTGTTTAATGACTTGTGCTTCAAATAATTCTTTGATGGAGTCTTGGGTTTCTGTAGGCATGTTTTTGCTGAAAAACAGGGATGTTTTGTCCCTGTTCATCTTCTGCCCCAACGCCATTTCATAATCCTGAAGAATTTTGCAAATGTTGGAGCACTCAGTCATGTTGGCTTTGCAAAAAACAAGGCTATCGTCAGCAAATAGTAAGTGGGAGATCCGTGGGGCTCTCTGACATACCGAGACACCATTGATGCTTTCTCTGTTTTCTACTTGCTTTAACATGGCAGAGAGACCTTCCCCACATAATAAGAAAAGGTACGGTGATATGGGATCGCCTTGTCGAATACCACGTGTTGGCCAGATTAAGCCCTTAGGCTCTCCATTCAAAAGCACAGAGTATGAGAAACTTTTTATGCACATCATCATCAGTGATATCCAGTGGTCATGAAAGCCCAATCTCGTTATGATCCTTTCTAAGCAAGACCACTCAACGCGGTCGAAAGCCTTACTCATGTCTAGTTTGATTGCCATGAGGCCCTCCTTTCCTTTCCTTCGTTGGTTAATGCAATGCATTGTTTCAAATGCGACAAGAACATTGTCGATGATTAACCTGTCTGGTATTGTTTTAATTTGTGTGTTATTGCTTTCATTAAAAGGAACGACATCTTTTGATGTTTCAAATTTCTTCTTACAAATCATTTTGTTTGCAGGTTCTGCTTTCTTTTCTAATGTAGCTTCAACACTTTGGTTTTTTAATGCACCTTGGAAAAAAAAAAAAAAAAAAAAAACTCTCAAAGTGAACTCAAAATTCACGAGCAATTTTCAATAGATATGATTTTGTCATTATCTTTTGCTCCTTTTTATTTTCTTCCAAACATGCATTGACAAAGAGGTAAAAATATATTGACAAAAAAAAAAAAAAAAAAAAAAAGCACGCAAATGCATAAAGTTTTATAATTTCCTTCAATAATTTTTCTTATTTTGAAATTATTGCTTGATATAATCTCATTATCAATGGTACAAGCTACATTTCTTTCAAAAATTTTGTTCAATAAAATATTTCTTAAACTTTTTTTTTTTTGTTTGTAAGGGTTTAATATATTGTTAAGGAGGCCAAAACTTAAGGATAAAATTTTATTACAAATTTAGTTGTAGCCTAAAGCTACAATTCTCACTAAAATAATTAAGATGACTACTATACAATACACCACTAAGGCATGAGAGAATGCATAAGTGGTTGAATCTGGACTCTACTTGTGGAGCAGTTGTGAGATAAGGGAGAGTAGTTGATGGCTAAGAGACTTTGTCTTGGTTAGTGCTAAAGGTGTGGCTGCCTTGGGAAGAAAGTGAGATTTACACTTGACACGGTACTCAAGCATTACCAAAAAGGGACATAGAGACTTTTCAGAGTTGAGGGCTATGAGGACATCTCTTATTGGTTGAATGCATAGTGAGTCACCTTGGAGACACGTGTACCAATCACAGTATTCCTGATGTCCCTCCTGATGACCAAGATTTGTCTCCCAAACAGTGGCAAAGCTACCTACCTTCGAGTCCCAGTGCCACGTTGGCGCAATTCTTATCCCTTAGTTAGCAGATTATATCACAGCTATGAAAAGATCTTAAGAGAGAGAATATAGTAACTTGACACCTATCCTTGTACTCAGCCATGTTCCTTAGAGTATAAAAGGAGTATGCAGCTGAACTTCTAAGGCAAGAACCCAACTAGATATTTTGAGATGAAAGTAGAGAGTTGGTAGGAAGAGAAGGCAACTTCATTGTAAACTAGTCTCTTTTTGATATATAATACAAGCTGAGCCGAGCAAGAAAGTTGTGTTCTTGCTCAAATCGTGGTTTTTTATCCCTTCTCTAGGGTTTTCCACGTACATCTTGTGTTGTTTTGATAATCAACTTCTTGTCTTTGTCTAAATCTGTGTCTTTTTCATGTCCTGCCATCACTTTTTTTACTTCTTGTTGAGTGTCATGTCAAAGCTTGCATCTTTTCGAGCTTTCTCATGTAAATGTACTATTAGATAACTTATTTCACTCTCATAAATAAGCTTAAATCTAACTTGCACGTACAACTACATATTTTGAAAATATAATTGTTGAATTACATGTTATATATGTTCTTAAAGCAAATGTCAAATTTCACGTTAATCGGATGTTATTTACTATTTGATTTATAAACTTATTTTTTATATATAATTTAGACTACAAAAACTCAAAATTTAAACATTTGATTGATGACAAAGCTATTAATATTTTCTCTTCTTGAAATTTTGCAAGCATAGAGGATATAAGAATATATAATCTAATGTTGGATTTGAGAAAATTCACATATAAAAAAAAAATATTAAGTGGAGTTGTATTGTTGTAGCCTTAGTCTATAACCAATTTGTTGTCAAACTTTGTCTAAAGTTTAATTATGTTGGGCCTAAAAAAATTTAAAGTGTTCACAATTTTTTTTAAGGGTAAAAAAATCATATAATTTTTAAATATATAATTTTTTTTTTTGTTAGGTCAAGGTGGTCCTATAACTACCCTACCTTTAATGTGGAGCGGCCCTTGCCAGTATGTCCAAAAAGTTGGTTCCAAAATTTTTGCCTTTTGAAAATATAATATTATGTTAATAAATACTAAAAATATATGATATAACCATCATT
The DNA here is from genome assembly GCA_019022515.1 of Quercus aquifolioides. Taxonomy (NCBI): domain Eukaryota; kingdom Viridiplantae; phylum Streptophyta; class Magnoliopsida; order Fagales; family Fagaceae; genus Quercus; species Quercus aquifolioides. The sequence continues at coordinate 63,925,466 of CM032328.1, read as the reverse complement.
ACAAAAGTTATCATATAAACCTTATAAATTAATATTTTAAAATTAAAAAAAAAACTAATTCAGAAATATATGAATTATTTATCACTACAAAAAAAACTTGGCTTATTTCGACCCACTGTTATCGAGAGTTCACTAAAATTTGTCGATGCATGCAAATCACTAAACTACATATGGTACATAGGGGCAATGTTAAATTACTAAATTTTATCTTAAATGTTATTAGTACTCTGGAAATAAGTTAAATCGCCCTTAAAAAAATGTGAAAAATAAGGCAGGTGAGTTTCGGCAAAAAAAAAAAAAAATGTTTACATTTTTCAACCATCTAAATCACAACCCTTGATAAAAATATCCTAAACTTTTTAACACTTGAAAAAAGTTTAGAAATTTTTTTAAAAAAATGAAAACCACAGATTTCCAAATTTTGGTTCATTTCTCACACACTCCCTTCAGACGCTCAAAATTTTCAAACACACTCACGTTCTCTCTGGCTCTCTCATATGATCCATGTCTCTCACACGCTCTCTCACAGAACTTCACAAATCTCACCTCAGCGATCATGGAAATCACATAGCATTCAAGCTCGTGATTTGTTCATCTATGTCTATTCATCTCTCTCGGTCACAGTGATCTATTTGTATCTTGATTGCAATGGTATTCAGAGCATTCAAGCTCATTTGATTGGATACAAATTTGTTATGCCAAATGTAATTATAATTTTTGTATTTCTTGGTTTTCTCGCACTTTCTCTTCGATTTTTCTTTTGCACATTTTTCAGAAAACTCAAAGATTGGAGCTTTTGATATATTTATCAAGGGTTATTTTTAGCTTTTGATAAAGCACTTGTTTTGATGGTCACCAAGACTGTCAAAATTTCTTATTCAACAATGTAAATTTCAAAAGTCATTGAGGGTCATCTAGACTCTCAAAATAATCTTTTTGTTGGATGTTTCACATTTTTTTCTATGGTTTTGACTCTAAAAAAAATGAACTTTTTTGTATTGTATGTTGATAATGTGGCACTAATTACATTCAAAATTAATAATAACTTAAACATTTTCCATGAAAATAATTTAATGTTTCTTAAAAAAAAAAAAGAAAAAAGAAAAAAAAAGCAGTTAGATTAATGTATTAGACACTGTAAATGTCCTAATAATAATAATAAAACAATGATTGCCTGGGCCGCGGTGTCAAGAGCAGAGGAAAGGAAGTAGCTACCAAAACTGCCTCCGATAGAAAGCATAACCTTGATGCCCCAATTTTGGCAAGCTCTAATGTCGTTACTTAAGCCGGTGCACCCATTAATAGTTGGGTTACAATGGCCGGCGAGGTTGATCGCGGGGGTCTGCCCATTGCCGAATGTGTACTGTACTTGAAAAATAACAAAGCAAACAAATAAAAACACAAAAAAAGAAAAGCCATATATATAAATATATAGGAAAATGCTTAGGCTAGGCTAATACAAAAAAAAAAAAAAAAAAAAAAAACCCTCACATGAAAGAATGTGATTAGTTCCATTGCAAAGGAATGAGATGTCATGTATTTAAATAAGGGGGAAAAATGGAAATGAAATTAATGAAATAGAATTAACCAATCTTGTTTGTATGCTTTAAAATAAAGAAATGAAAATGAATGAAAGATAAGTAACTTTGTTTGGAAGTATTATAGAGAGAAATAAATGAAATCATTTTATGACAATATTACTATTAAACTCCTATTTTAAAATAAATGGTTGAACATATATGGGTATTTTAGAATTCTTAGTAAAAAAATTCATTAAATATAATTATATTACCTCAAATTCCTCCCAATTTTAAAGAAAATGAAATTTGAGTTTTTTAGAAATAGAAAAAAATGGGTGTTCCCTCCTACTCATTTATTCATTACCCCACAAGTGCATTTTATCATTTTTTGTCCAAAAACACACACTCCCTTGAATCGGTTGCCAAAAAACCAGCTTGGTCTTCAATTTTCGGCTAACCAAGTTGAACTGGTAGGTCCAGTATGGTTATGAAAACCATGGTTACAAACACTACTCACTGATATTAATAATACTTTCAAATGTTTAAATTTTAAGTTTTTATAGTTTAAAATTATGCATAAAAATAATTTTATGAATTGAACAGTAAATAACATTCGATTGACATAAAATTTGACATTCTTGTTCAAAACATAAAAAATATGCAATCCAATGGTTAGATTTTCAAAATATGTAAGCATGTTAATTTGTTTTAGTAAGAATTGTAATTATTAATCACAAATAAGTTTATAGTCAAACTTTATCCTTAACACAACTATTTATGAATAAATTAACACTAATTTATTCACACAACCTCAAACCTTTTTCAAAAAAAAAAAAAGAAAAAAAAAAAAAGGGGGAAAAAAAAACACTTTCAAACATTTCAAGTCAACCAATTTAGCAACTTAAATAGTAGTATTTCCTTAAAAATTAATAGCCACTCACTGATGTTCCTTGGCTTTACTCTTTTTAAGAAACGCACCTAGTAATTTAATTGATGGCTTATGGCTACACACAATAGAGCAGAGAGTGAATCAAATTGTGAGAGTAGTCTAAATAGTCATTCGTCTCCCTCTAATAAGCAGCAAGTTTTCTTTAAAAAAAAAAAATAGAGTAGCAGTCTAAGCATAGTAGAGTGTGAGTGAGAGAGAGAGCCAACATACCATAGCCACCATCCGATTCAACAATCGCCTAGTATGGAGTGTTGAAGGACTGTGGGGGCAACACTGACCATTACTGCTGTGTTTGGTCTTTGAGCTGCGTCCTCATTCCTTACGAGCACACGGTATTGATGCCGAAGGGGTTTTCCTTTTTATATCTCGCATTTGTGAATTGTTTTGGGGATTTTGTTTGTTTGTCTATGCAAAGGTCATTCATGATTCAAACGGAAGGGCCAGAGGTAGAAGATATTTGATATCAAATGATACCATGTCAGCGATATCAAAATCTAATAAGTACGAGACATGTCAGCAAAAAAAATACCCAATTAATAAATGAAAGACGTGTTAGTGGGTAGTTATTTTTACATACATATCTCTCATTTATTGAGTTTTGATACGGATGACATGATATCATTTAATATAAAATACTTTTTCAAGGTAGACCCAAATGGATTTTTTTTTTTTTTTTTTTTTGTTTTGTTTTGTTTAAGTTCTATGAACCAATTTGTAAATTTTTAGGGAGAGAGGGGGGGGGGGGGGGGGGGACAAGAATAATTATTTTGGGCTGAAATGTTAAATTTTTCAGTGTATATATATACACACTATCATGATTTAAAAAGAAAAAAAAAAAAAAAAAAAAAAAAAAAGGATGGTCCCCCAGACCATGAATAGCTCCGGTCTTGCCTATTTGTTTCCCTCTTTAGAATGAGAAAGGGGGTATTTAGTGGAAGAGATGAGCCTCTCTCCCCCCACAAAAAAATACAAATAAAAAGGACAATGGTAGTGGAACCTTGTCAAATCGTCCATGCTGTCGTCATGCGAGCTAAGGTTGTCTACGGGTCGAGTCGATCTGGTTTGGGCCTGAACTGAACTCAACCCAATGGGGTCGGGTGATTGGGTCTTGGACTTGTATTTGACTGAGTATTTGGGTCGGACCTGGCAGTTCGGGTCATTGGTTGGGCGGGTCAGAGTTGTCAATTAGATGGGTCTAGGCCACAAATTGGGCCATTTTTTTTGGACTTCGTTGATATTTTTGTTAATTCAATTTTTCAATCTTTTTAGCCCAAATTAAGAGGTTTGGCAGTTTTATAAATTATTTCGATCATAGATTTTTAAAATTATTTTAAAATGAGCCTTTAAGCTAAACTTATATTAAGAACTACACTACTTTTACATCTTTTGGGCCTCCAAGACATATCAATCCAAATATAATCTTTCTCACATATTAAATAAATAAAAATAAACACAACAAAATAGACTATAAAACCTAGACAAAATAGCACAACAAAACACACAAAAAAAAAGCCAATTTTCACCACCTATGATTTGTTAAACCACACAATACAAGCACCTGGGCAGTAAGCCAATAGCTCATAAATATTCTAGTAAGATAGCTCAATAAATTAAGAAAATCCGTAGGCATATAAGCCAATCTTAACACCTATTAAATCTATCAACCACACAACAAATAATATTTTCAGCAGCAAATAAACACAACCACAGCAAGCATAAGCAACAAATAATAGTATACTGCAATATTTCCATATATATATGGATATATATACTTAGTAAGCCATAGAGGTAGTTACTGCAAGTTTGTAAGGCAATAAACCACAAGACAGTAAAAGCTAGCTATACAATATTCCTAGCAATATAATTAGTTACAATTATAAAATACCACGAGTATTTCCAAAAAGAATAATGCTAAAAATACAAATTATTTTACAAAAAATTTTACAAACTGCTGATGTGGTGAGTGATTATTGGTGAATGAAAAAGTGATAATAATGGTGGCCTAGATGAAAACCAATAAGAGATTAGCCACATCAGCATTTTGTAAAAATGTTGTAAAATAGTTTGTGTCTGTAGCATTACTCTTTCAAAAAAATAGTTTATCCAAAGCATTGAACAACAACTATTCTATAGTTAATAAGTCTATAACTTATTAAAAATAAAACATATGGAATACGATTTCTTTTCTATAAGCATTAAGAGTTGAGTATTGTTAGAAAAGCAACATCCAAAAAGCTTCCAAAATGTTTCAAAAATGCTGCCTCCTTTACAAAATGAATGACCTTCCTCCTACAATAAACAAAAAGATATTTAAGAAATAATGTATTAGTACTAATTACAAGACTAATTAGTAAGGATATTAAGTTAATAACAGTAAGGGGCTAAGGGCAGTAACTTACCAAGTCAAGTAATACTAATTAAGGGACGCTTGCCCGAGCTAGAACTTTTGCTTGAGCTAGAACTTGCTATTGCACTTCCTATTGCTTGTTGATTTATAAATAGAAAAGAAAATCAAATAAAGACAATAGATTATATTTTGTTTGAATACATGAGACATTTAATAAGACTTAATAGCCAAGAAGTTTTAGAATTTAAACATATTTACTAGGTCATGAAACTCCTCCTCTAATGTCTCTACGTCATCCATTGATTAGCGATGAGAAATCAGGACTGTGGCTTGAAGCCAATTTTGTGCACATACAAGGTTTTGAACCATGAAAGGAGAGAGTGGACTCCAAAATGGATCAACTATGCACCCTCTAGTGCTAAATGCTGACTCAGATGCAACAATGGAAATAGATACAACCAACACATCTTTAGCCACTTTGGACAACACTTGATACCTACTAGAATTGTCCTTCCACCACCCAATATCTCAAAATTCACATAATTTCTACCATCACAATTTTTAGCCAAATACTTATTAACCTCATTGCTACAACCTATAGATTGAGTAGCCTCCAAGAAACGCTCATATCAAGAGTGAACCATCATATACGGATCACTTGCATCACCTTCTGTTTGTGTCCTCTCGCTCCCACTTGGTTCTTGCACATTTGGTGAATGAATAGAAGAGTAAATTAAAATTATACAACTTAATCAGGAGATCTTTCATCTTATCAACCATCACTTTCCCCACTGCATTCCAATAAATTTCATAATAAGAAAACTTCAAAAACCTTAACTTCTTTTGTGGATCAAGAACTATAGCCACATACAAAAGATGATTAATATTATCTCCTTCCTCCCAATACTTCTCAAATTTAGTTTGCATGTTCGTGGTTGTGTTTTTCAAGAGGGTGTTTTGGGATTTAATTAAATGATAAATATTCTCTTGAATAACAAAGATCTCATCAAAGAAAACATTTGAAGAAACATAAAAAGAGCTGGAGAACTTCTTTGTTGCATTGTAAAAAAGACTCAAGAAAGTTACAAATGTCCTACAATTTTGGAAATCACTCATACATGGAGATCCCGAACCACCATTATCTTCCTTGATCCTAAAGCATGACGAATAACCATCATCTTTAAAGTCAATTCTAAGGAACACTTTCTCAAAATTTTCAGTAGTTTCTAACATGAAGTAGGTTGAGTTCTAGCTAGTAGGTACATCTAGAAAAGAAGACTCTTGGATTCCATACCTAATCTCTCCATAAAACTCCTAAAAGTTCGATTTTTATTTGGTAAGGACTTCATATACCTCATAGCTTTATGCACTTTATCAAGAGATGCATCAATTTCTTTCAAACCCTCTCCCCCACAATGTGATTTAGGATATGGCACAACACTTCATGTGTAAGAACTCATGTTCTAAAAATGTCCCATTCCAATCTTTAGTTAATCTTTGCAAAAATTTAATTGTTGTTAAATTTGAGCTAGCATTATCCACTATCAAAGTGAATATGCCATCAATACCCCACTCACGCAAAGACATCTCAATCTTTCTACCTATAGTATCCCCCTTGTGGTCTTCAACTTGACAAATATTTAAAACTTTCTTATGCAACTTTCAAGTATCATCAATGAAGTGACATGTGAGACATATGATTCAAATTTTGAATAAGTCCATATATTTGTAATAAGACACACCCTACAACCCTTCAAGGATTTGCTTAGCTTCTCTCTCTCTCTCTCTATTATAAATGCCAATCACATCTCTAGCCACAGTTTGAAGAGATGAGATATCCTTTAGATGGAGCTTAAGTTGTGAGGTAGTTACATATTTCTTAAACTCATACCCCTCAACATACCTAAAAGGCAATTCATCAATTATAATAATTTTGGCAAGTGCCTTTCTAGAAGCTTAAATAGTAAAGGTTGTCGACACAAGTTGGAACCCTTCTTCTCCATCCTCTTTGGATTCAAAAGCTAAGGTTTTCTACCCTTTAACTAGTCTTCTCTATTAGGGTTCTTGCGATAATTTGGCACATGAGTTAACAAATTACTAGTATCATAACTCTTACTATTAGCCTGATAGGATTTTTTGCAATAATTACGAATAGCCTTAGTAATAGCCTCTTCTACCTTTATTTTTTCAAAATGACCCCAAAGAACATATTTTTTTTCCTACCATTACTAGTACAACTAACAGGAACAACCTCCCTATTTATAAGGTTGCTGAAATGCCCTTTTATGCCCTCATGCCACAACTCCTCTATATTCCTTTAGAAAATATCACATTAACTTGATCTATGTGTTGTGGTTTAATTTATTTATTTTTTTGGAATAAGTATTTTAAGATGCCATAGATGGGAAAAAAGTGTCCTCAAAAACCTATTACACTTGTATAATTATTCAATATTCTAGAAGCAACATTTTTTTCCCATTTCCCATAATAATGGATCGCATTAATTTGGTTCATGTTGGGACTTACCACTCATGTGAGAGGTGGAATTATTATTCTTGAAGTATTGAATAATTTTCTGTTGCACCTGTTTGGTAACCAACTTGATAAAAAAAAATAGATGTGAAAAAAATAAAAATAAAATATTTAACATTAACATAAAAAAAAATAAAAAAAAATAATTTAACAACAAAAAATTTAACAAGAAAATTGTGCAAAGTCTTAATGTACCAACAATTTTTTTTTTTTTACCAAATTATATAAAGTCATAATGTATTCATCATTCCATTTAAAAAAAGTAATTAAAAATACAAAGTTCCTGATGGTCATAATGGTAGTTTTATAATTGTAGAAGATATAATGAAATTTTAGTTAATATATTTTAGGTGGGACAAGAGGAAGAGACCAAAATCCACCCCTATCCTAATGAAAACCCATGCATCGCGATTGGGGTGGGGAGGGGAGGAGAAGTGAGTTTGGCTAGAGTGCATTGATGGTGTGGTCGACCGTCAAGGGTAGCTAGGTTTCTCTACTATTACAATATAGTGACAGGTTCTGTCTAGCATTTATTCGGTTTTGATATCAAGGAACAGCATAATAAGTCAGATTAGTGTTTAGCAAAAATAATAATAATAAGTCAGATTAGTGGGATTTTTTGAAAGTGGCAATAACAAAAGTAGTGCAGGGTGAACGTAATGACTAGCATAGTATTATATTTGAAACTATATGTGAGGTGCTCGTATATACCTAGGCATTGTCAACTTATATGCTTGTTATGCTGAAATGTAATTTCATAGTTTATAGTTGGTAATTTTAATTTATTTTATTTATTTATTATTATTTTTTTTTTGATAGGAGGTAATTTGTTAGACCATGAACATGATTCTATTGTAATATGTTGGTATATGGTTGACTAATGCTCATGATTTAACTAAGTGGTTTAAGCCATATGGTAATTTGTAAACCTAAATTTTCTAGACTTTGTATATAGATTGGGTTTGGATTGTGCAATTTGTAGACCTAATTTGTGTAGACTTAGTTTGATATTGTGTAATTTTTGATTCTTAATGAATGTAGTCTTGATCTTTTCACTTTTGATTCTTAGCTTAGATTATGTCTTGTTCTTGTAGCAAAAGAATCATCTTGAAATTTCTATTGAATTTTGGTGATGAATTTTTCCATAAATTCAATTTAACATGTGCATGTACATTGGTCCTTTTTTACTAGGAGTTTGAGGCATGGTATTGAGGAAGTTGTAGAGCTCAGAAGAGACAAACAAGTGAAAAATATCAGGTATTTTTTCTTGTCTTGCTTCACTTGAATGCATGCTACATGCCAAGTGTTTGGTAAATTACCTCTATGAGGTATACAATTAGATTACTTGACTCTTGGCTTTTATTTGGTTTTGATATCATGGAACAACATAATAAGTCCAATTAGTGGGATTTTTTGAAAGTGGCAATAACAAAAGTAGTATTGGGTGAACGTGATGACTAGCATAGTATGTTTAAAAAAAAAAAATCTTCCAAAGTCCATTTGACGAAAATTCTATCATTTGAAAAATGAGAAGGGAGTGGAATGGAGGAAAATTAAAACTAGAAAAATTGGATCAAACCTAATTATCCGCCCAAAATTGCATGAAAAATAAGGCTATGGGTAATAGAAATACCAGCCCATTTTAGACCAAAAAGTTTTTGACACTTGATTTAAACCAAACCAAATTAGGTCAAACCCAGACCCAACCTGACCCTTTTGGCAAGTCTCTATCATAAATTTTAAATTTTAATTTTGGCAACTCATTTTTTTTTAGAGAGTTTCAACCTATGTCGTCCGCTCCTGATGATAGCTCTTTATCATCAGACCAAGACACCAATCAGTTTTTGGTGTAGATGAATGTATATTTTTGTATGCAGTAGATGAATATACAATTACATTGCGTATCAATAAGATGTGTAACTCCAAACTATAAGAGAGGTGATACGTCCACAACATTTTTTACAACATTTTCACAACAAATTATAGGTGTTTAGTTGTTATTTGTTCAAATTTGAACCTAACACTAAGATTACTTTTTTACCCCAACAGTAATAACCAGTAACAACTTGTCACTTAAGATTTGTTGTAAAAATGTTGTGAAAATGTTGTGGACATATCATTTCTCTAACTATAAATATTTTCAATACCAAACTCCGTTATTGTCTCTAATCTCTCTCTATCAAGCTTGCTCCAAAATCTCCCATGCTTCCTGTCACAAATTTGCCCACCATTGTCCCGTTGCTATACATCGACATCTCCTACCCACCACCAACATGTCCTTAGATCACAAAAACCCAAGTAAGCCACATCTCCCTTCTTAGAGTTGTACTTTTTCTAGCCTTCTTTTAAAGAAACTAACTACAAAAATCTCTCTAACAGCCTTCGATCTACGAAACCCTAAAATCCAGTGACCTATCTCCTCCACACGCATTGCCATGTACAACCACTAGTTTTGGTGATTCACCCATGCACCGCTCCTTTGGCACCATGCCTCTCATCAAAAGCTTCGCTATCCTCTGGTGACCCAAACCCTGAAGTTCGGTCACTGGACTCCTTCACACATGAGTTCACGTGCCACCAATTCCTTTCACACACCCTATGGGCCAACATGCCTTAGTTCCACACGTGGTCATGCGTTGCACGTGTGTTTCCTACTGTGTGACATTAGGATAACATCATCCTCCACATCAGCCCTAGCCAATGTCACCACCACGTTAGCCTCCTGCCCAGTCAGCATTGCCACATCATTTGTTGACTGACTGGTTTGACCTAACTTGACCCAATTGACTATTGCCTCTAATCGTTGACTTTTGACCAAAAGTCAAATTTAGACCATACTTATCTTGCTCAATTTTTCATATGGATTTTGACTTTAGTTTATGTTTCTTCATATGAAGCTCCTAAATTGCTCAATGGTTGATTTCTCATTCTTTTTAGGTCTCTCAAACGCATAAAGATTCATAAACCGTGCTTTATCATAACGTCTTCTTCGTCTATTTTATTTAGCCCATCAATGTAGCCATTCTTCAGCCCTAGTAGGCTTTCTTGGTCATTGATGTAGTCCTTCTTAGGTCATTTTTACCCTTCTGCATTTTTCAAACATCCTTCCTCCATTGTGTATGGTTCCTCAATAGTGCTTGATCCATTCGGTCTCTTCTACGATCATTCTCAAGGTATCTTCATGTCTTCTTCAGGCTTTCTTTGTGGCTTCCTTAGGGCATTTTCATGACTTCTTCAGGCTTCCTTCCTTCATGGTTTCTTCAAGGAATCTTCTCAAGCTTATCCAACCCTAAGGCTCCATCAAACTTCCACCTTGAGTTTAAGGAACTTGTTAGAGATATATTAGCCCTAATAGCATAGGCCCAAGCCCCATCATACTTTGTGTGCAAGTCAAGTCTCCTACTTATACTATAAGTCTATTAACCATAGTTAGTGTATGGTTAGCTTAGGGTTTAGCCAGTTATATATACTCATGTCGTGTTTATTGTAACACAAGATTTGTACTATACTCTCATATAATAAATATGTAGTCCTTAAGAATTTTCTCCATGGACATAAGCTATGAAGCTAAACCACATAACCCTCATGTTCTTGTGTTCTATATTTTATGCTTCCTCTCCCACATCTATTTTAATATATTTAACATGGTATCAAAGTAATATTTAACATCTACTATAAAAAGCCAACTCCATCAATCTTTAATAATAGTGGAAGGCCTAAGGCCGACCCTACCACTAGGCCAATTAGGCAATCACCTAAGGCCCCCAAGTGGAACAAGGCTCCTAAATTTGACTAATAAGAAATATTTCTATACCTATAAGAGTATTAATTAAACCCCAAACATTAGCCAATAGATAAAAGAAAAAATCAAAGAGTAATTCTATGGCCACAACAAAATGTCACAATAATTTCTCAATATTCCTAAATTAGCATGCCAGCTCACACATGGGCCCACCACAATCTCTAATTAAACTTTCATATGCTAATTTAAAAATATTTTGAAATTGTTCTGATATTTTGTTGTGTCTGTAGAATTTTAAAAAAAGTGTACGTGATCACCGTCCACTCATTCCTTTTTTTTTTTTTTTTTTTAAATTTATCTTTGTAGCTTTATATATATACTAGTTGTTAACAAAAAAAAATATAAGTTTTGTGAAAAATTAATCAAGTATCAAAAGGGTTCTTTAGATAATTTGTTACTGGCAATGAACACAATATAATTTTAGAAATGTTAGGTGAAAATGTCATAAACGAATAAGAAAATTTTCAAAAAAATATTTAGATGAACAACTCACAAATGAAGAAGAAATTCATAAAAAAAAAAATAATAATAATTTACATCTAAACAAATTAGAAGAATAGATTTTGAGTAAAAAAAATATTATCTAATTAGATTTAAATATATGAAAGAAGTCTCTTTTTTACTAGATGAAATCCAACCAGTAGTCTGTTATCTTGTAACTAAGTTAATTACAACCAACCTTTAAAGCCCCAATTGCTCACATGAGTGACAACTCCACTTGGTTGTGCAAGCGATAAACTTACTTGATCAGTGTTGTTGTTGCGTTATTCATTCTTTATGCATCTATTCTGTAAATTATTTAACTATTTTATGGATTTTTTTTTCTTATTTACATATTTTTAATTATTATTATTATTGCCGATTGAATATTCTACATTTGTTTTTATTTATAATTAGATTTGTATGTTATTCGTATTTTACATAATCACAAAAATAAATTGTTTATATAAACCAACACAATTTCTAGAATTTATGCTTATGGAGTTGGTGTACGCCTACTTCAAATGGCGTATGCCCCCCCACAGAACAAATCTTTTTTTTTTTTCTTTAAATGATTTTAATTTCTTTTGGTTGACATTGTTAGAGTCCTTGATTTAGAATTTACTTCAAAAAATGCTAGCTTGCAAGACCTTAATTTGGATTTTGAATTTTTTGTGCTTCAAAATTTGAATTTAAATATATATATATATATATATATATTTTTTTTTTTCATAAAGCTTTTAATGAAATTTGTAATTCTTATGAATGGGTTGTTAGAACTTAGAATCACAGAAACACACTTGACAAGTTTCACCTATGTGAATGTGAGAGTGGAGTCAGTTCATATGAGAATTTAGGTTGGTTCTTGATGTCGTCCAAGTTCGTAACAGAAATTGTAGTGTAGTTAAGGTTGTCATTCCACTGAGAAAAGGAAAACAAGAATATGTCAAAAGCACCAACAATATATATATATATATATATATATATATGATGGAAACTGAGACAAAAGAAAGTTTGGTAAAATTCAATAATTAAAATCTCTAAGGCATTAGGGTTTATCCACCAATATTATTAAGCATCCACTACCAATCCAATTTAGTACACAATTGGGTAAGTACCACACAAACTATCCGATTGGAAGATTTAGAAATATATTTCATTAATAAAACTCTCTTTGGTTGATTATATTCATCAATTGTTCCAACAATTTAGTCTAGAAAATAATAACTTTGTTAGAAAAACTCAAGAACACCACATACCCTAAATGCAATACTATGGTAAAAGTAATATCTAACAAAATTACCACATTTTGCTATAGAGATTATAAAACCCTATTTTAACAATAAGAAGATTCAAGAATAGGCTTATGAAAGAATTCGAAATTAAATATCAACCTAACAAAACAATTATAAAAAGAGAACAATTGATTTCAATAATCAAAACGTGAAAAACATGCTTGGATTGAATAGTGGACAACTTACAACTTTGGGGATTCGCCCCTAATCCTAACTTAAGTTCTTAAGCTTCCATAAAAAATAAAAACTCTTAAAAATTGATGAAAAATAAGGTTTCCGGGCAGCCCAAAACGTGGCTGCCCTTGTATCCCTCTAATATATTTAACATTCAAAACTCTAAAACACATGCTCCCAAAAAAGAAATTACAAAATGTCAATTCTCGTTTTTTAACAGCGAGTTAACTTCCAAGTTGATTTTGGCCTTAAATACGACAGATTCTGAAGTTTTGGTAAACTACAAAGTTTTATATCTTCAAGTCCTCTTTCTGTGGCTGCAAGAATCAAGTCAATGATATTGGAGAAAAAAGATATGGCTAAAATACCAAAACTGGTCAAAATATTTCCATATCGGGTCTATATATATGTGTGTGTGTGTGTGTGTTAGAACTGGTCCGGGTCTATAGATATATATTTGCGTAGTTTTTTCTATCAAAACTAAAGAGGGTAAAATTAGGATGACGGATCCATCCAAATGAACCTGACGATGTTAGATCAATGGACTGATAGTAGACGAATTCTAAAGGTGGACGGATGCTCGATTCACGGGCGCAAGGTGGACGGATCTCCATGGCCACATGGCCTCTACATGATTTGAGTGACCTCTAAGTAATCCTAAATGGAAACAACTTGCGTCTTACGATTAACCCTAGTCAATAGAGTCCCAATATGACTAGAATCCTAACATGGGAAGGATCCTGTAATATGTGCCCATTAATAATGATCTTCTCCATAAGGAAAAGACATCCTACGCAAGAAACGGAGGTCGGTTCTACACTACTATAAAAACCCAAAGGCTCTCAAGAAACGAGGTACGCATAATTTACCCCAGCTCTGACACTCTAAAGTTGTGAAAAAGTTCTCTAACTTAACCTTCAAGGGGTCTTTGGCTGGTACCACACCGGTACTCTCCTAGGGTTTTCTTTGTTGTTGTTTTGCAGGCCTTGTTTCGAGCACATGAGTATTGTGTGGCTTACTGACGATTTTCGGAATCATCAGTTGGCGCTGTCTGTGGGAAGTTGCGATTTGTAAGCCATATTATCGCCTCCCGGACAAAGTTGCATGGTGCTCACTCGCTCGATGGTAACTACCAACGACATTCAAGGAGATGAACCACGCACAACTGCCCTCGAGAGACAGGTTCAAACTCTCGTCACCGCCGTGGAACGCCTCACCAAACAAAATCACGACCTGGAAGAACAGTTGTGCCAAAAGAATGTAGACCTTAATACTCAGGAGGAAGACCAAGAAGGCACCAGCGTTGAGCGAAGGAACCAGGAAGGGCTAGAAGGAAGCAACGCCCCAAGCAGGCCAGAACAATAGGACACGAGCCGGCCCTCCATCACTGATATGGTCCCATCTCACATAGTCGCCGAGATGCAGATGATGAAGGACTGGATGGACCTTATGATGAATGCTCTCAGAGGACGGGTGTCTAGTGACCTCAATGACTTGGTCCATCGAACGCCATTCACAGTGTCCGTCACTTCATTCCCCCTCCCACCAAAGTTTTGTAGGCCGCAGGTGGAGAATTACAACGGATCCAAGAACCCCTTAAATCACCTGGAATCTTTCAAGACCCTGATGCATCTACAAGGGGTACCAGACGAGATCACGTGTAGAGCCTTCCCTACCACGCTGAAGGGATCCGCAAGGATCTAGTTCAAGAGGGTGACGCCCAACTCCATCGGTACCTTCAAAGAGTTAAGCACCCAGTTCGCCTCACATTTCATCGAGGGACACAGGTATAAGAAGTCCACTGCATGCCTAATGAATATTAAGCAGCGAGAGGACGAGAAGCTGAGGTCCTACATCACCCGTTTTAACAAAGAGGCTCTTTCAATCAATGAAGCTGACGATAAGATACTAGTGGCTACCTTCACAAATGGACTACAAAAGGGTAAGTTCCTGTTTTCCCGATACAAGAACGACCCAAAAACTATGTCAGATGTGCTGTACAGGGCAACCAAGTACATGAACGCAGAAGATGCATTGCTGGCCCAAAAAGAGAGGCCTAAGAAGAGGGAAAGACGAGAAGACATACGGCAAGATAAGGGACCAAAAATGGCTAGGACCGGAGAACGGGGGAGGACAGGCGCTCAAAACCCCCTACAGGAAAATTCACAAGTTTCATGACTACCTTAATCGACCAACTCTTAATGCAGATTAAGGACGAATGAGCCCTAACCTTTCTCGGCAAGCTGAAAGGAGATCCTAATAAGAGGTCTAGAGACAAGTATTGCCGCTTCCATTGTGATCACGGCCATGACACAGCTGACTGTTCCGACAAGGAAAGTTGTAGAGGTTCGTTAAGAAAGAGAGGACGGACCCACCTTAAGAGCAAGCTCCCCGACGGGAGAATGAGCGTCCCAGGCTGCCTATAGGAGATATAAGAATGATTGTAGGGGGCACAACAGTTACTGGGTCGACCAAAAAGGCTCATAAGACTTACCTCATGGTTCAAAACGTCCAACTGACAGGTTCCGTACCAAAGATGGCGCGGATAGACAACTCCATCATCGAATTCTAAGAAGAAGATGCCCGACGTCTTCACAGCATACGAGTAGGGGATTACAACACCCGCTGGGTTCTGATTGACAATGGCAGCTCAGCTGACATCCTTTACTACCTAGCATTCCAACATATGAGGATTGATAAAGAGCGACTAGTTCCGACGAACGCTCCGCTCGTTGGTTTTGGAGGAACAAGGGTGATCCCTCTTGGTGCGGTCACATTATCTGTAATGGTGGGTGACTACCCCCAACAGATCACTAAGGACGTAAAATTCCTTGTGGTCGACTGCTCGTCCACTTACAATGCCATTTAGGGACGACCTACCCGCAATTCATGGAAGGTTGTAACCTCAACCTACCACTTAATGATCAAGTTCCCAACAGATTATGGGGTAGGGGAGTTGTGCAGAAATTAGGTGGTTGCACGCGAATGCTACATAACTATGATGAAGATGGATGACCACCTCTAGGCCATGAACATTGAAGAACACTGGACAGTGACAGAGCCCGTTGAAAGGCTTGAAGAGATACTTCTCGACGACTCCAAGAATGATCGAACAATAAGGATTGGTACACTTGCCAGCCCGACGGTCTGCCAAGCACTAACAACTTTTATCAAAGATAACTGGGATGTGTTTGCTTGGAGCCATGAAGACATGCTTGGAATAGACCCCTCGGTCATGGTGCATAGACTAAATGTGTCGCCTTCCTTTACACCCATCTGTCAGAAGAAGCGGGTATTCGCCCCAGAATGAGATCGAGCTATAGCGGAAGAAGTCCACAAGCTACAAAAGACAAACTTCATTAGGGAGGTTTACTACCTAGACTGGCTGGCAAACGTAGTGATGGTCAAGAAAGCCAGCGGGAAATGGAGGATGTGCGTAGACTTCACCAACTTGAACAAGGCGTGCCTCAAAGATAGTTACCCCCTTCCACGGGTTGACGTCTTAGTCGACTCTACAACTCAACACCAGTTACTAAGCTTTATGGATGCTTTTTCAGGCTACAACCAGATCAGAATGGATGAAGCAGATTAGGAGAAAACTTTGTTCGTTACCAGCCAGGGCCTCTTCTGTTATAAAGTTATGCCATTTGGCCTCAAAAATGCGGGCACTACGTATCAAAGGCTCATGAATAAGATGTTCACACAGCAGATTGGGAGAAATGTCCAGGTCTATGTTGACGACATGCTAGTGAAAAGCTGAAGGAAGGAAGATCACTTAGAGGACCTCATGGAAACATTCGTCACCCTTTGTTCCTATAACATGAAGCTTAATCCAGGCAAGTGTGCCTTCGGAGTAACAACAGGAAAGTTCCTAGGATTCATGGTGTCTCAAAGAGGTGTTGAGGCCAACCCAGACAAGATTCGGGCCATAATAAAGATGGCACCTTCAAGGAATCTAAAGGAAGTGCAAAGCCTCAACGGTAAAATAGCAGCGCTAAACAGGTTTGTATCAAGGGCGACAGATAGGTGTCTTCCTTTCTTCCGCACGCTGAAGAAATCTTTTGAATGGACGACCGAGTGTCAGCAGGCATTCGAGGACTTGAAGACCTACCTCTCATCCCCTCTGTTGTTGAGTCCTTCCCAGCCCGGAGAAGAACTATTCCTCTACTTAGCAATATCCTTAGCAGCCGTCAGCGCAACCTTAGTTAAGGAAGAAGACAGGGTGCAGAAGCCCGTGCACTACACAAGCCGAACAATCTGAGGCGTAGAGGAAAGGTACCCACCAATGGAGAAGCTTGCCTTCGCTTTAGTTACGACAACTCGTAAGCTCAAGCCATACTTCCAAGCTTACACGGTGATCGTCCTGACTGACAAACCCCTACAACAAGCAATGAGTAGTCCCGAAACTACCAGACGAATGGCATTATGGGCAATAGAGTTGAGTAGTTCGACATACAGTACCGCCTACGCACTACCATTAAAGGACAGGTGGTCGCTGACTTCATTGCAGAGTTCACTAATATAGAAGGCCAGGGGGCAGAAGAGGTCCCACAATGGAGCATCCACACAGACGGATCCTCCAATAAGCAAGCAGGCGGAGTTGGTGTAATACTCTATAATCTGGAAGGAGATAAGATCGAATGCATGGTCCGTCTAGATTTCCCTATGACCAATAACGACGCAGAATACGAAACTTTGATAGCAGGGCTGGACCTTGCCAAAGCTGCGGGAGCTGAAACTTTTGTCGTTTACTGCAATTCCTAAGTAGTAATAAGCCAGGTTAATGGAGAATACGATTGCAAGAATGAACGAATGAAGAAGTACCTAGAGTAGGTAAAGGATCAAATTAACAACCTTCGAGTAAAATTTGTTCAAATCCCAAGAGAGGAGAATGAGCACGTCGACCGACTCACTAAGGCTGCATTAGGAAAACACATGGTCATCTCCAGTCAGGTACTATCCTTCGTTCAAATTTCACCACTAATAGATAGCATCAGTGTACAGGAGGTAGGATCCGAAGATTACTGGACAACACCAAACCTAAAGGATGGCGTGAGGCTGCCAGAAAATTGAAGGTTCAAACTGCTTGCTTCGTCCTGATTAAAGACGTTCTTTACAAAAGGGGCTTCTCTTGACTGTCCCTGAGATGTCTCGTCCCTGAGGAAGCGGACAATGTCATGAGAGAAGTTCACGAAGGAGTCTGCGAAAACCACTTTGGATCACAGTTATTGGTACATAAATTAATCCAGGCGGGATACTACTGGCCAACCATGCAGAGGGATGCCCATGCATACGTCAAAACTTGCGACAAGTGTCAAAGATTTGGCAACCTCATTAGGCAACCAACAAAAGAGCTCACCCAATGATGGCCCCCATGGCCATTCACCTAATAGGGATTGGATATAATGGGTTCGTTCCTAACAGCAGCTAGACAATTGAAGTTCCTAATAGTCGGTATAGAATATTTCACAAAGTGGGTAGAAGCGGAAGCCCTGGCCATCATCATTGAAAATAATGTGCGAAGTTTTGTATGGAAGAACATCATCTGCCGGTATGGTATACCGAGGGTGTTGGTCTCTGACAACAGGAAGCAGTTCGACAACGACACATTCTGAGAATTCTGCTCACAACTAAGGATTAAGAACCATTACTCATCACCAGCCCACCCGCAGGCCAATGAGCAAGTTGAGGTTACGAACCGATCCTTGCTAAAAATCATCAAGACTCGACTTGAGGGGGCAAAGGGTATATGGCCGGAGGAGCTACCAAGTGTTTTGTGGGTATACAGGACAACGATGAGAATGCCTATAGGAGAAACCCCGTTTCGATTAGCATACGGAAGCAAGGCAGTCATCCCAGCGGAAGTAGGACTTACAAGCCACAAGGTAGGGAACCATGACGAAAGCAAGAACGATGAAGCTATGCGCCTGCAGCTTGACCTGGTGGACGAAGTAAGAGCAGCGACTGAGCAAATATTAGCACGATATTAGAATATTATGGCCAAACACTACAACTCCAAGGTCAGACATAGGGACTTCTAGGTAGGAGATCTTGTCCTAAGAAAGGTAATGGGCACCACAAGAGACGCCTCCCAGGGAAAGTTAGGACCTAACTGGGAAAGACCATACAGAGTTGCATCATGGCATAGGAAGGGAACCTACCACCTAGAGACGCTGGACGGGCAAAAGTTGCATCACCCATGGAACACAGAGCACCTGAAGAAGTACTATTAGTAGGCTACTAGCAGTAGACGAGCAACGACACTCCTCATTTCCAGTTTATTTCTTTCTAGTTTAGTTTTTATTATCTACAGTTCCTTTTAAGCCCAAAGGCAAGTCTTCTTTTTTTTTTTTTTTTAATCTTTTTAAAGAATAGTTTCTACGCATGAACTACCATTATAATAAGAGGAGTTATTTAGAATCGCCACATGTTATATTCCTATAGATCAAGTCCACAAAGTGGACGGATTCAAACTATAAAGTCCATAAAGTGGACAGATTCAAACTATAAAGTCTACAAAATTGACAGATTCCAACAAAGAATTCCACAAAGTCCATAAGTGGACGGGCTCATCCTAAAGGATGATAATCATAAGGCATAATGGACGGGTTCAAAATCACGTTCAATTAACATTATGTCTATAAGTGGACGGACCCATCCTAAAGGATGATAATTACAAAGTCCATATGGTGGACGGTTTCAACATAACGTTGAATTAACATTACAAGTCCATAAGTGGACGGGTTCATCCTAGTGAATGATAATTATAAAGTCCATATAGTGGACGGGTCCAACGTCACATTGAACAACATTACGTCCATAAGAGGACGGATTCATCCTAAAGACGGTTATATTCATACACAGCCACAAACTACATATTCATCCAACAAAAGTAGACGAATAATTCAAAATAAGTAGTCAAATATTACTGAAACCCAATGGGAAAAGTTTAGATACAAAGGGTGACAGTTAAATTATACATTAACTGTTCTCCAAAATCTTTACATAAAATAAAAATAAATCTACTGTTGAATGGTCGAGGCATCGTCCTTCTCCTCCACAATCTGTACATCTTCAGGATAACGAGTACCCTCCTTAACGGTTTTTTGTTGACCTTCAGGAGCATCATCCCCGTCACCCTGAAGGTCGACGGTTGCATCGTCCGCAAGGGCATCATCAACAAATAAATCCTCTGTACTCTTTGAAAGGACAGGCTGAGCTGTTGATTGGTCCAGGACTTCAATAGCAATGTGGGACACGTCCAAGTCTAGGTAAGAAGTCTTGACCTAACAGAGGGCGTCATTCAAACCCTCAGCAAACGAGGTCCTGAGCTCCGCTAGGAGGGCGTCGGAGTCACGATACTCACGTATCGCCTCCTCCTTCGCCTGACGGAGCTAATCCTTGGCATCCCTGATCTCTTTCTCCTTATCTTCCAGGACCTGCCTCAGTAGCTCTGTCTGCCTCTCTAGCTCACCCTTTGCTTCCTTTGATAAGGCAAGCTTCTTCTCCTGGACCGTCTTTCAGGCCTTTAACTCATTCAACTCATCCTCCGTTGAGTTCGCCTTCACCCTAATATGGTCTAGAGCCGTCTCATGGTTCAGGCAACGACCCATCAACCCTTTCATCATTAGCATTGCCTAAAAGCAAATCAGAGTTAGAAACAAGGCAAGTTGAAGGAAAGAAAAAGAAGGGGACAGACATGGTTACCTGAGCAATGCTAAAGAGCCTTGTCTCCCCTATTGCTTCAGTAGCATGGTTGCTCAAGTCCTCGTAATTGTCAAATGTAATGATGGATGAGAGCTTTTCCAACGCGTACTTGGAATCCTCATGGAGGAGGACGAGTGGTTTTTCAGCAACGAGGGTAAGGCCCTTCATGAAACCCTTGCCCCTACCGTGCCCAAGGATTGTGACTGTCTTCTTGGTTTCAGCTATTAACCCCACAACGGGCTCGAGGACGATCTTAGGCTTCTTAGGAAGACGGTCGGGTTTTTCCTGTTGCATCCTCTTAGTAGACAGTTTGGACGAACCCATCCCCTTAGAGGTCTAACCCTTAGCTTGCTTTTTCAAAGCAGCTTGCTACTTAATATAAGCACTCCTTCTGACAACGTCCATCTCTGTACAAAGGTGGATTGATATCAAAAGTTTGATAAAATAAAATAATAAAATAATAAAATAATATATATATATATATATTAGGTGACGGACTTACGTTGATGAATTTAAAGATCGTAGCAACGGGCGGCTGTTGTGGGCTTTGGTCCATCACAATACCAAAAGAGTGTGTCTATGGTGACCAATTTAGCCCACGTCCTCTCCTTCAGCTTGGTTTTACTAAAAGTTCTCTCCAAAAAACTCCATTGCTCTAATGAGACTTGTGGTTGCTCCCGGACTGCAAAAAAGGATAGTTAAAGTAACATATAAAGAATTAAAATAGTTAGACCTTAATATGGACGGATACATACCGGACAGGGGCATTATGCCTCATGTTGTGTCGACGGGCATGTACTCATGGTCACCAGGACGACACATCTATTCGTCACCCTCCATAAAAAAGTACCGACTCTTCCAATTCCTGTTGGAGTCGGGGATATCACACACAAGCCTCAACAACGGGCTCCTAGGCACAAAACTATACATACCCTTGGACTGAGCAATCTCAGCCGAACGGTTACAATGAAAGAATTCTTCCACCGTCAACCTTCTTGCTTCGTCTGACATGGCCCCGTACAAGATCTCCACACTGAGGAAGACCCTCCAGGCGTTTGAGGAGATCTGGGTGACAGCCAAACCTAAGTATTAGAGGAGGCGACAGTGGAGTGCACTAAGGGGGAATCTGAGCCCAGCCTTTAGCATCTTCTCATAAACCCCAACACCTTCAACACCCTCGTAGTAACATTTCTCCGACTTGTAGGGTAGACGAAGGGGTATGTTGACGGGTATCTGGTACTTCTCCCTAAGTGTTTTGAAGTGTGTTTCTTTGATTGTAGAAGTGAAATCATTGACTGTCCAAATGGGAAACATTATAAATTCTCTAAATACATCAGGACTTATAACAGATTGGACTAAGGGTTCAGCATCAACTAGGCCGTCACTATGATCATCCTCTGACCTATCCATCTCCTCATCCCTTGAAGGAGAGGTGGTCAACGAATCCCTCTCTTCACTTGAAGTGCCAGGGTCGTTTCGCCCTAACGAGTACACTTCATCGTAGTCCACCCCCTCGCGGACACACGATTGGTTACTTGACGCACTAGACATCTTTTACCTACACATGATAGTTAAAACCTAAGACACAGACGAATCTACATAGACGACGGGTATGCAAATGTCTTTCGAAAATTGCAAAGGAAATTCAACAGTAAGGTAAGAAGTGCTTACCAATTGAAGACGAGCAAAAATGAGAAATGTAGATGACGGGCGCGCTAAGTGAACGGTGTTCTAGTTTATCAAGGGAGACGGTTGTGCTCTGATCACAAATTCCCTGAAGAAAGTAAAGAATGAAAAGGAAGGAAGCTGGTTTATATAGAGAGAACGGCAAAGAAGACGAAGAGACGCTTCGTTCCGGGAGAACAGCCACCAACAAAGCAACACGTGCCCCTACCATCATTAAATGATCCTAGGCCAACCTGTCACTCTATGCACACTTCCTAGAAGACGAATCTAAAACCGTCACTCCACGGATCCGTCACCTCATTTGGATGGATCTGTGGAGTAAAATTAGGATGATGAATCCATCCAAATGAACCTGACGATGTTAGATCAATGGACTGATAGTAGACGGATTCTAGAGGTGGACGGATACTCGATTCGCGGGTGCAAGGTGGACGGAAGAAACGGAGGTCGGTTCTACACTACTATAAAAACCCAAAGGCTTTCAAGAAACAAGGTATACGCATAATTTACCCCAGCTCTAGCATTCTAGAATTGTGAAAAAGTTCTCTAACTTAACCTTCAGAGGCTCTTTGGCCAGTACCACACCGGTACTCTCCTAGGGTTTTCTTTGTTGTTGTTTTGCAGGCCTTGTTTTGAGCACGTGAGTATTGTGTGGCTTATTGATGATTTTCGGCATCATAAAAAACCATATGGAAACTATGCTCAATGTTATGCATAATATACTTTAATGGTTTAACAATATTTAGACCCAATAGAATGTTTTTATGATGAGAGATTTTATTTGGGGCTTGTTCATAGAATGTTGTTTCTGTTTGTATTTGATTTTGTCCTCCTTTAGCCGTCTCATTCTTATAGACTCTGAAGGGTCATCTTTGTTGGTATGGCACATTCTACCTTTTCATCAAGGCATTAATTTCAATGCTTTTAGGATTTGAAGAAATTGGAACAACAGGTACGGGTCTATAAATATATATATATATATATGTGTGTGTGTGTGTGTGTGTGTGTGTTAGAAAAAATAAAAGCTACAGATTAATTTCAAATAAAAGTAGGGGTCTGAAGCTATATATATGAATCACAAATAAAAGTTCTTTCATAAAAATAAAAGCTCCAGATTAGGTTAAAACTCATTGTTTCATTTTATTCATTTAATTTTTTTTTTCTTTCCCATTATTTTATATTATCTTTGTTAGAGAAATATAGTTTGTCCATTTCTAAATTGCTAAATTAACACCAGGAAAAAAATGACTTCACATGAAGACATTAGTAGCTCCAATCCATTTGGCAGCAATCAATTTCCTTTTATAGTAGATGAAGATAATGCAACCCCGTTATCACCTTTGTTGAATATGTCAAAAGATGTCCAAGCAGTCCAGCCTAGCAATGAGATAATTGAAGAATAGGGGAACTACAAACCAATTGTTTGGAATCATTTTAAGAGAAAGAGAATTGATGAGAAAGACAAAGCTGAGTGCAATTATTGTAAGAAATTGCTAGTACGGGGATCCAATTATGGCACTAAACATTGGCATGACCATGTGAAAATATGTCCAAGGAGAAAGTTTCAAGATATTAGGGATATGAATCAAAAAATTCTGGTGAGGGATCAAAATAAAGTGGATTCAATGGTGGGTGTGAATGCTTATCATTTTAATCAAAATGTATCGAGAAATGAACTTGCTTGTATGATCATCTTGCACAAGTATCCCCTCTCTATAGTTGACCACATTGGTTTTAGAAAATATTCAACTTCTCTTCAACCATTGTTTAGGATGGTTTATAGGAACACAATCAAGAAGGACATTTTGAGCATCTATAAGAAAGAAAGGGAGAAATCAAAGCATGAAATTGATAAGAATCAAGGTAGAATTTCTATTGCCACTGATATGTGGACTTCACAAAACAAAAAGTGAGGGTTTATGGTTGTAATTGCACACTTCATTGATGGTTTGTGGAGATTACAAAACCGAGTTATGAGATACTTTTTTTAAAGTATATATTCATTTTTATGTTTTAGTTAAATTCTTTTCAAATGTTTTATGAACTTGTATCATTGTTAGTTCTAATTATTTAAATTTCTCATTTAAGGTTTATTTATGTGCCATCTCCACATACAAAAGAAGTACTTTCTAGTGTCCTCATAGATACTTTGTTGGAGTGGAATATTGATAGGAGTTTATCTATTGTGACTATGGACAATTGCAATACCAATGATGCAGTTATAAAAATTATCTTAGATAAGCTTCAACGTGGTGCACTTATTATGCATGGATCAATGTTGCATATGCGTTGTGTAGCACATGTTCTTGGATGGTTTGGATGTAATTGGATCATGCATTGAAAATGTTCGAGAAAGTGTGGGATTTTGAACTGCATCAACAAAGAGAAGGCAGAAGTTTGTAGAGACATTGGAACTCTACCTATCTCATACTTTCTATTCCTATAAAATATCAAAATGTCTTTTATCGATTGAACATATGTGAGTCATCTTATAAGTGCATTCCAACATAGGAAGAATGGGAGATGGCAAGTAGTATATGTGAGAGATTGGTAGTGTTTCACAAGGTTACAGAGCTAGTCTCAGGTACCTCATACCCTATAGCTAATCTTTTCTTTCCTAAGGTGTGTGAAATAAAAATAGTTTTGAATTCTTGGTTTCCAAGCACAAGTGATGTGATCAGAAGTATGACATTTAAAATGTTGGAAAATTTTGATTGTTACTGGAATGTGATTCATGGTGTTATGGCCGTGGCAACCATTTTAGAACCAATAAATAAGATTGAATTGTTAGAATATTATTTTCCTATAATTTATGGTGATGAAGCTGATAATGAAATTCAAAGGGTTAAAGATATTTGTTATGAAATGATTCGTGACTACAGTTCTGGGAGAATGGATAGGGAAGGTACTCGTGGCCCTTGTGTGGGAGAGGATCCGCAAGTTGATGACTCCCTTATGGACTTTAAAGATATCTTAGTTAGAAAAAAAAGGGTGAGAATATTAAATTGGAGTTGGACCATTAACTTGAGGATGATTTAATGCCAAGAACTGTGGATTTTGATATTTTGGCATGGTGGAAATCTAATTGGCCTAAGTATCCTACTTTGTAATGTATTGCAAGGGATATCCTTGTCATTCCAATGTCAACTGTTGCCTCGGAGTCATCATTTAGCACAAGTGGTCGATTGTTAAGTCCACATCTCAGTAAACTTGATCAAAAGACTGTGGAGGCATTAATGTGTGCTCAAAGGGTAATTATTGGGTACTCCTGAAGTACCATAAATGCGTACTCCCCCCTCTCACATAATTGTAGGTCCCACTAATTAAATTTATAGTGGGACACACAATTCATTTGAGAGGAGGGAGTGTACATTTATGATACTCCTGGAGTATTCAATTATTTTGTTGTGCTCAAAATTTGTTATGGGCTGAAATTAATGGTAATTAAATTTACTAGTTTAATTATGCAATGATTTATGTTACTGCATTCTTTATTATATTTTTCAATTATTTGATTGAATTTATTTTACCTCTTTTTAGGCTTTTCATCTACCGTAGATGGAATTGAAGATACATTCCAAAACATCCTGGATGGTTATGATGATGAAGAAGAAAGTGGAGATTTATTTTGAAGAACTGGAAATTTTTTATTTTGTTATATATTAGGAGTTTGGATTATTTTATTGCTTCATACTTTGAGATTTTTGTTGTGATATTGTCTTGTTAAACACTTAGATAATATTATTCAATTTTGCTGAAAATTAGTTTGATTTGATGGGATAAATTTATTTATAATTTCAAGTATATTTTTATTATTGAAACATGTAATTTTATTTGAAAAAATTGTAATAGTTGTAGGGAAAATTAACAAAAAGTAAAGTTTTACAGGGTGGGGCTGGGCTTCACAGGGCCCTAAGGGGCGGGGCCCTAGGTGTCGGGGATGGAGCAAGAAATTTTCTTCGTCACGTGGGACGGGGCGGGGGCGAAGACCCCATCCTTCGGCCCTGCCCCATTGTCATCCCTAGACTCTGCATGTTAAGTTCATTAGTTTTGATCTCCTACAAGAGAAAATACACGTAATGAGTAGTATATTTTAGAAAAAAAAAAAAACTTACAAACTCTCATATTTATGCGTAAGTGTGAGAATAAACACAAAATAAATGTGATAATGCTTACCAAAACTAAGATTATATTGAATTTTTAAGTTATTATAAGTTCTCTAGAACACTCGTCAAATTAGGATTAAGCACAAGACCAAAATTTGCTTACTTGAAAATTTTCACATCAGTACTTGAATTATTATGTGTGAATAGTAATTCTTTATTTCCCTTATGAAGTCATAATTCAAGTCTAGAACTATTTTTAAATATAGATTATTGTTTCACTAAGTGAAGGTTTAATGTAAAGTACACCTCAAAGAAGTATAATGATCATTTTTGTCCAATTGAATCTTTTCTATTAATATTTAAATGAGTGGGGGAGAGTTGGTGCATTTTAATATTAATCAATAAATAAGATAAAAAAAAATTTCTTATAACTATGCTATTTATTTGGATTAAAGTGGGTTAGTAAATAAAGAATATGTGTGGTAGTTTCAATTTGTTAATGGGGAGTCCTCCCACCCTAACAATAATGTGCATAATATTTATATGATAAATGACTTATAATTCATTAATCTTGAGTAAGAACTATGAATCTATATCAAATATTTTGTGCATAGAAAGGTACCGATTAAACTTTAAAAGATTTATTTCTTCAAAAGAGAGTTAGATTTCTATATCTCAGTCTGATTGGTTCATTTACATATATTTTTAATGTTTCTGTAATTGATTTCATTCTAATTTTGAATTTCTTATATATTGTTATTAAATTTTAGTGTATTATCTTCAAAGCAAGGTAAATTTTAGTGTATTATCACTAATATTTACCTTCCATTTTCTCAATGTGTATGGTTCTACTCCCCCAAAGTGAAAATTCCTGGATAAACCTTTGTTGGTGCAAACACAATGATAATGGAAATAACGCAAAGAGAAACTGAATAATAAAGAGAATTTTCCTGTATTGGCGAAGGCTGGTTCCCAGCCCCGCCAGGCGCAATGAGTTGCATCGTTTGGAACTACAGGGGACTTGGAAACCAACTAGCAGTTCAAGAGCTTGTGGAATTGGTTCAAGCAAAAGCTATCGATGTCATGTTCTTAGCTGAAACATTGGCAGATGAAGCTAAGCTAGACTATGTGAAGGAAAGGATTCGGTTTGATCATAAATATTTTGTTCCAAGGATTACTAAAGGAGGCCGATTAGTACTTTACTAGAGAAGTGATATTGAAGTTGAGGTAGTATCTTCTTCACTGAACCACATCGACGCAATCATTAACAAAAGTTCGGTTTCAACTTGGCATTTTACTGGCTTCTACGGCGAGCCTGAAACACACAAGTGACATGAATCTTGGGATCTCTTACGTCGATTTCATGGGCAGAATTCATTACCTTGGTTATGTGCCGGGGATTTAATGAGGTGACAAAACAATCAGAGAAGTCAGGTGGAAGATTACGACCTTGGGCTCAGATGTAGCTTTTTAGAGAAGTGTTAGACGAGTGTAGTTTTATGGATTTGGGTTTCAAAGGTTTCCCATTCACGTGGAGCAAACATTACCTCACCAGAGTTTCCATTTGGGAGAGATTAGACAGGGTCATAGCTACCGCTAAATGGTTTTCAAATTTTTTAGGTACTCAGGTACATCATTTAGATAGTACAACATCTGATCATAAATTGTTACGGATTGAACAAGCTGGTCTGGAGTTTCAGTAGAAGAAAAAGCCGTTTCGATTCAAGAAATGTGGTTGGCTGACAAAGGGTGTGGGGAAAATGTGGAAGGCGTATGGCAAGCAAGCTATGAGGAAGGTGACAATCAACTAGTGCTCAAGAAGATAGAAAAGTGTGGAAAAGAGCTTACCCGTTGGAGCCAAAAATGCTTCGGGAATGTCAAAAAAGAGTTGGAAAAAAAGAGAAAAGAGCTGGCTCGGGTAGAGAAGTTGGCGTTACAAACTGGGGGGTCATTTCGGCTTGTGCAAATTTAGAATGAGATAAATGTTCTCATGGGGAAAGAGGAGAGGATGTGGAGACAAAGGTCACAGACTTTATACTTAAAAGATGGAGATCGAAACACACGTTTCTTTCATTGTAAAGCCACCCAAAAAAAGAGACGTAACCACATAGCAGGAATCTGAAACCAGGCTGATGATTGGTGTATTGAACAAAGTCAAATTTCGGACATTTTTTTGGACTATTACAACCAGCTTTTCACTTCATCCAATCCGATTGAGATGGCTGCTGAGATAGACTCCATTCCTAGAGTGGTGACTGAGGAAATGAATGGGATTCTAACCAGGGAGTTCCAAGCATGGGAAATTGACAATGCACCTTTAAAAGCTTCGAATCCGGATGGAATGCCTCCATTGTTCTATCAGAATTTTTGGGATTTGGTAAGAGGTGATGTAAGTGGCTCTATCTTAAATTTCTTGAATTCATGTTCCCTTCCCAGCCCTTTAAATAATACTTTTGTGACATTGATCCCTAAAATAAAAAAATCGGAGAGGGTGACAGAGTTTAGACCAATTTCTCTTTGTTATGTGTTGTATAAAATCTTCTCTAAGGTGCTTGCTAATAGGTTGAAGAAGGTGCTTCCCTATATTATCTCCGAACACTAAAGTGCCTTTATTAAAGGTCGTCTTATCACGGATAACATCTTAGTAGCTTATGAGACCTTACACTACATGAAGAACCATAACTCTGGGAAGTCTGGCTATATGGCGCTCAAACTAGAGATGAGAAAAGTTTATGATCGTGTTGAGTGGTCCTTTTTAAAAGATGTCATGGTGCAAATGGGCTTTCAAGAGCGGTGGGTTGCTGTAACTTATTCTCTCTTGGTTAATGGTGAGCCATGTGGTAATATAAAATCAAGTAGGGGGATTCGTCAAGGTGATCTATTATCGCCCTATCTTTTTTTGTTTTGTTCGGAGGGTCTTCATAGAATGATCCACAAGGTTGCCAACAATGGAGACATTCAAGGGGTATCTATTTGTCAAAATGGTCCAAAAATAACACACTTATTTTTTGCAGGCAATAGCCTCTTGTTTTGCAGGGCCACATCATATGATTGTCAAAAAGTGTTGGAGATTCTATCCTTTTATGAAAGAGTTTCAGGGAAAAAATTAAATAGAGATAAAACGGCGCTCTTTTTTAGTAAGTCCACTTCCATTGACATGCAACAAAAAAATATGGATGATTTGGGAGTGACTACTTTGAAAAATTATGAAGAATATCTTGGTTTGCCATCCATGGTGAGGAGAAATAAGAGGGTAAGTTTTGAGCACTTGAAGGAAAGAGTTTGGAAGCACCTACAAGGGACTTTGAAAAATTATGAAGAATATCTTGGTTTGCCATCCATGGTGGGGAGAAATAAGAGGGTAAGTTTTGAGCACTTGAAGGAAAGAGTTTGGAAGCACCTACAAGGTTGGGAAGGAAAATTATTATCACAAGCCGGAAGGGAAGTGTTAATAAAATCTGTCATTCAGGCCATTCCCACATATACCATGAGTTGTTTTAAACTCCCGGTCACTTTGTGCCATGAGTTAGAAACTCTTATTCGGAAGTTTTGGTGGGGTCAAAGGGGAGATAGAAGAAAAGTCCATTGGGTGAAGTGGGATGATTTGTGTCAACATAAAAATCAAGGGGGCATGGGATTCAAGGATCTCATGATGTTTGTGAGAGTGCTTTTTTTCTTAGCACACAGGCCCATGTAGAGACAAGGATCCCGGGCCCAAATACTTGTTGTTTTGGTGGACTGGGCTTGGTTCACCGCAGCTAAATGGGGCTGATTACGAACCAAGTTGTGCGCAAGTCATATAAAGCTCCTCAAGATGAAAAATGTAATTCCTCTTAGTACCCTGGGGCGTACTGTCATGGGATCCCGGGCATACTGTCGTGGGATCCCGAGGCGTATTAGGCCTGTAAGAACCCAGAATGCTCTGGTTCTCTGAACTATATGATCTTTTTCCATGTTTATTATGCAATAGAGCTTTGTCCTTTCCTTTTACCTCTATGGGTGCTACATAAAAACACACTATACAATACACATATCTTCAAATAATTGTTAGTTTCTTAGATTAGGATATACATTTTAATACATATACATATATGTAAATGAGTTTCATGAGGATGATTCTGCCACGAGGATCCTGGCCCCAATTCTCACAGACTTGGTGCTTTTGCACAAGACTTGTGGGATTTGGAACTCAAGTCCGAGTGGCTTTGCTTGGGCTTTGCTTTCCAAGATAGTTAGGTGAAAGAGATTTTAGCAAGAAACAGTAAAGGAAGACAACGTAATAAAGAAATACACGAAGTAATTGTTAGAGATCCTCAAATCAATATGAGGTATTTCATTATTTTCTTGATTGTGGATTACAATATGCTCACTAAGACGTGATACAAGGTTCAACTAAGTTCAAAAATTACAGACTTTGATAGCTATTCAAGCTTCCAAGACTTGCAAAGTTTGAATTTGTTGAATCCGAGCATGTGCTATAGTGGCTGTTTCTGGGATACCGGGAGACAGTCCTCTGTTTTTCTTGAGTTTTACAGAGTTATCTTAACGATTCTTTTCTGTAATTTTCTATTGCTGCATCATGCCCCTTAATGTTGGCTACTTCCCCCTTTTTATAGTGTCATTTTAGGGTTTGAATACCATTGATTCTTCCCCCTTGGCTCCTTGAGTA
The DNA here is from genome assembly GCA_019022515.1 of Quercus aquifolioides. Taxonomy (NCBI): domain Eukaryota; kingdom Viridiplantae; phylum Streptophyta; class Magnoliopsida; order Fagales; family Fagaceae; genus Quercus; species Quercus aquifolioides. The sequence continues at coordinate 63,894,199 of CM032328.1, read as the reverse complement.
CCAGAGCCTCTGTCATGCCAACCATTTCTGACCGTTGATTCTTTCTCTATTTCTCATAGTTTTCATTTTTTAGTCCTGTTTTCCTAAAAGCCACTTACTGACTTTCCATTTTGGATAGCTGACGTTTACCCTCTGTTCTTTCAAGTCCTTTTACCTCTTGGACTTAGCTTTTTGGCTGTCCATCTTGCTGTCATTTTTCCCAAGTGAGTAGAATCCATTCCTGCTGGGTTGAAGGTTTTCCCAGCCACTTCCTTTTATAGTTCTTCATTCTGGGTTTCCCGGGGTACCAGTCTTTTGTTCATGAATTGTTACTCTCCAAGCTTTCTGATTCTTTGCTGCACCACTGGGTGCTTGAGAGAGACATATCTGTTCTTCATTTCTTGTATTTCATGGTACTCATTTTGAGCTGTCTCAATCCCACTTTAGCTGCACACGTTCTGAGGATCCCGAGCCTCTGGCAGCCTCTAGGGATCCCGGCCCAGTTTTTCTCACTGGATTTTGCTGGATTTTTAATGGCCTTTTTTGCTGGAAATCTGAACATACATAGGGCCTCAATGTCGATTCTTCTTGCTGCATGAATTGGGCCTTCTTTTGTTAAAGCCCATGGTCTTTCTTTACTTTTCATAGAATGGACTTTCTTGTGAAATTTTGGCCTTCATCAATGTTTAATGAGGCTATGTTGGCTAAATTGGCGTGGTGACTCCTCCATGATGAAAATTCTCTTTTCCATAGGGTGTTCAAAGCAAAATTTTTTCCCTAGAGGAATGATCTTAGAGGCAAAAGACTCTCCTTCAGCCTCTTATGCATGGAAAAGTATTCTTATAGGCCGAGATGTGATAGCTAAGGGAGCATTGTGGAGAGTAGGTGATGGGAAAAAAACCAAGATTTAAGGTGACAATTGGCTTCCAACGAAACATAAAGCCAGAATTACTACTCCAGTGATATTTGGAGAAGAAAATTCATGCGTTGAGGTGCTGATTAATCCGGTCTACAGAAGGTGGTGGACTGAAGTAATTGACCATGTTTTTGAGAAAGCTGAAGCTGGAATCATTAAGAGCATACCTCTGAGTTCTACCAGTTAGCCCAATGTAATTGTCTGGCCTTTTACTCCATCAGGCCGTTACTCAGTACAGTTGGGTTATAGGTTCTTGCAAGATAGCTCGGTTGCAATAAAAAGATCAGCTCATGATTCGGATTTTTGGAGAAATCTATGGGGAATGGAGGTGTCTAATAAAATCAAAAACTTTATGTGGTGAGCATGTAAGGAAGCTCTACCAACAAAGAGAAATTTGCTCCGCAAAAAGATCACCACATCTACCCTTTGTGAAAATTGTAAAGTGAGTGATGAGGATTGTGCACATGCTATTTTCTATTGTTCTAACTTGCAGGTGGTTTGGAGCTCAAATCCATAATGGAGCTGGCTTTCGGCTTTGCAGGGATGTAATATTAAAGAAATCTTCCAAAAAGCTTTTACTAAAAAGAAGGATGCAAAACTTCTAGCCTTCACGGGCTAGGTCATTTGGAACCGTAGAAACCAAGTCAGGTTTAAGGAAGTTGGGTTTCCTATAAACCATATCCTCCCACTGTCAAAGGAAAGGAAGGCAGAGTTCCAGAATCTCCATCTGACAACAAGGACGGTCCAGCATAGGAATCATACGAGATGGAAGCCGCCAGAGTCAGAAGCTTACAAGGTAAACTATGATGGCGTGATCTTTGTGGAACAAGGAAGAGTTGGCATAGGAGTAGTTGTCCAAAATTCAGAAGGAGCGGTCATGGCTTCTCTGTCACAGCAAGTCCCTCTTCCAACAACAGTGGCCCAAGTGGAAGATATGGCAACCAGGAAAGCAATCGAGTTGGCTCTAGAGATTGGTCTTATAAAAGTTATCATCAAAGGTGATTCAGATACCATCTACAGAGAACTTAATAACACTGATCCATCCCTAGCTTTACATGGGCATGTGATTCAAGACATTAGATGCTTAGTTTCCTCTATTGTTAGCCATAGTTTTACTCATGTTCGTCGTCAAGGAAATAATGTAGCTCATGCTTTAGCAAGATGGGCAATTAACTCTCCCAATTTAACTGTCTGGATGGAAGATGCACCGCCAGAAATTCAGTGTTTTGTTTAGGTTGATTTGGCCTCTGTTGATTAATGATAAAGAAGTAGGTTTCTAAAAAAAAAAAAAATTGAATAATACTTCTGAATTTTATTAATTTAAAGAGAGAAATTACACAACACTATTTGAACTAAGGCGTGGCACTCGCTCTCTTTAAGGAGATTCAAGCCATTGGTTGGCTAAACTTTGTAACCGGTGCAGACCGTCTTTGACTTGTCTCCCCCAGGATACAACAGTCCAACAAGTGTTAACCTCCACCCTTCACCTCCCCTTGCGCATGTATCTAGCTCAATATCTGAGACAATTCATGTTAGCTCATTAATCACAACAATTAAAAAGAATAAAATAGTCTATGTCATTTTCAATGTGGGATTAAACATTTTCATTAACTTCTCATATTCCATATTCACTCTCACATCTTTACATTTATATTGTAACATTTATTCATTTTAATTATTTAATATTAAAATGCTGCAACAACCTTGATATTCTCCCTTCTTTCATAAAATATAGAGGCCACCATGATTTGGTTAGACTGCATGCAGTGAAGCTTGCATCTCTCGAATGGCAAAATCAAAATTCAGTTAATTATATATTTACCTTCCATTTTCCTAATTTGAGAATCAAATGGATTTAAGCTAATAATTAATTTAATCCCAAACGATGCTCAAATCCTTTGCCATCCTCAAAAATTGTGTGGGATTTCCTGAGAGTATATGATAATATTACTAATATGCCCATATTGCACGCCAATATTCTCGGGATAGCTACCTATAATAAGTGGGTTCCATGACAAGGACTTGTTTTGAAAAAGCTTGCTTATTCAAAGCTGAAATTTCTAATTCAAAAAAGCATGAGCTTTTAGAAAAGTAAAAGAAAAGGAGAGGACGAAAAGTAACTTAAAGAATTAAAGAAAGTAAAAAGTAATGCTCGTGGATAATGACATTCACATTTTAGCACATTTTAGCACATGAATCATCGAGAAGCGCGTGAATCATTAAACAAAAAATATATATATATATATATATATATATATATATATACAGTTATTAAAAAAAAAATATTATAATACTAAAAAAAAAAAAGTAAATAAATATATAAAAAGAGCATCATCACATCGTATATGATGAGTCTAGTTTTAAATTAATATTGAATTATAGTACTGATTTTTTTTAATCATTTTATCGCCGAATAAGATAATTGAAATTCAAATCTCAACTGTAACAAAAATCAATTGATATCTTGGTTTGATGATAAAGAAGCAATCGAATAAGAGAACAGTCATTATAAAGAACAATACTAAAAATTAATTGTTGTTTTAGTCCGATAATAAAGAACAGTTATTATAAAACGAACACCAATAGTTGAAAATCTATCATATCTATCACAAAAAATTTACTTTCTCACAAATCATCTCAATCGGACTCACCACAACACAAAAGGAAAAAGAGGGATCCTGAGTTTTTGGGTAAAATATTTGGTGCCCTTAACCATATTGTTAGTGGACAGCCATTCACTTTTGATTTTTAGAGGGTACAAAAGATTCATTTGCCCGATAGAGTACGTTAATTTGGTTCTTGCCTATGGGCTACAGAATTGTTTCGGCATATAGTGGTGAAGCCAGGAAGTCCAAGTTAAAAAGATCGACGATTTTCAAATCCCAGGAATAACTAAGGAAATCCCAAGTTGAAGTGCAATTTTAACACCCAGAAGAGCTGCATGAATTTTCAAGGTTCATATTTCACATAGGCAAGAAGAGAACAGTATTAAGGAATTTCTTACCATTCTTTTATAATTTTATACTTCTTGAGTTATTTCTTTTACTTTGTACCCAAAAAATAATTTTAAGCAATTACATAATTAGCCCATTTGGGAGGCAGTAGTTGGCAACTTTGACACACCCTCTAGTTTGACAAAATATGCCACTTGGTTGGTTTTGGAGTGGTACCAATTTCCTAATTCATTTTTTCCTCTCTTTTGGAGTGGTATCAATTTCCTAATTCAATTATTGAGATGATATGTCATGAAAATATCAATATTTAATTAAATCTCTCTTCCGCAATTATCTAATTACAATTAAAAAAATAGACCATATTAAAATGATATTGTACAATTCACAATTTAACATCTCAAAACATGTTGTCCAAAAAAAAAAAATCTCAACATATGATAACGTAAATTTTGGAAAGATTACGTCCTTGACCAAGTTCTGTTTCTTTTTGAGATAACCATGATCTTTTTTTAAAGATTAAAAGTTAAGTCATAGTTGAAACGTCTTGGGTCTTTGTACCTTTATTTTTCTGCAGAAAATAAACCAACGAAAAAGACTCGTGCTCTTTATGAGAAGAAGGCAAAATTATATATAATTCTTTAAATTATTCTCAAAATATATATACACACACATTAGACTTATCGCATGCGCTTTACATATGCAATAATTTTTTTTATTTGTTTTTTTGGTTTAGTCTTATAATGCTTAAAAGTGATATATAAATTATCATGTGTATTTATTTTTATTTTTTTAAAGAAAGAGGTAAAATAATATGAAATAATATTTAAAAATGAAATAAAGAACGGTAAGAAATTGAAACCCAATGAGACATTTGAATTTAGTGATTGGGATAAGTAAAAAAATTTGAGATTTGAACAAAAGAAAGATGATATATGTTAGTGTAGATGGATGGAGATTTGTGATAACTGTATAGAATTTAGATAACAAAAATTTTGAAATGTTTTAAAGAATTAAAAAAAAAAACCCATAGAAATTTCGGGATAAGAATAAATAATTTTTATGTGAGGTAATGGGTTTTTTTTTTTTTTTTTTTTTTTTTTTGGGAAAAAAGTAATTTTGTATTTTTATTTTTGATAAAGATAATTGAAGTATTTGAATTCAAATAGATAACAAATATAGATAAGAATCAAACATTTGAATACAAATTGGTGGTGAGAATAATGGTTTTTTTTTTTTTTTTCCTTTTGTACGTGAGATGGTATTTATGGTTTAACCTTTTTGCTTTTTTGTAGGAAAAAAAATTAAACTAAAATGTATGTTATTTTAAAATTTGTATGAGGATATTTTGGTAGGCTAAAAATTAAATACAAAACAAGGGAAACCTCTTATTAATAGTATAGATAGATAATTCTTTTAAGTATTGTATTTTCATTTTTCCAATTAGATTCAGGCATGTAGTAGTATTAATATTAACAAATTTTGTCCAATAATATTGTTTTTTCTAATGAAGATTAATTCAACTATGTGACTTATTAACCACTTTTTAGTCAATACAATCATATGATTAAATTTAAATTAGATAAGATAAAACTGTACTTAAATTTTGGTCCTTAAAAGAAAGTGTCTTGACTCTTGGGTTTAACTTAAATTGGACTTGTAGGTTCTAGTTAACTCAACTGGTAAAATCTTTTATCATTGAATAAAAGATCAGCGATTCAATTCTCGTTTACACCAAAACCACTTTGTATCTTATTATGATAATAAAGAGCAATCATCGAGAGTACACGTCATAGATTGAAATTATATCTCAGAAAGAAGGGGAAAAAAAATAAAAAAACATAAATTGGACTTAAAAAAAGGACACTCACAACTTTCCTGGATCCTTGTATGGAAATATAAAAGAAGAGAAGAACCTTTGTGAAAGGCTGAGAGCTTTGCTCTAAAAGTAAAAACCCACTTTGCCATTTGCAACATCATCATCAAATAATGGTACAACGGCCAAAATATCTGTAGGACAGAGTGATTGCTTCATGGAAAATTCTATAAAGTCCTAGGGTATTTGAAAAATATTGAATTTCTGCAATCATACACCTAAGAAAAATTTGTGATGTCAATTACAAGTATTTTTTTTTAATTTAAAAAAAAGAAAAAGAAGAGAGGAGAAAACTCTTTGAAAATTTTCAAAAGAAAAATGAATAAAAATTGAAAAGAAGAAAGATAAAAAGGAAAACTATGTGTGCGCTTTTATTTATTTAGTGTTAGTTTGGATACAAACGCGTTTGCGTTTGTGCTGGAGGCTGCGTTTTTTGTATGGGTCCCATGCTGTTCATGAGATTTACAAGTACGGATTTCAACAAATTTTTCTTTAAAACTAGGTTTCACGACACTATTCATACATTTAACAATTATTTTGCTATAGTGTTTTTAGTTTTCAGCAATATACGGTATCCAATCAGACCCTTATTTTAAATATAGTCCTAAAACAAAACAAAAAAAACAAAATACCTTTTTTCTTTATTTCATTTTCTAGTTTCTACTTGAAAAGTGGTCCCAAAAACAAAATTCACTTTCCACGCTACTCGTTCCCAAATTCCAACTCTCATTCCTTGCTTCTGCTATTCCTTTCCGAACCCATTCCTAAGAATTATTGTTGGAAGTCTAAGTACTTGTTTACGAGAGCTTATTTAATTTTGGCTAAAATGCAAAATTCATTCTATTTTTTTTGTCAAAATTCACTTAAATCTTTTAACTTTACTTTCATTTATTTAAGTCCTCTAAGTTTCAAGTTTATTCAATTAAAACATATCCGTCAATCTTTGTTAAATGTTGAAGTTAATTGTTCAATTTTTTAATTTTTTTGTTCAAAATTTTAAATTAAAAAAAATCCAATTAATGATTAAAATTATTTTCCAGATTTAAAAAAAAAGAATTAATAGAAGTTGATAGAGAGACCTTAATTGAATAAACTTGAAAATTAGATAACTGAAATGAATGAATGCAAAATTAGAGGACTTGAATGAATTATTATGAACTTAGGGCATAAGTTTTGCAATTTAGCCTTTAGTTTTTTTTAGTTTATATGTAACTTTTTAAAATTATATTTACTTAGACAATTATAATTTTGTCCTAACTCCAACTTATTTTTAAGTACAATAATCTAATGAAAAATACTCTCACAAACGAAAGAGGGAAAAGGAGAGAAAGAAAACGAGGGAACAAACTAAGAAAGAATAAAAATTATGGAGGTAAGTAAAATAAAAAATTTAAACATATGGTTGGTGTGGGACTAAAGAATTGGTGAATAAATTAAGGCTGAAATACACGGTGGTCCATAAAGTTCGGACACAAAGCTTTTTTGAATCTTCAAGTTGTAAAAATTAGTTCTATTTCTCATTCCATCAACTTCTATTTAGTTATTTTCGAAAAAAAATAAAAATTCTATTAGTTTCTTTACTTTATGTGTCTAATGGGGCAGTGGCTTGACAACATTTTTATAATTAAAAAATTACGCATCGCACACATAAAAAACAAGTTTTTTTTCCCAAGTTTTATTTGGATAACAACCTCATTCTTTATTGTCACACCAAGGTAGACCTTGGCAATCGTATCTTAATAAGGACCATATAGAAGTATCACTCTAGATAGAGGTATCACTGCATCACTGAATCTATTACCAATTAAACTCTTAGCATCTGTGAAGTGTGAACCCCAGCAAATAATTTACCCATAAAGCAGCTTTATTTATGTTTTTAACACAGGAACAAATTGCCGACTTCTTATTTCTCCCTCCCTTACTAGTTTCGATTCAATTTAGGGATTAATTGATTTGGGGAAAGACTCCTAGCTTGTTTATGATGTGTAAATTATAATTTTTTTTTTTAATGATAAAAAAAGGTCGTCATGTTACCCTTTTTTTTTTTAGAATAGTAAGAATTTTAACACACACAAACATGAGGAGAGAGGAAGAGATCTTAAAGAAACTGACAATGGTGTATATTCAAAAGAGTCTAACTCTTAGATACATAACACAAACTTTAAACATTTTTAACTCATACTGATTTTCTGATGTAGGATTAACCCAATGTTTTTTCCTTTGAGAATACCGAGTATTTTAATACGTGCACACACCCACACCCATGAGGAAAGGTGAGAAGATCTTAAAAAAATTGATAATGGTGTATATCCAAAAGGCCCAGGTCGTCATGTCACCTAAAGATGCTATTTTATTACTTTATTAGAAACATAGGCAAAGAAACTAACAGGAATTAACAAAATGAATACTTAATCTATTATGCATATGAATAGCTATTCAATCGTTTGATCTAATTTTTTTCTATTACATGGAAATTGGAATTATTATTCATTTAAGGAATAGTTTTTTGCATATGCAATAGCTATTGAATCGTTTGGTTTGATTTTTATTACATGATTAAATAATTATTCCTTAAATTGAGTAATAACTATTCTTCTTTAAAAATGTTGTACTAATAGTTATTCCTTAATATATGTTTTTTAATTCCTTAATATATATATATGTGTGTAGTAGATTTAAAAATTATTATATTTTCAAAAATACAAATTATCTCTATATGCATAATAATTAAAATAATTATGTTTCCAAGAACTTATCAAAAAAAGAAATTATGTTTCCAAGAATATAGCTCGGTCGTTTCATTCCTATTTCACAACCAAACTTATTAATATGAATATATTTTTTTTATAAGCACAATAATAGGAATATTTATTACATATATTACATCGCATTTTATTCTTTGTAATATAGATTACTATTTCTAACGTAATTATCATTCCGTGTGCTAAACATTAACTTATCAATTATGATAACATATTTTTAGAAGTGCTACTACGTCCACAATATTTTCACAACAAATCATATGTAGCAAGTTGTTATTAGTTATAATTTGAACCCATAATTGAAAACACAATTCTTCCACTAATAACAATCTGTCACATAAGATTTGTTATAAAAGTATTGTGAAAATATTGTAGACATAGTGTATATATAGGCTTTGCCATCCATTCTTTAGATAGTTTTTTTTTTTTTTTTTTTTTTTTAAAAAAAAAAATTGGGGTTGGGTCATTATTATGACACCTAGAATCATGGTTTCTTTCAAAGAAAATGCTAATATCTTTAGACTAATGCTACAATCATAAACTATTTTACAACATTTTTACAAACTATTATTGTGAGAAACTTTTTATTGATTTTCATCGAGACTCATTACTAACAACATTTTTTTATTTACCAATAATCACTCGTCATATCAATAATTTGTAAAAATATTATAAAATATCTCTAGCATTACTCAATATCTTTGATATATATCTCATACGTTATGAATGAAAATAATCTATCATATTCTTATTAGTGTTTCACACTTTCACTTTGGGTGACATTAATTGTAATATATCATGTACATTTAAGTCAGTTAAATTTATAAGGGGTTTCTCAAAGAGGTATATTTTACATATATATATATATATATATATATATATATAGTGGGAGGTAAGGTTTAAACGTTTTACTTTTTTTTTTTTTTTAATCTAAAATACTGCAACCTTTTATTAATACTAAGAAATCAAGATTACATCATGTAAAAAAGCTTGTTCAATAAAACAAGGGTTCTCTTCTACCTAAACAGAAAAATCTGCAATGCCTTAAGCATGCTTCGCTAGATGATGAGTAGGTCTATTCCCCTGCCGCCGTGTATGGGCAAATTCTTCCTGGCGAAAATCATTGATAGCAGATAAAGCACAGCACACAATGACAGCAACAGATGATGGTGGTGGAGATATTTCCTTCAACGCATTTATCAAACCCAAGAAATCTCCTTCGAGGATAAAATCCTGAATAAGCAGGTCCCTTGCAAATTGCAATCCAACCTGATAAAATATCCAACTTTGCATGGCCTTAATATGTTTTTATATTTATGGGAATAGAAGATAGAAGAAAGAAAAAAGTATTGATCCAACTTTACACGGCTTTAAAATATCCAAATTGCAATACAAGTTGAAGTGGCCAAATTAAAAAAAGAAAAAGAAAAAAAAGTATTGTTCCCTAGATCTCATTCTTATTTGATCCAACTCTTTGCATTTACACATGAATACATTTGATGCTCATAAATAAATAAATAAATTAATTAATTAAAAAAAAAAAAAAAAAACTTGAATACATTTGGGATCAGGTTTGATCTTAATAGCCACCTTACTAAAAGCTGATAAAATTGCACGGGTGATGTGATCGATGTCAGTATGTCACTGAATATTTTGTCAATCGACATTAGATTAGACTCCGCATTACCTCGACACCACAACACCCATTTTTCAGTGCTAAATGTTGGTTTCCGTCTTTGATTTTAATTTATTACGGTAGATTAGACTCAACACACTTGAAAATAATAATATTTTTTTATTAAAATTTTTTTTTTTGGTTATAATACTTAAAAGTGATATATAAATAATATTATATATATATATATTTTTTTTTAAGAATGAGGTAAGATAATGTAAAAAAATGCTTAAAAATAAGATAAAGAGTTATAAGAATCTGAAATCTAATGGGACATTTGAATTTATTGATGAGGATAAGAAGTATGATAAGTAAAAAAAAAAATTGAGATTTGAATGAAAGAAAGATTATGTGGATGATGATTTGTGATAATAGTATAAGATTTGGATAACAAAATTTTTGGAATGTGTTAAAGAATTAAAAAAAAAAACATAGAAATTTCGGAATAAGAATGAGTGGTTTTTACGTGAGTTAGTGAGTTTTTTTTTTTTTGGAAGAAGTAATTTTGTATTTTTTTAAATAAAGATAATTGAAGTATTTAAATTCAAATAGATTGCAAATACAGATAGGAATCAAACATTTGAATACAAATGAGTGGTGAGAATAACAAATTTTTTTTTTTTCCTTTTGTATGTGAGATTTTTTTTTTAGAAGGGTTTTTGTATATAAGATAATATTACTATTTTAAGATTTTTTGTCTTTTTAGGAAAAAAATTATACTAAAAAATATGTTATTTTTGAATTTATATGAAAATATTTTGGTACATGTGAGTTCTAGTTAGCTCAACTGGTAAAATCTCTGATGGTTGTATAAGAGATCTGGGGTTCAATCCCCGCCTACGCCAAAAACTGATTGGTGTCTTGGTCTGATAATAAAAAGTAATTATCAAGAGCGGATGTCATAAGTTGAAACTCTCTCAAAAAAATATTTTGGTACACAAACAACTGAAAACGAAACAGAAAAATCCTCTCTCGTTAAAGTAAAGATAGATTATTAATTAATATAATATATGGATCGACAATTCAATACTGACAACGTTGAGACTCTTTTTTTAGTCCAAGGCGATAGAGAAAACGATGAGTATTACCAAATATTGGTACACGTACAGCTTTCAACGTTTCCTACTAAGAAAAAAGGGTCACGCAATCAAAAAAAAAAAAGGGGGTGGGGGGGGGGGGTGGGGTGTCACATCCATTAATTTCTCACTATACTAGTCCAAAAAAATTCATTAAACTACTAATTTTAGCTGATTTGCTGTATATAAAAATTGAGTACAGCAATTTTGACAAATATTTTTTTAGCCTACCATTTGAATGAATTAAGTCAGACTTTCGACTTGTATATATTTTTTGCTTTACATTTTTCTTAAAAAAAAAGTTTCCCCTTGGCCATTTATTTTACATGCATGTAAAATTAAGTTGCGTGTAACATTAAGACAGTCTATTTATATACTTGCAAATATCAAGTTTTACTCTCCCACCCAAAATTCGCTTTCACTAATAATATCAAGATCTCTTTTTTTTTTTTTTTTTTTTTAGTTCCTAAAAATATATGAGTAATCCTACAGTCACAAATCACAAACTATTTTACAATATTTTTATAAACTATTGTTGTGGCCCACTACTAATGAGGGCGTTTGGCCTTTGCGTTTTCAGTGTGCGTCCACGTTTGAGTTTTTCCTTTTTTTTTTTTTCCCGGCCAGTAAACAGTAAAATCACATGATTTTACTGTGCAGGGACAAAAAACACTGTTTATGCACTGTTTAGTACTTTTCACGCACTAAAAAAAATATTAAAAATGGGTCCCACGGTACTATTTACACATTTAAAAATTATTTTGCTACAGTGTTTTCAGTTTTTAGTTTCAGCAACAATAAGTTCAATCCAAACGGACCCAATATCAACTTTTCATTTATCAATAATCCCTTATCACATTAGCTGTTTATAAAAAAATTTATAAAATATATATATATATATATATATATATATTTTGAGAAACTTGTAAAATAATTTGTATCTTTAGCATTACTCAAAATATATATGTGTAAGGTTTTTCATACGAAAACTTGGGTATAAAACTTTTTTTATTTATTTATAGAAGAACTTGCATATAAATTATAGACATTATCCAAAGGCCCTTTATATTTTATTTTATTTTTTAAAATTTTGGGGCCCTAGACTATTCTTTTTCTTTAATTTTGTTTAATCGTAATTTTTATTATTTTACTTAAAGGGGTTGATACCTATAATAGGGGAAATCCTATTGACATTGGAACTTTGTGTTTCCCTACTCCCCAAAAGGCCATACTATGATCGAATTGAAAGATATTAATTATAATTAAGTTTTTTTTTTTTTTTTTTTTTCTTTTTTATAAACTTGTTAGCCCATCTCTTCTTCTTTTATAGTTTTATTGACTAGTTTTTATTTGGTGGGACTTTTCGTGGTTTTATAAGAGTATTTCAGCTTTTAAAAAACATAAAGTATTGTACAACTCGTCTGATAATGTGCATGTTTGGTTCGACATTAAGGGGCCAAAATGCGCGTTTTCTAGCCCAAAACTCAAAACGCGTATTTGGTAAATTTTTTCAAAAGTACGTTATACAAAAGTGCATTTTCCAGCTCAAAGGATTCTACGTTTTGGCACGGCAGCTTTGAGCTGCAATTACAAAACACACAAATGCGTTTTCTCAAAACAAAAATATTACCGTTGGTGGGTTTCTCTTTTTCCTAAATTGCCTATTGTAGGGGCTCGTTTCGTCGTAGATCCCCCAGCAATAAATTTGTTTAGAGAGTGGGTCGTAGGGTTCGGCGCCAACAGGCTTGCCACCGGCGCGCCTGAAGTGTTCCTCCCTCTTGGGGGCTTTTTCTTTGTTCTTATCGTCTTGGGGGTTGCTCCTCGGATGGCCGAGGAGCCCCCTACTCTGAAGGGCTCCTTGCATTTATATACCCTCTTTGGCCAATCCTAGCCTTCCAACTGTCAGTCATCCAGACCACTGCTTAAGGACTTGTCCCATCAGCCACGATTCCCACCGTACTGTGGATCGCGGCACCCAAAGTTCCGCCGTCCAGGAGTCCTCTCAACACTGAGATTGCCAGGGGAGTTAGGTAGACGCATTAAGTGTGGATGTGACCGCCTGTACTGGGATCAGGATAGGTATGCCGAGGACGGGGTTGTCCTCGGCGCGGCCCAGAGGGCCGAAAAGTCCCTAGGCAGCTGCCTGGGATAGCCATTGATCCTCGGCATGGGCCTTGGGCCAGTCTAGAGATGGGCCGAAAATTCCAGGCACTCGGGCCCCACACCTATAGTTTTTTCTGCTCCTCTATGCTGCTGTGCTGCAGCATCTCGTCTTCTTCTTCTTCTTCTTCTTCTTTTGTGCTGCTTCTTCTTCTTCTCTTCTCTATTTTATTTATTTATTTTATTTACGTCTTAGAGTTGAGTGTGTGTGTGTGTGTGTGTGTGTGTGTGTGTGGGGGGGGGGGGGGGGGGGGGCTTTGTATGGAGGAAAGTAAAAGAAAAGGAAAATAAGAAGATGAGGAAGAAGTGAATGAGTGCATGAGAAAAAAGTGAAAGAAGAAAAAAAGAGTTTTTGGGTTTAGGTAAAGCAACGTGGAAGAAAATATAGGGAGTAAGAATACAGATTATTTCACAACTTCTTTTTCACAACTGTGATGTTATAGAGTATGTGGTGGAGAAAAAATTGTGGGTACATGTATAATCCTAGAACAACTCATTTAAAAGATAAGTGTTAATAAAATTTTATTTTACAAAGATTAATTTTAAATTAGTATTGTGAAAATATTATGACATTTTATTATATCTCTAAACTTTTAAAATTAGTACTATTTTTCTTTTTAAAAAAATAGTACTATTGACAGAATATTTTTATAACAATTTCATAATAAATTTTACATAGTAAGTTGTTATTAGTTCTCATCTAGATCTACTAGTGACATTTTTCCCCCCTACCATTAACAACTTGTCATATAAACTTTATTGTGAAATTTTTGTGAAAATATTGTGTCCATATATAACTTGCATTAAGAGAGGTAGTTAAAACAAAGAATTCTCTTTATATATAAATTGTTATTTTTGGTAATTTACCTCTCAAACTACCACTTTTATAAGTGTTAGCCAAGCACTCAGTTTTTTTAAAAAACATTTTTTAACAGCTTTTACCAAACACTCATCTTTTACAAAAAGCCCAATTTCATACTACATTTTTTAAAACCCCAACTTTTTCAAAAAGCACAATATCAAAAAGCTGAACCAAACTCACCCAATAAGTGTTTAGTAGTCACTTTTTGAGAAACAACCTAAAATAGCTTTTGAAATAGATTTCAACTTTTTTTTCCGATCTATCCCACTTTACAACAAAATCTACTAAAAATGTATCATTTTATGTCAATAATATATAGTTTCTTAATGAGTGCAATGATCGATGTACCTATTAAGAAGGAATCTAATGGGTCACATAGTATTTGGGAAAAAAAAAATCAAATAAACAACAATCCTATTAATGAGTGTCTAAAGGAAGCGATTACGATTGAGTTTTTTTTTTTTTTTTTTTTTTAATATTATTATTATAAGTAGTTTTCTAGGTGTAGTTGCACATAATATATTAAAAAATACATAGGTTTACTTCTTTTTGTTATTTTTCAATGCAATGTGGGCCATTAAATTCCTCCTTAATAGATACACGAATGCATCATTTAACAAAGGAAAATGCTAACAAGTGCCCTTATGCATTGGTTAACAATCTATTTTAGGAAAGTTCTAACATCACTTTTATGAGAAATAAAAAAAATTGTCAAAACATTAAAGTTGTGTTTGATAACAGTTTTTGTTTTCTATTTTCAAAAACTTGTTTTTGGGAAAATAAAGAAAAAACAATTTTCTTGTATTTTTGAAATAAAAAACATGTTTGGTTAGTTGAAATAAAAAAAGATAGTTTTTTGAAAAAAAAAATACTAAAATATGTTGTTACTAGGATTTGAACTCTAACACTAACTCATTAAATGAAACAGATTCATTAAATTAAATACATGTTTTCATTAACTTTTGAAAATTAGAAACTGAAAACAGCCTTTAATTTGTATGTTTTCAGTTTCCTTTACAAATTAAGTTTTGAAAACAGTTTTTGTTTTCTATCCATTTTGGGTTGCCAAACAAGTTTTTTAGTTTCAAAAATAGAAAATTGTTTTTGGAAACAGAAAATAAGGAGAAAAAAACAGTTACCAAACATATCTTGATTGTTTTTTTTCTTTTCCCATAAAAATTTTCGTTAACTGGATTGTTAACCAATACCCTAAGGACACTCGTTAGCATGATGCCATGACCCTTTAAGAAAAACTGTAAATAAATATTTCTTTAATTGAATGTTGTTCAACTCCTCCAAAAAAGCTTATCGGTTATTATAAAATAGTTAATCTTAATTAATGCACTGAGACACTTGTTAATCGCACTCATAATATATCTATATATCTATATGTGTGTGTAGATTATTGTGCTTCTATGGGAATATTCAAGCATTTCATGGAATGAGGCTTCTCTTTTCTTTTTTTAGAGGGTCCAAGTATGAAAAAAAAAATTAAGAATTAAAAAAAAAACTATAATTGAAAATTAAATTAATATATGAAAAGAATAACATCTATTCAACATTAACAAAATAAAATATATAAAATGATATTTTCCTAATATTGTTTTACTCAACCATTTTTGATTTATCAAAATATGAAATTTAACATTCTTTAGATTGCAAAAATTATCTATGATTGATTATCTATTAAATGTCTCAACAATTTTACTTTCAATATACAAATCAAAGATCCATTAAAAATCATCTTTAATTTATTGAGAAACTTTTTTAAATAATATTCACAACTAAAAATAATTGTTTCATAATTCCAGTAAAAACTAGAAATATATATAGAAGTACAACCATTCTATAAAGGAAATAGCATAAAACGCAAAAATAAAAGTCATATTTATTATCATTATATGTTAAATATTCTTCTTTTTATAAAAATGATTAGTGTTGTCAAGTATGTTTTTTCTTAAATAAACATCCAAACACATAGACAAAAATAAATAAATAAATAAATACCCAAAAACAATCTTTTAGTTTTTTTTTAAATTTTTTTTATAGAATTTCAACATATGGCGTCTGCTTCTAATGATTGTGTTTTTTATCATCAGACAAAGATATCAATCAGATGTTGGTGTAGGCAGGTATTAAAACCCAGATTACTTATTCAACCATTAAAAACTTAACTAGTTGAACTAACTGAAATTCATAACAATTTTTTAGTTGGAACTAAACAATAAGCTCTTATTCAAAACCCAAAATTTCAAAATCTTAACTTTTGGTCCCAAATATCAAACATCCAACTATAATGCTAAATACATATTATCCAAGTGGCCATTAAAAAAAAAAATTGGGATATCTTTCAAATATATATGCTTTAAAAAAATAGATACGTTTTTGGGCGCCATGGCTATAAAAGTGGCTCCGCCACTAATGTAAGTACCAATCGAATATTGCAAGATATTTTACACACCCACCCGCCAAAGAGATACAAATCGCAAATTGGCAAGTCTTTTCTGTCACATTTTAGGTTCGATTAAACCATGATTATAGTCTGTCTTTTCATTTGGGCCATCATTTTATTTTCATTTTTTACATGATAAAGTGCCTCAACGATTGCTTAGTTACCAATATATTCAAACAAATTAACACATTATATATTCAGATGAGAAGTTATTGTCTTAGTGACTAATGGGATAAAACACCATCAGATCAAAATTTTATACATTTTAGAATTCTCCATTCCCTCAAGGCCTCAATTAAAACATGTGGCTAACACAATGTATGCATGTGACCTATTTCTCTGGTTGTTACGTTTCTTCTTAGTATTTGACTATTAAAAAAGAGAACAATTGAGGTCTATTATCGCCCCCATGCTTCTCACTAATCACTATAATACAGTATGAAATGATCTCCGATATGAAATTGATTCTCTTATTAACGGCCTCATGCTTCTCACTGATCACTATAATACAGTAGTAATTTGGTAATTTGTTAATGAGTATTTTTTTTTCACGAAAAAGACAAAATTTGAGCTCCGGAAATCATTCTCACATAGGAGGCAACAATATGTCATGTGGATCGTGTGGTTGATTTTTTTATTTCAAATTTTCTTTATTTTATTAGGGAGGAAAAACATATGAAACACGTTACGATTGATAAAATACTGAATGGGAAACATACATTTAAAAAAAAAAAAAAAATAGAAAGCTTTCATTCAGGTGGAGAAGATGCTTTTAAAATCCTCATAATTTTAATGCTGTGGTTGTTTGAGAGAAATATTTGAAGTATACACTTTTTTTTTTTAATGAAAACATTTCAAGAATACTTGGGCTAATACATTGGTTACAAATATTTACATGTTGTCCTCATAGCTCAAACTCACGCGCCCCCCCCCCCCCCCCCCCCCCCCCCCCCCCCCCCCCCCCCAAAAAAAAAAAAAGCACTTAATACCTAGGGAGGTATCAACTCGTCCAATGGTGTGCACATGCAATTATGAATTTTCACATTAGAGAGTCATACTTTTGGTGCATTTACTTTGACATTCTCACCAAGAAGCCTTAAATCTTTGGCTAAATATTGATGCAACAACCTTTTCAAATAAAATCTAAAAAAACATGGCAACTTATGGCCTAAAGATCTCCTTGATCTTTACTTCAATGAACACATGATTGCCTAAGAGAGTGGGCTCTCTTCCTTGAGAATAGAATCCCCTAGTTGTGTATGTCTAATATGTGAGAGAACAATTCCTCCCCCTTGCTTTAAACTAGGAATGGCAACAGTATAGGGCGGGTTTCCTATTTCTGTCTCCACCCCACTCTCACTTCAGGGCTGGTTTTTTACCCCTCCCCATTCGAGTAGATACTCATAGGTACCCAACCTACCACTCTCAATTTTTTAATATATATCATTTATTTTAATTTTATTTTAAATACATAAATTAAAACTCATAAAATATTTTTTTTTATATTAGGAAAAAAAAAAAAAAGTTCTAACATCACAAAACATTCTCAAAACATAACCATACAACCATTCAAGTATTAAGAAACACAAAAACAATTCAAATATAATAATATAACAAATAAAAAATATAAATATATAAATTCAACAATATAATATAAAAAAATCATTAATTTAAAGTTTGAAAGCTACAAACACATATATATGCCTTATTAAAAAAAAACCAACAAAAAATATTGTTTAATAGTTTAAATATAAACAAGGCAAGTGCAAAGTGAGTATTGGGAAAATTGTTAACCCTCATTCTCGCCTTATTTGCTATGCAAGGAAGGTAAAACCCATCCATTAAAGGCGGGTGAGGTATGTACTTGTGGGGGGTGGGTTTAAATTGTCCTTCCTACTTTAAAAGTGTAGTACATAAGAGGTTAGGGTTTTCTAAACTAAACCAATCCATTTTATACTTACATTAGCTAATGGGCCACCCTACATGGGCTTTTAATAATGTGGCTTTATGTTAATTCAATTAAAAATAAATTTTAGTAACTCTCTACTAAAATAGTCAGGCCTGACAATTTACATAATAAAATTTTATTAAATCTATCTTAAGATGATGTTTCATGTCTTTAATTGAATGGATTGAGAATAATGTTCCCAACATGCTGCATGTGATTACTAATGTTTTGACAGTGCAAAATCTTGCTTCGGTATACATCATAGTAACCAGCAATTATTGTGAGATTATTGGTTCAAGTAACAATAGTTGGTAGAACACAAAAATCTCACAATGGTCCATTTTAGTGTGTCTCAAACACTTGAGACATACTAACATATCAATAAAAAGTTTCCACTTGCATGATCAAAATAGATCATCATAATTGACAAGTTATGGTCTTTATAGATAAATTTCCCTATTTCATCACCAACCACAAATTAGGGCTAATGAGTTTACAAGGAACTTATGATTTAGGTTTTCTCCATGTGAATCCTATTCTCATACTTAAATCACATACAATACTCCCTATGGACTACACTAAATATCCCAAAAACTCATGCCCAAACAGTCTTGGAAAATAACACACTTTAATTAATCAAGGAATGTCACACATATTACACTCAAACACATATATAATTTGATATTTATAATAAGGAAACGAGGATTCAAAACTTTGAGAATGTTTTCACCATAAATATAAAAAAGAAGTCTCAACCAATGAAATGACAAGACTCTTAACAAAAATATATATTATTTTAAACGGTCAAAATTTGGTATGAAAAAAAGAAAAAGAAAAAGAAAAATAATTGTTAGTCAAGTGATTGGTCTAGTGACCCAATTCAGCACATGAAATTATGTTTTCTATCTTTTTCTTTTCTTCTCTGACCCCTAATTTTTTATTTTTTATTTTTTGGTTTCTCTCATATGTTATTACTGTTTTGTCTTCTTTTTTTTTTTTTTTTTTTTTGAGAAGGATTACTGTTTTCTCTTAATGTATATATAGTCTTTTTATATATATGCTATTTTATGAATAGTATACTTTCTTTCTTTCTTTTTTCTCTTTTCTTTTTATTTAGAAAAAGGTTGCTGAGAGAAACTTCACATGAAGGAGAGCTCAAACTCAATGTGCATGAAGGAGTTTTGGAAATTTATTTGGCGTTTGAATGTCTCGAATAAGATTCGAAACTTCACATGGCGTGCATGCCGAAATATTCTTCCCACGAAGGCCAACCTTTTTCGCCGGAAGATAACAGCAGACACTATCTGTGAGGTATGTGGAAATTTTGAAGAAACAACAGGCCACGTGCTCTGGCACTGTCACCGTGCAAAAGAAGTGTGGAAGGAGTTAAGTTTGGACACGGATAAGATTATGGACAGATGCCTGGAGTTCCTGGATTTGCTGTGGTACGCCCGAAACGTGAAACAGTGGACGAAGGAGGACATTGGTTTGATGGTCATGACGGCATGGGGTATTTGGACAAACCGGAATGAGGTGCGCCATGGGAAGAGTAGAAAACCTGCTTCTGTTCTTGTTCGGTGGATAAAAGACTACTTGGAGACTTATGTGCTGGCAAACCACTCTACTCGGCCACATCAAGAATCAGTGGAAGCAACGTGGCAGCCTCCCAAGCCTCCGTGGTATAAAGCTAACATGGATGGTGCAATTTTTTCTCAGCCAAAGGAAACCGAAGTTGGAGTTGTGATCAGGGACCATCACAGGGCTGTGGTGGTGGCACTAAGTAAGAAACTAAAAGCTCCGTTGGGTGCTATTGAGGTGGAGGCAAAGGCAATGGAGGAAGCAGTCAGTTTCGCATGGGATATGGGGATCTGGGACTGCCATTTTGAAAGTGATTCCCTCACTGTGGTGAACGCCATGCTACGCCTCACAGACCCTCCTTCGTCTATTACTAATAATATCGCTGGCTCCTTGTCCCAACTTTATAAGTTTAGGAATGTCAACTTCAGCCATGTGGGTCGGTCAGGGAATAAGGTTGCATACACGTTAGCTCAATTTGCAAAAGGTGTGTCTAGTCAAATCGCTTGGGTTGAGGAAACACCAGGCTGTGTTGAGCAACTGGTGTCCCAAGATGTAACGTTTTGTCTTGGTATGAATTAAAGTAATGAGTTTCACATCAAAAAAAAAAGAAAAAAAAAAGAAAAGGTTAGGGAAAATGTACTATATACTATTACTCTGTTTTTTATAGGTTTGGCTTACCTCCAGTACTTTTTTAATTGATTTTAGTTAAAAAAAAATGCTAAAGGTAAGTCAAACTCGTTTGTTTTATTACTTTTTTAACTAATTTCAATTAAAAAAGTACTGGAGATAAGTCAAATTCGTTTGTTTTATTACTTTTTTAACTAATTCTAGTAAAAAAAACACTGAAGGTAAGCTAAACTTTGTTTTGATGTAAATATAGTTTCCGTATTTTTTTAGTGTTTGCTAGTATCAGAAAAAATAAATTAAAGGAAAATTATTTTTAATCAACTGAAAAAAAAGGCTTATTTTAAGAAATTATTTTCCATTAAAATTTTTTGTAAAACAATTCTATTTCACAATAAGCTAAATAAGTGAAATTAAGAGATTGTTTATCATCTTATTTAAAGTTGCTACTAAATATAGACCAATAATATAATTTTATAGAAAATAATTTTTTTTTAAATAGCTCACTTTCTGAAAAAAACATTATCGCTGAAAATACTAAATACATGCGGTCTCAAAAAGGATTTTTATTTATTTATATTTAATTTTTCATTTTTATAATCTTTTTGGAACGGCCAAGATTCCATAAATGAATGATTGAATTCCATAAAATAAAATAAAAACATGGAACTTTATGACATCATCAAGGATCAAAGAAACCTGTACTTGTAAAGTCATCACACACGCTAGATAATCGGGCGGTGATTGGCGAATGAATACCATTTATATAGAATTGCTATCATCACCTCCTGTGAGTAACCAGGTGCTTCTACAAGTCTACAACATACATGGTTGGCAGTCTTGACTTTTGCGAAACAATCTTTTCTGTTTTTTTTTCTTCTTCTTTTTTTTTATTACTTTATATAAATAAAGTAATAATTTTTTTTTTTTGCTAATATTAATAGTAATTTTTAAATTTATTGTTTTTGCTAAGGACAAAACTTAGGTACAGTACCTTAGGTGCTGTTCCTTAGGTTCCCCTCTTAAGATTTAGCCATGTGGCTACTTAATTAAAAAATACACTTCATTCCTATGAGAGAAAATCCACGTGGCAGAATCTTAAAAGGGGAACCTAAGTAACAGTACCTAAGTACTGTACCTAAGTCTTGCTCTTTTGCTAATATTAGTAGTAATTTTTAATTTTTTTTTTGTTTTTGCTAATATTGGTATTTTTTTTTAATTTTTTTTGGTTTGAATTAGTGTCAAGTATTAATTGGTTCTTTTAATAGCCCTTATCCAATTTTAAATATAATCAATTTTAAGAAAATTTTAACATTACTTTTATTGGAAATGAAAAAAGCCGTCAAAACATTAATTACTTTTTTTTCATAAAAACATTATTTAAATGAATTATTAGAATATTTGTTAGCATTTTCCTATTTGAAAATCATCATCATCAATATTCAATAAGACAATTCCTTTATTAGAGGATTTCTTTCCCCTTTTAAAACCTTTTCATTATCCGAATCTCTCTCTCTCTCTCTCTCTCTCTCTCTCTCTCTCTCTCGCATGACACAACACAACCCAACAAAATACGCACGTACCTCAATCAAACTCTCACCCTATATTTAGAGACACTAGCCTCACCTCTTTTCATTCACACACTCTCTCTCTCTCTCTTCTAGTTTATCTCTGTTTTTTTCCTTCTCTCTCTGGTTCTTTTTTTATATTATTTTTTTTCTATGAGAAAAAGAATACCCAGTCTTTCTTAAAAAGAGAGTCATCACAAGGAAGAAGAAGAGGAAGAAGAGAAAATGGAAGGAGGGATACCTACGGCTGATGCATCAGCTTTTAGAGACTGCTTTTCTCTAGCATGGAAAAACCCTTATATTCTTCGTCTAGCTTTCTCTGCTGGGATTGGTGGCCTTCTCTTTGGCTATGACACTGGTATATATATAATTCTCTCTCTCTCTCTCTCTCTCTCTCTCTTTGGGTATCTATGTATGTGTTTGTGTATTTTCTAAACATGTTTTTTTCATCACTTTTTGGTGTGCAGGAGTGATATCCGGAGCTCTTCTTTACATTAGAGATGATTTCAAGGAGGTGGATCAAAACACTTTCCTGCAGGTGATTTTATCTACTACCAAATATATATCACATAATCAATGCATGTCTTTGAATATATCTTCATCTTCTCCTTGCTAATTTTATCCAGTTTCTAAAAGCCTCTCACATATATGATAAATAAATGTTCCTATTTGTTTTTCCTAATAAATATTTATTTATTTTCCTTTACAATGGCCAAATTACCCTTAACAAGTTCATTATTATTATTATTGATGTAGAACTTACGTTTTTTTTTCTAACTTTTCCATTCTTTTTTTTTTTTTTTTGGTTTGACCATAACTTTTCCATTCTTAATTAGGTACATATGTAAACCTGAATTCATGAAAAAAAACTAAAAAAAAGTGGATAAAAAAGAATAAGAAATCTTTTTTTTAATATAAAAAATACCCAATATAATAATTGAGTCGTTTGGTGAAGTTCATATTCATGGATGTTTGAAATGTTGTCTGGACTCTGGACCACCAGGTATGACTAATGCTTTTTTCCTCACTTGTCGTGTTCGAGGCGTGTGATCAAACTTTGGTCATAATTAAATATATATAAAAAAATTGGAGAAGTCTGTGTTTTTTTGGGTAACATAAAAATTGGAGAAGTCTCTATTCAAGTCCCAAGCATGGTATCAAAAAAAAAAAAAAGTCCCAATTAAATCTTTTCCCTTTTTTTTTTTAGGTAAGTCTTTTTCGTTCAATTACTTTTTATTTTTTATTTATATTTTTGCTCTTTAATATGGATAAGAATCCATAGATATAGGAAATCAAAAAAAAAAAAAAAAGTGACAATATAAGAGATTTAAATATTAAATTCCACCTACACTAAAACCGATATCACGAATCGCCACAAATTAAAATAAAAAATTCTATTGTATGTATCTAAAAAAAAAAAAAAAACCTGTTCCAAAAAAAAAAAAAAAAATTAATAAACTAGTGTTAGTTTGACAAGTGTTGTTTGTTGTGAGGTCAGTATGTTGACAAGTGTCAAAACATGGTTGAGCATGACACTTTTAGTCTTTAGCCTTCACTTTTCCAATAAAACAAGAAGAAATTGGACCTAGAATATTTGGGTCAGCTCAGCTTTATTTTTTATGGGCTTTTACAGGCCCTTCACAACTGTGAAGGTCCCTTCGGCTCAAATTCTATCCATGAATCTATAAAGTTAGTTTTTCAATTTTTACGCAATAACATATTTTTTTTATAACTAATATTATACTAATGAAAGGTATTACGTTCACAACATTTTTACAATATTTTCACAACAAATTATAGGTGGTTAGTTATTATTGATTCAAATTTGAACATAATACTAAGATTACATTTTTGCCCCAACAATAACAACCAGTAACAACTTACCACCTAAGATTTTTTGTAAAAATGTTATGAAAATATTATGGATGTATAATTTCTCTTATATTAATTAATCTGCAATACTCTGTTAAAATTTGACTAATTTCTATTTAAATTTTGTTGTTGAATTTCAAAAACCTTAAATTTACTCAATGATTTTGGACTATGTGGGCCACAAGATTCAATGATGTGATAAATAATGTGGCATCTCCACCCTTATTAAACAAGGGACTGAAGTGAAATCACAAGATTCAATGATGTGATAAGGGTCTTGTTAATGGATGTTTTTAAGGCATTTGTTAATAGGTTATTTTAGGAAAATTTCGATACCACTTTTTGGAGAAATATAAAAAGCTATCAAAAAATTAATTACTTTTTTTTCTTATAAAAAGTTTCTAAAAATATTTCCTTAACCAATACTCTTCCATTAACTTTTCCCATATAATAATTCCTATTAAAATGTTTTAAAAAATCCAAAGTTTCTTTTTTCTTTTATATAATCTTTTTTTATTTAAACCAAGAAATTTAATCTCAAATCATGGTGTGTGTATATATTGGGGGTGGAGGGTTAGAGGATTTGTAGTAATATACTAATATATAGTTATAGTTATCTAAAAAATATATAAAACAGAACACGAACTCTGTTTCTCAAAAAAAAAAAAAAAAACCTTTTTGCTAACCTCATAATATTGTGCCATGTAAGTTTTTTAGGTTTCAATATTTTACACGTCATTATTTTATTATGTTTTATAATTAGATATCAATTATATTCCATTTTTAAACCCTCTATTAAAATTTTATCAAATCATATCTTATTTAAACATTAGAATATATAGTTCCATATACAAATATAATCATAATAAATAACTTTACTAGTTCTATATAAAAATTTAAAAAAATAACTATACTAGTATTAATTAATTACCTTAATTATTGAATTTCATATTTTGCATCATTGCATGAGTTATCGATTAGTTATTTATTTATTTGTTTGTACTTAGCAGGTTCAAAATTAAAAATCCATATTATTACTAATTTGTGAAACTAAAATGTATATTAAGTTATTAACTGTGTTTGGTGACAACACATATGTATAGGAAGCTATAGTGAGCACGGCAGTTGCAGGAGCAATTTTTGGAGCTGCTATTGGTGGATGGTTGAATGATCGCTATGGAAGGAAACTTGCACTTCTCATAGCAGACTTTTTGTTCTTTGTTGGAGCTGTGATCATGGCTTCTGCCAATGGCCCGCCTCTTCTCATTGTTGGACGTGTTTTTGTTGGATTTGGTGTTGGAATGGCATCAATGACAGCCCCTTTGTACATCTCTGAAGCTTCCCCAGCCAAAATCCGCGGTGCCCTTGTTAGTACAAATGCATTTCTCATAACTGGGGGCCAGTTCCTTTCCTACCTTATCAACTTGGCCTTTACCAGGGTAAGCAAGCAAATGCGGTTGTAAATTTTAAAGTTAGGAGTGCTTGGATACTCATTCACGTTTCACCAACTTGCATTGAGTTCAATATAGCATTTCAAAACACTAGTGGTGGTTCTTCTATTTGGAGACACATAAAAATTTGGGCTACTAATTTTACTGAACTTCTCCTTTGTTATTGTTATTGTGTTAGCAAAACAGTATAATTTTGCTATTTCAACAGTTATTTTGCACTCTAAAATCAGTTTTTCATTTTCATATATTGTAATGCTTGTACTCTAGGCAGATGAAAAAGATGTTAACTTGTGTGTTTTTCTGTATAGGCTCCAGGAACATGGCGCTGGATGCTTGGAGTTGCAGGACTTCCTGCTTTGTTGCAGTTTGCCTTGATGATATTTCTTCCAGAGTCACCCCGTTGGCTATACCGCAAGGTTCCTCTCTCATAAACTAGTTGTTTCATAGTCTTATATAATCAAATATATGCTTTGTTCGAATCAAAGATTGTTAACCGCGTCTTTTGAATTAACAGGGTAGAGTAGAAGAGGCAAAAGCTATACTGGAGAAAATATACCCAGCCCATCAGTTGGAAACAGAGATGCAAGATCTACATGAATCTGTAGAAGCAGAGATTAAGGAAACAGGATCTGCTGGAAAGATTACCTATAGTGACTTGTGGAAAACAAAAACAGTAAGAAGAGGACTAATTGCAGGAGTTGGTCTTCAGATCTTCCAGCAGTTTGTGGGCATAAACACAGTCATGTACTATAGCCCCACCATAATTCAGTTGGCTGGAATTGCATCTAATCAAACTGCACTCCTCCTCTCACTCATCACTTCTGGCCTCAATGCTGCGGGCTCCATTGCGAGCATCTACTTCATTGACCGGACTGGGAGAAGGAAACTTGCTGCTATCAGTTTGGCTGGTGTGGTAATTTCACTTGCGCTTCTATCAGGAATCTTTTACCAGACCACAACTCATTCACCAAAAGTGACACCAACTATAACCTCTGATCTCAAAAATTACACCTGCCCAGCTTATAGTTCGGCTGCAAATGCTAATAGGTGGGATTGTATGAAGTGTTTGAAGGCTTCATCTCCAGAATGTGGGTTCTGTGCCTCGGCTACTAATAAGGTAGATGTAAATTTCATTGTGTATCCCTCTAGAAAGTGTTTTCTCAAATTCTAAATAACAGCGCATTAGAGTGCTACTACCTCTTTATGGTTCACTTTTTTCATTTTATTTATTCTCACCTAACTTTGGCATTGTTATCCATCTTACAGTTATTGCCAGGGGAGTGTGTGATCTCAAATGACACAGTGAAAAATGTCTGCGATGGAGAAAATAGGCTTTGGTACACTAGGGGATGTCCAAGCAAAACTGGATGGCTTGCACTTGCTGGTTTGGCTCTTTACATCATATTTTTCTCTCCTGGAATGGGAACTGTCCCATGGATTGTCAACTCCGAGATCTATCCACTAAGGTATAGAGGCATTTGTGGTGGAATTGCTGCCACGGTAAACTGGACCTCAAACCTTATTGTAGCCCAGTCCTTCTTATCATTAACAAAAACTATTGGGATTCCCTGGACTTTCCTCATGTTTGGGGTCATTGCTGTTATAGGCCTACTCTTTGTTTTGATTTGTGTCCCAGAAACAAAGGGCCTACCAATTGAGGAGATAGAGAAGATGCTGGAGGATAGAGCTTTTCACTTTAAGTTTTGGCAGAAAAGCTCTGATAATGTGGAGAAGAATATCCAAATTACCTGAAAAGAAGTTCTATTTTGTTGAGCTTTGAGTAGGGAATCTTGGTAATTGGACAATATTTTTATTTTTGCTAAACCAGGAAATTGGTCATTATAGTTTCTAATGGTACACTGAAATTCCATAAATTTACTTTGGTCAATTGTTGTGTGTTTCTCTCCAAAAAAAAAAAAAAAAAAAAAAAATTGTAGTGTGTTGGAAGGACATCTATAGCCCCCTGATGGGTGGTACAAACTAAATTCGGATGGGGCTTCTTGTGGGAACCCAGGCAAAGCGGTGGTGGTCTTATAAGGGATTGTAATGGGAGTTGGTTCAAAGGGTTTGCAAGGTCTATTGGATTTGCTACCAGCATTACTACTGAGTTCTGGGCGTTAAGGGATGGTTTGAAGCTGGCCTTGAATGCAGGAATCCAGAGGTTGATTGTGGAGTTAGATGCGAAAGTGGTGGTTGATCTGGTAAAGTCTAATGCAGTCACTAATAAACCATATGCCCCTCTCTTATATGATTGCAGGTGCTTTTTTTGTTGTGTTTGATTACCCGCCAAGCCCTGATATTTTGTATTTAGTTAATATGGATACTGCTGGCATGTATATTAATAGGATAACTGAAACTGATCTCACCTCTAGCGTGAGATAGGCTGTGTTTGTATTTCCTTTTAACCAAAAAAATAAAATAAAAAAGAAGGACATCTATAAATTTACTTTTCCTTCGCCGAAGTGTTGGATGGGTTGAAATTTCATCTTATGCATAAAATAAACAAGTGCCCTTGTGCATACTATTTAGCCTATTGCCTATTGCATATGAGTGACATACGCGACAAAACCAATGGACCTCTGTCCACCCAAAATACTTCCTCATGACATGTTAGCTATTTATTGCATCTGTATACCCACATTGCTAAAATTCTTTTGCTGATAACCGCTTGCACCAAAACAAGCTCCTATTGCATTGAATGCCTAAAGTAGACTATATCTTTATGTAACTAAAATAAAATATATAGACCTATTCTTTGCTAATAAGGCAGGCCAAGAATTACATGTTGTATTTCATATTAACTTTTTAGACATTTGCAATCTAATAAATTTTAGTATATTCTAATATATAAAATTATAAAATTATTAGATATTATTTTCATATATATTTCATATTCAAATCCTAGATCTCCTAGAAAGACCATAAGGTGTCAACCAATTAAATTATAAGGCCATTGACTCAATTTTTTTGATTCATCGTTAATCCCCAATATAAAATTACATAATGCACTCAATTACCAATGAGAAGCACTTTGAATCAGAACCCATTTTTAGTTTACGATTTGTCAAGAAAATCTCATTCTTCTCAATCATCTGCTTTACTTAGAGTAGATCTTACCAATTCTTTCTTTGTATTTTAATGTTTGGATGCCACTGGAACATTAAGCGTGATTCTCCTTGAGAGTTAGGCACTTATATTTCAAAATTAGATTGAGGAAGGATTTGCTTGAGATGATTCCATGAACTTTTGAAACAAGCTTATAAATCATTTCTACATGTTAAGTTGTTAATGCTCATATATATTCAGAAATTTTCTATATAATTTTTAGTTTTAGGGATTTAAAAAAAGTGATAGAAATTTTAAATATATGACTCTCCTAACTTATTTATGGTAAATTAAATAATATTAAATTCTTCACATGCTTTATGCCAGAGGTGTTTTTTTTTTTTTTTTTTTTTTTTTTTTTTTTTTTTTTAAATTTAATTTTATTGTTGATGAGCTTTTTATGAAGTTATACTTAATAGGTAGATGTGAAAAGAACCAGGATCATGTAAATGACATTGTCCTAAAAACATTGAAATACTAAAGTTTGTTTGTTTGTCTTAAACATTGAAATCCAATGTCATTTAGTTCTTAAACAAAGATTTAAGAACTAAAGTTTGTTTGGTTGTCTTTGTATAAAGCAAAATTAAAAAATTATTTTCATAGGACAAAACATTATAAATAAAAGGCCTTAAACACATGAAAATACTTATAGTTTTTTATTTTTATTTTTTGCAATGTTCAATTATGTTAAAATAGACATGTTTAAAAGGGAAAAATAAAAGGTACATAATAACTATGAAGTTTACAATTTGATGGTATAAATTTTGCCAAAGTAAATGATTATATTAAATTTTCTTTTGTTTAATGTTGTAATATAAGTACAATATTCATGTAAGAAGACATTAAGACAAGATAATTCTGTTGCGGATGCCTTGGCTAGAAAAGTTAGGTTGTCCGTCTGCTACTAGTTTGAATGGAATCTATTCCTCTAGACATAGTCAATTTTGTTAATGTTGATTTACCAACTTCTTGATTAATATAAAGGTGGATTTTCTTCCAAAAAAAAAAAAAAAAAAAGAAAAAGAAAAAGAAAAAGAAAAAAAAAAAAAAGGTAAGAAGACATTATATCTTGAACTAAGAACAATTGTTTAAAGGAATAGCTTTCAGGTTAGAGAGAGAGAGAGAGATTTAGAAAAACTGCAGGAAATAAAAAGTAAACAAGATTTAAGTTATAAAATGTGTAACACAAAATAAAAGAAAAACCTACAACCATGCACATATTTTTTATGTTGTACGTTAACGGTGATAAAGGAATACAACTATACAAGTGGTTTCTCAAAAAGAAAAAAACAAACAAACAAACAAACAAGTGAGATATTACATAAAAACCAGTATGATCTTCACTACTGAAACCAATGTGAATCAGTAATTTCCTTAGACATGGTAAACTTCACAATCTCCTCTATGTTTTTGGGAAGTTCGGGTCTTTGAAAGTCCAATTTGGCATACATTTAAGTCTAATCACATTAAACCAAAAAATCTGTATGGTAGAATTTGCAATGTCACAACATATAAAATTCTGATGAAAAAAACAGTCCAACAATCTAGCTATATATATATACGAAAACAGTCCACATTATGTTCTGAGGGTTGTTGGGTTTGGATATCTTTCCAAAGCTGCTCTCATTTCTCTAATCCTCGATTGTACATTGCCAAACCATTCTCTACTCCACTTGTTCAACTCCTTTGTTTCTTTGATCTTCTTTCACACCATAAAAATGGGAGAGCCTCCAAGGTATATATGAACCCCAAGTATTTTCAACCACAAGACAAGAGTACTAGTTCTCATCCCTGGTCACATTTTCTCAAATTTGAACGGTTTCGGTAGCCCTTTCAATTCTCCTTCCATGAACAAAAAGATTTCAGTATGAGCAACCTACAAATTTTAATCTCACAGGTAGTGGAAAATTTGATCAAACATTTGTTAAAATAAGAACTGTGTAGTACCTGTTGAATATGTTCTCATGTGACATATCGTGAAGCCTCTTGCAAAAAATGGCAACGAATTTTAGTTTGGTTTTAATGAAAAAAAATCCAGCACCTGCTAGTTTGTGAATCCTAGGGTCCTTCAAGCCTTCTTCATTTTGTTTTACCTAGTTGTTTTATTCTATTGCTCTCTCACTATTTCTCTGCTGGGGACTGGCTAATGGCAGCAAAATGATGGTACAGTGTAACATATGGAGATTATGTTTTGTACTTTGGATAACATTTTGGCACCTCGAAGTACAAATGTACACAAATTGGTATCTAAGCAGTTCCTTGCAACAATGGGACTTCTTGATCCAATTAATAATAGGTAGGCTCTTAGAGTAGAGTTCGAAACGTCTTTGAAGGCGTCATTGACATCGGTTGCCTGTAATACCAAAGTTTCAGGAAATGGAAGATTAACCAGATTGAGGAATGGAAGATTACGCATCTTCAAGTTTGGCAAAAACAAATGTTTCTGCTGCAACAAAGCAGTTTAATTTCAAGCTGTCCTTGTATTTAAAAGAGGTAGGGAAAAAAAAACAGAACAAAACAAAAAGCAGAGGAAAAAATAGTAATTTTCATGGTGTTCCGGCATTGTATTTGTACCCATTGAAGAACCGAAATACTGACAATTAGTCATCAGTTGAGAGAGTCGTAGCCTAATGTAGTTGGAAATCACATTTTGATGGGATGCAAAATCAGCCATTATTGATTGTTTATGATACACTACACAAGAATATGTCTCTTGGATATTAACTCACTACTCCAAAGTTGATGGGATGCAAAATCAGCCTTTCTCCTCATTAATAATTGCAGATAAATTTAGCCAAATTTCAAGAGTCCAACCAAAAGAATATGCTAGATTTATCCAAAACTATGCCTATGTTAACAATCCTGCACTTGGGAGTCCAGTGTACTCCATTCTTCATGCACTATGCTCAGCCAAAGTAAGAATCTTGACATGCTTTTTCTTCCTCAGCTCATGAGGGACAGGCCCAAAAACTCTGGTGCCAATAGCCTGGCCTTGCTTGTCAACAAATACCACAGCATTATC
Source organism: Quercus aquifolioides (assembly GCA_019022515.1). Lineage (NCBI taxonomy): Eukaryota > Viridiplantae > Streptophyta > Magnoliopsida > Fagales > Fagaceae > Quercus > Quercus aquifolioides. The sequence continues at coordinate 63,862,322 of CM032328.1, read as the reverse complement.
ATCAAACTTCACCTCACTGCCATTGCAACGACCACGTTGCATGGCAGCACGCACAACCACACCATACACAACCTTTACTTTCTTGACTTTTCCATTTGGATGGGCTTCCTTGACTGATGCAACTATTGTATCTCCCAATCTTGCACCTTTCTTCCCCTTCAAAGCTTGTATGCACATCACCTTTTTTGCCCCTGAGTTGTCCACATCTTTGAGAACAGTCCTCATCTGAATGAAAGTCCTTCGTTGCTGTAAAATTGCAAAGAGAAAGATTAAGTTGATTAAGGTAAGAACAATGGACCTCCAACAATAGATCTTAGCAAAATGGACTTATTAACCCTTTGTCAAAATCATATGAACTGCTCCAAAAAAAGGTGTTATGAGCCTTTGTTCTTTCAAACAGAACGTATAATAGCTTCCTTCCAGCATTTTAAGGGAGATGGTTAAAGCAATTCTTCCTTTCAAGGCATAGAATGGTGCTAATTGGTCTCTGAACAAGTCAACTTGATAACCAACCTATATTCTATGTTCTCTTAAAACTAAGTTGTACATGGTAAATAGATCAGGTATAATAAAAAAGAAACATGCACACACAAAAACACACACAGAGCAAACATTCAGATATGGCCCGGCATTACCTAGCTATTACTAGAAGCAAGCCCTAAAACGAACAAATGTCTAGCATAGGCTTTGTGAATTTGTGTTCTCCAGCCCTGTCAGAATTCTACATTGAATTCAAGGAATCCAGGCAGGAATTCCACTCTGATTCGGGAGGAGAAATTATTTCTCTGAAGAGGATGCTTGTCCTGTTTACAATTCTAAGAGCATATTTTCTTACTGTCAAAAGGTTTGATTCCTCGTATATATATTTAACGGCAAAATTTCAAAAAAAATGATGGTCTAAAAAACCAAAAATTTATTGAAGTCAACAAGGTAATAATGCCTCTTCCAAACCATTAAGATTAGCAACAGCAAGAAAGTTACTCCACCAGCCTATCGGAAGCTCCACTTCAGTTTATCTCTTACTTTGCAAAATTACAAGAATAGCTTTAAATTTTGGACACCCAACTAATAAAAAATTTCAAAGAATATTGCACAGGAAGCAAATCAAAATCTTAAAACAATTATTTTTCTATATATCAGTAACACCCCATTCTTATAAAGGCTGGAAGAGCCATTTGAACCAATAGTCACTAATAGTGAAAAATCTTCAACAATCTCAACTACAATCTTACAAAATAAAAAACAACAACAATAACAGAAAAAGACACTGACCCGAGAGAAGGAATTGCTGCATGCCTCATGTGATGTGCTCAGAAAACCAGACAATTTGTGGTCAAGGCCCCCCAAAAATGAACGACCCACTAATATGCAGTGAGCCAAACAGTTAAAAATAATAATAAATAAATAAATAACCCCCAAAGTCAAGAAAATAAATTAACAAGGAAATGTTGGGAAATATTAGGAACCAATAAGTAATTGCAGCTCATTATAATCAACCATCATGGTCATCATGGTAGAACGAGGGAGAAGCAAGTTCAATTAGGCATGATTAAGTTCAGAATCAATTATTTTAGTCCAAGGAACAAACTTAAGCATTGTCAATTCTATTAGGCTAAATATTTAATTTTATTAATAGTACATGTATTAGTACAAGATGTGGTAAATATTAATTTATTTTAAATAATTTTGCCATGTCATTAACTGATTAACGATGGACTGAAGCCCTTAGGGAATGACAAGTGACCTCACATCATTGGAAATTACTTGGTGGTAGTTACCTCGAGCGAAAACTGTCATTTCAAGTGCCCTGAAGACTCCACATCCCCCTGGCACTCCTCACAGCCGCCCTCAGACACAATCTTTCTTTTCATCAGATTGTCCTTGGTAGGCAAAATGTTTCTGCATGATCTCCAAGTGAAATGGCGGACTTTGTGGGGAACGTTCATCTGCCAAATATACTTCCAGAATTTCCTTAGGTTGCAATCATCCGACACAGCTTCTATGGCATCCCCCGCCTTCAACTCCATGGCAATCTTATAGGCGCTCCTCACAGTGAAGAAGCCGTTTTCTGTAGGGGCCCAAATCAGTCTGTCATCAGGCAAGTTGGTGCTCAACGCAATTCCTTGAATTAAGTCCCCCTCATGGGGAAGAAATAATTGTTGGATGAGCCCCGTATTCCAAGTCCCACCCTCGGAATTGATTAGTGTATCCACCGTAGCATCTAAGGGTAAAACAGTGGGAGGAGACACAACCTTATATGTAGATGGACAGGGCAGCCATTTGTCTTCCCAAATTCGAATGTCCCGTCCATTGCCCACCTGCCATCTCGCACCCTTCTTCACCACTTCCTGTGCCGCCATCAAGCTTCTCCACGCAAAGGAAGGGGAAGACCCCATGCCCGCATGAATGAAATCACAATTTGGGAAGTATCTCGCTTTGAAAACCCTGAAAAGCAGGGAGTCCCTGCCAGATTGCAACCGCCATCCTTGCTTGGCCAGTAAAGCCAAATTGAATTGTTTAAGTTGCTTGAACCCCATGCCTCCACTGGCTTTAGGGGCGCAGAGTTTTTCCCAGCTGATCCAAGCCGTCTTCCGCTCCATCTTGCGCTGCCCCCACCAAAAGTTTCTGATCAGACTAGTCATCTCATCACAAAGGGAGTCGGGGATCTTGAAACAACTCATAGCATATGTGGGAATCGCTTGTGCAACAGCCTTGATCAAGATTTCCTTCCCGGCTTTTGAAAGAAACTTTTCTTTCCAACCCGCCAACTTCCCCGCCAGCTTCTCTTTTATTTCTTTGAATGAATTTTTTTTGTTTCGCCCTATTAAGGAAGGAAGCCCCAGGTACTTCTCGTGCTGCTTTATAACTTGAGCCCCGAACCTACTCTTGATGTCATTTTTAGTCACTTCTGAAGTATTGGGGCTGAAGAACAAAGAAGTCTTGGACCGGTTCAGTTGTTGGCCAGAAGACCTCTCATACACACACAGAATCCGAGACAGGGCATTACATTCCTCTGTGGAAGCCTTGCAGAAAATGAGGCTATCGTCTGCGAAGAAGAGATGGGAGACCCTAGGTCCTCCCCTGCAGATGGAGATACCATCCATTTCACCCAAACCCACAGCTTTTTTAATCATAGCAGATAAACCTTCTGCGCAAAGAAGGAAGAGGTAGGGAGAAAGGGGGTCGCCTTGACGAAGGCCGCGAGTCGGAGCAATATGACCACACTGCTTGCCATTAATTCTGATGGAGTAGGTGACCGTGGAAATACATTGAGACATTAGACTTCGCCATCTTGCATTAAATCCCAGTTTCTCCATGATCTTATCAAGACAGCTCCATTCCACCCTATCGTAGGCTTTGCTCATGTCGAGCTTCAAAGCCATCTCACCATAGATTCCACCTTTCTTCTGGTTAATGTGGTGCATTGTCTCGAAGGCCACCAACACATTGTCAGTAATAAGCCTTCCATTAACAAAAGCGCTCTGAGACTCACTAATGAGGGACGGCAAAATCTTTTTGAGCCTATTAGCCAAGGTTTTTGAAGCCAATTTGTAAACCACATTACATAAGCTAATTGGCCTGTATTCAGTCACATTTCTAGGGTTCTTAGTCTTAGGAATCAAAACAATGTGAGTATCATTAAATTTTGGCGGAATGATCCCTAAGTTTAAGAATTCTAACACAGTTTTAGTGACAGTCCTGCCCACCACAGGCCAAAAATGTTGAAAGAAAAGGGGAGGCATACCGTTCGGGCCAGGCGCTTTCAACGGGTACATTTGCTTTAGCGCCCTGTGCACCTCCTCTGCTTGAAATTCCCTGGTCAGCCTACCATTCATTGCCACAGTCACTTTTGGTTGGACAGCCTCCACAACTTCATCAAAATCCGACGGGTTTGAAGAAGTGAACAGATCCTCATAGTACTCCACAAACACACTTTCAATGTTTTCCCCTTCAACTTGCCAAACCCCATTTGCGTCGCAGACCCCTTCAATCAAATTTTTCTTAAAACGTGAGGATGCTTTAGCGTGGAAGAAACCAGTGTTGCGGTCTCCATCCTGAAACCAGTTCAACCTAGCCCGCTGCTTCCACATTGCACTTTCTTTCTCAAGCCAGCAATTAAGCTCTACCCTTGTCTCTCTGAGGGATTTATTAGTGATTGGGGATGATGGTTGTCTCTCTAACCATTCAAGCTCCTTTTGTAACTGAGCTATTCTTCTCCCCACATGCCCGAAAACATTAAGATTCCAAGCCTCCAATTTCGCCTTGCACTCCTCCAAGCAGCGCACCATTGGGAAGTCGGCGCCCGAGATCAACCCATCGGACCACGCATCGGAAACCACTTGCTCACACCCGGCATCGTTCAGCCACATGGACTCAAAACGGAAGAGCTTCTTCTGTTTTTTCTTCTTCGGCTTGTGATGGAAAGAAAGAAGCAGAGGGCTGTGGTCTGAAGCAGAGGAAGACTTGTGGAAAAGCTTCACAGATGGGAACAAGGAGAACCATTCCTGTGTAACGAGTGCCCTGTCCAGTCTTTCTCTGATTTGGGTTCCATCACGTTTTTGGTAAAGCCACGTAAATGGAGGTCCCACAAAACCCACCTCTCTTAAGCAACAAAAATCAATAGCCTCCTTGAAGCGGGCCATCTGCCTATTGGGCCTAACAGCACCCCCTTCCTTTTCACTAGCACAAACAATCTCATTGAAGTCCCCAATGATGAGCCACGGAAGAGAGTTGAGCCCACTAAGGCCCTTTAACAACTCCCAAGATTCGGCCCGAAGAGCTGTGTCTGGGTTACCGTAAAACCCAGTTAGATGCCACTGACCAGAAAAACCCTCCCCACTCACAATAGCATCAATATGAGACAAGGCTGATTTATTAATTTCCAATTTGACTCCCTCCTTCCAAAAAAACGCCAAACCACCACTAAGACCATTACTAGGAACCACAAAACTTTGTTTAAAACCACATTGATCACGAACCAGTTTCAACCAATCTTCGTTGGATTTTGTTTCCATCAGAAAGACGATTGTGGGGTCTTCTATCCTAATAACCTTTTTTAAGGCATTAACTGTCAGAGGGTTCCCAAGCCCTCGACAGTTCCAACTCAGGAGACTCATTGGACCCGGCGGGGCTGCTCCGCAGCCTCCGCCGATCCCAAATGTGTCGCAAAAAGCACACTTAAATTCTTTGTTTCCTCGTCTACCTTCATCTTCTTAGCTTTCTTCTCTGTTACTTCTCCCTGGCTGTCAATTCTTTTCTTACGTTTTGGGCCTTCCATCTCCTCTGGGCTATCCACCATCATATCTTTGTTGGGCCTATTTGTCACACGGGCCCATTGGCTTCTTTTCCTCAGAGTATTTAGAGAAAGTTCCTCATCACTTTTGTCTTGGATAACAGCCACCTTTTCTTTCTTCCCCTTTCCAGCTTTCGTTCCTTTCTTTTTCTCCCCACAGTCCGCCCAGCCCGCCGTAAAGCAGATCCTCCCAATCTCCGAGGTCTGCACGCCACCTTTCTGAGGTTTCTGCTCCACAATTTGACCCTCAGCACCCTTGGTGAGGTCATCAAGAGGCTCATGGGTTCCAGGTTTCGGGCTACTCCCCAATACCCCTTGGATAATGCCTTCCACTACCGGGTTTGGGCTTTGTTCTGCGTCTGCGATCTCTCTATCGATGTCCGCAATGATAGCATCGAAGTCCGTAGGGTTTTTACCTTCCCTTTGCGAGCCGAAGCTCTCACCTTGGTTCGGCGTGCCCCACCCCTGCGACAGCGCCGTTTGTGGTGTCCTTTCCGTCGACTGTTGGTCCCCATCCCCATTACCACCCAACGCTTCCTCGTACCCTAGCCGATCAAGGTGGGACAAGACTTCGCCCCCCTGTGAAGCACCCTTAGTTTGATCTCTCCTAAGGGTGGAATGTGGTGTCGTTGAGGGATCGAAACCTTTAACCTCAATCACTTGTCTTCTCCCTGATCCAAAAGAAGATGCCCTGGTCGCACAGGAACGAGATTAGGAATGGCGGAACAAGGAAAAACGAGGTGGCTCTCATCACTGGGGCTTTGGATTACTTGGGGGAATACCATTCTTGTGTGAATGCCACGACGAAGAGAGTGGAGAAGAAGCAGGCAGTATGGGCCCCTCCTCCTACACATATGTATAAAATCAATGTTGATGGGGCGGTTTTCACAACACAAAGAGCTGCCGGTGCGGGGGTTCTCATTCGAGATAGGAATGGTTGTGTGATTGGGGCTTGTTGCAAAAAGTTTTGGGCTCCTTTTGGTGCCATTGAGGCAGAAGCTAAAGCTATTGAGCTGGCACTGCAGATGGCTAAGGATCTTCTTATCCAGGATTTCATTTTGGAGTCAGATTCTTTGTCTTTGGTAAATGCTCTGAGGGAGTTCTCCCCTCCCCCTATCGCTGTCGCTGCAGTGGTTTACAACTCTCTTGCTGCCTCACATGGTTTTCGCCATGTTGAATTTAACCATGTTGGGAGGCAAGGCAATAGGCCCGCTCACTTATTAGCTAAACATGCCTTCGGCATTGACGATTTTTCTGTTTGGATCGAAGAGACTCCTTGCTTTATTGAGCAAGCTCTTCTCCAAGATGTATCACTAGCTTTCAATTTGTTATAAAATCCTTCAGCAGTTTCCAATCAAAAAAAAAGATGTTCTCACGCAAGACAAACACACTGATACATAAAAATCCCAGAGAATCATCTCTCGTTGTATCAGAAATATTTGTAGGCTTGCAGGCAAGTAGGCTTATGAATAAATTTTAAAATTAATTCCTATAAATCCTAAAAACCATTGCAGGACTTACAACAAAAATAAAAACTATTAACATGTATAAATCATGGAGTTAATAAAAAAAAAAAATTGATATGAGATATAGACTCACAAGAGATAACTATATACATAGAGGCGAGTTGGATCGGGTCTAGGTGGTTTAAAAAAACTCAACTCGCCACCCAATCCTACCCACCACTTCAATAGTTGAACCTACCCAACCCACCTGGAAATAATATCATATCCATACAGAGCAATATGGAGAGGACTGGGTTGGGCTGCTACTCACTGTCCTCTTCCTCCTCTTCTTCTTCTTCTTTTTCTTCAATCTCTGATTTTTCAAGGAATTTAAAAACGTCAGGACCAACCTGGTCCCCATGGGTATCCTGTAGGGCTTTGAGTTGATCAAGAAGCCATTGTTTCTTGGCTTTGGCAGCAGCAAGGTCTCGAGCCTGTTCGGCTGTTCCTCACTTCTTGCTTTGCTGCCTCAACTTCTCCTCTAAGTTTAAATTCATCCTCCCTGAGCTTGGATCTCCTTTCTATTTGAGAAGGCTTCCTACCAGCACATTTCATTGGTTGTTGAACTTGTGATGGGATAGCCTCAGGAATATCTTCACTAATTGCTTAAGCCTGGTCAGATGGTTCTCTGATTTGGATAGAGGCTGATCTAGATCTTTTTGTGACCAAAGGAGGCTCAGGAGATTCTTCCTCTTCCTCTTCCTCTTCCTCATCAAAGGTAACTATAACCTTCCTTTTCCCTTGGAGTTCAGGTCTCTCTTTGACAGATTTAAGTTGAGAAACCGGGGCTTGAGGAGCTCGAGGTTTGTTGAAGTTTGGCCCTTGAATTAACTCTTCCTGCACACGTTTAATTATTTCACCTCGAAGCGGAAATAAAATGGCCATAGATTCTAAATAACCCTGATTTATCTTATGAGAAACAGAAATATATGCTTCCTCAATCATTTGATCTTGTTAGAAGTATTGGTTAAATGATTAAATTTACCATATCCCAATAGCTTAAGCTTTTGGGACAATCGGTAATTTAACATGATATCAGAGCATGAGATCCTGAGTTCGATCCTTATCTCCTCCACTCTACCTTCCATTTAAATTCCCACGTGTTGGGCCTCACCTATTAAAAGGTAGTTTCGGCCCACACGTGAGGGGGAGTGTTAGAAGTATTGGTTAAATGATTAAATTTACCATATCTCAATAGCTTAAGCTTTTGGGACAATCGGTAATTTAACAGATCTAAAGGGTCAGAGCTACTTCAAAAATCTCAACCTTCCCAGCTTTATGCTTGACCCTTTTGCTTTTGCCACTGACGTTCGAAGGATTGGCTGATTTATAAAAGTTTGGTATTTTAGTAAAAGTCTAGAAAATATAAAGTAAAGATTGAATAATAAAATTTACTTTAGTATCTGGTGTGTTGTTAGAAAGAAAAGTTGGGCAAAGGATTTTAAGAGATTCAACCATTGAGTCTATATCATTCCTAGCTGCCATATATCCATCCCATCAGTCTTGAAATTTGGCAGAAGTGCACGAGCAATGTATAAAACACTGAAAAATGAACTTTTGCCAAATCTTTACTCTTCTTCACAAAAGAAGTGATCTCTTCTTTCCTCAAGCTTCTTCTTGAGTGCCATGGGTTATTTCACTATAGACTCGGGGAAAAGATACCAGTTGCTCAAAGCCTAGTTGGCGTGCAACAAAAGAAGAATTATATATATCTCTAGAAAAGTACTCAAGCCGAAAGCAAGTAAATCTCAAGTTTGGAGAATGTTGGCGTATATGGCTCTAGTCTTATCATCATCTGCCATAGAAGATAGGGTCTTAAATTCCAAGAGCCCAAATTTCATTTCATTGAAAGGCTTGAAATCTACAATATTGTAGGTTCTACCATATTTGGAGAATTATCAAACCACTGTTTGAATGACGGAATGTCCTAGAGCTTGTCGTATCTGGCATCGGACCAATGCTGTCCATGGGAGTTGGACTCATCTTTGGAAATAGGTGTATGCCCAAAGCTGAACAAACCATAAATGACCCCCTAGGGTATTACATGGAGAAGCATGAAAAGAATCAATCTGAGCTTAAAGAATAGCAACAATGGTGTTCACACAGTGAAAACACTCAGTGAGAAGTTACAAACTCAGAGAAGAAAAAGGAAAGAAAGTTTAGAGAGAGAGAAGAAGAAAGAGACGAAAATTCTGGAGAATAACAGCTTAGCCTTTCATTACACTTATGTACAATATGTATAGACACAAGAATCAATAACTACCCAATCAAAGATCCCGGATATTACGGGATTGATTCGTAAAGTGTGGAGGGAAATTAGGAATTAAGTAACCGCTAATAACTGCCTAACAGACTAAGCCTAAGCACTAACACCAGTTATACAAAACGCAGCGTATCAAAGAGCTAATGATAAAAATATAAAACGCAACGTTTCATTTAAATACATTTACAAGCATGCTTTTAAGTAGAACAACATCGTTCTGATGAATAGTTGAGTTAGCCGTTGGGCATTTGAAGATCAATGCTCTGTTTTCTGGAACTACTGTCTGGAACTACTCTCAACATCCCCCCTCAAACTTGAGGCAGTGTCAGCCAAGAGTTTGCTACGCAGAACCAGAAAATGAGGACCAGACAAAGGTTTTGTAAAAATGTCAGTGAAATTGTCACAGCTAGAGATAAACATGACCCCCAAAGTACTTTGAAGAACACAACCCCTCACATAGTGATAATCAACTTCGATGTGTTTGGTTTTGGAATGGAAGACAGGATTAGAGGCCAGAGCAATAGCAGAGTTATTATCACACCAAAGGATGGGAATGTGAGGAAGAAACAGCTTAAGCTCCTTAAAGAGAGTGCGAAGCCAAGCTAATTTCGCTGTGGTTGAAGCCAAGGCACGATACTCTGCCTCTGTGGAAGAACGGGAAACAGTTGATTGTTTCTTGGAAGACCAAGAAATTGGGCTAGAACCAAGAAAAACTAACATCCCAGTAGTAGACTTCCTGTCAGTAGGGTCTCCAGCCTAATCTGCGTCAGAGAAGGCAGAAAAGGTGAGAGGACCAGGAGCAAGGTGAATTCCAAGATGTAAAGTACCTCGCACATAACGAAGAACACGCTTGGCTGCCTCCAAATGAGAAGTAGTGGGATGATGCATAAATTGGCATAACTGATGCACACTAAAAGCCAAATCAGGGCGTGTGAAGGTCAAGTATTGGAGAGGACCCACCATACTTCTATATTCAGATGGATCAGGCAAAACAAAACCATCAAAAGGAGTAAGACGTACATTACAACAACAAGGAGTCTTTGTGGGCTTGGAATTCTCCATGTTGAATCTGTGAAGTACATCTGAGGCATACTTGGATTGGCATAAAGTGAGACCAAGTCTGGAAGGTACAATTTGAATGCCCAAGAAATAGGAAAGAGCACCCAAATCCTTAAGCTCAAAAGCCTTACTAAAGGTAGTGACAAGATGAGAGACTTGGGAAGATGAGTTGCTTGTAATGATAATATCATCAACATACACAAGGAGATAAATGATGATCTGATGAGAGTGATACACAAACAAAGAAGAATCTACCATGGAAGCTTCAAAACCAAGATGCAACAACTGAGAATGAAATTTGTCAAACCAGGCTCTTGGGGCTTGTTTTAAGCCATACAAAGATTTATGCAACCTGCATACATGATGAGGAAACTGATGGTCCACATACCCTAGAGGTTGTTGCATATAAACCTCCTCCTTCAGAAAACCATGGAGGAAGGCTTTGGAGATGTCTAGTTGTCTGAGAGGCCAGTGGAAGCTCACTACAATAGAGAGAACAAGCCTCACTGTAGTTGGCTTTACAACTGGACTAAAAGTCTTAGTGTAATCTATACCAGCCTGTTGATGAAATCCTTTGGCCACCAATCTAGCTTTATAACGAGCAATAGAACCATCATTATGCAATTTCAACTTGTAAACCCATTTACACCCAACTAAGTTGACATCGGGTGGAGTAGGAACAAGAGACCAAGTTTTCTGTCTTTGCAAGGCAGAAAATTCTTCATCCATAGCTTGAACCCATTGAGGAAACTTAGAAGCAACCTTGTATGATGGTGGTTCAAGATGAGTGTAATCAAGTACAGCCTTATAACAGAGTTTAGGTTTAGAGATACCATTCTTTGATCTGGTGGTCATAGGACGGGTATTGACAGAAGCAAGAGTAGAAACTTGGGAAGAAGTTGAAGCTGGTTGAATGGATTGGGAAGGAGCTGAAGGATGAGGTAAGGGAGCAAGTTGTAATGTGGTAGGTAAGGGAGCAGGTTGTAGCAGTGATGGTGATGGAGATGGAGAGTGAGACTGAGATGATGGACTATGAGCAGAAGCTAAACTAGGACCAGACACAGATGGAGTTGAATTAGAGACAGGTAAGGGAAGAAGAGTGGAGGACTGATGGGTAGGAGTAGATGTGTGAGTAGAATAGGGACCTAGAATAGAGGGCTGATTGGAAGAGTGGAGGTACAAAAGATTGGACAGCCATATGTCTGGAGTAGGTGATTTAGAAGGTGGGGTAGAAGTAGACGTGGAAAGAAAAGGAAACTTGTTCTCATTAAACAACACATGCCTGCAGGTATACAATTTATTAGTGAGTAAATCAACGCACAAGTAACCTTTAAAAACATTAGAATAGCCTAAGAAGATACATTCTGTTGTCCTGTGATTAAGTTTGTGTTGATTGTATGGTCTGAGAAAGGGGTAATAAGTACAACCAAAGATTTTAAGGGAAAAGATATCAGGATGTTGACCATGGAGTTTAAACCAATGAGACAGAAAGTCTAATGTGGCTGTTGGAAGGAGATTAATAAGTGTTAAGGCAGATTGAACAGCAAAAGACCAGTATGTGGAAGGGAGAGAAGCTTGAGAAAGTAAGGTAATTGTTGTCTCAATTAGGTGCCTATGTTTCCTTTCAACCAAACCATTTTGTTGAGGAGTATAGGGACAAGAAATTTGATGATGAATCCCATTGGAAGACAGAAAAGACTCAAAAGATTTAGAAGTATACTCACCTCCCCCATCTAATCTGAGAGTTTTAATGGTGGAAGAAAACTATGTTTTAACCATAGCATGAAACAAGACAAATTTAGAGTAAACATCTGATTTATTAGTGAGCAAATACAACCATGTAAAACGAGTGAAATGACCAACAAAAATAACATAATATTTGTAGCCATTTATTGAATCAAGAGGTGCAAGACCCCATAGATCTGTATGTACAAGTTCAAAGGGAGAATTAGCTACAAATCTAGAACTAGGAAATGGAAGTTTGTGCATCTTGCCATGAAGACAATGAATACAAGAATTTGCAAGATTAACACTATTGTTAGAAGACATTCCATTATTTTGTAAAACATGTCTAAGAATTTGGGAATTTGGGTGACCAAGCCTACTGTGCCACAGTTGCCAGCTGGAAGTAGACAACTTGATTGAATTACCCAGTTTATGTGGAAGAAGAAGCTTAGGGGCCTTATGAGGATAGATGGGGTAAACACCACCTTCACTCTTGCCCTTGTAAAGAACTTTCCCCGTGGTCAAGGCCTAAATTAACAAAGTATTTGCATCAAAATAACAACTACAGTTATTATCACAACAAATCTTATGAACTGATGCAAGATTAGAAGCAATAGAAGGAACCCTTAACACATTTCTAAGCTGAATAGCAAAAGTAGAAGAAGGAATTAGAGAGTTACCTATATGAGTGATAGGTAAATTTTGGCCATTCCCAACTGTGAGATGCTCTTGGCTAGTATAAGGCTTAGGGAAACTCAAGTGATTGAGGCTAGATGTGACATGATCTGTGGCTGCACTATCTACTAGCCAAGGTTGCTCCTGAGTCATCAGATTGTTGGATGAAGTGACCATAGCTAACAACTTTGTGGGTGGATGCTTGCCTTGATAGGCATAGTCCATCCTGTGGTAGCAATCAATAGCTAAATGACCTGCTTTACCACAGATTTGGCAAATTGGCCTGTCTGCTCTAGCATTAGAACCTTGAGGCTGTGGTGAAAAATGATTGAACTAACTTGAAGATGGACCTCTGCCTCTGCCTCTAGCATTGTTGCCTCTCCCTCTACCTTTATTATTATGTGACTAATTGTAGTTATTAAAACCACCACCATTATTATTGAATCTTGGTGTGGAGTTGACTGCCATTACAAAGGTGGAGTCTTTTATCTCCATTCCTTCATTCAAGGATTCCTCTTCTGCATTTAACAAGGTAGCCAATTCATCAAAACTCAATTTGGTGCTTCTGGTTCTGATTGCAGATATGAATGCACTGAACTCTTTTGGTAAACCTTTGATTGCAACATGAAGCAGCTCATCATCATCCAAGATTACACCAATTGCCATAAGCTTGTCTCTTATCACCTTAATTTTCTACTGGTATGTATCCACAGAATCAGATCCTTTCTTCACATTATGCAGCTCACCCTTTAGATTCATCACATGTGACCTTGAAATTGAAGAAAATCTATTTTCAAGAACATTCCAGACTTCTTGAGCAAAAAAACATCCAACAATTATGGCCAAAACTAAAGGAGTGAGGGTTGGGGGATTCTAGCCTTTTGCCCCTATTGGGCAAAATATTTGGCAATATGCCCCTGTTTCCAAATTATATAGGGGCGTGCCCCTATTTCGATACTCGATCAATGTAATATCGAGTTATTTAAGGAACTCCACTATCATAAAGCCGAGTTCTTGACAGGTTCTTGCCATCGTGGCAATCTAGCATGGCTTTTGGGCAATAAAATATTTTCGCGTAACTGTTTATAACTTGGCAATATAGATACCGAGTTATATGCAGAATTAATTGGAATTTTGAATGCAATGTCACCAAAACAGTTTGTCTCCCTCCCTCAGTATGATCAGTAGCCACCCTCAATCCGTTCTGTCTCCCACCCTCAATCTGTTCTGTCCCTCCCTCAGTCCGTTCAGAGTAGATCCTTTCCAAGTTCGCAGCTTCAAGTTCTCTTATTTCTACCCGTAGGCCGAAGCTCAATGCAAACCCACACCCAAAACTCTCACCATAACCCTCACCATAGCCGAAGGTCAACCCAATCCATCTCCAGAGTTAAAGGATTAGAAACATATTAAGGTAATTTGTAAATGTTGAGTTCAATTTTTTTTCCCTTTGCATGTAATCTGAGTTAAGTGTGGCTTGTACATGTACTCTGATTTGAGTGTGGCTTCTTAAGTTTTTCTCTGTTTCTTTATTCATTATTATTGTTGCCGTTTTAGCTTTGTTGGGTTTAGTTTTGAACTGGGTTTTGATGCATAACTAGGGCACAAATTCATGTAAAATACAGTTGGCATGACAATGGTGTTCATTATTAGGGAAAATTGCTTTTTAATTCATATATTTTGAAACTGTATCAAATCAAACTCTATAATTTCAACAGAAACTTAAAAAAAAAAAAAAAAAAAAATCTAATCTTTACCCTAGAACTATATTGTATTTGGGCTTTAACATGGATTGTGGGTCCAATTTTTTCTCTTAAAGTAGGAGCTTTAAAATATAATTTTTCCAAATACTTATAATAAACTGACTAGAGTTCAACTACATGTGATTGTATTGATTATTGTAGCAAAAATAGTATTATCTTTTCCAATAATAATTCAATTCAATTCAATCATGTGATTGATTGGTCAATGCAAACAAATGATTAAATTTAATTTGTGAAATTAAGGTATAACAACTTCAGATTTGTATCTAAGTTTACCCATAAAATTTCCAGGAATTTGATATAAATTCTATTACAAAATGAATGAGTAGGTCAGTAGTTAACTAGAGCACCAAACATACATAACATTCAACTTTATTAGCTAACAAGTTCATGTATACCTTTCCTACCACCAACTTTATTAATTAGTACTTATACTACCAGTATTTACTATCACATATATTGAACACTAAATTAAACTCAAAAGACTTCCTTTCTATCCTCTCCAACCCTAATAGCTACTGGTAGGTTGAATTGCTGCACACTGTCTGTCCACAACCTCAATCAGCTTGTTGGCTATAGCACTTGCATACACAGAAGACCCTTCATATATCTGACAAATTAAACCAAAAAAACAAATGCAAACATAAATTTATAATGTTAAACTGAACCAAATTTTATGGCACACCAAGTACTATTGACGAGGACATTTATGTAGACATACATAGTATATTGGTTACTAACCTTGGTGTTGAATAAGAAGTTGTAGAAATCACCAATGTGGCCTCCAGCAACATGGTGAAGATCAAGTTAAAGGTCATCAAGGACTTTAGACACAAATAGCAAGCAATTGTTCTTACGCTGAACTAGCTTGATGGTAACCTCATCATCGATGATACGAACATCAACCTCAGTTTCTTTGGATTTTCTCTAAAGCCATGAGCTTCTCAAAGATCCATTGTAGGACTAGTCAGGGTCACCACCAAGTGGCTTCATGCTACAGCTTTCCAAATCCCCAGACCCATTCTCAGATTTGATCTTTTGCATTGACCAATCAGACACATGGATTGTGTCTCAATTACGTTTCTTGATTTCTCTAACAAAAGGAATAGCTAGCCTGAATTTTATAATTTAAAAAATAATATTCATCTTGAAAGCTAGCTAGAGACTTCACTTTCATGACCCAACTTTGTGGATGCTATTGGTAATGGGATTACATTTTAGATAGTATGTACTCCACACTCCATCCAAGTTCCTTATTATGAATCTTGAAAGAGTTAAGGTTCGAATTTTCTCAATAAAAAGAGTTAAGGTTTGAATTTTCCTTCTTCACTTGTTGTAAGAGAAAAAAAAAAAAAAACTAATTATTTAGTTATAAAATTGATGATTTTTTTTTTCTAACTAATTTGAAGAATAAGAGAAATAGAAAAGATTCATTATCCATAATCTCAAAATTGTTAACTCTTGGACTGTATTCATAAAAATAAATAATAATAAAAAAAAAAAACCCAAAAGAAAAGAAAGCAAAACTCTTGGACTGTTATGGTCACCAATTCAATGTTCATTTGACACATAACTATGCACACACCATCATTTGATGGTATAGGTCTCACTTTTAATCCATTTAATTAAGCTCAATATTAATTTGATTATTATTAGTTGCCTCCAAAGCTGTGCTTGTGAGTGAGATGTCCATTACACTAGAGTCTCTAATGGTACCTTTACCTACTTCCATGTTTGTCTTCCCCTTTTTTCTTGAAAAACTCCTCACTAGCCACTAACTTACTATGAACCCTTTTCACTTCTTGCTTTATGAAATAAAATTTCTTTTAGAATGTGATGTCAAGTACAGAGGTACTTAAAGATTAGGGGAAAAAGTAAAAGGTAAAGAACTTTACACTTTGTTTAAAGAAGGGACATTCTACTTCTGAGGTGTTCAATGAAATAATGAAGATTGATGGGTGGCAGGGCTTGTTTAGGGGTAATTTGGTTAATGTCATTCAAGGCCATAGAGGTACTGATCCTAATTGGGTACCTTTTAATTCTATAGCTATGTTTTAGTTTTTTACAATGGTGTTTTTTGTGGTGCTTGATTGATTCTTTGGTTAGCATTTTGCTGTGTTTATTTGTTGGTTTACTTAGTTTGATTTTGACATTGATTCTCACGTTGGTTGGTTAGGTTGCTTATACATTCTGCAACTATGTCCTTTTTGTTTATGCCTTGCAGCCATGAACTTTAGGATGAAGTTAGGCATATATGCTCAGGCTAGGTGTTTTATATTTTACTATTTTTACTTTAACTCTTCCTTGATATGATTAAACAGATTGAAAATCAGTGTATATATAGATGCATGATGTATAATTCAGTTGAGCAATTATATCTTTTCAATTTTCTATCAAATCTCTTTCTCACTCTGTTTTTGTGAGTTTGTTCTAGAACCCTGGGGTAGCACAGTTGGGTGGGGACCACAGGGTCATTAGTTTGAGTCCCTCCTTTTCCCCTTTTCCCCTTCCCTTGGTACCAAAACTTAATAAAAAAATTAATTAAAAAAAGCTTTACGTTCCCACCATTTTGTATTTTTTTTAAATATCTTTATCTTTTCAAAAGTTGTTTTCTGTCTAAAGCTGCATGTTATTGTTATGATACTTTCATAGTTAATATGCAAGTTCTATGTTTTTTCCAAGCTGGATGTTAGTTGTTATGATACTTTCATAGTTAATATGCAAGTTCTATGTTTCTGTCTAAAGCTGCATGGCTGTATTGGAAATTATGAATGTTTATAATTGCAAGTCTTGGCTGTATTGTTAATGTTTGCCTACAATCAATGGTTTATTAACATGATTGCATGCGTGTCAGATATGCAGCAACTGCCAAATATGGATCCTGGACCCGCGGTTGGTACACAGTTGACGCAGCAACCGGCTCATCGATCCACGACGCTGTGGGAGACGCCTACCGCCGGTCAGGTACGTAGTTGTACTGAACTTCAGACATGTCGAAATCATTTCTTTTTCTTTCTATAGGGTTCTTTGATTATTTGTAAATAGATGTTGGAAATGGTATCATTTCTCTTTTGGTTTAGGCAGAATTTTATTTAATCCAAAGAGAAAATGGTATGAAGCAAAAATAATCGTGAGTTTAAAATGATGATTTCATTAACAGCATCAAGTCTTATTTCTAGATATATTGAAACTACTAATACTACAAAAAATATTAAACATCAGTAGTGGCTAATGAAAAGGTATATTCAAAGTCAGTAGATCTCATTTAAAAGTTATAGTAATCAATTAAAATGAATCCGCTGCCATTATTTTTCCAAATGTGCACACACAAATAGGCGTGGCTACACATAAGACAACTGACTTTGATTCCTAATTCCCTACTCCATTTGGCATAGTGAGGCACTTTGTTCATTCATTTCAAAACATAATGCCCATCACCGTAGTGCTAATTTTAAACAATGTCATTGATCCTATCTGCTATTGAGCTAGAGTGAATAACCAGTTAATATCGTAACTAACATATTGCAAAATGTTCGCAACTAACCAGTTAGCCTACTGTTTCTTGCATATTATTTATATTATGTAGCATTCTTATAGTTATTTCGTGTGCAATATCCTAAGACAACGCTCTTTCGTGTGCAGGTAGTGCCAAGTGTGCTAAAGTGCAAACACCGATCTTACCAGTTACCCTAGCATGGGCTAGACCCACGGATTGCCCATTACATAGCTGAGGCGGGTTTCGAAGGGTTATTTAAGGTTCCAAACATGGAAGTTGATCATGCATTGATCACAGCACTAGTTGAGCGTTGGCGTCCGGAGACAAACACGTTCCGCTTACCCCATGGAGAGATGGGTATCACCTTACAAGACATTGAGGTGATGCTAGGGGTTCCTGTTGATGGGTTGCCGGTGACTAGAAGTGTGAAGCTGGAGTGGCCTGCGTTGTGTTGTGATTTATTGGGTCATCTTCCTCCAGACCCGGTACCGCATCCCCATGAAACATGTCTATCCTTGCTGGGGTGAGGTTAAGAGTCAGCTGGCTGAAGGAACAGTTTAGAGGTCCCCTACCTGTGGATGCTACTGACGAGGTAGTGCAGCAACATGCGCGCTATCACATACTGGTGTGGTTGGGGTCCATTCTGTTTATGGACAAGTCGGCAGATCGGGTGTCGGTGATGCCTCTACAATTCCTGAACCCAATTAGCAATGCGAAGAGGTACAGTTGGGGCAGTGGAGCATTAGCCTGGCTGCACAAGCACCTATGCAAGGCATCGAAGACGAAGGCGAAGCAGATTGGAGGAGCATTGATGTTGGTGCAGCTGTGGGCGTATTTGAGGTTCCCAGTTATATGCCCTGTTACGAGGCCACCACAACCGTCGGTGGAGGCAGGTCCCCTTGCCAGGAGGTATGTTATTTGATTAATTACTTTGATACATTTGTCATGCCATTTGTCATTCACCGTGCATGTGTACCAAAACAACATAAATAATTTAAGCTATTTACTTATTTATTTTTTCTTCTTGTCTTTTCCCATCTATATATATCTAAAAGCTGAAGCGTAGCAATTATTGTTGCTATGTTTTTGTTGAGCCACATCATCGGCCACGTCACTAAATTTTTTTTTTTTTTGGTTTACAAACTCTATTAATCTTCCATTGCAAAATTAATTTTTTTGTGGCCAATATGATGCACTACACTCCACCATAAACTCTATTGTCTATATTCAAAGTTCCCTTCAACATTAAATTTTAGTTTTAATGTGAATAGCATGTGATACAAGGTGGTCTTTTGCACTACCAACATAAGTTAACTAAATTTTATTTAAAAAGAAAAAAAGAAAAGGAAATACTACTATGAAACATATTGTGGGGGGGTGAAAAGCCCAACCTAACGTATTGGGCCCAAGGCCCTATTTGAAGACCACTGTTGGTCTGAAGAGATGAAAATACTCGAGCATAAGCCCATGCAAAAGGAGCATGTCTGGAGAGGAGCATGGTCATAATCCGAGGAGACGTCAATTGTCCGAGGAGTCCAATATCCTCGGATCCGAAGAAGCTTGGTCCGATAGGTGTCTGGGAAGCTCAAATGATCCCCCTGACAAGTGTAATGATGGAAATGAACCTCAGGCACGCATGAGGATAGCAGGAACGGAGAAATATCTAGAAGACAAACTTCAACCACCACATTAAATGCACTGCACCTACTTTCCTGGCCGCATTTATGTGGAGAAGACCCCTGAACAGTGCACTCTCAGCTACCGCCACTCACACAAGGCTAAATAGGGTACATGACGGGACATGCACTCAAGTGGGCGTCTAGATGATGAACAAGTGGACGATGAAGATGAAGGGAGGGGGTACTATATAAGAGGGAAAGCCCTCTGATAATGGGGATCGAAAAATCGAAAGTGAGAAAGGAGAGAACTCCACTACTGTAGCTTTAAGAATTGTAACCCAAGTTCATTTAATACAAATTCCTCTTCGGACGTTTATGTTTGCACTTGTCCGAACACGATTGAATGCCAATTTATTCACAATTAACACTGCAATCCAATACTGTTTAATTCATTACTAGCCTAGCTCTTTCACCCACTCTCTACAAATTTATTGTCTTGGGTTCATTGGGCTCACAATCCATACCTTTTTGGGCTTGGGCCACGAAAATTGACCCTACACATATCATTTCTTCTTAAAGAGAAAATGATTATAATCACTATTCATCTATTAATATTTTTTTTCATTTTCAAAGAGTCAGTCAGACTTTAATTTTGGTTTTCCATTTATTTGTAATTTTTAAAACTTTTATAAAACATTTATTTGTATGTTGTAACAATTGATTCCGTTGTGTATATGAAATGACTGATCATTTCGTCTCCTCCAACCATTTCCTTAGTTATTTAATATTATACCAAAACGTTTTCTTTGCTATGTGGAGTATAAAACAAACAATACCATTCTGGTGTGGTGACATTGCAGGTGATGCCTTCAACTGCGAGAGAGCACATTGTTTGGTGGCTTCAAAGGTGACAATGCCAACCTGGAGAAGGATGCCCCAAGTGCTGAAGAGAGCCTTGCAATGGTAGGATGCCAACGTCAAGGGAGATGAGATTTCTTTTTATATTAACATATTCATTCATTACGTAGATTTCATGCTTGATGAGAGCTATACATTGAGTAGGATCTCCATTTCCACTAGCAATGGTTAATTTCCACCAAAAGGTAATATCTCTAATTTGTATAATACCTCTATTATATTTTGTTAGTAGTATTCAAATTGGGACCATGTTTGACATGAGCAGTAATTTATATCTTTTTTCCCGCTTTTATTCTATATTTTATTTGTTACCATAAGTTGAACAGTTGTTTTTTGTTTCTTTGTTTCTTTTTTGAATTTTGTATTGCAATAAGAAATTTGAAATATAAGTTAAACAAAAAAAAATATTTTTCAGCATATGTTTTTTCATATTTTAGGGCACTTTTTTCTATGACATGTCCAAATAATAAAACAAAGTAAAACTCAATTGTCTTCCTTCTTTCTTTACAGTTTCTTCTGTCTTGGCCATCATGCTTTTTTTTTTTTTTTTTTCCTTTTTCTGTTTCGTATATTGTAACTTTTGTAATGCTTGATGCTTCTAAATTTTTTATGTTGGATTTGATATGCCATATATGATGTGCATGATATGTTAATTGGCTTGAAATAATCCAAGATACACACTACCTGGCTATATCTAATAATTCACACATTCGATGGTTTGATGTTCAATCAAACTACCCTCAGTTAGTATATCACTCCCACAAGCAGTCTTACTTTTACTTATAAAAGAAAAAACAAAATAGTTTAGTCTTACATTTTTTTTTATAGTGTTTTACATATATCTTTCCAAATGCTAATGTGGACACATATCTCAAATGACAGGGTAGGTGATGAGCTATGATTAACATACCAATAACGTGATGGCAGTGGGGCTTCAATGTGATTGAAGTTGGATGTATGTAGGTTCTAAGAATGGCATAGTAAAGATTTGGGATTTGAGGTAAATATTTTTTTTTCCCAACATATATAAGGTAGATTTGTTATTATTTAATTATTATATTATGCCGTTATTGTTAAATATTATTTAGAGTTACTCATTTATATATATATATATATATAAAAGTTGAAGCATGACATTTGTTATTGCTACACTCCTATTGAGCCACCTCATCCGTTACATTATTATTCTTTTTCTTATTATCTTTTACCTTTAATTTTTTTGACAATATTAAATATATAAATATATTGGTTTTACAAATTCATCTTAGGTGGTTTTAACTTTACATATTCATCTACTTTAATTATAATGTTATAACTAAATAATAAATCAATAAAAAATCAAAACAAATTTTTTTTTATACATATTCATCTTGAGCAGTTTTAACTTTACATATAATTTTGCATTTACATGTTCATTTACTTTAATTTAGATGTTTATAACTGAAAAAAATCATCAATGAAGAATAAAAAAAAAAAAAACAAAAAAAAAATCTATAAAATGGTATTCACAAGTCTTGCTTAATATTTGATGGTAGAAAAGATATAACCTGACAACTACCCCATAGGAGGAATCCAAATTAAGTGTGTTATAGATCTTTTGCTAGAGGTTTATACTCAGTGGTGTTTGTTATTGACCTAATTTGGAGAAAAATCATATTATAATATGTCCTATTTTATGTTGTTTTCAGGTTTTAGTTTATTTGGAAAATGATAGTCTAGACAATATGATGAAGTATAGTTTGTGCAGTTGAAGAAGATGGGGTTTGTGTAGTTTCCTTTCACTATTTGTAAATATTTTGTTTAACAAATTAGTAGCAAATTGTTATGTCTTTTTTATAGGATGTTCCTAAATATTTGAGTAACTGTTTTAAGTGTTTGCGAATTTCTGAAATTACTCTTCATCTTCCATATCTCATTAGTATATTTTTGAAGATTTTTAAGAAAACAAATTCAAATATTGGATTAGATTATGACAATATTTACACAATACTTCTTCTTCTTCTTTTCAAAAATTTTCCTTAATTTTTTCCCATTTGGAATTGTACTCTTGGTTTATTGATTTATTTTTATGTTATTTTTTATTTATTTTTATATTATTAAGGTAAAAGAGTTAAAATCATCATGTATAAAGCTACAACTAGCACTTTTGCTTAGAATCAGACATCTATTTCTATTGTGTAACTTATTAAAAAATTTTAATTTGATTGTGCATTGGATATTGAGGAGTTTGATATGTTTCACATTTGATATGTTTTACATATTGAGAAGGAGTTTGATTATGATGTGATTTTTATTTTTCTCTTTATTTTTTATTTTAAATTATAGTTTTATTGAGTTTTATTAATTTTTTTAGATATATTTTTTAGTGTATAGGGTAGAAAAAATTGGGTTTGAGAAAGTTTGTTTAAAACTAAAAGAATAATTTCTAAATTTTATATACTTTTTAATGATACACAAAATGTTATAGAAAAGTTTTATTAAAAATTGAATATTTTCGCTAACTTACCTTTTGAATTCTTGAGAAAAATTATATTGTTTTCGTTTGATACAACAAAATTTATATATACTACTTGTGTGATTTTCCCTATAGTATAGTTATAAAATACATCATTCTTTATTAAATTAGTCCTAATTGTAAAAATTAACTAAATAAGAGCACCCTAAAAAAATCATCTCGCGCAACGCAAGGGACCGCGACTAGTTATACTAATAATAAAAGATATTTGTCTTTTCTTCTTTCGGTGTTGTAACAAAAATTAATGAGGAATAGGTATGAGAATAGACTCTTGTCTAGCAATTGATACAAGTTCTTGCAGTAAAGCAAGTGATATGGACAATGAGTAGAAAATTACATAAGTACTTGAAAAGTATAAGTATTACACAGAAACTTTTAAGGGGAAAAAGGCAGAGCTACACATACCATATTTCTCAATACTGTCAAAGAGCTTCACTATATCATTCTTCAATGTAACAATCTACTAATGATAACCATATGTAAGATATGGAATATTGAAGTATACACAGGTAGATGACACATCCACATTACAAGCAACAAACATTAGCAAAGACAAGTATAGTACAGAGTATTATTTCATACGAATATTACATATATACACATGTACGTATACACTCTTTTGTATTATATGCAAGTGCACCAGGATACCAGCAAACAGTAAAGGCATGACCAAAATGGAAGTATATATAATGGAAAATTAGAGCCCCATTTATGAGCAGTCTTCCAGCCTTGGTTGCTGTAACGAGTCATTTAAGTCCAGCTTGGATGAGGAATAGGGCATGGATGGGTACTACAGGGGGATCAATTAAAATTTACCCCTGCAAGCAGTGGTAGTACTGTCCCTCAATTGATAAGAACAGAGAAGGGAGTTTGAGTTTCTAGCTGATTCGAGGTCAGCTGGTCCTCCAGAAGAAGAAAGAAGAGAACAGAGAAGAATAAAAGGAAGAAACTGAATTATGATGGTGCTTAGTCAATTCCCCCAGTACAGCCCAGCTCTATTGGTTTTTATACCCTTCCCGCCCTCTAACTAACTTTTAGAATATCTAACTAACTAGTTGTACTACTAACTGCCCTTACTTCAACTAACAATTACAATCAGCTTCAACTAACAATTACAATCAGTACCACCCTTCCCAATTCTCAATTACAACCATTATCAATTGATACAATCCTAACAATACCCTCCCCTTTAAAACACCTTGCCCACAAGGTGTGGAAACTGTTGTTGCAGCAAGTATAGACTCTCCCAGGTAGCATCTTCCACTCGCTCACCTTGCCACTGAACTAAGACCTGAGTGACAGACTTGTTTTGCAGATGATGAGTCCTCTCTTGTAACACAGCAACAGGTTCAGGCTTGAGAATGCCCTCAGAATCCACAGGTGGTAAGGAAGGCAAAGGCACCACATGTTGACCCAATCTCTGCTTCAAACAAGAAACATGGAATGTGGGATGAAGTTTTGATTCAGGTGGCAAGTCCAATTTGTAGGAGACAGTACCAATCCTCTGCAGTATCTGAAAAGGACCATAGAATCTAGGTGATAGCTTTCCCAAACGTTTCTTTCTCAAGGACATCTGTTTGTAAGGGTGCAACTTAAGATAAACCCAATCTACAACTTCGAATTCTCTCATAGTTCTATGCTTATCAGCAGTAACCTTCATTCTCTCCTGAGCAGCCACCAAGTTTTGCTTCAGTAATGCAATCAGCTGCTGTCTATCTCTCAAATGCACCTCCACACTCTCCACCTTAGTAGTGCCAGGAATGTAATCCAAGAGTCTTGGTGGAGTAAAAACATACAATGCCTCAAAGGGTGTCATCTTAAGAGAGACATGAAAATTGGTATTGAACCAAAATTCTGCTAAGAGTAACCACTCCACCCAAGACTGTGGTTTGTCTGCAGCAAAGGCCCTTAAATAATGCTCCAAACTCTTGTTCACTACCTCTGTTTGGCCATCTGTTTGGGGGTGATAAGCTGTAGACATGGCAAGCTGAATCCCTTGAAGCCTCATCAATTCTTGCCAAAAATGTGAAGTAAAAATTGGATCTCTGTCACTCACAATGGTGGCAGGCATACCATGCAATTATTGCATATAAAGTTGAGCTACTTTGGCTGCAGAGTAAGGGTGTGACAAGGGTACAAAGTGAACAAATTTAGTGAAGCTATCCACCACCACTAACACCACATCCTTGAACTGAGATTTAGGGAGCCCTTCAACAAAATCCATACTAACATCCATCAAAGGCTTTTCTGGTATTGGCAAGGGTTGCAGAAGACCAGCTGGGTTACAAGTCTCATATTTCAATCTCTGACAAATATCACACTCTCTCACCAACTTCCTCACATCAGTCCTCAAACCAGGCCAATAGAAGTCCCTTTTCACTCTATGCAAGGTCTTAAGAAAACCTGAGTGACCCCCCAATGGACTGTCATGAACCTGATGCAAGACAGCAGTCTTCAAAGCATCACAAGTGCCTAAGTAAACCCTTCCTTTGTACAACAACAACCCATTCTGCAGAGAGTAACCTTTAGGAGCAGCTTATCCTGAACCCAAGGCCTGTATAATGCCCTGCACCTGCTGATCCGTGGCATAGCTTGCCTTGAGATCACTCAGCCAAGTTGGAGAAGGAAATGAGATCATACACAAAACACCTTCTTAAGAGTCTAAATCAGTCCCAAGAGTAAGATAATCAGAACCAACCTCAGTGGAAGGTCCAGCAGTATTCAAATCATCATCAGGTTCAACTTTTCTGGACAAGGCATTAGCCATAAGGTTATCTTTACCCTTTTTATATTGAACCACAAAGGCATATCCTAATAACTTGGCAAACCACTTCTGTTGAGTAGGAGTACCAATTTTCTACTCTAATAGGTACTTAAGGCTTTGTTGATCAGTTCTTACAATAAAAGGTCTACTAATCAAGTAAGATCTCCACCTCTTGACAGCAACAACCAGAGCTAATAACTCTTTTTCATAGGTAGACAAGTCCAGATTTCTACCCTTGAGGGCTTGGCTATGAAAGGCAATAGGCCTACCTTGTTGCATCAACACTGCTCCCAATCCCCTACCTGAAGCATCACATTCTATGACAAATGGCATATCAAAATTTGGTAAAGCTAGCACAGGTGGTTGAACCATGGCAACCTTTAATTTCTGAAAAACTTGATCAGCCTCCTCAGTCCAAGAAAATGCATCCTTCTTCAATAGTTCAGTTAAAGGAGCAGCAATCTGTCCATAACCTTTAACAAATTTTCTATAGTAACCTGTGAGCCCCAAAAACCCTCTCAAAGACTTAAGATCAATGGGGGTAGGCCACTGTTGCATGGCTGCAGTCTTCTTAGGATCAGTGTGAACCCCTGCACTAGTGATGACATGCCCTAGGTACTCCACTTCATTACAAGCAAATTTGCACTTGGACTTCTTAGCATATAGTTTATGTAAGGCTAACACCTCTAAAACAGATCTCAAATGGTTCACATGCTCAGATAAAGAAGTGCTATATACCAAAATATCATAAAAAAAAAACTAGAACAAATTTTCTGAGATAAGGCTTAAAAACCTGGTTCATCAAGGATTGAAAGGTTGATGGAGCATTGGTTAAACCAAATGGCATCACTAAAAACTCATAATGCCCTTCATGTGTTCTGAATGCTGTTTTAGGCACATCCTCTTCCTTCATTCTGATTTGATGGTATCCGGACCTTAGATCAAGCTTGGAAAAAACAGTGGCTCCATTCAACTCATCTAACAGCTCATCAATGACTGGAATTGGAAACTTATCCTTTATAGTAATGTTGTTCAATGCCCTATAGTCAATGCACATCCTCCAAGACCCATCTGCTTTCCTTACTAGCAAAACAGGTGAAGCAAAAGGACTAGTGCTGTTTCTGATTGACCCAGCAGTCAACAACTCCCTCACAATGTTTTCAATTTCATTTTTTTGATAGAAGGGGTATCTATAAGGTCTCTGGCATACTGGTTGAGAGCCCTCCATGAGAGTAATCTGGTGCTCATGACCCCTCATAGGTGGTAAACCTATAGGAGTCTCAAAAACCCTTCCAAATTCCTGCAACAACAACTCCACTTCTGCAGGTACACTCTCCTCCAACACCCCCTCAGCTGCAGAGTAAATTTGAAGCAGCAATCCCTTCCTCACTGATCCCTTAAGTAACTGATGACAATCTATGAAGGAAGTGCTCGAAGAGGGACTTAAACCCTGCAGCAAGACCTGTTGATCCTTGTAATGGAACTTCATAGTTAACAACTGAAAGTCCCATTGTATTATACCCAAGGTACTCAACCATTGAGTGCCCAACACAACATCACAACCTCCTAATGCTAGCACATGAAATTGAACACAAAATTCCACTCCTTGTATACACACTGGTACACTACTACAAAAGCCTTGAGTTCTTACCACAATGCCATTGGCCACTTTAACCTCCAAGATTCTTGAGACATCAACCTTTAACTGTAAACTAGAGACCATTAATGCATCCACAAAGTTATGAGTGCTACCTGTGTCCACCAATAACACCAGCCCACTTCCCTTAATCCTACCTCTAACCCTCATAGTGCCCGGTGTAGGAGTCCCAGTTAAAGCATACAATGTAATTCCCACATCTTCTTCCTGTTCAATTGGTTTAGTACTGCAAAACTCCTCATCTAATTCTGTAATCTGAACTCTAGATTGCACCTTAGATATTATATCAATCCCTTCTAAAAGAAACAGTTTAACATTTTTGCACTTATGCCCAGGCCCCCATTTCTCATCACAATTATAACACAACCCTTTCTTTCTCCTATCATCCATTTGAGCAGGAGTAAGTCTCTTAACTGGTATTTTTGGTTTATTGTCTAACATTGCATTACTTTTAGGCAAACCAAGAATTGAAGTGTTACCTGATTCTTGATGATTCCTTATGCTCTTCCTGCTGCTCCACACATATTCTTCTTGAATCTTGGCCAATCCAAAAGCTTCATTCAAGGACTGAGGGTTGAGCATTCTTACAGGTAACCTTATTTCACCCCTTAAACCACTCAGGAAACAGCTAAGCTTATGTAAGGGAGAAAGGCCTTTGACCCGGTTAGATACAACTTCAAATTCTGCCTTATACACAACCACTATTGAAGTTTGTCTCATCCTGGTCAATACCTCCATAGGATCATCATAGGCATTGGTTCCAAATCTCACATGCAATGTTGGTACAAAAGATTCCCAATCCGCAAACACCCTTGCTTCCTCTGCTTCCTGGAACCAAATCAATGCCTCCAAATCCATGTGAAAGGAAGCTATCAATAGCTTTTCTGTAATAGGGGTTTGATAATACGCAAAATACTGATTCGCCTTGTAAACCCAATTAGCAGGATCACTACCTGAGAATCGTGGAATATCCAACCTCACAGACTTGGCAAACGACGGAGTTGAAGAACTTGGAATCGA
Source organism: Quercus aquifolioides (assembly GCA_019022515.1). Taxonomy (NCBI): domain Eukaryota; kingdom Viridiplantae; phylum Streptophyta; class Magnoliopsida; order Fagales; family Fagaceae; genus Quercus; species Quercus aquifolioides. The sequence continues at coordinate 63,834,053 of CM032328.1, read as the reverse complement.
ATTTGATTGCACATTTCTCTGCGGAGAATCTTGATTCACATCTATGGAATTCAATTTTTGTAAAATTACATTGATATTCTGATTCATTGAATTGATATTCTGATTCATCTCATTCATTGTCCTGGTATGAATGCTTTGAATCTTTTGCATTTCTTGGATGTCTCTGATATGGTGATCAGAAGTAGTACGAAGAGAAGCAATAGCTTCATTCACTGTATTCATGGCCGCAACTCTTGTTTCAGTCATGGTAGCACATGAACGATGCTCTGATACCAATTGATAAGAACAGAGAAGGGAGTTTGAGTTTCTAGCTGGATTCGAGGTCAGCTGGTCCTCCAGAAGAAGAAAGACGAGAACAGAGAAGAATAAAAGGAAGAAACTGAATTATGATGGTGCTTAGTCAATTCCCCCAGTACAGCCCAGCTCTATTGGTTTTTATACCCTTCCTGCCCTCTAACTAACTTTTAGAATATCTAACTAACTAGCTGTACTACTAACTGCCCTTACTTCAACTAACAATTACAATCAGCTTCAACTAACAATTACAATCAGTACCACCCTTCCCAATTCTCAATTACAACCATTATCAATTGATACAATCCTAACATCAATTCACCCAAAAAGGCTATTAAATTTGTCACGACCCAAATCCATAGAATATGAATTTAGATGCATGACTAACCTGCTAAACTTATATAATTCCATAAACATAATTAATCCAAAATAAATCAATACTCCAAAGAAACAATACTCTTAAAAACCTCTTACAAAAATCTAAACTCCACAAATTGGAAATAATCTCCACTATAACAAAAACATGAATTACAAAATAAAGGTAACTAAAATTCTATAAGTCTTAAATTCATACTGAAGTCGCCCACAACTTCCATGCTCTACCTTGCACCTTACAAAGCGACCCAAATGTTCTATATTCCTAACTACACTTTAATATGAAAAATAGTAATTGATGGGGTGAGCCACACATCTAGTAAGTAATTATACAGAATACACAACGGAATAGAGTCAAGCAAAGCACGAGTATTTTGATTTTTCACAAACTCATTCAATGATATCAAAAATAATTATTCCAAAACATATAATGAATCACTTAAGACATATGTAATCGCATCTTAAAGTCATTTGAAATCACATACATATAATTGATCAGAGCACAGTGTCACATATACACATCACATATTCTCACATACAATCCTGTGAGTGGATTTACACATATATCTGATCAATTCTAAAAACACTTATTTTTAGTCACATATCACAAAACAAAGTTTATACAAAATATAATAATTTGCTTGATATTAACAATTTCTTTTCAAATACAGAGGCATATCAAAGATCACAATATCGAATAGAACATATATCAAAGGATGCTTGACTCTCTTGGGGAACCAATAGAGATTGAGGAGTTTATGTAAATATATTACAATTCTTGAGTAAATCTGAAAATTAAATTTGCTAAAAGAAACATTTTAAATATCATTTGGAGAATAGGAATATGACCATGAAATCACTTGGTTTTAACAAATTTAAAGAACAAGAACCTTTTAAGAAAACTTACATTGAAACTCAATTATTTACGGAAAATTGTTTAGTTTAGAAATCATTTTTTAAATGAAATTTGGACATTCAAAACTTATTTAAAATTCAAAGTATCTCTTTAAAATATTATTTAATAGTCGAAATTTCTATTTCAATGATACAAAAATACTTTTGACAAACTTTAGAAAATATACGTTTGAAATACAAAACTTTTGAAAATTTTTAACTTCTAAGAACCTAATGGACAAAACTTGTGCATATTATGCATAATTACTTACTACATTGAGTCAGTCTGAAGGTCCAGCTGAAACACCCTCCAAATAGTCTCAAAATACTCCTAGATAGGACCTAGAATCAATCATGAAAATTACTTAATATCCTTCACAAAATATAAATTTTATTGACTTATACAAATTGACTCACTAAAATTATACTTGCTGAACTAAATGATAACACTAATGCAAATCATCTCTACCCAAGAATATGTTTTCTTGAATTTATCAAAACTCAGAGCTAGCAGCCAATACTTTAGGATTTAATATAAGTCCTAAACAAAAGTAAAACCTGAAACATGAATTTAGGTTCTATAACTGAAACTTTGTTCTAAAATACACATTATGGGCAAACCTAGGATTTAATATATAACCCCAATGAAAACCGTGGGCCAAAACTAATATGACTTGTTCATGGACTTAATATCATTGGCCCTAATGTATTAAATATCTAAGCATTATTTTGAGATGAAATTAGAATTTGGGTAAAAGAAATAAGTCTGCCATTAACCTTTGAAAGAATTGTAAACGTGTTGATCTCTAATGGTTCATTGTAGTCAATGTCTAGGCAAAGACTACCAAGGCCATCACTTTATCCATCAGAGAACTTGGACTTTGACAAAAGTAAGAGCTAACGAATGGCACATGGGTGGGGTCGGGTGCAAATTCTCCAGCAAGTTAGAATTAACGTTACGGTATGCATCAGCAGCCCCAAAAGTTCTAATTCTTTAATTCTTTGTTGCTAATAATGAGAAATCATATCTTGAATAATTTGATTGGAAAGTGCGGCCATAGACCCCCCCGGCCTATAGTCACGGGGTTTGGGCCACACTTAAAAACGCGGCCTAAAAAACTGCGGCCATAGGCCAAATGGGCCTATGGCCACGTTTTTTGGACCTAAGGCCGCGTTTTACAAACGTGGCCTAAGGTCGTTTTTTTTGTAGTGCTTATATGTGTTTTAAACTCCAAGGAAAATCTCTTAGCCTCTTTGATAAAACCCTTTTCTACGAAAACCCTAACAGTCTCTTCCTCTACCCTGTAGTTTGAATTAGAGATGTGGGCTTAGTGGGATAGCAGGCTACAGTTACTAATCTATATATATCTAAAAGCTGAAGCGTAGCAATTATTGTTGCTACGTTTTTGTTGAGCCACATCATCGGCCACGCCACTAAATTTTTTTTTTTTTTGGTTTACAAACTCTATTAATCTTCCATTGCAAAATTAATTTTTTTGTGGCCAATATGATGCACTACACTCCACCATAAACTCTATTGTCTATATTCAAAGTTCCCTTCAACATTAAATTTTAGTTTTAATGTGAATAGCATGTGATACAAGGTGGTCTTTTGCACTACCAACATAAGTTAACTAAATTTTATTTAAAAAGAAAAAAAGAAAAGGAAATACTACTATGAAACATATCATTTCTTCTTAAAGAGAAAATGATTATAATCACTATTCATCTATTAATATTTTTTTTCATTTTCAAAGAGTCAGTCAGACTTTAATTTTGGTTTTCCATTTATTTGTAATTTTTAAAACTTTTATAAAACATTTATTTGTATGTTGTAACAATTGATTCCATTGTGTATATGAAAAGACTGATCATTTCGTCTCCTCCAACCATTTCCTTAGTTATTTAATATTATACCAAAACGTTTTCTTTGCTATGTGGAGTATAAAACAAACAATACCATTCTGGTGTGGTGACATTGCAGGTGATGCCTTCAACTGCGAGAGAGCACATTGTTTGGTGGCTTCAAAGGTGACAATGCCAACCTGGAGAAGGATGCCCCAAGTGCTGAAGAGAGCCTTGCAATGGTAGGATGCCAACGTCAAGGGAGATGAGATTTCTTTTTATATTAACATATTCATTCATTACGTAGATTTCATGCTTGATGAGAGCTATACATTGAGTAGGATCTCCATTTCCACTAGCAATGGTTAATTTCCACCAAAAGGTAATATCTCTAATTTGTATAATACCTCTATTATATTTTGTTAGTAGTATTCAAATTGGGACCATGTTTGACATGAGCAGTAATTTATATCTTTTTTCCCGCTTTTATTCTATATTTTATTTGTTACCATAAGTTGAACAGTTGTTTTTTGTTTCTTTTTTGAATTTTGTATTGCAATAAGAAATTTGAAATATAAGTTAAACAAAAAAAAATATTTTTCAGCATATGTTTTTTCATATTTTAGGGCACTTTTTTCTATGACATGTCCAAATAATAAAACAAATTAAGTAAAACTCAATTGTCTTCCTTCTTTCTTTACAGTTTCTTCTGTCTTGGCCATCATGCTTTTTTTTTTTTTTCCTTTTTCTGTTTCGTATATTGTAACTTTTGTAATGCTTGATGCTTCTAAATTTTTTATGTTGGATTTGATATGCCATATATGATGTGCATGATATGTTAATTGGCTTGAAATAATCCAAGATACACACTACCTGGCTATATCTAATAATTCACACATTCGATGGTTTGATGTTCAATCAAACTACCCTCAGTGAGTATATCACTCCCACAAGCAGTCTTACTTTTACTTATAAAAGAAAAAACAAAATAGTTTAGTCTTACATTTTTTTTTATAGTGTTTTACATATATCTTTCCAAATGCTAATGTGGACACATATCTCAAATGACAGGGTAGGTGATGAGCTATGATTAACATACCAATAACGTGATGGCAGTGGGGCTTCAATGTGATTGAAGTTGGATGTATGTAGGTTCTAAGAATGGCATAGTAAAGATTTGGGATTTGAGGTAAATATATTTTTTTTCCCCAACATATATAAGGTAGATTTGTTATTATTTAATTATTATATTATGCCGTTATTGTTAAATATTATTTAGAGTTACTCATTTATATATATAAAAGTTGAAGCATGACATTTGTTATTGCTACACTCCTATTGAGCCACCTCATCCGTTACATTATTATTCTTTTTCTTATTATCTTTTACCTTTAATTTTTTTGACAATATTAAATATATAAATATATTGGTTTTACAAATTCATCTTAGGTGGTTTTAACTTTACATATTCATCTACTTTAATTATAATGTTATAACTAAATAATAAATCAATAAAAAATCAAAACAATTTTTTTTTTTATACATATTCATCTTGAGCAGTTTTAACTTTACATATAATTTTGCATTTACATGTTCATTTACTTTAATTTAGATGTTTATAACTGAAAAAAAAAAATCAATGAAGAATAAAAAACAAAAAAACAAAAAAACAAAAAAAAAAATCTATAAAATGGTATTCACAAGTCTTGCTTAATATTTGATGGTAGAAAAGATATAACCTGACAACTACCCCATAGGAGGAATCCAAATTAAGTGTGTTATAGATCTTTTGCTAGAGGTTTATACTCAGTGGTGTTTGTTATTGACCTAATTTGGAGAAAAATCATATTATAATATGTCCTATTTTATGTTGTTTTCAGGTTTTAGTTTATTTGGAAAATGATTGTCTGGACAATATGATCAAGTATAGTTTGTGCAGTTGAAGAAGATGGGGTTTGTGTAGTTTCCTTTCACTATTTGTAAATATTTTGTTTAACAAATTAGTAGCAAATTGTTATGTCTTTTTTATAGGATGTTCCTAAATATTTGAGTAACTGTTTTAAGTGTTTGCGAATTTCTGAAATTACTCTTCATCTTCCATATCTCATTAGTATATTTTTGAAGATTTTTAAGAAAACAAATTCAAATATTGGATTAGATTATGACAATATTTACACAATACTTCTTCTTCTTCTTTTCAAAAATTTTCCTTAATTTTTTCCCATTTGGAATTGTACTCTTGGTTTATTGATTTATTTTTATGTTATTTTTTATTTATTTTTATATTATTAAGGTAAAAGAGTTAAAATCATCATGTATAAAGCTACAACTAGCACTTTTGCTTAGAATCAGACATCTATTTCTATTGTGTAACTTATTAAAAAAATTTAATTTGATTGTGCATTGGATATTGAGAAGGAGTTTGATATGTTTCACATTTGATATGTTTTACATATTGAGAAGGAGTTTAATTATGATGTGATTTTTATTTTTCTCTTTATTTTTTATTTTAAATTATAGTTTTATTGAGTTTTATTAATTTTTTTAGATATATTTTTAGTGTATAGGGTAGAAAAAATTGGGTTTGAGAAAGTTTGTTTAAAACTAAAAGAATAATTTCTAAATTTTATATACTTTTTAATGATACACAAAATGTTATAGAAAAGTTTTATTAAAAATTGAATATTTTCGCTAACTTACCTTTTGAATTCTTGAGAAAAATTATATTGTTTTCATTTGATACAACAAAATTTATATATACTACTTGTGTGATTTTCCCTATTGTATAGTTATAAAATACATTATTCTTTATTAAATTAGTCCTAATTGTAAAAATTAACTAAATAAGAGCACCCTAAAAAAATCATCTCGCGCAACGCGCGGGACTGCGACTAGTAAAAATAATATCTATAGCCCATCAATTATATTTAAAAGAAAATTTAATAATAACCTCAAATAAAAGTATGTGGGGTATTACAAAATTCTTCTCAACACCAACATTTATTAAAATAGGGGGGAAAAGAAAAAAGTATACAAACCTAAAAAAGGTTCCATTTAGAATTTTCAAATTCAAGACCATAAGCACTGAAAAATTAAAGTCAGTAGGCACAGTATTTGTTAAGAACATGGCTGAAACTAACAATATAGGGAAAATTGCCAAATTAGTTGAAGCTAGTAGTTTTTTTATTGGAAGTTGGAACTAATTCTTTCAAATAGGGTCATCACCATTGCTGGTCCCACTGAAGTAATACTTTCAAATAATCATTGAGAAATGATAACTTCAGACTACACTACCATTCTGTTAAGAACACATGAGAAGAATCACCATGTAACTACCTAAGCACCATGGAAATAATCAAATGCCAGTTTTATGAATTTTGGTGAAATACCATCTTATCAAAATTTCACGGACATACTTATAAACATTTCCCTACACGTAATGATGTTGACTTCATTGGAAGATGACTACTAGATTTATAAAAGTTGTGGCAGATAAAATACCTCATGGAATAGCAATCTATAAACTTTTAAAAGCAACACCGTGATGCAGCACAAAATACTCAGAAAAAAGCATTTTGCAGAAAAACAGACAAACCTAGGAATCAACACCAAGCTTGATAGAAACCTAAGAATCATCAACTAGGGTTGCCTAGGATCAATACCAAGGTATCGGAAAATTTCCAATGGAAACTTAATTATCAATAACTTGTCACCATAGGAGTACAATAGCATGCTTCTATAGACTAGTAGGATAAATCCTAACTCTAATTGATGTGGGCCAAAATCCAATCTTTGAATTTTTTTAAGAAAAAAATAATCATGACTCTAGGAAATTAACTAAAATATTAATAACTTAAATAGCTAAAAAAGACGTAAAATAAAATCCAATGGACTAATGGTAAAATACAATTGACACTTAAAATTAAATAAAACTTATTACAATAAAATTTTATTCACTCTGAGACACTGCCACTGTTTCTTCCAATTCTAGTTACTAGCTTTCCATCACTCCAGGTACCTGCACCACCCTGCCATGCATAAGTCCTTATATAAATGATTCAAAGTAAACAAATAATGAAAAATCATCAGCATGAAAGTTGGAATGACCAAGGAAAAAGAATAAGAATAATGAAACAAATACAAAAATGATCCATGTGAATGTATTTACAGTAACAAATTGCTAGTCTTGCACATGAATATAAAATTCAGATGTAACACAAGATATACCCCTTTGTAGAATAACAGTAATACACTATAAATTGTAGCCTGACATAAAATAAAAACTATGAAAAGTCAAGCTAACTACATCATATATCATAAACTTTGACCCTGGCTTCAATACAAGTTCAGACTCCACAAAACCCAGGCTGCATAATTGGTTTCAATAGATGAACAGCCCAGATACCTTCTTTTCAAATTATATGAGTAGCATCCCTAAGAGCTAAATTTTAGTAACTTCAACTGAAATTATGAAAATCAGGAGCAGATGATCTTATCTCTACGTGACTAAAAAGAATACTATCATCACTTCTCACAAATTGATAAACAGAGGCAATTCACAAGCCATATATGTCTACTAAAGCAACGACTAGGGAATACATTAAAATTTTAGACCATAAATCAATCCCTCTTAAAGTGAGTATTTTTTTTTTTTTAAACATGTAGGGGGTCCCACTTTGGGGTTTTTGAGTATTTCAATAAAGCACCACTTGCCCCGAAAGCTGGAGCAATTAGAAAATTGTGAATTTAATCATTATTCTAATACTCTTTCCTTACATATAAGCCCATACTCCCCCTTAATAAGTGAAGACCAACATGTGAGACTTTTAACTATTCAAGGAAAGCCCAAGATAGAATTAGAGATACTATACAACCTTAAGAAAAGCACGAAGTGAATCGAGATATAACCTCCCCAAAGCAAAAATTGCTTTCCAATTGTAGAATACGGCGAACTACCAAGGCACCAATGTCACGCCCCCTTTGTTCACCAGCTTGACCTCTTTCTATTAAGGTAGCATCAGCACCAAGTTCTGCAAGAACAAGAGAAGCAAACAGGCCAGATGGTCCACTACCGACGATTGCTATTTTTGTCTTTTTGATTGTTGGGCACTTGTATGATTGTTCTGACCCAGAATAAATGTTATGTCCATTTTCTCTTGTCACTATATCTTTGGGGTTCTTTTTGGAATCATGTATTATACTAATCAAATCACCAGAAGCTCTTTCATTAGGCATATGTTCTATGAGCCCAAGTTTAGGCTCCAACCGAGAAATGAAATCCCGGGTACGAGGCTCGAGACTCAGGAGTTTACTGACATCCATGTCCACAGTATATACAAATTTTGGTTCCTTCAACATCTAGAAAACATCAGTAATGTCGATTAATTTCATACACACGTAATTGCAAGTCTGAATTATTTATAAATGTCCTCCTTCATTAATAGCGATGAATAATTGCAAGTCTGAATTATTTATCACTGTCCTCCTTCATTAATAGCGATGAATAACATATAACAAAGGAAACAAAATTAATAGGATACAGAGAAGGATAAATGACAAAAGATATCAAATCACCTAGTGCGCAAGAAAACTGCAGGCTTTGGCTGGATAAGCATAAATGTAAGTACACATCATAAAGTAGTCATGCTAACTTAAAAACCCCATAAAAATTTCAGGACATGATTCCAGCGGAGTGGCATTAAAACACTACCAAAAGGCTGCAGTAACTACATGCATAATTTATAAATAAATAAATAAAGTGGCGGAAGTGAATGTAATGAAAACATATTTCAGAACAAACAATATCTGTTAGATATTAGGTGAGGCATCAGGTTAGTAGTAAACTTCATTTATTTATTTATTGTGTTGGTGGAACATGATTCATGTAAAGTTGTGATTTACAACTATGTGTTTTGTTGGCTTTTATTCCGTGCCAAATTTGATTGTAATTACTTTCAATTATTTATACCCTGTATTTGTTGTGGGAATTGTTGTAAGGGGTGTGTGATAGAGAGTGTGTGTGAAGACTCAAGCAAAGTGGAAGCTGATGGAATCTCGCGGGTATGTCGCGACTAAGCTTCCCGCGAAGTGAAGCATGTGCCTTGCACATGCTGGAATGCGAAGAGTCAGGACAGATGGAGACAGCTGTCTCTCGCGAGTATCTCGCGGGTAAGGCCTTCCCGCGAGACACCCGCGAGACATGCTGTTCTGCCAGCCTGTACTGACTGACTCACACTTTCTGCACCTATCCTATATAAACCCCCATTACCCACAAATGTTGAGGAATGCTTCAGAGAGAAAAAAACCCTAGCCAAACACATTTGCAATTAGAGATTGTCATCCCCACCTTTCTCTATACACTTGCTTGTGGTATCTCCTCAACCCTTCCCTCTCTATTTCCACACCATTGAGAGGTTGATAGCCCAAACACTTACCACATCATCTGAGAGTGTTGAGTGACGTTTTGGTGCTGCTGGGAAGCATTGGAAGAAGCCAAGGATGGCAGATGCAACATGGAGCTTGTTGCGGGATCCGGAGAACTAGACAAGACACGGTTCCGAGAAGCCTTGTTGGAGTAGGAGCTTGGAGGGCTTAGGTGCATCGGGTAGATTAGGCTTGGAGGGTCTTTTGCTCACTCATGTATCCCAACTGATTGTCTAGTGGATCGATTTCTGCTTGGAGGGCGGCGGAGAGGTTTTTCGCCGAGTTCTTCGGTTTCCTCTTCGAAAACACGTCTTGGTGTTTTCTGTGTTTGCATCTTTCTTCCCTACTCTTTTATATTCCATTATACTGCTGTGTTGCTAAATTTATGGATTAGAGTAGCTTATTGTTTATACGCTTGTGTTTACACGTTTCCGCACTTAGTATTAAGTCTGTGTAAAATCAACCAAGCCGTAATTTGAATTGGGGGTCTAAACAGCTCTTGTGTTTTTCAACACTTTTTAGAGCTTTCAATTGGTATCAGAGCGGGTACACTTGCTTGGTTTAAACACCTTAGTGTGATCCTTGACCCTATTTGAGATGGACCGGTCTCAATCGCTCAATGTTCCACCATTTTTTGATGGGAACAATTACGCATTCTGGAAAGTCAGAATGAGAGCATTTCTATGCTCTATAGAAGATACCGTTTGGGATGCGGTAGAGCTCGGCTGGACTAAGCCGGAAGCTCCTAAGGCTAATTGGGATAAGGGGGCTCTTGCAGCAGCCAATGCGAATAGTAAAGCTTTAAATGCCATATTTTGTGCTGTGTCTCCTGATGAATTCCACAGGATCTCTCACATGACGGTAGCCAAAGAAGCTTGGGAGATTTTGGAGACCACTTATGAGGGTACAAAGAAAGTTAAGAACACAAAGCTTCAGATGCTTACCACCAAATTTGAAGAGCTCAAGATGGGTGATGATGAACCGTTTGATTCATTCTATGGGAAGCTCAATGAAATTGTAATTGCTAAACTCAATCTTGGGGAGAAGATTGAAGATGCTAAGGTGGTGAGAAAAGTGTTGAGATCCCTGCCTGAAAGTTTTAGAGCAAAAGTTACAGCCATAGAGGAAAGCAAGGATTTGGATGAGATTAAAATTCAAGAATTAGTTGGGTCTCTCCAAACATATCAGATGGGACTGCCTTCCCATAAGATGAGTAAATCACTTGCTCTTAAAACCATCACCGAAAGGATGGGTGATTCCTCCGAAGAAGATGGGGTGGAGAAGGAAGTAGCATTTCTTGCGAAAAACTTCCGAAAATTTCTGAAGATGAAGAACAGTGGGAAACCATTCAACAAAGGAAAATTTTCATCTTCAAGAGTTGATAGGAAAGAGTTTCCAAGAAAAGAAGGGAGGGAGTTTCAACCTTCTTCAGAAATTATATGCTATGAGTGCAATGGCCATGGACATCTAAAGAAGGAGTGTCCAAATTTTCTAAGGGGAAAAGGCAAAGCTTATGCCACAACACTTAGTGATTCAGAATCCTCTGATTCTGACTCGGAAGAGAGCTGTGACGGAGAGGGAAACTACTCCGCATTCATGACCATTGCTCATGTGGAGTCATCGGATGATTTGGGTACTCTTGTGAAGGAGCTTGGTGAGCATTCAGATTCAGAGTCTATTGGGAATGTGGATGAATCAGATGCTGAAGAAGAAGAAGAGAATACAGCTAATCTTCAAGAAAATTATTCTTTACTTCTTGAGAAGTCTGGAGAGTATACCAGAATAGCCAAGGCAGCTGTGAGGAAAATGAAGAAGGCTGAGGAAGATTACAGAAGTCTCATGGTCAGATATAAAGAGGCTAAGTGTGAAATTGAGACATTAAATGGCGAGTTGTCTGAAGCCTATACGAAGGTGAGGTTTCTTGAGCAAGAGGTAGTACAAGCTCATGCCAAGATAGAGAGAGTCTCATCCCAGAAGTTAGATGATGTTATCTCATCTCAAAAACCTTCTTCAGACAAGTCCGGGTTGGGATACACCGGAGGAAGCAGCTCATCAGCCAAAGCTACCAAAGAAGTGAAGTTTGTGAAGGCCGCAGTGCCTATTGTAGAAGAAACCATCCCTGAGAATGTGAAGGTTGAGAAGAAGAATGTGAGTGAGCAACGAATGGTGAATAAGCCCCGAAATCACTCCATGGGTAGACATGAAACCAGAGGAAGGTCTCTCCCAAGATCACAACGGAATCCTAGAACGGACTATGTGTGTCATTACTGCGGAATGCAAGGACATACCAGACCCAACTGTCAAAAGCTGAGATCAGACAACAATTCAAGCGCACCTCGGTCACGAGGAAGGAGAAATGACATGAGGTCTTGGGGTGGTGAACAACCGAGAAGTCAGAATCGTGATCCTGGCATGATGGACGTGATGAAAATGATTGGTGCCTTCACCACCTGCTTGGAGAGTTTCACCAGAAGGTTTGATAGTCCAAATTCTCGTACCCAATCCGTTAAGGATATCACCCCAAACGCACGTGACGTGTGGGTGAAAAGGGGTGCTCATGCATAAGCATTATAACATGTCCACGCATAAATTCTTTCAATATTTTGGGACTTTTGCTGTTGCATTTTCTCCTTGCATTGCTCTATTTTTATATTTTTATTGTGTCCGGTTGTTTTGTACCGGTTGTCTTTGTTAATTTTTTTTTGCTTTGTTTTGGGTGTGTTCAAAAAATTCAAAATCACATAAAAACTAGAAAATCCAAAAAGTTTGATCACTTTGTTGAGTTTTGTCTCAAAGCATGTTTTGCCCTGTACCCTTGTACTTATGACTTTGTGCATTTAACGAGCTTAGCTTGTCTCTCATGCACTCATATCATTGTGGAAGAAATTCTGAAATCTATGTGACTGTTGTAAATAGATCTTCAACCTTGTCATGAATGATTAGTGAATGGTTTTGTTGTTCTTGAGACATGCATAGACTCATGCCTATATATCTTCCCACTTTTATTTTTTTTTGCTTAAAAGAGCTCTCTAATTGTAAATCTCCAAATGAAAAGAGATATAGAGCTGCAAAAGCCTGTCGCACAAACTAGTATTCGACTAGGAAAAAGGGAAAGCGACCAAAATAAAATGCATGATGCCCAACAAGCCAAAGGCTAAATCATAAATTGAAATATCAAAAATTTCAGGCATCTTTCTCTAAATGAGATTCTCTTTGCTCAAAAGTTGCAAATGATATGTTAAAAATGGAGCCAAATGAAAAGCTTCAATGAATTATTGTCAAGTACATGTGGGAGGTCATATATGCATGTTTCTATAATTGAGATAGATCACATAATCTAGTGCTAGTTGTGTATGCCTTGATTGAATTGATCATTGAAGCTTCACATTGGACTAAGGACTATCTCATTTTTGATATTCACACACAACACACAAGTCTATGTTCAATGAATGCCCTATTCATTTGTGTGATTGTACTTGATTAAATGTGTTTTCACATGCTCAATCTCTGTTGATCAAACCCAAAAAGATTTTTGAATGTTTTATTTGTTTTTGAAAGAGATTTTATACTTTCTTGTTTTTTGTTTTTCATTAAAAAGCATGTTTTTGTGTGTCTTCAAAAACTGGTTCAGGGGTTGTTTCGCGAGAAGCTCGCGACTTAGAGCTTCCCGCGAAAAGGAGTTGAGGGAATTTTTTTTCTTTTAACTTGTCACACAGGAACTTTCGCGACTGTGTCGCGACTGTATCGCGACCAAAAGCTACTCGCGAAATACTGTTTGGCTAAAATTGGATTTTTTTCAATTTCAGACAGAAGGTACCGCGACTGTCTCGCGACTGTTTCGCGACCTGATGCTTCTCGCGAAAATTTTTATGCTTCAGTGGCTCTTCTCGCGACTGTTTCGCGACTGTCTCGCCACTCTCTAACCCGCGAAAAACGCGTGTTTTCAGTTTTTATATAGCTGATGTGACAGTTTTTCAAAACTATCAAACTTCCCTCGCTCAACCTCTCTCAAAGTTTTTCAACTCAAAATCACTATTCCATTCATTTTCCTTCAATCCAAGCATTTTTTCTGCATTCTTCTCCTTCAAGGTATGATTCTTAACTATTTCCTTTCAAGTTTTTCTTAGATTATGCAGAATTTTTGCTAGGGTTTTGATAATTGGGGATTTTCGAAACTTTGGGTTGGTTTTCAAAATTGGGTGAATCTTTTTCGTTTATTTTGATTGGGTTGTGTTCTTTTTGTTGTTTCTGCACTTGTGTTGGCCCCTTGTGGCATTCTATCATGTATTGAGGGTGGTTTTTCACATGTTCATGCATTATTCATGTAGTTTTTGTTTTTGTGCACACTAAGTGTTTGTCAAAATGTCCGAGTGACATTCTTGTGCTATTTTGTAATCAAGTGATTTCAATCAATGGACACTAACTTGTATGATCTTATTTTACTTGTTTTGGTCATTGATTTTGTGTTTCTATCACTTTGTTCATGTTGCATTTTTTTGACACACAACCATGCACACTTAGACACCCTCATGCATCTCTTGCCGCACACACTCATCAGCACATGCTCTCAGACACACACTCTTGCACTATTTCTTATTGTGTTGCTTTGTAGTTATGCCTTATAAGTCATAGTCTTTTAGCATGTTGTGAAGTGTTTATAATGCTCTGTTTTTCAATTAGTCTTTGTATGATTTGGCACTAACATGAATCTAATGACGATTGTCTTCTGGTTGTGTTTGTGCATTGCTGTTTCCATTTTTGCTTTGTGCAAATGTGCAGATGTCTCCCACCAAGCATGCAGCTAGGAAGAAATCGACTTCAAAGAGAGCCCGAACTGATTCAGATCATTTCCGGTCTATAGATGCTGATATGAAGTACAATGACTGCTACAAGACCAAGACGATCATCATGGAACGGGTAGTCCAGTTAGAGACTCTTGAGGACACTTTCATCCCTGAAGTGTTCAAAGATAGAACTTGGACCAAGCTGCTGAACCCAACTGGAGTGGTCTATGCAGAGATCATCAAGGAGTTCTTCTCTAATGCCATTGTCAACGGAGATATTATTGAAGGCTGGGTGAGACACAAGGAGTTTCAGATTACTAGGGACAGCATCCAAGATTATTTGGAGACTCGTCCTCCGTCTCAGCAAATCACAGTTGCTTATGAGGATAGATTGGGTAAGATTGATGAGATGATCAAAATCCTTGGTGGTGTATCGAAGAAATCATCCATGGACACTCTCAAGTTCTCTCCAGAAATGAGAACATTGAGCTATGTGATGATTCACAATCTATATCCAGTCACCAATCTCACAACTCTATCTGCTCCGAGAACAAGATTTCTGTATGATCTCTTCACACATAAGGAGATTGACATTTGTGGCCACATCATGCATGTCTTGAAGAAGAGCATCACAAAGCAGAATACACGGACTGTGATGCCATTCCCCTCCTTGATCATGGGTTTGATTGCCAAGACAAAGCTCAAGATACCCAGTGGTCTCACTGTTGTTCCGAGGGATTATCCCATTGGTGGTCATACTTTGACTAGGAGCACTGCACACATTCGAGGATCCAAGACTGGTGTGCATACCATACCACCACCTCGACAAGTTCAGCAGGAGGAAGCTGAAGATACAGAGGAAGAGATTGACAGGTTCACATCGGCTCCAGAGCCCTCTGCACAGCCATCATCTTCTGCTCCACCATCAGGCTTAAGCAAACTTGATCAGTTACTTGCTAAAATGGACCAGATGTCGACAGTGCTTGACTCTCATGTGCAGCACACAGCAGATCAGTTCGCATATCTTCAGGGGCAGATCACCGCATTAGCATCACAAGTTCAGGATTTGTCTCCCACTCATGGCTCTGACTCGGAGTCCGAGATGTTCTAGTCCTTTGGCCATTCCGGTCAAAAAGGGGGAGAAATTTCTGAGGGGGAGCTGGAGAAGAGCTTGCACAGTGTTAGGGGGAGCATAGCCTAGATACACAGTAGCATTGGTTATTGGTTTTAAAGACGGTTTTTATTCAGTATCTTTAATGTTTATTTTGTTCTTTAATAGCTTTGATACTACTCTTTATTTAAGTATTATTTCAGAAGTTTTCTTTTGTGTTATTATCTTTGCTTTGTAGCATAGTTTACATGTACCCATGTTGCTTGTGTAAGTTTTAAGGGTTGTTTTGTTTCATTGCATATTTGTAGGCTTTTATGGTTTGTGCCATGTATTTGCAATACTTTGCTTATGCAGCCTTTATGCTTGTGCTATTGAAGTTTAATGTCAAACATTTACTTCACTACATCACTCTTGTGCCCTAGTAGGATTGTTCCTAGATGCATATACGTTCTATGCATTGGTTGAGTGATGAACACTCTTGTGCCCTAGTAGGATTGTTCCTAGATGCATATACGTTCTATGCATTGGTTGAGTGATGAACACTCTTGTGCCCTTGTAGGATTGTTCCTAGATGCAAACACTTTGAGTATTTTGCATTGGTTGAGTGTTGGATTTGCAAATGGTACTCTTCATATGAGCTTATCATCTTGCATATCCGGATGTTCATTCCTTGTGTGAATGAGCATTGTAATTGCTTGTGTATAGTGATTACTTGTTTGATCTTGCCATGATCTAGTGTTTTCTATTTCATCTTGCTTGATCATGCTATTGATGCTCCATATGCTTTTCAAGTTTTCTGCATACAATGATAATATTTTGTTGTTGTGTTTCAGGAGTTACTTGTTCATATGTTTCAAGAGCTTATCAGAATCTAGAATTAAGTGTGAGTGAGTTTTGCCTGTGTTCCCAAACTCACGGTTAAGTCTAGAGTCTGTTTTAGGGTTTTGTCACGGAATAGCCAAAGGGGGAGATTGTAAAGTTGTGATTTACAACTATGTGTTTTGTTGGCTTTTATTCCGTGCCAAATTTGATTGTAATTACTTTCAATTATTTATACCCTGTATTTGTTGTGGGAATTGTTGTAAGGGGTGTGTGATAGAGAGTGTGTGTGAAGACTCAAGCAAAGTGGAAGCTGATGGAATCTCGCGGGTATGTCGCGACTAAGCTTCCCGCGAAGTGAAGCATGTGCCTTGCACATGCTGGAATGCGAAGAGTCAGGACAGATGGAGACAGCTGTCTCTCGCGAGTATCTCGCGGGTAAGGCCTTCCCGCGAGACACCCGCGAGACATGCTGTTCTGCCAGCCTGTACTGACTGACTCACACTTTCTGCACCTATCCTATATAAACCCCCATTACCCACAAATGTTGAGGAATGCTTCAGAGAGAAAAAAACCCTAGCCAAACACATTTGCAATTAGAGATTGTCATCCCCACCTTTCTCTATACACTTGCTTGTGGTATCTCCTCAACCCTTCCCTCTCTATTTCCACACCATTGAGAGGTTGATAGCCCAAACACTTACCACATCATCTGAGAGTGTTGAGTGACGTTTTGGTGCTGCTGGGAAGCATTGGAAGAAGCCAAGGATGGCAGATGCAACATGGAGCTTGTTGCGGGATCCGGAGAACTAGACAAGACACGGTTCCGAGAAGCCTTGTTGGAGTAGGAGCTTGGAGGGCTTAGGTGCATCGGGTAGATTAGGCTTGGAGGGTCTTTTGCTCACTCATGTATCCCAACTGATTGTCTAGTGGATCGATTTCCGCTTGGAGGGCGGCGGAGAGGTTTTTCGCCGAGTTCTTCGGTTTCCTCTTCGAAAACACGTCTTGGTGTTTTCTGTGTTTGCATCTTTCTTCCCTACTCTTTTATATTCCATTATACTGCTGTGTTGCTAAATTTATGGATTAGAGTAGCTTATTGTTTATACGCTTGTGTTTACACGTTTCCGCACTTAGTATTAAGTCTGTGTAAAATCAACCAAGCCGTAATTTGAATTGGGGGTCTAAACAGCTCTTGTGTTTTTCAACACTTTTTAGAGCTTTCAATTCATAACAATAGATTACTATAAAGTTTTAGCAAACCGTTGTCTGTAATGGATTCTTTGTTGCAGGTGGTGTATCTAAATTATTGACAGGTCATTTGATATTATCTAAGAAGTCAAATCACTTAAATGATGTTTTTCTCTCCTCTAATTAGAATGTATTTATGAGTTTACCCCGAAATCATCTTGTTAGGATAAGTGATCAAAGGTTATTATAGTACCTGTCTTCAATGTTTTCATTGACTTAATCTCAAGTCATAATGTCATATATATACGCATTCATGCAATGAAAATCAGAAATCCTTAACTAAATATTGTTTCAAGTTTCATGGCAGCAATATAAGGAAAATTTTTATTGTCCTGTATAGAAACCTAAGAATCATCAACTAGGATTGCCTAGAATCAATACCAAGTTATCGGAAAATTTCCAATAGAAATTTAATTATCAATAACTTGTCACCATAGGAGTACAATAGCATGCTTCTATAGACTACTAGGATAAATCCAACTCTAATTGATGTGGGCCAAAATCCAATCTTTGAATTTTTTTAAGAAAAAAATAATCATGACTCTAGGAAATTAACTACAATATTAATAACTTAAATAGCTAAAAAAGACATAAAATAAAATCCAATGGACTAATGGTAAAATACAATTGACACTTCAAATTAAATAAAACTTATTACAATAAAATTTTATTCACTCTGAGTCACAACTACTCCAGGAGGTAAGTAAAGAAAAAAAAGACTTGATCAACATAAATAGTACAATATTAGATTGTTGTTCACATTCATAGAACATTCTAAGCTGCTCTCAAAACAAAGATCAAAAGAACTTTTATATTACCAAAGACTGATCAATCTCAGAAGATGCCAATGACACGGTTCCAGCAATTGCTTCAAGGGCAAAACCTGAAAGATGAATGATGACCACAGGTGGTGAGTATAAGCTTATTCAAAGAGTCCTAAATATCAAAATACAGCAATTGGTAACCATGTCATGCTAAGACCTAACTTCAGTTATAAGACCAAAGTTGATACCAAAATAATCATTGTTAGGACATATGTGTTTTCATTTATTAAGAACATATGTCACTTATTTATGTAAATTGGCTAATCCTTTTGACAAAACGCACTCTACTTGTAATTGGGTAGTTCTAGGTGTTTTTAATACTTCAAGAAACAAGGTTTCAAGATCAAATGTTGAAGTCATCAAGTCTGTCCAAGAAAAAATAAGCTGAAGTGCAAATTCATTAAAGCTCAACACCTTCTCGATACCTCTCGACACCTCAGCTGTCGAGAATTACTGAGGTGCCTATTTAAGCTCCTGTCGTGATTCTGATCTCATTTCTCTCGATCTGTCCGTGGCGGTTCCTCTCCCAAACTTGATTTTCTCACTCAAAACTTCAAACTCACTTGATTTTCAGTCTTTCCTTGCTTCTAATCACTTGGTAAGATCTCATTTCCCTTCCTTTCTCATGCATTTCATGTTTTGAAGCTTAGGTTTTGGGGTTTTTGAAAATTTTTGGGGTTTTTCAAAATTGATGAGTTTTTCTTGAAATTTTGGGTTGGGTTTTCACTTAAATGTGTTCAAAATGTCATACATTGCATTTCATGTGCATTAGAATGGTATTGACATGCATTTAGATATGTGCTCCATGTTTGTGTGCTGGTAGGATTGGATTGGGCTGAGCCCATGATGTTTTTCAATTTGCATGTCACATGTTCATGCATTCCCCATGCATACGTACTCATTGTTCAATATATTTGATATATGTGAACTGTTTTGGGACTTTTCTGATTGTCTCTTTCTCTATCTCTTTCTCCTTCTATTTACGTTAGTAGTGTCTATGACACCTAAACGTAAATATACTCCGGCTCGGAACCCTCTGCGTTCTGGAGCTTCTTCATCTTCTGATTCTACTCCTCTTAATCTTCGGTTCCGTGATGGAGATGCCCACAAGGCATTTTCAGAGAACTTTTCTCGACGAGGTGTTCATTCGGAACGCCAAGTCATTTTGGCGGACTTCGCCGACACTGACCTTCCCTTTGTCATTCACAGTAGGGGATGGGAGTCACTGTGTGACGTCCCGGTCACTTGTCCTCTCGTGCTCATTCAGGAGTTCTACTCCAACATGGACGGGATAGATCGTTCAGTACCTCTCTTTTTCACTCGCGTTCGAGGTACGCGCATCCCTGTCACACCGCAGCTAGTTGCGGATGTGCTTAGGGTTCCTAGGATAGAGTTTCCTGACTATCCTTCTTATGAGCGTCTGAGGACTGTGTCCAAAGATGAGCTCATCTCTGCTTTCTGTGAGCGCCCTGCTGATTGGGGTGAACATCAGTATACATCATGTAGGCCTTTTGCTAAAGGTCCTAGATTCTTAAACATGGTGATGACTTTTGTGCTCCATCCACTCTCTCACTACAACTCCATCACAGAGCCTCGTGCTCGATTCTTGTTATCTCTTCTTGAGCATCTGACTATAGATTTTACTTCTCATTTCATTCTTTCTATCATAGATTTTCATTTAGATTCGGCGTCCCATGATAAGCTCATCTTTCCTTCCGCTATCACGAGGATCTTACGCCATTTTTCTATCCCTTTTCCTGTGTCCGACCACTTCACACACATCTGTGCCATAGATGCCGCTACCGTAAAACGTAGTGAGGATCAGTTTAGGTCGAGACAGACAAATTCCACTCCTCCCTCCCGTTCAGCTCCATCCAGATCTGCTCCATTTACATCTGCTCCTTCTTCCTCTATGGGCGATGTATCTCTTGGAGACATCATGGCGCAGCTGCAGCGCATGGATGCTCGCCTCGATACACTCTCTTTTGAGTTGTATCAGGTGAATGTTTGTGTTGGTCGTATTGCACGACGGCAGGCGACCATGGGTGGTTTTGCTCCTGAGGCTACTCCTTCACCACCTTCTCCAGCGGCTTCAGACTCTGAGGATGATGATGATGATGATGATGCTTCGGATGATGATGATGGAGATGCTAGCTCTACTGATGAGATGTCTACATGACACTTACCCTTTGTCACTCGTGACAAAAAGGGGGAGTAGTTTTGGGTTATGAGAGTAGTCATCTTAAGGGGAGAGTTAGTATAGGACATTTTTTATAGAGGGAGTGTTGATATTTGAGGGATGTAGTGAGGTTATGATGTATCTTTTCTTTTCTATTCTTTATAGATACATTGTTCTTGTATATGAGGTCTTGTGACCAGTTTTACATATATTGTACTTATTTTCTCTATATGTGGATGTATGTTTCTTTCACCTCTCTCTTCATGTGTTGTTTCTTCTCTATCTTTATACACATGTTCTTTATACTTGTATGCAATCTATTATTTCTGTTTCACACAAGATGCCTTGATGAGTTTTGTTTAAAATGTTTCAGAAGTATAGGTTGTCAAAGTCTACTTGCCATAAACTCTATTTTTGCAAAGTTTTTCAAGAGTTTGTGTTTGGATAGATTTTATTGTATTTAACAAGTGAGTATGAGTTGAGTGATTTATGACTTCTCTCATATGTTCATTTGTTTGTTGTGGTTTTGTCACGGATTGCCAAAGGGGGAGATTGTTAGGACATATGTGTTTTCACTTGTTAAGAACATATGTCACTTATTTATGTAAATTGGCTAATCATTTTGACAAAACGCACTCTACTTGTAATTGGGTAGTTCTAGGTGTTTTTAATACTTCAAGAAACAAGGTTTCAAGATCAAGTGTTGAAGTCATCAAGTCTGTCCAAGAAAAAACAAGCTGAAGTGCAAATTCATTAAAGCTCGACACCTTCTCGATAGCTACCTCGACACCTGCTATCTGTTGAGATTTATAATTTCAGATTTTCTGATCTGATTTCCTTGGGATCCGTAAATATGCTTTTGGGCATTCTTTTCTTCTAACCCTAAACATATAAAAGGATTGTTTTAAGAGCCGTCAAATTGTAGACAAGTTGCAAAAGCATTGAGCAATCTCTGTTCAAGCAAATTGTGATCAAAAGACGAAGTTCTTGACCTAGTTCATCTTCTCTAAAGAAGTTGCTGTGTATTTGCACCAAAGGGTTTTGTAACTAAGCATCTTCCTGATATTCATCGTGTAGGATGAACTGAAGAACTTTGCAGCCAACCTCTCCTTCTAAGTTGGTGTTTGAAGTCGCGTACTGGGATCCGCGCATTGGTTATTCACGTACTTGGGAGCCGTGCATCAAAAGGGAAATTGTCACTACAGATCAAGTCCAATTGGGTATTGGGGTAAGGGTTAAACTGTAGATTGGTAAGGTACTTGGAATTCCTTTACTTGTAACCGCTTGATTTGATAATAGTGGAGTTTCGGGAGTGGTGACCTGAAAATCACCCGGTGGGGTTTTTGCCGTTAAGGTTTTTCCCATTCGTAAACAAATCACCGTGTCATTTAATTTCCGCTGCATATTTAGTATTGGTGATTTGTTTGTGCTTCCACGCATTTGCATGATTAATTGATTAATTAATAACTTGGCTAATTAATTAATTGGTTTAATCACAAGGGGTCATTCAGTTTGTGGCCTATCAATCATTGAACTATAGCGCCTGATAAATCATTACCAGCAGCATAGGTACTAGACTCAGGATTATTTGAACTATAGCGCCACCTTCCATCACTCTGGCTCAAAGCCTGTCAATAATAAGTGATATAAGCTCAAAGCTTCACAATATAAATCTTTTCATTTACTTGGGACAGTCAATGTCAATAATGGAAATAAAAAAGAGTGACTGGAATCAGCTCCAGTACTGAATCTCCTATGCCCACCCAAATCTCACCACATCAGCACTTGTGGAAGAAAGTGCTAAGGCTCACCTGACATGGCAAGTGCTTCTCCTAATCATAGATGAATATATAAGTAAATAGTAGCAAAAAGCAACAACATCCTTTACAAATAATTGCATATAAATAGAAATTTAACAGTGAGTTTAGCTTCATCCACAAAGAAACGTGAAAGGAAACACAGTAATAACTAGAAGAGAAGGGAAGCATAATGATGACACTCCACCAAAAAAAGAGAAAAGAAACCAAAGATCAATACTAGAATCTCATATACATATCCTCATAGTTAAATGATTGGTTGGTAGGTTCTATTTGGAAAACAATAATAAGAATAATGAAATGTCTTTTGCTAAGCATTTTACTCTTATGGCAGCATTGTTGTTTGATATTAACTAATGAGCATTATCTGAAATTGTATGTTTACTAGATGGAAGGGGCCGAAGAGCACGACAGAGCATGCCACACATGTGCTAGCTGTGTATCGTACGTCACTGTCGAGTATACAGGCACACCAGATATTCTACCTCTTCATGTCATGATGATACAGTTCTCCGTAGTTTTGTTTTTCACTTGGTAGGGTTGTCAACTACTGCATGTGTATAGTTAATAATGTAACTTTGGTCGATTAGACCATATATATACAGGGAATTAGTTACGAACATTTCACAAATGTGGGTAGTCAATATAAAGTACCTTGATTAGTAATTTTACATTGATGTTTGTGGTTTTGATTCCACACATATTTAGCTGTGAACCCTTAAAATTTCTCCCTCGATTTCAGCTAGTGCAACCAGTAGTATCTGGGTGCATCTTGCCATGTCAAATCCAATAAGAGGGGGAAATAGGTCAAGAATGTCTTAGGATTTTTAGTGAAGTGGTTCTTCAATGGTCTTGTACATATTTGCTCAGATTCAGGATTGACACAAATAAGTACATGTTTGATTTGTTTTTTTGTTGACCGTTTATTCAGGTTGTTTGGGAGCAGTATAGGGATGTCCTAGACTCGCTGCCCCCATATTGCATTACCGGCCGACACATATGGAGGGTCATTGTGCCATTGATCTATTTTTGGATAGTAGAGGAGCATCATCCCGAACGTGTCTTTCATCAATTTGGGATGAAGCAAGCGCCACCGGAGCTTGTGGATACATCGGTTGATCTCCACAAAATATCCTTCCAAGGTAAACTAGAGAGGACTTGGCCACAAGAACATGCTGTCTACATTGACCAATGGGCCCATAAAGGGGAACATGTTGCCGAGGCACTGAAATTGGATAGGGACACGACATACCTTGTTGCTTACATGGAGTCGTACTGAAGGATGACCAAACAGTACATTACGCGAGAGTTGGCATATTGGGAAATGTTGGTAAGGCAACAATTCGATGCTTCTTTTATGGATTCACAATATATGTGTGTTGCTGCATGCATTATGAAAATTATGTTTTATGGAGCCACTTAATCAATATTTTGACATTCATTCTAGAGAACATTTCATTTCTTGCCACTAGATATGCATTTTTCACAACCAATATGTACTGGTGTGCCATTTCAATAGCCATTTCAATAGCAGCGCTATATATGAATAAGCTAATCATGTATAATCTGTTTCCAAAGGCATAGTTTTGCACAACACTAAAGTAACTAGAAAAGTTTTAAAGTGACTCATTTATTTCACAGGTTGAGACAAATGTTTCATCACTATTGCAATGTAAACCAGGGTCCGAACTGTACAACCAGCTGCTACGTACGTTGGATCTTGACGAAGAGTTGAGCCGAGTGCAATTGGAGAACACGCGTGCGGCGAGTGAGGCGAGCATACAGGCCACAGGCCGTGGCAGGCGAGGTGGTGGGTTGGGAGGGTGTGGAGGCACTGGAGGTCGTAAAGGTGGTCTTGGGCCTGCGCCTGCGCCCGTATGCAGTTGGGAGGATGAGGATGAGTCAAGTAACTTCCACCTCTAATACCTCCAATTTTTACTGACTTCCAATTCTAGTACTTTCAGTTGTAATTTATTTAGAGGACGTATTATAGTAGCAAAGTATATATTGTTTGGTAAATAGTTTTTAGGGTTAATTTGCACTTCCTTCTCTTAATTATGGTATAATTAGTTACAATGTTCTCCCAAACTTTAAAAATTAAAACTAAGCATATCTTCCTTAAGCAGTTGGAATAAGCACTTTGTCCCAAACTATTAAATTCAATTTTTTGTCAAATTTAAGAGAAATCTTAACTCATAAGAGACAAAGTACTTGACTAAGGATGGACATCCTAAAGGGTATGCTCTATACTCTTTCTTAGCATATGGTATATGTTTTTTCTTTTCATAAAGTAAAGGGGGACAAATCTTTCAAATAATACTGTGTCACATTGTATGCAGTAGAGATGAGTCCAGTCCAAGTGTCCAAGAAGAGAGAGAGAGAGAGAGTTGTTTGTTGTTTTACCCTATACATAATGTGTATTATGGAATCACACTTTATATATTGTATTAGTTGTAGTACTGTCAAATTTATAAGGTAACAAAACAAAAAAAAAAAACAAAAACAAAAAAACAAAAAAAAAAAAAAAACAAAACAAACAAACAAACAAAAATTTCAAAGTTGTTTATCAGATACTGTTTTTCTTTTTGTGTTGAATATCAATATGTGTACTGTCACTTTGTGTTATAAGGTATAAGTAATGACATCTTAGTGTTCTTTAAAATATAGAGAATCTTAATCCCTAAGGGCTTATTTGTATTCAATCTCTTTTCATAAATCTTACTGACTCTTCTTCTTCTTCTTTATTTATTTTTTTTCTTCCAAGAAAAATATATATGTATTGAAATGTAAGACATGCAAACCTGTTTCATTCATTCGTTATAAACTACAATCACAATACTATTATTAAATTTAAAACCAATGAGACATTAACTGATAGTGCAAGTAATCTTTCTCCACTCTCGGTCAGAAAATTTTCTCCATCCTAAAACATAAAATTTTATCACTCACCTTCAAGACATTTCTTAAATTTTTTTGTTTAAGTTGAAATAATTATTCAATAAAAAAAAGACAACAAATAGTAGACAAATTTTTTTTTTGGGGAAAAATATGATACTTTCATTGCAAATGGAAAAATATTCAATCAAAATAAAAAGTAAGAACACCGGAAGAGAAAGCAACCATGAGGCTGCAACTGGGACGACATTTTGTGCATATGAATGTGTAAATGAGAGGTTTCAGTCCCCAAATTAAATCTCCTGTAAAGGGTCAAATTCCATTGAATCATATGTAGGCTACAAATAGTAAGACATTTTCAAACTCAATCCCTTGTTGTCATCCTAATAAATACAACTGTTTTGGTACATATGATGAGGCGTTTGACGGCGATTGGGACATGTACATGGATGGCGCCGGGACAACGCGATGCATGTCTGACGCTGCTGCCCAGCCATCCCACCTCACTGGCCATGACGATAGTACAGAACACACATCCCATGCTCAAGTCGGCCCTCGATCCCCACTACCCACTCGGCTGTCTCCCCAATTGGTTAGCAGCTCAACCCATGAGGGTGGTTGTATATTTGTACCCACACCTAGCCGACCGACCCCACCTGTAGTTCAACCTGAGCCCACCCAGGAACCTTCACTTCCTAACCCCGACGAATCGGTTGCACAGATTGAACAGATAAGGAGTGAAAATATTGAGCCGGTACATGGGTTGCGAAGATCACTCCACACTGACATACATCCCCCTGGTTGCGGAACCGGTGACGGTAAATACCATGCATTCCCTGCGAACTTCTTCCAAATTTATTTAATTAAACAATAAGCTGAGAAGCATGCATGCATGCATGCATTTATGTGATCACAAAAACGACCCAATGTACATGTATATATAGCGCAGTTGTTGAGATTCTCTTCATTTAGACTTCCATCCCACCAAATGTTGCATTAATGTCAACCTAATAGTTCATTTAGATATGCCAATGGACTAAATGCATCTAATATTATCAATAACTGCAAATTAATTGTGAATGACTACGGTTGTGTATGTGGTAATTTTTTCACAAACACATGGTGTATAAACACTACTTTTATTCCGAACAATAATAATAATAATGATATTAATAGTAATAATAATAATAATACACATACACATGCATGTACACAGTACAAACCATGGGTTGTCCCTCTCTTTAAACTCTACTTTGGCTGTTAGGGAATGTGTGCATTCAAGTAATGTGCTTTGCTTTCAATTTCATGTAAGATGAGACTAGCCAAGGCAGCTGTGAGGAAACGAAAAGATCGTTGAGCTGTTGATGATGTGGAGTATGTGCGGGTAAAACCTTACCCAAGGAAAAAAAAGAAAAAAAGAAGAGAAATCGAAAACAATATTAGAAAGTTGGGATTTTTCTTGGCTACAAAAGGAAGTTGTTACTTTTAAGCAATTGAATTCAAACCATTTTCAAAGTGTGTTTGGTTTAGGCTTCCGGGGTTTCGGGTTTGCTTTGGCCGTGTTGGTATGCTTGTGGGCTCTATGGGGTAGCCGCGTGTCTTGCATTCACGTTTTCTCCCTTGTTTGAGTGTTACCTCCCCTGTTTTCTTGGTCATTAGCTGAAAAGGAACAAACTTTTGGAACATCCATTTCTATCTTTTATCTATAAAAAAAAAAAAAAAAAAAAGGAACATCCAGATGAGTCTGCAATAGGCCACCTGATAGATGGGTTGAAATTGATGTTTTAGAGGTTTAGAAGAATGAAGTATGTCATGTGGTCCGAGGAGGGAACAGTAGTAGACTTGTTAGGTTGTCATGCCAGAAGCGTGAAGAACCTTGTTGCCTGGTTAGAGGAGACTCTTGATATCATTATGCAGCTGAGCAGGTGAATGTTGATGTACAAATACATTCAATCAATTGAGTAATGAATGCAGAATTTATACTTAAAAAAACAAAATAAAAGTTGGTGTTTTATGGTATATGGTCTCCCCACTTTGTAGATATCGAACCTTAAGAATTGTCAATTATCTACCATTTCCCAACCCTGCTCCCTACAATTGTTATTTTGAATGATAGAATGTGTTTTGCTGAGATACAGAATCCTTAGGAAAATGCTACTACCAATTGTACTTCAAAATTGTAGAATCTGATATGATAATGAATGTGATTAAAGTTACATCAACTAGATAAATTTTTTAAATTCTTTTTTTCTTTTGCGTTTAAGAGTTGACATAAAAATTTATGTAGTGAAATTTATAATATTGCTAATATCACTTTGGTAGATAAACATAAGTAAGGCTAAACATGTTGAATTTGAGACAGTTCATATTATGATCATATTTGTGTCAATGAATTAAAATTCTGTCAAAAGGCAGATGTTGTCTTCAGCTGGTGTATTTCCTTTGTCTTGCCTAGATTATAATGGAAGTTTTGTTTTTGTTTTCCCAACTCAACTTGTAGCTCAACTTAGTAAGAGTTTGGGGTCAGGGGAGAGGCTTTGTTTAGATTATGAAATTGATTTAACTTTCTAATGTCACTGTACAAGTGACACAGTAAGAAGAATTGATTGCTAATGCTAACTGGGTTATAGTTTTAGAATTTAGACCTACAACTACAAGTGATACTGCCAAAGACGCAAAAATCACTTTTATATTTTTGTTTAGTACTTAAGAAACAAAATATCATCAACCAAAAGCAATTGTTGGAAGAAGAACATTCTCATTCTCACTATTTTCCATGCTTTCTAGAGTGGCATATTTATTCCTCTTCACGAAGCGAATAATCCAAATAAAAAACAGGGTATATGCCTGCTCATTATTGGATTTAGACACTTAATTTTTATCTCACGCCTTTAAATTATGCTTTTGTTTTTACTCATAAAAAAAAATCTTTTGTTTTACTTTATAATCATATGAGCTGGAGAACTGATGCATTGCTTGGGTTCTCTGCCTTTTACAAATGGAATCCACTTCAAAAATAAATAAATAAATAAATAATATGCTACGGGAAATTGCAACCCTCATACATGACTATTTTAGATTTCTATCTGGTTCAATGGACTTCAACTCAATCTTCACACTGGAAATGAAGTTAGACTTAGCTCTAACAGGTACTTCGTAGACATAACTACATAGGAGACCTTGGTCATTTAATATTGGAGATTTTCCAAGGATAGGTGTCCAG
Organism: Quercus aquifolioides; assembly: GCA_019022515.1. Lineage (NCBI taxonomy): Eukaryota > Viridiplantae > Streptophyta > Magnoliopsida > Fagales > Fagaceae > Quercus > Quercus aquifolioides. The sequence goes on along the minus strand of CM032328.1, from coordinate 63,805,322 downwards.
GTGAAGTTAATGGAATCCATTTGTGGTTGGGGGAAAATGGACACTGAATGAAAGAAAAGGTAATTACAGATTTTTCTCAAGGGGGTTAGATTTGGCCAGGTGAAATAATATAGGTATTTCAGTTGAAGTCAACTTAGAACTATTAGCTGAGGTATTGGAAAGCTGAGAGTTCGACATGTAGTGAAAACTACTAGCTCAAGGTCAAGCAGCAGTGTCCATTTTGTCATGTATCACTTCTATGTGGACAATTGGTTACAAATTCAAACAATTTTCCTAGTAAGGAGACAACTGCCAGGTTCTTGATGTTTGGCTTAGACACATATTTGCAATCTTAGATTTTAGAATGGTTTTGTTTTTCATGCACCTGTAGGAGCCACCGTTGAAATGGTCTTTTATTGCTTGCTTGTAAACGGGGTCTGTGAAAGAAAGCAAGCAAATTAAATCGCAAATGGTCTTTTCTTTCTCATGTTCTGGGAGGTTAGTCACCTCTAATCTGACTAACTTAATTCAATAAACACCCTGCATAACTAACAAAGAAATTAGAAATCGTTTATCCTTTACATATAGTCAACTTCTGTGAAACCATGTTTTTGTTTTCTTCTTTGCCTAATTCTGTATTATTAACGTTTTGAGACATCAAAAAATGGAATTAAATGTAGTGATTATTCCATTAATGAAAAAGAATAATGAAAATGAACATTTAGAGCAAGCCAAGTCAGTGTTTGATACAATACTGGAAGAAACTAGACAAATCAGTGTTTGATCACTTTGGTTGGTGGTGGCTGATGTGCACTCAGGGTTGAGATCGAAAGGATCGAAACCTGAGGATATGGTTGCTGCCTTGCTAGGAACCTGGGGTGGCTTTTTTGGGTTTTGGACAAGAGGTAACTCTGGTTACAAATGAGGTGGAATGTTATAGGCCTTTGATTTGTTTTTAGGCAGATCCTAACCCTTAACTGGACACTCTCCATTTCAAATAGAAATGGAGAGGGTTTGGATCCCTTAAAAACATTAATCTTGTTCTCTACTTCTCTAAAGATGTAACATTTTCCAGGAATTCTACCAAAATTTTTGGTCAGTTTTATTATTATTTCAGCAAACCCATTGAAACAGAAGGTATGGCTATTGGTTAGATGACCAATATCTTTGAATGTCTGATGCTTGAGTATAGTATCAAGTTAGTGTAAAACAAGATTTTTTTTTTTCAAAGTTGATGGCCAAGTGCAGTGATCATGGAAAATGCCCTAGTTACCACCTATTTTAGAATCTACATGGGTAGTTGCACCTCTCTGTATCTAATTTTAACCTTGGCATAGTATTATAGCACAAATGATGGAACTTCCAAAGCAATTTCTAAATCACATGGGATAGATTTCTTTGTTTATTTTGTGAGTTCCTCAAAGCATCCATGAACTTTTTTCAGGCTATGATAGAAGAGAGGGGCTTTTTCTAGAAGACAAACATATTTGCTGTAATACCATAGAAGGGGCAACTAAGTATCCTCACAAACATAGGCAACACAGCTCATCAATCAGAGCTTGAGAATAATCTTGAGTTCACCATTCTGTTTTTATTTTATTTCTATAGATTACCTTCTGGAGTCAGGAACAAAGAAAAAAGTGCAGGAAAACTGAAAATTAGTTTGCTCAAGACCTTGTTATTTTGTACTAAGCAAAATAATCTGTTGAAGTAAAGCAATTTCAATATGTGACCCTTTCTAAGCAGTCATAATTGTATGACAATTGACAAATTAACCTTTTGAGGTTTGACAGATAGCTTGACTTCTCAATTCTCACAATGATTATCTTCTCTTTGTTGATCTCCACTTTTTGCAACTTTAAATATAGAGGTTTAATTCTATTTATGATAATTATTAATAACAATCATCATCAATGTTATCATAATTTATATTATACATACATATATGTGCATGCCTGCACGTTTGTGTGTGTGCCAGTTTACAATGATCTATCCACTAACTAAACAAGGTGGTACAAATGCAGATGATAGCAAATGCATTGGCAGAGAATGCAGATGAGTGTTTGGCAAATGGTATGGACTCATTTGTGTCAAAGCCAGTAAATTTAAAAAGATTGAAAGAATGTCTTGAAAAATATTTACCATGATGTCTCCTGTAAATTTATGCTTGTGTATAAAAATGACAGCGTGCTAGGAAAGTTTTGTAATCAATATATCGTGTTCTTCTCAGCCATTAGCATCTATTTAGAAGTTGTATAGATATACGTATTTTTCTTTCTTTGGTCTCCGTCCAAGAGCATCTAACATTGTCTTCTAAGGATTGGAGTCATCTGTGAATTTTTACTAGGAGTTAAAAGTGAAAGCAAATGCAGAAAAGTGTTTTGTGAAATCTTCTGGCATGAAAGATGCTTGGTATTCTTGACAGTAAAAGGTATTTCTATTATACTCTCATTACTAATACCCAGACCAGATTAGACTTCTTGTAATTACAGACAAATAGACTTGACTCAGATATTTAAGTGACATTCAAATGTCCTATAAGGAGGCATTCTGATATCAACACCATGAAGCAAAACGCCATCACGTTATAAAGGACCTTAAATTCACGTCATTATCTACATGGGTAGTTAATTTTTACCATTAAGTTTATAAGGGACCACCTAATTAATTTCTTATAATTAGGGTTGTAAAATGAATCAAGCTTAGCTCAAGTTTGACTCATCAAGATGCTCCAATGAGCTGTTTCATTAAAAAAATCAAACTTGAGCTAAAATTTGAAGCTCAATTATTTAACGAACCATGTTGAACAAATCCTAGCTTGGTTTGATATGTTCGTAACACTAATATCTTGTCATTTGAATAAAAAATTTGACAACAAGATGTACTTTTGCTTAAATTTTTGTTAAAGTTATTACTATTAAGGTGTAAAATAATTCACTAGTGGATTCAGAGATAGTTTGGTGGCCAATACACATTAACAAATGTCAAAACATAAGTTTCATAAGTAAAAATTGAATTAAGCTTTTAAATCGAGTTGCTAAATCAACAGAACAAGGCACAACAAGCTCTAGCTTAGCAAATTTATAAATGAATGTACGATAATGTTGACTATTTTACTGTCAAATAAGACAGAAAATGCATATTAATAGTTTTCATGAGCTATTTCTAAGGTTATTGTTCCGTCTAGATTTGGGCAACTAATTAATTAGCTCGATAGCTGGTTCAAATGAGATGCTAGACCATTTGGATTGAAATCTCCATATTCTCTAGGAGACATTCCTAAAGTTCCCAAGCAAGCAAAGGGGGGTTCAGTGTCGGTAGTATAGCTTGAAGGACTTTGCAGGTACTTAGTGTTTAGCGAGGCTTCACTTGCACCTATAACATGATCACTATCAATACGACTTTTTTCTTGCAGTTCTCTCTTTCTAAAAATATGGAAACTGAGGTTTTTTCTGTCAAAGATTCTTAAGGTTTCATGAATTCTTCTCCATATCGAGCCTTTTGAATGATCGGGGATCCAGATTTGTTCCCTTTCCTTGTAAAGAAACATGGACAAGGAAATTATGAGAGCTGCTAAGGAAGCAACCCCGGCAATGAGAAATAGGCCCCAAAAGCTAGCTAGGCTAAGACTCGCAGAAGAAACCTTGTTCTTGGAGTCTATACAATTGTTTTGTTTCCCTAGCCATGCATTCTCTGTTAGGGAGATAAACACCTTAGGGAGCTTCCTTGAGTAATTAATATAACATATAGAAACACACTTTTACCCAAAAGGCCTAAGCCCAATGGGTATGTGCTTAATTATGTTATATTAACTACTCATTCTTCTCATCTTTATTCAATGTGAGACTTCACTCACACGTGTAACCCAACAATCTCCCCCTCACGTGTGAGTCTCTGCCACTCTGTGGGCTTCAAGACTTCTCTGTGGGCCATGAATAAGTCCTACTTGCTCCCCCTTGCCTAATGGGCTTTTTCACTTCATTAGCGCGTCATCCATGGGTCTCTCGTACGCCATCCATGGGAACCACGTGTCAACCCCGCACGCACATCCATGGAAACCCCGCACGTCCATGTCCATGGGAACCTCGCATCACACCATTATTTAGCACCATTAGCAATATTCATTTGTTGGGTTTTTTTTTCTTTTTTTCTTCTCCAGGATTTTTGTGTGTGGGCCATTAAGGCTTTCTCTGTCCCCGCTGGGTAGGGACCATGAACACCTCACCACCTTCGCCGCACACCACCACCTTTGCCGCACACCACCATGGGCTCTGATACCAATTGTTAGGGAGATAAACACCTTGGGGAGCTTCCTTGAGTAATTAATATAACATATAGAAACACACTTTTACCCAAAAGGCCTATGTACTCAATTATGTTATATTAACTACTCATTCTTCTCATCTTTATTCAATGTGAGACTTCACTCACACGTGTAACCCAACATTCTCGATATTTTTCATTTTCTCTCCTTCTGTCACCTTTAAAACTGCCCTTGACGCATCGGATACTAGAGGGGAACCTACTGGAAAGACCTGCAAGTCATTTAAAAAAATGAGAAACTATACACTTAAGTGCACACATACACGAGAGAGAGAGAGAGAGAGCTTACAAAGCCAAATCCATCAATTTTGTATATTGATTCAACCATGGTATACTTGGAGCAATATTGTCCTAAAAAAAGCTTCATGTAAGGAATTTCAAAAATAGCACCAGCTATACCACCATTTGCACTTCCTTTTGACAATAGTATATCACACTCTTCAGCAGTATCATATACCTTAAGTTTGGTTTCATCAAAGTTCATTTTCTTTAAAATTGGCAAAACAAAAGATCCTCCTTGGTAGCCGACATATTCCCCATTCTTAATAAGTTGATTGATATCAGTAATAGTTGTTTGTAACTGTTGAACTGTTAAGAGTGATGTCAAACTTACAGTGTAACTTTGAGTAAGTATGAGCACCACAAAAACCCATATAATCACTACAAACCTTGCCAAGTTGCTTACCACTGTCCTTACAAAAATTTGTTGTCTCGGTTAATTTACCAGGCCACGCAAGGCTTTACATCTGAAATTCCTACCTTTAAACTTTGAATTTTTTGCTCATTGGAGATGTATACACCATTTTCTTTTTCCAAAGATGCCCGTGAGCTTTACTCTACTTAGGGAAGAGCTTAGGATTTTTTGTTTTTGATTATAGATTGTAAGGGGCTTACAGACACATTGTAGCAAAGTAGCGGTCTATCAAACTATCACATGGTCATTATGTATAAACAGGTCCTGTAACCAAGGGTTTCTGGGAAAGATAATTCTATTTCTCTGTAAATTGATTCTGGGAAACTGATGGAATATATTACAAAAAAAAAAAAAAATGGTATTTGTCTATGGGATTCTTTATTTGTTTGATTTTTTTTTTTTTTGGAACCCCATCCCATCTTTTTACCAAAATGAAAATGAGTCTCATGAGGGATGGGGCTGGTCGAGCGTAATATCCAAGAGACAAAAAATTTAAAGCAATTTTATTCCTGAGTAATTACTAGTTACAGAATTTGAGCCATGTGAGTGAAGAGTATTGATTGTCTGTTGTCAATGTCTATCATTCAATTATTACTTTGAAGTTTCTCAAAAAAAAAAAAAACTTTGAAAGACGCACATGAGATCCTCCTTGCAGAATATTTTGGTTACAGGTTAGAGGTAATTGTCTCCAAGATACAACACTACCTAGATTTTACAATAGAAATTCTAGAGAATTCGCATAATTTCCTTGTTTCTCATACATGTATTAATATTTGGTGGCATATTTGCAAGTTTTTGTAGCTGCTGATGATAGTTTTCAATTTTTTAAGACCACCATATTGGAGACTTTTTGAATTATATTTTTGCACAGCATGTCTTACTTGCCAAGCTACTCAATATTTTTGGATAATTTTTTGCACAGCTAATGGACAATATATTACACATACAAATGACAGCTAGTGGACAACAACATATTGGACGCTTTGTTGGAAATAATATCTACCAATTTCTGTAACTAATGAAGCTCGGCAAACATATTAGATTCTATACACAGATGTTTGAACAGCTTCTACTAAGGCACCATGATATATGTAAAATGACAAATATCTTTAAATGCTTTGGAAATGTACATTTCTATAAGTTAAGATCCATATGTGCATAACTGCATATTGGGTAATGAAAAAGTTTGGCAACTGCCTTTTTGTTTCGTTGCTAGGTGGTGTTCATTTTTGGATTTTCTGTTTCAAGATGGCTTCATTTCCAACAAAGCAAAATCGTAACAGGCAGGGGGTATATTACATAAGCGTTATGACTTTTTAGATTGCCCATTATATTCGCAACTTCTTCAGAACAAGTGTATTTTATTGAGCTAAGCATAGAGATATAAAGAAAGTACTTATAGGCTATCCAAAGCCAAGCACAATTACCAAAACAACCTAGCCAATGTTAACAATAATACAAGCAATTACAGGCCAAGACAGATTCCAAAATAAACTTCTAAAAGAAAACCAAAAGGCTATTCAACAACATTTCAGCCAATCTCTAGTGCAAACTTGAGGCAATATCTCCCACAAACATATATGGTAATAATACTAGATTCATAAATACCACATGCAGGAGCCATAGTTTCGCCTTCATTTTGCACTTCCTTGTTGTGTCGAATCATGAACTTCATCATCCCCCATAACATGGGCTACCACTTCACTCAGCATGTTAGTACTCAAGGTTGCAATCCTCCTTACGTGGTCACGCTCCTCAATGGCAACGTCTAATTGATACCTTAACAATCTGTTCCTAACGTCTCCATCACAATAGCTGGTTCCTTCGCTTTGAGACGTCCCCCCTAGGCTTGATGTCGACATGGTAGGAGATGTCCATGATGGGGAAGCACCATACTGCACGTTCCTACCATTACGTTGCAAGAACTCCATGTATGCAGATTCTACTTCCCATCGATCTTTGTATGACTTGTGTTTGGCGTTTGCGAATTTACGAACTTGTCTACTTGCTTCTGCCCAATTGTCGTATACGCCAGGAGCACGACCAATGAAAACAACATAGTATCTGCCACCCTAAAAGAGGAACATACAACAACATTGTATGTTAAAACCGCATGAGCTGTGCTGGGGTTAGAACTTACCAAGTTTCGATTCTGAGCTATTAGATAAACATGTACCATGTCACTTTACCAACAGGTGCCAGTGGACTACAGCAACCTTGACGTTGCTTGTTCCAAGATCTAACAAACAGTTGCATAATCTATAATTGTACAGTTGTAAATTGTTTAATCACAACTATAAAACATGTGGGCATGTTACCTCTAGAAGCAAAGGAGGCTTCTCTTCTCCGTGTCTAAATGTTTTCTTTTGCCCATACCCCCCAACCAGAATGAGAGGAAGTTGTCTTTTAATATAACAAGGGTACAGTACTCAACTTCTACAGGGTTGAGTACAATACTCGACTATAAAAAAATCGAGTTATGTAGATACAACTCGCCTGAAAAAGAGACGAGTATGTATAACTGCTGCCCAACTGTATTTAGGCGGAGTAAATAATACTCAACGTCTAGAGGGTCGAGTTATAAAAAAACTCGATTTCACTATAACCTAGTTGTGAACTAGATTTTAATGGTAACTCGATTTACATAAATTCGAGTACTATTAAATTATCCCCCACCTTCTGGGACCACTGACCATTTGGCATGCAACTGTGGGGTTCCCTTTTGAACGTTTACCGGTCTGAGAGTTCTACCGTTATGTCACAACTTCTACTGCCAGTTTCAAGTTTAATTGACCAGCTTCACCAAGTGCAGTAATTGTTTGTTGTCCACTTCTTCTCCGTTCTGTCAACATCTCTCCTGATAGGTAATAACTGATGACACTTGTAGTACAATTTATGATAACACAAATTCTTTGAATGTTGTAATAGGAATGAGGGGCATCTGAACATAATAATGTGGTACATGTTGCATGCTAGGAATTATCTCCCTTATTTGCAATGCTTCTGAATTCTCATTTGTTTAACAATATCCTACATGAAACCCAAACACATTGTGCGAATATTTTTGTTTTCAAAATCTCAGTCTGATGGACTAGATGATACAATTATTCAATAGTATTTTTTAGCATCAAGACTTTATGACTCACCTAAAATTTTTGATAAAAAAGATGGGTTTTTTAGCACAATTTGCTTAGGTTTGTTTAGCTGCATGAACACCCAAACATAGGGCATATATAGTTAGCCTATGGTTTCTCAATATTACACAGCATAATACAATTATTACTATTTGTGGTTCAGGCCCGTTATGAGTCCGCATTACTTCTACGTTTATTATGATGGGGAGGCATATATTAATGATTTGCTCGGGCTATCATACCGAGGTCCGAACCAAAAACAGACGCTTATTGAAATGAAACGTGGGATACACATGAGAAAACTGAAATGGAAGATAATGTCAACTCTGGGGTTAGACAAGGATTCCCATGACATCTCCATTGTATTTCGGGCTCCTCAGCAACTGGTGGGTACCCAAGTTTTCTACAATTCAATTCTGTTACAATGCGACGAGGATGTGGACATAATGTGGGGAGTGATAAAGCGGGCACCGCAATTCATAGGTTCTGACTTGTATGTAACTGTTGACACTATTGGGTTTAATGTCGATAGGGGTTCGCAGTATACCAGTAGAGCTGGAGAGAAAGAATCAGTTCCTGTTATGAACGTGTACCCTTCAGTTACAGCCGAGACGTCTTCGCCCTACAATGTTCGACCACGCAATGCAATTGCTATGGACAATATTGAAGACACCGAAGTGTTAGGGTCTATCCATGCCCGTGAGGGTCGAGGGTATACTCACGAAAATGAAGATATCTAAACCTACTTGGACGAGGCAATTGAAATGGATGATACTCGAGATGTGTATGAGGAGTTCATTGATAATGATGGATCGGAGGAAAATCCGGAATTTTTAAATGAACTACAACTTGAAAACAATGTGGATGCTTGCCCCAATCCAAACCTTAACCCCGAATGGTTCACGTCAAACACATGGGATAACATTCATGACCCATCACCTTCCATGGAAACAAGTCTGATGAGTTGGCGACCAGGGGACGAACCGAGTAAGGGGATGCTATTCAAGAATAAAGCTGCGGTTCAGCACACGTTAACCATGTTCTTTGTGGGGCTCAATAAGAAATTTAAGTACATGAAGTCAGACCCCAGGAGAATGGTTGTGATGTGTATACACGATGCATGTCTGTGGTCAGTTCAAGCTATCTGCAGCAAAAGGCACAAGATGTGGGTGATCACAACATGTAAGGGTCCCCACACTTACTCGTCACTCCAGGTGGATCATGATGGAAGGATGATGGATTCGAAGTTTATTGCCATCACACTTGAGTCATATGTACGGGAAGACATTTCAAGAACAATAGCGACCCTACATATTCTTCTGCATGCGAAGCACAACTATTGGGCGTCTAACTATAAGGTTTGGGATGCAAAACAGAAAGTGGTTGCGGCTATCTACGGGAATTTCGATGAGTCATACGCAGAATTGCCTCGATTTCTGGCGGCATCAAAAGATGCAGGTCCAACCACAATGACACAGTTGAAGTGCGACAGCCGTGGTGTGCTAGGAACTTGCACATTTAACTATGCCTTTTGGGCTTTTGGTCCGTGTATTGAAGAAGGGTTCAAGCATTACAAGCCAGTGATAAGCATCGATGCAATGCACCTCTGTGGCAAGCACAAGGGGAAGTTGTTGATAGCAATGGCAACAGATGCTAACAACGAGGTTTATCCGCTCGCGTTTGCCGTTGTTGAGAGTGAGAGCAAGGAGACATGGGGATGGTTCTTGGCATGCCTGACACGATTTGTTACGGATCGAACCAATCTTTGCATCATCTCTGACCAACATTCGGGGATAAAAGCTTGCTTTGATGACACAAGTATGACTTGGTTGCAACCTCCTCAGGCCCATCACCGGTACTACCTTCGCCATGTAGCCAACAATGTTAACATAAAATGGAAAATTTCAGAGTTAAAGAACTTGGTATGGAGGGCAGCAAGTGCGAATCAAGTCAAAAAGTTTGAAGCCACACTGGAATTAATTCGCAATGTCAAGCCGGCTGCACACAAGTACTTGGAAGATGAAGAAAAACAAAAGTGGACACTTGCACATGACGGAGGGCGTCGATACAGAGTAATGACAACCAACCTATCAGAGTGCTTTAATGGAGTTTTGAAAGGTGCACGCAGCTTGCCAATAACGGCAATGGTGAGGTTCACCTTTTTCAAAGTGAACTCGTACTTTGATGCTCGTCGTAATCTCACTCTAGATCAGTTAAAAGCGGGTCAAGAATGGTGCAAGTATGCCATGGACAAGTTTGAAAAAAATCAAGCGAAGGTAAAGGACCATTTGGTGACACGGATGTGCACACAAGCGCAGTTATATCAGGTTGACACACCGGGTAATCCTTTGAGTAATGGGGTTGGACAACACATGCATAGGGTTGATCTTCGGGGTATGACATGCACGGCGGGAAATGGGAAGCGTACAAGATCCTGTGTTCACACGTAATAGCAATTTGTGCTAAGTATAAGCACGATGCGCAACAATTTATTGATCCTTGCTATAGCGTGACTCATAGGTACCACAGCTACGAACCGATATTCCAACCGTTGAAAGACAGATTAGCATGGTCGGATTCGGAAGAAACTAGACTAGTGATGCCCAACCCACGATTGATCCGGAACAAAGGTCTGCCTGTATCCACACAAATCTGCAATGAGATGGACGAGGATGATAGGGAGTTGCCGAGCTCCCTATGGATCGAGAATGGACCAAAGTCAAGATGTGGGTTGTGTCGCCAAGAGGGGCACAACTATAGAACATGTCCTACTCGAAATGCAGAGTCAACGAGCGGTGGAGCTGTATCATAGTTAAAGCTTCCATTTCTTAACAACTTTTGTCATATAAATCGTTACGTGACTATTAACAACTCAGTAGTAGTAAATTGTTCTCTATTGCCATAGCAAGTATTTGGTTTGAAGATGAAACAAACGTTGGTGTTCATGAATGGATAGGCAAATGAGTCCAAATGTTATTTAGATATGATGCTCACTGGAGAATCATGAAATGAGGTTGTTCAATAGTTTTGTCACATCCTTCATCGTAAGTCATGAATCTGAGCGTTGTTGTGGCTATGTTGCTTGCTAATAACTTATATAGGTCCAATGTACATAACATATTTGAACTGTTTACGGTAGGTACAGCAGCCAAGGTGGATGGGCGATAACGGACGTACGTTGTGCAGCCAGGATGATCCCCACCATCTGAGGAAGCACCCGAACGACACCAGTTGAATGGGCACATGACAAGAAGACGGTGTTAGATTGGTCATTTTTTGCTTGGAAGTTTATACTAAGTTCTATATTTTGTTATATACTTATGTGGTCATGCACTTTGTTAATGGCATTAATGTTATGTACTTTGGAGGTTTCACTAAGCTGATCAAGCGAACAATTCAGTTACATGTAAATTGTAGTTATTACAGGCAGTGCCTTATGTTTAGTATGATTTCCAGCTTGTACAACTTAGTGGCAAAAATTATTTATAGCAGGGGCAATCTCAAAAGCAACTATTTATTGCAATGCATAAGTGCTTCATGAAAATTCTAATAAACATAACATAGCTGGTGTATTGATAAAACTGAGCTGCAGCTGACAACAAAAGAAACATGCTTAGAGTATGATTGATGTGGAAGGGTTTTACACATAACTTGATGTTAGTGATATCGAGTTATGTTAAACTAACTCGATACCAATAATATCGAGTAATGTGTAGTCGTTTCTGGTTGGTGTGATTACCATAACCAGACACAACTCGGCTTTAGAGGCAGCGAGTTATAATTATAAAACTCGACACCAGTGTAGTCGAGTATTGATGACGAATTTCCCTCCCTTGGGATTAATTGAAACTGGGGTTCGACCCATCGAAAAAATGCATAAGTCCAACCAAACTTCTCTGTAAAAACCGATTGCTATTCGATTGGTGTTGGATTGGTCAGCTTTTATCAAACTCGGCTTTACAAGTAGCGAGTTTGTAGTACTCGATTATGGTAACATCGAGTAATGTGTAGTCGTTCTGCCTAGTTCAATCACCACGACCAGACAGTACTCGGCTTTAGAGGTACCGAGTTATAATTATGAAACTTGACACCAGTGTAGTTGAGTATTGATGACGAATTTCCCTCCCTTTGGATCAGTCGAAACTGGGTTCGACCCATCAAAAAAATGCATGAGTCCAGCCAAATTTCTTTATAAAAACCGATTGCTATTCGATTGGTGTTGGATCGATATGTTTTTATCAAACTCGGTTTACAGGTAGTAAGTATTATATTACTCGATTATGCTAATATCGAGTTATGTGGATTCTCCATATTTAGACTGGTCAGTGTTATTTCTGGCGTTGAATTGCTGCACTCGACTCCCCACAGAAGCAACAGTTCGATTGCTCTCGATTCCTCAGTCTCGAAAGCGACTTCCCAAGCTCCAAACCTCGATCCTCAACTGTAGTAAGACTCTTTTACCCTTGCTTCCCATTCAAATTAATTGAAAATCCTGCAGTAATCTCCCTCTAAAAGCTGAAATTTCGAACTATGCAAGTTTGGGGATTTTCATGATTTTGGGTGTGTGGTCTGAAATGGTTCATGGGTTTTTACGTATGCATGTTGTTCATACGATTTGTACCCTTTAATTACATAAACATATCTGATTTGTAAAAGCCCATTGAATTTAGGGTTCATGTGTTCATATGGAATTTGGGGATTTTCATGGGTGTGGGTGTTTTGACGTGAAATATGTAATGGGGTTTTTTGTATGGATGTTGTACACACGTTTTCTACCCTTTAATTGCAAAGAACTCATGATTTTTGAAAAAAGGGAAATTAGGGTTCATGTCTTCATATTGGGAATTTAGGGATTTTGATGAATAAGAGTAGTTTTGATCTAAACTGGTTCATGGGTTGTTGTGTATGCATGTTGGTGACACGTTCTCTATCGTTTATATTCAAATTTTTCACATCTGGGTATGCATGTTGGTTCATTCGCCAATCTTGTTCTTCATGGAATTTGGGGTTTTGTTGAATTGGGTATAATTGCCTGAAATTGACAACCGTCTAAAGTTTGATGGATTGGTAGTCACTGGTTTTACACTCGCTGCACAATGTGCAATGTGGGTTCGCATGTTTTTCAAATAACTTGACCACATGGGTCAATGTTCATATATTTCCAGAAAATTGATCATTTCAATGCATTCATTCATGCCCCAATTGTATCCATGCATCATGTAGTCTTTTTCTCATGCATATGTACATCGTGTTTATGTATCTCTAACGCAGTTCTGAATATTGGTTTTCTGTTGTGCTTTCGTTCCGTCTCTGTAGTTCCTAGTTATGGTCCTAAGAAGTCTAAAACCATTAAAACCAAAGCCAAAAGAGTGTCTACCTCCTCATCTAAGCCTGCAATTGTGTTTGATCAAATAAGGTTTGAAACGGTTACAAACGAGCAAAGGTTTGAAAACTAAATTCAGTATAGGAATATTTGGCCAAAACGACAAATCAATCTAGATGAATTACCTCTTTCTGTCCATAGGAATCTATAGTGTAGGAACTGGTTGTCTCTGTGTAAAGATTTACAACCCCCTCCAGCTACCCTGATTAGTGAGTTCTATTCCAATCTCTGTATTCATTCTGATGATAATTTGAGTACTTGGATTTGAGGTCAAAGTTTTGTCATAACTAAGAATGATGTATCCAATGATCTTAATGTACCTCGTGTTTGTAGACCTACTTATCCATACTCGAAGCGTCCTCCTATATCTAATGTTATGACTCTTCTTTGTGGAAGATTAGTGACATGGGGATCTAACCCAAGAATTAACTCGAGTGAGTTAACCGAGCTTAATTATATCTTCTTTAGGATAGCTTGTCACAACATCTTCCCCATCTCCCATGTCCATACGATTCCTATAGAGAGGTGTTTCTTTTTGTACGCCCTCGTCATTGATGCCTCCATTTGTTTTCCTTTCCTTTTCTTTCAAACGCTTGCTAAGGCGCATAGGAGAAAGTGTAAGAAGCATGGTCTATTCTTCCCACTTTTCATCTATAGGGTTCTAAACTTTTTACAGTTAGAAAACTTTCCTTCCCTAGAGTTGATCCACATCACAGCCCCTATAGGAGCCACCTTTCTCAAACAGCGGAGTGCACAAAAGAAGAAAGTTGGACCGAGTGTTGGTTCATCAAAAAGACCACGAGTACAGTCCACTACTGGAGATGTTCATGCTGAGGAGAGTTCTATTGATCCTACAACTGTTGTTGCTGACGATGGTGACGATGGGGTACATGCTGACAGCGCAGCTGCGGAGCCCACCATTCCTCCTCCTCTCTCTCTCTTCGTGCTATGATGGAGACCTTTATGACGACTCAAGCAGCTCATGGATAGCTTTTAGATGGGCTTATTGCTGAGGTTGCTGCTTTGAGAGCAGATTTTTTAGAGTATAGGAGTGCTTTTCCACCTCCTCCACCCTATGACTCTTGATGATTGCTTTTGGCAATACATAACAAACAAGGGAAGTAGGGATTGTAGCGTAGGGGGGAGAGTAGTTTTTGTAGCTTCCATAGATTATATGAAAGTTTTTTAATGTGATTCTCAAGTATTTGTATATTATTATATGTAATCTTCAAGGTCCACAAACATGGTTTTAATTTTATAATAATATGACCATATTCACAATGTGTGATGACTTTTATATTGAATGATCATTTTCTTTCTTTTTTTCCTTCAACTGGAATGTGGATAAGGTATCCTCACTGATAATATATGCATATTTGAAGAAAAAATACAGTCATTGAAATGATAACAAACAGGAACCTACCTCATCAGATGCATTATTGATTAGTTCTACAATGGCTATACCAAAAAAATAAAAAGAGATCATAAAAGTAGATTAAACAGATACTAGCCTCTGAGCACGCGCATGTGCAAAGGCTGTTCTATTTTGTGGGTAAGGCTTAATTTAGAGCATTTATTATAATTTTGGATTACTACATTTTCCACACAAAAAAAGTATGGCGTTGTCATGGAAAATTATTTCATCACACATAATACTCATCACACCCCTAGGTTACTTTTTTGTGATTGGAAAATGTAGTAATCCCAAATTATAATAAATGCTCTAAATTAACCCTTACCCAAAAAATAGAAGAGCGTGCTCAAAGGCTAGTTTATAGTTAAAATTAGATTAAATTTGTCGTACTCATACACGTTTATACTTTTGGATGAACGTTATATAGATTTATTTTAATAATTAATACCTATGTTTCCTGTTTCCTGTCACTGATTATCCAAAAGTATATATGTTTCCACTTCTCCATTCATATCCTTATTTTTAGGCATTAACACATCTGATTGTCCAAGAAAATAAAAGGCTAAATTTTAGGGAAATTTAAAAGATTAAGGTGGGGAATTGGTGTGACCCTATCCTTATTTAAAAGTTTATCAAAAAAAGAAAAACTACATGTTTAAAAAAAATCCCACTTACTACACATCCAAAACAAAAGTGATAAAAAGTTGAAATCTCAAATATAATTATTTTAGGTGAAAGGACCGATAATGGTTAGCCACTTACTACACATCCATAACAAAAGTTAAAAAAAGATTAAATTTCAAAGATATCAATTACCCTAGTTAAGTCATAGTTGAAAAGTCTTGGGTCTTTGTACCTTTATTTTTCTAGAGAAAATAGACCAACGAAAAAAGACTAGTGCTCTTTATGAGAAGAAGGAAAAATTATATATAATTCTTTAAGTTCTTATATATATATATATATATATATATATATATATATATATATATATTAGACTCATCATACGCACTTTGTGTGTGCAATAATGCTTTTTTTTTTTTTTTTAGAGTTATAATGCTTAAAAGTGATATATAAATAACCACGTGTATTTTATTTTTAAAAGAATGAAAGGTAAGGTAATATGAAATAATGTTTGAAAATGAGATAGAGAACCGTAAGAAGTTGAAATCCAATGAGACATACATTTGAATTTATTGATTGGGATAAGAATTGTGATAAGTAAAAAAATTTGAGATTTGAGCAAAAGAAAGATGATATACATTAGTGTGGATGGATGAAGATTTGTAATAACTGTATAGAATTTGGATAACAAAAATTTTGGAATGTTTTAAAGATTTAAAATATATATATATATATATATTGAAATTTCGGGATAAGAATGAGTAGTTTTTATGTAGGGCAGTTGGGTTTTTTTTTTTTTTTTTTTGAAGAAGTAATTTTGTATTTTTTTTTCTTATGAAGATAATTGAAGTATTTGAGTTCAAATAGATAACAAATACAGATAGGAATAAGAAATTTGAGTACAAATAGGTGGTGAGAATAACCTTTCTTTTTTTTTTTCCTTTTTTACATGAGATAGTATTACTATTTTAACATTTTTGCTTTTTGTAAGAAAAATTTAAACTAAAAGGTATGTTATTTTAGAATTTATATGAGGATATTTTGGTATGTCAAAAATTGAAGATGAAACAGGAGAATCTTCTTATTAATAGTATAGATAGATAATACTTTTAAGTATTGTATTTTAGTTTTTCCAATTATATTCAAGCATGTAGATGTATTAATATTAACAAATGTTGTCAAATAATATTGTTTTTTCTAATGAAGATTAATTCAACTACGTGACATATTAACCACTTTTCAATCAATACAATCATATGATTAAATTTAAATTAGATAAGATAAAATCATATTTAAATTTTGTTCCTTAAAAGAAAGTGTCTTCACTCTTGGGTTTAATTTAAATTGGACTTCTGGATTCTAGTTTACTCAACTAGTAAAATCTTTTACCATCGAATAAGAGATCACGGTACAATTCTCATAGATTGAAATTATATCTCAAAAAAAAAAAAAAAAAAAAAAAAAAAAAAAAAAAAAATTGGACTTCGAAAAAAGGACACTCCTTAAGTCCTTGACGCCACAACTTTCCTGGATCCTTGTATGGAAATATAAAAGAAGAGAAGAACCCTGAGAACACTGCGAAGGGCTGAGAGCTTTGCTCTAAAAGTAAAAAAAAAAACCCACATTGCCATTTGCAACATCATCATCAAATAATGGTACTATGGCCTAAATATCTGTACGACAGAGTGATTGCTTCATTGAAAATTCTATAAAGCTCTAGGGTATTTGAAAAATATTGAATTTCTGCAATCATACACCTAAGAAAAATTTGTGACGATTATATCTCAAAAAAAAAGAAAAAAAGAAAAAATTGGACTTCGAAAAAAGGACACTCCTTAAGTCCTTGACGCCACAACTTTCCTGGATCCTTGTATGGAAATATAAAAGAAGAAAAGAACCCTGAGAACACTGTGAAGGGCTGAGAGCTTTGCTCTAAGGCTATGTTTGGTTGGAGGAGTGGAAAAGTGGGAGGATGGAAAATATTTAGTTTTCCCTCTTATGTGTTTGGTTGGAGGGGTGAAAAATTGGGAGGGTGAAAAACTCTTTTGTTTGGTTGGGAAAAAAAATGGGAGGATGAAAAATGTAATTTATATAAATTGACTATTATGCCCTTCTTACATAATAGGTAAGAAATATATTTATTTATACTCATTAAATAATATAAAATTTACCACATCATATATATAAATTTATATTTATATTTTTATTATTATAATATAAAAATTACAATAGTATACATATAAATTTAATTGGACAAAAAAATTTTGTAACCAGCAAAAAGGTACTTAGCAAATTTACACTACAGCCCACAAGCCAACGTGGTCAGCAAAGATGAAGGCTACAAAAGTTTGCCCACAAGCCAACGTGGTCAGCAAACAGAACAAAAATAATCATATTATAAAAGAATTGATCTCCAACGGAATCAATCAAAAGCAAAGGACAAAAGGAAAATAATGAAAATACTTGATGAAGCAAAGCACAGAGGACGAACCGAAGAAAAAAAAAACCCAGATTTCAGAAATTCAGAATCAAGTAATCAAAAATCAAAAGCAAAAGGAAAGGAAGATAAGTTCAATACTTGATGATTGATGAAGCCACTGAAGCAGAGAGGGCGAGACCAAGACAGAGGGGGAAAAAAAAAAAAAAAAAAAAAACCCAGAAGCAGTCTAGCAGATCGTGAGCGTGAGCGTGAGGATGCGAAGCAGAACAGAGGCAGTGAGAAGGGAAAAAAAATTGAGAGATTCAGAGGCAGAGGACAATATGGTAAAAGTGCTGGGAGAGAACTTTTCTCCCCCAGCTTTTCTTCCCGATTTGGGAGGACAAAAATTTGTGGGCCCGGAGAGAAAATTTTCTCCGGGTTTTCCACTCTCCCCAGTTTTCCTCTCTTGCCAAACAATGGAAAATCCACATTTTCTTTCCTATGTTTTCCATCCCTCCTAAATTCACCCCAACCAAACACACTGTAAGGGTCCGTTTGGATGAAGGAGTGGAAAAGTAGGAGGATGGAAAATTGTGGAAGGATGGAAAATATTTAGTTTTCCCTCTTATGTGTTTGGTTTGAGAGGTAGAAAAGTGGGAGGGTGGAAAACTCTTTTGTTTGGTTGGAGAGAAAAAGAGAAGGATGAAAAATGTAATTTATATAAATTGACTATTATACCATTGTTATATTAAATAGATTTATTTGTATTCATTAAATAATATAAAATTTATCACATCATATATATAAATTTATATTATTATTTTTATTATTATAATGTAAAAATTACAATATTGTACATATAAATTTAATTAGGCAAAGGATTTTGTAACTAGCAAATAAAAAAAATAGATCAAGTTGAAAAAAAAAAAAAAGAAGAAAAAAAAAAGAAAAAATGAAAAGAAAAGAGAGGAGAACCTGGACTGGACCACTGGACAGTGTGCTGTGGGAAGGTAAGATGAGAGAACATGAGAAAAAGTGATGCAAAAGTCATCAGGTGGGGCATGAATGAGGGTAGGTGGGAGGGCATTATGGTAATAATACTATGAGACACTTTTCTCTCATGAGTTTTCCTCCTGATTTGGGAGGAAAAAATTTGTGAGCCCGGGAGAGAAAATTTTCTCTTGGATTTTTCACCCTTCCTATTTTCTTTCTATTCCCAAACAGTGAAAAACACTATTATACCCCTATTTTCATTCTTATGTTTTCCATCCTTCTTATGTTCCACCCAACTAAACACAGTGTAAAAGTAAAAAAAAAACCCACATTGCCATTTGCAACATCATCATCAAATAATGGTACTATGGCCTAAATATCTGTACGACAGAGTGATTGCTTCATTGAAAATTCTATAAAGCTATAGGGTATTTGAAAAATATTGAATTTCTGCAATCATGCACCTAAGAAAAATTTGTGACGTCAATTACAAGTATTTTTAAAAAAATTAAAAAAAAAAAGAAAAGAAAAAAAAGAAGAAGAGAAACTCTTTGAAAATTTTCAAAAGAAAAATGAATAAAAATTGAAAAGAAGAAAGATAAAAAAGAAAACTAAGTGTGCTTTTATTTATTTATTTTAAATGTGGTCCTAAAACAAAACAAAACAAAATAAAACAAAACAAAATACCTTTTTCTTTATTTCATTTTCTAGTTTCTACTCTGAAAAGTGGTCCCAAAAACAAAATTCACTTCCCACGTTATTCATTCCCAAATCCCAACTCTCATTCCCTTGCTCCTGCTATTCCTTCCCGAACCCATTCCTAAGAATTATTGTTGGAACTTGGAAACCTAAGTAGTTGTTTACGAGAGCTTATTTAATTTTGGTTAAAATGCAAAATTCATATTTTATGTTTTGTCAAAATTCATTTCTGTCATTTAACTTTACTATCATTTATTTAAGTCCTCTAAGTTTCAAGTGTATTCAATTAAGACATATCCATCAATCTTTGTTAAATGTTACAGTTAATTGTTCAATTTTTCAATTTTTTTTCTTCATATTATTTAAATTAAAAAAAAAATCTAATTAATGATTGAAAAATATTTTCCAGAATTTTTTTTAAAATAATAATAAAATTTGATAAAGATGTCTTAATTGAATAAACTTGAAAATTAGATGAACGAAATGAATGAACGCAAAATTGAAGGACTTGAATGAATTATGATGAAACTTAGAGCATAGATTTTGCAATTCAGCCTTTAGTTTATTTAGTTTATATGTAACTTTTTAAAATTATATTTACTTAGACAGTTATATTTTAGTCCTAACTCCAACTTATTTTTTAAGTACAATAATCTAATGAAAAATACTCTCACAAACGAAAGAGGGAAAAAGAGAAAAATAAAGTGAGGGAACAAACTAAGAAAGGATAAAAATTGTGGTGGTAAGTAAAAATAAAAAATTTAAACATATAGTTGGTGCAGGACTAAAGAATTGGTGAACAAATTAAGGCTGAAATACATGTTTGGTCCATAAAGTTCGTCCACAAAGCTTTTTTGTTACTTGAAGTTGTAAAAACAAGCTCTATTACTCATTCCATCAACTTCTATTTAGTTATTTTTGAAGGAAAAAATTCTATTAGTTTCTTTGCTTTATGTATCTTTTTTTTTTTTTTTTTTTTTTTTTTTTTTGACAGTACTTTATGTATCTAATGGGGCAGTGGCTTGACAACATTTTTATAATTAAAAAACAAGGTTTTTTTTTTCCAAGTTTTATTTGGATAACAATTAACAACCGCATTCTTTATTGTCACACCAAGGTAGACCTTAGCAATCGTATCTTAATAAGGGCCATGCATGGAAGAGATCCCCTTAGCAGCAAACTACTTCTCCTCACCTTTGTAATTGACCAGAATCATGGGGGATTATCACCACCAGGACCAGGAATGACCTTAATTGAATGGCCAAAGCTTCATGCCACTCTAGATATATAGAGGTATCACTGCATCACTGAATCTATTACCAATCAAATTCTTAGCATCGGTGAAGTGTGAACCCCAGCAAATAATTTACCCATAAAGCAGCTTTATTTATGTTTTTAACACAGGAACAAATTGTTCACTTCTTATCTCTCCCTCCCTTACTAGTTTCGATTCAATTTAGGGATTAATTGATTTGGGGAAAGACCCAAATAAAATCTAGCTTGTTTATGATGCGTAAATTGTAAAATTTAATTTTTTTAAATGATAAAAAAAGGTCGTCTTGTCACTTTTTTTTTAGAATAGTAAGTATTTTAATATACACACATGGGAAGAGGGAAGAATGTCTTAAAGAAACTGACAGTGTTGTATATCCAAAATGACATAATTTTTAGATACACAGTACAAGTTTTAAACCTCTTTAACTCACACTCATTTTCTGATGTGAGATTAACCCAATATTTTTTCTTTTAAGAATACTAAATATTTTAATACTCACACACACACACACACACAGAGATGTGAGAAAGTCTTAAAGAAATTGATAGTAGTGTATATCCAAAAGGGCCAGGTCGTTATGTCACCTAAAGATGCTATTTTATTACTTTATTAGAAACATAGGCAAAGAAACTAACAGGAGTTAACAAAATGAATACTTATGTCGTTATGCATATGAATAACTATTCGATTGTTTCGTCTGATTTTTTTTTCTATTTCATGGAAATTGGAATTGTTATTCATTTAAGGAATAGTTTTATGCATATGCAATAGCTTTTTTTTTTTAGAAAGGAAAAATGGGGGTCTTTATGGTCATATTGCACCCCCAGGCAGGGAGCCAGTGGCCTCGGCCGAGGTAACCTGATCTCGGGGGCCCGACTGTACCACTATGTGGGAGTCACCTCATCTCTGAGTACACCTCACCACTAAGTTTACCCACCAACGGAAACCTGCTAGTAGCGGGACTCGAACCTAGGTGGGTTAGACGAAGCGACCGAACCTTACCAGCTGAGCCAAGCCCCCGTTGGCATGCATATGCAATAGCTATTGAATTGTTTTGGTTTGATTTTTATTACATGATTGAATAATTATTCCTTAAATTGAGGAATAACTATTCTTCTCTAAAAGGATTGTGCTAATAGTTATTCCTTAATATATGTTTTTTAATTCCTTAATTAATATATATATATATATATATATATATACACGTAGTAGATTTTAAAATTATTATATTTTCAAAAATACAAATTATCTCTATATGCATAATAATTAATAATTAAAATAATTATGTTTCCAAGAACTTATCAAAAAAAAAATTATGTTTCCCAGAATATAGATTGGTGGTTTTATTCCTATTTCACAACCAAACTTATTAATAGGAATATTTTTTTTATAAGCATAATAACAGGAATATTTATTACATATATTACATCACATTTTATTCTTAGTAATATATATTACTATTTCTAACGTAATTATTAGTCTATGTACTAAACATTAACTTATCAATTATGGTAACATATTTTTTAGAACTGCTACTACGTTCACAATATTTTCATAATAAATCATATGTAGTAAGTTATTATTAGTTATAATTTGAACCCACAATTAAAATCACAATTTTTTTCACCAATAACTATCTGTTACTTAAGATTTGTTGTAAAAGTATTGTGAAAATATTGTACACATAGTGTATATATAGGCTCTGCCATCCATTCTTTGGATAGTCTTTTTTTATTTTTTTAAATCGGGATTGGGTTGTTATTATGACACCTAGAATCATGGTTTCTTTCAAAGAAAATGCTTTGATGTACTCCTATATCTCATACGTTATGAATGAAAATAATCTATCATATTCTTATTAGGGTTTCATACTTTCACTTTGTGTGAATTTTTTTTTTTTTTTTTTTTAGAGTTTCAACTTATGATGTCCACTCTTGATGATAACTCTTCATCATCAGACTAAGATACCAATCACTTTTTATATGACATTAATTGTAGTATATCATGTACACTTAAGTTAGTTATATTTATAAAGGTTTCTCAAAGGGGTATATATATATATTATAAAGAGATTATAATTGGTAGAGTATATAGTATAATACTTATAGTAGTGAGTGGTAAGGTTTAAACGTTTAACTATTTGATAAAATATCCAACTTTGCATGGCTTTAATTTTTTTTTATTTTTTTTATTTATGGGAATAGAAGATAGAAGAAAATAAGTTGAAGTAGCCAACTTTTTTTTTTTAAGAGAAAGTTTCAACTTATGGCGTTCACTCTTGATGATAGCTTTTTATCATCAGAGCAAGACACCAATCAGTTTTTGGTGTAGGCAGGAATTGAACCCCAAATCTCTTATACAACTATCAAAAATTTTATTAGTTGAGCTAACTGGAACCCACGTTGAAGTAGCCAACTTAAAATAATAATAATAATAATAATAATAATAATTGTTCCCTAGATCTTATCCTTATTTGATCCAACTCTTTGCATTTACACTAGAATACATTTGATTCTCTAAATAAATAAATACATTATCAAAATAAATAATAAATAAAAAAATAAAAACCTTAAACACATTTGATCCAAACTCTTTGCATTTACACTAGAATACATTTGATTCTCTAAATAAATAAATAAATACATTATCAAAATAAATAAATAAAATAAAAACCTTAAACACATTTGGGACCAGATTTCATCTTAATAGCCACCTTACTAAAAAAAAGCTGATAAAATTGCACGGGTGATGTGATCGATGTCAGTATGTCACTGAATATTTTGTCAATTGACATTAGATTAGAGTCCGCATTACCTCGTATTCTTTAATAACAAGACACCACAACACCCATTTTTCAGTACTAAATGTTGGTTTCTAACTTTGATTTTATTACAGAAGATTAGAGAAATGTTTAAAAATGAGATAAAGAATCATAAGAAACTGAAATTTAATAGAACATTTGAATTTATTGATTGGAATAAAAATTATAATAAAAAAAATTGAAATTTGAACAAAAGAAAGATTATATATGTTAGTGTAAATGGATGGTGATTTGTGATAACAGGATAGAATTTAGATAACAAAATTTTTGAAATATTTTAAAGAATTAAAAAAAAACATAGAAATTTTGGAATAAAAATGAGTAGATTTTACGTGAGTTATCAGTTTTTTTTTTTTTTTTTTTTTTTTTTAGAAGAAGTAATTTTGTATATTTTTTTAAACAAAGACAATTGATGTAATTGAACTCAAATAAATAACATATACATATAAGAATCAAACATTTGAATACAAATAGGCGGTGAGAATAACAATTTTTTCCCCTTTTGTATGTGAGATAATATTACTATTTTAACAATTTTTTTTTTTAGGAAAAAAAATTAAATAAAATGGTATGTTATTTCTGAATTTGTATGAGAATATTTTGATATACTAAAAATTGAAGGCGAAACATAAAAATTCTCTTGATAATAGTATAGATAAATTATTAATATAATAGATAGACAATTTAATACTGTCAACGTTTAGACTCTTTTTTTAGTCCAAGGCGATAGAGACAACGATGAGTATTACCTAATATTGGTACACATACAGATCCTTTCAACGTTTCCCACTAAGAAAAAAAGGGTCACATGACTCACAACCCTTTTTTTTCCGAAAGAAGATAAGGGTCACATCTCTTAATTTCTAACTATACTATTCAAAAAAATCACTAAACTACTAATTTTAGCTGATTTGCTGTATATAAAAATTGAGTACAGCAATTTTGACAAATATTTTTTAGCCTACCATTTGAATTAATTAAGTCAGACTTTCGATTTGTATTTTTTTTTCTTTACATTTTTTTTTTTTAAATTTCCCCTTGGCCATTTATTTTACATGGCTCTCCATTCTCAAATTGCATGTAATATTAAGACAGTCTATTTATATACTTGCAAATATCAAGTTTTACTCTCCCACACAAAAATCGCTTTCACTAATAATATCAAGTTTCTTTTTTCTTTTTTTTCCATTTTGTACGTAAAAATATATGAGTAATACTACAATTACAAACTATTTTATAATATTTTTATAAAGTGTTGTTGTGACCCACTACTAATATCAATTTTTTATTTACCAATAGTCACTCACCACATTAGCAGTTTGTAAAAAAATTTGTAAAATAGTTTGTATCTCTAGTATTATTCAAAAAAAAATATATATATAAAAGGTTTTTCATAAGAAAACTTGGGTATAAACTTTATTTTTTTTAGAAGAACTTGGGTATAAATTAAAGACATCATCCAAAGGCCCCTTATATAATATTTTATTTTTTAAAATTTTGGGGCCCTAGCCTATTCTTTTTCTTTAATTTTGTTTAATCGTAATTTTTATTATTTTACTTAAAGGGGTTGATACCTATAATAAGGGAAATGCTATATATTGACATTGGAACTTTGTGTTTCCCTACTCCCCAAAAGGCCAAACTATGATCGAATTGAAAGATATTAATTATAATTAAGTGTTTAAAAAAAAAAAAAAAAAAACTCGATCATTTTACTAGCCCATCTCTTTTTTTTCTTTTTAAAATTTTATATTTATAAATTTGCTAGCCCATCTCTTCTTCTTTTATTGACTAGTTTTTATTTGGTGAGACTTTTCGTCGTTTTATAAGAGTATTTCAGCTTGTAAAAAGCATAAAGAATTGTACAACTCATCTGATAATGAGTGTTTAGGAGTCACTTGATGAGAAACAACGTTTAAACAACTGTTTTCGTATTTTAAACAATAGTATATGTATTTTCATAATATTTTTTTATCTATACAAATTTTCATAATACTTGAACAAATTACTAAAAATCTTTTACCAAACGGGTCCTAACTTTTGAACTAGATTTCAACCTTTTTTAGGATCTATCCCACTTGACAACAAAATCTACTAAAAATGTACCATTTTATGTCAATAATTTATAGTTTTATTAATGAGTGCAATGATGTACCTATTAAGAAAGAATCTAATGGGTCGCATAATATTGGGTAATAAATAAATAAAAAATCAAATAAACAACAATCCTATTAATGAGTGTCAAAGGAAGTGATTACGATTGAATTTTTTTTTTTTTTTTTTTTTTTTTTTACTATAGTAGTTTTTTAGGTGCGGTTGTGCATAATATTTTTTTTTTTAAAAAATTTGTTT
Source organism: Quercus aquifolioides (assembly GCA_019022515.1). Taxonomy (NCBI): domain Eukaryota; kingdom Viridiplantae; phylum Streptophyta; class Magnoliopsida; order Fagales; family Fagaceae; genus Quercus; species Quercus aquifolioides. The sequence goes on along the minus strand of CM032328.1, from coordinate 63,779,214 downwards.
ACTTGTTTTTGTTATTTTTCAATGCAATGTGAGCCATTAGATTCCTCCTTAATAGATGCACGAATGCATCATTTAACAAAAGCTGTAAATAAATATTTCTTTCTGAGATTAAATTCTATAAAGACGTGGTGTAAAACTCATGTTTTACCCCTCAAATCTCAACATGTCACATCATCTTATCACATATTTAAGAATAAATACAATCACACTCAATCAATTCTAATACCCATATATAAATCCAACCAAATTGGAAATTTATTGAGATGTTATTAGGTGTGGTAGGATGTATTGAATTTTAAGTAAAATGCTGATGTGACAATCACTTATTAGATGGTGTAAAACATGGGTTTTACACCCCATCCTTATAGAATTTAATCTCTTTCTTTAATTGAATGTTGTTCAACTCCCCCAAAAAAGCTTATCGATTACAATAAAATACTTAATCTTAACTTATGCACTGAGACACTTGTTAATCACACTCATAATCTATCTATATATCTATATGTGTGTGTAGGTTATTGTGCTTCTATGGGAATACAGGCCGGCCCTAGGCTTAGGCCAATTAGGCCATTGCTTAAGCCCCCCTTACTAGAGAAGGCCCCAAATGTGGGGGCAAATTTTTTTTTTTTTTTTTTTTTTATAGATAAATATTTTTGGGAGATATTAAAACATTTTAGTTTACATTTTTTTTTCACTATTAAGAAAGCTCAAAGAATTAAGTAATGTTAGAGACAGAGATAAGACAAATTTAAATAAATAGGTCTTACAAATAGATCTTACAAATAGACGTGTTATTAATCACAAGTAATTCAAATAGGAAAATGTTAAAAATACTATAAATTTTACTACATAACTTGTATTTATTTAATTATTTTTGTAAAAAATAAAAATTCTACTCTAGCATAATCTAAGTGTATATGTGTGCGAAACTCTCTTCTAGAAACTTAAACATCGGCCATTACCCCCCACACCTCACAAGAACTTATACTTGTGAAGTGATCACTGCACCAATGGTGCGTGGTGGTCTCCATAACTTTTATAATTTGATGTGACAATGAATATGATAGATGGATTTCAACAAATTATTGAATGCATTTTTTAATGAATATTTGTGATTGGTAATATATCTTTATAATTCTCATGTTGTAAATTTTATAATATTTCTAGTATTTTTGTAAGCCTCACGTAATTGATCACATTCATTACAACAACGGTTTGTAGTAAAATTTGTTATAACTTTAACATTTTCTCCAAAAAAAAAATCATATTAAAAAGTAAAAAGAATGGATTTAAAAAAAAATTATTATATAAAATGCTAGTTAAATATTATTTAAGTGATAACATAAAGGCATAAAGGCCCCATTTAAAGATTTCGCCTTAGCCCTCCAAAACGCTTGGGTCGGCCCTGTGGGAATATTCAAGCATTTCATGGAATGAGGCTTTTCAAAATAAATATTTTTTAGCCTACCATTTGAATTAATTAAGTCAGACTTTGGATTTGTATTTTTTTTTTCTTTACATTTTTGTTTTTTTTTAATTTCCCCTTGGCCATTTATTTTACATGGCTCTCAATTCTCAAGTTGCGTAACATGAAGACTGGGGTATATGAGTAATGCTACAGTTACAAACTATTTTACAATATTTTTATAAACTGTTGTTGTGGCACACTACTAATATCAACTTTTCATTTACGGTTTACCAATAATCACTCACCACATTAGCAATTTGTTTATAAAATAGTTTTTTTTTTGGAGAAACTTGTAAAATAATTTGTATCTCTAACATTACTCATGGGTAGGGTTTTCATAACAAAACTGGGGTAAAAAACTTTCTTTTTTTTAGAAAAACTTGGATATAAATTAAAGACATTATCCAAAGGCCCATTATATTTTATTTTATTTTTAAAAATTTTGGGGCCCTAGCCTATTCTTTTTCTTTAATTTTGTTTAATCGTAATTTTTATTATTTTACTTAAAGGGGTTGATACCTGTAGGGTCAAAGAATTTGGCAACCGCGGCCTACTTTATATTAAGCCCAAGGCCCACGCCAAGGAGGAAGAAATGTCCGAGAACAAAATAAACAAGTCCAAGGTGCCTTGAAACATCGCCGAGGATGATCCTGTCCTCAATGAACCAAGATCATGGAAGGGAAGAACGGCATGCCATCAAGGGCAATCTCCCAGAGCATCCCAAGGAAAGGAACAGGTATGATGGGCCAACCATAGGAGCACGGTGGAGGAGCAATTCAGGGAGAAATTGTCACCTCCGCATTAAATGCCCACAACTAACGTCCTGGCCGCATTAATGAGGAAATGACCCGTGAACAGTGTTACCTCGGTTACCGCAACTCACAGAACTCCAGAGAAGGTGTCTGATGGGACAGACACTCAAGTATAGGCTTGGATGATCAACAAGTGGAAGGCCAAGATCGTTTAAAGAGGACTATATAATAGGAGAAACCCTCCATAGAGAAGAAAAAAGAAAAAAGGGAGATGGTGCTGTAACAATCTCAAGAACTCCTGTACCCAATCTCATTCAATATTTACTAGAACAAAGCTCCTCGGATTGTGCTGAGAACAAACTTTCTTAGAATAAACTCAGTCCATCTCTATTTGATTGTCATGAACACCATATTAACTGTTGTCCATGCACTAAAGCCTAGTTCTTTGGCCCACTCTCTACAAATTCATTGTATTGGGTTAGTTGGGTCTGAGTCCACTCATCCAGCAGAAGTAGTGCTCAAATCCAACCCCTACAATTGGCGCCATCTATGGGAAGAACTTGTGTATTAGTGAGTGCAACGGTTAATCATGGTAGGATCAGGCCCCCATCAGCAAGAGTCCCTGAAAAGGGTCATTTCGGCGGTATAGAACACATGGTCATTTTCCTGGTTGTTTCTACATAGTTAACTTATTTAAAGTTAGCGGTTGGGTGCTACTGTCAGTTTTGTTAAAGTTAGGGTGACAATTTTTCGTTACCGTCAACAACATCAATTCTAAGTCCCATTGGAGGGAAAAATAACAACACACCCATTCATGAAATAACTATTGCAGAGAAAGGAAAGATTCATAAAGTAAAAAGTGCAGCCCTTTTTATTAAATAAAGGAAAAGTACATCATATACAAAGCGGCTTAGGCGGGCCTATTTTAAAGCTAACTATAAAAAGAGAAAGCCCATAGGAATGGTAGATTCACAATCTTGTTCTAGCAGCAATCGAGCCAGTATGGATGGAACCGACGATGAGAACAAAGAAAAGGCGGAAACACTTGGTGGACCCTTTCTCTCCTAACCACAAAATGTTCTGCTATCAAGGCTGAGAAACAGGAAACCCGTCTATCCTTGTCCTCGTTGATTTTCTTGATCAACCTTGGGTCGTTTTCACATCTATGCACACATGATATATGTCACCAAGTGAGACCCAAACTTTGTCGCACCAAAAGTCTGATGCGATCTACACCTGCTTTGGTTCTTGGTTGAAGGAGGGTCTTCTTCCTTGCTCGGTTGAAAGGTAGTAACATCTTTGGCCTCTGCTTCCTTTGCCTTAACTGCGTCATCATGGATCTTGGCAGCATCCTTGGTTTCTGAGGAGAGGGGGGGGGGGGCTTAGTTTCCTTGCCCTTGCCTTTATCCTGGGCCACCTCATTCCCTAGGCCATGATCACGATCTTGGCAAGGTCCTTGGGAATGCCTAAAGGGGTGAGAACTTGAGATTCCTGCAGAACTCAAGGATCTGTAAATGAGGAAGGACGATTCCCCCAAGGTGCCTCATATAGAAGGTGAAATCTAGTGGAAATTAATTCGCACAAAATTTAAAGAAAGAGTTACAAACAAAATAAATCCCGCCCAATTTCCAAAGAAATCATCAGCCGTTGGATCGGCGTCACTTCATAAAGATATTAATGAGGGCGCGCCTCGCGTACCAAAACGTCAAGAACGCAACTTGAATAATTAAAAGACGCCTCGCAATTAGAAGTGGTGAAAAATAGGCGCGATGGGGCTACTATCACATGTGGGGGTGAAAGGCCAGGGAGCCCATATCTATGCCTATGTTGGGCCAAGGGCCCAATCCGAGGAAGAACCCCTCGTCGGCAAGGCAAGGCCGAGGACAAGGGGAATGGTCTGCCATTAAGAGCGACACCCCGATGATGAAAGCAACGATGACTAAAAGCACAGATCGAGAACTCCTCCAAGCGAGACCTTATCTCACTAAGAAAAGCACTGTCGAAGGCGTAAACGTAAAATCCCATACCCTAGAGGCTTGGGAAACGATGCCATGAGCAAGGCACTGGATCAACAGGGGAGACACCTTTTGCCATGGCCTATGGGGCCAAGGCTGTTATCACTCTAGAGGAAAACTTCCTAACGCTGAGGACGAGTTCCTTCACTCCAAGCAGTAACGATGAAGTACTAGACAGAACCAAGGTCTTGCATGGTCCTCGGACTCAAACCTATGGGGAAACTAGTTACTTCAAGAAAAATCCAAGTACTAGACAGAACCAAGGTCTTGCATGGTCCTCGGACTCAAACTTATGGGGAAACTAGTTACTTCAAGAAAAATTTAAGTACTAGACAGAACCAAGGTCTTGCATGGTCCTCGAACTCAAACCTATGGGGAAATTAGTTACTTCAAGAAGAATCCAAATACTAGATAGAACCAAGGTCTTGCATGGTCCTCGGACTCAAACCTATGGGGAAACTAGTTACTTCAAGAAGAATCTAAGTACTAGACAGAACCAAGGTCTTGCATGGTCCTCGGACTCAAACCTATGGGAGAACTAGTTACTTCAAGAAAAATCTAAGTACTAGACAGAACCAAGGTCTTGCATGGTCCACAGACTCAAACCTATGGGGAAATTAGTTACTTCAAAAGGAATGTCTAAGTACTAGACAGAACCAAGGTCTTGCATGGTCCTCGGACTTAAACCTATGGGGAAACTAGTTACTTCAAAAAGAATCTCTAAGTACTAGACAGAACCAAGGTCTTGCATGGTCCTCGAACTCAAACCTATGGGGAAACTAGTTACTTCAAGAAGAATCTAAGTACTAGATAGAACCAAGGTCTTGCATGGTCCTCGGACTCAAACCTATGGGGAAACTAGTTACTTCAAGAAAAATCCAAGTACTAGACAGAACCAAGATCTTGCATGGTCCTTGGACTCAAACCTATGGGGAAACTAGTTACTTCAAGAAGAATCTAAGTACTAGACAGAACCAAGGTCTTGCATGGTCCTCGGACACAAACCTATGGGGAAACTAGTTACTTCAAGAAGAATCCAAGTACTAGACAGAACCAAGGTCTTGGATGGTCCTCGGACTTAAACCTATGGGGAAACTAGTTACTTCAAAAAGAATCTAAGTACTAGACAAAACCAAGGTCTTGCATAGTCCTCGGACTCAAACCTATGGGGAAACTAGTTACTTCAAAAAGAATCTCTAAGTACTAGACAGAACCAAGGTCTTGCATAGTCCTCGAACTCAAACCTATGGGAAAACTAGCTACTTTAAACACTTATCTAAGCGGGGAACAGGGTCCAGAATGGAGCTTGACTCCTCGGATCACCTGCCCTGCCCGTCCATAAGCATCACTTAAGGCATTTCAAGGTACATCTAAGTCATTTCGCTTAAGGATGGAGCACACTACTAAGGATATTCAAGTGTTAGTAAAAGCCTGAAAACATAATAAATAACTGGGCATTATCATTAAAAGAAACGAGCACATTCCATTATCAAAGGGGTCACTTATATTACAAAAGTTCAAGTACACTAAAAAAAAAAAGAGGAAACAACAATCGAAGCAATACGAATAGATAAAAACAGCCTATTTCTTTAACTTTTTGGCCACTTTGTCCTTAGAGGGTTGTTGAGAGGCTATATCAGAGGCTGGAGGATCCTAGATCGGGAGAATGGCTTCAGAGGGCGCAGCAGGGGAGACCAAGTTTGACGCCATTTCAGTAGGAGGAGCTTGAGGGTCGGCTGAGGGCTTCACCACCTCCTAGGGTGCTTCCTGGTTGCTAGTTATCTCTCTCTCTAACACCCCAGAGTGCTCAGCCTCCTTGGCAGACTGGTCAGGGGGAGTAGGAACATTGCCGACCCCCTTTTGGCTTGCCTCAGCCGCTTTAGAGGCAGTATCAGCTTCAGGGCCAGCAAAAGAGGACTCTCGGATGGCAGGAGGGAAGTATACATTTTCTACCTTCCACAGATCGGATGAAGCCTCAACCCCAGCTTGCTTAAGGGCTTCATTCCAAGTCTGGGAGCAGTAGAGCCTGCATACCCCAGGTACTTGAGCCTTGAGAGTAGCCTCGGTCTCAGCCACTCCCGAGGCAAAAGCTTCCTCCTCGGCCTTCTCCTTAGAGGTCTCGGCCTCTGTCCTGGCGAACTCAGCCTCTACTTTAGCTCTCAAGGCTTCATCCTTGGCCCACTCCGTGACATTTTTGGCTCCCTCTGCCTCAGCCAATTTCTGCTTCAGATCAGCGATGTGCTCCTTGGCAATCTTCAGTTGATCTTCAGCTTCGAGCAGGCTCCTTATCTATTCCTCAGCCTGTTTTTGGGCGCCAGTCAAGCCTGATACAGCGCTATCCCTGGCCCTCGTCATCTCCTTTAGATCCTCCATTGCTTTCTGGAGATCAACCTTGGAGTTCTTAAAGGTCCACGTGGCATCCAGGCGCTTGTCACGCTCAAGGTCCAGGGCCCTACTCTGGTCATTGGCAGCCTCTTCCAACCTATAGGTGGCCTGGATAGCCTGCCAATTGAAACAAGTACACGATAAGTTGGAAACCAAAGAATAAAAATCAACGAAGTCATAAGTGTTGGAAGTCTTACCATGCCCAAGTACCTCTTAACGCTAAGGAAGACTTCTTGCCTCCTCAAATTCCCCAACTCGGCCATATCGGCAGGGAGTAGCAGGGACCTCTCTAGAGCATCGGCCACGTAAACGCCCTCTCCCCCTCGGAAGTCCCTGAGGGAGGCGTCATCCATCAGGGGAGCCCCGTGAAGCATCGGCGCAGGGAGCCAAGCTTGGGGCTCGGGCTGAGCATCAACTTCTTTATCAAGGCCTCTGTGTCCTGTCTTCTGTTGTTTTGAGGCTCGTCGAGTTTCATCCCTTTCCTGGAAGGAACAAAATGTATCAACTTCCATTTGTCTTTTGCCTTTAGGATCCTTCTTATGTTTGGGATCAGTAGGCTCGGACCTTGGAGGCAGATTTGGCTGAAGAGGAGGAGGTGGAAGCTTGAACTGAGTGAAAGATGACCTGGTCTGAACAAGCTGAAGCTTGGGCGGCGGAGGAGGGAGCTTGGACTGTGACCTCCTCGGCGTGTCCTTCCTCGGTTGGCCCTCAATCAGGTCGAGTAAATTGGTTTAAGGTTTTCTCTTAAAACTCATCTCGGCCTGAGAAGAAGTCTGTACTGATGAGAGATTCGCGTCAGTCAAATCGGGGTCGCCCAAGTCACCAGAGGGATCCTCGGATGGATTGACTTGGTTGAAAACACCGAATTCGTCCTCGAACGGACCAAAATCAGCAACCTCTTCTTCCCTTTCTACTCTTTCTCCCTTGACCTCTACGACTTGATGGGATGAAGAAGGGCTCGCCAATGGAAAGCCTTCTGGGACAGGAGATCCTTCAGGAATCAAAAACCCATGTTCTGCTACGGTGATTCTGTGAAGCCGAGGATTTTTGGCTTTGATCACGTACTTCGGAGCTGAGAAGGATTTCTGGATGGGATCGTACCTGAGGATCTTGTGTGCGGCTCTAACTTGGTTGTCAGCTTCGTTCACAAAGACCTCTGCCCTAAGGATGGTTTCCAAACCTTCCCAGTTGACCAGGTGAAGGTGTCATTCAAAGGCGTGTGGATCTGTAAAAAAGAAAGCACATTCATGTCAGTAACCGAACGGTACAAATTGTGACAACACAAAAGACCAACCCTCTCTCACTCCAAATATCCCACCTAGTACCCCCTTCTCTGTCGGGCAATGAAGGCCGTCGTGCCACTCCCCGGACACGATGAGAAAGTCCTTATTTAACTCCTTGCTGGACTCGGGGAGGCACTGAATAAGCCGAACCTTATCGTCCCTTGTCTTCAAGTAATAAGATTTACCCTTTAGGTGTTGGAGGTTGTATCACCAGTTTACATCATGATGGGTTAACCTTAGCCCCATCTTCTCGTTTAGGGCGTCCACACAACCCAAAATCCTAAACACGTTGGTGGCGCATTGGGTGGGAGCTAACCGGAAGTGCCTAAGATAGTCCCTCATCACCGTCCCCATAGGGATTCTCATACCACATTCTAGGAAGGCAATTATGGGAATCACTACTTCCCTCTCTTGCCTCCTAAAGTGCCAATCCCCTTCTTCACAGTATCTTAGACCTACATTACGGGGTATCCTATAATCGGCCATGAATTTCTCCATTGCCTCTTCAAACTCAACCAACTTTTTAAACCTACCTATCCCTAGGAACGGCTAAAGGACTCAGGAAAATGGGCGAAAGAAAGAGAGAAAATATGAGTTAGAGAGAGAGGAAAACTTACAGAAATAAGGAGAAGCTCCTCGGATAGGCTTTTTATGCTGAAATGAGACGCGAGTTTGGTTGGAGGTTTGACCGAATTCAGGGTATGTGCGTAAGAACTCTTGAATGCAAAAGTAAAGAGGCAAATTGGTTCAAATGGGTATTTATACCCCTAATTAAAGAGGACCGTGTGGGTTTCCCGCCCATAAAGGCGAAAAAACCCCCCACCGTTAGATTACCATCACACCGTTGAACGTGGGGAGCATAGAGCCGCCAAAATTTAATGAGGGCGGGCTCCGTATACCGAAGGGCCAGGAACGTGCCTTGGACAAGTGAAGAGACTCTGGCACTAACAGAGGACAAGACTTGACGAGCCATGACAGAGGCCCGAGGACATCAAAATCCTCATCCCCATCCGAGGAGCCGAACAGCAGGATTTTGAGAGGCTATTGTGGGGTCAAAGAATTTGGCAACCGCAGCCCACTTTATATTAAGCCCAAGGCCCACGTCGAGGAGGAAGAAATGTCCGAGGACAAAAGAAACAAATCCAAGGTGCCCTGAAAAATCGCCGAGGATGATCCTGTCCTTGGCGAACCAAGATCACGAAAGGGAAGAACGGCATGCCATCAAGGGCAGTCTCCCAGAGCATCCCAAGGAAAGGAATAGGTACGATGGGCCAACCATAGGAGCACGGTAGAGGAGCAATTCAGGGAGAAACTGTCAGCCCCGCATTAACTGCCCACAACTAACGTCCTGGCCGCATTAATAAGGAAATGACCCGTGAACAGTGCTACCTCGGTTACCGCAACTCATAGAACGCCAGAGAAGGTGTCTGATGGGACAGACACTCAAGTATAGGCTTAGATGATCAATAAGTGGAAGGCCAAGATCGTTTAAAGATGACTATATAATAGGAGAAACCCTCCATAGAGAAGAAAAAAGAAAAAAGGGAGATGGTGCTGTAACAATCTCAAGAACTCCTGTACCCAATCTCATTCAATATTTACTAGAACAAAACTCCTCGGATTGTGCCGATAACAAACTTTCTTAGAATAAACTCAGTCCATCTCTGTTTGATTGTCATAAACACCATATTAACTGTTGTCCATGCACTAAAACCTAGCTCTTTGACCCACTCTCTACAAATTCATTGTATTGGGTTAGTTGGGTCTGAGTCCTTTCATCCAGCAGAAGTAGTGCTCAAATCCAACCCCTACAATACCTATACTAGGGGAGATCCTATTGACATTGGAACTTTGTGTTTCCCTACTCCCCAAAAGGCCAAACTATGATCGAATTGAAAGATATTAATTATAATTAAGTTTTTTTTTTTTTTTTTAAACTCGTTTTGGTAGTCCATTTTTTTTTTTTTTAATAAACTTGGTAGCCCATCTCTTCTTCTTTTATAGTTTTATTGACTAGTTTTTATTTGGTGGGACTTTTCATGGTTTTATAAGAGTATTTCAGCTTTTAAAAAGCATAAATTAAGTATTGTACAACTCGTCTGATAATGAGTGTTTAGTAGTCAGTTTTTAAGAAACAAACTAAAATAGCTTTTGAAATAGATTTCAACTTTTTTTTTACAATCTATCCCACTTTACAACAAAATCTACTAAAAATGTATCATTTTATGTCAATAATTTATAGTTTTATTAACGAGTGCAATGATCGATGTACCTATTAAAAAGGAATCTAATAGGTCACATAGTATTGGAAAAAAAAAAAAAAACAAATAAACAACAATCCTATTAATGAGTGTCTAAACGAAGTGATTACGATAGAGTTTTTTTATTTATTATTATTATAAGTAGTTTTCTAGGTGCAGTCGCACATAATATATTAAAAAATACATAGGTTTACTTGTTTTTGTTATTTTTTAATGCAGTGTGAGACATTAGATTCCTCCTTAATTAATAGATGCACGAAGGCATCATTCAACAAAAACTGTAAATAAATATTTCTTTAATTGAATGTTGTTCAACTCCTCCAAAAAAGATTATCGATTATTATAAAATAGTTAATCTTAATTAATGCACTGAGACACTTGTTAATCGCACTTATAATATATCTATATATCTATATGTGTGTGCAGATTATTGTGCTTCTATGGGAATATTCAAGCATTTCATGGAATGAGGCTTTTCTTTTCTTTTTTTAGAGGGTCCAAGTATGAAAAAAAATTAAGAATTAAAAAAAAACTATAATTGAAAATTAAATTAATATATGAAAAGAATAACATCTATTCAACATTAACAAAATAAAATATATAAAATGATTTTTTCCTAATATTTTTTTACTCAACCATTTGTGATTTATCAAAATATGAAAGTTAACATTCTTTAGATTGCAAAAATTATCTATGATTGATTATCTATTAAATGTCTCAACAATTTTACTTTCAATATACAAATCAAAGATCCATTAAAAATCATCTTTAATTTATTGAGAAACTTTTTTAAATAATATTCACAACTAAAAATAATTGTTTCATAATTCTAGTAAAAACTAGAAATATATATAGAAGTACAACCATTCTATAAAGGAAATAGCATAAAACGCAAAATTAAAAGTCATATTTATTATCATTTTATGTTAAATATTCTTCTTTTTATAAAAATGATTAGTGTTGCCAAGTATGTTTTTTCTTAAATAAACATCCAAACACACAGACAAAAATGAATAAATAAATAAATAAATACTCGAAAACAATCTTTTAGTTTTTTTTTTAAAATTTTTTTTATAAAATTTCAACATGTGGCGTCCACTTCTAATGATTGTGTTTTTTATCATCAGACAAATATATCAATCAAATGTTGGTGTAGGCAAGTATTAAAACCCAGATTACTTATTCAGCCATTAAAAACTTAACTAGTTGAACTAACTGAAATTCACAACAATTTTTTAGTTGGAACTAAACAATATTCTCTTATTCAAAACCCAAATTTTCAAAATCTTAACTTTAGGTCCCAAATATCAAACATCCAACTATAATGCTAAATACATATTATCCAAGTGGCCATTAAAAAAATTTTGGGATATCTTTCAAATATATATGCTTTAAAAAAATAAATACGTTTTTGGGCGCCATGGCTATAAAAGTGGCTCCGCCACTAATGTAAGTACCAATCGAATATTGCAAGATGTTTTATACACCCACCCGCCAAAGAGATACAAATCGCAAATTGGCAAAGTCTTTTCTGTCACATTTTAGGTTCGATTAAACCATGATTATAGTCTGTCTTTTCATTTGGGCCATCATTTTATTTTCATTTTTTACATGATAAAGTGCCTCAACGATTGCTTAGTTGCCAATATATTCAAACAAATTAACACATTATATATTCAGATGAAAAGTTATTGTCTTAGTGACTAATGGGATAAAACACCATCAGATCAAATTTTTATACATTTTAGAATTCTCCATTCCCTCAAGGCTTCAATTAAAACATGGGGCTAACACAATGTATGCATGTGACCTATTTCTCTGGTTGTTACGTTTCTTCTTATTATTTGACTATTAAAAAAGAGAACAATTCAGGTCTATTATCAGCCCCCATGCTTCTCACTAATCACTATAATACAGTATGAAACGATCTCCGATATGAAATTGATTCTCTTATTAATGGCCTCATGCTTCCCACTGATCACTATAATACAATAGCTATTTGGTAATTTGTTAATGAGTATTTTTTTTCCACGAGAAAGACAAAATTTGAGCTCTAGAAATCATTCTCACATAGGAGGCAACAATATGTCATGTGGATCGTGTGGTTGATTTTTTTATTTCAAATTTTCTTTATTTTATTAGGGAGGAAAAACATATGAAACAAGTTACGATTGATAAAATATTAAATGGGAAACATACATTTTAAAAATAAAAATAAAAATTTAAAAAGCTTTCATTCTGGTGGAGAAGATGCTTTTAAAATCCTCATAATTTTAATGTTGTGGTAGTTTCAGTGAATCAATCGAGAAATATTTGAAGTATACACTTTTTTTTACAAATATTTACATGTTGTCCTCATAGCTCAAACTACCCCCCCCCCAAAAAAAGCACTTAATATCTAGGGAGGTATTAACTTGTCCAAATGGTGTGCACATGCAATTATGAATTTTCATATTAGAGAATCATACTTTTGGTGCATTTACTTTGACATCTCACCAGGAAGCCTTAAATCTTTGGCTAAATATTGATGCAACAACCTTTTCAAATAAAATCTAAAAAAATACGGCAACTTATGGCCTAAAGATCTCCTTGATCTACTTCAATGAACACATGATTGCCTAAGAGAGTGGGCTCTCTTCCTTGAGAATAGAATCCCCTAGTTGTGTATGTCTAATATGTGAGAGAACAATTCCTCCCCCTTGCTTTAAACTAGGAATGGCAACGGTGTAGGGGGGGTTTCCTATTTCTGTCCCCACCCCACTCTCACTTCAAGGCTGGTTTTTTACCCCTCCCCATTCTAGTAGATACTCATAGGTACCCATCCCACCACTTTCAATTTTTTAATATATATAATTTATTATAATTTTACTTTAAATACATAAATTAAAACTCATAAAATATTTTTTTATATTAAGAAAAAAAAAAAAAAAAAAACAAGTTCTAACATTACAAAACATTCTCAAAACATAACCATACAACCATTCAAGTATTAAGAAACACAGAAACAATTCAAATATAATAATATAACAAATAAAAAATATAAATATATAAATTCAATAATATAATTGTAGGGACTGGATTTGAGCACTTCTTTTACTGGATGAGTGGACTCAGACCCAACTAGCCCAATACAATGAATTTGTAGAGAATGGGTTGAAGAACTAGGCCTTAATGAGGGTTACAACTACTAGACATGGCAATGAATGGGTTGAATAACAAGGACATGGACTAAACATGGTTGTGAGTTGATTTGAATAGCAAAGACGTGGACTAAAGTTTGAAACTCTGTCCTCGGCCCTCATTTGAAGAGCTTGGAGTTCTTATTATTTCTTTAGTGCTTAGTTACAAAGGTTTCAGAGATGATACAAATTGCTACAGTGTTCTCTGTTTACAATTTTTGATCCATTTCTCTAGAGGATCTCTTACATTATATACTCTCTTTCAATTGATCTTGGCCCTCCATTTGTTGATCATGCAGGTCACTACTCGAGTGTCTGTCTCATCAGCCGTCTTCCCAAACTTTCTGTGGGTTGCAGCAACCAAGGCAGCACTGTTCAGGGATCATTTCCTTATTAATGCGGCCAGAACGTTAGTTGTGGGCATTTAATGCGAAGGTGACAGTTCCTTCCTGAATTGCTCCTCCACCATGCTCCCACGATTGACCCATTATACTTGTCCTTTTTCTTGGAATGCTCTGGGGTTTGCCTTTGATGGCGTGCCGCTCTTCCCTTCTATGATCTCAGTTGGCCGAGGACAGGATTGTCCTCGGCGATGTTTCTTGGCAGTGTGGACCTTCTTCATTCGTCCTCGGACATTCCTTCCTCCTCAGCGTGGGCCTTGGGCCTAGTATAAAATGGGTCGGGGTTGCCAAATTCTTTGACCCCACAATAGCCCCTCGAAATTCTACTATCCGAATCCTCGAACAGAGAGGAGGATTTCGATTTCCTCGGACTTTTGTCATGGCTTGTCAAGTCTTGTCCTCCGTAAATGCCAAAGTCTTTTCACCTATCCAAGGCACGTTCCTGGCACTTCGGTATATGGAGCGCGCCCTCATTAAATTCTGATGGCTTTGTGCTCCCCACGTTCAACGGTGTGATGGTAATCCATCGGTGGGGATTTCACTAACTTTATGGGCGGGAAAACCCGCACGATTCTTTTTAATTGGAGGTATAAATACCCATCTGAACTGGATTTGCCTCTTTACTTTTACACTCAAGAGTTCTTGCGCACATATCCTGAATTCAGTCAAACCTTCAACCAAACTCGCGTCTCTTTTCAGCATAAAAAGCCTGTCCAAGGAGCTTCTCCTCATTTCTGTAAGTTTTCTTCTCTCTCTAACTCATATTTTCTCCCTTCTAAGTTTCTTTTCCTCTCGTTCCTCTCTTTCTTTCGTCCTTCCCTGAGTCTTTTAGCCGTTCCTAGGGATGGGCAGGTTTAAGAAGTTGGTTGAGTCTGAAGAGGCAATGGAGAAATTCATTGCCGATTATAGGATACCCAGTAACGTAGGTTTGAGGTACTATGAAGAAGGGGAGTGGCACATCAGGAGGAAGGAGGGTGAAGTAGTGGTTCCCATAATCGCCTTCCTTGAAGGTGGTATGAGAATTCCTATGGGGCCAGTGATGAGGGGCTACCTTAGGCATTTTAGATTAGCTCCCACCCAATGCGCCACCAACGTTTATAGGATCTTGGGTTGTGTGGACGCTTTAAACGAGAAAATGGGGTTGAGGTTAACCCACCACGACGTGAACTGGTGCTACAACCTCCAACACCTAAAGGGTAAATCCTACTAAATGAAGACGAGGGATGATAAGGTTCGGCTTATTCAGTGCCTCCCTAGGTTTAGCAAGGGGTTAACCATGACTTTCTCAACGTGTCCGGGGGGTGGCACGACGGCCTTCATTGTCCGATAGAGGAGGGGACACCAGGTGGGGTATTTAGAGTAGGAGAGGGTTTGATCTTTTGTGTTACCATAGTTTGTATTGTTTAGTTACTAACAAGAACATGCTTTCTTTTTTGCAGATCCACACGCTTTTGAACGACACTTTCATTTGGTCAACAAGGAGGATTTGGAAACCATCCTTAGGGCGGAGATTTTTGTGAACAAAGCTGACAACCAGGTTAAAGCTGCTCACAAGATCCTAGGATACGATCCAATTCAGAATTCGTTCTCAGCTCCGAAGTACGTAATCAGAGCCAAAGATCTTCGGCTTCACAGAATCACTGTAGCAGAGCACAGGTTCTTGCTTCCCGAAGGACCTCCTATCCTAGAAGGCATTCCGTTGGCAGGCCCTTCTTCATCCCATCAAACTGCGGAGGCTGAGAAAGGAAGGCTAGAAGGAGAAGAAGAAGTTGCTGATTTAGGTCCATCCGAGGACGTATTTGGTGCATTCGACCAAGTTAATCCATCCGAGGATCCCTCTGGTGACTTAGGCGACCCCAATTTGACCGAAGCAGATCTCTTATTAGAAGGGGTTTCTTCCCAGGCCGAGATGGGTTTCAAGAGAAGACCCCAAACCAGCCTGCTTGACTTAATTGAGGGCCAACCGGGGAAGGATGCGCCGGGGAAGCCACAATCCAAGCTTCCTCCTCCTCCACCCAAGCTTCCTCCTCCACCCAAGCTTCCTCCCCCTCCACCCAAACCCCAGCCTGTCCAGACCAGGTCGTCTTCTACGCAGCCAACCTCCTCGGCTAGAGCCCGCTGACCTAAAGAGGAAGAGGGTTCCCAAGGCAAAGAGCCAATGGATGGGGGGAGATCTCGCTCCTCTCAGGAGGAAGATGAAGCCCAACGAGCTTCAAAGCAACTGAAGATCGGGCATTAGGGCCAAGAGAGGGAGATCGCCGCGTAGTCCGAGCCACAGGCTTGGTTCCCTGCCCCGATGCTCCATGGGAAGCCTCTGATGGATAACGCCTCCCTCAAGGACTTCCGAGGGGGTGAAGGCACCTACGTGGCTGACGCGTTGGCGAGGGCCCTGCTACTCCCCAGCGATATGGCCGAGTTGGGGAATTTTAGGAGGCAAGAGGTCTTCCTCAACCTCAAGAGGTATTTGGGCATGGTAAGACATCTAACCCTTGTGACTCTGCTGATCTTTGTTCCCTAGTTCCTAACTTATCGTGTGCTTGTTTCAACTGGCAGGCTATCCATGCCACTTACAGGCTGGAAGTGGCAGCCCATGAGCAAAGCAAGTCCCTAGATCTCGAGCGTGACAAGCGCCTGAATGCTACAAGGACCCTCAAAAACTCCGAGGCCGATCTCGTGAAAGCAAGTGAGGAGCTGAAGGAGATGACAAAGGCCAGAGATAACGCTGAGTCAGGTCTAGCTAGTGCCCAAAAGCAGGCAGAAGACCAGACAAGGTACCTGCGTGAAGCTGAGGAACAATTGAAGATTGCCAAAGAGCATGTCACCGACCTGAAGAAGAAGTTGGCCGAGGCAGAGGGGGCCAAAAATGTCGCGGAGTTCGCCAAGGATGAAGCCTCGAGGGCTAAAGGAAAGGCTGAGTTCGAGAGGATAGAGGCTGAAAGCTCTAAGAAGCAAGCCGAGGAGGAGGCTTTTGCTTCGGGAGTGGTTGAGACCGAGGCCACTATCAAGGCTCAAGTACTTGGGGTGTGTAGACTCTACTGTTTCCAGACTTGGAACGAAGCCCTGAAACAAGTTGGGGTTGAGGCTTCATCCAACCTGTGGAAGGTAGAGAATGTATACTACCCTTCTGCCATCAGGGAGTCTGCCCCCTCTAGCTCCGAGGCTGAGGTTGTTCCTGAGGAGGCTGAGGCTGCTCTGGCGATGACTACTCCTGATAAGCCAGCCAAGGAAACTGAGCCTTCTGGGGTGACTGAAACAGACAAAGGCCCTAACCAGGAAGCACCCCAGGATGCTGCGAAGCCCTCAGATGATGCCCAGGCCCCCCATGCCAAGGAGACAGTTCTCCTTGCAGTAGCTCTGCAGGCTGTTCCCCCAGGTGAAGGCTCCGAGGACCTTGAGGTTGCTTCAGAACAGCTTCCCAATGGGGGGATGAAGATCAAGTTGAAAAAATAAGCCGCTACTATTGTGCTTTTGCCTTATGTTTCTTTTTTTTATATATATATATAATTGAACTGTTGTAATGGAACACTTTGGGTTGAATGTATGCAATTCCCTTCTCATTTATTAATTGTCGCTTATTTATATAATTTGTGCTTTGATTGCTTAGCTAAACGGTCTCAATAACGTGACTTATCTTCCCTTTTTGAAGCAGTAGCTAAAAAATGTAAAGTCCATAATAATGATTTTCACTTAGACTTCGTTTAACAATTGAGCCACCTCATTACTACGACTTGCTTTTGCTGAATAGACTATAAAATGAATCCTATGCCTTATGAATTGGTTATCATAATGGGTAAAAAATGCTAAGCGCGCAGCACTTATAAGGGTAAACCTTTAGGTCTTAAGATCTAATGTCACAGCACAATGTGCAAAGGTACCTATAGGAATGTTCTAAAAACTCATTGACCTTAAGGAAACAGTCAGCCATTGACTATGCATGGGAGTTAAGTTCAATGTACCACAAAGTGCTTTAAGTGATGCTCATGGGCTTGTGTTTGTTTACATCTTTATCGAATGAGGACAGGGCAAGTGGTCCGAGGTGCACATTCCATTTTGGCCGTATTTTGTAGTTCAGATGAGTGCTCAAGCTCGTTAATTTCCTCAAAGGTTGTGGTCCGAGGAGTCACACAGCACCTGGGATCTGTTTAACACTCAGGCCTTCATTAAAAGTAGTTAGATTCCCCATAGGTTTGAGTCCGAGGACAATGCAAGACCTTGGTTCTGTCTAGTATTTAGACTTTTCTTGAAGTAACTAGTTTCCTCATAGGTTTGAGTCCGAGGACCATGCAAGACCTTGGTTCTGTCTAGTACTTAAATTCTTCTTGAAGTAACTAGTTTCCCCATAGGTTTGAGTCCGAGGACCATGCAAGACCTTGGTTCTGTCTAGTACTTATATTTCTCTTAAAGTAACTAGTTTCCCCATAGGTTTGAGTCCGAGGACCATGCAAGACCTTGGTTCTGTCTAGTACTTATATTTCTCTTAAAGTAACTAGTTTCCCCATAGGTTTGAGTCCGAGGACCATGCAAGACCTTGGTTCTGTCTAGTACTTATATTTCTCTTGAAGTAACTAGTTTCCCTATAGGTTTGAGTTCGAGGACCATGCAAGACCTTGGTTCTGTCTAGTACTTAGATTCTTCTTGAAGTAACTAGTTTCCCCATAGGTTTGAGTCCGAGGACCATGCAAGACCTTGGTTCTGTCTAGTATTATATTTCTCTTGAAGTAACTAGTTTCTCCATAGGTTTGAGTCCGAGGACCATGCAAGACCTTGGTTCTGTCTAGTACTTAGATTCTTCTTGAAGTAACTAGTTTCCCCATAGGCTTGAGTCCGAAGACCATGCGAGACCTTGGTTCTGTCTAGTACTTAGATTTTTCTTGAAGTAACTAGTTTCCCCATAGGTTTGAGTCCGAGGACCATGCAAGACCTTGGTTCTGTCGAGGACTTTTATTGTTGCCAAAATACAAGATATATAATCATAATAGATTTAAAATTTGAAATATAGAAATGCTTTCATTAATAATAATACCTTCTCAGGTTATTTACATTCCATGGACGAGGTACAGCTTTTTCGTCTAAGTCCTCTAAGTAGTATGCTCCTATCCCTACTACTGAGGTAATTCGGTATGGTCCTTCCCAATTGGGTCCTAGCTTTCCAAAGGATGGGTTCTTGGTAGCACCCATAATTTTCCTCAACACTAAGTCCCCTGGTGCTAGTGGTCTCAACCTCACATTGGCATCATATCCTTGCTTGAGCTTCTGGCGGTAATAGGCCAACTGGATCATTGTCTTTTCTCTTCTTTCATTGATCATATCTAGGCTCTTCCCTAGTAGTTCATCATTACTGCTTGGAGTGAAGGAGCTCGTCCTCAGCGCTGGGAAGTTTGCCTCTAGAGGGATAACAGCCTCGGCACCATAGGTCATGGCAAAAGGTGTCTCCCCTATTGACCGTCGTGGCGTAGTTCGGTAAGTCCACAAAACGTGTGGTAGCTCTTCTACCCATCTTCCCTTGGCGTCGTCTAGTCTCTTCTTAAGCCCATTGACTATGACCTTGTTGACAACCCCGACCTGTCCATTTTCCTGAGGATAAGTTGGAGTTGAGTACCTATTGGTGATCCCCAGTTCGCAACAGTATCTTTTGAAGGCTTTACTGTCAAATTGGAGTCCATTATCTGAAATGAGGGTGTGGGGGACCCTGAATCGTGTAACAATGTTCCTCCAGATAAACTTCTTAGCATCTACATATCTAATATTGGCCAATGGTTCAGCTTCGACCCATTTTGTGAAATAATCTGTGCCAACCAACAGATATCCCTTATTTCCTACTGCCTTGGGAAAACGGCCTACAATATCCAGACCCCATTGGGCGAATGACCACAGACTAAATAGGGGGTTGAGGACCCCTCCTGGCTGGTGAATATTTGAGGCAAACCTTTGGCACTGGTCACATTTCTTAACATATTCTAAAGCTACCATCTGCATCCCCGGCCACCAGTATCCCTGGTTAATGGCTCGGTGCGACAGAGATCTTCCTCCTGTGTAACTCCCACAGATCCCTTCGTATAGTTCTTCAAGCAGTAATTCTTACGCTTCAAGGTGAATGCACAATAAATACGGCCCAGAATGGGAGCGCTTATACAATTTGCAGTCCTCGAACAACCAGAACCGATGAGCTTTTCTTCGTATTTTCTCAGCCTCTGACTTCTTCTCGGGCAGAATATCATCTTTGAGGAATCTCACTATAGGATCCATCCAGCTAGGACCCATCCTAACTTGGTGGACATGAATCATACCTTATGTGACCTCTCTTGCCCTATCCAGATGCTCGACAAGAATAACCCAAGGCAGACCCCCCGCCGAGGAAGTAACAAGCGTGGCCAATGAATCTGCATGGGTGTTTCCACTTCTGGAGACGTGTGATAAGCTGAAGAGATCGAAACCTGACTGCAAGCGTTTGACCTAGCTTAAGTACTCTTACATCCTCGCATCTCTGGCTTCTAACTCTCCCTTTACCTGCCCCACTACTAATCTCGAGTCCGAGAACATCTCTACTGCTTTTCCTCCCATTTTCTGCACCATGGCCATTCCTTGTAATAATGCCTCATACTCGGCTTCGTTATTCGTGGTCGAGAACCCAAGCCTTAGGGATTTTTCTATGATAGTCTTCTCAGGAGACACTAGGACCAACCTCACTTCGGACCCCGTTTGATTTGCTACGCCATCAACGTACACCTTCCAACATGTGGGTCCTGGCATAGAGATTACCCCAACAGATTTTCCATCCATGTTTCGCTTCTCTGCCACTGTTTCTACAGGGGGTTCAGCAAATTCGACTACCAAGTCAGCTAGGACCTGCCCTTTTGTAGAGGTCCGAGGCATGTACTTGATGTTAAAAGCTCCAAGAATGGTGTTTCATATGGCAATCCTTCCAGTGTAATCAGCAGTCCGAAGTACAGACTTCAAAGGTAGTTGGGTTAGTACAACCACTGTGTGGGCTTGGAAATAATGGGGAAGCTTTCGCGTGGCGTGGACCACAGCTAGTATGGCTTTCTCCAAGGGCAAGTATCGGACTTTAGCTTCATATAGGGACTTGCTCACGTAATAGATTGGCTTTTGGAGGCCATTGTCATCACGTATTAGCACCAGGCTCACAACATGAGAGGCCACAGCAATGTATGCGTATAGGACTTCATCGGCCTCAGGACTGGACATGATAGGTGGTCTGGACAGGTACTCCTTGAGTTGCTGGAAAGCCACAGTACAGTCCTCGGACCACTCAAATCCTTTCCACTTGTTGATCAAGAGATAGAATGGTCTGCACCTATCCGCCGACTTGGAAATGAACCGGTTCAAGGCTGCAATCATCACAGTAAGCTTCTGGACCTCCTTGGCATTTCGTGGTGGTTTAAAATCATTAATAGCCTTGATCTGGTCAGGATTAACCTCAATACCCCTATGTGTAACCATGTAGCCTAGAAACTTGCCCGACCCTACGCCAAATGAGCACTTGGAAGCATTTAGGCGTAGCTTGTGCTTCCTTAAGACATCAAAAGTGCTGTCGAGGTCTCCCAAATGCCCAGTCACCACTTTACTCTTCACCACCATATCATCAACATAGATTTTGATGCTCTTGCCCAACTGCGGCTCGAACATCCTCGTCATCATCCTTTGATAAGTGGACCCTGCGTTCTTCAGGCCGAACGACATTACTTTGTAAGGCGTCTTCTCCTGATCCTTTAGAGCTAGTGGTATCTGATGATAGCCTTGGAAGGCGTCTAAGAAGCTCATCTAAGGATGGCCCGCGGTTGCATCCACTAGCTGATCTATCCGAGGCATGGGGAACGGGTCTTTTGGGCATGCTTTATTTAGGTCCATAAAGTCTACACAAACCCGCCATTTTCCACTTTTCTTTTTGACCACCACGGTGTTGGCCAGCCATTCGAGGTAAAAAATCTCTTTGATAGCCCCTGCATGCTTAAGCTTCTTTACTTTGTCCCTAATCGCGTCGGCGTACTCTCTTGATGGGCGCTGAGGTGGTTGCTTCTTGGGAGTGATGGTCGGGTTGACATTGAGATGGTGACAGATGAAGGCTGGATCAATCCCTGGAGCATCACAGGCATCCCATTCAAATACATCGATATTTCTTTTGAGAAACTTAATCAACTCCTCCTTCTCCTGAAGAGGCAGTTGAGCCTCGACCTGAAAGAACTTCTCTGGGTCACCACCAATAATCACCTTCTCTAGATCTTCACATTTTGCCTCATCGGCAGCCGTATCAGGAGGCGGCACCAGGGCCTTTGATTGCTATAAGCCCGTTTTTGCAGAGGCCGAGAACTCTGCATCGAGCCGCTGTGAAATGACAGCCACCATACACTGCCTTGCCGTCGATTGGCAACCACGGATTTCTAGCACCTGGTCCCCTAACGGGAATTTCACCTTCTAATACAAGGAGGAGGCAACAGCCCCCAAGGTGTGGAGCCAGGGCCTACCGACGATGGCTGTATATGGAGAGTAGGTATCCACCACGATAAAGTTCACCTCCACTATCTCTGGGCCGGTCTGGATGGGCAGCCTAATCATGCCCTTTGGAACAACAAGCTTCCCG
Organism: Quercus aquifolioides; assembly: GCA_019022515.1. NCBI lineage: Eukaryota > Viridiplantae > Streptophyta > Magnoliopsida > Fagales > Fagaceae > Quercus > Quercus aquifolioides. Next base: position 63,756,871 of record CM032328.1, on the reverse strand, counting down.
TCGAAGCTCATCAAAGGAGAGCTATAGGGCATCAAATCTTTCGGTTTTAACCTCAGCCCCCTATAGAGGTCGGGGTACATAACCTCGGCCCCACTGCCATCATCCACCATCACTCTTTTCACATCGTAATCCCCAATTCTGAGAGTGATCACCAGCGCATCATCATAAGGCTAGACGGTTCCAATCTTGTCTTCTTCTGAAAAGCTCAGGGTTGGGTAAAACTTCATTCTGGCCTTCTTCGACTCTGGCTGGGACTCCTCGGCAGGCAGCTATGCCACGGATAACACTCGTGAAGGGCGCGTGCCTGTTCTTCCTGGCGCAGCCAAGATGACATTGATCATCACTGCGGGTGGCCCTAAAGCAGTATCTCTCTGGGGCTCTTGAGGGGTCTGGCCTTGGTGACCACTGGAATGATGTAGAAGGTGCCTTAGCTTTCCTTCTCGGACTAGCTGGTCCAGATAGTTCCAGAGGTTCCTGCATTTCTCCGTGGTATGTCTGTGGTCCTGATGGTATTGGCAATAAAAGTTTTGATTGCGCCTCGTGGACTCTCTAGCCATTTTATTTGGCCACTTAAAGTATGACTCATTCTTGATTTTCTCCAACACCCGATGTATTGGTTCTCGGAATACAGCATTGACAGTCTATGTGTTGGTTGCTCCGGATTGCCCTACGAAATCTCTCCTCGGGCGGCTGTTGTTATACCGGTCCGACCTAAAATCCCTCCTCTCCTGAGGGATAACTTTCTCTTTTCCCTTGCCTTGCAGCTGGTCTTCCTCTACTCGTTTATACTTATCGATCTGATCCACCAATTGGCGCACGCTAGTGGCAGGCTTGCCAGTCAGAGACTTCCTCAAGCCATGCTCGGCTGGGAGACTATTCTTGAAGGTGTTGATGGCGACATCGTCAAAATCGCCATCCATTTCATTATACATCTCCCAATATCTGTCCGAGTAGGCCTTTAGAGTTTCTCCATCATGCAAAAATAAGGACAATAACGCACTCAAAGGCTGAGAAGCCCTACTGTTTGTAACGAAACGGGAGCCAAAGGCTTGGGTTAGCTACCTATACGAATCTATGGAATTCGTTTTTAAGCCATTGAACCACCTCATCGCCACTGGTCCCAAGCTAGATGGGAAAACCTTGCACATCAGCGCCTCGTTTTTAGAATGGATAGCCATCCTTTGGTTAAACTAGCTCGCATGCTCCACGGGATCTGTTTTACCATTATAAATGGTAAAGGTTGGCTGTTGGAATCGCCGAGGAAGCGTTGCCCCTTCTATGTGGCGTGTGAAAGGTGACTTGGAGAGTTGATCTAGTGCCCTGCTCATGGCATCGTTTCCCAAGCCCCTAGGAGATGGGCTTTTATGTTTACGCCTGTGGTAGTACTCTTCTTTGTGAGAGAAAGTCTCGCTTGGAGGGGTTCACGATCTTGGTCTATAGTCATTATCGCGTTCATCACTGGAGGGCATGTCAGGGCTAGAATGAGACCACCTTCGTTGTGCATGGCGCAACTTTCCCTTTAAATCTTCTATCTCTCGTTGCATGGCCTGATTATCATTCTGTCTTTGAGATACGTGGCTCCTAACTTCTTGTTGCGTAGGTCAGTTGTTATTTTGTCTCTTGGAGCACGTGACTCCTCACACGAGAGTGGCTCCTGCCGGTTTGAGTGGTGTGCACACTTCCCTCTCGAAACATTTCATTCTCTTCATTTCGATCATGCTCAGGGTTGGGAAGGTCACCCTGTTGTTGGGATTTAGCCAGTTCAGGCCGATGGGAGCCTGCTTGATGAAGGCCTGATCCGGCCATGCTTGATTGTTACCTTTACTAACACATAAGTTCTTCCCACAGACGGTGCCAATTGTAGGGACTGGATTTGAGCACTTCTTTTACTGGATGAGTGGACTCAGACCCAACTAGCCCAATACAATGAATTTGTAGAGAATGGGTTGAAGAACTAAGCCTTAATGAGGGTTACAACGACTAGACATGGCAATGAATGGGTTGAATAACAAGGACATGGACTAAACATGGTTGTGAGTTGATTTGAATAGCAAAGACGTGGACTAAAGTTTGAAACTCTGTCCTCGGCCCTCATCTGAAGAGCTTGGAGTTCTTATTATTTCTTCAGTGCTTAGTTACAAAGGTTTCAAAGATGATACAAATTGCTACAATGTTCTCTGTTTCCAATTTTCGATCCCTTTCTCTGGAGATCTCTTACATTATATACTCCCTTTCAATTAATCTTGGCCCTCCATTTGTTGATCATGCAGGTCACTACTCGAGTGCCTGTCCCATCAGCCGCCTTCCCAAACTTTCTGTGGGTTGCAGCAACCAAGGCAGCACTGTTCAAGGGTCATTTCCTTATTAATGCGGCCAGAACGTTAGTTGTGGGCATTTAATGCGGAGGTGACAGTTCCTTCCTGAATTGCTCCTCCACCATGCTCCCACGATTGACCCATTGTACTTGTCCTTTTTCTTGGGATGCTCTGGGAGGTTGCCTTTGATGGCATGCCGCTCTTCCCTTCTATGATCTCGGTTGGCCGAGGACAGAATTGTCCTCGGCGATGTTTCTTGGCAGTGTGGACCTTCTTCGTTCGTCCTCGGACATTCCTTCCTCCTCGGCGTGGGCCTTGGGCCTAGTATAAAATGGGCCGGGGTTGCCAAATTCTTTAATCCCACAATAATATAAAACAAATCATTAATTTAAAGTTTGAAAGCTACACACACACACACACACACACACACACATATGCCTTATAAAAAAAACCAACAAAAAATATTGTTTAATAGTTTAAATATAAACAAGGCAAGTGCAAAGTGGTATCGGGAAAATTGTTAACCCTCATTCCCGCCTTATTTGCTATGCAGGGAAGGTAAAACCCATCCATTAAAGGTGGGTGAGGTACGTACTTGTGGGGGGCGGGTTTAAATTGTCCTTCCTACTTTAAAAGTGTAGTACATAAGAGGTTAGGGTTTTCTCAACTAAACCAATCCATTTTATACTTAGATTAGCTAATGGGCCACCCTACATGGGCTTTTAATAATGTGGCTTTATGTTAATTCAATTAAAAATAAATTTTAGTAACTCCTTACTAAAATAGTCAGGCCTGACAATTTACATAATAAATTTTTATTAAATCTATCTTAAGATGATGTTTCATGTCTTTAATCGAATGGATTGAGAATAATGTTCCCAACATGCTACATGTGATTACTAATATTTTGACAATACAAAATCTCGCTTCGGTATACATCATAGTAACCAACAATTATTGTGAGATTATTGGTTCAAGTAACAATAGTTGGTAGAACACAAAAATCTCACAATGGTCCATTTTAGTGTGTCTCAAACACTTGAGACATACTAACATATCAATAAAAAGTCTCCACTTGCATGATCAAAACATATCATCATAATTGACAAGTTATGGTCTTTGTAGATAAATTGCCCTATTTCATCACCAATCACAAATTAGGGTTAATGAGTTTACAAGGAACTTATGATTTAGGTTTTCTCTATGTGAATCTTATTCTTATACCTAAATCACATACAATACTCCCTATGGACTACATTAAATATCCAAAAAACTCATGCCCAAACAGTCTTGGAAAATAACACACTTTAATTAATCAAGGAATGTCACACATATTACACTCAAACACATATATAATTTGATAGTTATAATAGGGAAACGACTATTCGAAACTTTGAGAATGTTTTCACCATAAATATAAAAAAAAAGTCTCAACCAATGAAATGACAAGACTCTTAACAAAAATATATATTATTTTAAACGGTCAAAATTTGGTATGAAAAAAAAGAAAAATAATTGTTAGTCAAGTGATTGGTCTAGTGACCCAATTCAGCACATGAAATTATGTTTTCTATCTTTTTCTTTTCTTCTCTCACCCCTAATTTTTTATTTTTTATTTTTTGGTTTCTCTCACATGTTATTACTGTTTTGTCTTTTTTATTTTTGAGAAGGATTACTGTTTTCTCTTAATGTATTTATAGTCTTTTTTTATATATGCTATTTTATGAATAGTATACTTTCTTTTTTCTTTTCTTTTTTCTCTTTTCTTTTTATTTAGCAAAAGGTTAGGGAAAATGTACTATATACTATCACTCTATTTTTTATGGGTTTGGCTTACTTCCAGTACTTTTTTAACTGATTTTAGTTAAAAAAGTACTAGGGGTAAGTCAAACCCGTTTGTTTTAGTACTTTTTTAACTAATTCCAGTTAAAAAAACACTGAAGGTAAGCTAAAGTTTGTTTTGATGTAAAGATAGTTTTCCGTATTTTTTCAGTATTTAGTAGCATCAGAAAAAATAAGTTAAAAGGAAAACTATTTTTAGTGAATAGAAAAAAAAAAAAAAAAGTCTTATTTTAAGAGATTATTTTCCATTAAAATATTTTATAAAACAACTCTATCTCACAACAAGCTAAATAAGTGAAGTTAAGAAATTGTTTATCAATTTTTTTTTTTTTTTTGAGAAAGTTTCAACTTATAGCGTCCGCTCCTGATAATAACTCTTTATTATCAGACCAAGACACCAATCAGTTTTTGGTGTAGGCGGGGATTGAACCCCAGATCTCTTATATAACCATCAGAGACTTTACCAGTTGAATTAACTGGAACCTACGTTTATCAACTTATTTAAAATTGCTACTAAACATAGACAAATAAAATAATTTTATAGAAATTTTTTTTTTTTTTAAATAGCTCAATTTCTAAAAAAACATCATCGCTGAAAATACAATACACGCGGTCTCAAAAAGGATTTTTTTTTTTTTTTTTTAATCGTTTTGGAACGGCCAAGATTCCACGAATGAATGATTGAATTCCATAAAATAAAATAAAAACATGGAACTTTATGACATCATCAAGGATAGAGAAATTTGTATTTTTTGTTTAGAGATGCTACGTCTACAATAATTTTACAACATTTTTACAACAAATCACAGGTGGTTAGTTGTTATTGGTTCAAATTTGAAACTAACACTAAGATTACTTTTTTGCCCCAACAAGAACAACCAATAACAACCTGACACTTAGGAAATGTTGTAGAAATGTTGTAAAATTGTTGTAGACATAGCATTTCTATTTTTTTTTTTTTTATAAAAGAGAAATCTGTACTTGTAAAGTAAAGTCATCACACGCGCTGGATAATCGGGTGGTGATTGGCGAATGAATACTATTTATATAGAATCACTATCATCACCTCCTGTGAGTAACCACGTGCTTCTACAAGTCTACAACATACATGGTTGGCAGTCTTGACTTTTGCCAAACAATCACTTCTGTTTTTTCTTTTTTTATTACTTTATAAAAATAAAGTAATAATTTTTTTTTTTTTTTTTGCTAATATTAGTAGTAATTTTTAAATTTTTTTTGTTTTTGCTAATATTGGTAATTTTTTAATTTTTTTTGGTTTGGATTAGTGCCAAGTATTAATTGGTTCTTTTAATAGCTCTTATCCAATTCTGAATATAATCAATTTTAGGAAAGTTTTGACACTATTTTTCATGGTTTTAAAAACCGGACCGGTTAAAGAACTAGAAAAGTATTGATTTTAGGTTTTAAAGTCGGATCGTGGTTGGACCGATGGTCGAACCGGTGATGTCATAATTAATAATTTTAAATTATAAAATATAAAAAATAAAATATGTAATAAGATTAAAACTAAGAATATTTAGTTTTAAATACATATTTTTTTATTTAAAAAATGTGAGTTTAATTATCACATATTATATTTAGAAAATTAAAATATCAAATCCACAACTTATATAGTATTAAAAATATTTAGTATGAAATTAACTGTGGGGACCATGGGCCTGGGAGCCCCCAGCCCACTTTTAGGCTGGCCCAAGGCCCATGCCGAGGAGGGACAATTGTCCCAGGCCGGCGTCTATGGGCTTCAGCCCTTACTAGGCCCGCGCCGAGGACACCCCTTCCTCGGCACTCCTAGTCTAAACTCCAGGTGGTCACATCCACACTTAATGCATTTACCTAACTCCCCTGGCAGCATTAATACTGATAGGACCTCTGAGCGGCACAACCTTGGGCGCTGCGACCCACAGTAAGGTTGGGAACATAGCGGATGGGACAGGTTCTAAAGCAAGGGGCCTGGATGATTGACAACCGTAAGGCTAAGATCAACCGAAGGAGACTTATATAAGGGAAGTACCCCTCTTGAGGGGGGGGGCTCCTCGGCTGTCCGAGGAGCAACCCCAAGCCAAGAAGAAGAAGAACGAGGCTAAGTCCCCTCGAAGGAAGAACGCTTCCGGAGAACCGGTGGCAAGCCTGCCAGCGCCAAACCCTACGTCCCACTCTCTAAATAAATGTATTGTTGGGGGATCTACGACAAAACGAGCCCCTACAATTGGCGCCGTCTGTGGGGAGGGTTAGTGCGCTGGCTGGCGCAACCGGCGATCGTCCTAAGCGGTCACTTCGCAAAAAAAAAAGGAGAGAAGAAGAACCGCAGTAAAAAGAAGACTCACCAACAAATAAAAAGAGAAGTTTTTATTATTTCACGAAGAGAAGATTACAAGATACAATCAGAGGCTCAGGCAGGCTTGTTTTACAAGCTTTATTACAAGCTAATCCTACAATCGGAGGCTCAGGCGGTCCGATTCTACAACTAGCTAGAGGGAGGGGGAAGTGTCAACCCGTGCTTTTACTGGCATCAAGAGAATGAGAGAACTTGACAATAAAAGCGGGGAAGGGGGCTGAGGCTGGCTCGCTTCAAGGCGGAAGCTTGAACAAAGCGAGGAGCAGATGCAGGGGCACCGGAATATCCTCCCCCGTGATGTTTCCTTGATGCTCTCCAATCCTCCCGAGCGCTGGCCGTTGGAGAAGGCAACACTCAGGCGCCAGCCATGACATGAGTTCGCGTGTCTCCTCCACCGGAGGTGCGCCCCGGGGAGAGACGTTAGGTACTTCAACAACGTCCCACCTGGCCACCGCATACGGCACTGCCAGTGTTACGCCCGGACTCTGCCGCGCCGGAAGCCCAGTGGGGGCTGCGGCCACAGCGGCCCTCGATCCCATATCTCCCAACTTTGGTCACAATCCTGGCGGTGGTGTTAAAGGGGCTCAGAGAGGCGGAAGGACGTATTTCTGGTTGTGGTGGAAGGTCCATGGAATGAGGGGAAACATTCCCCCAAGAACGCCTTATATAGAAGGCGAAAACTGGTGGGAGCTGAGCCACGCAGAATTCGAAAAGTGAGTTACCGAAGCGGCGGACAATAATGAGGCCACCAAATTCCAAGGGGGCCGCAGACCGTTGTACTTCTGTTGATTCACGAGACCATTAATGAAGGCGCGTCTCGCGCACCGAAGCGTCAGGCGCAGAACACGAACCGCCAAGAGACGCTTCCCAGATAGAAGATGGGGACTCGAGCTGGAGGCGAGATCAACGCCACGTGTAAAATCACTGTCCGACCGAAGGAGGAGTCGTCCCCAGAAAAACGGTCCGAGGACAAACCCCTACTTACAGAAAAATGAAAGTGTTAGACAGAACCAAGGCTCTGCATGGTCCTCGGACTCAGGCCTATGGGGAAACTAATTACTTCAGAAGACCAAGTGTCAGACAGAACCAAGGCTCTGCATGGTCCTCGGACTCAGGCCTATGGGGAAACTAATTACTTCAGAAGACCAAGTGTCAGACAGAACCAAGGCTCTGCATGGTCCTCGGACTCAGGCCTATGGGGAAACTAATTACTTCAGAAGACCAAGTGTCAGACAGAACCAAGGCTCTGCATGGTCCTCGGACTCAGGCCTATGGGGAAACTAATTGCTTCAGAAGACCAAGTGTTAGACAGAACCAAGGCTCTGCATGGTCCTCAGACTCAGGCCTATGGGGAAACTAATTGCTTCAGAAGACCAAGTGTGAGACAGAACCAAGGCTCTGCATGGTCCTCGGACTCAGGCCTATGGGGAAACTAATTACTTCAGAAGACCAAGTGTCAGACAGAACCAAGGCTCTGCATGGTCCTCGGACTCAGGCCTATGGGGAAACTAATTGCTTCAGAAGACCAAGTGTTAGACAGAACCAAGGCTCTGCATGGTCCTCAGACTCAGGCCTATGGGGAAACTAATTGCTTCAGAAGACCAAGTGTTAGACAGAACCAAGGCTCTGCATGGTCCTCGGACTCAGGCCTATGGGGAAACTAATTACTTCAGAAGACCAAGTGTTAGACAGAACCAAGGCTCTGCATGGTCCTCGGACTCAGGCCTATGGGGAAACTAATTGCTTCAGAAGACCAAGTGTTAGACAGAACCAAGGCTCTGCATGGTCCTCGGACTCAGGCCTATGGGGAAACTAGCCACTTATCTTGAAGGCAGCACCTGTGCCTAGGTCTTGCATGGTCCTCGGACCCAAGCCTACGGAGAGCTAGCCACTACTCTTGAAGGCAGCACCTGTGCCTAGGTCTTGCATGGTCCTCAGGACCCAAGCCTACGGAGAGCTAGCCACTTATCTTGAAGGCAGCACCTGTGCCTAGGTCTTGCATGGTCCTCAGGACCCAAGCCTACGGAGAGCTAGCCACTACTCTTGAAGGCAGCACCTGTGCCTAGGTCTTGCATGGTCCTCAGGACCCAAGCCTACGGAGAGCTAGCCACTACTCTTGAAGGCAGCACCTGTGCCTAGGTCTTGCATGGTCCTCGGACCCAAGCCTACGGAGAGCTAGCCACTACTCTTGAAGGCAGCACCTGTGCCTAGGTCTTGCATGGTCCTCAGGACCCAAGCCTACGGAGAGCTAGCCACTACTCTTGAAGGCAGCACCTGTGCCTAGGTCTTGCATGGTCCTCAGGACCCAAGCCTACGGAGAGCTAGCCACTTATCTTGAAGGCAGCACCTTTGCCTAGGTCTTGCATGGTCCTCGGACCCAAGCCTACGGAGAGCTAGCCACTTATCTTGAAGGCAGCACCTGTGCCTAGGTCTTGCATGGTCCTCAGGACCCAAGCCTACGGAGAGCTAGCCACTTATCTTGAAGGCAGCACCTGTGCCTAGGTCTTGCATGGTCCTCAGGACCCAAGCCTACGGAGAGCTAGCCACTACTCTTGAAGGCAGCACCTGTGCCTAGGTCTTGCATGGTCCTCAGGACCCAAGCCTACGGAGAGCTAGCCACTACTCTTGAAGGCAGCACCTGTGCCTAGGTCTTGCATGGTCCTCGGGACCCAAGCCTACGGAGAGCTAGCCACTTATCTTGAAGGCAGCACCTGTGCCTAGGTCTTGCATGGTCCTCAGGACCCAAGCCTACTGGGAGCTAGCCACACATATAGAAAGTAGCAACTAAACCAAGGAACTGCGTGGTCCTCGGACTCAGTCCCACTGGGAAACTAACTGCTTACCGAAGAATTGAAGCACCAAGCTGACCATTTGGGGAAGAACCAGCTAGCGAAAGGCCTTCCGGAATATGAAGGGGCCGTGGGTATCAAAACCCTCCTCCCCGTCCGAGGGAACGTGCAGCAGGATTTTGAGGGGCTATTGTGGGGACCATGGGCCTGGGAGCCCCCAGCCCACTTTTAGGCTGGCCCAAGGCCCATGCCGAGGAGGGACAATTGTCCCAGGCCGGCGTCTATGGGCTTTAGCCCTTACTAGGCCCGCGCCGAGGACACCCCTTCCTCGGCACTCCTAGTCTAAACTCCAGGTGGTCACATCCACACTTAATGCATTTACCTAACTCCCCTGGCAGCATTAATGCTGATAGGACCTCTGAGCGGCACAACCTTGGGCGCTGCGACCCACAGTAAGGTTGGGAACATAGCGGATGTGACAGGTTCTAAAGCAAGGGGCCTGGATGATTGACAACCGTAAGGCTAAGATCAACCGAAGGAGACTTATATAAGGGAAGTACCCCTCTTGAGGGGGGGGGGCTCCTCGGCCGTTCGAGGAGCAACCCCAAGCCAAGAAGAAGAAGAACGAGGCTAAGTCTCCTCGAAGGAAGAACGCTTCCGGAGAACCGGTGGCAAGCCTGCCAGCGCCAAACCCTACGTCCCACTCTCTAAATAAATGTATTGTTGGGGGATCTACGACAAAACGAGCCCCTACATTAACAATACATAATAAATTAGTAATTGTTAAAAAAAAAATTGTACTATTATTTATTACTAAATTTATATGGATTATTATTGTGCATTTTTTTTTTATATATTATTTATTATTTATTTATACGATCAAAATTGGCAATTGGCAGGTAACATGTTACTTAGCTCTTTTCCTCTGTACCAAAGTTCATGAAATAGGCTAATAGCCCAAAGGTTGCCAAAAGCCCAAAAGCAAAAAACACACCCCCACAAAAGAACGGCACTACAAGACAACATTGAAAAAAAAAAAAAAAAAAAAAAAAAAAAAACCTCTAATAATTAACCATTTAATACCCCCACCCACTCCACTCTCCAATCTACCCCTCTTCTTTTTCTCCTTGTTATTTTCGCCAGAAACTTCTGGGTGTCTCCACTTCTTTTATTGAAGTTTATTTCTCCATTCTCTCTTAACTTAGAGCATTCGCAGCAGTGGTGCTATAAAGATATAATGCTATTTTTTTAGCTTTTATTCACAAAAAACACTACGCAGCATTGGAGCTAAATCTAAAAGCTCCACAGCTACAGTGCACATCTATCTTTAGATGTGCACTGTAGCACACAGGTAAAAAAAAAAAAAAAAAAAATTTATTACAATTCTCTCTCCTCTCTCATTAAATATATATTTTATATTCTCTCACTCTCTCTCTCTCTCCGGCTTCTCTTCTGTCTTCTTTCTTCCTCATTTTTTTTTTCTCTCAAGCTTGCCGACCAGCTCCCTCATCTCCCTCATCCCTCAGCTCGCCGGCCAACTCTCTCATCGCCGATTTGTTCCGTCGACCCAGCTCGCCGACCCACCCTAAGCCCCATCGCCCACACTGATTCCGACGACGAAGCCCCCGAAGCCGCAAACGCTGAAACTCCGATGAAGACGACTCCTCCATTCGCACCTGCACCAAAGCTCGCCTCGACGCCGCCAACGCAGGTGGAGGCTCCGGTTCGGCTCCGCTCGAAACACGAAGATCAAGACGGAGAATTTGAGCTCTTCCGCCACGGTTAAGATCGAGAATCTGGGTCCCACAGCTCCGGCCGAGAGCTCGGTGCCTGGAATCGTTGTTTAGAAGTGATTGTATCAATGAATTGAGAATAGAAATGGTGTTTGTGGAATTTGTGGTTGTGGTTTTTTTTTTTTTTTTTTTTTTTTTTTTTTTTTTTTTTTTTTAATGTTGTGTTGTGGTTGAAGTAGAGTAGTGGTTGTGGCCAGTGGTGGTGGTGGTTGTTGGGGTTGTGGCTGTGGTTGTGGTGATGGCAGAGGTGGTTGTGGTTGGTTTGTTGATGTTTTTTGGTAGTAGGATATATTATTTTATTGTGATATTTATATTATTTTATTGTGTTGAAAGCTAAAATAGAACCACTGCTGTAGCATGTGTGTAGGTAAAATAGATAAAGTAACTTTTATTGGTGCTAAATAGCTAAAATTATAGATGAACTGCTGTGAATGCTCTTAGATCAGATTCTTCTCTTTTCTTTTAAGTTGTCTTGGTCGACATTCTTGTGTGTGCTCAGATAGTCAGATGGTGCCTCCATTGAAGAATCTCTCTCCTCAACTACTCTTTTTTCTATTCTTTTATCTTTTTCAGTGGCAAAGGATGGTCATGGTTGATTGCTTTGCCTTTTCAGATCTTTACAATTTATTCAAAATTACTGCATTTTGGTGTTTTAAGCAAACCGGCCAATAACCGATTCAACCATACCAATTTCCTGTTTTTACAGTTGAACTGGCAAATTCCCGATTTTTCTGATTATTAGGTGATTTTCGGTTTTTAATCATAACCAGACCGAATTGATGGCCGATTTTCGGTTAAACTGGCCGGTCCGATCCGATTTTTAAAACCATGTTATTTTTATAAGAGCATCCACAGTAGTGGAGCAATAATTATAGCTATTTGGCACCACAACAAACCACTTTATCTATTTTAACTACACACGTGCTGCAGCAGTGGATCTATTTTAGCTTTCAACACAATAAAATAATATAAACACCACAATAAAATAATATATATCCACAATCAGCTATTTATTATTTTTTTCACTATTCATCTTCTCTCTGTCTTCTCCCTCACTGCCCTCTCTTCAACCCACAGCCCCTCACGGCACCACCACCACCACAACAAGAAAAAAAAAAAAAAAAAACCCACAGCACCACAAAACATGGCACAACCACCGCCAACACAGCACCACAAAACAAACCCACTCTACCATCAGCCACACCCACAACAACCACCACCACCACCACCAGTCCACAGCAGGAAAAAAAAAAAAAAAAAAAAAAAAACTCACAGCACCACAAAACAAACCCACTCTACCATCAGCCACAGCCAACGCACACTGGAGCACAACCACGACCCAGCAGTGGAGTGGAGGTGAGGGAAGCCACTTCGATCCACGAGGCCGGAGGCGATCAGCGGCGTGGGTTTGAGGCGATCGGCGCTGGGTCGGCGCTTGGGTCTGAGGTGATCGCTGCTGGGCGGCGCTTGGGTCTGAGGCGATCGCCGTTGGGCAGGGGCTTGGGTCGGCGCTTGGGTCTGAGGCGATTGCTGCTAGGCAGGCGCTTGGGTCTGAGGCGATCGCCGCTGGGCAGGCGCTTGGGTCTGAGGCGATCGGCGCGGTCGGCGGCAAGTGGAGGAAGGAGGAAAAAGAAAAAGAAATGGCGAAGGAGGAGAGGAGCATCAGGTTGAAATGGGGAAGGAGAAGAAAGAAAAAATAAATAAAAAATTCTAATCCCAGTGTGAACGCAAAATAAAATAACATTTTTTTTTTTTAGATGTGAGCTACAGTGCACATCTATTTTTAGATGTGCACTGTAGCGAATCATCTATATTTTTTTGCTTTAGCTCCACTGCTGGAGCACCATTTTAATGAAAGTGGAGCTAAAATATAGTATTATTGCTTTATACCACCACTGCTGTAAATGCTCTAAGCTGTCAAAATATTAATTTCTTTTTTTATTAAAATTTTTTTTAAATGAATTATTAACGTTTAAGATCATTTATTAACATTTCTCTATTTGAATATAATCAATATTCAATAAGTCATTTAATTTCTTTTCCCTTTTAAACCCTTTTCATCATCCGAATCTCTCTCTCTCTCTCTCTCTCTCATGATACGACACAACAGAACACAACAAAATACGCACGTACCTCAATCAAACTCTCACCTTTATTTAGAGACACTAGCCATACCTCTTTTTCATTCACACTCTCTCTCTCTCTCTCTCTTCTAGTTTATCTCTGTTTTTTTCCCTTCTCTCTCTGGTTCTTTTTTTTTTTTTTTATGAGAAAAAGAATACTCAGTCTTTCTTAAAAAGACAGTCATCACAAGGAAGAAGGGAAAATGGAAGGAGGGATACCTACGGCTGATGCATCAGCTTTTAGAGACTGCTTTTCTCTAGCATGGAAAAACCCTTATGTTCTTCGTCTAGCTTTCTCTGCTGGGATTGGTGGCCTTCTCTTTGGCTATGACACTGGTATATATATAATTCTCTCTCTCTCTCTCTCTCTCTCTCTCTGGGTATCTATGCATGTGTTTGTGTATTTTCTAAACATGTTTTTTTCATCACTTTTTGCCTTTTTGGTGTGCAGGAGTGATATCCGGAGCTCTTCTTTACATTAGAGATGATTTCAAGGAGGTGGATCGAAAGACTTTCCTGCAGGTGATTTTATCTACTACCAAATATATATCACATAATCAATGCATGTCTTTGAATATATCTTCATCTTCTCCTTGTTAATTTTATCCAGTTTCTAAAAGCCTCTCACATATATGATAAATAAATGTTCCTATTTGTTTTTCCTAATAAATATTTATTTATTTTCCTTTACAATGGCCAAATTACCCTTAACAAGTTCATTATTATTATTATTGATGTAGAACTTACGTTTTTTTTCTAACTTTTCCATTCTTTTTTTTTTTTTTTTTTTTTTTTTTTTTTTGGACCATAACTTTTCCATTCTTAATTAGGTACATATGTAAACCTGAATTCATGAAAAAAAAACTAAAAAAAAGTGGATAAAAAAAAAATCTTTTTTTTAATATAAAAAATACCCAGTATAATAATTGAGTCGTTTGGTGAAGTTCATATTCATGGATGTTTGAAATGTTGTCTGGACCACCAGGTATGATTAATGCTTTTTTCCTCAATTCTCGTGTTCGAGGCGTGTGATCAAACTTTGGTCATAATTAAATATATATAAAAAAAATTGGAGAAGTCTGTGTTTTTTTGGGTAGCATAAAAATTGGAGAAGTCTCTGTTGAAAAGTCTCTATTCAAGTCCCAAGCATGGTATCAAAAAAAAAAAGTCCCAATCAAATCTTTTCCCTTTTTATTTTTTTTAGGTAAGTCTTTTTCGTTCAATTACTTTTTATTTTTTATTTATATTTTTGCTCTTTATTATGGATAAGAATCCATAGATATAGGAAATCCAAAAAAAAAAAAAAAAAAGTGACAATATAAGAGATTTAAAGATTAAATTCCACCTACACTAAAACCGATGTCACGAATCGCCACAAATTAAAATAGAAAATTTTATTGTATGTATCTAAAAATAATAATAATAAAAATCTGTTCCAAAATAATAATAATAATAATAAACTAGTGTTAGTTTGACAAGTGTTGTTTGTTGTGAGGTCAGTATGTTGACAAGTGTCAAAACATGGTTGAGCATGACACTTTTAGTCTTAGACTTCACTTGATCCAACAAGACTCTTGCTTTTCCAATAAAACAAGAAGAAATTGGACCTAGAATATTTGGGTCAGCTCAGCTTTATTTTTTATGAGCTTTTACAGGCCCTTCACAACTGTGAGGGTCCCTTCGGCTCAAATTCTATCCATGAATCTATAAAATTAGTTTTTCAATTTTTACACAATAACATTTTTTTTTTTTTTATAACCAATATTATACTAATGAAAGGTACTACGGTCTCACAATATTTTCACAACAAATTATAAGTGGTTAGTTATTATTGATTCAAATTTAAACCTAATACTAAGATTACTTTTTTGCCTCAACAATAACAACCTGCCATCTAGGATTTTTTGTAAAAATGTTATGAAAATATTATGGATATATAATTTCTCTTATATTAATTAATCTGCAGTATTCTGTTAAAATTTGACTAATTTCTATTTAAATTTTGTTGTTGAATTTCAAAAACCTTAAATTTACTCAATGATTCTGGACTATGTGGCATCTCTCCACCCTATTAAACAAGGGACCGAAGTGAAATCACAAGATTCAATGATGTGATAAGGGTCTTGTTAATGGATGTTTTTAAGGCATTTGTTAATGGGTTATTTTAGGAAACTTTCGATACCGCTTTTTGGAGAAATAAAAAAAACTATCAAAAAATTAATTACTTTTTTTTCTTATAAAAAGTTTCTAAAAATATTTCCTTAACCAATACTCTTCCATTAACTTTTCCCATCTAATAATTCCTATTAAAATGTTTTAAAAAATCCAAAGTTTCTTTTTTCTTTTATATAATCTTTTTTTATTTAAACCAAGAAATTTAATCTCAAATCATGGTGTGTATATATATTGGGGGTGGAGGGTTAGGGGATTTGTAGTAATATACAAATATATAGTTATAGTTATCTAAAAATATATATATAAAACAGAACACGAACTTTGTTTCTCAAAAAAAAAAATTTGCTAACCTCATAATATTGTGCCATGTAAGTTTTTGAGGTTTCAATATTTTACACGTCATTATTTTATTATATTTTTTAATTAGATATAAATTATATTCCATTTTTAAACCCTCTATTAAAATTTTATCAAATCATATCTTATTTACACATTAGAATATAAAGTTCCATATACAAATATAATCATAATAAATAACTATACTAGTTCTATACAAAAATTTATAAAAAAAATAACTATACTAGTATTAATTAATTACCTTAATTATTGAATTTCATATTTTGCATCATTGCATGTGTTATCGATTAGTTATTTATTTATTTGTTTGTACTTATACTAATTTGTGAAACTAAAATGTATATTAAGTTATTAACTGTGTTTGGTGACAACACATATGTATAGGAAACTATAGTGAGCACGGCAGTTGCAGGAGCAATTGTTGGAGCTGCTATTGGTGGATGGTTGAATGATCGCTATGGAAGGAAACTTGCACTTCTCATAGCAGACTTTTTGTTCTTTATTGGAGCTGTGATCATGGCTTCTGCCAATGGCCCGCCTCTTATCATTGTTGGACGTGTTTTTGTTGGATTTGGTGTTGGAATGGCATCAATGACAGCCCCTTTGTACATCTCTGAAGCTTCCCCAGCCAAAATCCGCGGTGCCCTTGTTAGTACCAATGCATTTCTTATAACTGGGGGCCAGTTCCTTTCCTACCTTATCAACTTGGCCTTTACCAAGGTAAGCAAGCAAATGCGGTTGTAAATTTTAAAGTTAGGAGTGCTTGGATACTCATTCACATTTCACCAACTTGCATTGAGTTCAATATAGCATTTCAAAACACTAGTGGTGGTTGTTCTATTTGGAGACACAAAAATTTGGGCTACTAATTATACTGAACTTCTCCTTTGTTATTGTAATTGTGTTAGCAAAACAGTATAATTTTGCTATTTCAACAGTTATTTTGCACTCTACAATCAGTTTTTCATTTCATATATTGTAATGCTTGTACTCTAGGCAGATGAAAAAGATGTTAACTTGTGTGTTTTTCTGTATAGGCTCCAGGAACATGGCGCTGGATGCTTGGAGTTGCAGGACTTCCTGCTTTGTTGCAGTTTGCCTTGATGATATTTCTTCCAGAGTCACCCCGTTGGCTATACCGCAAGGTTCCTCTCTCATAAACTAGTTGTTTCGTAGTCTTATATAATCAAACATATGCTTTGTTCGAATCAAAGATTGTTAACCGCGTCTTTTGAATTAACAGGGTAGAGAAGAAGAGGCAAAAGCTATACTGGAGAAAATATACCCAGCCCATCAGTTGGAAGCAGAGATGCAAGCTCTACATGAATCTGTAGAAGCAGAGATTAAGGAAACAGGATCTGCTGGAAAGATTACCTATAGTGAACTGTGGAAAACCAAAACTGTAAGAAGAGGACTAATTGCAGGAGTTGGTCTTCAGATCTTCCAGCAGTTTGTGGGCATAAACACAGTCATGTACTATAGCCCCACCATAGTTCAGTTGGCTGGAATTGCGTCTAATCAAACTGCACTCCTCCTCTCACTCGTCACTTCCGGCCTCAATGCTCTGGGCTCCGTCGCGAGCATCTACTTCATTGACCGGACTGGGAGAAGGAAACTTGCTGCTATCAGTTTGGCTGGTGTGGTAATTTCACTTGCGCTTCTATCAGGAATCTTTTACCAGACCACAACTCATTCACCAAAAGTGACACCAACTATAACCTCTCATCTCAAAAATTACACCTGCCCAGTTTATAGTTCGGCTGCAAATGCTAATAGGTGGGATTGTATGAAGTGTTTGAAGGCTTCATCTCCAGAATGTGGGTTCTGTGCCTCAGCTACTAATAAGGTAGATGTAAATTTCATTGTGTATCCCTCTAGAAAGTATTTTCTCAAATTCTAAATAACAGTGCATTAGAGTGCTACTACCTCTTATGGTTCACTTTTTTCATTTTATTTATTCTCACCTAACTTTGGCATTGTTATCCATCTTACAGTTATTGCCAGGGGAATGTGTGATCTCAAATGACACAGTGAAAGATGTCTGCCATGGAGAAAATAGGCTTTGGTACACTAGGGGATGTCCAAGCAAAACTGGATGGCTTGCACTTGCTGGTTTGGCTCTTTACATCATATTTTTCTCTCCTGGAATGGGAACTGTCCCATGGATTGTCAACTCCGAGATCTATCCACTAAGGTATAGAGGCATTTGTGGTGGAATTGCTGCCACAGTAAACTGGACCTCAAACCTTATTGTAGCCCAGTCCTTCTTATCATTAACAAAAGCTATTGGGACTCCCTGGACTTTCCTCATGTTTGGGGTCATTGCTGTTATAGGCCTACTCTTTGTTTTGATTTGTGTCCCAGAAACAAAGGGCCTACCAATTGAGGAGATAGAGAAGATGCTGGAGGATAGAGCTTTTCACTTTAAGTTTTGGCAGAAAAGCTCTGATAATGTGGAGAAGAAGAACCAATTTCCCTGAAAAGAAGTTCTATTTTGTTGAGCTTTGAGTAGGGAATCCTGGTAATTGGACAATATTTTTATTTTTGCTAAACCATGAAATTGGTCATTATAGTTTCTAATGGTACACTGAAATTCCATAAATTTACTTTGGTCAATTGTAGTGTGTTTCTCTCTCCAAAAAAAAAAAATTTGTAGTGTGTTGGAAGGACATCTATAGCCCTCTGATGTATGTTAATAGGATAACTGAAACTGATCTCATCTCTAGCGTGAGATCAGGGGCGGAGCTAGAAATTTTCCTTTGGGGGGACCAACCAAGACTAAATGATCATATTGATTAACAAGATATTTATATATATATATATGTGTGTGTGTGTGTGTGTGACCCACTTATTACTGGACAAATTCGTCAAACACAGACAAATTTGTTAGTTTTGGCATGTGTATGAGATTTTTCAAATAAAATTAGTGGTATTATTATTGGACAATGAAGATTTATGCATCTAATCTAGTATTAGATGTGTTTGTCATACCAAAACTTACTTAAATATGGTTGTCTTAGTATGTTAGTATGAAATACTAAATATAAATAATGAATTAGACTATCAATTGGATTAATAAATAAGAGGAAGAAAAAAAAAATATCAACCATAATATAAATAAACAGAAATAGAAATTGAACTTAGATAAAAATGAATAGAATTTGATGTAAAATAGAAATGAAAAAGGAGAAGAAGAAATGGAGGACTAGAGAGATTAAGGAACACTTTCACTATGAGTGATGAGGTTGATGGAAAATACAAATTGAAAAGGTGAAGTAATAACCTTCTATAAAGGAAGCTACAGCCCAATAGTAAAAATTATACAAGTTGGGCTTGTGTGATGAGGTGTTGGGGGAGGAGAGATGGAGAAAGACTAATAAAAGGTCAACATAGTTGAATAAATTTGAATGAATCAAGGAGACTTGGGGGGCCAATCAGTTTCATTTGAAGGGGCCAAATCTGAAAAAAATTCTTTAGGCTGTGTTTGTATTTCCTTTTAACCAAAAAAGAAAAAAGAAGAAGGACATCTATAAATTTACTTTTCCTTGGCCAAAGTGTTGGATGGGTTGAAATTTCATCTTATGCATAAAATAAACAAGTGTCCTTGTGCATACTATTTAGCTATTGCCTATTGCATATGATGATATGAATGACACACTCGACAAAACCAATGGACCTCTATCCACCCAAAATACTTCCTCATGAAATGTTAGCTATTTATTGCATCTGTATACCCACATTGCTAAAATTCTTGTGCTGATAACCGTTTGCACCAAAACAAGCTCCTATTGCATTGAATGCCTAAAGTAGACTATATCTTTATGTAACTAAAATAAAATATATAGACCTATTCTTTGCTAATAAGGCAGGCCAAGAATTAAATGTTGTATTTCATATTAACTTTTTAGACATTTGCAATCTAATAAATTTTAGGATATTCTAGTATATAAAATTATAAAATTATTAGATATTATTTTCATATATATTTCATATTCAAATCCTAGATCTCTTAGAAAGACCATAAGGTGTCAACCAGTTAATATTTCATATTAACTTTTTTTTCCTTTAAACATAGTTGGCTCCCATTGGCCAACTCCATCTGGTAGCCCTCACTTAGGTGAGCCTCCCAATGGTCTGAAATTTCTGACCAAAGGCAACCAATTAAAGAAAACTCACTTTATTTCCAAAATCATGCTAAAAGCATACCAAACTCTTCCCTAAACAAAAGCAATCCAAGCCAAAACACCAAAATAGTATCATAGGGGATAAAAGCCTCTTCCACTATTCAAAAACCAGTCAAGAGCAACACCCCAAACTCTATATAAAACTCTCTCTTCAGCTCATAAATAAGGGAGCCACGTTCTACCCATGACCTGAAACTTCAAAGCAAAAACCCATTTAGCTAGTCAACAATCTCACAATTTCGAAACTTGGGGGTGGAAATATGGGTACAGGAGAACCTTCTCACTCTTCCTCACGACCTCTCTCAATTCCCTCTTCTCAGTAACTGTGGGTCGAAGTTTCAGACTTGTTGAACCACGTTTTCCCCATAGAGCTGAAACTTGAGAGCAAAAACTCACTGAGCCAGGAAACATTCTCACAATTCTGAACCTTAGGAGTGGAAATATGTGTACAAGGAAACCTTCCCTCTCTTTCTCACAACCTCTCTCAATTTTCTCTTCTTGATGACTGTGAGTCGAAGTTTCAAATCTGTTATGTTTTTTATGCTTTTTTTTTTTACACTTTTGTTATTAGCATTTTGATTCTCTCTTGTCAAAACACCATTAACCTTTGTTTTATATACATTGTGAATTTTGGGTTTGATTCTCCACAAATAAACACTTCTAAAGAACCTAAGGGGAGATTCGGGCCGTTTTCCCATTTTTGGCCCTTGTCGCAAAACGTCCCCGACAGAGGTTATACTTAATAGGTAGATGTGAAAAGAACCAGGATCATGTAAATGACATTGTCCTAAAAACATTGAAATACTAAAGTTTGTTTGGTTGTCTTAAACATTGAAATCCAATGTCATTTAGTTCTTAAACAAAGATTTAAGAACTAAAGTTTGTTTGGTTGTCTTTGTATAAAGCAAAATTAAAAAATTATTTTCATAGGACAAAACATTATAAATAAAAGGCCTTAAATACATGAAAATACTTATAGTTTATTATTTTTATTTTTTGCAATGTTCAATTATGTTAAAATAGACATGTTTAAAAGGGAAAATAAAAGGTATATAATAACTATGAAGTTTACAATTTGATGGTATAAATTTTGCCAAAGTAAATGATTATATTAAATTTTCTTTTGTTTAATGTTGTAATATAAGTACAATATTCAAGTAAGAAGACATTAAGACAAGATAATTTTGTGGCGGATGCCTTGGCTAGAAGAGTTAGGTTGTCCATCTGCTACTAGTTTGAATGGAATCTATTCCTCTAGACATAGTCAATTTTGTTAATGCCGATTTACCAACTTCTTGATTAATATAAAAGATGGAGTTTCTTCTTTAAAAAAAAAAAAAAAGTGTAAGAAGACATTACATCTTGAACTAAGAAACTGTATGGTAGAATTTGCAATGTCACAACATATAAAATTCTGATGAAAAAAACAGTCCAACAATCTAGCTATATATATATATATACACACGAAAACAGTCCACATTATGTTCTGAGGGTTGTTGGGTTTGGATATTTTTCCAAACAGTGCCGGCTCAAGGCATAGGCAAATTGGGCCTAGGCCTAAGGCCCCACCAAAAAACAAATTTTTCCTTAGGAAAAAAAGCCCCACTTTCCATAGTTAAAGGCCCAAATTTTTATAAAATTATATATATATTTTCTAAAGGTTGTACATTTTTTTTATTAGTGATGTTAAGGATACTACAAATTTTACTATTGGCTTATAAATTGCCATGTTATTAATCACAAAAAAGTGATATAAACATTCATTAGTTAAATTGATGAAGTTCATCAATGAGAGACAATATCACATTATATTTTGAACATTTTATAGTACTTTTAATTAGCGCATTTTTCTTTTTCATTTCTATTAAAACTCTCAAAGTACGAGACCAATAGAACCTTAATTCAATTGAAACCCTAAAATATTTCAAAAAGATGTTGCAAATGTGTTAAATCATCAATTATAGATTAATCTCTCCTAATAGTTTGAGACTTTGATTTTTGTAAAATAATATCCTACAAAGTCATACACCAAATAATATCTATCTCTCTCTCTTAAAATCAAAATATAAAATTAAAAATTAGATTACAATTATATTTAACTATGCATCGTCTTATATCCAAAATAAAGTATCTTTTTCAATCGCAATATATTTTTATTTCTTTTTATTAATATTTATAGGTTCAACTATGATATTCAATTCTCTATATAAAATTAACATTAATCTAGTTGGTATTATTTATATATTTAATGTATTAAATTAACCTTAATTTGATTAGTATTAAATAATTTTGTTTAATTAATATTTACATATTAAAGGCCCCGCATAAATTTTTCGCCTTAGGCCCCAAATTATGTTGGGCCGCCCCTATTTCCAAAGCTGCTCTCATTTCTCTAATCCTCGATTGTACATTGCCAAACCATTCTCTACTCCACTTGTTCAACTCCTTTGTTTCTTTGATCTTCTTTCACACCATAAAAATGGGAGAGCCTCCAAGGTATATATGAACCCCAAGTATTTTCAACCACAAGACAAGAGTACTAGTTCTCATCCCTGGTCACATTTTCTCAAATTTGAACGGTTTCAGTAGCCCTTTCAATTCTCCTTCCATGAACAAAAAGATTTCAGTATGAGCAACCTACAAATTTTAATCTCACAGGTAGTGGAAAATTTGATCAAACATTTGTTAAAATAAGAACTGTGTAGTACCTGTTGAATATGTTCTCAAGTGACATATCGTGAAGCCTCTTGCAAAAAATGGCAACGAATTTTAGTTTGGTTTTAACGAAAAAAAATCCAGCACCTGCTAGTTTGTGAATCCTAGGGTCCTTCAAGCCTTCTTCATTTTGTTTTACCTAGTTGTTTTATTCTATTGCTCTCTCACTATTTCTCTACTGGGGACTGGCTAATGGCAGCAAAATGATGGTACAGTATAACATATGGAGATTATGTTTTGTACTTTGGATAACATTTTGGCACCTCGATGTACAAATGTACACAAATTGGTATCTAAGCAGTTCCTTGCAACAATGGGACTTCTTGATCCAATTAATAATAGGTAGGCTCTTAGAGTAGAGTTCGAAACGTCTTTGAAGGCGTCATTGACATCGGTTGCCTGTAATACCAAAGTTTCAAGAAATGGAAGATTAACCAGATTGAGGAATGGAAGATTACGCATCTTTAAGTTTGGCAAAAACAAATGTTTCTGCTGCAACAAAGCAGTTTAATTTCAACAGTTTTCAAGCTGTCCTTGTATTAAAGGAGGTAGGGAAAAAAAAAACAGAACAAAACAAAAAACTGAGGAAAAAATAGTGATTTTCTTGGTGTTCCGGCATTGTATTTGTACCCATTGAAGAACCGAAATATTGACAATTAGTCATCAGTTGAGAGAGTCGTAGCCTAATGTAGTTGGAAATCACATTTTGATGGGATGCAAAATCAGCCATTATTGATTGTTTATGATACACTACACAAGAATATGTCTCTTGGATATTAATTCATTACTCCAAAGTTGATGGGATGCAAAATCAGCCTTTCTCCTCATTAATAATTGCAGATAAATTTTGGCAAATTTCAAGAGTCCAACCAAAAGAATATGCTAGATTTATCCAAAACTATGCCTATGTTAACAATCCTGCACTTGGGATTCCAGTGTACTCCATTCTTCATGCAATATGCTCAGCCAAAGTAAGAATCCTGACATGCTTTTTCTTCCTCAGCTTATGAGGGACAGGCCCAAAACTCTGGTGCCAATAGCCTGGCCTTGCTTGTCAACAAGTACCACAGCATTATCATCAAACTTCACCTCACTGCCATCGCAACGACCACGTTGCATGGAAAGCACGCACAACCACACCATACATAACCTTTCCTTTCTTGACTTTTCCATTTGGATGGGCTTCCTTGACTGATGCAACTATTGTATCTCCCAATCTTGCACCTTTCTTCCCCTTCAAAGCTTGTATGCACATCACCTTTTTTGCCCTCGACTTGTCCACAACTTTGAGAACAGTCCTCATCTGAATGAAAGTCCTTTGTTGCTGTAAAATTGCAAAGAGAAAGATTAAGTTGATTAAGGTAAGAATTCTACATTGAATTCTACAACCCTGTCAGAATTCTACATTGAATTCAAGGCATCCAGGCAGGAATTCCACTCTGATTCGGGATGAGAAATTATTTCTCTGAAGAGGATGCTTGTCCTGTTTACAATTCTAAGAGCATAATTTCTTACTGTCAAAAGGTTTGATTCCCGTATATATTTGACGGAAAAATTTCAATAAAATGATGGTCTAAAAAACCAAAAATTTATTGAAGTCAACAAGGTAATAATGCCTCTTCCAAACCATTAAGATTAGCAACAGCAAGAAAGTTACTCCACCAGCCTATCGGAAGTTCCACTTCAGTTTATCTCTTACTTTGCAAAATTACAAGAATAGCTTTAAATTTTGGACACCCAACTAATAAAAAATTTCAAAGAATATTGCACAGGAAGCAAATCAAAATCTTAAAACAATAATTTTTCTATTTATCAGTAACTCGTGCACTCCACAAGACTTGAACCAGAGATATCATCTAACACCCCATTCTTATAAAGGCTGGAAGAGCCGTTTGAACCAAAAGTCACTAATAGTGAAAAATCTTCAACAATCTCAACTACAATCTTTCAAAATAAAAAACAACAACAATAACAGAAAAAGACACTGACCTGAGAGAAGGAATTGCTGCATGCCTCATGTGATGTGCTCAGAAAACCAGACAAATTGTGGTCAAGGCCCCCCAAAATGAACGACCCGCTAATATACAGTGAGCCAAACAGTTAAAAATAATAATAAATAAATAAAAAACCCCCAAAGTCAAGAAAATAAATTAACAAGGAAATGTTGGTAAATATTAGGAACCAGTAAGCAATTGCAGCTCCTTATAATCAACCATCATGGCAGAACGAGGGAGAAGCAAGTTCAATTAGGCATGATTAAGTTCAGAATCAATTATTTTAGTCCAAGGAACAAACTTAAGCATTGTCAATTCTATTAGGCCAAATATTTAATTTTATTAATAGTACACGTATTAGTACAAGATGTGGTAAATATTAATTTATTTTAAATAATTTTGCCATGTCATTAACTGGTTAACAATGGACTGAAGCCCTTAGGGAATGAGAAGTTACCTCACATCATTGGAAATTAGTTGGTGGTAGTTACCTGAAAACTGTCATTTCAAGTGGTTATATGTAAAGAGTACATGAGTACCACATGAGCAAGTAGCTACCTCAAGGTAGTTATTAGAGTGTTTTCAGTTGGGATTGTGAGATTAAAGGCTAATGAAAACGTGACACATGGTAATGACGACAAGATTAACTATCAAAGCCTCAAGTATAAATAGTGAAAGGGCGAAAATGCACTTTTGGTCCCTACATTTTGGGCCTATTCTCAATTTGGTCCCTAAATTGATTTAAGTCCTAAGTCAATCCCTGATTTTTAAAAATCGTTTTTAAAATAGTCCCTACCGTCAACCCTGTGATAGAAAATGCTGAGCTGGCAAACGGAGGTCCTAGCTGTCAAACCCACTTATTATAATAATAATTAAAAAGCCAGTGTGTCCCACTTACACACTACCACCTCATCTCCCGCGGACTTAGCCCTCACATGACCCTCACGTGTTCCTGCCACGTCATTTTCCCGCCCACTTAGCCTGCACGTGACCCTTTCGTGACTGAACTCATAACTACCTTCAGTCTTCAGTCTTCACTCCTTCACCGAAAATCCCCAAATTTCACCTTCACCTGGAAACGAAACCCTAACAATCCCAAATCGTGTTCTTCCCCCAACAGCCCGTGTCGTCTTCATCCTCGTGTTCTTCCCCAAAATCCAACTTGAAAACCGTAAGAAAACCATTCCCCTGAAACTTGAAAACCCATTCCCCTGAAACTTGAAACCATAACGTTTCATCCTCGTGTTCTTCAGCCATTTCCCTGAAACCGTAACATTCCCCTGAGAAAAACTCTATCACTCACAGACAAAAACTGGGTAAATCACTCACAAACCAAAACCGTAAGAAAACCATTCCCCTGAAACTTGAAAACCCATTCCCCTAAGAAATCATAGTGAGTTAGAACAAAAGAGACTTTTACCGCAACTGATAAGCTGCAAGGTGCAAAGCTAATTCTCTGTGTGTGTATCTATTTATGTGTGTATCTAACTCTCTTAGAAAAGCAAAAGAATGTGTGTATATCTGTCTCTGTCTCCGTCTCTCTCTTACTTTTAACACTTTTTGTCTCTCTCATCGATTATGGACCACAGTTTGAGTGCTTTATTATGCTTTTATTTGTATAATGTTGTCTGGTTGGTGTATTTTTCTGTTTGGCCTTTAAGGATCATGGTGGACCATGTGTGTTCCCTGTTATCAGTAAATGATATATGTTTTGGCATTGTTTTGTGTTTAGAATATATAGAGTCAATGCATGTTTGACTGTTTGGTTTAGTTTTGTCTTTATTAAAATAAAATATTCTATAAATAATTTTTCATGCATGTAGGATGGACGAGTCTTTTACTCTGTATGTGCATCATGGTGGACATTTTAGTGAAAATTATCATGAGTATGTGGGGGGTGATGTTGGGATAGTAGATGGTTGTAATCCTGATAAGTGGTCTAAGGTGGAAATTGAGTCCATCTGTAAAGATTTTGGGTACACGTGTGTGAGTAGGTTGTGGTACACAGTACCTGGGGAGGATGATCAGAAGGGTAGGATGTTCCACTTGATCAAGGATGACAAGGATGCAATGTTCATGATTGGCTTGGTGGGGGGTCATGGACATATTCATGTATATGTCCAGCATCCAGTACATGAACCTATACTGGTTAATAATGGCAATGGTGTGACATTGGACCTTGTTGTAGAGCCTAAGCCTGAGCTTGAGGGGTATAGTTCTAGTGACGGGGAACCTGCTTATGAGGATGGAGATGACTTCTATCAAGGTGATGATGATTTTGATGGTCATCAGTATGGGGGTGATGAGGATGATAGGGATGATAGGGGTAGGGATGATTCTGATTCTGATGTTGAAATACTTGGATTTAGGAGACCTGGTAAGGAACCAGTTGTTGAGGAACCACAAGGGGATGGTGCTGTGACCACTGATAGTAATGAGAGTTCTAGTGATACTGAAATGAAAGGGACTAGAGAAATGAACCCCAACCAACGGTATGTGGGTGAAGATAGTAGTGATAGCTGGGACAATGATGTTGAGGTTGAGGCAACATTGCCAAATCAGATGGGGGCTGGTGTAGTGAACTCAGATTACACCAGTGAGGAGCTGTTAAGTCTGACTGAGTCATCATCTAGTGGCGATGAAGGGGTTGATGATAGTGACAGTGAAGGTGATAGTGATGCTTCTCATGGACATGTGGATAATGTCACTAATAGGAAGAAGTTTCCAGTGTTTAAACCAGTTTCTAATCCTGAGCACATGAGGTTTGAGAAGAATATGTTGTTTATTTCCCCTAAACAGCTTAAGGATGCTATCACTGAGTATGCAGTGAATGGTGGATGGGGGGTGAAGTTTGTGAAGAACGATAAATTAAGGGTTAGAGCCAAGTGTCAACCTTCCTGCAAGTTTATAGCTTACCTAGCAAAGCTGCCAAGGGAGATGAGTTACCAACTTAAGACCTTGAACTTGGAGCACACATGTACCAAGAGCTACAAAAATCCAAGGTGCACTACCAAGTTCCTTGCAAGGAAGTTGATGAAAAGGGTGAGGAGACAACCTAATATAAAGCTGAAGGAATTTCAAGAAGCAGTGCATGAGAAGTATGTGGTGAATATCAATGCTGGGAAGGCTAGTAGGGCTAGGGAAAAGGCTCAAGAGTTTGTTGATGGGTCTTACATAGAGCAGTACAATCAGCTCTGGGATTATTGTGCAGAACTGAAGAGATCTAGTCCCGGTAGTACAGTTCTGATGAAGACTCACACTTATAATGAGGGAGACTTGGCAGCTGAAATGGATTTACAGATAGGAGTGCCATACTTTGAGAGATTGTACATTTGCTGGGCTGGGTGTAAGGAGGGATTCTTGGCAGGCTGCAAGCCAATAATTGGATTAGATGCTTGCCATCTTAAAACCAAGGTGGGGGGGCAGCTGATTGTTGCAATTGCAAGGGACCCCAATGAAGAATATTTCCCTTTGGCTGTGGCAGTAATGGAAGCTGAAACCAAGGACTCATGGACTTGGTTTATAAACCTGTTACTTGCTGACATTGGTGACAGCAAGAGGTGGACATTCATATCAGACCAACAGAAGGTATTTCCATATTTTATGTTTGTTTATAACATGAGAAATATGAACAACAATTGTATGTGATGTATATATACTTACTTCTTGTTGTTTGCATTTGGCAAGGATTAGTGCAGTCATTTGCAGATATCTGGCCTCTTTATGAACATAGGTGCTGTTGTAGACATTTGTACAACAATTTGAGGAAGCACCATCCTGGTCTCCTAATTAGAGAATTGTTTTGGAGAGTAGCAAAAGCAACTTATGCACAGGAATTTGAGAGGGCAATGAATGAGATGAAAGATATTGATGAGGGTGCATACAATATGGGCTAGACACATGTTCAAGGGTGATGGGCTAAGTGATACTGTCCTCAACAATATGTGTGAAAGCTTCAACAGTAGGATCATAAAATTCAGAGGGAAGCCCATTATTAGCATGGTATGCAAATTTCCTATACTTTATGTATGTTGATCTGAGTTATATATTTTTGAGCATGCACTAATACGTGGGTTGTTTATATATGCAGCTTGAAGACATTAGGTTGTATTTGATGAATAGGTCCCAACAAAATAGATTGAGTATTTTGAAGGTAGAGTCTGAGTTGTGCCCTAAAGTATGTAAAAGATTGCATAGGGAGAAGATGAGTAGCAGTAAATGGTTGGCTTGTTGGTCTTCTAACACAAAATTTGAGGTTAAGAATGGGCTACAAAGTTTCATTGTGGACCTGGAGAAGAGGACATGTACTTGTAGGAAATGGGACATCACTGGTATTCCATGTTGCCATGCAATTTCATGCATATTCTTCAACAGGGAGGCAGCTGAGAAATACACCAATGACTGCTACAAAGTTAGCACATACAAGGCATGTTATGAGCCCATCATTGATCCCATTAATGGTCAGAATATGTGGACCCCAACTGGACTCCCACCTGTGCAGCCTCCAATAAAGAGAAGGCCACCTGGCAGGCCCAAGAAGAAGAGAGCAAGGGAACCCAATGAACCAAGAAGGGGTCATAGCAAGGGGTTGGGTATTGCCAAGAGGTGCAAGTCATGTGGGAAGATAGGCCACAATAAAAGAAGCTGCAAAGGTGAGGTTGGAGGGAATTCTTCACTGCCTACAGCTGCTGGTGGTGGTCCAAATAGTAGGAGTTCTAGCCAAAAACAAGTATAATACTTGTTTGTGCATTAATTTTTTTTTTTTTTTTTTTTTTTTTTTTTTTTTTTTGCACTTGTTTTAATTTTTTAATGTTAACTTGGGTGTATGTGCTGTTTGTAGACAACTAATGGGGCTCATGTTGGTGGAGTTGGTGGAGCAAGTGGAGGAGTGGCCATCAATGAGCCAAATCCACCAAGGGTACCACCTACCACACAAGCTGGAAGCAGTGCAGCAACTACCAGACAAGCTACAAGCAGTGCACCCCCTAATAGTACAACATCCAATCCAAGCAAGAACACACATGGAAATCCAAAGAAGAGAAAGAAGGGAATTGTCACAAGTGAGACCTTGAATGCATCAAGAAATGCATCTAGGTACAGAGAAGCATTGAGGTCTGAAGGGAGCCAGTCATCTGTGCATGGGCCAATGGGATAAGCTGGTGGAGACTGAGCAATATCCATTTCTTTGTTTTTTGTATCTTTGAACTTTTTTGTGGTAGTCAGTGTGAAAGGTTATAATTATGGCTGAATTATGTACATTTTGGTAGTGTTAAACTATGGCAGCTAAGTACTGCACAATGGACTTGTTAAAGTTTGTCAGTGGCAGCAAAAGTCCTTTTTGTTGGTAGTAATTATGGCTAAATTATGTACATTTTGGTAGTGTTGAACTATGGCAGCTAAGTACTGCATAATGGCCTTCTTGTTTTTGTTGCCTGAACAATGGCTAAATTATGCAAACGAAGTTTTTGTGTATTGTGATTTGTGTATGGCAGCTAAGGTTTTTGGGTATTGTGATTTTTGTATTGTGATTTGTTTAATATGGCAGGGATTGCTTGGGTTTTGTCAATGAATTGTGTATTGTGATTTGTGTATTATGGCAGGGGATTGCCTATATGGTTTGTGTATTGTGATTTGTGTAATATGGCAGGGAATTGTCTATATGGTTTTGTGTATTATGATTTGTGTATTTTGGACAAATTCATGTCTGTCATGCATATAGTGCAGTCTGGTTTGTGTATTGTGTTTGCACACAATGGTGCAGTCTGTGCACACAATCACCAATTCCCTGTGCATGTGAAACTAGTAAGTGTCAAGTATTTGGTAACTTTAGTTCAGTATTTTCCAGATTAAGTGTCAAGTATTTTTCAGATAACTTCAGTTCAAAGATGCAGGCTTGCAACTCGTGCCAGATTAGTGCAGTCATTTTCCAGTGGGCAGTTTGCACACAATGACTGAATTGGTAACTTCAGTTTAGTAAGTTACACACAATGACCATTAAGTTCATTCATTCATTACAAAACCAGATAACATTGAACAAAACCATGATAATTTCATTTCATTCATTCAAACAGAAATTACAAAGGTAATTGGTGGGATATAGTTTTCCACAAAATTCTTCACAAAATGCTCCACAAAATGCTTCATCAACAATGCCACAAGGAGCACAACTAAAATCACCATCTAACCCACCCATCTAAACCACCAAAACTAACCAAAACTAAAATTACACAAAGTCAGATCCCACATATCAGCAATGTCACAATCAGTACAACTAAAATCACCATCTAACCCACCCATCTAAACCACCAAAACTAAAATTACACAAAGGCAGATCCCACGCATCAGCAATGCCAAAATTAGAGACACTGTTAAACACTTCTCCCTCTTTTTGCAAGTTGAAACTTCAGCCTGGAGTCTAAGAATGGTCTGCCTCTGTTCTGGGATAAGGACCTTACCACGCGGACAAATCTCATCATCAACCCATTGAAAATATTTGCATTTTCGTCCAACTTGAAATTCAAACCAAATCAATCAATTCAAACAAAAAAAAAAAAAAAATCAATTCAAACCAAATCAATCAACCCACTAAAAAAACGAACTAAAGAAAAAAAAATTGAAATAACTCACACCTTACCCAGTAATTAGGACACCCATAGAACCTTCTTCCTGGATTGTTCTCCGTCCAGGAAACCACTAGAACTGGTTTACCAGGGCTGGGGCAATAACACGTGCGTAATGCTCTCCTCTTCAGGCTTACTGAGGATGATGAGCTTGATTCCATCGCTTCAAATGTGGTTTTGATGAGTGGGTGAGGCAGAGTTTTTGTCTATGAGTGATTTAGGGTTCTTTGTGTTTGATGAATGGGTGAGGCAGAGTTTTTGTCTGTGAGTGATTTAGGGTTTTTCTCAAGGGAATCTTACGGTTTTGGTCTGTGAGTGATTTACCCAATTTTTGTCTGTGAGTGATAGAGTTTTTCTCAGGGAAACGTTACGGTTTCAGGAAAATGGCTAAAGAACACGAGGATGAAACATTACGGTTTCAAGTTTCAGGGGAATGGGTTTTCAAGTTTCAGGGGAATGATTTTCTTACGGTTTTCAAGTTGGATTTTGGGGAAGAACACGAGGATGAAGACGACGCGGGCTGTTGGGGGAAGAACACGATTTGGGATTGTTAGGGTTTCGTTTCCAGGTGAAGGTGAAATTTGGGGATTTTCGGTGAAGGAGTGAAGACTGAAGACTGAAGGTAGTTATGAGTTCAGTCACGAGAGGGTCACGTGTGGGCTAAGTGGGCAGGAAAATGACGTGGCAAGAACACGTGAGGGTCATGTGAGGGCTAAGTCCGCGGGAGATGAGGTGGCAGTGTGTAAGTGGGACACGCTGGCTTTTTAATTATTATTATAATAAGTGGGTTTGATAGCTAGGACTTCCGTTTGCCAACTCAGCATTTTCTGTCACAGGGTTGACGGTAGGGACTATTTTAAAAACGATTTTTAAAAATTAGGGACTGACTTAGGACCTAAATCAATTTAGGGACCAAATTGAGAATAGACCCAAAATGTAGGGATCAAAAGTGCATTTTCGCCTAGTGAAAGATGTTCACACGCAAGACAAACACACTCAAACATAAAAATCCTAGAGAATCATCTCTCGTTGTATCAAAAATATTTGTGGCTTGTAGGCAAGTAGGCTTATGAATAAATTTAAAAATTAACTCCTCTAAATCCTATAAACCATTGTAGGACTTGCAACAAAAATAAAAACTATTAACATGTATAAATCATGGAGTTAATTAAAAAAAAATTTAATTTGATATGAGATATAGAATCACTAAAAATAACTATATACATAGAGGCGGGTTGGATCGGATTTAGGTGGTTTAAAAAAACTCAACCCGCCACCCAATCCTACCCACCACTTCAATAGTTGAACCCGCCCAACCCACTTGGATCGTGGGATTAAAAGCGCAATTGCTTCTTTTGGGCAGGTGAATGAATGCGACATACCATAAGGAGGAAGGCACGTCAGGGCAAAGACATCTTTGATAGTGAGTGTCATGACTCATGAAACCTTCAGAAAAGTGGAAACAAATTGGTCACAAGGGACCAAAACACTGGATTAACTTGGGGATCATACTTCGAGAGTAAAATGGCCTAGCGAATACCATTTGTTTCTCAGCTGTGTGTCCATTCGAGTCACCCAGAGCCCCCACACCTTCTCTTCTGGAGTCCAAGTCTTGAGCTTGACGCTACCATTCCAATCACTTCCCAAGAAATATCTCAAGATTGATAGGCAGGAGTACCAACGGTAAAACAAAGGAAATGATCGACCAAATCCCCTGGAAATTCGCCTAGAATCGCTACCCTAAGACCATATCCTGAAGCGTCAAAGCTCAAGAAGGAGGAAGAGCCTTCTTCCCCCTAACTTCAAGAAGCAAGACATAGGGGGTGAAAACTTTCTGGTCAGCAGAAATGGTTTTCATGATCTGAGCAGCCTCATCGCAATCCTTAATGGGTTCACTCGAAGCAGGATTGCTCATTCAAAGCTGAAATTTCTAATTTAAAAAAGCGTGAGCTTTCAGAAAAGTAGAAAAAGGAGGAAAAGTAACTTAAAAAATTAAAGAAAGTAAAAAGTAATGCTCGTGGATAATGACATTCACATTTTAGCTCATGAATCATCGAGAATCACGGAATATCCGGTGTCAATTGACACAAAATAAAAAAAAAAAAAAAAAAAAAAGAAACGTTTGGAATATTCTGTACTATTAATTACAGGATTTTATATTTAGGTTTTAACTTTTTCACACAAATTAGTTAAAAGAATAATTTACTGTTTCTAAGTTTTATGATTTTTCTCATTCAACCTAAAATTCAAGATGTTATCTCTATCTCATTTTTAAATAGTATTTCATGTTTCCTTACCTTTTTCTTTAAAAAATAAAATACACAGTTATTTATATATCATTTTTAAACATTATAACACTAAATCAAAAAAATAAATAAGAGTATTATTGCACGCGCACATGTGATAATACTAGTTTTAAATTAATATTGAATTGTAGTGGTGGTTTCTCTTAGACATTTTATCGTCAAATAAAACATTTGAAATTCAAATCTCGACCATACCAAAAACCAATTGATATATTGGCCTAATAATAAAGAGGCAGTCGAATAAGAGATTTGGATGGAGTTCAAACTCCATCTATACCAAAAACCAATTATTGTTTTAGTCTGATAATAAAGAATAGTCATCATAGGACAAACACCATTAGTTGAAAATCTATCGTATCTTGGGGGGGAGGGGGGGGCTTGGGGCTGTATAATCAGTACCAACCCACTTAACTTAGGCCCAAGATTAGCCTAAGTAGCCAAGGCCAGCCCAGAAGATTGAAGTGGGCCCAAATCCAATTGAGGTAAGCCCAACCCAACAATACGTATGTTAGGGCTTAGAAATTATCGTTCAGGGGAATTCCACGGTGTTCGGCCCACTACCGACCAATGAGACGGTGGGAAATCGACGATGAAATGATTAAATTCAGGTCAGTTCCCGAGAATTGTCAATGCCTTTAGGGAGCTCGCTGTCGAACGCCATTTGGCGTTTTGAACAAGTTTCAAGAGAATCTTCAGAAGATATGATAGTTTCTTGGAATTCTAAGGAAAAGTGGGATTGCATGGAAACTGGTGAAAAAGTAATGATTTGATCCCCACTAAGGAGAGACTATATAAGGGGGGTGAGGGCAGACAATTGGAGTTGGTTGGGAAAAATTGGGGGAAAGAGGGAGAAGAAGAGAAAACAAAGCGAGTGAGAGTGAGAAGGGGGGAAGTAAGATTAGAGGGGAAAGGGAAAGGGTGTTGGTTCAAAAACTCACAGAGATAACAAAAATTGGACTGTCCAAGTTGTGTTTGAAGCCATAATCCGTAGGATTGTCAGGAAACCCACTAATAAATAAATTGGGAACCTAAATCCTTTGTCCAGGAAATTAACATTCACAAGTTTGAGTACCACAGTATCTATCCCAAAAAATTTACTCTCTCACAAATCATCTCAATTGGACTCACCACAACACAAAAGGAAAAAGAGGGATCCTAAATTTTTGGGTAAAAACCTTGGTGCCCTTAACCTTATTGTTAGTGGATAGCCATTCACTTTTGATTTTTAGAGGGTACAAAAGATTCACTTGCATGATAGAGTACGTTAATATGGTTCTTGCCTATTCAGACCCAAAAAAATATATATGGTTCTTGCCTATGAGCTACACAATTTTTTCGACATAGGGCAAAATGTCAAAATCAAGGTTTTCAGACCCGGACCGTTCATTGAACCGTAAAAGGGAGAGGTTCAAGGTTTTTAAGGTCGAACCGAGGTTAAATCGAGGTCGAACCGTGATGACGTCATAATTAATTTAATAATTATTTAAATATAAATAAATATATTAAATTAGTATAAATAGAAAAATTAAATTAAATAACCCAATTAAATATAGAAATCTATCTTTCAAATGTATTTTTTCATATCATAATTTTCACAGTTATGTTACAAAACCATGCTTAAGTTATTATGCAACTTAATATGTAACATAAGTTATTATATCATAACTTTCAGTTAAGTTATGATATTTTTTCATTTTAACCCATTATTATATCTTGGATATTTTTTCCTCACCAGAGTCTCTTGTTTTGGTGGGCAAACAAACCAATAAAGCAAATAAAGAAAAGTAAAGAGTATTAATATAAAATGAAAGTGCTCAACTTCCAAGAATGCGTTGGCAGCACCTGCTCCACGAAAAGTGCTTCAAAGTTGGCATTTTACAGTTCAAAACTTCTCTTTACTTCTTTCTTTGAAAGTTTCAGATGCAGTGCTCAACACCTCAAGTGATTTCTATTCTTCTCTTCACTTGAGCATCCTCTGTTGTGTGCTTGTGAATTTCTGTTCTTTTCTTCCTTCTTCCTTTTTTTTTTTTTTTTTTTGGTCAACTTCTTTCATACTTAGGGTCATTTTCAGTCATGCCATTGCATACTCAAGGTCATTTTCATCAAGTATCAATCTTCTCATTACTAATCTTGCTTACAAGGTGTGAGAGCTCAGGTTCGGATCCTGGCAGCCGCATTTTTCTTTAATTCTTCCCTATTCCATGACCGATTGAACCAGCCTACGGTTCGTCCAGTTTTCCCGGTTGAATCCCGATTCGTCCTGTTCTCTCAGAATTCATGTATACCCAGTTCTCTATGCTTAAAAAACTGAATTTCAGTCCAGTTCTCGGTTTTCCCAATCGGACCGCCTAGTCCGGTCCAAGTTTCAAAACCTTGGTCAAAATGATTGCACATGGATAGTGGTGAAACTAGGAAGTCCAAGTTAAAAAGATCGAGGATTTTCAAATCCCAGGAATAACAAAGGAAATCCCAAGTTGAAGTGCAATTTTACAATTCTTTTATGAACCTTCAAGAATCAAGGTTCATATATCACATAGGCAAGAAGAGAATAGTATTAAGGAATTTTTTACAATTCTTTTATGATTTTATACTTCTTGAGTTATTTCTTTTACTTTGTACCCAAAAAATAATTTTAAGCAATTACATATTTGGCCAATTTGGGAGGCAGTAGTTGGCAACTTGGACACACCCTCTAATTTGGCAAAATATGCTACTTTGGTTTTGGAGTGGTACCAATTTCCTAATTCATTTTTTCCACTCTTTTTGTAAAGACCAAACTGTCTTGCTTTTTTTATTTACAATAATAAATCTGATCGTACAAAAAAAAAAAATTTCTCAATTATTGAGATGATATGTGTAAGGACTAGTTTTGAATTTCTAGTCCAAAGTGTGAATAGACTTAGGCCCAAAAAGCCCAAAATAATAAATTTATAGAGAATGAGTTAGAAAATTGGGTTTTAGTTAATCAAACAACAAGTTAAGTAGGCTGGTGACAAAAGAGTGAAAATAGACAAGTTTGAACTGAAGAAAAAAAGTCCTCAGCAAAGTTTGAGGAGACTGGTTCTTGTATAATGCTTTCAAATATGGTTACAAGTCTGGTTCTAGATTGCTACAGTGTTTCCCTCAGCAAAGTTTGAGGAGACTGGTTCTTGTATAATGCTTTCAAATATGGTTACAAGTCTGGTTCTAGATTGCTACAGTGTTTCTTTCTTAGTTTTGCGATCCCCTCGTCTCGTTGCCCCCTCCTTCTTTTATACCGTATTTCCTTTTCATCCCTACCTTCCACGTGCGTGCCAGATGGTTGGTGTTGATACTTGTCCCATCAACACCTCCCACAAGTCTTCATGTAGTAGTTGTAAGGCTGAAATTCACTGTTCAGTTATTACCTCCACATTAATGCGGCTAGGGAGTTAGCTACAGTGCATTTAATGCGAAGGTAGCAGCTTTCTCCTTAGATATTTCAGGACACTTTCCTGTCCTGAGCTCCCATAGCGCTTATCCATATCAACTGGGTGTTTCTGTGACGTTTTCCCGAACGGCAGACCACCTCTACTGACCTCAACCTTGGTAAGCCAAGGAGTCTCTTATCCTCGGCACAACCCCCTGGGCCGTTATGATCTAAACTGACTTCTCCGTTTGCCAACATGGGTTCTTTTGACAGCGTTTACCCCCCTCGAATGCCTTCAGTCCTCAGCTTAGGCCTTAGGTCCATTATATACATAAATAATGGGCTCTGGGGCCCAATGCCCCTACAATAGCCCCTTGAGATTCTTTAAAAGATGTAATAGTGTGTTAATTTCCCCATAGCATCTGGTCCGAGGACTTCAGGCATGACTGTGGTTCGATTTAAACACTTATAAAAGATCGAATAATGAGAAGTATACTGCCTTTGATAAATAAACATATTGACAAAAGAGACTTTCATTAATAATAATATCTTTTCAGGTTGTTTACATTCCACGGGCGTGGTATTACATGCTCATCTAAGTCTTCTAGAAAATATGCTCCGATACCAGCCACCGAGGTGATGTGATATGGTCCTTCCCAATTAGGCCCTAGCTTTCCCCATGCTAGGTTCTTCGCAGTACCCAGAACCTTTCTCAACACCAAGTCAACAGGCATTAATGGTCTCAGCTTTATGTTAGCATCATAACCTTGCTTAAGCTTATGTTGGTAGTATGCCAGTTGGACCATTGCATTTTCTCTCCTCTCCCCAATCAGGTTTAAGCTTTTTTCTAGCAATCCATTGTTATTACTCAGATCAAAAGTACTTGTCCTTAGCGTCGGGAAGCCAGTCTCTAAAAGAATAATGGCTTCGGCTCCATATGTCATTGAGAAAGGAGTCTCCCTTGTCGACCTGCGAGGTATGGTTCGGTATGTCCACAAGACGTGTGGCAGTTCTTGCACCCATTTTTCCTTCGCATTGTCCAACATCTTCTTGAATCCGCTTACAACGACCTTGTTAACAGCCTCGGCTTGTCCATTTCCTTTGGGATAGGTGAGGGTAGAATATCTATTTGTAATTCCCAGGTCACAACAGTATCTCTTGAAAGATTAGCTATCAAACTGAAGGCCGTTGTCCAAGATAAGGGTATGAGAGACTCCGAATCGTGTGACAATGTTCTTCCATACAAACTTCTTGGCATCCACATCTCTGATGTTTGCTAGAGGCTCGGCTTCGACCCACTTAGTGAAGTAGTCCGTGCCGACCAGTAGGTATCTCTTGTTCCCTGCTGCCTTGGGGAAAGGGCCCACTGTGTCTAAGCTCCACTGAGCGAATGGCCAAGGGCTGGACAGTGGATTTAGGGCTCCCCCCGATTGGTGTATGTTTGGTGTGAATCTTTGGCATTGGTCGCATTTCTTTATATATTCTTGTGCTTCCCTTTGCATATTTGGCCACCAATAACCTTGAGTGATGGCTCTGTGCGCCAAAGATCTACCTCCGGTGTGGCTCCCGCAAATCCCCTCATGTAACTTGATGTCAAAAGCCCCTAGAATTGTGGCCCACTTAGCAATCTTCCCCGTGTAATCAGCACTCTGGAGTAAAGCTCTGAGCGAAAGCTGAATTAGGACGATAACCGCGTGTGCTTGGAAGTAATAGGGGAGTTTGCGTGTGGCGTGTACCACTGCCAAAATAGCCTTTTCCAGCAGTAGATAACGAATCTCGACATCATGCAGTGACCTGCTGACATAATAAACTGGCTTTTGTGTGCCACCATCAACTCGTATCAGGACCAAGCTTACATCATGTGGGGCAACAGCAATATAAGCGAACAAGACTTCGTCAACCTCAGGGCTGGACATGATAGGAGGTCAAGAGAGATAATCCTTAAGTTGTTGGAAGGCCAAAGCACACTCCTCGGTCCACTCAAACCTCTTCCATTCATTCATCAGTAGGAAGAAGGGTCTACACCTATCCGCCGACCGAGAGATAAACTGGTTCAGGGCAGCATTCATTCCGGTCAGTTTCTGGACTTCTTTGGGATTCCAAGGTGGTTGTAAGCTGTTGATCGCTTTAATCTGGTCAGGGTTAACTTCAATTCCCCTATGGGTTACTATGTAGCCCAAAAATTTGCCTGATCCCACACCAAAGGAACATTTGGAAGCGTTGAGGCGCAATTTGTGTTTTCTCAGAATTTCGAAGATGTTCCCGAGGTCCCTTAAGTGTTTGGACACTAACTTGATTTTTACCACCATGTCGTCTATATAGACCTCGATGCTCTTCCCCAACTGCGGTTCAAACATCCTAGTCATCATCTTTTGATAGGTAGACCCTGCATTCTTCAAACCAAACGGTATCACTTCGTAGTGGTAGTTTCTGGTGGGAGTGACGAAAACTGTCTTCTCCTGATCATCCAGGGCTAGTGGTATTTGGTGGTATCCCTGAAAGGCGTCTAGGAAGCTTATCCTAGGATGGCCTACGATTGCATCCACCAGCTGGTCTATCTTAGGCATAGGGAAAGGATCATTTGGGCAAGCCCTATTCAGATTTGTGAAGTCCACACATACTCGTCATTTCCCACTCTTTTTCTTCACCACCACGGTAGTGGCCAACCACTCAGGGTAAAATGCCTCATTGATAGCCCCTACTTGCTTTAGTTTATTCACCTCATCTTTGACAGCATCAGAGTGGTCCCTAGACGAGCGCCGATAAGGTTGCTTCTTGGGAGTAACAGAGGGATTAACGTTTAAATGATGACAGATGAAACTCGGATCCACCCCCGAGGCTTCGTAAGCATTCCATGCGAAGACATCAACGTTTTTTCTGAGGAACTTTATCAGCTTTTCCTTCTTTGGAAGAAGTAGCTAAGCTCTGATCTAAAAGAATTTCTCCAGATCGTCACCAATAACAACATTTACCAAACCTTCACATTTCACCTCCTCGTCCGACCTATCAACAGGCAACGTCAGAGCTTTTAATTGCTATAAGCCCCCTTTGGCATGGGCCGAGGACTCGGCCTCAAGCTGATGTCGGATGGTAGTAACTAGGCATTGCCTGGCCACAGATTGGTTTCCCAGGATCTCCTTAACCTATCTTTCGGACGGATATTTCACCTTCTGGTGTCGAGTAGAAGAAGCGGCTCCTAGAGTATGAAGCCAAGGTTTGGCCACAATGGCTGTGTAGGGTGAATAGGTGTCTACCACTATGAAGTCCACCTCCACTACTTCTGAACCAGTCTACATGTGTAGCCTAATTTGGCCCTTCGAGATGACGATCTTCCCATCAAAACTTACTAGGGGCGAGTTGTAGGGTGTAAGGTCCTCCGGTCTCAAGCTCAACCCCTTGTACAGATCGGGGCACATTATCTCGGCACCACTGCCTTGGTCCACCATCACCCTCTTCACATCATACCCCTCAATTCTGAGCGTGACCACCAAAGCGTCATCATGGGGCTGTATGGTTCCGATCTTACCCTCTTCTGAAAAACCCAGTGTTGGTTGGGTGTTCGCTCTAGCCCTCTTCGGCTCTGGATTAGGGTCCTCGGTGGTCAGCCAAGCCACAGACATCACTCTGGAAGGACAGGACCCGGTCCTCCCTGGTGTGGCAAAGATGACGTTTATCGTGCCTAATGGAGGTATTGAATAAGCATCTCTCTGTGGTTCCTGACCGGTCTAACTCCCGATGTGGCCACTAGAATGATGTAAAAGGTGCTTCAACTTTCTTTCCCCTGACCAGCTGGTCCAAATGGTCCCACAGGTTCCTATAATCTTCTGTAGTATGTCCCCGGTCTTGGTGATATTGGCAATAGAGGCTCTGATTGCGCCTCATAGGGTTTCCTACCATCTTGTTTGGCCATTTGAAGAACCTAATGCATCGGCTCTCGGAACACCGCGTTGACCGCCTGAGCGTTAGCAAGCCCTAGCTGCTCAGCGTAGTCCTTCCTAGGCTGATTGTTATTGTACATATCCGACCTGAAATCCCTCATCTCCTGAGGGATAACCTTCACCTTACCTTTCCCCTGCTGCTGGTCTTCTTCAACCCTCTTATACTTGCCAATCTGTTCCATGAGCTGGCGCACGCTGGTGACAGGTTTTCCTGTCAAGGACTTCCTTAAACCATGATCGGTTAGAAGGCCACTCTTGAAAGTACTGATGGCAACGTCATCAAAGTCGCCATCTATCTCATTGTACATTTCCTAATATCTGTTCGAGTACGTTTTCAGGGTCTCCCCTTCTTGCATGGACAAGGACAGTAGGGAGTCTAAGGGCCAAGGGACTCTGCTACAAGTGATGAAGCGAAAGCCAAATGCAACATGCCCTTAGGCCATCGAACCACCTTATGGCCACGGGTCCTAGACTGGAAGGGAACACCTTGCATATCAAGGCCTCGTCTTTGGAATGGACAGTCATTCTCTGGTTGAAATGGCTCACATGCTCCACTAGATCTGTCCGACCATTGTAGATGGTGAACGTTGGCTGGTTGAACCGCAAAGGTAGTTTTGCGCCCTCAATCTTGTATGTGAAGGGTGACCTGGAAATCTGGTTTAACGCCTTGCTCATAGCGTCATTTCCCAGGCTTCTGCGTGGCGGACTCTTATGCCTACGCTTGTGGTGGTGCTCCTCCTCGTAGGAGAAAGACTCGCTAGGCGGGGTACGAGACCTTCACCTGTAGCTAACGTCCCTTTTGTCACCAGAAGAAACGTTTGAGTTAGAGGGGGATCACCTTCGCCGTGCATGGCACAACTCCCTCTTCAACCGATTAATCTCCAGTTGTATGCCCTTATTACTCTTCGCATAGGAGATACGGCTTCCACCTCGAGGTTGACTCCTATCAGTATGTGTGGTATGCACACTTCCTTCGCGGTCACCTCCCCGCTCAAGGTTGACAAAGGGGTCGCCCTGCTGGAATCCCATAGATTCTGCTTGGTGTGGACCTGAACCTACCATAGTTAATCGCTGCACTCACTATCGCACAAGTTCTTCCTACAAACAGCGCTAATTGTAAGGACACGTTCTGTGGCCCAAGCCCAAAATGTAAGGGATGTTGGCCCGGTGAGCCTAGTACAATAAATTTGTAGAGAGTGGGTCAAAGAACTAGGCCCTAATGAGCTTAACAACGGCTAGTATGGACTTGGGGGATGATCAAGCAAGAACCATACACATAGGATTGAATGAATTCATGGTCCAAGGAGGCAAATCTTATTATAAATCAATAAAACTGATTACAAGTGCAACTTTGATTGCTACAGTATCCTCCCTTTCCTTTTCCGATCCCCCTTCCTTCAAGGGTCTCTTACATTATATACCTCATTCCCGATGATCTTGGCCCTCCATTTGTCAATCATCCAAGCCACTACTCGAGTGCCTGTCCCATCAGACACCTATTCTGGCTCTCTATGAGTTGCGATAGCCAAGGAAGCACTGTCTAGGGGTCTTCTCCACATAAATGCAGCCAAAAAAGTAGCTGCAATGCATTTAATGCGGAGGTAGCAGCTTTTCCTTAGATATTTTTGGGTTCCTTTCCTTCTCGTGTGGTCATGAGGCATGCTTCTAACACTGAAGCTTCTATGTAGGTCATTTTCATCGTTGGAATGCGTATCTGAGCTATATTTGTCATGGCTGAGGAGTAATTCTTCCTCAAACCGCCTTCTACCCCTTTCTTATTCATGAGACTCTAAACTGGAATCCCTCATAACTAATTGTCCCTCCTTGGACATGCCAACGTCCTCAGACAAGGCCTAAGGCCCAATATATAATTTTGGGCCCTTATCCCTACAGTTCCATTTTAAATAGTTCAAAATGCCACATACGCCAAATAGTTTGATAAATACCAAAAATTGTTATTGAATTGTTGACGAATCTGTGAGGAGAACGGTGTTATAAAGTGGGGAAGAAATTGGGAGAAAAAATAGAAGAGAGGCAGATAGAGATGGAAATCTGTGGGAAGAGAAGAGGCCAGAGGGAGTGATAGTGAGGGTGTGAGAAGAGAGAAAAAAACAAAAGGAAGAGAAGAAATGAGAGAGTTTATTGTGAGAAAGGCTGAATAAGCGAAAGAAAATATTGTTTCCTGAGTCAGAAGAAGATAATATTTATAGAAATTATGCGAAACATGAGAGAGAGATTGTTTTCCAATTTTTTTTTTCGAAAACAATCTATAGAAAATAAGCTTTATTTTTATAAGAGTTTTCCGCTGACCAAAGATAGTTTTCCGTTAACCAAATTTTTTTTTATGTTACCAAACACTGAAAAATGTGAAAAACTATCTTTATAGAAGGTTTTCTAGCGGAACAAACAGAGCGGTAGTAAGTTATTATTAGTTATAATTTGAATCCATAATTAAAATCACAATTTTTTTCACCAATAACAATTTGTCACTTAAAATTTGTTATAAAAGTATTGTAAAAATATTGTAAACATAGTGTATATATAGGCTCTGCCATCCATTCTTTAGATAGTCTT
Organism: Quercus aquifolioides; assembly: GCA_019022515.1. Lineage (NCBI taxonomy): Eukaryota > Viridiplantae > Streptophyta > Magnoliopsida > Fagales > Fagaceae > Quercus > Quercus aquifolioides. Next base: position 63,713,402 of record CM032328.1, on the reverse strand, counting down.
TCTTTTTTCTTTTTCTTTTTTTTTTTTTTTTTTTAAATCAAGATTGGGTCGTTATTATGACACCTAGAATTAGGGTTTCTTTCAAAGAAAATGCTTTGATGTACTCCTAGATCTCATACGTTATGAATGAAAATAATCTGTCATATTCTTATTAGTGTTTCGTACTTTCACTTTGTGTGACAATTTTTTTTTTTTTTTTTTTTTAAAGTTTCAACTTATGGCATCTGCTCCTGATGATAACCCTTCATCATTAGACTAAAACACCAATCAATTTTTATATGACATTAATTGTAATATATCATGTACACTTAAGTTAGTTATATTTATAAAGGTTTCTCAAAGGGGTGTGTATATATATATATAGTATAATACTTATAGTAGTGGGAGGTAAGGTTTAAACGTTTAACTATGATAAAACATCCAACTTTGCATGGCTTTAATATTTTTTTTATTTTTTTTTATTTATGGGAATAGAAGATAGAAGAAAATAAGTTGAAGTAGTCAACTTAAAAAAAAAAAAAAATGTTCCCTTCATCTTATCCTTATTTGATCCAACTCTTTGCATTTACACTAGAATACATTTGATTCTCAAAATAAATAAATAAATACATTACAAAAAATTATTTAAAAAAAAAAAAAAACCTTGAACCCATTTGGGATCAGATTTGATCTTAATAGCCACCTGACTAAAAGCTGATAAAACTGCACGGGTGATGTGATCGAGGTCAGTATGTCACTGAATATTTTGTCAATTGACATTAGATTAGACTCCGCATTACCTCATATTCCTTAAGAACACGAGGAAAATGTTTAAAATTTTGAAATTTGAAACAAAGAAAGGTTATATTATATATGTTAGTGTAAATGGATGGTAATTTGTAATAACAATATAAAATTTGGATAACAAAATTTTTGAAATATTTTAAAGAATTAAAAAAAAATCATAGAAATTTTGGAATAAGAATGAGTAGTACTTACATGAGTTAGTGGGTTTTTTTTTTTTAAAGAAGTAATTTTGTATATTTTTTTAAATAGAGATAATTGAAGTATTTGAATTCAAATAAATAACAAATATATATAGGAATCAAATATTTGAATACAAATAGGCGGTGAGAATAACAATTTTTTTTCCCTTTTGTATGTGAGATAATATTACTATTTTAACATTTTTTACTTTTTTGTAGGAAAAAAAAACTAAATGAAAGGATATGTTATTTCTGAATTTATATGAAAATATTTGAATACACTAAAAATTAAAAATGAAACATGAAAATTCTCTCGATAATAGTATAAATAAATTATTAATATAATAGATAGACAATTCATTACTGACAACGTTGAGACTCTTTTTTTATTTTAAGGCGATAGAGACAACGATGAGTATTACCTAATATTGGAACACGTACAGATCCTTTCAACGTTTCCTACTAAGAAAAAAGGGTCACATCCCTTAATTTCTCACTATACTAGTCAAAAAAATCATTAAACTACTAATTTTAGCTGATTTACTGTATATAAAAATTGAGTACAGTAATTTTGACAAATATTTTTTTAGCCTAACATTTGAATTAATTAAGGGTCTGTTTAGATACCGCTTATTACTGAAAATTGAAAACTAAAAACTAAAAATACTGTAGCAAAATAATTTTTAAACGTGCGAATAGTACCGTGGGATCCAATTTTAATTTTTTTTTTTTAAAAAGTACTTGTAGTCTTGTGAATAATGCACGGGATCCACCAAAAAACGCTTGGACACACAACGCTGACGCTGGACGCGTTGTCCAAACGTTCACTAAGTTAGACTTTCGATTTGTATAATTTTTTTTCTTTACATTTTTTTTTTTAAATTTCCCCTTGGCCATTTATCTTACGTGCCCGTTTGTTTGGGCGTTTTGAGCCCAAAAGTTACCTTTTCAAAAAAGCCAGCCCAAAAATAGTGTTTGGTGAGTATAAAACGCAACTTTTTGGAAAAAGTTGCGTTTTATATTTGTGAAGAAACGCACGTTTGAGTTTTGGATGTGTTTCGATCCATTTTGTAAAAGTTGGTGTGGGCGTTTGATATATATCCGTTGAGGGTGAGTTCAATTACCAAATTGCCCTTCAATAAAGGGTAAGCTCCAAACCTATATCATCTGCTGCCGCCACTGGCTCAGCCAAATCCATCTCCTCAGCCACCGTTGTCTCCTTCAAATCCGTCTCCACAGCCACCTCTGGCTCTGCCTAGTCCATCTCCTCTGCCACTGCTGGCTCTGCCGTCAGTCTCCTCAGCCACCACAGGACCCAAAAAGTCTGTATCTTCCGCCGCAGGGCTTGCCAAATTCGTTGTTTCCTTCGCCAAGTCCGACACTTCCGTCTCCTCCATTGGAAAACCTATCCCAAACCCAACTCAAAATCAACCCAAAACAAAATCAACTCAAAATCAAACCCAAAATCCACATAAAATCAACTCAAAATTAAACCATTAACTGAAAACCCATAACCCAAACCCAAAATCAAAATCAAATACAAACCCAATGTTTCAATCATCTTCATCTTCATCATCATCATCATCATCTTCTCTCTTCCTCTCGGCTTTCGAATTGTCAAAAAAAAAAAAAAAAAACTCAACGGTGGAACGTTCTGGAGGAAGTAAAAGAGAAAAAGGGGAAAGAAAGAACACAAAATGAAAAGTGGAATGTTCTGGAGGGGAAAAAGGGGAAAGAATGGAAAAAAAAAAGAAAAAAAAAAGAGAAGGGTACGTGTGTGGAGGAGAAAAAAAGAGGGAGGGGGAAAAAAAGGAAATGTTATCACAATATTTTCACAATTCTTTCACAATAAATTTTAAGGGGTAGGTTATTATTAGCTAATATTGGTGAGAAAAAATAATTTTTTTTAGAAAGAGAAAAAAATAATTTTAACAGTACATTAAAATTAAAATCAGTATCAATTTTTATCACAATATTTTCACAATACTTTCACAATAAATCTTAAAGGGTAGGTTATTATTAGCTAATATTGGTGAAAAAAAATAATTTTTTTAGAAAGAGAAAAAAGTAATTGTAATAGTACGTTCAAATTAAAATCAGTATCAATTATCACAATAATTTCACAATACTTTCACAATAAATCTTAAGTGGTAGGTTATTATAAGCTAATATTGATGAGAAAAAAATAATTTTTTTAGAAAGAGAAAAATTGATTTAAGTATATGAAGTAGTTGATTTAAGTATGAAATAAACTCACATCCAAAAAATATATATATATGAACTAAACTTCCTTATATATACATTGTCCTTTTTGGTAATTTATCCCTAAAACTGCCACTTTTATAAGTGCTAACCAAACACTCAGTTTTTTCAAAAAACACTTTTTAACAGTTTTTACCAAACACTCAGCTTTTTTAAAACACACTTTTTCATTATGCACTTTTTAAAAACTTCATTTTTTCATTGTGCACTTTTACAAAAAGCTTAACCAAACTCACCCTACATGGCTCTCGATTCTCAAGTTGAGTGTAATATTAAGAGTGAGTTTGGTTAAGCTTTTTAAAACTGGGCTTTTTGAAAAAGTGGAGTTTTCAAAAAGTGCAGTATGAAAAAGTTTTTTTTTTTTTTTTTAAATTGAGTGTTTGGTAAAAACTGTTAAAAAGTGTTTTTTGAAAAAACTAGGTGTTTGGCTAGCACTTATAAAAGTGGTGGTTTGAGTGATAAATTACCAAAAAGGACAATATATATATAAAGTATTGTGAAAATAATTTCTAAAAAATTATTCTAAAAAGAACTTTCAAAGTTTCTAAAAAAATTATTTTTTTCTCACAAATATTAACTAATAATAACCTACTACTTAAGGTTTATTATGAAAATATTGTGAAAATATTGTGGTAGCATTTCTCAATTTTAATTTCTCATTCTTTATGTTATTTTTCCCTTATTTCTTTACTTTTTTTTTCCATCTGTATTTCCTTCTCTCTCTTTTTTCCCTCTTTTTTTCTCCTCCACACACGTACCCTTCTCTTTTTTCTTTTTTTCCTTTTTTCCCCCTTTTTTCCTACCACTTCTTTCATAACATTTCAGTTTCCTTTTTTTTGTTCCTTCTTTCCCCTTTTTCCCTACCACTTCCTCCAGAACGTTCCAATTGCCGCAAAGCACTTTTTTCTTCTTCTTCTTCTTCTACTTCTTCCTTTCTCTCTTTTCTCTTACCACTTTGTCTGCAAGTTTCTTTCCCTCTATCCCATCAAAACACACAAACTTAAAGGTCACACACACCACACCATTTGATTCTCATCAAACGAAGATAGAGGGGGAAATCCAAAAGGGAGGAATGGGTCAGATCGGTGCTTGATCTCTGCCTTCACCGCTGCCTGTCTTCCTCCTCACCATTGCTTAATCTCTTCCCCACTGCCAATGACATGCGGTAGAAATGGGTTAGATCAATTTTTTTTTTTTTTTTTTTTTTTTGGTTCTGATTTCATTATTGGGTTCCTTTGTAAAATTGTGTTATAAACAAAGGGATAAGAGGAATGAGGAATCTGGCGTGAGAACATCTTCTGATGTATCAAAGGGTAAAGTTAGATTTTCAGTAAAATGTGAAAGACAATTTGGTAATTGCACACAGAGTCCAACGGATATATAAATCAACACGCACGGGCTTTTCCAAAATGCTCCTCATAGCTCCATTCTGCGAATGCGCATTCTCTTCACAAACCCAAAACGCAACTTTTTCCAAAAAATTGGTTTTTATACCTAACCAAACGCATATATTATATTTATAGTTTCAAAACGTGCTTTTTGGGTTGAGAAAGCTGAAACAAATACGTACTAAGACAGTCTATTTATATACTTTCAAATATCAAGTTTTACTCTCCCACCCAAAAATCGCTTTCACTAATAATATCAAGTTCCTTCTTCTTCTTCTTCTTTTTTCTTTTTTTTTTCTTTTTTTTTTTTCCATTTTGTACTTAAAAATATATGAGTAATACTACAATTATAAACTATTTTATAATATTTTTATAAATTGTTGTTGTGACCCACTACTAATATCAATTTTTCATTTATCAATAGTCACTCACTACATTATCAATTTGTAAAAAAATTTGTAAAATAGTTTTTTTTTTTTTTTGAGAATGTTGTAAAATAGTTTGTATCTCTAGTATTATTCAATATATATATATATATATATATATATATATATATATATATATATATATATATATATATATAAGGTTTTTCATAAGAAAACTTGGGTATAAACTTTTTTTTTTTAGAAGAACTTGGGTATAAATTAAGGACATCATCCAAAGGCCCCTTATATTTTATTATATTTTTTTAAATTTTGGGGCCCTAGCCTATTCTTTTTCTTTAATTTTGTTTAATCGTAATTTTTATTATTTTACTTAAAGGGGTTGATACCTATAATAAGGGAAATCCTATATATTGACATTGGAACTTTGTGTTTCCCTACCCCCAAAAGGCCAAACTATGATGGAATTGAAAGATATTAATTATAATTAAGTGTTTTTTTTTTTAAAAAAAAACTCAATCGTTTTACTAACCCATCTCTTTTCTTTTTTTTTTCTTTTTTTAATTTTATATTTATAAACTTGCTAGCCTATTTCTTTTTCTATTATTGACTAGTTTTTATTTGGTGAGACTTTTCATCGTTTTATAAGAGTATTTTAGCTTTTAAAACGCATAAAGTATTGTACAACTCGTCTGATAATAAGTGTTTAGGAGTCACTTTATGAGAAACAACGTTTAAACACCACTTTTACTATTTTAAAAAATAGTATATGTATTTTCACAATATTTTTTTATCTACACATTTTCATAATACTTAAACAACATTACTAAAAATCTCTTACCAAATTGGCCCTAACTTCTGAACTAGATTTCAACTTTTTTTAGGATCTAGCCCACTTGACAACAAAATCTACTAAAAATGTATAATTTTAAGTCAATAATTTATAGTATTATTAATGAGTGCAATGATGTACCTATTAAGAAAGAATCTAATGGGTCGCATAATATTGGGAAATAAAAAAAAAATCAAATAAACAACAATCCTATTAATGAGTGTCTAAAGGAAGTGATTACAATTGAGTTTTTTTTTTTACTATAGTAGTTTTTTAGGTGCGGTTGCGCATAATATATTAAAAAAAAAAATTTGTTTACTTGTTTTTGTTATTTTTCAATGCAGTGTGAGCCATTAGATTCCTCCTTAATAGATGCACGAATGCATCATTTAACAAAAGCCGTAAATAAATATTTCTTTAAGAGATTAAATTCTATAAGAACGTGGTGTAAAACTCATGTTTTACCCCTCTAATCCTAATATGCCACATCATCTTATCACATATTTAAGAATAAACATAATCACACTCAATCAATTCTAATACCCATATATAAATCTAACTAAATTAGGGATTTATTGAGATGTTATTATGTGTGGTAGGATATATTAAATTTTAAGTAAAATACTGATGTGGCAATCACTTATTGGATGATGTAAAACATGGGTTTTACACCCCATCCTCATAGAATTTAATCTCTTTCTTTAATTGAATGTTGTTCAACTCCCCAAAAAATCTTATCGATTACAATAAAATACTTAATCTTAACTTATGCACTGAGACAGTTGTTAATCACACAAATAATATATCTATATATCTATATGTGTGTGTAGATTACTGTGCTTCTATGGGAATTTTCAAGCATTTCATGGAATGAGGCTTTTCAAAATAAATATTTTTTAGCCTACCATTTGAATTAAGTAAGTCAGACTTTTGGTTTGTATTTTTTTTCTTTACATTTTTTTTTAATTTCCCCTTGGCCATTTATTTTACATGGCTCTCAATTCTGAAGTTGCGTAACATGAAGACAGTCTATTTATGTACTTACAAATATCAAGTTTTACTCTCCCACCCAAAAATCGCTTTCACTAATAATATCAAGTTCCTCCTTCTTCTTCTTCTTCTTCTTCTTCTTCTTTTCCTAAAATTATATGAGCAATGCTACAGTTGATCTTAGCCCTACATTTGTTGATCAAGCAGGTCACTACTTGAGTGCTTGTCCCATCAGCCGCCTTCCCATTCTTTCTGTGGGTTGCAGCAACCAAGGTTGCACTGTTCAGGGGTCATTTCCTCATTAATGCGGCCAGAACGTTAGTTGTGGGCATTTAATGTGGAGGTGACAGTTCATCCTGGACTTGCTCCTCCACCATGCTTCCATGACTGACACGTTGTACTTGTTCTTTCTCTTTAGATGCCCTGGAATGCTGCCTGTGGGAGCCCGTTACTTTCTCCTCCCACGGTCTTGGTTGGCCGAGGACAGGGTTGTCCTCGGCAAGGTTCCTGGGCAATTTAGACTTTTACACTTCGTCCTCGGGCATTTCTTCCTCCTCGGCATGGGCCCTGGGCTTGGTATAAAGTGGACTGGGGTTGCCAAATTCTCTGACCCCACAAAAAGAATAACATCTATTCAAGATTAACAAAATAAAATATATAAAATGATTTTTTCCTAATATTGTTTTACGCAATCATTTGTGATTTATCAAAATATGAAATTTAACATTCTTTAGATTGCAGAAATTATCTATGATTGATTCTGTATTAAATGTCTCAACAATTTTACTTTCAATATACAAACCAAAGATCCATTAAAAATCATCTTAATTTATTGAGAAACGTTTTTAAATAATATTCGCAACTAAAAATAACTGTTTCATAATTCCTGTAAAAACTAGAAATATATATAGTACAACCATTCTATAAAGGAAATAGCATAAAATGCAAAAATAAAAGTCATATTTATTATCATTATATGTTAAATATTCTTCTTTTTATAAAAATGATTAGTGTTGCCAAGTATGTTTTTTCTTAAATAAACACCCAAACACATAGACAAAAAAATAAATAAATACCAAAAAACAATCCTTTAGTTTTTTCTAATTTTTTATTATTATAAAGTTTCAACATATGACGTCTATTTCTAATTATTGTTTTTTTATCATCAAACAAAGACATCAATCGAATGTTGGTGTAGGTAGGGATTAAAACTCAGATTACTTATTCAACAATTAAAAACTTAACCAGTTGAACCAATTGGAATTCACATCAATTTTTTAGTTGGAACTAAACAATACGCTCTTATTCAAAACCCAAATGTTCAAAATTTTAACTTTTGGTCCCAAATATCAAACATCCAACTATAATGCTAAATACATATGATCCAAGTGGCCATTAAAAAAAATTGGGATATCTTTCAAATATATATTGTTAAAAAAAATAGACACGTTTTAGGGCGCCATGGCTGCTATAAAAGTGGCTCCGCCACTAATGTAAGTACCAATCGAATATTGCAAGATGTTTTATACACCCACCCACCAAAGAGATACAAATCGCAAATTGGCAAGTCTTTTCTGTCACATATTAGGTTCGATTAAACCATGATTATAGAGTCTGTCTTTTCATTTGGGCCATCATTTTATTTTCATTTTTTACATGATAAAGTGCCTCAACGATTGCTTAGTTGCCAATATATTCAAACAAACACATTATATTTTCAGATGAAAAGTAATTGTCTTAGTGACTAATGGGATAAAACACCATCAGATCAAAGTTTTATACATTTTAGAATTCTCCATTCCCTCAAGGCCTCAATTAAAACAGGCGGCTAACAAAATATATGCATGTGACTTATTTCTCTGGTTGTTACGTTTCTTCTTATTATTTGACTTTTAAAAACGAGAACAATTCAGGTCATTTTTTAGACAAAGCTTATCAGCCCCCATGCTTCTCACTAATCACTATAATACAGTGTGAAAAGATCTCCAATACAAAATTGATTCCCTTATTATCGGCATCATGCTTCTCACTAATCACTATAATACAGTAGTTATTTGGTAATTTGTTAAAGAGTATTTTTTTTCCCACGAAAAAGACAAAATTTGAGCTCTAGAAATCATTCTCACATAGGAGGGAACAATATGTCATGTGGATCGTGTGGTTGATTTTTTTATTCCAAATTTTGTTTATTTTATTAGGGAGAAAAAACATATGAAACAAGTTACGATTGATAAAATACTGAATGGGAAACATACATTTTAAAAAAAATTAAAAATTAAAAAGCTTTCATTCTAGTGGAGAAATGCTTTTAAAATCCTCATAATTTTTATGAATTTTCACATTAGAGAATCATTGTTTTAGTGCATTTACTTTGACATTCTCACCAAGAAGCCTTAAATCTTTGACTAAATATTGATGCAACAACCTTTTCAAATAAAATCTAAAAAAATACGGCAACTTATGGCCTAAAGATCTCATCTTTACTTCAATGAACACATGATTGCCTAAGAGAGTGGGCTCTCTTCCTTGAGAATAGAATCCCCTAGTTGTGTATGTTTAATATGTGAGAGAACAATTCCTCTCCCTTGCTTTAAACTAGGGCGGGTTTCCTACTTTTGTCCCCACCCCACTCTCACTTCAGGGCTGGCTTTTTACCCCTCCCCATTCTAGTAGATACTCATAGGTACCCATCCCACCACTCTCAATTTTTTAATATATATAATTTATTAATACTTTATTTTAAATACATAAATTGACACTCATAAAATATTTTTTTTATTAAGAAAAAAAAAAAAAAACAAGTTCTAACATTACAAAACATTCTCAAAGCATAACCATACAACCATTCGAGCATTAAGAAGCACAAAAACAATTCAAATATAATAATACAACAAATATAAAATATAAAATATAAATTCAAAAATATAATATAAATCAAATCATTAATTTAAAGTTTGAAAGATACAAACACATATATATGCCTTAAAAAAAAACCAACAAAAAAATATTGTTTAATAGTTTAAATATAAACAGGGCAAGTGCAAAGTGAGTATCGGGAAAATTGTTAACCCTCATTCCCGCCTTATTTGCTATGAAGGGAAGGTAATACCCGTCCATTAAAGGCGGGTGAGGTACGTACTTGTGGGGGGCAGGTTTAAATTGTCCTTCCTACTTTAAAAGTGTAGTACATAAGAGGTTAGGCTTTCTCAACTAAACCAATCCATTTTATACTTGGATTAGCTAATGGGCCACCCTACATGGGCTTTTAATAATGTGGCTTTATGTTAATTCAATTAAAAATAAATTTTAGTAACTCCTAACTAAAATAGTTAGGCCTGACAATTTACATAATAAATTTTTATTAAATCTATCTTAAGAGGATGTTTCATGTCTTTAATCGAATGGATTGAGAATAATGTTCCCAACATGCTACATGTGATTGCTAATGTTTTGACAGTGCAAAATCTCGCTTTGGTATATCATAGTAACCAGCAATTATTGTGAGATTATTGGTTCAAGTAACTATAGTTGGTAGAATGAAAAAATCTCACAGTGGTCCATTTTAGTGTGTCTCAAACACTTGAGACATACTAACATATCAATAAAAAGTCTCCACTTGCATGATCAAGATAAATCATCATAATTGACATGTTATGGTCTTTGTAGATAAATTGCCCTATTTCATCACCAACCACAAATTAGGGTTAATGAGTTTACAAGGAACTTATGATTTAGGTTTTCTCTATGTGAATCTCATTCTCATATCTAAATCACATACAATACTCCCTATAGACTACACTAAATATCTAAAAAACTCATGCCCAAACAGTGATAAAAAATAACACACTTTAATTAATCAAGGAATGTCACACATATTACACTCAAACACATATATAATTTGATAGTTATAATAGGAAAACGAGGATTCGAAACTTTGAGAATGTTTTCACCTTAAATATAAAAAAAGCCTCAACCAATGAAATGACAAGGCTCTTAGCAAAAATATATAGTATTTTAAACCGTCAAAATTTGGTATGACAAAAAGAAAAAGAAAAAGAAAAATAATTGTTAGTCAAGTGATTGGTCCAGTGACCCAATTCAGCACATAAAATGATGTTTTCTATCTTTTTTTTTTCCTTCTCTCACCCCTAATTTTTTATTTTTTGGTTTCTCTCACATGTTATTACTGTTCTGTCTTTTTTATTTTTGAGAAGGATTACTGTTTTGTCTTAATGTATATAGTCTTTATATATATATATATATATATGCTATGTTATGAATAATATACTTTCTTTTTTCTCTTTTCTTTTTATTTAGTAAAAGGTTAGGGAAAATGTACTATATGTTATTGCTTTGTTTTTTATGGGCTTAGCTTATGTTCAGTACTTTTTAAACTGATTTTAGTTAAAAAAGTATTGGAGGTAAGCCAAACTCGTTTGTCTTAGTATTTTTTTTTTAAACAAATTCCAGTTAAAAAAACACTGGAGTTAAGCCAAACTTTGTTCTAATGTAAAGATAATTTTCCATGTTTTTTCAGTGTTTGGTAGTATCAGAAAAAATAAGTTAAAAGAAAACTATTTTTAGTCAACAGAAACAAAAAATATGACTTATTTTAAGAGATTATTTTCCATTAAAAATTTTTGTAAAACAACTCTATCTCTCAATAAGCTAAATAATTGAAATTAAGAAATTATTTATCAACTTATTTAAAATTGCTACTAAACATAGAAAAATAAAAAAATTTTATAAAATTTTTTTTTTTTTTAAATAGCTCACCTTCTAAAAAACATTTTCGCTGAAAATTATAATACACGCTGTCTCAAAAAGGAATTTTTATTTTTATTTTTGTTTTTAATCTTTTAGGAATGGCCAAGAAGATTCCATGAATGAATGATTGAATTCCATAAAATAAAATAAAAACGTGGGACTTTATGACATCATCAAGGATATAGAAATCTGTACTTGTAAAGTTATCACACGCGCTAGATAATCGGGTGGTGATTGGCGAATACCTTCTTTTTTTTTTTTTTTTTTTTTTTGGTAGAAAAAAAAAGAGAGGGTATTCTTGAGTAACCATGAGTAACCATGGGCTTCTACAAGTCTAAAACATACTCCATAGTTGGTAGTCTTGACTTTTGCCAAACAATCTTTTCTGTTTTTTCTTCTTTTTTCTTTTTTATTACTTTATATAAATAAAGTAATAAATTTCTTTCTTTTCTGTTTTTGCTAATATTAGTAGTAATCTTTAAATTTGCTGTTTTGGCTAATATTAGTAGTAATTTTTAATTTTTTGTTTGTTTGTTTGTTTTTGCTAATATTAGTAAATTTTTTTTTAAATTTTGGTTTGAATTAGTGTCAAGTATTAATTGGTTCTTTTAATAGCCCTTATCCAATTCTGAATATAATCTTATCCAATATTTGAAAATCATCATCATCAATTTTATTTGTTTTTGTTAATATTAGTAGTAATTTTTAATTTTTTTTGTTTGTTTTTGCTAATATTAGTAATTTTTTAAAATTTTTTTGGTTTAGATTAGTGCCAAGTATTAATCGGTTCTTTTAATAACCCTTATCCAATTCTAAATATTATCGTATCCAATATTTGAAAATCATCATCACCAATATTCAATAAGACAATTCTTATATTAGAGGATTTATTTTCCCTTCAAAACCCTTTTCATTATCCGAATCAATCTCTCTCTCTCTCTCTCCATCTCACACATGACACAACACAAAACAACAAAATACGCACGTACCTCAATCCAGCTCTCGCGTTATATTTAAAGACACGAGCCTCACCTCTTTTCATTCACACAGTGTCTCTCTCTCTTTCTCATATCAAAAAAAAAAACTCTGTTTTTTTCCTTATATCTCTCTGGTTCTTTTTCTTTTTCTATGAGAAAAAGAATACTCTGTCTTTCTTAAAAAGACAGTCATCACAAGGAAGAAGAAGAGGAAGAAGGGAAAATGGAAGGAGGGGTACCTACGGCCGATAAATCAGCTTTCAGAGAATGCTTTGCTCTAACATGGACAAACCCCTATGTTCTTCGCCTAGCTTTCTCCGCTGGGATTGGTGGCCTTCTCTTTGGCTATGACACTGGTATATATGAATATAATTCTCTCTTTCTCTCTCTCTCTCTCTCTCTTTTTGGGTATCTATGTATGTGTTTGTTTATATTCTAAACATGTTTTTTTTTTCTCATCACTTTTTGGTGTGCAGGAGTGATATCAGGAGCTCTTCTTTACATTAGAGATGATTTCGACGAGGTGGATCGAAAGACTTACCTGCAGGTGATTTTATCTACTACCAAATATATATCACATAATCTATGCATGTCTTTGAATATATCTTCATCTTCTCCTCGTTAATTTTATCCAGTTTCTAAAAGCCTCTCATATATGATAAATAAATGTTCCTATTTGTTTTTCCTGATAAATATTTATTTATTTACCTTTACAATGGCCAAATTCCCCTTAACAAGTTCATTATTATTATTATTATTGATGTAGAACTTACTTTTTTTCTAACTTTTTTTCCATTCTTAATTAGGCACAGATGTAAACCTGAATTCGTGAAAAAAACTAAAAAAAGTGGATAAAAAAAAATTAAGAAATCTTTTTTTTTTAATATAAAAAAACACCCAATATAATAATTTTCAAGGATGTTTGAAATGTTGTTTGGACTAATCCAGCAGGTATGATTAATGCTTTTTTCCTCACTTGTCGTGTTCGAGGCGTGTGACCAAACTTTGGTCATAATTAAATATATAAAAAATTGGAGAAGTCTCTATTCAAGTCACAAGCAAATCTTTTTCACTTTCTTTTTTAGATAAGTCTTTTTCGTTCAATTACTTTTTATTTTTTTTATTTATATTTTTGTTCTTTATTATGGATAAGAATCCATAGATCTAGAAAATCAAAAAACAAAAGCATAGATCTAGGTGACAATATAAGAGATTTAAGGATTAAATTTCACCTACATTAAAACTGATTAACGGATCGCCACAAATTTTTTTTTTTTTTTTTTTTTTTTTTTTTGAGAAGGATCGCCACAAATTAAAATAGAAAATTTTATTGTATATAAAACTAGTGTTAGTTTGACAAGTGTCGTTTGTTATGTGGTCAGCATGTTGACAAGTGTCAAAACATTATTGAGCATGACACTTTTAGTCATAGACTTCACTTGATCCAACAAGACTCTTGCTTTTCCAATAAAACTTTATTTTTTATCGGCTTTCACAGGCCCTTCGTGAAGGTCCCTTCGGCTCAATTTCTATCCATGAATCTATAAAATTAGTTTTTCAATTTTTACGCAATAACACATTTTTTTAATAACCAATATTACTAATTAATTTGCAGTATTCTGTTAAAATTTGACTAATTTCAATTTATATTTTGTTGCTGAATTTCAAAAACCTTAAATTTACTCACAATAATTTTGGACTTTGTGGCATCTCCACTCTTATTAAACAAAGGACAGAAGTGAAATCACAAGATTCAATGATGTGATAAGGGTTTAGTTAATGGATGTTTTTAAGGCATTTGTTAATAGGTTATTTTAAGAAAATTCGGATACCACTTTTAGGAGAAATATTAAAAGTTGTCAAAAATATTAATTTTTTTTTTCTTATAAAAAGTTTCTAAAAATATTTCCTTAACCAATACCTTTCCATTAACTTTTCCCATCTAATAATTCCTATTAAAATGTTTTAAAAAATCCAAAGTTTCTTTTTTCTTTTATATAATCTTTATTGATTCGAACCAAGAAATTTAATCTCAAATCATGGTGTGTATATATATTGGGGGTGGAGGGTTAGGGGATTTGTAGTAATATACTAATATATAGTTATCTAAAAAATATATAAAACAGAACACGAACTCGGTTTCTTAAATAAAAAAAATAAAAAAATAAAAATTGCTAACATCATAATATTATGCCATGTAAGTTTTTGAGATTTCAATATTTTACACGTCATTATTTTATTATATTTTTTAATTAGATATAAATTATATTCCATTTTTAAACCCTCCATTCAAATTTTATCAAATCATATTTTATTTAACATTAGAATATATAGTTCCATATACAAATATAATCATAATAAATAACTATACTAGTTCTATATAAAAATATATAATCGCCTTAATTATTGAATTTCATATTTTGACCCCAAAAAAAATGTTAAAAAGGGGAGAAAAAAAAATCATATTTCGTTAAGTTTTCTGGTGCATTGCATCATTGCGTGAGTTATTGATTAGTTATTTATTTATTTGTTTGTACTTAACAGGTTCAAAATTAAAAATCCATATTATTACTAATTTGTGAAACTAAAATGTATATTAAGTTAATAACTGTGTTTGGTGACAATACATATGTATAGGAAACTATAGTGAGCATGGCACTTGCAGGAGCAATTGTTGGAGCTGCTATTGGTGGATGGTTGAATGATCGCTATGGAAGGAAACCTGCACTTCTCATAGGAGACCTTTCGTTCTTTGTTGGAGCTGTGATCATGGCTGCTGCCAATGGCCCACCTCTTCTCATTGTTGGACGTATTTTTGTGGGATTTGGTGTTGGAATGGCATCAATGACATCCCCTTTGTACATCTCTGAAGCTTCCCCAGCCAAAATCCGCGGTGCCCTCGTTAGTACCAATGCATTTCTTATAACTGGGGGCCAGTTCCTTTCCTACCTTATCAACTTGGCCTTTACCGAGGTAAGCAAGCAAATGTAGTTGTAATTTTAAAGTTAGGAGTGCTTGGATATTCATTCACATTTCACCAACTTGCATTGAGTTCAATATAGCATTTCAATGCACTAGTGGTAGTTGTTCTATTTGGAGACGCATAAAAAACTGGGCTACTAATTATACTGAACTTTTCCTTTGTTATTCTAATTGTGTTAACAAAACAGTATAATTTTGCTATTTCAACAGTTATTTTGCACTCTACAATCAGTTTTTCATTTTGATATATTGTAATGCTTGTACTCTAGGCAGATGAAAAAGATGTTAACTTGTGTGTTTTTCTGTATAGGCTCCAGGAACATGGCGCTGGATGCTTGGGGTTGCAGCACTTCCTGCTGTGGTGCAGTTTTTCCTGATGCTATATCTTCCAGAGTCACCCCGTTGGCTATACCGCAAGGTTCCTCTCTCATAAACTAGTTGTTTCATAGTCTTATATAATCAAATATATGCTTTGTTCGAATCAAAGATTGTTAACCGCGTCTTTTGAATTAACAGGGTAGAGTAGAAGAGGCAAAAGCTTTACTGGAGAAAATATACCCAGCTCATCAGTTGGAAACAGAGATGCAAGATCTACAAGAATCTGTAGAAGCAGAGATTAAGGCAACAGGATCTGCTGGAAAGATTAGCTATAGTGAATTGTGGAAAACAAAAACAGTAAGAAGAGGACTAATTGCAGGAGTTGGTCTTCAGATCTTCCAGCAGTTTGTGGGCATAAACACAGTCATGTACTATAGCCCCACCATAATTCAGTTGGCTGGAATTGCATCTAATCAAACTGCACTCCTCCTCTCACTCGTCACTTCTGGCCTCAATGCTACGGGCTCCCTCGTGAGCATCTACTTGATTGACCGGACTGGGAGAAGGAAACTTGCTGCTGCCAGTTTGAGTGGTGTGGTAATTGCACTTGCGATTCTCTGTGGAATCTTTTACCATACCACAACTCATTCACCAGAAGTGACACCAACTGTATCCTCTTATCTCCAAAATTACACCTGCCCAGATTATAGTTCGGTTGCAAGTACTAATAGTTGGGATTGTATGGAGTGTTTGAAGGCTTCATCTCCAACATGTGGGTTCTGTGCCTCAGCTACTGATAAGGTAGATGTAAATTTCATTGTGTATCCCTCTAGAAAGTATTTTCTCAAATTCTAAATAACAGTGCATTAGAGTGCTACTACCTCTTTATAGTTCACTTTTTTTCATTTTATTTATTCTCATTTTTTTCATCTTACAGTTATTGCCAGGGGAGTGTGTGATCTCAAATGACACAGTGAAAGATACCTGCCAGGGAGTAGATAGGCTTTGGTACACTAGGGGATGTCCAAGCAAAACTGGATGGCTTGCACTTTGTGGGTTGGCTCTTTACATCATATGTTTCTCTCCTGGAATGGGAACTGTCCCATGGATTGTCAACTCCGAGATCTATCCACTAAGGTATAGAGGCATTTGTGGTGGAATTGCTGCCACAGTAAACTGGTCCGCAAACCTTGTTATATCCCAGTCCTTCTTATCATTAACAAAAGCTATTGGGACTCCCTGGACTTTCCTCGCTTATGGGGTCATTGCTGTTGTAGGCGTATTCTTTGTTTTGGTTTGTGTCCCAGAAACAAAGGGCCTACCAATTGAGGAGATAGAGAAGATGCTGGAGAATAGAGCTATTCAATTAAAGTTTTGGGAGAAACGCTCTGATAATGTGGAGAAGAATATCCAAATTCCCTGAAAAGAAGTTCTATTTTGTTGAGCTTTGAGTAGGGAATCCTGGTAATTGGTCAATATTTTTATTTTTGCTAAACCAGGAAATTGGTCATTATAGTTTCTAATGGTAC
Organism: Quercus aquifolioides; assembly: GCA_019022515.1. Lineage (NCBI taxonomy): Eukaryota > Viridiplantae > Streptophyta > Magnoliopsida > Fagales > Fagaceae > Quercus > Quercus aquifolioides. The sequence continues at coordinate 63,696,009 of CM032328.1, read as the reverse complement.
ACTGAAATACCATAAATTACTTTGGTCAATTGTAGTGTGTTTCTCTCTCCCAAAAAAAAAAAAAAAAATTTGCAGTGTGTTGGAAGAAGGATATCTATTATTTTACTTTTCATTGGCCAAAGTGTTGTATGGGTCGAAATTTCATCTTGTGCATAAAATAAAGAAGTTTCCTTGTGCATACTATTTAGCTATTGCCTATTTTTTTGATAAACATTTAGCTATTGCCTATTGTTTATGAATGACACACCCAACAAGACCAATGGACCTCTGTCCACCCAAAATACTTCCTCATGGCATATTAGTTATTTATCGTATGAGCAAGACTTAAGTACAGTATTTAGGTGTTGTTTTTCATGTTCTCCTCTTAAGATCTTGTCATGTGAAAATTTTTCTCATATGATGGAAATATATTTTTTTAGTTAAATAATCACATCATATGGCTAAATCTTAAATAGAGAACCTAAAAAACAACATCTAAGATATTCTACCTAAATTTTGTCTTTATTGCATCTGTGTACCCACACTTAAAATTCTTGTGCTGATAACGTTTGCACCAAAACAAGCTCCTATTGCATTGAATACCTAAAGTAGATCAAATATTTACGTAACTGAAATAAAATATATAGAACTATTCTTTTCTAATAGGGCAGGCCAAGAATTACATGTTGTATTTCATATTAACTTTTTAGACATTTGTAATCTAATAAATTTTAGTATATAATGTTATTATATTCTAGTATATAAAATTATAAAATTATATATATATATATATATATTGCCTAATACACATAATGGTTTGGGAGTAGATATTTCATATTCAAATCTTAGATCTCTTAAAAAGGTCAGAAAATGTCAACCAATTAAGGCTGTGTTTGTTTTGGATGAAAATCACTTCCAGAAATGCTTTTCTGTAATTGTGGGTGTTTGGTTGTGTATGGAAAATCAATTTTCCGGAAATTTATTTCAGTTGACCAGCAGTCAAAGGTGAAAATCACTTCCCCTTTTATTTTCACTTCAAATCCTCTTTTTCGGAAAACTAAGAGAAAGAGAGCACGAAGCGAGAGAGAGAAAGAAAGAGAGAGAGCACGAACCCACGAACCGCCGATCCAAGCCCAGAGCCCATCGCCAGCGACCGCGAACCCACGAACCCATCGCCGGCGACCTTCGACCAGACGCATCGCCTTCGACCCAGACCCATCGCCACGATCCAGCGATGCCATCGCCTTCGACCTTCGATCTCGCCTCCGCTCGATCTCGCCTCCGCCGCGCGTTCTCGCCTTCGACCCAGAGCCTTCGACCCACCGATCTTCGACCTTCAACCTTTGACCGTCAATCTTTGACCTTCGACCGTCGATCTTCGCCCCACTGATTTTTGTTGTTGTTGTTGTGATTCCTGTTGTTTTTGATTTTTGATTCCTGTGGGTTGAATTGGATGCTGAGAAAATTTGAAATTTTGAAATTGAATTGTGATTTTTGATTTTTGAAATTTTCTGTAATAAAATTTGTTGTTTGGATGCTGAGAAAATAACTGAGAAAATGTGAAAAATTTGTAGGAAAATAGCATTTTCAGAATAGAACCAAACACATGAAAATATTTTCTACAATAATTTTCATAATACAACCAAACACTTGAAAATATTTTCCTTTTCCGGAAAATAGATATTTTTCCAAAAATATTTTACGGGAACCAAACGGACCCTAAGTTACAAGACTTTTGACTCAATTTTTTTGATTCATCATTAATCCCCATTATAAAATTACATAATGCACTCAATTACTAAGGAGAAGCACTTTGAATCAGAACCCATTTATAGTTTACGATTTTGCAAGAAAATGAAAATCTCATTCTTCTCAACCATTTGCTTTTACTTATAGTAGATCTTACCAATTCTTTCTTTGCATTTTAATGTTTGGATGCCACTGGAACATTAAGCGTGATTCTCCTTGAGAGTTAGGCACTTATATTTCAAAATCATATTGAGGAAGGATTTGCTTAAGATGATTCCATGAACTTTTGAAACAAGCTTATAAATCATTTCTACATGTTAAATTGTTAATGCTTATATATTCAGAAATTTTCTATATAACTTTTAGGTTTAGGAATTTAAAAAAAGTGGTAGAAACTTATTTACGGTAAATTAAATAATATTAAATTCTTCACATGCTTTATGCCAGAAGTTTTTTTTTTTTTTTTTCAATTTTATTTTATTGTTGATGAGCTTTATGAGGTTATACTTAATAGGTAGATGTGAAAAGAACCAGGATCATGTAAATGACATTGTCCTAAAAACATTGAAATACTAAAGTTTGTTTGGTTGTCTTAAACATTGAAATCCAATGTCATTTAGTTCTTAAACAAAGATTTAAGAACTAAAGTTTGTTTGGTTGTCAATGTATAAAGCAAAATTAAAAAATTATTTTCATAGAACAAAACATTATAAATAAAAGGCCTTGAATACATGAAAATACTTAAAGTTTTTTATTTTTATTTTTTGCAATGTTCAATTATGTTAAAATAGACATGTTTAAAAGGGAAAATAAAAGGTATATAATAACTATGAAGTTTACAATTTGATGGTACAAATTTTGCCAAAGTAAATGATTATATTAAATTTTCTTTTGTTTAATGTTGTAATATAAGTACAATATTCATGTAAGAGGACACTAAGACAAGGTAATTCTGTTAATGCTGATTTACCAACTTCTTAATTAATATAAAGAAAAAAGAAAAGAAAAAAAAGGTAAGAAGACATTACATGTTGAACTAAGAACAATAGTTTAAAGGAATAGCTTTCAGGCTTGAGAGAGAGAATTTTAGAAAAACTACCAAAGAAAAAAAAAAGTAAACAAGATTTAAGTTATAAAATGTGTAACATAAAATAAAAGAAAAACCTACAACCATGCACATATTTTATATGTTTTACATAAACATAGTGATAAAGGAATACAACAAGTGGTTTTTCAGAGAAAAAAAAAAGATATTTCATAAAAACCACTATGATCTTCACTGTTGAAACCAATGAGAGTTGGTAATTTCTTTAGAAATAGTAGACTTCACAATCTCCTCTATGTTTTTGGGAATTTCAGGTCTTTGAAAGTCCAATTTGGCATACATTTAAGTCTAATCACATTAAACCAAAAAATCTGTATGGTACAATTTGCAATGTCACAACATATAAAATTCTGATGAAAAAAACAGTCCAACAATCTAGCTATGTATACACGAAAACAGTCTACATTATGTTCTGAAGGTTGCTGGGTTTGGATATTTTTCCAAAGCTGCTCTAATTTCTCTAATCCTCGATTGTACATTGCTAAACCATTCTCTATTCCACTTGTTCAACTCCTTTGTTTCTTTGATCTTCTTTACCACCATAAAAATGGGAGAGCCTCCAAGGTATGAACCCCAAGTATTTTCAACCACAAGACAAGAGTACCAGTTCTCATCCCTGGTCACATTTTCTCAAATTTGAATGGTTTCGGTAGCCCTTTCAATTCTCCTTCCATGAACAAAAAGATTTCAGTATGAGCACCCTACAAATTTTAATCTCACAGGTAGTGGGAAATTTGATCAAACATTTGTTAAAATAAGAACTGTGTAGGAACTTTTGAATATGTTCTCGAGTGACATATCGTGAAGCATCTTGCAACAAATTGCAATGAATTTTAGTTTGGTTTTAATAAAAATAATCCAGCACCTCCTAGCTTGTGAATCCTAGGGTCCTTCAAGTCATATTCATTTTGTTTTACCTAGTTGTTTTATTCTATTGCTCCCTCACTACTTCTCTACTGGGGACTGGCTAATGGCAGCAAAATTATGGTACAGTATAACATATGGAGAATATGTTTTGTACTTTAATAACATTTTGGCACCTTGAAGTACAAATGTACACACATTGGTATCTTGGCAGTTCCTTGCAACAATGGGACTTCTTGATCCAATTAATAATAGGTAGGCTCTTAGAGTAGAGTTCAAAACGTCTTTGAAGGCGTCATTGACATTGGTTGCCTGTAATACCGAAGTTTCAGGAAATGGAAGATTACACATCTTCAAGTTTGGCAAAAACAAATGTTTCTGCTGCAACACAGCAGTTAAATTTCAAGCTGTCCTTATATTTAAAGGAGGCAGGGAAAAAAACAAAACAAAAAACCGAGAAAAAAAAAGGTGATTTTCATGGTGTTCCAGCATTGTATTTGTACCCATTGAAGAACCGAACATCTGCCTTTCAAGATCTGCAGATATTTTGACAATTAGTCATCAGTTGAGAGAGTAGTAGCCTAATGTAGTTGAAAATCACATTTTGATGGGATGCAGAATCAGCCATTATTGATTGTTTATGATACACTACACAAGAATATGTCTCTTGGATATTAACTCACTATCCAAAGTTGATAGGATGCAAAATCAGCCTTTCTTCTCATTAATAATTGCAGATAAATTTAGGCAAATCTCTAGAGTCCAACCAAAAGAATATGCTAGATTTATCAAAACTATGCCTATGTTAACAATCCTGCACTTGGGAGTCCAGTGTACTCCATTCTTCATGCAATATGCTCGGCCAAAGTAAGAATCTTGACATGCTTTTTCTTCCTCAGCTCATGAGGGACAGGCCCAAAAACTCTGGTGCCAATAGGTTGGCCTTGCTTGTCAACAAGTACCACAGCATTATCATCAAACTTCACCTCACTGCCATCGCAACGACCGCGTTGCATGGCAGCACGCACAACCACACCATACACAACCTTTCCTTTCTTGACTTTTCCATTTGGATGGGCTTCCTTGACTGATGCAACTATTGTATCTCCCAATCTTGCACCTTTCTTCCCCTTCAAAGCTTGTATGCACATCACCTTTTTTGCCCCCGAGTTGTCCACAACTTTGAGAACAGTCCTCATCTGAATGAAAGTCCTTCGTTGCTGTAAAATTGCAAGGAGAAAGATTAAGTTGATTAAGGTAAGAACAATGGACCTCCAACGACAGATCTGAGCAAAATGGACTTCTTAACCCTTTGTCAAGATCATATGAACTGCTCCACAATAAGGAGTTATGAGCCTTTATTCTTTCAAACAGAATGTATAATAGCTTCCTTCCAGCATTTTAAGGGAGATGATTAAAGCAATTCTTCCTTTCAAGGCATAGAATGATGCTAATTGGTCTCTGAACAAGTCAACTTGATAACCAACCTAAATTCTATATTCTCTTAAAAATAAGTTGTGCATGGTAAATAGATCAGGTATAATAAAAAAGAAACATACACACACAAAAACACACACAGAGCAGACATTCAGATATGGCCCCGCATTACCTAGCTATTACTAGAAGCTTTGTGAATTTATGTTCTCCAGCCCTGTCAGAATTCTACATTGAATTCAAGGAATCCAGGTAGGAATTCCACTCTGATTCGGGAGAAGAAAATTATTTCTCTGAAGCGGAGTAAACATGCTTGTCCTATTTACAATTCTAAGAGCATATTTTCTGACTGTCAAAAGGTTTGATTCCTCATATATATTTGATGGCAAAATTTCAAAAAAAATGACGGTCTGAAAAATCAAAAATTTATTGAAGTCAACAAGGTAATAATGCCTCTTCCAAACCATTAAGATTGGCAACAGCAAGAAAGTTACTCCATCCCAGCCTATCAGAAGCTCCACTTCAGTTTATCTCTTACTTTGCAATATTACAAGAATAGCTTTAAATTTTGGACACCCAACTAATAAAAAATTTCAAAGAATATTGCACAGGAAGCAAATCAAAATCTTAAAACAATTATTTTTCTATTTGTCAGTAACTCATGCACTCCACAAGACTTGAACCAGAGATATCATCTAACACCCCATCATTAATACGTATATAAAAGCAAAGACCTCATGTGAGAGAGCATTAGATTCTGCCAAGTGGCACATTCGTTGAACTTCTCTCATTTAGGCTTCCACCTTATCAAAGTTTACATTTATGTAAAACTTTTAATTCATTAAATGTGTCAATGAAGTGAATACACATTAATTATCTATAAGTATGCACTAATTTTATATATATATATATATATATATAAGAATTTTATATGGTTTTTAAAAATATATATATATAAGAAAGAAAAAACATCACGTGAGAGACCATGTAATTCTATCATGTGGCGCTTTGTAAGAGTAATTTTTTATTTAGCTTTAAACATCAACTTCTTTACATATTTGGATTATAATAAAATTCTATTAATAGGATATCACTATTTTCACTAAGTGTTTAACTTACCACTATCATACTTCAATAACATAAACATGACGTCATAAATTTCAGATTATATTTCCATAAGCCAACTAAACATTTACATTTTTCTCAAAAAAATAAATAAATAAATAAACATTTACAAGAAATTACAAATTTTTTATGCTAAATCCAAGCCAATGTAGAAACAAAAATTATGATTAAAAATTTCAGCAAAAAAATAAATGATTAAACAAACAATCAACTTATTACACCACATTTTTTTTTGAGAAGATATTACACCACAAAATAACTAATTTATAATTTATGTAACTTTTTCTCTATAGTTTAAATTCTCCATCCCCTTAATTTTGTATTACATCATTAATTTAACAAAAATCTCTTATTGTTATTGCAACATTACTTCATGTTATTACTTTAAAATATTTTGGATATTTTATATAAGTTGTTCACATAACAGCTTAAAGCATTATCCGTGCATCGCGCAGGACCATGGCTAGTTCTTATAAAGGCTAGAAGAGCCATTTGAACCAAAAAGTCACTAATAGTGAAAAATCTTCAAATATCTCAACTACAATCTTACAAAATAAAAAACAACAACAATAACAGAAGAAGACACTGACCTGAGAGAAGGAATTGCTGCATGCCTCATGTGATGTGCTCAGAAAACCAGACAATTTGTGGTCAAGGCCCCCCAAAAATGAACGACCCACTAATATGCAGTGAGCCAAACAGTTAAAAATAAGAATAAATAAATAAATAACCCCCAAAGTCAAGAAAATAAATTAAAAGGAAATGTTGGGAAATATTAGGAACCAATAAGTAATTGCAGCTCATTATAATCAACCATCATGGTCATCATGGCAGAACGAGGGAGAAGCAAGTTCAATTAGGTATAATTAAGTTCAGAACCAATTATTTTAGTCCAAGGAACAAACTTAATCATTGTCAATTCTATTAGGCCAAATATTTAATTTTATTAATAGTACACGTATTAGTACAAGATGCGGTAAATATTAATTTATTTTAAGTAAGTTTGCCATGTCAATAAGTGATTAACAATGGACTGAAGCCCTAAGGGAATGACAAGTGGCGTCACGTCATTGGAAATTAGTTGGTGGTAGTTACCTCGAGCGAAAACTATCATTTTGAGTGGTTTTATTTAAAGAGTATGTGAGTACCACATGAGATGGTAGTTACCTCGAGGCAATTATCAGAGTGCTTTCAGCTGGGATCATGGGATTAAAGGCTAATGAAAACGTGACACATGGTAATGATGACAAGATTAGCTATCAAAGTCTCAAGTATAAATAGTGAAAGATGTTTTCACGCAAGACAAACACACTCACACATAAAAATCCCAGAGAATCATCTCTCATTGTATCAGAAATATTTGTAGGCTTGTAGGCAAGTAGGCTTGCAAATAAATTTAAAAAGTAATTCCTCTAAATCCTATAAACCATTGTAGGACTTTAACAAAAATAAAAACTATTAACATGTAAAAATCATGGAGTTAATTAAAAAAAAAAAAATTTGATATGAGATATAAACTCACAAGAGATAACTATATACATAGAGGCGGGTTGGACAAGGTCTAGGTGGTTTAAAAAAACTCAACCCACCGCCCACCCCACCCGCCACTTCAATAGTTGAACCCACCCAACCCACTTAGAAATAATATCATATCCATATGGAGCGATATGGAGGGGACCAGGTCGGGCAGCCTACTCACTGTCCTCTTCCTCCTCCTCCTCCTCCTCTTCTTCTTCTTCTTCTTCTTCTTCTTCAATCTCTCATTTTTCAAGGAATTTAAAAACGTCAGGACCAACCTGGTCCCCATGGGTATCCTGTAGGGCTTTGAGTTGATCAAGAAGCCATTGTTTCTAGGCTTTGGCAGCAGCAAGGTCTCGAGCCTGTTCCTCCACTTCTTGCTTTGCTGCCTCAACTTCTCCTAAGTTTAAATTCATCCTCCCTGAGCTTGGATCTCCTTTCTATTTGAGAAGGCTTCCTACCAGCACATTTCATTGGTTGTTGAACTTGTGATGGGATAGCCTCAGTAATATCTTCACTAATTGCTTGAGCCTGGTCAAATGGTTCTCTGATTTGGATAGAGGTTGATCTAGATCTTTCTGTGGCCAAAGGAGGCTCAGGAGATTCTTCCTCTTCCTCATCAAAGGCAACTATAACCTTCCTTTTCCCTTGGAGTTCAGGTCTCTCTTTGACAGATTTAAGTTGAGAAACCGGGCCTTGAGGAGCTCGAGGTTTGTTGAAGTTTGGCCCTTGAATTAACTCTTCCTGCACACGTTTAATTATTTCACCTTGAAGCGGAAATAATACGGCCATAGATTCTAAATAACCCGGATTTATCTTACGAGAAACAGAAATATATGCTTCCTCAATCATTTGATCTAAAGGGTCAGAGCTACTTACTTCAAAACTCTCAACCTTCCCAGCTTTATGCTTGACCCTTTTGCTTTTGCCAGTGACATTTGAAGGATTGGCTGATATATAAAAGTTTGGTATTTTAGTAAAAGCCTAGAAAATATATAGTAAACATTGAATAATAAAATTTACTTAATATCGGTGCGTTATTAGAAAGAAAAGTTGGGCAAAGGGTTTTAAGAGATTCAACCATTGAGTCTATATCATTCCTAGCTGCCATATATTCATCCCATCAGTCTTGAAACTTGGTAGAAGTGCACGAGCAATGTGTAAAACACTGAAAAATGCTCAAAGCCTAGTTGGCGTGCAACAAGAGAAGGATTATGTATCTCTAGAAAAGTACTCAAGCCAAAAACGAGTCTCATGTTTGGAGAATGTTGGTGTATATGGCTCGGGTCTTATCATCATCTGCCATAGAAGATAGGGTCTTAAATTCCAAGAGCCCAAATTTCATTTCATTGAAAGGCTTGAAATCTACAATATTGTAGGTTCTACCATATTTGGAGAATTATCAAACCACTGTTTGAATGATGGAATGTCCTAGAGCTCGTCGTATCTGGCTTCAGACCAACGCTGTCCATAAGAGTTGGACTCATCTTTGGAGAAAGGCCTCGGGAGTTGGGACAGGCACAAGTTATTGGAAATGGGTTTATGCACAAAGCTGAACAAACCATAAATGACCCCCTAGGGTATTACATGGAGAAGCACAAGCCAATACCATAGCTCTGTAAACATCAGCCAAAAACATAGGGCCCATGGCTGCTCAAATTCCTTGTGCTTGAGCTCAAGCAATTGGCACATAGGAAGAAATAAGCCTCCTCGAAGTAATTTTGAACAAGGATCTACAAAGCCACAGGAGGTAAAACGAACGCTCTTCATTGTACAAAATGAAGCCCAAGCCATGAACTCATTTTGCAACAAATAAGTTCAAATAAAAGTGCAATTGCTTCTTTTGGGCAGGTGAATGAATGCGAAAACTTAAAAGAAGTTAAGTGTGCAGACATACCATAAGGAGGAAGGCACGTCAAGGCAAAGACATCTTTGATAGTGAGTGTCATGACTCATGAAACCTTCAGAAAAGTGGAAAAAATTGGTCACAAGGGACCAAAACAAGACTAACGATGAGAGCAACACTAGATTAACTTGGGGATCATACTTCGAGAGTAAAATGGCCTTGCGAATACCAAGGCGAACCCATTGTTTCTCAGCTGTGTGTCCATTCAAGTCACCCAGAGCCCACACCTTCACTTCTGGAGTCCAAGTCTTGAGCTTGACGCTACCATTCCAGTCACTCCCAAGAAATACCCCAAGATTGATAGGCAGGAGTACCAACAGTGAAACAAAGGAAATGGTCAACCAAATCCCCTGGAAATTCGCCTAGAATCACTACCCCAAGACCATAGCCTGAAGCGTCAAAGCTCAAGAAGGAGGAAGAACCTTCCCCCTAATTTCAAGAAGCAAGACACAGGGTGTGAAAACTTTCTGGTCAGCAGAAATGGTTTTCATGATCTGAGCAGCCACATCGCAATCCTTAATGGGTTCACTCGAAGCAGGATTGCTCAAGGAAGGAATTTGTCCTGGGTTAGAAGCAGCTTGTTTGACACAAGCCATTGAAATTGTCAAGTTGGTAAAAAAGAGGAAAGTGAAATTTAGTGTTTGGGTTGTAGAAAAAAGTTGGTAAAAAAGAGGAAAGTGAAATTTAGTGTTTGGGTTGTAGAAAAGTAAGATTGAAACGAAGACCTGAAACTGATAGGAATTGGCAAAGTGATCCAAAGATGATTGGCCTAGGAATACACCAACCACATGTGGGGGCATGCGTTAGGCCAAATATTAGTACAAGATGTGGAAAATATTATGTTATTTTAAATAATTTTTCCACATTATTAACTGATTACATAAGTTTTCCACGTCATTGAAAATTAGTCAGTGCTAGTTACCTCGAGCAAAGACTATCATCTCAAGCAGATTTATATGTAAAGCAAATGTGAGTACCACGTGAGAAGGCAGTTACCTCAACGTAGTTATTAGAGTGCTTTCACCCAGGAGCTAGGGATTAAAAGCTAATGAAAACATGACAAATGGCAATGAGGACAAGATTAACTGCTAAAGCCTCAAGCATAAGTATAGAAAGATGCTTTCACACAAGACACGCACACTCAGACATACAAATCCAGAGAATCATATCTCACTGTATCAGAATTATATGTAGGCTTGTAGGCTTGTGAGAACTCTATCCTTGTAAATTTTTTGTATCTTGATTATTGAAAGTGCATCATTACGCTTTGAGTAGGCTTTGTAACTTAGGCATTGGTAATATGATGCGGACAAGAAAGGGTTCAAGGAAAGACAAGATTAAATATGACAAGATTCAAGATTTGTGGTCTAGTTTTAATTTGGGACTTTCTTGACACCTTTCATAAGTTATTTTGGTTATTACTGAGCCTTAGTATTAAGTTTTAAAAATTGGGGTAGTCTGGTAATTTTAAGATTTTCTGGAATGGGCTGTCCTAGAGGGGTTAAGCTTCTGTCCAGTGCACAGTTTTGGACGTGTCTATATTGTATCGTGTCCAATGCACTGATACATTGGACCTAATCCGTATCCATCCTAGAGACCCATGAGTCTTATTTTATGTTTTGAGTCTTTTTCCTATTAGGTTTAGAAGTTATTAAGTCATTTTTTGGTTATTAGTACTCATAGTCATTCTAGGAATAGATTATTTAGAGTCCTAATCCTTCTAGGAAAGGGTTTAACAATAGTCTCTCTATAAAGGCTTTATTGTAGTCAATAATATATAGTGATTGATTAATAAAATTCAGCAGCTTATTTTAAGCTTCAAGGGTGTGATTGCCTTCTCCTACCTAGGTGTGATTGCTTATGAAGACCTAGGTGTGATTGCCTAGTGTTTTATTTACCTTGTTTTTTGTTTTATCCCCCGTTTCGGCCTCAAACAGCCATTGAGATACATATTTTCTAACCTAAAACCCCTAAACATCAATCCTAATTCCTGCATCATAATCTAGGCTTTAATCCTCGTTCTCATTGTTAACTTGTGCATTTCACATAAAAGTCCATATCCTCTCTAGCACAAAGTCAAATATTCATCCTCTTGAGTGACTTTGTATCGCTTCAAGTGGGAAAAAATTGGTTTGTGCTCAAACAAATTCCATTGAAACAAAGCTTGAATGGCACAAACCACACTCAAGAAGAACCCAACAACATGATAGAGTGATTTGACAATGTCAAGATTCAGCATCCCATTAACCCAGCTGATTAAACTCATTTTACACATTCCAAAAGCAACTATCATGCAATGTCATCACTACTGAAACAGCCAGAATCTTTAACAACCAGTTCTTCCTACTTTCCAAAAATTATAAATAAATTAATTAATTAATACCCAGAAAAGGGAAAAGGGGTTTAATACATTTGAATGAACATTTATGTAATTACAATCATCATTTCAAATCAATGAACGAAAACTTCATATTTAAGTACTATCATCCAGCAATGTCATTGTTAAAACTGAATAGAGCACTTGAAAAAAAGAGGGTAATAAAGATCACATTGACATACCACGAGACCATTTGGAAGCGAGACTTGCAGCCATCTCTGGATTTATCTCTCCCCTGCAAATATACAAATTTTATGGAAATCAAAAACCCCATAAACTGTGCCTTTCTTTCTCAAACAAAAATGGCGAGCCTTATCGTTCTTTGAAAACCCATTTAGGTGAGGAAAAGGGAAACGACAATGCTAGAGAGAGCACTAACCCGAGACTGAACTCTGAAGATTACGAGGCTGAGGAGAGTGGTGGGGGCAAAGGGAACTCGAAAAGGTAGAGACAGTTAATAATAATGTTTAAAACCCTAAACGAGGGCTTATCTACAATCTAATTAATGAGCACGTGTCTATGTTTGTGCTTTTTCTAAGGAAAATGTATATTATTTAAACAACTTATATAATTCCTTAAATTAATTATGTTACTAAAAATACATAGGAATTATTAGAACTCATTTCCCTCTTCTTTGTGCGTGTGTTTATCTCTCAAACAAAAAAAAAAAAAAAAAAATGTAATAGGTTGAAGAAATTTTCTTAATTCGGCGCTTGTTCAACTCAACAATTTTTCATATTTTTCGATTTTGACGGTCCCAAACTCATCCAAGGTCATCAACCAAGACCTTTTACCCTCTATAAACAAGGGTTTCATAGTTTAAAGTACATAATTTCCTAGAGATTTAGAGAACTTTTAGGCCAGGTTATTACGATGATTGGTGATCCTTTCATTCGACACGAACCTAACTCCTTTTTGCTAAATCCTCTAATCTCTAGAGCCCCAAAAACATACCAAAACTTTGCCCAATTCATCCTAAACACGAAGTTATATATGTGTTAGGATCATATGTCCAAGCCTAAATCGATCATCAAGCATTGTGCATAAATGTACAATTTCTTGAATTTTTGAGTGTTTTATCTTTAATATTCTCAAATCAACCAAAAACATGTTCATATTTGATGAATGTTCAGATGCTCATCCCCCTTGCATAAGCTTCAAAACTTAAATAAAAATATAAAAATATAAATAAATAAAAATAAAAACCAAATGACATGCCCTTTCTTTTTTTGTGACATGTTTTGGATGACATAACATGACGGTGATCACTATATTTTAGAAGATTGGTTCACCAAGAAAGATGAGTGCCTAACACCGTCCCACATCGTAACTTAGTATTCAATCTTAAATCGATGCTTCATTTACAAAGTCTTATCCAATGTAATTCTCACCTTTCAGAATAAAACTAGGACTTCAAGGAATTTAAATTTTTTTAAGATTATTTAGGATCAAGGCCATGTAATATTCTTATTATATTCAAATGAATGTAAATTATAAATTTTTATCAATAAAATGAGAAGTTATTTTATTGTATTTTTAAAATTAAATAAAATAAGTGATAACTCTAAATGTAAAACCATAAATCTAAATGGTACAATATCGTCAGTTGAACCGTACATTTTGATAGACATTTACTTGATCTTATCCATTCACTTGGATTTTATCAAAACAAAAAAACTAACCCAAAATCACAGTCCCTCACATAATTTCACTCTTTTAGCTCTTTAGAGCATTCACATCAGTGGAGCTAAATATTTTAGCATTTAACACCTCAAAAAGCTATTTTATCTATTTTAACACACAATTTCACAACACACCTTACATCAATGATCTTATTTTTACCATCAGCCAAACACTACTCATTTTCTTATCAATTTCTTTCTCAATTCCTCTCTCTTTCTCTCTGCCACCAAACCCAACTAAGTGATAAAATATTTTTTTTTATACCTTCTTGCTACAATGAACTGCTAGTCTTGGTAGTTCACTTAAGCAAGAAGGCAAAAAAAATTTGCCTTTGGCTGTACCAATGTTTAGGCACTAAATTGGAGTTTGAGGTGGTGGTGATGCTCTAAGAGGAGCAACTCTTTAACCGATGGCTATACTCATCCCTAAAAAAAACTTGTGAATTTACTTTCTATCTATGGTGTGTGCTTAGTACAATATTGAACTACAAATCTTTTGTATTTAATTTCTAGCTATGGTGTACGCTTTACAATATTGAATTACATGGTCTTTCTTTGTGATACCTGTTTCATTATCTTTATATATTAAGAGGATTCAAAAAGTTAGTTATAACTTCAAAAAATATCAAAAATACCCTTGATCTAATTAGATAATCCTTATTATTTAAAAATAAAAAATTGGGTTAAAATTGTAATTCAACAAAATTTAAAATTCTAAAAAAAAAAAAAAAAATAAAAAAAAACACTACTAGAGAAACCTTTTTCCTAAAAATTAGCACACTCTCCCTCTAAGACAAGTTACCAACTACTTCGAGATATGGAAAAAGAGAGATGGCTTCGACTTCAGACAGTGGGGAAAATAGAAAATTTTGGAATGGTTTGTGCAAGCTGAAGGTACCAAATAAGATTAAAACTTTTGCATGGCGAGCTTGCACCAATTCTCTTCCTACTTTGGATAATCTAGCAAAGAGAAAGGTGGTTCAATCATCCACTTGTTACAGCTGCAACAAAGTGCACGAAACTATGGTTCATGCTCTATGGAATTATGAAAATCTCAGTCTAGCTTGGGGAAAATGGTTTGAGGAGTTGCGTGTAGTGTCAACCCTATTTATTATCTTTTGTTGATCTTTTTAGGTTGGCTTTACGGAATCCACGAGGAGCAGAGCTGTTCATCACGATTTGCTGGTTTCTATGGACTCACCGAAACAAAATCTGAGTTAAGGAGGCAGTGGTGCCGCTGGACAAACTCTCGGACCTGGCACAGCAGTACCTTCAGGAGTTTCAGCAACTTCGTGGTAAATCTGTCCTCAAGCAGCCACCAAGTCAAACAATCTGGAAACCGCCTGACCAAAGCATGCTGAAAACAAACTTTGATGGAGCTATGTTTGAAGATTTGGAAGCAGCAGGTATCGGAGTCATAGTTCGAAATTCCTACGGCGAAATTCTGGCGGCTTTATCCAAGATCATCCCTCTGCCATGCATCGTCTATTGTTGTCTTGGAAACAATTGCACACCAAAGAGCTGTCACCTTTCTTCAAAGATCGGCTTGAGTAGTTCTATCTTTGAAGGAGACTCTGAAACATTGATTTTGGCGATAAAAAATCAGAGGCTGTTTGGATTGGGGCTAACTCATTACTCAAAATTCATCGCTCAAAACTCATATCTCAAACTCATTACTCATATCTCGAAACTCTATTTCACCAACAACCCAAAACTCAAAATTCTTTGTTTGGTTCATAACTGAGATTTTGTTCCTCTTCACTTTTTCCCTTTTTTAGTGGACACCCTGCCAAATACTCAGAATGGAAATCCGCGTGTCCTCTCAGCCCATATAAAAAAATTTTAAAAATAATTTCCTTCTCTCCCACACACTCTAACTCTAGCATTTCAACAAATATCCTTCTCCCCAAATCTCCAACACTCTCCGAATCCATTTCCAGCACCTCCCACACACTCCGATTTCCATCTCTAACACATTCCATCAAATACCCATCTCCCTAATCTCCAACACACTACATCTTCCATCTCTAGCACGAATACCCATTTCCCCAAATACCTATCTCCAGAAAACAGAGAGACCCATCTCGTCATCTAGATCGCAAACCCATCGAAAGCAAAGTTCGAAGCTTCTATTCTTCTCTAGCAAAAGTCTAAGACCATCTCTAGCAAAAATCAAAGATTATCGGTGAGTTTTTTTCATTTCTCAATTACTGTGCTCTGTTTCTCTTGCTCTATTGGTCTTTATTTTGTTTTCTTTCTCTGCCCCAAAAGGAACACCGAAATTCATGAATGGGTTCCAAAACTCATATCTCTACTTGCTTTATTATTTTCCCCACATCTCTTTTTCCCCGATGTATGACTTCATGACTACTGAAAATTGTGTTTTAATTTTTTTTTGTGCAGGGTTGAGTTTATTTAGCTTTCAGTGACTATACTCTGAGGTCAGGAATGTGGGTATTTGGTTTCTTGTGTCTATGCTCTGAGGTCAGGAATGTGGGTATTTGGTTTCTTGTGACTATGCTCTTAGTTTGTCTAGATTGTTCTCGTGTGATTCTGCCTCTGTGGTTTTGTTTGTTTTTACTATAATTGTTATCTGGGAGAGTAGTACTTTGTATTGACATGTAGCACTCTGATGAATAATTTTCATAACATTTTGCATTAATGGAGTTAGTTTGGCTGAAATGCTTGCTACAGTGACATTAGTTGTTTTGAGTATTTGAAAGGAATCTATAGTCCTATATTCTTGCATAATCTATTTTCTTCTATCGTTCACTTTCACTATATGAAAATTTTGAGATGCGATAAAGAGCAGATTGGTTTACTTTTACAGTATTCCTTGCAAGCATATGGCAATGGGAAATTAAAATACTACTCATTTTGTGCTATATGCAGAGGCTGTGGTGTTTGAACTAATATTGGAATGAAGTAACTACTACTCCAGTTGTAATGGCCATCTATGCGACATGGATCGTTGTGTGGTTAGGACATCATTGTCGCTCCATAACTTTGGTAGGATGTTTTATGGTTGTAGGGAATGGACGTGGGTGAGTTTACATTTGCGTTTAGTTACACTGTTTGTGATATGTCATAAATTCCTTCATTTCACCTGTAGTGATATTGTCATGTACACTGCGGGATGACAACCAACATTGTAAATTTTTTAGATGGTTAGATAGCAACACCTACAAGCGTAGCACGGAAACAGCACCTATCGTGATAGCAAAGTTCAGGAGTCTAGAGAATGAGGCAATGCTTGCTATTGAGGGTGAGAAGGAAGCACGTGCATCACTTGAAGAAGCACAAGAAAGGGAAAGAGTTGCAAAGCGAAAGGCAAAAAAATGTAAGGTTGCACAAAGGATTGCTGAAGAGAAGATGAACACGTATAAACAAGTTCTAGTTCTCTCATGGGTGTTGTATATTGTATTCTACTTATTTAGTACTAGGTTTGGGGATGTTGGAAGGACTCAATTGTGTCTGCCATGACAGTGTGGTGTATGTAATAGGCAATATGTAACCCATTGAGTTTGGACACGTGACTCCAACAATTTTTATAACACTTGACATTTTAATTTAATATAATGACTCTTTTATGAATATCTTTCTCCTTGTTAATTTCAGCTTGGTTAAAAAAGGTATCCTAGCTATCAAGCCTCATATATAAGAGTATCCTAGTGATACAGAATCATATTGAGTAGTTTTTCTTAGTTTACCAAGTAGGAAAAAAACAGTTCAAGGCAATAAGTATAGCCCATTTGCAGTTAAGGATGACAGAAAGATTGCATAGAATTTTTTACATATGAAAACAACACAAGAAATGGAAATTTTACGGCAGCCAAAATATGGCAGCATTGTTTCTCATTGTGTTCATTAAGATCATAAACTTTGTGTAAAAAAAAATGCAAGTTTAGCTGGATATAGTAACTCCAAATTCTACCCTCTTCCTTGTTTGATGCTTACAACAAGTAACAAAATGCAAGTTCAAGCATCCATTACTATGAAGTAGTGTAGAACTCTAATACCACCTAAAAACTTGTATCCACTAGTTTTAACCACTAATTTACTAATAGTGTCACGCCAATAAGTTGCCAACCCAATTATCAAATTGTTCTCATATCCCTTTGACAGCTCTCAAGTAAACATGAACAATCTATCAAGGAAGCTTATGAAAACAGAGGAATATTCCAAGTCATATATTATGAGAAATACATGACTTAGCTATCAAGCCCCATTCTAAAGACTCCAACAATTTGCAGGTTCCAAGATACTCTTATTTAGCAAAGTCCAAGCCCCTCACAAAAGACTAAAACTGCCTACAACCTCACAGATTTGCAGCCAAACATAACTAGAGCATCAAGGTTTGCAACCAACCAAAAATTTGCTCAATTATTATTAAAGTATCAAGATTTGCAGCCAAATATACAAAATACCAACAGATTCATAACTTCCATTGTCAAACTACAAGATTAGTTCATAAGTTACAAAAGACATTGTCAACAAGCCTTTGACAATGAATATATAATAATACAACCTGCCTAATGAGTTCTCATCTAACATAATATAACTTATATATATAGTTCCAATGCCAATAACTTATACTGACAGCAAGATACATAGTCCCAACAGCCCACCAAAATACTCCACCATACAAAAGACATTGTCAACAAGGCTTTGACAATGAAGATGCAATAACAACCTACCTAATGGTCCTTGAAAAATACTCCATTGTGAAAAGGTATTACATACAATTGCATATAAGCATGTCCACCTGTACTTACATTACCAATAGGTATTAGATACAACTACTTTAAAATTGCCAAAAGGAATTACATCAAAAATGTCAATAGGTTATTGACATTAGCCATTACATGTAAGCATGTCCACAGTTAATCTAAATTATAAAAAAAAAAATGCATCATAATGTCCAAAAGAATGCATCATGTATCATGCTAAGTGACTTCAAGTCACGGTACCTAGACCTATACAAAAGTCCCAACAAAAAGTCATAGGAATGGGTACTAGCTTTATACAAAAGTCCCAACAAAAAGGGTGAATCCTTAGACATGCCAACCATCAACCTTGACGTCGCACGTACTCCTCCCACATGCGGTCAGTCATATCGTCCCTGAACTTACCCATTGCTCTCTTCGTCGCATCAAACATCTCCCTCACATGCCTCCTTTTGGCACTTGCACTCGACTCAAGAGAATCCCCATTGTTTCCAATTTGTATATCATCCTTATCAACATCAAGGTTCTCCCATGTGTTAAACATTACATCTCTTCGATTATTGATGCGTATAAAATTATGTAACGCACAACACGCAGAAATAACCAAACGCTGACGATATTGCTTATACTTCGTCATGCAACTCAAGATGGGAAAGCGAGCCATCAGGACTCCAAAAGCCCTCTCAATTACCATGCGCAATGAAGAGTGTTTATAGTTAAAAAACTCTTTCCCCGATCTCGGTTGCCTACTACTCCTCCTGAATTCTTGGGCATGATATTGGGTGGCCTTATGTGGTGAAAGAAACGATGCACCAATGGGGTACCTTGAATCAACCAAGTAATAGGAACCTACAAGAATAGCATATCCAAATCAGTAATAATAAAAATTACACATATTGCTATCCACAAGACAGCCTACAACAGATGGTTTGTCTAATAAAAATGTGACCCATTCTGATTGTAGCAACAGATGGTTCAGCCACAAGATAGTTTTAGAATTAGTATCCCACATGAAAGAGCCCATTAATTTAGAGAAAGAGAATAGGAAGTGAAAAGACCCCCAAATATGCAAATCAAACAATGCAAAAAAAGGGAGACATACTCTGGCATTCAACAACATAAAATAAATCAAATGAAGATGATGCAAAGGAAAATGGTTTCAATGTAATAATAGTTCCATTTGGTATAACCACTAGAAGCCTTGAATCAGATGTCAAGGAAAGACACCCATTGTGTTCAGGGATTAGAGGAGGTTGAGGAACTACTGCATTGGAAAACAAGCAGCTGACCTCAGGTTCTATGTGGCATTTATAATCATTTGAGGAACTAGAAACTACCATCGATATGGATGCTTAAGAATTTAATTGTCTCTGTGGTATGGGATTAAGAATATCTACAATTTGCTTTTGTATATGTATTGCATAAGATTAATTCTTTTACTTCGGTTTTGCTTGATATAGATTTGAAGCTATTTTTATCAGATAAATACTAGTTAACTTAGTATGTTTTATTCATGTCAATAGGGATCTCTGGTAAAACCTCAAGATTCTGGTTCTTTAACTAACAATGGATTGCAAGCGTCCAATACCTCATAATTGGGATCCCAAGCCCCTTCTAAAGGTTTGCATTACTTAATTGTATGTTTGTAGTTTGTACTTGTCTAAGATTTTTCTTTTTCTTTTAAAGAAAGGAGAACTATAAACAAAAACATTATTTAAATTAATTGCATCCAAAACACTGCAAAAATAGGCTAAAAAAAATAGCAATGGATAAAAACAGCCCCAACTCCCCAGGAATAAATGAAAGTCAGACTATGTAGTTCAATTGTTCACTCCTAGTAATGAAAAAAAATAAAAAGTATCATTTAAATGCTTTTAATGAGACAACCTTTGCTTGACACCATTGACCAGTTAATGTGCCCAAGGAATTGAATGATGAATACCCAAGGGCAACAACTATTGTCTAGTTGCTCCACAATCCTAACCTTTTTGGCACATGCATTTCAAATGTTAACTGACCACTGAACCACATCCAGCTCCTTATGGAATTACACATACAACTCTCTACAAGTGCCTTGTTCCCTGCAATCTATTGTCCAAACTAAAGAACGAATAGGCATTAGTAGCTTGCTTTTCAATCTTATTCAGCATACAACATCACTACAAAATAAATTATAACTTAAAACCACATAATAAAAAAATAAATAAATATAGAGTACTAACACCTAGCAACCAGCTCATTCCATAGAAGCAATAGTCAAAACTTAAGGTTTAAAGTTCAATCTTTAAAGCCTAAGGGCACGGCTTGGTCACAAATCAGTTTTATAGCTGCTACTTGCTTGTAGCAGTGAAAATTTAAAGGCTGCAATATATATGAGGCAGAATTTAATTTAAAGACACATACCTTCTGGTGGCCATAGGAATCCATGCTTCAGGTCTTTAATAGCTTCTTCAAACACCCTTGAGTCGTTGGCACTTCCCTCCCAACCATAATGGACATACGTAAACCGCATGTCATGGTCACATGCACACATGACGTTGGTTGTAACAGTGCTCTTGCGACTCCTGTGAGGCTAGAGTCTTTCCGCTGAAGGCTAAGCACTAATATGTGTTTCGTCAAAAGCTCCTATGCTTCTCTACAATGAATAGTGCCGATTAGTTGAAATACTATACAGTAATATGTGTGAACAACCATTTTGGAAGAACTTATATTATGAAATCATTTACCTCAAACCAAGGGTAGTACTTGTTGTTCTCCCGCAAATGCTCTGGAAGGCCTACTACATTCAGATCGGGCTTGATTAAATGTTGGTCATATGTGTGGACAGCCCGAAACACTCTACGAAACTTGCAGTCCACAATTTCAGTGGAATGCTGAAATCTGTTTGCCACAGGTCACATCCGAGTATTTTGGCCGACGATGTACAAGAATATGGCCACTGACTCCTGCACGTCAACACACCCCTTCCTTTCCTTCAAGTACCCATAATGTTTTAGCTCATCAACCAAGTGATAGAATAGATCTAGTGTCATGCGGAACATGTCATGACAATTTGTAGGATTGCCATCTCTCACTTCAGCCATATAATCGCTTCCACTCAAAATGCTAGTACGTTTGTGGGCACTTGTCGTAATGCCGCTAGAAATATGCCACCATCTCACCAATAAGTGGAAATACAAACCAAAACTCTTCCTCCTCGCTGTCATACTCTAAGTCTGTGTCTACACCAGTGGTCATGTCATCATCATAGTCACTGATATCCATGTCATCACCACTGAAACCATGTCCATGTCATCACCACATACACCAATGTCCATGTCGTCATCATCGGAGTTAAAATAGGCATCGTCAAAATCATACTGCCAGAAAGGATCACTAGGGGAGACCACTATACCCTATACCTTGCAAAAACCAAAGCATTAGAACCAAAGATATTGCAATATATAAATGGACAAATCAATATAAAGTACTAAGGGAATTGCAATAATGTTAGTTGAACTCACCTTACAATGTAAGTAACATGAACTAAATAACAAATATTATAAAAAAATATAATACTATAAAAAATAAAAATAAAACATCGAGTACATAACAGCAATTACCAAACACACAGTGCTTTATGTTAATAATATCAACTATAGAGCACAAAGTAACAAAGCTCACATACTAATTTAAATAACATCAAATTCACGTGCATAGTTCACAACACTTAACATTACAATAAAACTACATAAAATAAAAGTGTTCAACTGAATAAGAGAAATAAAGCCAAACGTCGAACATTGTCCAAGCACACACATAAAGTCCTTAAATACCACTTAAAAACTACAACCAAGTGATTCACATCGAAATCACAATAAGAAAACATTACAAAAGCAATCCCCATTAATTACCCAGCTGCTGAGCATGGCGCTCCATCCACCTCCTCCTCCTATGCTTTAGCATGCCCATGAACAACACCCTTTTCTCTTTCTTTTGGAGAACCTCGGCGATGTTAACATAGGTGTCATCATCAAGATCTTCATACTGGTTCAGCACTTCTAAAGCTCTCCCAAGTGAGCAAGGATTGCCACCACCGGCAGATTGTGCAACATGTTCAGAGCTACCACTAGACTTTCCCTTTTTGTTGGAAAACCTTTCCCTTGCCAACGCAGTGTATTCTTGAAGACTCATGGTCATCTCACTAGCCCTATCCACTTTCTTGGCAACCTTCTTCCCCTTGGTAGTAGGCTCTTCGATGGGATGTTTGTTCTCACATTGGGTTTGCTCAAAAACAGGGGGATCGTCTTGGGATATGCCCTCCATGTTGGGATTGTAGCAATCATCATTACCCAACTAGGTACGACATGCCTCATTGGCAAGTTCCTCCTCCAGGGCACGCTCTTCATCACTATTTGGGGCTAACGTGTTTAAGGAAATTTAAAGGGAACCGATTGCAGTATCAGGGGCAAAAAGTTGCCTCAGCTTGTCATAATTAGGACACCCTTTCTTCTGTAATACAGGTGCTTTAGGATCCCCTTAAAATGACAATATATACATCAAAATCCTGCTAATATGAAATAGAATATTACAAACAAATATGAAAAGAATTAGGGTAGTAAATATAGCATACCACAACCACGTTAGCCCACATCTCCTCAGAAGCAATAACCGTTTGGGTTGTCTCATCCCACCCCAACTCGGTATGCCTCAAAAGCTGGCCCCACTTTCTCTATTTTTGCCTGAGCCTATTATGCTTATCTTTCACTTGCTTAGGGAGGAAACTCTTCCCAGTCTTCTCATTTAGGGTTTTAGTAATTGATAGCCAAGTTATACCCTTAAAGACACCATGTTCCATATTCCCCTTTTGTTGTTCATCGACCATAATGTCAATGAAAATTTGTTCAATGTGGGGAGGCCACATTTTGTCGTTAGCATCCTAAGTTTCTTGTGCCATCTAATACAAATTTTCCAACATAATTGCATATGTTAATATATATGTATATTAATAGTTTTATGAATGGGCCACTTGAATCTCTAACCAATCACTCAACTTAAGTGAAGAAGACAAGAAAACCTATAATTTCATAAGCATGGACATGAGCTGCAAATATTGCATCAAAGCTGTACTGCATCAACTTAAGTGGCCCATAAACAAGAAGATGAGCAACACCAAAGGTATTATAGCAGAAACACAATCAAGCCTAGAAGAAGGATTACTTGATGCAGCTGAGCAACCTTCTAATTGTATCCTCACTCCATACAATGGAAGTGTGGCTCTATTTCCTTATATAACAACAGGTTTACATTATATATAGAAAGCAATTTGTACAAGGAAAGATTCTAGAGTAAATGCAGAATATATTCCTAAAGAAATTGCAGAGAACAAAGTCAGCCCTTGGGCTTGATATTTGGATTTGGGAGGCAATTTGTCATGCTTTATCTTTGGTAATTTAGCTCCTTGATTTAAGGACTAAGGCTGAGAATTTGGCTTGTGTTTGTTACCATATTGGAATTGAGGCTGCAACCCTTTATGATCCAAATGTTGCTATTTGTGTTAATCTAATTTTTTGCTCTGATAGATACAACAGAAAGCTCATATAAAGAGCACTCTTGGAACTTAGAAAGTCATGTTGTATTTAATGTTATCCTTGGTTGGCATAAAAGAGAATCTTGGTCAATGTCCTATGTGTGTTTTCCAAGTCTTGATCACAGTAACTAGGATAAGAGCATACAAAAAGTTAAGGAACTTGAATAACCAAAAGACATATAATTGCATTAATACTCCATTAAAAAACCTGTTCACTTGTTATAATTTAACAAGACAGTCAAGCACAGGAACAAAAAGAAGGAAGTAATGAACCTTGATTGTATCTATTTGAAAATGGATAAAAAGGAAGACAAGAAATGGAAAAAAAGAAGTGGGGTAGGGGAGATGACCAAAAAAAAACTGAGACAATATGTTGTAAGCATGTCTTGCAAGATCAACATGAACCAATTTAAGATTATTATTTCACTTGCAAGCCTATTTGTTTCTAGATTTTCCATACATGAAAAGCAGGATTAGTTCTGCCTCCATACAAGGTTTTGAACAATAATTTTTCAATTAGATGCTCTCAGTTAATTGATATATGTAATTACTAGTATAAACAAAAAGGGTCATCGACATCAGTCCATGGAGAAAAACCCATTTTTACATCCAAAGTATAATACCAGCAAAAAACCCAAATCAGACAATGGACATGGAAAATGGAGAGGGAGAGAGAGATATTTATTGCACCTAGGAGATATATATTGCACCTGGGAGAGGGAGAGAGAGGTATGAACATGGTGACAGAGGTCGGTATGGACTCGCCGGTGAAGATTCAAGCCTGGTTCAATGCTTCGATCGCGCAGTGTTCTTCTCAGGCCTGGTTCAGTGCTTCGATCACAGAGTGTTCGTCATGGAGCTAACTTGCTGGGGATGAAGAGGGAAGCGAAAATGGGAAGAGGCCTGACTCTAATGTGAGAGGAGGCTGAGAGAAGGAAGTGAGAATAGGGAAAAGTTTTGATAAAAATTTGGGGGAGAAATGAAATGAGACATGGAAGTTGCAACGGTAATAACCTAGCCTGACTCTGATGTGACAACGCACTGGTAAGGGGCCCATAACGTCATCTTATTTACCACATTTGCCACTGAGTTTCAATTTTCAACTTTTGAAAACGCCAAAAACCTATTTTCATTTTCCATCATCCACATCCAAAATTTTGAGCTTTTGAGTCATGGAAACAGTCATCCAAAATCAAGCCAAACAGTTTGTCATCCGTGGGACCCACTCAGTTTGGATGATGGATCATGAAAACTGAGTGATACTCAGTTTGGATAATGGATCATGAAAACTGAGTGATATCACTCAGTTTCCATGATATCCAAACAAGCTCTCAGTGTTTCCACTTTCCATCACCCTTTAGTGGGTCAATTGATTAAAGACATCATGTCTTTAGTTAGTTCGCTACAGTTTTTTTCTTTCTCTTATACACGTCGGCAAGGCAATGGTTTAGCACATGCACTAGTCCGGAGAGCAAGACTTTCTTTTCCTGTTTTAGTTTGGATGGAGTCTGTTCCTCCTGACATTTATAAGCACTTTGTTTCTGATTTGTTAGCAATAAAATAGTCTGGCCAGCTTGGTATGTTTCTCCAAAATATATATATATACATATCTCACCCATGTTTGATACTTTTTTTCCTAAAATTTAGCATACACTAAATTTAATAGTTTACTCCATTTCAAAGAGCTTTATCACATGTGCGGAGCGCCTATAATAAGACTAGTTATTACTATTTCTATATTGAAACAAACAAAAGGAAAGGAGCAATTTAAATAATACTCCAATATAAGTCTTAGAAGCTAGCTTTGATTATTGTCTGGCCCTATTTCATTCATTTGATTGGTTCTTTTAGATATCTAAATGGGGATTTGTGGTTGTATGAAAGGGTTTTTTGATATCCTTTTTGGATTTTCTCCGATGCTTATTCGACCATAGAGAATTAAGAGGAAAAGACTTTGAAATGATGAATTTTTCTTTCCCTACCACTGTCCACTAGCTATATTGAAAACAAGTACTATTCTTACCTCAAAGAGTGTACCTAAACTAAAGTACTTCAAAAATGGTCCTCGGTGGTCTCCATTGGATTGCTCAAATTTAGGAATGCTTTGGTTATGATTCCTTGGATGATTAAAGCCTTGTTTTATCCTAGTTGGCCTAATGAGTTTTTTAACTGAGTACCATTTTTCAAGTTTAGGAAGCAACTATATATAACTACCCTCTAAGCACTTGCGTTGCACGTGCGTGCTTAGAGGGTCTTCTATTTTTTTTTTTTTTTTTGATAAATATTAATAATTTGCATCATTATAATTTGAATATATATATTTTTATTTTTCAAACAAATAAAAATAATAAAATTTAGAGATAAGCAATAATTTCTTTTTTGAACGTGTGTTTGAAAGTAGTGTAGTGATATAGAGAAAAGTTTGGGTAGGAAAAATAAGATGAACATGAGAGAAATGAAGGCTAAATTTTAGGATTTCTCTTAGTTTTTTTATTTTTTATTTTTTAAATTGGGGGTTTTTTCTTTTATTAAGATGAAAAAGGAATAAAAAAGGCTAAATTTTAGAGAATAAAAAGATAAACGTGAGGAAAAAAATCCTAAATTTTAGGAGTTCTCTTTTTTAATATAAAATAAAATTGTTATTTGAAATTTGTGACTTTATTTCTATGTATTTATGCACCATATAAAAGTCCAGTTGAAAGAGAGTAATCCTCTTATAGCTATACTATATTCTATACTAGATATAAGAGGATTACCCTCTTTCAACTGGATTTTTATGTAATTCAAAAATACCCTCATTAATGAAGGGTAACTTCATTCAGAAATAGGGTCATAAATGTCAAATAACAAATTTCATTTTGAATTCAAAAAGAGAACTCCTAAAATTTAGGATTTTTTTCCTTCACGTTCAAAAAAGAAATTACAGTTACTGCTTATCTCTAAAGTTTATCATTTTTATTTGTTTGGAAAAAAAAATTTCTAAATTATAATAGATGCAAATTATTAACATTTACCCCAAAAAATTAGAAGAACCCAAAGGCTAGTATAGTATAGATAAATAGATGAACCCTTTCAACTTTTTCTGCTCAAAATAGTTGTTATAGTTTTTCAAATTATTTGCCATCTATATCTTGGTTTAAGTTACGCAATTTAGTGAGGGAAAAAGCTCCCAAAATTTTGTTTCTGATGGAGACAAAAAGAACTGTGGAAGAGATGCACTAGATTCAAGCTGATTTACCATACCAGTGCATGTTAACTGTACCTTGTTCACAAATAAGGGGCGGGTTAGCTCTTTATGGATGGAAGAGATAGATTTACATATACAAACTTTCTCGCAAAATCATATTGATGCTATGATCATGAATGTAATTTCTCCATGGCGTCTCACTGGTTTTTATGGCTGGTCGAAGGAGCTAAGAAAACAGGAATCGTGGTGGCTACTCAAACATCTTCACTCAAGAAGTTTAGCACCGTGGTTTTGCTATGGTGATTTCAATGAGATTTTAAGCTCAGAGGAAAAGCAGGGAGGACTTCCTAAACCACTTAGGCAAATGCAAGAGTTTAGGGAGACTCTATTGCACTCTGAACTTGTTGACTTGGGTTTCAGTGGAAATATTTTCACATGGGATAATGGTCGGTTGGGTGAGGATTTCGTGCAGGAGAGGCTAGATAGGGCTTGTGCAACTTTGGCATGGAGAGATCTCTTGCCCCATGCGAAGGTTACTCATATCCAAGCATCATATTCAAATCATGTCCCATTATTAATAACTACATCTGAACCTACCATCCCGGGGAGAAGGAAGAAGCTACCAAGGAGATTTGAAGAAAAATGGGTCTGGTCTCTCATCTAGAGTGTGAGGAAGTAATCCGAGAGGCTTGGGGAATGGAAGTTCTTAATGAGAGCCCAATGTTCAAACTCTTTGAAAAGATAAAGAAATGTAGAACAGCTCTAGTAGATTGGAGTAGAATCACTTTTGGAAATGCTAAATCAAGGCTCCAAGAAAAGCAAGCTTGTAACGCCCACCTCACTTAAATTACTTGTGGAGTGAAGTTGATGAATTATTTAATTTATTTTGAAGGTGATATTATTTTATATTATGGTCACTACAAAGAAAATAAATAAAAGAAGTTGTAACGTGAGAGTTATTTTTGTGGTTTATTCTTATTCAACTTTTAGTCTCCTTATCAATTAAGGAAAAGATAAGAGATTAAAACCTCTTTGGGTTAGGAGTTTAAGTGTTATCGGAATTCTTAGAGTCCTAGCCCATCTAAACAACCTTAATATGAGTTTAGTGGGAATTAAAGTCTTGGAAGCTTATTTAAGTTTTTAGTGGGTTTTAAATTTCAGCCCAAGTGAAAACAGTTTTAATGTGCAAGTAAGTTAGGGTTTCCTGCTGAAAGACAGAGAGAGAGACTGCAAAATTACAAGAGACAAATCCTGCATCCGTGTGGTCGTGTGGTCAAGTATATCTCTCTCTCAAACCCTCATGGAAATAACCTACGTTGCTAGAGTAGTTTAATAGATTTGCTTTATTGTCCCATATGAACTCTTGAATTAGGCGATAAGCTCTTGAGTGATAGTTGCTAGAGTTTACGCATGGTAGTGGGGCTGGACTTTTGAATCCTGTAATCTATATCATGTTCAAGTTTCAAACTTTTATCAATACATGCTTCAGGTCACTAGGTCCTACGGGTAGGAATTAATTGGTAAATCTATTGTATTCTTTCTATGGCTTACGGGTAGGAAAATCCTTGGATATTATATATGTTAGATTAAATTCTAACATTCAGTACATGCTATAGGTTGCTATGTCCTACGGGTAGAAATTTCTATGGATGCTATCCATATATTTGGATCTTATAAAGTATTTCATGGTGGGGTTTGAAGTGTTATATGAAATCTTAAAGAAAATATAAATCTGACACATAACTAGACAATGGTGGTATTGGTATAAACCTGTTAGGACTTGATGAAAATCTTGGTGAACCACAGGCATCCATATTCTCATTAGATGGTATCCTTATGGGTTGTAATACCTCTATTAGCCTCAAAGACATTATAGTAGTAAGGAGAAGCAATATGTTATAGAGGATTGTAGAGATGTTTAAAGACTAGTAAATTATTAGGAAGTGTCCCTTACATCCTTATGGTATACGTCAATGTGGATTAATTATATAATTATGTTACTCCTTTACTTTTAGGTGTGGAGGAAAAGCTCATTTGATTTTGGATCTAAACTATGAGTATTAGCAACTAGAGGTAAGTGGACTTCAGAACATGACGTCTCTTAAGACATGTATATTTATATATATCTTTTGGTAAAAATATATTTATATATACATAATTGCAAAAGTGAAGTTTCAAAAACTTATACCATTATCAATGCTTTATACATACTTGTATTTTATTATTTCTTGTATACTACTATGAAACTGTATATGTTAAGAATGACTCAAAACTATATTTTTGAGAAAGTATTTGTTATATAATATATGATTAGTATTGACAATATTGTAATAAAGTAAGAATATTTTCAAACGGTCAGCTAGACAGTTTGCAACCTTTGCCAACACAGGGTTAAGTGTTGGTCTTTGAAGCAAGTGTTGCCTCTTTGAGGTTAGTGTTATTGTTCCCTATGGGAATCATCCACCGAGTGTTTAGCAGTTTATGTCTTTGTCTGGCTAATATTTAATATTTTCCATATGAAACTATTGTCTTATTGTTATTGACCTTTATAAGTGGAAAAAAAATTGTTTATTACTATAATATATTGTTTCTACCTATTTAGTGTATTTTGGCTAACTAAAGTGGTTATTATTTTATTGGCGTAAATACACTTTTGGTCCCTACATTTTGGGTCATTTTTCGATTTGGTCCTTAAACTGATTTTGCTCTTAAGTCAGTCCTTAATTTTTTAAAATCGTTTTTAAAATGGTTTCTGCCGTCAACCTAATAACAGAAAATGCTGATGTGGCAAACGGCGTGTCCTACATGCTGACATGGCTGACGTGGATATTAAAATATTATTAAAAAAAATTATTTAGCATTTTTGAAATGCCACGTCAGATTTAAATTAATAAAAAATTAAAACAAAAATCCAGGTCAGAAATTTCAAAATAAATAAATAAATAAACATTAATTTAATTAAATTAAGAAAAAAAAAAAAAAAGGCTTTTTCAGCTTAAAAAACTGAGTTCCTATCCCAAAAAATCCCACGAACCCATCCCAACAAATCCCACGAACCCCAACCCAGATTTCAATTTAAAAAACTGAGTTCCTATCCCAAAAAATCCCACGAACCCCAACCCAAATCAAAAACTCTTCGACTCAGTCTCTTCCGGCCATTTACACATTCGAATCAATCAATCAATGCCTTTCTCACCAACCCGTGTGACTAATTCATTTGATCCCTCACAAAGATCAAGAGAAAAAATCCCAAAAACCTCAGATTCAAACACAATCATCCTTGATTCCTCAATAGCTGCTAATGCCGTGTACACAATCATCCTTGAGTTCTCTCTCTCTCTCAGATCGGCAGTGATGTGGATTCGGTGGTTTGCTCTCTTTCTCCCTCTCTATCAGATCAGTGGCTTGGCTTTGTTCCGTGGAGATTGGCGGTGCTATGGTGGTGGGTTTGGTATGGGTTTTTTGAGTGGTGGGTTTATGGTGGTCTGTGGTGGTGCTGGTTTATTGGGTCTATGATTTTTTTTTTTTTTTGGCGGTGGGTTTACAGGTGGTGGTGGTGTGTAGTGCTGCGGTGGTGGAGTGGGGTTGCTGGGGTTTTCTTTTTTTGTTGGTGGTTGCTGGGTTTCCTTTTTTGGCAGTGGGTTTACTGGTGGTGGTGGTGTGTAGTGCTGCGGTGGTGGAGGTTGCTGGGGTTTTCTTTTTTTGTTGGTGGTTGCTGGGTTTCCTTTTTTTCTTTGATATTTTGTTGTGGGTATTGTGGTTGATTTGTGGGTTGCCGATGGTGGTTGCTTTTGATTTGTGGCTGATTTTTTGATGTGGGATGTGTGGGTTTAATGGTGGTGGTGGGGATGGGTTCGTCCGGCATCTACTCGTTGGGTTCTAGGTTGGTTTTTTCACGTGGGTTTGATGATTTCTTCATGTTGGAGGTTTGATGATTTCTGGGCTAGCCGAAGAACATGAAGAACATGTTACCCATGTTCTTTCGAAAATAATAAAAAGAAAATAACAAAAGAATTCAACGTTTTTTTTTTTTTTTAAATGTTTATTTTTAATAACATTAATGTTTATTTTTAATTTTTTAATTTTCTGACCTGGCTTTTTAATTAACTTATATGCTGATGTGGCATTTTAAATGCTGATGTGGCAATTAAAAAATGCCAAATCAAAATTTTTAATATTATTTTATTAGCCACGTCAGCATTTACTGTGTATACAGTGCACACCGTTTGCCACGTCAGCATTTTCTGTTACTGGGTTGACGGCAGGGACCATTTTAAAAATGATTTTAAAAAATCAGGGACTGACTTAAGAGCAAAATCAGTTTAGGGACCAAATCGAGAAATGACCCAAAATGTAGGGACCAAAAGTGTATTTACGCCTTTTTTATTTAATGATTACAGCATTATAGTTAAATGTTTTATTCTTGACAATTTTATAGAAAATATTATATTACTGTTAAAACTATTTATAAATGTTTTGTAAAGACTATATTTTGTCAATGATACAAATGTTTTGTTTTGAAAGACATCCTCATGTTATGTAGTCTCTTATTGGGCTTCTAGCTCACCCCCCCCCCCCCCCCCCCCCCCCTCCTTTATCCACCCTTTCAGATTAAAGCATTGGAATATCTTTTGGTGGTAGATCATTGGAGACATAGATTGAAGACTTCTTTTGGAGCTATGTTAGTTGATGGACTGTTTTAGTATACTTTCTTAGGATAGTGAGTTTGGCATTTGTGGAACTCTTTGAGATTGTATTTGGAGACTTTATTGTTAAAGTTTTTGTTTTATGGATTTCATAGGAAAGATTTTGATGGTTTGAAGTATATTTGTGGATATTTAATTACGTTCTGTTCCATTATATTATTGTTGATTATTTATAAGACAGGTTGTGCATCTAAATCCTTGGTATGGGTTTGGGGCGTTACAAAGTTGTACAGGACGAGCTCTCCATGCAAAACAAGGTTGAACATCTGCAAACAATCAATGCTCTGAAGACAGAAATCAATACCATCTGCCACCAAGATGAACTTTTTTGGCGATAAAGATCCATATTTATTTGGCTATCTACTGGGGATAAGAATACAAAATTCTTTCATCAAAGGGCTAGTCAACGTCGACGAAAGAATCATATTTCTGGTGTTCAAGACAAGAGAGGTGTATGGCGCACATCTGATGACCACATAGCCCAGGTAGCAAAGCAATACTTTCAGGAGCTGTTTACCACAACAAATCCCATAGGTATGGAGAATGTCTTGGATTCGGTAGATAGACGTATCACCCTAGAGATGAACAACTCTTTAGTACAGAGATATACACCGGATGAGGTTAGAAGAGCCCTTTTCCAAATGCATCCTTCAAAAGCTCCAAGATCGGATGGTTTGTCTTCTTTTTTCTTTCAGAAATATTGGAACATTGTTGGACCTGATGTTAGTGAGGCAATTCTTTCAGTTTTAAAATCTGGGCATATGTTGCATAAAATGAATTATACTCATATTGTACTAATCCCTGAGAAGAATGACCCAAAGCAGATGGCAAATTACAGACCTATCAGTTTAGGCAATGTGGTCTCCAGAATTCTCTCAAAAGTTATAGCAAACAGATTGAAACGGGTGCTACCTATGGTCATCTCTGATGCTTAAAGTGCCTTTATTCTTGATCGGCTTATCACTGACAACACAACAGTAGCATATGAACTACTTCACAGGATGAGAAATAAACGTAGAGGCAAGGTGGGACAAATGGCAATGAAATTGGATATCAGTAAAGCATATGACCAAGTGGAGTGGTCCTTTTTGGAGAGGATTATGCTTAAACTTGGCTTGGATTGTAGGTGGGTTAGCTTGGCTATGGAGACAATCACTACAGCTTCTTACTCAGTCCTCATCAATGGAGAACTAAGAGGTTTTGTGAATCCTACACGGGGAATCAAGCAAGGTGATCCATTATCACCATATTTGTTTCTTCTCTATGCTGAAGGTTTGTCAACTTTATTGAAAAAGGCTGAGGAAAATCATGCACTCAAGGGAATATTGTCAAGCCAACATGGAGTTCATATCTCTCACCTTTTGTTCGCAGATGATAGCCTTTTATTCTGCCAAGCTACAGTGGAGGAGTGTCAAAGATTAACAGACATATTGGGTAGATATGAAGCAGCTTCAAGTCAGGCAATTAATAGGCAGAAAACATCCCTATTTTTCAATAAGAATACAAGGCAAGAGGTGAAGCTGGAGATTCAACAGATGCTGGGGGGAAGAATTATGAATGAATGTGAGAAGTATCTTGGTTTGCCGATGCCTAGTGGGAAGTCAAAGGTGGGGACCTTTAAAGAGCTTCAAGAGAAAATCTCCAAAAGAGTGCTGGGATGGAAGGAGAAATTTATTTCAAAGGCAGGACAGGAGATCTTAATAAAAATTGTTGCACAAGCTATTCCTACTTATTCTATGAGTCTTTTCAAGCTACCAAGGACAATATGTGATAATATTAATTCCCTTTTAGCAAAATATTGGTGGCGTCAAAAGCATGAAAAGCGGAAAATTCATTGGATTAATTAGAGTAAATTATGCACTCAAAAAAAGAGAGGAGGAATGGGCTTTCGGGATCTTCATGCTTTCAACTTGTCAATGTTAGCAAAGCAAGCTTGGAGGTTAATACATAACACAAGCTCTCTCTTTTATAGGGTATATAAATCAAGGTACTTCCCAAGCTACTCTTTCATGGAAGCTGAACTGGGAAATAATCCATCATTCGTATGGCGCTTCTCTACTGGAAGCAAGGGATCTCATTAAAGCTGGCTCACGGTGGCAAGTTAGAGATTGTGAAAGCATAGGAGTCATGAGTCATGCTTGGCTGCCAAATGCACCTGTCTTTGTGAATGCCCCCACAAGGGAGATGAAAGTGAGGGAGTTAATTGATGAGGATGCTCGCCAATGGGATAGAGGGAAGATCCATGCACTATTTGATTGTCAGGCATGTGAGGATATTTTGGCAGTGCCACTCAATCAGTTAAGCTCCCCGAATAAGCTGATTTGGAAGGAGAATAGAACTCATTCCTTTTCGATTCGAACTGCATACCAAGTGGCTTTGAGGCTGAAAAATCGCCACCAATCTAAGCACTCATCTGTCTAGGTCCACGGGTCCACATGGAGGAGAATTTGGAAGCTAAATGTACCACTAAAAGTGCGTACTTTCATATGGAGGGCATGTTCCAACTACTTACCAACGCGCGAGGACCTTCACCGAAGACGGATTAGAGTTGAGTCGACATGTGAAATTTGCCACCAATAACCTGAGACAAACAACCATCTGCTTTGGGAGTGCCCATTTGCACAGAACGTGTGGGCTTTGTTCAAAGGGAGAATCCAAAAAAGCATAAATGAGGCAAGTGATTTTTTCCTTCTCTTTAATCGAAT
Organism: Quercus aquifolioides; assembly: GCA_019022515.1. Taxonomy (NCBI): domain Eukaryota; kingdom Viridiplantae; phylum Streptophyta; class Magnoliopsida; order Fagales; family Fagaceae; genus Quercus; species Quercus aquifolioides. The sequence continues at coordinate 63,661,376 of CM032328.1, read as the reverse complement.
GCTGCAGAAACTCAGTAAACTGGACTTGGAAAAATGGGCAACCACGGTGTGGGCTATATGGAATGTAAGAAATAGATTCTATTTTGAGCATGTATAGGTCCATCCGAAGGTTATTTTTGAGAATGCAATGTGCTGTTTTGAGGAATATCAACGACTTATGGAGTCACAACTCCAACGTTTATGAATAATGAATATAGAGGTGTTGGGCATGGCGCTATTTTTTTTTGGTCTTAATTAGGGCTGTCCAGACCCAACCGGCAACCGACAACCCGACCAAACCGCCCGACGCCGACCTGATTTCGGCCCGAATCAAAGGTCCAGTCGGTCAACGGCGGGTTTCCGTTCTTGAAAACTGACACCAGCGGGTCAAGTGGCAGGTTTGCATCTCCAAAACCCGAGTAACCCGAACTCGACCAAAGCTACAAAAAAATCCGGCCAAATCCTGCAAAAACAAGCTAGATCCGGCGAGATCTCGACTAGATCTAGCGAGATCTCGACCAGATCCTGCTAGATCTGGTGGGATTTAGCCAGATTTGGCCAAATTCCAGCAATTTCTAGCCCAAAAAATGCACATTTCATAAAATAAAAAAATAAAAATAAAATTCCAGTTTCCGGTGAAATTTTTCCAGTTTCTGGCGAACTTTTTCCAGTTTCTGGCAAGAATTTCTAGTTTCCAGCGAAAATCCTAGATTCCAGCGAATCTTTTTTTTTTTTCTAGATTTTGATGCCTTTTTTTATTTCCGGCAACTGACCGGCCCGACCAACGCTAGGCATCACCCGAAACCAAACCGACCAATTTTTCTGGCGGTCGGTTTCGGGTTCCTCCGCCCCTCCACTCAACGTTGACGGGTCGAGTTCGGGTTGGGGCCAAAACCGACCCGGCCCGACCCGTGGACAGCTCTAGTCTTAATGGCTCTCTAGGGTGTTTTATTTGGGACTACACTGCTTGTAGTGAATGTCCCAACTACGCTAGTGTATGCACTAGTTTACTTTGTATGACTATATTTGACATTTAATAAAATATTTCTATCGTTCTGAGCTCAAAAAAGTTATACAATTTACTCTCCCATTGTTTATGGTTTAGAAGTTAGAACTTTGCCAAATCCATATTGGATAAGGATCTTAGGATCTCTTCATTTCATAGTGAAATGGACAGTGTCCATTTAAGGATTATGATTTAAAGTGGAATAAATCTAAGGTCTAGATTGTACCAACTCATTTAAAATTTAAACGTAATTAAATTTAACTATGGTTAAACTAAACTAAACTCGAGTTATAAGTTTTTAAATGAGTTGCCACAATCTAGATTCTAAACCTTAGATTTTCTCAACTTTAAATTATGACTCTTACATTCTTCATTTCCCTTGAAATTTGGACATGTAGAACTTGGCCAATTCCGTATTTTTGAGGGTTAACTTGCAAATGCGTAGGTACCAATAAACCCAAAACCAACGTCCCACACCATTTATCCTGAAGGTCCTATTTGATTTGTTCTTGACTGAGGGAACTCATCTTAATTTGCCATCTTATGAATTCTTCATAAAATTTAGTGTTAATTAGAAGGTGGACTGTAGGCTTATATAAAAAGATGGCCCATGCTTTTTACCCGATACACTAATGCACCACGCCTCACCCGTCATGAATCTTTACAACAAATTGATGGGCCAGAACTGCTGGAATTGTGAGTTTATGAGCTCTGGTCTCATTTCTGTTACTGACCCAATAAGTAAACCATTTAATTTCTAAAGTAAGGTTACGAAGCCTAACAAAGCATGTTAATATGAGTTGCATGGACATCAAACAAAATCATATGACAAGGCATGAGTAAGAGTAAGGAACAAAAAAGGTAGGAGGGGCCGGCCAACTAAAGGTGACATTCCTACTTGGACATGACCATATAGTAGCATTTTACTTGTTTGGAATTGGTTGAGCGTGGCCAAACGTAGCCTACTTAAGTTACTAATGGACATTAGGCTAATGGTGTGGAAATAATCCCATGCAATTAGCATGTCCCATTGTGCGCAGGACGAATTCTCATGGCCTACTGCCCACCAAATTTTTAACGGGTAAACCCAATACTAATTAGACCACCATCCTCATGTTGAATTCTATATTGACTAAATATTATTTTACATTCGTTTATATTCATTATTCCATACATTCACAATTGATGCGAAAATGTACACATTTTAAAATGTGAAACAAAATAGTTCACATTTAAAACATAAAGGTGCATGTGGAAAAAATGGATGTGAGAGAATAAAAACCATCCTATATAACTTGCTAAAGAGGAAAGACCTCCAATATATATGAGATTATGAGATTGACATCAGGCATTTCCCAAAGATCTCAAACAAACAATGAGATTGACACAATAGGTATGACTAATTTTTACGTAACTAAGAGCCCAAAGACCTCTAATTAATAACAATGAGATTGAGATGGACACTTGTGACTAGACAACTAGAGGTGTTACCACTTGTCTACGTAACTAAGCAGCATCTCTTTCTCAAAGATTATTATTATCAAAGATTCATTCCCTCTAATTAAGAAATGAGATATATATATATATATATATATCTTGTTTTAGTAGTCAAAATCATATTATTTTGAGCTTGATTATCATCTATATATTCTGAGTATAAGTGGTGCACTTAGGGTAGAAACTTTTCCTTCAAAGTGGAACTTGAAGGCCAACCATTTTTGGCCATGTAGATACAAAGCCTCTATCTAAAATTAAAATAAAATAAAAAGTAAAACAATTGGATATGTAATAAGTCAAAGATTGTAGGAGCTAGATCCTACCAACATTTTTTGCTGCTGCTACCAACTTATCAAATCTTACCAGCACAATATTTTCAAAGAGATACACACACAAAACCAACACTTTGTGAAAGTGACTATATGTCTTCCTATATATGTAGGTCAAACTGAACAGATTTTTCTTACTAAATTTGGACCCTCAATGAATATTGAACCTTCACGCTATCTAGGGCATGCAATGTATAATGCTTTTACGCCTATATAATTCTTCTACTTCACAATGATGATTGATAATCATCATAATATATTATATATATTTGAAAGATTAGACCATGTTGCACTTCAGATAACAAAAGCAAAACCTGAGTGAACCGATTGCGCTCTGTACCAAACGGGCAGAGAATAAAAATCTTGGGGGAGAGAGAGAGAGAGAGAGAGGTAGTGCTTGTAATTTTCCAAGGTTCCCATCTTTATCAAACTAGAAACCTCATGTGGACTTTGAAATTGCTTTATATGTCAAAGGTTTCTTCAGAAAGAGATGTGAAACTGTGTTGTCAAAACATCACTGATTGAATTGTAATATCACTCTTTCTTGTTTTTGGAATATAGGAGCAACTTATGCTGAGTTTCAAGCACACACGGAAGAGAAACCTGTAGTTCATTTTCTAACAGGAAGTTGATAGTAATGCCTACGGGTTACTATACCATTGTACTTAGAAAGTATTCAATGCACGTCTTCAATAAATTATAAAAAAAATTAATATTTTGTTAACTCTCTCTCTCTCTCTCTCTCTCTCTCTCTCTCTCTCTCTCTCTCTTATTATCATTAATAAATTGCGTATTATCATTAATAAATTGCTCCTCTTGTTTAAAATTTAAGAAGTGTCCTATGTGCTTGGCCAAAAAAAAAAAAAAAGGAAGAAAAATCAATTAAAATGAGTTTAACTAGGTTACGTGAGTCAAACTCATTACGGTGGTGTTTGTGGTTTCTAGTCTCTACGTATATATTATTATTAATTTCTTTAAAACCTTCTCCTCTTTCCTCTTATGTGTGTGTTAAAATACTTAATATTAAAAATAAAAAATAAAAAAAAAAAGTCTCTACAAAGTACAAACTTGCGGGTATCAATTAAAATGATTGAGTTTTCAATTTTATTTCTTGATTATTCTTATATTCTTAAAATACAATTTCATATAATATATATTTTAGTAAAACTTTACTAAAATGATGGAGTATGATTCTATGAATAATCTATATTAAGTGGATATTTATTGTTTCTTTCCAAGATTATGGAATCTTTATTAAGAAATAGTATTCCCACAATGCTATATTCAATAATTACCCAATGTATCAAGTTTTTTTTTTTTTTTTAGCAAAATGTATCCAGGTTTTGACCATTCAAGATCTCACTCAAAAAAATATCAAAGCTGACCATACAAGATCTCATTCTAATTAAATATATCAAAGCAACTCACATTTTACGCTTGAATCCATGACTGAGAATGAATGCTCTTAGTAGTTGTGAGTTTAATTATTCAAGTACTAATAGTCTATAGAATATAACTCACGATTGACTTGTTCAATGTATTCTAAATGCATCACGATTGTCATGTTTGATATATTATATAGTTTTACCAAAATAATGAATTGTCCAAATTCTTCATTGATTACATATTAAAATTTATGAGTTACAGGAGAATTGTTACTTAGATTTTATGATGTTAATGTCATTAACGCACCTAAATCACATATAATGTAACCCATTGACTATTTATCAAATGAATTTATAATTTTAATGTCCAATATGATCATAGAAAATTGAACACTATTATTAAAAATATTTTTAAAAATTGATTTTAAGGTACTACTATTCCTAACAATTCCAGTGATAAACGAACGCGAACATAGTTCCTCTCTCTCTCTCTCTCTCTCTCTCTCTCTAGCAGATACAATCTCTATGGCTTTCATTGAATTACAATTCACTCTGAGTTTGTCTTTTTTGTGACTTATTTCAATTGCTTTTTAACTGTAGCTAATCTCGTTAACTTGCTTTGGAATTTGGATTTACCTCTTGCTCAGATCTGTGTGTTTGACAAACGATTCATAAAGATGTCGATTATGTGAAATTGTTTCTTGATTCGTCGTATTTCATTATTTTGCTGAAATGTGATGTTTGTTTCTTTCTTTCTGGGTGGCTTTGAAATTTGGGTTTCGGTTATGGCTGTGTTTAAAAGGGTTTGGTTGATAGATATGACCAATGGGGATGGGTATATTTTTTTAAGCTAAAAGTATTCGCATCAACTTTTGCAAAAATTTATGTCTATTTTAGCATAAGAATCTATTTTTTCTATTTTACATACTCACTTTTCAAAACACCCTACATCAAATTATCTATTTTATACTACATTTCATTAAAATATCAAATTTTGTTGATTTTTTATGTTGTTTCTCTTTCTTCACACACAACAACTATCATCCACTCTCTTCTTCATTCTCGAGATTCATAAAGAAGGAATAAACAACTTGTTGGGGAGACCACAATTTAACTCCTTACAACCACTCTAAAAACAGGCTCACGCGGTGTGATGTCGAAGACCATAAAAGATTTGAGTATGCCTTCCTCATCACTAATTGGTTTTGAGGTGGAATGACACAGCTCACTATTCGACAAATGGTATCAAAGCCATGGTCATGGATTCGAGTCACAGGAGTGGTCATTGTGAGGGAGAGATTGTTGAGGGGACCACAATTTGACTCCATACAATCACTCTAAAAGCAGGCTCGCGTGGTGTGATATTAAAGACCATAAAAGATTTGAGTGTGTTTTTCTCATCATCAATTGGTTTTGAGGTGGAATGGCACAGCTCACGGTCGGACACAACTAAATACACCTTCGTCCACGAGATTCGTAAAGAAAAGAAAGAATAAATAACTAAATACAAAATTAATAGTATCAATATAAATTTACACGGTTACTGTAGTAAACTTATAAATTTACACAAATTATACATAGACTAATGTGGGTCATTTTTAAGCAAAACTGAGTAAATTTTACACATTTTTTTTTCTATTATACACGAACTGATGTAAATGCTTTAATAAAAAACAGAAAAATGAAATAAATTTAAATTTTTTTATATGTATTCAAAACAACATATAGTTTTGTTATTAAAGTCACGTTATTTCAAGCGAAAGTGATATGTTATGGACATATTTTCAAATGTTTAAATTTTGTATATTTTCAAATGTTTAAATTTTGCTGACAAAATCAAAATTTTTCTAAATTTAAAGGTTACAATATTTTACCATCTAATCAAAACAATTTTAAAGCCAAAATAAACTAAGAATGGAATCCTATAAACTATAGATCCTTCACGAGCTCCATGTCCTAGTTAGAGCTATCTCATTTCTTTAGTGAAGGAAATCAAGCAACTCATGACTTTCTAACAAAGCTTGGATGCACACAGGACTTGTCTTTTGTTACCCATAAGGCCATAACATACCTCCGATAAAGTTAAGGCCTTTGTTAAATTTTGATTTGTCGAACTATTTTGGACTCATTAATTTGTACACTATAGTAAAAATGATGGGAGAAAGACAGGAGGATTATCCATTTATCCCCATCATTTTGTACACAATGCTCTATTTTTTCCTGCAATTAGGGGTGTGCATGGGTCGGGTTGGGTCGGGTTGAGGGGATTTTTTGACCCAATCCATCATGGTGGGTCAAAAAAATTTAACCCAACCCAACCTATCACATAAATCCAACCCAACCCACATGGGTCGGGTTGAACCCATGGGTTTAACAAATTTTTATTATTATTATTATTAAATTGAGTAGAAAAAAAATATAAATATTAATATATTAAAAAAAACCCAAAGATTAGTATCAATGTAACTCCTTAAAGGCAAACAACACTAATGACTAAACAACAATAGTAATTTACTGGGGTTTGTGTGAACTAATTGGTTTTTATATGAGATAGGAAGAGCTGGTTATTTTAAAATTTTTATTAATTATAAAATATTATATATATATATATATATATATATATATATATATTAAATTAGTATTAGTAGGAGGAACTGAGAAAGTGTTACTCTACAGCTAGTTTTTTTAAAAAAGTATTAAATATATAATATATATTTAAATATATATAAGTGCCCTACAGCTAGTTTTTTTTTTTTTTTAATTTATTAAATATATAATATATTTTAAATATATATTAAATATGGGTGGGTTGGGTCGGGTTTGTAATTTTATGACCCAAACTCAACCCGACCCGCTATAAAAAAAAAATTTGTAACCCAACCCAACCCAACCCACCAAGCCCTAAAAACCTACCCAACCTGGCGGGTCGGGTTGGGTCGGTCGGGTTTGGCGGGTCGGTGAGTTTTCTGCGCACCCCTACCTGCAATGTTAAACTAATAAAGTTTTTTTTTTTTTTTTAAATAAATAAAAGCCCTTCTATTGCTTGCATCATATATGACCTGTAGTGACTAAAAAAATAGAGCATTACTATGCGAGAAGGTCATTATAAAATATAATTTTTTTTTTAGAAAGATATAAAATATAAAATTTTAGAAGTCACTAGTAAATCTAAATCTCTGCAGTATCAGATCCATCAAAACATATACCGATCGTCCCATCAAAAAAAAAAAAAAAACATATACCGATCGAGTGTCCATGAAAAGCTCTTCTTGACACTGTGGATTGGCTTTTTGCAAGTCAGACTATCTGATTGATTGTGAAATTTCAATTGTTTAATACACAGCCTCGAGATAAAGGTTAGCAAATTATGAAGTGGGTCATAGGTAAAACAGTTCTGCTTGTTTAGTTTACACTAACCGTTCTACTTTAATTAAGATTAAGAGTTATTTCAAGAATTATATATTTTGACAATAAATGGAAAAAATAACAAAAAGTAAATATATATATATTTGGGAATAATACAGATGACAAATGCAATAGGAGTTACTTAAAATTTTCAAAAAAATAAAATAAAATATGAAACTATATATTTTTAACTGTTTAATAGTCTCTAACAAAGGAGTAATAATTTCAACCACAAACATCTTAATTTGATTATATTCAATGAGATCATGGTAGAAAATTACAATTACCAACAATCAAACCAGAAGAAGTAAGCATGAGTGTTTGAAAATTGTTTTAAATTCTTCTTTTACTTGGGAGTCCAAATTTACTGTCCCACTTTTCCTACTGTAAATGAAAAGTCTATTAATTATAAATAAGTAATTTGGTATTTCTTGTTCACCATAGAATTAGAATTGGAGTCTTATGTATGGATAGTGCTATCAATGGTTTGGTGGTTTTGGACCTTTGGTCCAATACTTCCTCATACATGTACGTAGAAAAAAGAAAACTATTAGTAAAATTTGTAGTGAGGCTTTTTTATTATAATAATAATTATTTTTAAAAAGAGTAGTTTGATAGTTTTGGGGTAAAAAGATGCCTAAATATTTGAGTTGAGAGTTTTGTCTATTGTTTGAATGAAATAACACAATTGGGTATATTGAGAGTAATGAATTTGGGTTTATTTGCATTTGTGAGGGATTATGAGTGTGTTTGTATTAACGGTTTATGAATATTGTTTGTGAGAATATATGAGTATGTTTATGAGAATTGGTTATGTCACTGCTATCCATATCGTTAATAGTAAATTTCAGTTGATGTTGACGACGTTAACTATAAATATAGCCATGGAGTTGATTGAATCAAATTAAAATCGAATTCTTGTGGTGTAGTTTTCATTTATTTATTATTTTGTGTGTTTTTATCAATAATAAAAATAATAGCATATATAATCTAGTGGCAGAGGGGGTGGGCATTTGAAAATCCCCCTTCTCCCTCCAATATTTTTATAAAAAATAAGAAGTATATAGAATTTTTTTTAAAAAAAATTGTACTTTATTTATATAAATAACTACTCTCTCAATATATATATATATATATATATATGTTACTCATTAAACCAAAATGAATTCAAGGCATATGTTTTTATAAAATAATATAAGTGTATATAAATGACTAATTTATCTTCTTCTTCTTTTTTCCTTTTTGTTTTTTTTGTTTTTTTCCTTTTATTAGTCCTATACTACACATAAGTACATAACTCATTAAATTAAAACATGTTCAAGATATATGTTCCTAAAAATTGACGTGTAAATCTCTTTAATAGAAGCTTTTTTATATTCCCAAAAAAAAAAATATTAATATTCACTAAACTGTATAATCCTCAATCTATTTAACAAAAAATATTGGTATAAAATATTTGTGGGGTACATGAATTTAAATAAGGTATTTGCGCCATGTGTTATATCCATGGTCGAGGAGGCCATTATCACGCCAAGGAAGTCACACGCTTTGACAGTAAGGCCACGTCAGTGGCACATTACCAAATGAGGTTATACTGTAGAGAAAGAGTTTCGGGGAGGGGGTTAGTCCTAACATAACTGAAGGGATGGTGGCTGCCACCACATTTAATGCATTCCACCAAACCTCCTGACTGCATTTATGTAGAAAAGACCCTTGAACAGTGCTGTCTTAGCTGCCCCAACTCACAAGGGGCTTGGGAAGGTGTCTGATGGAACAAGCACTCAAGTAATGGCCTGGACGATCAACAAATGGAGGGCCAAGATCATCTAAAGGGGGCTATATAATGTAAGAGACCCTCCAGGGAGTGGAGATCGGAAAATCTGGAGAGAACACACTGTAACAACAAGAACTAAAATTGTATCTAAGTCCAAAAGAACTATATTCAAGAATCATTCTCTTCGAACTTCGCCGAGGAAGGATTTCCTTGCTTAGAACTTGTCTTTCTTTGCTTTCTTAGTATCTTTAATCTTCTGTGCGCGTTGTCTGATCCATTGAAGCCTAGCTTTTAAGCTCACTCTCTATAAATTCATTGTATCGGGCTCTTTGGGCCTTAATCCATTCATCTTTTGGGCTTAAGACCAAAACTTGCCCTTACAATATTTAAAGAATATTAATATTAATCAATATCATTTAAAAGATATTTCACAATTTTATAAATTGATTGAATGAAACAAAATAGGCCAACCTAAAAACTAATTTGATGTAAATATTTTTGTTATATATCAAAAACTAACCTATATTAAATCATGTAATATATATATATTTTGTAAGCAATATAAATATAACATTAATAGTTTTTTTTTCTATGAAAAAAGAAAAGAAAAGAAAAGAACAGCTTTTTTTTCTTTTTTTTATATATATATTTAACATGCCCATTCTGACAAAATTTATAGCTCCATCACTGATGTAGTTGTTGAGGCTCATTTTTTATGAAGCCCAGCAAACCCAAGGCCCAGAGTTGCGGGCGAACTGAAAGAAACAGCAAAAAAGAAAAAGAAGGCATATGAATGGTTCAAGGGTCCATGAGATGGGTCCAGAAGAAGCAAATGGGCTTGAATAGGCCCGGAAAGAGAAAAGAAACAAAATCCATGAAAAGGATGAGGGAAAAGAAAGAATGGGCCACAGCAGGCCCACTGCAATAAGAAAAAAAGAGAGTAACAGGCAAATGAAGAGCCCATGAGCCCAAAGGATAAAGTTTATAGAGAAAATTGGGCCAAGAAAGCCCAAAGTGAGTTAGCAAAAAATCCATGTGTGAAACAAAACCAAAATGGGTCAGGGATGCCCACAAGAAAAAGGGACATTGGATCCCACAAGAAATAAGAGGAGGAACCCAGTAAGTATACTGGGTTACGGAGAGGGAAAGCACATGGCAGGCCCAAAGGGGCTCGGCAGGATTAAAAATGAGCAGCAGGAATAGCAACTTGGCATGGTAGAAGGCGCAAAGCCACGAAGCGAAACGCCCAAACTAAAGGGAAGCCCACTACAGAGCTCAACCCTCTAAAGAAAGGGACAACACATGGGCGTTGGCCTGCCGGAAAAACAATCCACATCAGAAAATGCCAAAAAGCGCACGGCAGGATATGCGCACCCATTTTCAGACCTCGGCAAACGAATGAAACATCAATAAGGTAACGCATGCGAACGACCCGGGCATCACCAGCCTATACCCAGTCACTATGGGAAAGGGTGACGTCATGGGTAAGGGCATGGTCTGGCGGTGGGGAGAGGAGCGGGAACCCATTTTGCGTTTCTTGCCCAGACTCTTTTGGTGGGCACAGTCCTGCTGGGATGACATGCCACCCAAAAGAGGCAAGGGTGGGTAAGAACCGCTGGGTGCATGCCATGAGAAACCGAGAGAGAGAGAGGACACACTGGACGAAGTAGAGAAGGAACCTTCGTTGTCTGAAAGCCACAGGTCAATGGTGGATCAGAACCATTTGACTCGGTAAGTGGATGGCAAAAGGCTACGATAGCAGAATAGGGCCATAGAAAGGCTAGAACAGTAAAATCGGCCACGACAGGTCCTATATAAGGGACCCGTGGTTGTGTGCAAAGGGGGAGATGAAAAAGGAAGTCAAAGAAAAAACAGAGAGAAAAGAATCGAAAAAGAGAAAACAGAGAGAAAAGAATCGGAAGAAAGAAAACAGAGAGAAAAGAATACTAAGAAAGAGAAACGGAGTGTTTATGGCAGGCATGCACCTAAATGGGTTAACCCCCTCTCTCCCTCAATAGCCTTGTCCTCAAAAGGCAATACAAAATCTATACCTGGGCATATACCATTTGGGGCTGTCCTCTCAAAGCAATTAATTTCACCAAGTGAAGTTACTTGCGTTGAGGGAGTAGTTTTCCCTTCCGTGGTTGGAATCCTGCGGCAATACTTAGTGTGGCAGACTCGTTTTTTTTTACATATATAATCATGTTCTAATTCTTCGCTTAAGCATTATTCTTTAAAAGTCAAGCTTGTTAAGTTGTTCTGTGATTGTATTTCCTTTGCGTTTTTCAATATTATGTCTGTCTGCCATAACTTGTTAACAATAACTCTGCCTGCTGTGAGCTCTTAAAAGGACTTTGGCAGACGCGGCAAAGATTGTGCACAAGCCGGGCCAAGGTGTGCTCCAATTGGGCCGGTCCCGACTCCTCACCCAGAAACAACCCGGGCCTAGTGCGGCAGGAGCTTGCCCAATACCCCAAGCCAGGCCCACCCCCTTACAGTAGTCTTAACTCCATTTCTTTTATTGACCAAAACGTTTTTGTCAACCAGGGTATTCATCTTTTATAAGCCAGGATCATGATTCTTAAATTCAATTTCAGATGCTTTTACAAATAAAACAAATCAATTTAATAATCAAAGAATTGGGGAAAAAAAAAGGAAAAAAGAGAGAGGAAGCAATGCATTGATAAGTCCTAAGTTATTGTCTCTCTATCGTAAAACGTTCATTTTGCAAAAAGAAATCATACTAAGAAAGAGGAGGATACTTTCAACTTCACTAATACTAATTTTATAGTTTTAACTCTGTTGCAATGTAAAATTTTTACAAGGTATTGAAATATATATTGATAAAAAAAAAATTATAGTTTTAACTCTGTTGCAATGTAAATTTTTCGCAAGCATTATTTGTTAAATAATTGAATTGAAAAACCATGTAAATTAATTACCCTTGAAATATATATTGATAAAATTAAAATTCCAGAATTTAAGGGCAAATTTCACGCCCTAATGTCATCCAGATTATTAATTTGCTTGATTGAATCCCAATTTAAGAGAGTTGTATCAATAATCATAATATCATATACACCATACCAAACCATACTATTCAAATTTTGAGAGTTAAATTAAACAATTTTTTTTTCATTGCAACCAATGAGGGTAATTTCATAATTAGACCAACTTTTCATCTCATTAATTTAAACTACAAGGGGCATATTGATACAATCATTTCAAATAGGAGAGACAATCGTGCAAGTTGATAGTTTTGAAGAGAAAATTTTGGATAAAAAAATGTAATCCCCCAAAATTTACCAATAAAAAGATTTCCCAACTTCTCACCATGATGATTGTGACATAATTTGAGCTTTGATATAGAACATCTCCTTCCCTTTCTTGGTAAGTGTTGATGCCCAATTTTGTGAATCCATATCCAAAAGCCCATGAAGAAGAAAGCCCAGTAAGTTGCAAAACGCAAATCTGCCGCAGGATACAGTTCTATGGCGGGATGGCTTCGGCAAATGAAAATAAATTGGGCCCAAGACCCTTTTGATCCAGTCAACATCATTTGGCCCACAAAGGCTCAAATCCTTTTGTATAAAAAAGATAAGCGTGAAAGCTGAGAAGAAAAACACACGGCAGGCTCAAAAGGGCCCAGCAGGATTGAGATAAGCAGCAAGAGTAACAATCCAGTGTAGCAGGAGATGCTAAGCCATGAAGCAAACACCCAAACTAAAGGGAGGCCCAATGATCTAACAAGGCCCAACTCTTCAAAGAAAGGGACAAGTCATAAACGTTGGCCTGCCGGAGATGCAATTCACGCCAGAAAAGGCCAAAAAGCACACGGTAGGATATGCGCACCCATTTTCAGACCTCGGCAAACGTATGAAACATCAAGAAGGTAAAGCATGCGTACGACCCAGGCATCACCGGCCTATACCCAGCCACTATGGGAAAAGGTGAGGTCATGGGAGAGGGCACGGTCTGGCGGTGGGGAGAGGAGTGGAAACCTATTCTTATATTTCTTGCCCAGGCTCTTTCGGTGGGCACAGTCCTGCTGGGATGACATGCCAACCAAAAGAGGCAAGGCTAGGTAAGAACTACTGGGTGCATGCCATGAGAGACCGAGAGGGAGATGGTACACATTGGACGAGTAGCAAAGGAACCGTCGCTGTTTGAAAGCCACAGGTCAATGGTGGTAGTCAGAACCATTGACTCGGTAAGTGGTCGGCAAAAGGTTCCCATATCAGACAAGGGCCATGAAAAGGCTAGAACAGTAAAATCGGTCACAGCAGGCTCTATATAAGAGACCCGTAGCTGTGTACAGGAAAGGGGGCAGGAAAAAACAGGGGAAGGGAAAAAGATGAGAAAACAAAAAGAAAGAAAGAAAAAGGGGTGGAAAAAGAAGAAAGAAAGAAAGCAAAAAAAGAAAAGAAAGGCAAGAATTCTAAGAAAGAAAACAGAGAGAAAGGATAAAACAGAAAAACAGAGGAGGAAGAAGGAAAAACAGAGTGTTTTATGGCAGGCATGCACCCAAATGGGTTAACCCCCTCTCTCCCTCAATAGCCTTGTCCTCCATTGGAGGGAAATACGACTTATACTTGGGCACATACCATTTGAGGCTGATCTCTCAAAGCAATTAATTTCGCCTTTGAAGTTACTTGCGTTGAGGGAGCAGTTTTCCCTTCCCTGGTTAGAGTCCCGCAATGATACTCGGTGTGGCAGACTCATTCTTTTTACTCTACTAATCCCGCTCTAATACTTTGTTTAAGTGTTATTCTTTAAAAGCGAGGCCTTTTAAGTCATTTACTTTACTTATTGTGGCAGGAATAATTATTGTAACTTTCTTTACATTATCTATATTATATCTGCCTGTCATAACCTCTTAACAATGACTCTGCCTGCTGTGAGCTTATAAACAGATTTTAGCAAACGTGGTGTGGCTTGCGCACAAGCCAGGCCAAGGAAGTGAAAAAATATTTCTGCAGTAAAAATGAGGAGTAGTCATTCACACGGCAGAAATCTTTAAAGCACAGTAGAAAGCTTTAATGTACAGCAAACAACTCTATCCCACAGCAGGAGGCTTTACGGCAGGAAGCTTTTCTGCAAAACAGAAAGCTTTATCGCACAGCAGATAGCTTCATTGCATAACAGAAAGTATTGCTGCACAGCAGAAAAGTCAAAGCTGTGGCAGAAATCGGAGAAAAGTTCCTTTTGCGGCAGAAACGTCAATCTTGCGGCAGAAACTGGAGAAAAGTCTTCTGCGGCAGAAACAGAGGATAACTTGGACTCAACGTTTGCGCACAAGCCGGGCCAAGGTGTGCTCCAATTGGGCCGGTCCCGACTCCTCACCCAGAAACAACTCGGGCCTAGTGCTGCAAGAATTTGCCCAATACCCCAATCCAGGCCCACCCCCTTACAGTAAGTATTTGGTAAAAAATAAGAATGATACTATATTCACAACATTTTTATAACAGATTCTAGATGACAAATTGCTACTAGTTTAAATTTGTCTCAACACTAATATCATTTTTTTTACCAATCAATAACAACTTATCATAAGATTTGTTGTTATTAAATATGTTGAAATAGATGTGAAAGCGGAAACACAAAATAGAGTAATACAAGAACACGAGGATTACATAGTTCAACTTGACGACCTATAGCTACAAAGAAAACTTGAAGGGTTACATCTTTATTATAAGAGTAAAGTACAAATCTTGTTTTATAATAAACCCAATATGAGTATATATAGTAGGCTAAATCCAAGACTAACTACACACTAACTATGGTTAATAGGCTTGTAGTATAAATTATAATAGAAGACTTGACTTGCACACAAAAGTAAGATTAAGCTTGGATCTATACTATTGGGCTAATATTTCTTTTTTTATTATATATGTATGTGAAACTCATTTCTGGAAACCTGGATCCCGACCTTTACCCCTCCACCTTACAAGAATTTTATACATGTGGAATAATCATCACGCTAAGGGTGCACAGTTGGTGAACATAGCATTACTAAAAAGTAGTTCAATCACAACTTGACACATGTAAATCGTGGTTAAGTGCGGAGAAAATGATAGAATGGCAATTTGGACATGGAATACAGTAGATTGACCAGATTGAAATTGAAATATGAAAAATTAGAAAACAAAAGGGCGAAGGGTACTGAGGAAGTAAAGGTGTAGTAGGAGAAAGAAGTACACCCCAAATAACAAAGCAAAACAACAGTAGTAAACTAGTAAATAGTATAGTAGATCGAGCAACAGCAACAACAAGAAGCAACAAACAACAGAAGCATAATGCATTATAGCATTATAGCCTTATGGGGCTGACGCCCCTTCACGAAGACCGCGACACATGCTCTGGTCTTCTGGTCATCACTACCATTCATTCACTCACTCACTCATATCGATATCTCAGCCCAGACTATCTCTCTCTCAACCATGACACGTGCCCTTGCCTCCCAATACTCTCTCTCTCTCGAGCATGTCACAAAATGTGTCACCCAACAACTTGGCCCCTCAATAACCCTTTTTCTCTCTCACTTGCATTGAACTACTCAAACTTATATACTACTTTTTTTTTTCCCTCTCATCTTTCAACTTCTTTACCCTTTTTCTTTGTTCCTCACACCACGTTCTACTATTATAGTATGCCATGCTACCTAATAGCTATAACCTATAGTTTAATTACTTATTATGGTAGTGGTTTCTATATATTAAACAAACAAACAAAAACTTTGGTGGATTTAATAAAGTGGGTTTTATTGGGGTATTAATTTAATGTTGGCTTCTTTTTACCCGGCAAGTGATTGAGTATGGGGTTGCGAGAACACGCTGCTTGGTGACTCATTCATATACCCTATGTTGGTAATTGGGGTAGGAGACATTACTATGATTTGGATGAGAATCATAGTACACCCACCCATTTCCCTTATTCTTCACATTTTTCCTTTTTATTCCTTTCTTTTTCACTATTTTATTTTAAAGATCTTTCTGTGCCTATCACTCAATTTGGGGACCATTATTGTACGATTTTGATGTACTAAATTCAAGCAAATAGATTTGGTTATGTAGGTTGGATGATTTTAGTCCTGGATTGGCTTGAAAGTTTTCTTCTTTTCCAAACACTTCGATTTAATTTTTACTTATGGAGTGACATCTACCAAGGACTTTATTATTATTACTTTTTTTTTAATGAATACCAAGTGCTTGATTTTATTGTGCTTGTGCCAATCATAGAGTGAGTGACCCAATTAAGCCCAATTGTTTAGAAAAATTGCTAATCAATTAATGTATGCATAGATGATAGAACTTTACAGATTACCAAAAAAAAAAAAAAAATGATAGAACTTTACAGGTGTCATGCGTTTGGAAGAAATTTAAGCAAGCACGCCTTGTAGGATGTTGCATATATTTGACTATTTGTTTAGAAAATTAATTAACTAATATAAGACATTGATTGAAACTTTAGTGGTTTGATTTTCAGTGCTTCTCGAAGAGCCCCTTGTTAGCCTTTTCATAAAGCCTGTATGCTAAAAAAAATCATGAAAGAAGCATATAAATGAACATAGTTTAGGTCCATCTAAAATGTTCAACCTTTATGCATGTACCATGCAGTAGTAGAAGACTATATATATGTGCTATATGATCTGGGTTCAACCAAAAATAAGAAATATGCAGAGAGTAGCATGTACTAGAACAAACAAAAATAGTATGCACAAACTAAAAAGTCTTATCAATGAGGAAAGCTATTGGCTTCTAACCCACCATAATTGGAGCTACTGTGTAGTACTATATTTTAGTATTTTTCTCATCCTAGGTTCATACCAATCTGTTCAATTTAGTCTATGGATTGTATCGTACGAAAAGATAGTTACTTAATGTAAGAAAATTGACACCTTTGACTTAACAAGTAAGATGACCATCGATAAACTTTAAAAAAAAAAAAAAAACATTTTTTTGACCTAGAAGTAAAAGTCAAAAATGTGTTTTCTTATGCTTTATGATGAAAATTTGGACCATTTAGGTTAGTTAGGCAACTTAGCTATTTAAAATCAAAGGTTAGAAAGATAGAATATGAAATTTGAATAAAGTGTAATTATAAAAGTGGGACAGTTTATGATAAGGTAATGTCTCATCAGCATTGACTAATTTCAATGGTTTTAATATAACAAATATCATTCTATAGATCTAATATGTTACATAGTACAAGAAAAGGATGTATTAGCACCACAACAAAAAAAGGATGTATTTCTTTAGTTTTCTCAAATTGATTGAGAAAATTAAATGAGTTATTTTATTAATTATATATATTTGAATCTTTTGTTTGAAGATAAGTACTCTTCAATCTTCATATCAGACCCTTAATTTATTGAATTGTTTTTTTAGTACGTAAGAGATTTACTATTGCATGTGAAAATATATAAGAATATCAATAATCACAATCAAACACTGACTTATTAGTTATTAGAAATTATCAAAATAACTAATCTAGATTTGATTTTTTTTTTCTCACTATATATGCTGATACATGTCCTGAAATTCAGAATGAAAATCCATCATACTGAAAAAACAGTTGTAGATGGATTTGTTGCCAAACTCATTTAATGTTGCTATTTTGCAAACTTGCTCTGTACTCAAAACTTCAAGGAAGATCATATAAGATAGTTTTGATTCTTTTGAATGGTCCTTCGAGCTAACCATTGTTGCCGAAAATCCGTTAAAGCTATTGTTAATTGTCCAATTTTTTATTTTTTTCTTCAAAACTTTTTAATTAAAAAATATTTTCCATAATTTAAAAAAAAAATTAATGGAAGTCGGCGGAGAGGACTTAAATAATGCATTTTACATTTTTTCCAAAAAACTATTTAAAAACCCAACTTTGCATAATGTAAAACCTATTTTCAATTATTAAAAACAAAAATATATTTAATCAAGGCTTTGGTTAACTTTCATTTCTTTGACCTTTCTCTTCTTTACTCTTTTTTTCCCCCCTTAAATTATCCTGCCTTGTCATGTATTGGACAGAAACGTAGAAGACTTCGCATGATAATAAATAAATAATTGTCTTTTTCTTAAGTTGATATCCTGTTATAATAAGATGGTAGCCCAATTTCACACACATTTTTTTAATGTTTTTGTTTTACTTGAAAAAGAATTGAACAGAAGCAGCACAGAACAAATCAAAAGGGAAAAAATGAGAGTATAAACAGTAAGGTCAAGTTAACATATGCCCTCAGGTAATAAGTTATTATAAGAAAATTTTGATAGCACTTTTATGAAAAATTTTAAAAAAAATTTTAAAAAATTAATTTTTTTTTTCTTTTTCCATAAAAAATATATAAAATTATTTCATAAAATAGTGTTCTTAAAGCAATCTGTTAACTTTTCCCTAAACTCAATAGCAGCAATGATCCCCATATCTTTTAATTTTCTAAGTTTTTTATTTTTGAGAAGAATAAAAAAAAAAAAGACAGTGCATTGCATTAAGGGAGGCCGTTAAAATTGGCTTGTAGTACAGAAATAACATTTGGTGGTATATCTCTATCCAGATTTGATAATGAGAAATAGATGTTCCTTTGCAAGTAATTGGATTTAATCATCACATATATCACCATTAAACAAGAGTAGTGCTCCATATATATAAGAAAATGGGCAAATGACTGGTCTCCTCTGTACCCATTCTGTTTGCCAGTAAAGGGATCATAGTGGGTTTACGCTGTTGCTTCCATGGCCCATCAAATGCTAGTACCTTTCATAGAGTAATAAGTAAATTAATTATGTACTAAATAAAATAAAATAAGGTTGGGAAGCAACGAGACACATCATTGCTGGTACGGACCAATAAGTCTGATCACATTAGTTAAATCCTAAATGCCCTCAAATTTTTGCTTTAAACAAAGTTAAAATAATAACCCCCAAAAACACCTTTTTAAAAAGTTTGTGATAAGTTGGGAGACTGAGACTGAGTTCTCAACTCGCCATTTGGGTAGTGGAGAAAACCCATATATTTTTACATCACTGGGAGGGAGTTTAGTGCTCTCCTTTTCGTCATCCTTTACATTAACCCCCCATATTCACTTACATTTACAATGCAGCCATCATCAAGTTACAAATAAATTTTGTTTTTTCCTCGTGGGAGAGAAATAAGGTTTTTACTTTTGTAATAAGGATTTTATTTGATATATTGTTTTTAGACACGTGAGTTACAATTAGTTTAACTCTTTAAAATTTCTTCTCTTTAAATAAAATATTTGTGATTTGATTCATGTCTACATAAAAAAATTAATTCGTATTTTGATTTGATGATGAATAGTAATCATCAGGATTAGATGCTGTAAGTTCAATGTCTGTCTGATCAATGTCATCAGTTTATTTTTTTTATTATTATTATTTTTTTTTTGTAGGGTTTGGATAGGTTGAATTCCTTTTTCTACATTTAGTAAAAATTAAGATTTTTTTTTTTTGAGAATTACAAGCTTCCAATTATTAGATATATTTGGTAGAAATGGGCTTTTTTCATTTTTATGAATTTATTTAAATTAGATTCTACAAGGAATTTTTTATTATAAAAACTATTAATTACATTCTCCAATAAAATCTTGCCTAATACACTCTTCTTTTTTTCCTTTTTTTCGTTTTGTTCTTTTTTATGTATCACATTTTATTGTGAGCTACATGTTAAAGAATGACATTAACTAAAACAATATTTTAAAGGACACAAGTTAAGGTGTATTATATACTCCATTAATTTACGTTTATATATATATATATATATAAAGTCAAACTATCTGCAAATATTAAAAATAGTACATATAATCATTATTTATTTTTGCCTCCATCATGCATATCATAGTTGAATATTTATTATTTCTTAACTTATACCATAAAACACTCAGTAACAAGACCATTATAAAATTTATAGAAGCAATAGACGCATCTTTTCAAAAAGTATATTTATTATAAATTTAAAACAAATTTAACTAATGATTAATTTCATCTTTACTTATGTAATAATATTTAATAAAGCTATGAAAATATAGTTATAAAATAGACATTAAGTAGTCCGCCTTATTATAAACAAAAATGTGGTCCAAATTTTGTAGGGAGAGAGAGAAAAAAAAATGCATATTTTTTTTTATTGGATTAAATTGCATATCCCAATAAATTTGTGTTAAAAACAAGTCCAACAAGCTGTTGGATTCAAGTAAAAGCTCAAATATTAGCAAAAACAATCTAAACAACACATGTTTATGTATCATCATATCCATATAACTATATATTAATATGATTTATATATGATACACACTTATGTAACATAAGATTCATGCACATGGCCTCTATGTAACTATGTTATGACACTTTTTTGGTTTAATTGGATATGTATCGCATATTGTCCAATGCTAACAACTACGAACATGACAATAACCGTGACTAGTACCACATCAATATATACACACACACAATTTATAATATCATTAACATCATTTTATTGAGTTAAAAATATAGACTTTATGTATATGTGTTTGTAGGCATTTATGATTAGAATTGTGTTTGTATATAAAACTATATGTTTTACTATTTAAAAAAAATAAATCTAACGTGACAAGATTCTATTGTATGGCATTAACAGGAGGTTTTTTAGGCCTTTTTTTCCCCAATATAATTTAAACTACTCCTATTTAAATTTAAATTATCCTAATTTAAAATGGCATTGGGTTTAACTACAACGAAGCATGAAGAGTGTGTACAATCTTATCTATTCTAGTGTTCATACATGAATAATTTAGGTGTATGTTCTCAAAGAAAGTAGGTGGTGGCAACAGACTAATAAATTCAGTATAAGTATTCTCCAAAATTAGGACAATAACTAATTAAAGTTGTTTACAAATAGCTCAAAGTTGGTTTGAAAAAAACAAAAATTATATATGTTCATTTATTTAGTAAAGAAGTTGAGATTAAGTTAGTATTTAGCCATTTAGGCTTGACTCTTAAATGATGTAAATTTAAACACGATAATGTGTTTGTAAATGAACTGATGACTATGAGACTCAATTTAACTTAGGGGTGGAAAAATCTGACATGATCCGCGAACCTGACATGACTAACATGTTTATAAAAAGGTCATGGGTTGAGGCTAAACGAGTTCGGGTCATATTTGGGTTGACATGATTAACTCGTTTAATAAACAAGTCGTGTTCATGTTCAACATGTGAACCCGTTTGACCCATTTAGCTTATAAGGGTATTAGCTTTTGTTATTATTATTTTTTTTTATCACTTAATTTTTTGTTGTAATTATATGTTTATTACTATATTTATGGTTGTAATTGTAATTTAATTTTAGATATATAGGAATTGATAACATGGTATTCAGGTCAGGTATGACTAGACATGGCAAAATGGGTCAGACCCGTTTGACCCGACCCGTTTGACCTGCAACCCGTTTGACCCGTAACCCGTTTGACCCGTTTAAAAATGACCCGTTTAAAAATGATCCGTTTTGACCCGTGACCCGTTTTGACCCGACCCGACCCGCCTATTTTGCCACGTCTACCAACGTTGAGTAGATTGAGATTGAGGTGTAATTCTTATAAGATATTTACTTATTCTTCTTCACTTAATATGTTATGTACTCCATTATAGTTTGTCATTCTTTACTTGCCACCTTCATTTTCTCTTCTTACTTTAAACAGATCAAAAATTATACCAAGATTAGCTTCTAGAAAGCTGGAACAAGAGTTGCACCAAATTTAGGTATCAAGTGTTTAGTGGTAATTGGTAAGTGGTAACAGTATCACCAATGAGAATCTAATCACAGTTAAGGAACTCAGAAACAATTGACAAATTGCATCTATTTCCAAAAAAAAACTTGTTTGAAAAATACGGGTCAACTCGACCCGTCCCGCGACCCGACTTGACCCGTTTAAAAATGATCTGTTTTGACCCATGACCCGAACCCGACCCGACCCGCCCGTTTTTCCATGTCTACCTATTAATCAAATAAGTTATTAAACGAGTCATTTGTATTGACCTTACATGATTTGTTAATTAAACAAGTTAAACATGTCATGTCCTGTTGACTTGTCCAATAAACAAGTCGTGATAGGGTTGAGGATTCTTGACATGTTTACTAAACATGTCAGGTTTGGGTTAACCCAGATAACTGAATACTCATAGCTTGACTCGACACGACATGAACCCGACCTGTGAACACGAATTGCCACCCCTAAATTTAAGTTTATAAAATATTCAAGAGACTTGATTTAAGTATATATAATATTCGAGTGAAATTGTTATCAAAACTTTTTTCCAAGAGTTAGTGAAAATTCATAAGCAAATATCAGTAATATTAACATTATGTATTATCATTTTTCATAGGTAATTATGTAACTGTTTTTTTTTTTTTTTTGAAATATATGTGTTTATAATTTCTACTTCTTAACGGATGATAACTAAGTACCCAAATTGTTTGTTCTATCAATTTCGGTCATTAAACAACCAGCTTTGAGAACTCTCATTCAAAATGATTATCCTCATTTGGTTATATTATTGGCAAATATTTTGAGCAATATGCTTTTTAGGACTATAAAGATTATTGCTCTTAAATGTAGCCTGATCGAGCGTATGTAGGGATCACAAGTTAGCTTGCTTTCATTGATGCAGCAAAGCATAGGTGCCTATGTTAGTTTCTCATTGAGTTCGACCAATTAACAGACCTTTGTGTTGTTGATACAAAGGCATAAATGCCTTAACTGGATGGATCGATGCTACCAAAAACCATCAATATAGGTTGCTGCAACTCTTACAATTGTGTCTGACTACTCACATACATATTAATTTCTGTTCATGCCAGGGCTGCATGCCTGCATCTATAGTATATAATTAAATACTTGTATTGTATAACATACTTTAGAATTAACATTAAAAAAATGACAGTAAAAATTCACCACATTTGCGAAGTAAACTCAGAGTTAGATTTTTTTTTTTTTTTTTGAAGCTGAGGACAAATTTATCCTTTGTTAGAAGCTGTTCAAAGAATTAAAAGCTATGTGTTCACCCCAACTCAACTAGATTTCCTGAGTAATAAATTAACAACTTTTATTTAAGTTTCATAACTTTTACTCTTTTATTTTTGATAGTTCGTTAGTTACAATAATGGGAGAGGTCAAAGGAGGTATTTAGATCCTAGATGTATCTGTTAGAAGCAATTAGAAAATGTTAGGTGAAGCCAAGGTTGTCAAAATCGGGCTCCTACGTAGGATCTGAGAGGTAGGTGGGATCGTAGATCGTAGGATCGGATCGTGGATCGTAAGATCCTACATTATTTGAGAAAAAAACAAAAAATACACATTGGTATGTTAAATAATCACATAAATTATATATTTTTTGATATAATTATTATACATCACTACATCATTTGTAAGCATCATTTAAAGAGGACAAAAACCTCAAAATGTAACACTCTATTGGGATATTTTTTATTTGGGTTCAACTGACACTTTTTCTACATTAGAGTGGAAAAACTTGGTCTATTGGGATTTTATTTTTCATTTAGGTTTAACTGAGCCTTTTTTCAAGTTAAAGAATATTACAAGAAACTAAGGTCATTTGGAATCGTCAAAATCGTACGATCCTACCGATCCAGAATGATCGCAAAGATCCTTAAAAGATCTAAATCGTTTTGAGCAGGTGGAATCGTAAAATTGTAGAATTGTAGGATCCAAATCGAGATTTTGACAACCATGGGTGAAGCTCTTAACAAAAAAATAAAATATATGTAATTAGAGTTTACTTTTATCACTCAAATTTATGGCTAAAAAATGAAAATGAAGATGATTAAAACATTACACATATAACATCCTAAATAAATTTGAAGCATTGATTGAAAGGAATATTACCAAACATGACATGGTTCGAAGAAATTATCTGATTCCTTTATATTATTTTTCTTTTTTCCCCTAAGGTATGTCCTCCTAATTTTCATGCTTGAATAGAACGTCCAGAAAGTCTTCACTTTGCTTTACGTTTATCAATGAATAAAGTAGTCTTGCCCTATCCAAGATTTATATGGGTGTAACATAAGGCCCTGTCTGTTTTTTCTTGAGCCAAGTGCGTCAAATAGAAAATCATGAGATCTGATGGAAACAAATACTTATATATAAAAATAATTATATTTTCATAATATATTTGCTTCGCAAATTTTTAAATTCAATAAATTAGTGTGTGTATATATATATATTTCTTTTTTATTTATTTATTTGGCTATGAGTAAGATGTAGGGATGGCAATTTTGCCCTGCCCTGCTTGACTCGCACCTCCCTGCTTCACCCCACGCGGATTTTCCCTGCCGCGCAAAGGTGGTGAGGCGGGAATGGAGTGAGATTTTAGCCCCGCACCACGGGGCGGGGTGGGGATGGGTCAACCCACCCCGCCTCACATTGATAAGGGTTGAATTGTAAATTTTTCATACTCTAAAATCCTACTATTTAAACAAACATATTATCAACTTATTTAATTCTACCTAACATGGTTCTATGCCTCTTTTTTATCTCTAGTAAAGTTGAAAATAAGGTATCAATTTTAATATTTTCTTTTGTCTTTATTAGAAACAAATTTATATTCCATTGAACTTTTGATTTTGTACTATGAGATTTTTGTTTTTATTGTGATATTGTCTTGTTAAACATTTGGATAATATTATTTAGTTTTTGCTAAAAATTAGTTTGATTTGATGGGATGAATTTATTTGTAATTTCAAGTATATTTTTATTAATGAAATAAGTTTTATTAAAAAAAAAGTAATAATTGTGGACAAATCAACAAAAAGTAGAGTTTCGCGAGGTCCCAAGGGGCGGGGCTTCTCGGGGCCCCAAGGGGCGGAGATGGGGCAATAAAATTTTTCACGTCATGCGGGGCAGGACGGGGCGAGAACGGGGTAAGAAAAAACTATGCGAGGCTGGGGCGAAGACCCCATCCTTCAGCCCCGCCCCGCCCTGCCCCATTGCCATCCCTAGTAAGATGGTGATTGAACCCTGGATTATATTTGACTACATTTGGAAGATTGTATAAAGTGAACAAAAATTCTGTTTCGCGATAAGGAACATTATCACAGGCATTTAAGGCTAAGCACACTAACTTTCAAAATTAGTATTGTAAAAAGGAAGTTTTTGAGTTGGAACGTGGAGCAAGTTGATTTATTAACCCAACATGTAACTCAGTTGTTGAATTTAACCAAAGATCTCAAGCTGAAATCTCGGTGCTTTAGTTGATTGCTGAAAATTGTAAAATTTTGCACTGCATGACACTAGAATCACATGATTTGGAGGATGGAAGGCAATGAGGTAAATGGGCATTCAATATTAAACCAAAAATAATGCAAACCAAGAACCATGTAGCTCAATTGGTATTTCTTTGTATTTTAACGGAAACGTCAATGGTTCAAAGTCCTCCCATATATTTTATTTACAAACTTATCTATTCTCCCAAGAAATGCATTAATTATAAACAGAGCAAAATTTGATCTGAACTGCTCATACTACTTGAACCCGAGAGGGGGGGGGGGGGGGGGGGTTGGGAGGGGGGGTGGATATAGGCATATCATATGTATTTATGATCCGTAACACAAAAAGTCAACTTGAGACCTGACTCATATAAAAATGGGTTGGATAAGGGTTATACCTGAACAAACATGTTAAAACACAAATATGTCCTAAATTTGGAAATGCTTATGTATTGTTAGATACATATGTATATTGTATGAATTGTATTGAATCACTTGATTTGTGTCTATTATTTATTAATGGAAATGTGTATGTCCAAAGTTGTAAGGAATACTTTAAATATATTTATAATTTTTTAGTAAATTTTATATAGTGCTCGAGTGTCACATTCACACCAAAGGAAATGCATACAAACTTATTCTCTAAACCAAAAACTAAAAGAGTTTAATATATACCTCTCCAATTTCACAATATAGTTGATGGAGTTCTTTGCACAACAAAAGAACACAAACCGAGGCTGCTTGCCATATTCTCTAAGCCTCAACAACGAGCTCCATGTCTACCCTTTGTTTGCAAGGACATTGAAACCACAATGCGAGTGTCTGCAGTAACTTCTGTAGACAAGGCCTAGGGTTTTTCCCCCCTAATGGAACCCTATAAATTAAAATGAAGAGCCTAAGTAGAGAGAGATAGGTGAGTGGCTAGGTGTGTGTGCCTCTTGCTATGTTTTGGTGTTTTAATATTTATCTAGAATAACATTCTTAAATAGGCCACTCTAAAACCCAAGAGCTAGGATTTCAAAGCTAATGGGTTGCCCATTAAGGCTTGCCTAAAAGTATAAATGACAACACATATGATACACGATATGATACAAAATATGATAAGATAAAAATAAATAAATAAATAAATGATTCACATTACAATTTACGTTTTCACAATTATATGACTTTTTAAAGTATTTAAGGCTCTATTTTAATTTTGGTTGTACTTTGTTTAGATATTTGATTTGAATTGTTGTAAGTTGTAAATCCAAAATTCCAACAAAAATACTAAGAATAATAGTAATAATAAATCAAATTTTCAAAATTTCAAAAAAAAAATCCAAAATTTTGAAATGTCCATATTAGTGTGTCCTATTTAGTTTAATTGGTAAAGTTTTTTGTTCTAGAATAAGAGTTATAAACTCTGTTTAATTGTCTGTAAAATGGAAGAAGAAAATGTTGAAACTAATATACACACACCCCAATGTAATCCGCTTCTTGCCTTCCAAAAAATTACTCATCTCATTGCCTGGCTAAGTCAATTCTGTGTGCCTACTGCCTAGTCAATGGACGCACCTTGATACAAATCATATTCACCCCTTTGTTTTACACTTTAACTAAAGAAAATATGTTAATGTGACAATATATGTGATAGGTATTTCATGAACAATTATGTGATAAATTGTAATTATTATTTACTAACTTAATCCTAGTGATTCGTAGTCAAACCATTATCTTCAATTTTGTTGTGAAGCGTAGTTTTTATAAAATTTATAGTTGAATTAAAATGCTCGCTTTGCGAAGAGAGGGTTTTGTCCAATTTTTGAAAATTTTAGGATTTTTGTATGGCTCATTTTTTAGGGTTGTTTCAACTGAATAATTTGGTGTGATTTGATATGAGAAAGCCAAAATTATTACATGCAATTTCATTGCCTGGATCCAACTCTCCTATTCCTTAAGTAGGCTTTGTTTAATTAGTTATGAAGCTCAACCTAGTCTGCTCTTAATCACATTTTCCTTATTTTAATGTAAATATCGGTTTCAGCTTTCAAAGGGGCAAAACAAGGTAAAAACAACAAGCTCAACCACCTACGTATTGGGGTATTAGATGGTTTTGGATTTCCATTTATTAATTAATTACTCAATCTAAAAAATGATAACTTGTTTAAGGGAAATGTTAATTGTTAACAGATACTCTAATATGACGTTTGGTATAGGGTAATGTTTTAAGATTCTTAGAAATGTTTAAAGATTTCCATGTTTGGTTACAAATCATGCTAGGGAATCAGATGTCAGGAGAATCTGGATTCCCCCCTTAAACCCCTCTCAGTAGGAATGTGGATTCCCTTTAAAACAGGTGGGAATCCAGATTCCCAAACTTAAAGGAAATTATATTTTTTATAAATTGACAATTTTAACCATTTTTTTTAAATGACTTGATAGTTCACATTCAAATCTAAGGATAGAATGAGAAAAATAAATAATTCATTTAAGATTCCTGGAAATAAACCAAACATAGGAATAGCTACATTCTTAGGAATGTGATTCCTAGGAATCTGGATGCCAGGAGTAATGTGGATTTTCTCGTACCAAACGCCACATAAGAGTATTAGTTTAAAAAATATTTTTATAAACCTTTTATAGGAAAAGAAAAAAAACAGCTGATTTTTTTTATAGCATTTTTTATTTTCCAAGAAAATAGTATCAAAATTTTCATGAAATAGTCTATTAACAAATGTCTGCACTAGTTAACCAAACACTGTTTGAATTTAGATAAATTTTAACCATTATGACCCTAAACTTCAGTGAGTCAAACTTAAACCCAACCCAATTCGATTCATTGCAAGGTAAAATTAATATTTATCACATGTGATTCTATGAGAAATTAAACTTGATTGAGATTGCTCTGAACAAGAGCTTTTAAATTTAACTGCGGGTTCGGTCAAAAATATTCAATCTAGAAAACTTGTACGTGGGGCCAAAGCATTTCGTAATTAGGCATCACCGCATTACCGTTGATCTGGTTGACTTTATCTATTATTTATTTATTTATTTTTCTATAAAACATTCTTTGCTAGGATATTCGCAACTACTGAAAATTATTACCGTTAGGATATGGAATCATAATCATTTTTTTCTTTTTTTTCTTTTTAATGAAAATTAATGTGACACATCTATAATAATTTATTTGAAGTGTTTTAAAATTTAAAATTTTATTTATATTAGTTAAGGAATGGTGGGGATTAAAGAGCTAATAATAATACATAATATTTATGATAGTGACAATACATACAAAGGTACCAATATTTTCCAATTAGTTCATACGTATCATTCTTTGAATGAACCTATGAATTTCTTGACAAAGAAATCATACCATTTTACTATTACAAATTAATGTCAGCTGAGAGCAACTTTGATCATAGATATTTGCATAGAATCTTATGTTTATTTTGGTTATCTTCATCAAAATTGTTCTTGGAAATTTTAAGTAGGTCATCTTCTTGGTCTGGCTGCCTCCGATCATAATTGATACATCCTATATGAAATATGATCCTACCATTCGGTCATGACAAGAAAAAGAATAAATAAATAGGATTCTGTAAATATTCCATTCCTAAAAGAGAAAGTTCAAAACAATTTGGATTTTTTTTAGAGATTGAATGCAAATACTATTATACTAAGTCATGATTAGGCATGTATATAGTGAAAACTTCATTCTGAATTCTACGAGAATTTTTATGAAAGCCTTTCATTTGCTTATTATATTTGAAGTCAGCCAAAAAAAAAAATTATAGACAGCAAAAAAAGAAAAAAAAAATCCCTTAACTATGTCACAAAATTATTTGGTTTAGAGACAGGGATGTTTCATGTTTAGACCTTAACAAAATAACAAATCTAAATAATATTTGTTTACAATAAAATATAGTAGAAACAAAGGATTTGTTTAATGCTGGAAATATAGTGTATAGTTTTTTTTTTTTTTTTTTTTTGAGAATCAAATATGGTATATAGGTAGTAGGTACTGGTTGGTTGAATAATATATGTATTTGTTGTCTAGTTATTTCATATTGAATGAACAGTGAAAGTCTATTTATTGACAACCTTTCGTTGCCCCCAGTCCTAATCTTAATTTAACAACTGCTACTGCAATGCAAAGAGATGCAACTGATTAATCAATTTAAAAAAAAAAAAAAAAAGTAAAATTCAAATGAAGCAACTTCTCACATCATTACATCTTTTCCCCTCTACTTGCCCTAGAAATTTAGAAATCCAAAGTTCAATTGCACATTACTCTGTTGCCATTGTTTTGGTATTAAATTCACTAGTACCCCAATGATCCAAAATCTTTTGGATCTAGTGGTTCATCTATTTTTCTTTTTTGTGAAGAATTATTTTCTTTTTCCCTTTTTCTCTTCTTTGATTTCAGTTTCACTCCCACACTCACTTACCAAATTAGCAATGTGTGAGGAATTTGAAGATAGAATATTTTTATCATCTAAACCAAACATGGTTGTTTCATAGTAGAATTTCATTAAAAGATTTTCATATTCAAGACAACTGTTTCTTATCTTGTTAAAGATTTCATTTCCTTCATGAACAGAAAGTTGTGGATTTTTATATAGATTTCTTCAATAATCCAAGATCTCTTTTATGTTTTCATATTCGGTGTAATTATAGTCAACTTCTTCTTGAAGGACCATTATGTGCATGATTTTTGCTCTATAAAATAACCTAGTGATCTTGTTATCTCCTGGGCTATTCATACCATCAGGTGAGATATTATCTATTTTCTCAACTAAACTATTTAATACTTTCTTAGTATATGATTTGAGATTGAAGTCTACAACTGTACGTATCTGTTTTATATTATAATCTATCTTATCTATTGTTATCGACTTAGAGTCTAATTTAGCTTCTAAATAATTTTGATTTTAATCATTTGTTTTTTTTTTTCCCTAGTTTTTTAAACCATGAGTGAATACTATCACTAATACTATTTAAACTAGCTCTAGTACTACTTATATTATTTTCAGATTTACGATCTAAATGTAACATGTGTTTATATTCTTCTTTACCATGTCCTAATTAATAGCTAATACATTCTATCTTATCATTTTTATATGATGTCATTCTAGACTGATATTGGTACCTAAAACCACCAATAAGCTTCACGGTGCCTAAAACCAAGTTCCCTAATGCCAAAAACTAGCCTAACTTCGCTGAAACTGGTTAATGGGAGGTATAGACTTTGAAGCAAATATAAGTATATGGGTTTTATAATAGCTATAAATGTAACTGTAGGGACTCAATTTGGAAATACCCTCGAAAATCAGAAGGAAAATGATCCAATAAGCCCCAAACAATACATTTTTAGAGAGTGGGTTGAAGAACTTGACCCTTACAGACGAACGAAGCCCAATGATGGATTCACCACCGTTGAAGGCCGGTGCATCCAAGTTCCCCTTTAAGGTCGCTCCTCGGCACTGATCCGAGGAGCTTGCCATTTGTCCCCCTTTCTTTTCTTTTTCCCCTTTTTCCTCCCCCCTTTTTTCTTCTCTGTGGGTTCCTCTTATATAGTCATCTTCTTCCCATCTCTTTCATCCACCTGTTGATCATCCATGCGCTTTCCCTCTGACCGTCCGTCCCATCAGCTGCCTTATCAGTACTCAAGTGGTTTGCAATGACCAATGTTGCCCTGTCCAGGGGTCACATCTCCATTAGTGCGGCCAGAGAGTTAGGTGAGTGCATTTAGTGTGGAGGTGACAACCTGTCCTGGGCTTGTTCCCCCACCTGGAGTTAGTCTCACTCCACCGAGGACAGGGTTATCCTCGGCGGGGATTTCAAAAGCTTAGGCCTTCATGAATCGTCCTCGGACGATCCTTCTTCCTCGGCATGGGCCCTGGGCCGGATGTAAAGTGGGCCGAGGTCACCAGGCCCTCAGGCCCCACAGTAACAACGCACAATAATAATATTCAAGAATATAAAATACTTAGTAGTGCAACATCCAATAATATATATATATAGAGAGAGAGAGAGTTACACTTGGTGTAACTCTAAACAATGTTGCATTACCCAATAACTTGTTATTAAATTCATATTTTGAAAATCCAACTGTTGAATTACATATTCTATATGTTCTTAACATATATGCTAATTTTCATGCTAATTGAATGTAATTTACCATTTGATCCATAAACTCATCTTTTATATATTATTTTAAACTATAAAAACTTGAATTTAAACAATTGATTGATGACATGACTATTGATCTTTGATCATCTACAAATTTTGTAAGCATGAAGAATATACAAAGATAATGTAATCCACTGGAGGATTTATCAAAATTCACATATAATTAAAAAATATTGGGTGATACAAGCCGCTTTGGTTCTCTCCCCCTCACCCCCACCCCCAAAAAAAATATTTCCCATCCAAATCCAATATTACTATATTAGTAATAAATTAGATGATAAATAAGTCAAATTGAAAGCAAATTCTAAACAAATATGAAATTTGAAGTTTTTTTTTTTTTTTCAAAAATTTTAGTTTTGAATAAGAACCAAACAAAGTTTAAAATTCATCTCAAAACTGAAGTGATGCTTTCCTTTTTTGGTTGTTTCAAAATATATGAGAGTTTCGAAAAATAAAAGTCTTTAACCATTTAATGTGTCATATATGAATATAATAGTATAATAATGAAACAGAAGTATCATGTTTTGTTTGGGTGAGTTCTTTTTGTGTTGCTACATCACCTTTAAAAAGCTATTCTCCATGTCAACACTTCGAATTTGACAACTGTAAAAAGTACTAAATCTTTTTTTTTTTGGTAAACAGCAGAAGGAAAATAACATTAAATAATCAGTCTATTACAAAATAGCTAAGCTTTGTCAAAAGTTAGCGCATTTTCCACCACAGGCGGTAGTTCATACAAAATGTGGAAGCCAGAAACTAGCTCAGCTCCCATTTTTGCCAAAATATCCGCATAACTGTTAGCTTCCCAGAATATGTGGGACACAGTGCAATTAGGCATCGAGTTGATCAGGGTCCTGCAATCATTTAGGAGAGGTTCAAGCATCAGATTAACAATGTTTGGGTCAGAAAGTAAATGTACAATATATTCAGCATCTATTTCAATGTTAATATGTTGGATATTAAGTTGTTTAGCTAGTAAAAGGCCATCCTTGAGCGCCCAGAGTTCCGCCTTAGTGCTGGATACCGCACCAAGCTTCCTAATAAAACCAGCTACCCAATTCCCTCTATTGCAGTGTAACACACCACCCCCACCAGCCTTGCCGAGAGCACCACCAACTGCCCCATCGGTATTCAGTTTTACCCAACCAGGATTGGGCTTAATCCATTTAACTTGGATCTGTGTTCGAGGAGGTTTGTTAGAAGAATTTGGGACAATAGCATAGAACTCAACACTTTTCTTAATACACTGCAAATGGAGAGATTCATCAATTCTTTTATTCCTGAAAATATAGCTATTTCGGTGCAGCCATAAAAGCCAGACAGCTTGTGGGAATAAGAAGTTCCATGGAATCCCAATTCTAGCAAGCGAGAAAGACAATTCACAATTCTTTTTCAACCACACAGTAAGGGGAGTATTGTAAAATTCCTGGTTATCATCGTTTATACCCAAATTCCTCCAAACATTCCTCGCAACATCACAATCACGAAGAATATGAATAATAGATTCAGAATTACAACCACAGAGCTCACACACAGTATCAAGATTAAAACCACGTGAACCAAGGACATCTTTACAGGGGATGCTGCCATGGAAGCACAGCCAGAGAAAAAATTTGATGCGGGGGCGTGGTTTTTGATTTCCAAACCCACATCTTAGAAGTAGGAAGGTTCAAGGGGTTTAAATCTATCGCAAGTATAAAAAGTACTAAATCATTGTACAGTAGTAAAAAAAACTAACTAGAACTTAATATCACAAGTTTTGTTGTACATAAGTAATTAAACATAAATAAATTATTAATCACATTTATTAGTATTACATTGGAGACGCATCACGTGTTTGTCATATTTATGTTGAAATCCTTTAATTTTTATAGGGCTCGATAAGTTTATAGATCATAAATTTACTGTTCTTTCTATTTAAAAATTGATAGATGGTCTATCCAAATTCCGAAAAAAGAAAAAAAAAAAAATTCAACATCCAAACATTCATAAAAGCATAGAAATTATGGGCTGCAATCCTGAAAGTGACCTTGCTTGCTTTTTCATAAACTGTATTGAGTGTGTGTGTGTATATATATATATGTTTTCTTGCAAATGTTAAATGATATTGCTCAATCAATAATCATAATTCCTGATCAATAATTGTATCACTCAAGTAAAATATTTATAAACCGTTTACACTATGTGTCTATGTTCCTACTTCCTATGCATTGGAAAGATTAATAATTAGTGAATCTGAAATCAAATTTTCTCAAATTTAAACCCACATTGCTTTGCTTGATCAACTTAAAATCATTTTCAAAAGATTGTGCATCTCCAGCTGTCTTTGTATTTTTTCACCCAAATTTGAAAGAAAATTTCACTTTTTTATTTTGCTTGCCTGCCTATTTTTTCAGATACACTTCAATAGACATTCTCTCATTTTATCTAATTTATTAACATAATAGTTTTCTAAATTTTTTTAAATTATTTTTTTCTACCAATGATTTTTTTTTATTGGTGTGAGAAAAAGGACCGAATATTTTAATCCCAGAAGTGTGTTTATAGAAATTACAATACTCTTCACACCAAAAGAGTTATTGTAGCTGATCAACCAATTTTTTTTTCCCCTAAGATAGTGAGACCATTGGAGCTTGATTTTTGGGATTGACTATCTAAAATGGACGGAATTTTGGATTTGCCTAGTTTATTAGAGATTAAGTTTATTTAGCTCATCATTCTCAAAAAAAAGTTTATTTAGCTCATTTACAAAAACTCGCATATATTTTTGCCTAGAATTTTGGAACATGTAATTAGGTATGAAATTAAGTCAAAAGTTTTGTAATCTAGTGATATTGATTGGCCTCTCTATAAAAAGAATTAGAGCATTTACATGTGTACAATAAAAAAATGTGTAGAATTTACATAATTTTACTTTAAAATGATCCACACTAGTCCATATTAAATTTTCTTGATTTTTTAAAATTATTTCTCTTTCTTCGCACAAAACAATCATCATCTACTCTTCTTTCATCTCAAGAAATGTAAAGAAAGAATAAACAACTAAATACAAAATAAATAGTGTCAATGTAAATTTACATGGTTACTATAGCAAACTTGTAAATTTTCACTAACACTATTCATTTTACATTTAATTGTTTATTCTTTCTTTATGTATCTCAGGAAGAAAGAAGAGAGTCGATGGTGATTGTTTTATGTGAAGAAAGAGAAATAATTAAAAAAATGATATTTTAATAAAATGTTGTATAAAATAGATAATCTAATGTACGATATTTTGAAAAGTGATAATGTAAAATAAAAAAAAGTAGGTTGTTATGTTAAAATAGACTAAAATTTTTGCATGAGCTAATATGAATGCTCTTAGATTTCAAATTGACCATAACAATTTAAAAAAAAAAAGGAAAAAAGAAGAAGATATTAAATATGAATTAATGTAAGAACAAAGTTTCTCTCCAAACTAGTTTGGAGATAAACTCTTCAAACTTCTCATATATTTCTTTTTTGAGTGTGAATTTTGAAAATCTAACCGTTGAATTTTATGTTCCTTATGTTCTTAACATGCATATCAAATTTCGTTTAAATAAGATATTATTTACTATTTGATCAATTAACTTTTTTTTTTATATACAATTTTAGATTACAAAAACTTGAAATTATAATATTTATTGGATAATATAGCAATTAATGTTTGAATTTCTTGAAATTTTGTAAACATTAAAGATATAATAAGAACATATAATCTAATGGTTAGATTTTTAAAATTCACACTTAATATAAATATATATGATAAATTTGTAAGATTTCTCTCCAAACTGAAATGATATTAAGTTATTGCGGATAGATATTGAAAAAAAAAAAAAAAAGAGAGAAGTAGGAGGAGTTGTTTACCGAAAAAAAAAAAAAAGACAGAAGTAGGAGGAGTTGAAGAGTAAAAAGGGGAAGAAGGAAGGGCAAATAGGAGAGAAGGGAGATATTTAGAAGGTGGGGAACGGCGCAGTGTCTGTCCTTTCCCGATAAGCCCGGTGTGATTTTCTTTTCCTTTTCCTCTCTTTTCCTTTTCCTTGCTGGAATTTGGAATGGAAGAAGAACAACAACAACAACCCCAATTCCTTCCTACTTCTTCCCCCTACTCCTACTCCTACTTCCCTCTCACTCTCATTAGCTTTACCCTACTTTTCTGTTTTTAAACCCCCCTATTCCCCCCCTATACTTCCACACCCTCAAATTCCCTCTCAATTCCCATTTCCACCAGATTTTTCATTTCCTGTTCCTTTCACTTCCCTCACTCACCAAAAAACAACAACCAACCCTAATCCTCTCTCTTTCTTAAACCCCCCACCACTACTTTCATACATGTAAGTAAGTGCCAGTACCACTCTCTCCAAATTTCAGCTCTTTTCAACAGCACTGAATTCACCATGCGCTAGTTCTTTTTTCCCACTTTTCCTCTACATTACAGAGAAAAAAAAAAAAAAAAAAAAAGCAAGAAATTCCAACCAGGTCTTCTTCTTTTTCTTCTTTAGGTATTTTCTTGGAATAATTTAATTTGTGGGTTTTGATTTGTAATTGTGGAGCTGATCTGAGAAAGTTTTTTTTTTAAAAAAAATTGTTGCAGGTTGTGATTCAAAAGAGCAAGCTTTTTTGTGAGAGAAAGCACAGATCTGTGAGCTTTTTCTGTTTTTGTTTTTGTTTTTTAGAGACTGGCTTATCCAAATTGTCTAATTAAACAGTCTCTTAATAAATAACTAATTTACTACATAACAGAATAAAGGGTCCTCACTCCTCACTCCTCACTCCTCAGAGCTCAACACCTGTCAAGTTAGTGCTAATCACTAATCAGTTATCAGACTTCTCTAATCAATGTTCAAAGTAAGTATCTTTTTCTAGCTCTTTTTCTTTCTAAATTTGGGACAGTGAAGTGTGTCTTTTTAATTATTAATGAGTGGGGAATTTAATTAATTAAGACTAAGAATCTAAGATTAGTACTAATGTAAATGTGAATGTAGTAATGGGTTGGCTGGCATTTTTTTTAGGGTCAGCTAAAGCTTTAAATACAAAGAGACTGAGTTTGGTTCAGATCGGCTATTTACTGCATCATCTGCTTTATAGCTTAAATCTGAAGCAGAAAAAGACAGAGAGGGATCAAGTTTTTATCATATAGGCCGGCCCTCTTTTATGTTTTCAACTTTTGCTAAAGCTTTTATCTTCCTTAAAAGCAAGCACTGTGTTAGGTTTTTAAGGCTTTTAAGAAGGTATACTTAAATATAGTCATATAGAGAGTTGTAGCTGGAAGGCGTGAGTGTGTACAGTACAGTACAACAACACAAAAACAAAGTCAGATCTCTCTCTCTCTCTCTCTCTCTCTCTCAGCTTTGTTGTGTGGTTATAAAAAAAAAAAAGAGTGTGTGTACGTATATTATTATTATCAACTATAAAAATGTCTTTTTTATTTATTTTACTGTTGTGTTTAATGGGTGGGTAAATTTTGCTTTTTTGGGGGGGTTTGCAGGCTGAAGAGGCTGAGAGAGTCTGAGACCAATTCAGACTTTACTTTTGAAAGGCGGTCTAGTCTGGTCTTCTTCGTTTGTGTCTGCAACAAGAAGGAAAAAAAAAAAAAAAGAGCTTTAAAACGAGAGCTAGCACCAAGGCTTCACTGACTTGGACTGTGATATATCAACAGCGTAAAAAAAGGCCTTTTTATCACTACACAGCCAAAGTACTCTCTGAATTATCGTCATCAATATGCATAGGACACACCAACCCCACCTGCACTAATCTCATCCCCACACCTCTTCTCTCTCTCTCTCTAAAAATAATACACACACCCTCTCTCTCTCTCTAGAGGATAAGAATACAAGAAAGAGCTCAGAACCCAAAAGGGTCTCTCTCTTTCTCTCTCTCTCTTTGTGTCTGTGTGGGTAATTATATGAGTTTCTGTTTGAGAAAGGCATGAAAGTGGCATGGAGGTGGATGGGATTCAGCAGGGACAACCTTGTAAGTTCCCGAGGGTCGGAAATGGCAGAAACGACTCTACTAAGTTAGCTTCAAAAGGGATTTCTGAGCACTACCCAGATGATGAAGAAGATGGAGACCAGCTCAAAAGGCTTAGCACCACTACCGTTGGCCCAGTTGGAAGTGAAACAGCCGTTGCCAATGCCAACACCAACCGCCTTCGCGGCTGGCACCACTCGTCTCGAATCATTAGGGTTTCCAGGGCCTCAGGTGGCAAAGATCGCCACAGCAAAGTTTGGACCTCGAAGGGTTTAAGAGACCGCAGGGTTAGATTGTCCGTGACCACTGCCATTCAGTTCTACGACCTCCAAGATCGGCTTGGTTATGATCAGCCCAGCAAAGCAGTGGAGTGGCTGATCAAAGCGGCTGCTGATGCAATCTCCGAGCTTCCTTCTTTGAAGAGTCCTTTTCCTGACACCCCGAAGCAATTGAGCGACGAGAAGCGAGCGAGTGGGGGTACCGAACAAGCCTTCGATTCAGCTGATTTGGAGTTAGACGGTGACCCCAATTTCCAGCAGAATCAAAGCCAGCATCTTTCTTTGTCCAAGTCCGCTTGCAGCAGTACTTCTGAGACCAGTAAAGGCTCCGGCCTGTCTCTCTCACGGTCTGAAAGCCGCGTCAAGGCGCGTGAGAGGGCGAGGGAGAGGGCCAAAGAGAAGGAAAACGAGTCCCGGATTGCTCATAATGTGAATCACATTTCACACAACAGCTCTTCTTTCACTGAGCTTCTAACTGGTGGAATCAACAGCAATGCTGCTGCTAATCACAGTCCTACTGGCTCGGCTCATCAAAACCCCGGCGGCAATCAGTCTAATTTGTTTCACAAGCCGGCGAGGCAGTGGGCGGCTTCCACTCCGATGGACTACTTCGACTCCCCACTTCTGGGGTCGCGAACCCATCACTCGTCTGGGTTTCCAGGCCAAATTCATTTGGGAAATTCGCTTCCGCACGCAATGTCGGTGTTCAATAATGTCTCTGGAGACAACAATCATCATCCAGAGCTGCAGCAGCAACAACACTTCCCTTTCAATGTTCCCGAACATCTCATCCCTGTGGGCGCTGCAACGTCGCAGCAGCCCGGTGGGAGTGACTACAACCTCAATTTCACCATATCTTCCGGGCTCGCCGGATATAATAGGGGGACCCTTCAGTCCAATTCACCGTCTCTTCTGCCTCATCACCTCCAGAGGTATCCTACTATAGACGGACCAAACCTACCTTTCTTCATGACTTCAGTGGCCGCATCTGCCGCAGCGGCTCCGCCCATGGAGAATCATCACCACAACCACCACCACCACCACCACCACCAGTTCTCGCCTGGAATCGACGGCCGCTTGCAACTCTGCTACAGCGATGGAACCCGGCATTCTGACCATAAGGGAAAAGGAAAGAACTGACTTCTTTGTAACAAGCTACATTGCTTTTGGCCCATCTTCTTCTGGTAAGTTTCCTTCTTCTCATTCATTCTGATCCGCATTTTTATTAACTATATAAATT
The DNA here is from genome assembly GCA_019022515.1 of Quercus aquifolioides. Lineage (NCBI taxonomy): Eukaryota > Viridiplantae > Streptophyta > Magnoliopsida > Fagales > Fagaceae > Quercus > Quercus aquifolioides. The sequence continues at coordinate 63,622,038 of CM032328.1, read as the reverse complement.
TTTTTACTTATTTTTTTGGTTTCTTATTGTTTCACATTCAAATTAGTTTCAGCTTAATTAGTTGCATTTACTTCTCTTCTCTGTACCTGTGCTTTGTATAGTTTTCTCTTTTGCTTTTTGGATTTATGTGTTTTGTGCAATACCATGAACTGTTTTGCTCCCTTGGTAATCGTAAAAAAAACTAAACCATTGGGCATATTTTTTTATGGTTGTTACCTAATAAAACTGTCTTTATTTGATTCCAGCATGGATTGCTGTGAATAAGAATCGGCTGGTTGTCCCCTTCTTTGTTCTCTTCTTGGTTTCCTTAATGCTAGCATCTGCTAGTCCACGCCAGGTGTTGGCTTCTGTGTTGGGCCAGGCCATGTGTTAAGCACCGAGTGGAATGGAGTGGAGCTAGCTCCACTTTTACGAAAATCTGAGGCACTAGCTTAGTAGCTTTAGAATCCCAATTTCTCTTTTTTCTCTACCCCCCAAGCTGTTCCACATGGCAATGGCTGGGCGCACTGTCGGAATCTGGAAAGTGCTGCTTAGGTTTTCAGTTGTTAAATTAAGTTTTTGTTGAATGTCATGAATGGCTAATTAATTCTATTCCTGTTGGTTATGCCCATGCACGTAGCTAGGAACCCCTTTCCAAACTTGAAAGAAAAGCGTTGAAAGTTGGAACAGTAAAGTGGTTGAAATGTAGTTCCCCTTTTGTTTCCCAGAAATATGTGATGAGCCTGTTGTCTTAGAGAAATATGAAAAAAACATAGCTTTTAATATCAGTCTTTTGGGATTTAAATAACTTCAAAAAATTTTATATATAAATATTTCATTTTCATGTTTATATAATCAAGGTGATAACATCATTGATAGTTAGGAGAAGCTTTGGTCTAATGGTTAGGTTTCTTTTGATAAATAAAATACTTTAGTCAACAAAAAGGAGCGAGTACAACAACATTACAGGGACAATAATTTTAAACTTAAACCATCTAGGAATTCTAAAACCAGACAAAGAAGGGAAAATTTCCTAACACTATCATCCAATCATTCAAAGATCTTGTCAAAGATTGTCATACAAATCAAATAAATATATTAACAAAGATTATTGCTTAATCTTTTTGGTTGGCTGTTTCCATCAAAAGTTTTGCTGTTTTTACTCACGCCAAATCATTCTAACGGTTGGATTGCTATTTTACTAATATAATAATTATAAAAGTCTGATTTAAAGTTGAAGCATTTATAAATTTTAAAATTTATGTAAATTTTGATGTGAAAAATATGTATAAGGGTGTGTATATAAAATTTAAATAAGTTATTGAGGGGGTAAGAAGAGAAGTACATAAAAATTTATTAAAACTAAATGTTTTCTCCTTTCAGCTTTGAGGATTCACCTATATTTCTCATCTCCCTCCACCAAATCATAAAGCTAAACAATCTACTTTCGTGGCCACTACATAATTGCAAGAAGTGTTCCTTTTTTTTTTAAGTGCAAGAAGTGTTCTTCTTTGTTTTTTATAGTTTCATATTTATGTACCATCATTTTTAAAAAAAAAATCTTTTTGCTATTTAACTTTATACTCCTGTTCCATAATAGATGATATTTTTCTTATTTGTTGACCTAAAATATATAGAAAGTTTTAAAAAATGGAAGTTCAATTTTCACTATTACTGTAATATAGAAAAATAGTACGTACATTTTTTTTCTACACGCAAACACATTTTTTTTATAGAACATTGTGTCATATCTAATAAAAAGTAAACTATAATTTAGGAAGATCATTATAGTTTTGCATTAAGGTAAGGCTTTTGTTCCTAAGTGCACAAGATAAGGTGCCTTTAATACTAAATTAGTCTTTTTCGATTATTTTCAAAAATAAATTCTGTGCCCCCATGCTCTTGCTAAATGTTCCTGAAATGTTACTAGTTTTCTTAGGTGTAATAATTCTTTCCTCCTAGCTTTTGTTTTGGATGCTTGGAAGAGAGATCTTGTTTTTGCGTTGGTTGTTGTTTGATGAAAGTTTAATTGCTTATATAAAAAAGAAGTCCAATTATGCACAAATATCATGAAATGTACACAATACCTTGAATTTGTGTGTATCGACCAGTAAATTGTTGACAAGTGTTTTTTTTTCCTTTTCAAAAGCACATATTGTAGTTCATAATTGACCATTTAATATTCCTTAACCTGTGCCTTTAAGGAACTTGTTAACAAGAGCCAATTATAGAAAATCATGCCATTTCTGAAGTTTGTTTATTGCAAGACAAAGGAAGTATTAATTTTTTGAGTTCTATATAGAAAAGAGGAAAATGCTAAAACTACTATAAAGTTTACTAACAAAAATTTATAAATTGATATGATAATGAATGTGATTGGAGCTACTTCAACAACATAATGATTAAATGTTGATTTTTTTTTTAGTGACACATCAATTTATAAAGCTTATATGGTAAAATTTGTAATATCCCTAAGAGCATCCACATTGGTGGAGGCACAAATTTGGCTATCTAGCACTTACAAAAGTCACTTTATCTATTTTACCTCTACACTTTTCAATACACCTAACATCAATGGATCTATATTTTTAGTTATTTGATTAAAATAATATAAAGAATTAATTAAAATAAAATAAAAAATATCCACCACAAAAACCTTTCAACTGGCCACAACCACCTCCAACACCACTCCACTAGCAACAACACAGCCACAACACAGCCACAACACAGCCAAAACCACACCCAACACAGCCACAACTACAACCACAACACAACCCACGGCAACCACAACCATAACCCACTTCTACAACCAAACTCATAGCCAAAATCAAACCCACAGACAAAATCAAACACAAAACCACCACCAACACAGCCACCAAACCACCATTTCAACCACAACACACAGCCACAAACAAACCCACAATCAAAATCAAAAATTAAACCACCACCATAGCCGCCGCAGGAAGAAAAGAAAAAAAAAAAAAAAAAGCACCGTGCCTCATCGAAACAGATCGGAAGCTACCGGAGATTGAGATCAGAAAGAGAGTGGATACGAAGAGAGATAAACAAAAGAGAACAAAAAAAGGCAGGCAGATCTGGAGAAGATGAAGAAAAATAAGAAATTATTTAAATATTAGTACTGAACACATAAATATAATAATATTATTATTTTTAACTATGAGCTACAGTGCATAGCCAAAAGTAGCTGTGCACTGTAGCTGTGGAGCCAAAAAATGTGGCTTTGGCTCCACCAATGTAGCCACATTTTAGTATTTGGTGGTGCTAAAAATAGTAATATACCTTTTTAGCACCACCAATACTAATGCTCTAACATTACTCTAGAAAAAATATGAGTGCTTAAGTTTTGCTAATGATCATAATAATTGGTGGATTTAGCGTTTGAGGACTAACAATTCATTAATTACTTAGAATAGGTTAGTTGGTCGATCTTATTAATGAACATGTACTAAATAAAGATTTACAAACTAATGTTCTAATGAATATAATTGGTGTCAATTTAACATTATGATTAGGATTTAGATCAGCAATCTTTGTTAATAATGTAATATGTAAAAGGGTTGTTATGTGTTGGTCAAATGTTGAAGAACAAGTCATATTTGAGTTACAAAATTCTGGGCATTTGCATACTTGGATATACCGATAACATTCTTTTTTCTTTTTCCTCTTTACTGAACACTTTGACTGCTTCGTTATATTTTCCCATGAAGTAGTGTACATATATATTAAAATAAAATAAAAAGCTTACATTCATGACAAAGCCTCTTTCATGATGGTATATACTATATCTCATTCGTACTCATAATGTTGTTTTTCATTTATCCAAGTTATATGATAAAGCACTATAGTTTTGACATATGTTAGTGACCCTTGAACATAGCTTTTATATAGGATCGAGTGTCTTTACAGTACAAGTTAAATGATAAATATTCAATTGAGCTGTAATGCACACTTACTTTTTTTCCTTTTTCTTTTAATTTTTCTTTTTTATTTTTATATAAGAGCTGTAATGCACACTTATCAAAAATGAAAATATATTGATCAATAACTTATTGGTTTATATGCACAAATTCATTATAATTGTTTTTATTTTTATTTATTTATTAAATTTTTTTTTTACAATTTTTGATTTATTTTAAAAAAATATATATAAAAATTTAGTTAATACCATATTAAATACATCTTAACTTGTGTCATTAGAACAATCGTTAATAAAAGACACTTTATAACCTAAGAGGCATAAACCTTTTCACGTTGAGGAATCTATTCTGCACTGCCAACCAGCTAATAAAAGCATGCTTGGGGTTAATTTAGTAAACCAAATCAGTTACTCCATGACACCAGAGCTTTACATGATATGATGGCTTTTTAGGTTGTATTACAGGAATACAATTGATTTGGGAAAGGTAACATCAAACAACTTATGAAGTATTTCAACTAGCTCCTCATATCTGGTTAGGGGCCAAAACCATCTTTCACTCTCATGAAATTTGAAAATTTGGCTGAGTTAGCTGAATCATAGATCATTCTAAAGCCATATCTTGGGAAAAGTAGATCATTCAGGTCAGGTGTCAATGACCATGCTAGACAAGGATGCTGCTTCCGGTACCATTCAGATGCCTTAGGAAAGGCCTAGTTTTCTCCCTCAACTGCTAAAATTTCATTCACCCCAATAACTGTTATATGAACCTATGCCACCCACAAGATATTGCCCTAGCAAACAAACTCCAAATGAATCTCATGACTGTTGCTTTGTTCCATTCTTCAAGTTTGCACAGCCCTAGACCACCTTTTTTCTTAGGGAAGGTAAACATCTTTCCAGGCAATCTTTGCTCTTGTACGGTACATGTCTTACAGCATGCCCATTCCAAAGAAAAAGCATTGAATTTATGTCCCACCAGCTTAATAACTTATTTTGGAAGGATACAAGTTGCTTGACCAGTAAGACTGAACACCATAAAGTACAGGTTTTATAAACTGTACCCTATTTGCAACAGACAACTGCCTTTACACTCCAGGGCAGTGATTCTATACTAGAGATATGCACTCCCCGAGACTAAAGATACTCCCAAAATTTTAATTTGCCTCCCCATGTTAAACAAAGAAGTAGGGTCCATGACCATTTCCCCCCCCCCTTCCCCCCCTCTTTTTTTTTTTTTTTTTCCTTCTGCCTAAGTCCATAGGCAATGACAATCAAAATTCATTATCAAGGACACGAATGACAAGCACTCAATCAAAACTTCACAAACCAAACGTAAAGGCTCACAAATAATACTCATAAACCTCACAAACACAAACTCACAATCCCAACTTTCTAATACACCTAATGGTGCTCTTAACAAGACAAACAATGTCTCAACCCACAAATATGAATATCTTTTTAGTTTAAAAAGTTTACCAATATTTTTCAAATATACTTATGTTTTTTTGAAGAGTATTCTCTTCTTCCGATATGAGAGGACCCTCAGGCTGAAGCCACTAAATCTTTTACAATACTATCTATTTATAAATATTCAATTTTATTCTTAGATGAACAAGGGATACCTAATTATTTATTCAATAAAAAAACTCTATCCTTCCACACCAAGTAAGCCCAAGCCAAGTCAAAATAGGAATTTGAGTTAAATTCTAACAAATCCCCACCTTAATTCAAATTCCAATAAATAGTCTTATTTTTTGCGACTCCTTAATTCAAATTCCAATAAATAGTCTTATTTTTTCCAACAACTCCACTTTAATCCAAACAAGTTTTCCTTGAAGAAAACAATCATTTCCTTGACTAAAGCCAATTTTTTGGACGCATCTTGAACCAATTTTGAAAGTGCACCCAACATAATCTTTTATTGAACTTCCCTAGGATCAAACCTTAACCTCTAATAACAGTTTGTTGTGATTTGGAGTAAACCTAGATATAACATTGTATAACCCAAGTGAGACATTGTACTAGAGCGGGATCTACTTTTTGGATAATATGAGTTGAAGCAATACAAAAGATATGGTAGAGCTAGGACAATGACAGCTAAAACCCACTATCAGCAATACTTAAACACCAAACACATATGGCTTGTTTGTAGGAGACTAGTTTTCCCATTGGAATTTCATGCTACGGAAGCTGCTAACTATAATGGATGTCAAAGAATTGATTGACATGTAAAAATAAATGTTCTAATGCTTTGTCAGATCATTTTGATCTTCAAGTCGAGGCTGTATTAAAACACGCTAGAGAGGGAAACACCCATGTACAAGGTTAATATACAACTACAGATTGAGACCTAAACATGAGGACATCTAAGAAACCTAGAACAAAGCAAAAGTTCAATTTTTTGGACACCCAAGAAAAGAGACATGGGGAATTTCCGTCCCTCAAATGCTCTGCCACTTCTCACATTCCAAATGCACCACAGCCAGCATAAAGATTAAAGATACTTCCTGCAAGCTAGATCAGGCTTTACCATCTCTATCATCCTCCCCAACAACATAACTACTGTTTTTTCACAGAAGATGTAACCTGAAGAATCACAATTGAAGAAACAAAAAGACAATAGCTTTCCAAAGGGCATTTTATAAGCCAGTGGTCTTAATGGTTATACAATACACTTAGGTTGAAGTCTAAAAGTTATAGTTTTAAGGTACACCATTTTCTTGATGTTTTGAACATGTTGGGATGTTGGGCATGTGAAAGTTAATCACTAACGCCTTTTGTGAGGGTTTTAGAGAACATGTTGGGATGTCATTTGACCTAGAAGTTTAAGCCTATAGGTTTGGGCCAAATTATCTTATATTAATTACTCACTTTTATCATTTTTATCCAATATGAGATTTTAATAAACCAACTTATCCTATGCTAATATGGTCTTATATCTTTCCTATTTTCACCTTATATGCTCTTGATTGTTAAAATTCGTGTGGAGTCCGTGGAAATGACTTCAATCCTATGTCAATTTGCATGGGGAATTTTCTGTTTTCTTTGTTGCTGGAAATTATGTCAATGGAGGGGATGCACTGATTCAAGTTCCATCTTTCATAATAATTCTGCCATCACAAGATAGGGCAGCGAAAACCCTACTTATCCTACCAATTTTCATCCTTACATTGTAAATTTCACAAATTTAAGTTTAAAGCATGTTCTTTAGTAGTTCTCTGATGCAAGGTGCACCAAAGTCAAAAGAGATTTTACATTTTATTTTAATTTGGAAGCATGTGTGGATTGTACCCGCATGCTTAGCCGAAATTGCTGATTGGCAATAAAGTCTTGCCATTCTTTTTGACTTGTTTTTCACAACAAGCTTGGGCTCTTGTAATGATGAAAAACAGATGATTTTGAATAATAATTTTATGAGTTGTGAATTTGCTCCTCTTTTGTTAGGTGGTGATGCCTAAGCTTTTCAAGTAGATTCTAGGTGGTGAAGCCTAGACTTGGTTCTGTTTGTCCTTTTTTTTTGGTTGTTTTTTTTATCTCTATTCTCCTGCACATTTTGCGTCATTGTCATTATAGATAAGGGTTTACTAAACTCTTTAAATGCCTTAATAAGGTGCTTTTCCACTTACAATTTCGGCATAGGATTGACAACCATTTGGAATGAATGATTTGAATGATGCATTTTTTTTCTTTCATACCTAGAATTAGATATTAAACTTGATGATTTTTTTATTCTGGAACTTTGCAAGGTTTTGAGTTGATTTACAAGATAGTTTTGGGAGTTAAAAATGTGACCAATCCTAAAAATTTGGGATTGAGGCTTTTTGTTGTTGTTTGGGAGTCAAATTATATAAGTTGTACCTAGTTTGTAAATTACACAATCAATTTTTGATGCAGTTGATATAAATTACTATATGTTTGATGTACTTTTCATGAAATGTAGTTGAGAATATGGAAGTCCAATTGTAAAAGAAAAAACAAAACAAAACGAGTTTCTAAAATTTTCCCCACATTCTGGATTCAGATAATGTTAGAGAAGGCATTTTTTTTGACATCATGTAATGCTTTGTATTCATAGGGAAAATAATTCATTTTCCTTTCTCTTATTAAGGACAATATAGTGAAAGTTTTTTCTTCTTTTTCTATCACTTTCATGCGAAGCACATGTGGTTGCTTCATTTGGTGAAAACTATTGCTCCTTTTGTTTTGTCCAGCAGCTAATTTTCATTGCACCTGAGAAAGCCCGAAGGAGTATGTAAAGAATAAAATAAGTTTTGTAGGGGTAATTAATGTATGCATGCACGAGTAATAAATATCTTATTTCGTACTTGTAGAACTGTGGATAAATTAATAAAGCATTTGTTACAAGATTGATTTCTTTGGAGATTATGGATTGTTTTATTAAGGAAAAAGTTTGGCTCCAACTCCAAACTGGCTTGGAGCTATCTTGCTTCAGCTCATGATGTAGTGAATGAAGAGACAATCCATATGTAACTTTAGTCACATGACCATATAATGGATTGGAAAAAATTGCTCCAAGCTTAATTTTAAAGAAATAGTTAGCTATAATGGGTTGAAAAAAATAGCTTAATTTTCAAGAAATAGTTGTCGAGTATTCTATAGGATTGTTAGGTGTGCCTTTGATGTTGTTAGGTGTCACATTGAAACTAAAGAATTCATCCATGGTATGGACCTCTTGAAGATCTAAGTCTATGAAACTGTTAACGTAACGCTCATTAGCCATCAAATTAGAGCAAGGATAAGGCTCTAATACCGACTAATGTGGGTGGAAAGTCGCAAGAAATAGAACACATTTATCTTAAGAAAATAACCTTTGAATCCACAAAGAAATTTATTAAAACCACCAAAAAGGAAAAGGTAAAGGAAAAACCTTTGTGAAAGTTTATAGATCAAATTCATAATAGTCTGAATGCTGAGAAGGCTTAGTTTATGACAAAGAAATCCTAGGTCAAGTAGGAGACCCTTTGGAAGCCCTAGAAAACCCTAATTCATGGTGAACATGAAATTAGGCTTAACAAAGGAAAAATCACTAAAAAATTATTAAATATATCCTAATTAACATCCTAACATAAAAAAACTCAATTTTGACTAAAATGCTTCTAAAAGCTCTTTAAAACAAAGAAATAAAACCTTTTTCTAAAAATTTCTGAAAATTACAAAGAAACATAAAAAATTAATTAAAAAAAAAAAAAAAAGTTAACTTGCATATTTTGTTCTACATCACCTAGTGTACCTTCCATTATGGAGTTGATCACTGCATGTGATTTTAAGGCTTTGCCTGAAACTGTTTGTCTCTTATAAGTTCATAGTTTGTTGTGGTTATACCATATATCCCAATTTTAGTGTTAACTGAAACCCTTCTTTATCTTTCTACCCTATCTGAGAGAGAGAGAGAGAAAAATTGGGTAAAGTGTTGGGATATTGGGATTTCTCAGGTTGAGCACCCCTCTTCATGGTAAGTTGCACAACAGAAACAGCTGATGTGGATATTATATATAGTTGTTCCGTTATAGATGACTCATGCACCAATTCCTGATGTAAAGTGGCTGTAGATTTTGCCTTAACCAAGAAAGAGTTTATACGATGAGAGAGAGAGAGAGAGAGAGAGAGAGAGAAATTGGGTAAAGTGTTGGGATACTGGGATTTCTCAGGTTGAGCACCCCTCTTCATGGTAAGTTGCACAACAGAAACAGCTGATGTGGATATTATATATAGTTGTTCCGTTATAGATGACTCATGCACCAATTCCTGATGTAAAGTGGCTGTAGATTCTGCCTTAACCAAGAAAGAGTTTATACGATGTTTGGCTGAAATAAAACAAGAACAGGCTGCCAATTAAATTTCATATAAAGTTTCTTCATTAGAGTAGAATTTCCTTGGACATTTGAAACATAAATAAAAAGAAGAAAATCCTCAATGAGATTGAAAAAGAAATATTTTTACTCTTCCCACAGCTAACACTTGGAATAAGTTTGCATTTGATGGTAAATAAGACGAGAATTTCCATTGTGGAGAGGATGTTGTTCTTTCAATTGCTTTCTGAACGTTTTGGATGCATCCACTAGGATATAACCAAAATATTTGTAGGAGCTTATGATTTAAGTTGTAATTTTCTATTATACTTTCAACTGGTCTTTGTTCTGCTGATTAGATAGTGATTCTGGTGAGAGTTTCTGAAATTTCTTTTGTTTGGTTGTTGTCCCTGACAGATGTCAGTAGAGTTATGATTGCTGAATGTATGATGTAAATATGTCATTGGTGTGTAAAGCGTAGTGTGAAAATCTTTGTAACACCTTGCTTGATGACCGTTAAGCTCGCAATAGTCATGGAAAGCAACTTGCTTACAACTCACTATTTCTAGATTTGGGATTCCAATTCATAACATTATGCCTGAACATGACTTTTCCACAACTTTTGCATCTTAGTGCACAAACTCAAGTGTAAGATAGAATGGCCCTTGCTTATTATGATATAAGTTCGATGCATAGTGCCACAATACAAATCAATTTATTTATTTTTACCTGTAGAAGTAGTTGTATTTGATTCTACATTAATTGAATTACTGAAAGTATTGCAATATTAAGATGGATAAAATTGAAATTTATGTATTTCATAGATGGCTATTAAAATCTGAAGAATATTAATATGTAAGATTGTTTTGAGAGCAAAATTCATCCCTTAAATATAGGGTTGCAGGTGTGTATAATAGGTCATGATGCAGCACCCTTCATAATCTTGTACTAGAAAATTTCTAATGTGAGTTTCTTGCTAAAGATTTAACAAGATCTCCTGGCTGGAGCCTTACTCATATATGTACTGCAACACTTGAATATGAGTCTCCACGTGCCTTAACTTTAGCTATGTTAGTGAAGGTTATCCAGAAAAACTGGGACTGCTAATAATAGTAATTTCGAATTCACGATGTAGTTTATCCAATCTGTATTGGCCTGCTTTGGTGTTCTATATATAAATTATTATGATAGAAGTAATTAACACTTTTGAAAAGGTGTAACATTGTTTTGAAGATGATCAACAGTTTCTTCACTTTGGTGAGTCTTTAGGGATAGATTAGCAGAGCTGCTCTAAGATTAAGGGACATAAACAACCAGTCTATCTCCTAGCATTTGGCTAGAAAGCCTTTGTCTTCCATTGCATGAATATTAGAAGTATGCGAAGAAACTAACTATGAATTTCCTTAATCTACAAGTTTTGCATATTCTGTGTATGTAACTCCAAGGATTGTCTTCTTATTTGTTTATTTAATTATTTTTCACCAAGATCCTTCTCACAAGTTTGATATGATGAGTTCTCGCATATCTTTTTTTTTTTTTGTTTTTGTTTTGTTTTGTTTTGTTTTTTTGTTTTTGTTTTTTTTTTTTTTTTTTTTTTTTTTTTTTTTTTTGTGATAGGTACTTGCATATCTAATTATTCCAAAGCTGTAACAAATTGATCAAAATATTGTTAGCAATTTCATGACAGCCAATGTGTTATTGTTCAATTGGCATATCCTTCTCTCATAATAATTGGTCGAAGGGTGAGATCTTGGATTCAACGCCCATTGGATGCTTGTATAACTTACCAATGAAAAAATAAATAAAGAAGCAATTTCTTGATGGATAATTCATATTTAAATTTACTAATCTCATTTGCATTTATTTGATGGTTTGCTTTTTCCTGCAAGTAAGATTGTAGGTTTCAAAATCTCATTTACATGATGTTTAAGGTTTTGAAAGATCAAGTAAAAGGCAAACATTTATTCATAAATTAAAAGCATGTATGTTTTTTTTAAAGAAAATGTTTACATGTTTATGTTCTTGTGAGTAGGCTTGAATTTGTAGTTTGTTTAGAACCCATATATAGCAGGGACAAATGTCTTTTACATACTATACGTGTAAACCATATGTGATAAATAGCTTGAAACTCTTGCCGTACAGAACTATTTCATGTGAAGCACCTCCTGGAGCTGTGTTAGTGTGATTGGGTGCTAATTTCAATTAGAAAAACTTGTGCTTACTTTACAGGCTAAAAAATAAATCTGATTTATCCTTTTCCATTTGCTTATAGTGGGAAACTTTAATGCAGGAAAATGGAGGAGAAGTTGTGGCAAGATTGGGCAAATGCATTGCCTTCCCTGCACTGGTTGAGACATTATTTTTATGATTCTGAAATTGCTAGTATGTCTATTTAATCAAATTTCAAGTCAAGTCGCTTGGCTTATTGCGTTCACATATTTGGATAAATTTATCTAGTCCTGCGGAGGATGTTGTGTTTTGAAGAATTATAACTTACAATTCAATTGAAGTTATTTTTTCCCCTTCTCTTCAATTACTTCGGAATTGTAATGAATCTGCCTGCCAAATCACTCCAGTTTGTGTCCATGACACTTTAACAACATACTCAATAGACCTACAAATTTAGTCTCGAGCACAGATTTTTTATGTTTAATCTGACCGGGGAAATTTGGAATCCAATACTTGGATGGTAGTTCTCTACTTTCTTTATAGTTCCACTTTTCATCCTTGCTTTTGTGTTGGTCCCAAATATAGATTGGCCATTAGGCTGGTGATTAGAAACATAGTATGCGTGCAGAGAAAATCAAGCATCCAAAACTAAATGAGAGCTCTCTTATTTACAGAATCTTAAGATACCTCTTAGTAATAAACATATTCCTTTTCATGAAGTGATATGTATTATCCAAAAGACAACAGTTAAATCATAAGGTGTGATGAAATATCATCCACTCAAAAAGGTGTTATTACATATGTGAGCGAGGATGCACCATATTATGATATGAAGCCAATTTCCGTCTAGAAAATTGCACCACTGCGCGTAGCACGTGTCATTTTCAGTTTTTAGTATGTCACAGATTGTTTGGATTTGAATGATGCAAGTATCAACTTGGTTTCTTTTCGTCTGTCCTTTGTTGCAAGCATCCTAATCGAATTAGAATTATCTGATGCCACATCAAGGCTTTGGACCGCTGAGCATGTACAGGATGAAACTATCTTCGAGATGGTATGTGGTCCCTGTACAAGTTTTGGCATGAAAAAGAGTTTAGCTCTACTCAAGCTTTGAAGTCTAGGGGCTGGGACTTGCACAACCAAGTATTTCAGTCTATACTTTGAAAGCTGAGTAGTTTTACTGATACGTTATAATCTGTTTTTGTTGTTTACAATGGCGTTAAAAAACCTTGTTTTTGTTAGGAGGCAGCAGCAACAGCAGCACGTCTATTAATTAAAGATATTTTCGAAGCCCAAAATTCTTCTTTGTATAAAATGAAACACTAATTAACTATAAAATTATATAAGATTAAATTACACATTTTTTGCTAAGTGAGTGCATTATATGGATTCAAATACACTTCTTACTGTTATAGCTTGGGATTATATTCATTTTTTTCCCTTGAGTTTTTAAGATTTTCATTTTAGTCTACCATTTTTTATTTCACTTTCAAAATGGTCTTTTCGTCCATATCCATGACTATTTTGGCCATTGAGAGAGAGAGAGAGAGAAACCAACTTTGTTTTGTTGGCCACTAAAGAATATGAAAAAATTTGACGGAATGAATAGTTAAAGTGATATAAAACTCCTGATTATTTTATGGAACAGAAGATGTAATGATCATTCGACAAGAAGTTGACTATAATTACACTGAATATAAAAACAAATCTTAAACTATTAGAGACATCTATATAAAGATCCACAACTTTCTATTCAAGAAAGAAATTAAATCATTAACAAGATAAGAAACACTTTTTTTAAATATGATCTTATAATAAATTTCACTATGAAACAACCATGTTTGTTTCATATGAAGATAAACAATCTTTAACTCTTCATACTCGATAACCTTTTCAATTCCTAAACTTTTATTTGTGTCCTTTTTCTTTTTTTTGAGAATGTTATTTGTGTCCTTGTTATGTGTACAACATGTTTTTTAACAAAGATTGAGCAAATTGACATTGAGGGCCAAGTGTTTTTAATTATTGATTATGCATGGGTAGAACCATATAAGCTTGAGATCTGTGAGAAGTGAAATAACGTGTTGTGGAGTAAAGAGATTGAACAAGACACTTAGGAACAAGACACCTACCACTAATGTTTAATTTATTTTACCAACTACTTTCCCTACACCAATATGCCATTTACTTCTTTTTTTCGTCTAATCTTGTTAATTGTCTTCTTTTTTTCTCTCCGTTTTAGCTGCTTTGGGGAAATAGATCATAGATATGACAGCTGATTTAGATATAGTAGAAGCCTATGTATTGCTGTCTCTATTGTTGGTTTCGGTTGGACAACTATATACTTATGTAAATGTTCATCTAAAATACCTATCTTTCTACTAGTCTTTTGGACATTCCTATCTATTTGTATTTTTTCTTTGTGCATCTCCCTTTTTCTATATAAGAGATGTGATTCATTTGCAAACGAATAAAAATACAGCTTTCTTCTTTCAGATGTTCTCTTTATGTTTGTATTGCTGAATCAGATTTATGTTTGAATGTGGTTAATTAACTCACTACAAGACGATAACCAGCTCCCTCATTGAACAATTGTTCCTATTTTGGACGATGTCAAGCTGTTAAGTATAAATTTTTTACTGAGAGTAGTTAGTAAATTGGCAGCCCATTCTGTAGCCCAATGGACATCTTTTCATAACTGGACTTGCCTGTTGGGTCCTTGACAGAAATGACCATTTGCTTTTTCTTTAATAAACTTTTTTATTCTAGTTCTAACCTCACATCCTAATCCCCTCTCACTATCAATCTAGTTCTTTAATAAACTTTTTCTTTAATAAATAAAGTCTTCATTCAGCAGGGAAAAGAAAGGGAATTTGATTCTAAGCCAGTATATTAATAAGGCTATACCTATACAAGTATTTAAGTTCTAATTCTGCCACAGTATTAAAAAGAAAAAGGAAATTCAGAACCAAGAATTTGGGCCATTTCAATCATAAAGCTCCACCTTGAAATTTGTAAAGAGGGCTTTAAAAGATAAAAGAGAGACAAATCACTTGAAAATGTCTGAAAACATGTAGGAGCATGGGAAAAGTAATCATGAATGCTATGACTGATTTGCATTCCTGCAGTGTTTACCTACAAAAGGACAAATTCTTTGTTTACTGTTTGTCACACCCATTGCCGGCTTAATGTTAAACATGTGGGGCTTGCTTACCATTTCTATTTCTCATATGATTCCTCCACTTCCACCATTTTATCTGTTTTGTTATAAAATATAGTATAGAATAATGGTGAGATGAGATCTTTCAATTATAAATAGAACTCGCTTTTCAATTATGTTTTGCTAAAAAGAAATTGAGTTTGGAATATACAAATAGATTACAAACAAGGAAAATCAGGCCCCCAAAGTCAATAGAATCCTCTCACCCAATTTGTTCCATTGGAGCGTGTAAACTTTGAGCTTTGATTCCAGACTTTATTTCACGTGGATTGTGAGTATGCAAAGCTATAAGATACCTCATGTGACTAACAGATAGGGGTAGTAGAAACAGGACCAGCTAATAATTAATCAAAATAAACAAATAAATAGCCAATGAAAAGTATCTAAATCGCAAGCCTTGCCTGGAAACAGCCTTACCCCATCATTCTCAACTATATTATTATGTTATTCCAACATTAAATAAATGAAATAAACAAATATTATTATTAAAAAATAAAAATAAAAAACCGCATTCCCCACTTTCTTATTTGATTATTTTACTCTGTTGCTTCTAGAACAAAGTCGAAGTCCACAAAAAATAAAATATGAATGGTGGTTATTAATAATACAAAAGACCAGTGCCTAGCTCTTCTCGTTTCTACATAAGGGCATGTTTTCTAGAAAAGAATCACTCTATCCCTAGAGCAAAAAAATTCAAATTTTAGAGTAGGACTAGCCAAGTCTAGTTGCTTCTCGAATCAAATAAGAGTGCGTATAGTATATAGATGCCACTCTGTCTAATGGTGATTAAATTAACCCCTCAATACTCCCATCAAAGAAGGGCATATATCAAATCTTATTTCAAGAAGATGTCACATAATCGCATCTTTACTTTTCCTATCACTTTCCCACCAAAGAAGGGCACATACCAAATTTTATTTCAAGAAGATTTTACATAATCACATCTTTACTTTTCCTATCACTTTCCTATTTATTCTTTTATTTTTAGAAACCTTGGGCGACAATGACATGAAACTTTGTAAATCTTTTGTGAGATAGAGAGTCTGTGTAAATAACATTGCATTATATTAAATTGCAAAGTGTATTTTCAAAGGAATCTACACCTACTAGGGGCTAGCCTTGACTATTGATAAGTCATTACATCTTTGAAGATGTAGCTCTGTTATCTTAATGACAATCATAGTTAGTGCCTCTCGGCCACCGGGCATTTTTGAGACATGCATTGACTTGTTGAGCAGTGAAAGGAAGCACTAACTTGCAATGAGGGGGAGGGAGCATGGAAGTGATGGTTGGTCTGAGATAAATATAGAGCAAGGAAAATGGTTGGTTAATCGTCGACAAATATATAAATGAAATATTGCTATCACCTTCTCTAATCCTGGCAAATTCAATGGACACCAATTTGGTTTAAGGTAAATTTTTCTAAATTGTACAATGGCTTACACACTCTTGAACGGTACCAACGTAAAGAAGAGATTCCACACGACACTGCACACAAAGATGTCAAGTTATATGCTTCTGTAGAATATGATAAGCCATTTCATAATGTCTCTTTTGTTTAATGGTGCTCAAGAAAGCATCAATTGGACACCACTTGTATTTACGTGAATATTTTGACTGAAAGTGACTCAACTTGTATTTACATGATTTTTTTGACAGCAAGTGACCCAACTGTCCATAAAAAGTAACTAGCATTATATTTCCCATCCTTAAATAGGACCAAGTCTTTGATAATTTCTAGTGAAAACGAAAATACGCTGGGTATGAGTAATTTCCATGAAACTCATATCATATAATCAATGCTATTCAATGCAGTGTCAGATGTATCATGGCAGAGAGAGAGTACATCATAACAAACAACGAGACAAAAGCAGCCCACCCTTCAAACATACAGCTATGAATATAAATTGATACATCATCAGTTTTCACACTTCACACATACAGCACAATTACCCATCACCTGCAACAATCAGCATCAAGATACTCTATAGGTTATTCGCAACTCCCTTGTTTTCTTTTCCTTTTTTTCATTTTGGGAAATGTTAACAAGTTCTTTAAGAGCATCCGTATCAGATGTGGCAAAAATTATGCCATTTTGTCACACTAAAACCCTACTTTATTATTTTACCACATCATTTTACAACATCCCATTTATCAGATGTTTTATACTTCAATTCTATACATTAAAATAATATTTCTTACACATTAAAATAATATATTAAATTTCTCTCTCCATCATCATCATCGTTCTCATCAACCACCACCGCAAACCAGAAAAACCAGAACTGCAATAACAACCGCCACAATCACCAAGAAAAAAAAAAAAAAAAAAACCACCACCGGCCATCACCCCCACAGCCCACCACCACTGCCACTGTCACCGCCCATAGCCCACAGCCCACCACCACCATCAAATCAACCCAAATTGCAACAAAAAAAAAAAAAAAAAAAAACCAGAGAGAGGCAGAGAAAGGCGGACAGAGAGGAGAGGGAAGAGGGTGAGATCAACGGCGGCCTCGGGGTGAGATTGGCGAGATCGAGCGTGGCTTAGTGTGAGATTGGTGAGATCGAGCGTGGGCGAGATCAAGCGTGGAGCGTGGGTGAGATTGAGCTACGTCGTCGTCGTGGGTGAGATCGTGAGTGAGATCATCGTCGGAGCTACGCCGTCGTGGCTGGAGCGTGGGTGAGATTGAGCTACGCCGTCGTCGTGGGTGAGATCGTCGTCGGAGCTACGCCGTCGTGGCTGGAGCGTGTCGTCGGAGCACGCTGTCGTCGCTGCCAGACTGGTCAAAGAGAGAGGGAACTAGAGAGTGAGAGAGAAGAGAGAGGGAACTAGAGAGTGAGAGAGAACCAAAGAGAAGAGAGTGAGAGGGAACCAGAGAGAGAGAGAAGAGAATAAAAAACGAAGAGAGAGGAGAGAGAAAAGTGAATATAAAATATATATATTTTTTTTACCACATCTGTCCGTACCGTTGCAAATTTGCAACGGTACTGTAGATATGTGGTATAAATTTTGAGATTTGACACATCTCATAATGCTCCATTTTTGTGTTTGGTGTGGCAAATGTGCCAAATATTTAGCATTTGGCACATTTGCCACACCTGATACAGATGCTCTAATGGGTTGTGTTAATAAAAAGGAAGGACAAAAAGTTATTAAAAGAATTGCCAAAAATGATAAAAAAAAAAATTGCTAAAAAATTGTCAAATAGAATAAAAAATAAAAAAACTGTGCAAAAAGCTGTTGTTAGCAGGCACCTTACGGTGCCCGTTAACACAACCCTTTCATTTTTACTCAAACCAGCAACTCACTCTTACTTGGAGGCAGATAGGCTATCATGCTAACATTTTATTGAGGTTCAAGTTCAACATACCATAGTTGGGAACATCTGATTCAGTGAAGCAGTGACATGCTATCTTATGCTGTCCTCAACAAGAAAAGCTTTGAGCAACTTCACTATGCCATCAATTCATCAATAATCAATGACAATTACTCCCGAGAAGAGCAGAAAACCCAAAAAAGCAGTAAACCAAAAACACAATAACCGTTTCTACGGCCACTATCTGCCTAGGTTCACGCTCTGTCAGAAAACATTACAATTGTATAAGTCATTAAAGTCATCTATCACAACATATGCCTAGGTTCACACTCTGTTACAGCTTTCCTCTCCCAACTCTACCCAAAATCCATGTAGTCCAATAAGTCATCTATTAGAAATTACCATTTTTGACAATTAGATAACGGGAGTGTGAGGATTAGAACCTAGATGTCTCCCTTGAAAACACCAGGGCAGGAAGTGCCACAGGAAGTGCCACTTGTGTTACAAGGCTCTCGGCAAAAGTACACTCCCAACCACTAAGATACTTAAAGTGATTCTCTATTGGCAATTACCATTGAAGAAGAAACAGATAATACACATCTTCCATTTTACCACTGCCACATATGAGTGACTTAACCATGGATCATTTGAAGCATAATAGTACATTGCTCAATAACCTTTTTAAGTATAACATAAACATCACATATTCATCATAACTACAATATTCACATACAGAGAGACGGTTTAAATAAAGTAAATGACTACACGAACTGAAAGATCTTACAACATCATTTTAGTTGCACGTGTGCAATCTTACAAGCATATGCCTCAAATCAAAACAACCAGCACAGATGCATTTCCACCATCAATTCAAGCATACCGGGTGAGAGATTAACAGTGCATGCATATTCAACCAAGGATTGGTGTTTCAGTAGCAGTCCACAAAAGTTGGCTTGGCACCCAACTGAGATATTCATAAAGCAAAATTGTCTTCTAATTCTCTGTTTGCAAAAAAACATGCACATCCTCCACTTTCTCTTGTATGATTGTGCCTTTCCTGGAAAACCCCATTTTAGAGTAAGAATAGAGTGTACAAAATACATAACAACGATTCATTAGTAAATTCTGATTTGTTTTTTAAAATAAAACAAAAAACACACAACAATCATAATTCAAAACAAAAAAACAATGCAGGAATTATATAATCTAGATATACTTTGTGCTACTTTCTCATTCGTATCACAACTAATACAATTTCTCTTTCGTGAGTCTCCACCTCCCAAAAAACAATTAGGTCTCATCCTTACTCAAAGACATTGAGCATATGTTATAACATACGAATTCCCAAATCTTAAAAGATGCATCAAATCCACAACAAGACCATATCCTAAGCTAGAATACTATATAACAATAATACACAATATCTCATTGGTTCCTTATATAGTGGGTAAGGCATAATGAACACTCCATATCCAAAGCCTAGAATGCCATATAACAATAATACAAAATTGTCTTCTAATTCTCTGTTTGCAAAAAAAAAAAAAAAATGCATATGCAGATCCCCACTTTCTCCTGTGCCTTAACTGGAAAACCCCATTTTAGAGTGTAAGAAAAGAGCACACATATGAACGATTCACGAGTAAATTCTGATTTATCTTTTAAAATAAAACAAAAAGGCACACAAGCAGCACAATTCAAAACCAAAAACAATGCAGAAAATACATAATCCAGATACTTTGTGCTACTTTCTCATTTGTACCATGACCAATACAATTTTCAATTTTGTGAGTCTCTCCACCTCCCAAAAAAACAATGAGGTCTCATTCATACTCAAAGACATTTTATCTTTCCTTATAACATAGGAATTCCCAAATCTTAAAAGACACATCAAATCCAACAACAAGCCTAACAATAATACAAAACATCTCATTGGTTCCTTACAGTGAGAAACACTGCAATTTTGCGCTGAATTATTCAAATCCCCAATTAAATAAGCTGTAGAAACATGTTTACCTCAGATCACATTACTCTCAGTGAAAGTGTGAATTCAGAACGAGTTCATCTCAAGACAGTAAGTCCTCCGCTTGACGAGCATCTTGGCGGCGGTACCATAAGGCTCCTCGAAAGCCGTGGACACCCACGACACATCAGACACTTCCTTCTTGCTCATGGCGGGCACGGACTGATCGCTGGGTCGAATGGCGACAAGGGTGGCACCCTTGAGAACCATCCCATCAGGCAATTCCAGGTGCGGCGCGTACCAAAGGCGCATATTAAGAGCCGGAACTTGGGTCCTCTTCGAGGCGGAGGAAGCCGACAACGGCTTCACTCTCAGCTCCTCCAGCTGCTCCCTATTCATACACAACACACCTTGCCCATCGGCATCGGTCAGCACGAGGTTATCCAACGTCTTGTGCTCCGAAATTATGGGTTGCAGCAAGTAATGCCTAGCTGAAGCTGCAATCAAAGAGCTGATTGTCCAAACCACACGCAGTTTCAGACCCCCATTCGTGTAAAACGACTCGGGTATGCTCCCGTTGTCCTCTCCGGTACCGCAGGCGGCTGCATCGGCGGCGGCAGGCGTAGGCCGGGGACCGGAAAACCGCGGAGGCGCCGAGAATGACGCAATCGTCGAGGGTGGAGCCGAAATCGGCACGCCATTTGAGCAAAACCCCGTCCTCGATACCCAATTCGCCGCTGGGAAGCTCGATTCGAAGGAAGCGAATTTCGTTGAAGTTTTTGAGGACCTGGGTCGGGGAATGGTGAGTAACGCCTCCAACGCCACCGGCACCGCCTCCTCCGCCGTGTTCGGCATCGGAGTCTTCGGAGAGCAACAGAGCGGAGGAGGCGGAAGAGGACGAAGCGGGTCTCTTAGGGTTAAGGAACTGGGTAAAGAGCTGAAGGGGCTTGACGATTCCGCCGAAAACGAAACGGAAGAGGTTCGAGAACGGGTTGCGAGACTTGTCGGAGGAAGCGCAGATGGCCGGGGCGGAAAGGGAAGAAGACGAGGAGTCGTCGTCGGAGATAACGCAGTCGACCCGAACGACGACGTTGTCGACCTGAGGGACGAGGGAGTGGAAGCGGCGCGAAACGACGCAGCAGCGACCCAAGGCCTTGACGTCGCCGATCCTGTTGAAGATCAAGAGGAGGATAGAGTCGGGAAGGCGGTCGAAGTGGTCGATGTGGGATTGCGGCTCCGAAAGCGTCAGATCTGACATTGCGAAAAGACGTAGGCTGGTTTGTGATCTGAATTCGTTAGTAGCAGAAGTGGGTTTGGTGTAGATCTGGGAAATTATAAGCCATCTGTTTCTGTTTCTGTTTCTGCTTTACTTTCAAATTAAGATAAGGTTTGTTCAAAGCTTTTTTTTTGTTTTATATTTATATATACATATATATTTGTTAGAAACAGAAATAGAACGATTCGCAGAGATTTGGAGTTTGGAAAATGTGAGCTGGGAATTGGAAATGGCGGTGGAGAATGGGGATATAGATAGATCCACGGTTTTTTTTGTCTCTGTTCAGAGGTGGAGAAGAAGAGGAGTGATGTATAGAGAGAGAGAGAGAGAGAGATTGGGAGATTATTATTAAGCGCGTTAAGGAAAAGGGAAAAAAAGGGTTGGTGCGTGCGTGCGTGTTGTGTGTGAGTGACTGTGTGTGTGTTGTACTGTTTTTGTTTTTGTTTTTGTAGTGTAATAAATCAGTAATCACAAACTCAGACGTACGGTTGTTGTTGTTAACCTAATCTTTATTCCTCTTCAGAGTTTAGATTCCTTTTTATTGAGTGACATTAGGAGAATTACTATTACTAATTTGTTTTCATTAATTAAAACTAATATGATTATTATTTGCATAAACAATAATTAACGAGTGAGTGGGTTTGACAAATCATTGAATAGAATCCGATTAAAACTCTTTTTATTATAAAAATAACAATATCTAATTTTAAATTTAGATTTTATCCATCTCATATAAGATATAAGATAAGAGAAAGATAAGAGTAATTCTAAAAAGGGGTAAAAAATTTTCGCATGCAACAGAAATACAGAATATATCAACTAGTTAAGATAGAACACTCTTATCTATTATTTTAAATTAAAAAAAAAATACAATACAAATGAAAATCTAGATTTAGTTTCTTTCTACTATAACCTTTCTACCATGGATAAACCATAAATAAGGATCTAAATTAAGATTATCAAAAATAAGATCTAAATTAGCTTTCAACGAATTTCATGATATTTTTCCCATGAGATGGTAACTTTTGCTTAATGTAGAAGAAAACTGATGCCAAGGATAGTCGCTGTAAAAGTGATATTTTCTAATCTTAGCTTGTATCCATTGTAGATAAGTTATGAAATTTGTCATGCTGGTAGAAATTGTTTAGGTAAAAATTAGTAGAAAGATACGGCTGAATAGGATATGTTGGCGTTTGCTGGTTTTTTTTTAAGGCAAGTTGGCTTTTAGCCCAATTTAGAATTTTAATGTAAATAATTGTATGAGCAAACCCAGCAAACTCAGTAGCCCAACACTATGCTATGAACCAAGAGAGACAAAAATCTAGTTAAGCCTAATGAATAATTGGGCCACACCTTTCTTCACTTTTTTTTTTTGTGTTCCATTGACTCATGAAGAAAGAGGTAAACAAGAGAGAAAGAAAAAGAACAAAGGAAGAGAGAGAAAAAACTTAGTATGACATGGTTCTTTTTTTAACTTTTGGATTGTTTGTCTGCTATGTGTTAGTCATTTAAATTAAAATGGGAGTGAATGTGAGATTTTTAAATAGTAGGGAGAGCCAATTCTTAAAGAATTTGAGCACTTTCTGTTTTGGTTGGCACCCTCAAGCTATATGGGTTTTTAAATGGTAGGGAAGGAGAGCCAATTCTTAAAGAATTTGAGCACTTTTTGTTTTGGTTGGCACCCTCAAGCTATGTGGTATAGCTAGATGATAGCTTAAAAATTATAAAATAAACTCTCATTTGCTTATAAAGAAAGATGCTTAGGGCCCTAGGGAAGCTTGGTTTGAAGAGATCAATAGGTAAATGAATTGGTGTCAAAACATTGAGAGTATATATATATATATATATATATATATATATATATATATATGAAATAGGGTGGGAGTAGTTCTAGGACCATAAATTATTCTACAACTTTTTTGCCACAATTATGACAAGAAGCTATAAAAATTTTGTGGTCTTAGACTTTTTCACAAGTTGTTCAACTTCAAGTTCTTTTATTATCTCCTACAAAATAAATATAAAAGAAAAGTCCAAATTCTTTTCTCTTCTGATTAAGTTTTTCGTCTATATAAAACCTCTTTCTTATCTCGAGTAAATCTTCTCTACCGCTTTAATATTCAGAAGAAGATATGTTGCAGACTTTGCAGTCCTAGGAGAGATTAGGCTAATTAATTAGTAGTTAAATAATAAGCAACTAAACCTTAGGGTGATGACACTTTGTGCCAATCTTAGACCCACTTTTGGTAGAGATAACAGCTCAACAATCATTCCCATAAAAAAAAAAAAAAAAAACAGCTCAACAATCACTCTTATATTGCAAAAGATTTTTCAGCAAAAAAAAAAAAATTGCAAAAGATTTCTTTTTTCAGTTGGGAGTGGGGCCGAGAAAGGTATATTAAACCATTTTTTCAAAGGGGTTTATGCTGCTTCCCAATGCATGTTTTATATTTAAGTGGTCGATATCATAAGTTCAGCACTTTCAAGCCAAGACGGCAAGACCCAACCAAGTAACCCTATATTACAGTAGTTAGAGAGAGAATAACAAGTCATATGTCTGACGATATGCATGGTGTTTAATTCAAGAATAAGATTATAGGTTAAAAAATTGAGAAGTTAATTTAATATATACGAACACCTAGACATGGCAAAACGGGTCAGAATTTTCTGATTCGACCCGTTTGACTCGCAACTCATTTGACCCACTTAAAAATGACCTGTTTTGACCTGCGACCCGATTGACCCGACTCGACTTACCCGTTTTGCCACGTCTACCAACGTTGAGTAAATTGAGATTAATGTGTAATTCTTATAAAATATTTACTTATTCTTCTTCACTTAATAGGTTATGTAATCTATTATAGTTTGTCATTCTTTACTTGCCACCTTCATTTTCTCTTCCTACTTTAAACAGATCGAAAATTATACTAAGATTAGCTTTTAGAAAGCTGGAACAAGAGTTGCACAAAATTTGAATATCAAGTGTTTAGTGGTAATTGGTAAGTGGTAACAATATTACCAGTGAGAATCTAATCACAGTTAAGGAACTCAGAAACAATTGACAAATTGCATCTATTTCTCAAAAAAAAAAACTTGTTTGAAAAATACGGGTCAACTCGACCCGTCCCCGCGACCCGACTTGACCCGCGACCCGATTGACCCGTTTAAAAATGACCCGTTTTGACCCGCGACCTAATTGACTCGATCCGCCCATTTTGCCATGTCTACAAACACCACATACCACATAAATTAAAATTTTAAATCCATAAAGTTTAAATTCAATTATGTAATATTAATTACTCACTTTTTTTGTTTAATTATTTAACTATCTAAAAGACCTCTTAAGCATTTTAGCTAGTTTAAATTTTTAAATCCATAATATTATGTGCAATGCTCAGTGCATTTTAAAAGAGATGGCCATGGGTGAGGCAAAATGTCAAAAGACCTCTTAAGCATGGTTTTGAAACCCGGACGGTTCAAAGAACTAGAAAAGAGAGAGGTTCAAGATTTTTGAAGATAGATCGAGGTTCAACCAAGGTCAAACTATGATGTAACATTTAATTTTTTTTTAATATATTTGGTACTTAAATTGTCTTTGTAATTAATAATGTTTTGTTCTTGACCAACAAGTTCCGTTGGGCCCAGTGGTTTGTATGCTTGGATGTTAGTTCACCTACTAAGAGCACTTTCTAGTCCTTATAGCTGCATATTTTCATTAAATTGCCTCACTAATTAGTACAAGGCCTCTGGTTTTAGTCCTCAGAGTCACATATTTTCATTAAATTTTACCGGGGTGAGGTGAACCAAAAGTCCCACATCACTTTTTTTTTGATAAGAAGTCTCACATCACTTAAG
Organism: Quercus aquifolioides; assembly: GCA_019022515.1. Taxonomy (NCBI): domain Eukaryota; kingdom Viridiplantae; phylum Streptophyta; class Magnoliopsida; order Fagales; family Fagaceae; genus Quercus; species Quercus aquifolioides. Next base: position 63,596,509 of record CM032328.1, on the reverse strand, counting down.
TGAGAATCCAATGTTGAGTTCATAAGGGGGATGCCTCACTAATTAGTACAAGGCCTTTCATTCTAGTCCTCACAGTCACATATTTTCATTAAATTTTACTGGGATGAGGTGAACCAAAAATCCCACATCACTTAAGTGAGAATCCAATGTTGAGTTCATAAGGGGATGCCTCACTAATTAGTACAAGGCCTTTTCCCACGAGACTTGGTGTCTCGTGAGGAAGAACAAAATTGTGAGGGGTCCATGGGACTGCCAAAGCAGAGGGGAAAATTATATGAAAAAGGCATTTAATAGCGAAAAATGATTGATAAAATTTTGTGTTTCATCTTGGTAATCAATTTCAATTTTATATCAATCTCTTACGTCTAAGCAAAACTTTCTCTTTTTACCTTCTTATGTTCAATGGTTTCTCACTTTTATTTACCCTCTTATTAATTGCCCGGAATAACAAGTGAAAGAGGATATGGACATAGTCATTAAATTGAAGAAATTTCATAAATTTGAGATTTTTAATTGACAAAATAAAATCCTTGAGGTATAATTTGAAACATAGTATAAACTTCAGGATTTTTTTATTTATATAGTCTCCCCTATGATATATTTGTTAGTGTATAAAAAGTGATGAATGATCACACCATAATATGGTGCATCCTCACTCATACAATAGTACCAACTTGATGGATGGTGTTGTTTCACCAATCAGCCATACATAATTTATTTAACATTAAGTTAGTTATTAAATAACAGTCTTGTTAATGGGTGTCTTTAAAGTAATTGTTAATAAATAATTTTAGAAAAATTTTACATCACTTTTAGGAGATATATGAAAAGTCATCAGACAAATTAATTGATTTTTTCTTTTCTCATAAAAAGTTTCTAAAAATATTTTCTAAACCAATATCTTTAAAGTATCCATTAACTTTTCCCTTAAATAAAAAAGTATATGTCTTGGTTAAACTTATATTTTCACAAACAAATATATCTCTTCACAAGAGACATGAAGGAGTCTATATATAAATATTAGAACTCCTCGTCTCCTCGTTCATTCAGTATGTTAGATTATTTTCTCTTTAATGCTGTGTTGGTGATGCCCACCCTAAAGGGATTAAGATCCACACCATTGGGTCCACAAATATTAAGGAAAAATCGTGTAATTAAACAAAGTAAAGAAAGTCAAATCTCTCTACTTAATATAAATAGCCGCTTGCTTTCTTTCTACCCTCAACATAAGTTGTATCTTTTTTTCTTTTTCTTTTTTGGAGAGTTTTTAACAAAAAGTATTTAGTATCAAATGATATCACCTCACCTGTATAAAAATTCAATAATTGAAAAGTGTGGGCAAAATAACCATATCAACATTTCACCACTACTCCAAGGGTTTTAGTGGGTAGTTATTTTTTACGTACATGTCTCTCATTTTTTTGAATTTTGATATGACTGGCATAGTATTATTTGATACCAAATATCTTCTCGTGTTTAACAAACATCTACACCAACAAAATAAAATCTATCAAAGGCTTGAGTTAACTTGCAATAGAGGTATGCTATGTAAAACAAAAGACAAGTCCTACATGCATCCAAGCTTTGTTTAGGAAGTCAGCTAATTGATTTCCTAGTAGCTTTCCTACACGATAAGAATGAGTTATAGAGGTCATAATCTCATATCAATGAATTAGCTCTAGTTAGGATGTCAAGCTCATCACGATGGATTAACCAAATTAAATTCAGCTGCTTGATTTTGTATCATATATGGAGTCAATCATCACTTGATTTCTTACTTTGTCAACTCATTCAACAAGTGCTTCTGTTTATAATTAATGAGCTGGGTTTAGGTTTATATTCACAAAGCATCCCAATACAACCTGTTAATAATCCAAAATGATATATACCAATTTAGAGTGTCGTTGAAGGTATTATACAATCAGATTATTGATGGATTGAATATTAGTTAATTGCATTTAGAATGATAGAGGAAGCAAATAATAGAATGAGTAGTACAATAAATGAGAGAATATAGAAGTTGGTGATCATCGTGTGTGTCCATTAAAAAAAAGAGAAATAAGGGAATAAGATCCAATTATTTTGCACTAAGTTCCAAAATTTTTTGGTTTAATTAATCTTATTCCATTTACTGAACTTGTCCCTAACCATTTTTTTTATAGCTAAACGAAGACTTGATCACTTCCTAATTCCCATAAATCATATAAAATATACAAATTGTAACCCTTCTAGGTATCAAAGGTATCATATATCATGTGTAGTTCTAAATAAGTTAGATCTAATAAACCATTATAGAAAACACCCGCACGTTGTGACATGTGTTAATGGATTGCTTCACATAATAACTTCATGCAAAATAGACATCCGTACTAATTTGATAGTACAGACACAAATAACCTAAATTTACCACAATCTCAGGCTAGAATTATGATTTTAGTCAACCTTAATTACCTCGTGTGTGTGTGCGCGCTAGCTAGTACTACTGCAATCACATGGTCGACATGTTGTTTATTATTGCACTTCATTGTTGATTGTATTATAGGCTCATCCAATGGTTGCCTAGAATTAACAAGGCCTTTAAATGAAAGGAGACAGTTTAAACCATTGCATTGAAGCGGATTTGGGTCTCTTGGGGAACAAAATAACGAAGTGGTGTGCTGGTGAAATAACCATTTGGGAATAGAATTTAAGTATTACAAAATACAAAAAGAGCTGTAATAAAATAATTATTCCTATGCATATATTTTTGGTGATAACATATGTGCATATATATATATGAATAGAACCATAATTTATATTATTACACAATGTGGTATAGCATAATATGATAATGTAATGGAATCATATTGGATTCAAATTATATTGTTCTTGAAAACCTTGGCTGGCTATTGCAACTTCCTAATGGATCAGCTTTGATAGGACTGAAAGTGAGCATCTTTTGTATATGTGTTTAATTTTCAAGAATTTTCTTTATTAAACGATCTGAATCTAATTTATGTCTCCCATTTTTTTTTTTTTTTTTGTTATTACTTAATAGTGACATATAAAATTTATAAGTTATATATAGTAAAATTATATTATATTATCTTTAGCATCACTCTTTTTGGATTGGACCACAAGCACTAAACAATTTGTCAATGGGATTGTAGGTATCTGCGTAGTTAGCGGTTACAGCCACAAGCCCAGCTCATTTATTGAGGTTTTGAATTTACAGAGCTACTTCATCATCTTTCAGGATGAGTAATTAGGACATTTTCTATTTTTGGCACAGCTAGGGAGTGGACCATAGATATCAATATGTTACTATTAGCAGGATCTTAAGGTAGGGCATACAACACGTATATCTTTCTTCTTATCAAACTGTCAATTTATCATGCTTTACGAACCTAAATCAGAAGCTCGAAAGGTGCTTAATTTGGAACTTCTTAATGTAAAGAGTAATTAATGATGCCCCAAAAAACCAAGCAAGAGGTAGACAAAGTGGCCCTTTCAGGTTTCAGGCCCCAGATAATTTCCCACAACTCGAGGCCTGTAGAGAATTGAGACAAGACAAGTTCATGCTACCCATACCCATAGCAAGGAGGTAGGTTTTAGTTTTACAGCCAAATCGTATATAATACAGACAGTTGAGCCATAAATGTTAATCAAGGCTAGGCAAATGGGAACAACTTTGAGGTAGCATGAGAAGAAAACAAGATATATGGGCCTTCAAAAAAAAAAAAAAAAGATATATGTGTGTGTCATCCAATTGTGCATATGATCGTAAAGTATTAAGTACGTAACTATGTTGGAATTGGCCTCCCGAAAGAGCATTTTTAGTGGAAACGATGATATGCAATATGTATATACCTTATGCTTAATTTTCTGAACAAGAAGATGTCCTTAAATTTGCTAATATTATCATTTCGTAAATTATTATGGTTAGAAAATTCTTAGGTACTCTTAGAATATAGAAAAATTGTGCTCCATTCTCTCACATTCATGGTGAACTCTACCATAAATTTAATTAGTGGACTCTATCATGAATGTGAAAGGAGGGAGTATCATTCTTCGTACTGCAGAAGTACCTAAGAATTACTCGTTATGGCTATAATAAATTAGTGGTGAATAAGTTAAATTAATTAATCATAATTATTAATGATATGACAATCACCTCATGCGCACAGATGTGGGAGTATACAATTCATAAAGAAAATATGAAGAGTTTCTTTTTAGGAAATGCTAACGGATACTCTTAAGACAATGATTAATAATTCATTTAAAAAAAGTTTTTATAGTAAAAAAAAAAAAATTTAATGTTTTGATAGCTTTTTCCATTTCTCATAAAAGTTGTGTTTAATTAAACTTTCTAAAAATGGATTATTAACCATTACCCTAAGAGTACTCGTTTGCATGACCCTAAAATTATAATTAATTATGCTTATAAAAAATCTTGTTTTATGTGAATATATGTTTGGATATTATATATACCATGCATAATTTAATGAAAAACTTATGGCTAGTTATGCATAATAATATAATATTCCACAGAAAATCACTCATTCACTTCAACTTTCCCTCCATCCAAACAAGATGCCACCATTGATCTCTCTAGTTTTCTCCATTAACTCCATTTGCTTTCACCGAAATTCACATAAGATTTCTTCCATCAGCTTTCACATAAATTGTTATTACTATAAAGAATCTTGTTTTAAATGAACATATGTTTGCGTATTGTATGGACCATAAAGAGTTTTATAGGGCGTATGGCGACCTAATAATATAATCTCCCAAAATAAAACACTCATTCAACAGAAGGCAACCATGATTGTAAAAAGGCACAGGTTGTGTTGGATGAATTTCAGACTACCAATCACTCTATTCAACAGCAGCGGGGCACTTTGCAGGACTTTTGGATTTTACCATCGGCACATAGCTATAAAGTTAACGTGGATGGGGCAACCTTTTCTCAAAATCAGCAAGCTGGTGTTGGTGTGGTTGTCAAGGAACATGAAGATAGGGTAACGGCAGCCATGAGCAAAAAGATTCAGCAACCACTAGGGCCATTGGAGATTGAAGCAAAAGCTATGGAGGAAGGGATTTCGATCTTTTGCCTGGGATATTGGTTTACACGAGATGATCCTGATTCAAAAATTATAGCTGATGCCCTCATGGGTTTATGTGTTCCACTGATCACCATTTCAAATATCTTGGAAGGGGTACGGCTGTACGGCAAAAACTTCAAGTTTTTCGGGCAGCCAGGTCTCTCATGTGAAATGGCAAGAGAATAAGCCACCACATATTTTGGCAAAATATGCCAAAAGAGGTAGAATACTGATTATTTTGTAACTTGAATAGAGGAAACTCTAAAGCGGATTGAGATGTACTAAATTTATCTTCTTAATAAATTTTACAATGTTCTCATGTAAAAAAAAAAAAAAAAAAATCTAAAATCTTTAATTGAACAAACCCAAATAACAGTAATATGATTGGTTATATATGTTAATTTTTTGAATTGTTTTTTACATAAGTACAACTTAGACCCTCTCGTTATATATATATGCGTGTGTGTGTGTGTGTGTGTGTAAGGATCAGATTTGAGTTCTTTGCCCAAAATATGAATAGACTTAGACCCAAAAAACCCAGAACAATGAATTTGTAGAGAAATGGGTTAGAAAACTGGGTTTTAGTTAATCAAACAACAAGTTAAGTAGGTTGGTGACTAAAGAGAGAAAATAAACAAGTTTAGACTGAAGAAAAAATGTCCTCGATAGTGTCCGAAGAGACTAGTTCTTATATAATGTTCTTAAATGTGGTTACAAGTCTGATTCTAGAGTACTACAATGTTTTTTCCTGATTTTCCGATCCCCTAATCTCATTGCCCCCTCCTCCTTTTATACTGTCTTTCCTTTTCATCCCTACCTTCTACGTGCATGCTAGATGGTTGGTGTTGATACTTGTCCCAGCAGCCCCTCCCATAAGTCTTCATGTAGTAGCTGTAAGGCTGAAATCCACTGTTTAGGTATCACTTCCACATTAATGCGGTCAGGGAGTTAGCTGCAGTGCATTTAATGCGAAGGTAGCAACTTTCTCCTTAGATATTTTAGGACACCTCCCTGTCTTGAGCTTCCATAGTGCTTATTTGTATCAACTGAATGCTCCTGTGACGTAACCCCAGACGACAGAGCACCTTTATAGACCTCGGCCTCGATTAGCCGAGGAGGCTCTTATCCTCGGCACAACCCCCGGGCCATTATGATTTAAACTGACTTCTTCGTTTGCCAACATGGGCTCTTTTGACAGCGTTTACCCTCCTCTCGGACGTCTTTAGTTTTCGACTTAGGCCTTAGGTCCACTATATACACAAATAATGTGCTCCGGGCCCAATGCCCCTACAATATATATTTATGGTCATAAATAAAATCAAGATGTTGACTTTTCATCTTCCTTAACATTAATATGACGGGCTTGTATATATACTGAATGTGAATGCTTGAAAAAGCATCCATAGTAGATGAAAAGTAAGGCATCTATGACTATCAATGCCAAACCTTCCCCCAAAGGTTCCATGAAGAAAGATCCACACCCAACCATAGATAGGTTACACCTAACCCTCCTGTCCCTTGATTTTATTTGTATGACCAAAGAATTCCAACTCTCTAACTGCATTTATTGGATAATAATAATAATAATAATAACCTATTATGAGATATCTAGAATGGAGTATCATTTATTTGTACAAACAATAAACAATAATAATTAATGGATCCACTTAATGGATTTGGGCATGCAGGGCCGGCCCTAGGCTTAGGCCAATTAGGCCATTGCCTAGGGCCCCCTTACTAGAGAAGGCCCCAAATTTTGGGGCAAATTTTTTTATTTTTTTTTATATATAAATATTTTTGAGACATATTAAACATTTTAGTTTACATTTTTTTTTACTATTAAAAAGGCTCAAAGAATTAAGTAATGCTAGAGATAGAGATAAGACAAATTTAAATAAATAGGTCTTACAAATAGACGTATTACTAATCACAAGTAATTCAAATAGGAAAATGTTAAAAATACTATAAATTTTACTACATAACTTTTATTTATTTAATTATTTTTATACAAGATAAAAATTCTACTCTAATCTAATATAAGTGTATATGTGTGTGAAACTCTCTTCTAGAGACTTAAATCTCGACCATTGCCTCCCATGTCTCACAAGAACTTATACTTGTGAAGTGATCACTGCACCAAAGATGCGTGGTGGTCTCCATAACTTTTATAATTTGATGTGACAATGAATATGATAGGTAGATTTCAACAAACTATTGAATGCATTTTTGAAAGAATATTTGTGATTGGTGATATATTTTTGTAATTCTCATGTTGTAAATTTTATAATATTTCTAGTATTTTTGTAAGCCTTATGTCATTGATCACGTTCATTACAACACCAGTTTGTAATAAAATTTGTTATAACTTTAGCATTTTCTCAATAAAAAAATCATATTAAAAAGTAAAAAGAATGGATTCTAAAAAAATTATTCTATAAAATGCTAGTTAAATATTATTTAAGTGATAACATAAAGACCCCATTTAAAAATTTCACCTTAGGCCTCCGAAACACTTGGGCCGGCCTGTGGGCATGCAATAGATTTTAATGATACTTCTCTTTTTGCTTTGCATTGTTAGATTTGTGAGTGGGACAAACTTCGGTATAGTTTTTTTACTTTTTTTAATAATGTATCTTAGGTTTTTAATTAATTTTTTACTATGTGTTATTACATAATTGAATTTAATTATTTTTACCAGAAGAAATATTGTATTGATTAATACAACTATCCGAACGAAAGAATCTAACTTACAATAACTAAAAAATTGTATGAGTAATTATAAAATACTTCAAAAAGAGTGTTATTATGTTAATTAGGGCATATAATATCTCCCCTGACCTCACCCTCAATTTTAAGAGTGTTATTCACTTAGAGATAGTAGGAATTTAGGTACTAATCAAATACACTAATTTATAAATATACAATATATATATATATATATATATATATATATATATTAGGATTACTGAACTCTGATAAATTTTTTTTTTTTGAAAACTACTGAAATTCGATTAAAAATATTAACTCATAAATATAAAAAAAAAATACATAACTTATGAACATTACATAATCACAGTAATCACGAAACAGTATACTTTTTCTCTATCCAAAACACAACACTCCCTTAGGTCAATTGAGGAAATGTAATCTTAGGGTGTGACACTCTAGAGTCTAGACAGTAGAATTATGGTGCATGTCTTATTGCATTAGATGTTGGTCGCTGAGTTTCGGGTTCGTTGCTTTGCCGCAATGGGACTTGCTTGGTTGCAGCAACCCTTTGCACGGGGGTGTTGCGGAATTGTCTGAATACTATGATCTTGGGCAACACTAAGCTGAGCCAAGCTTGGACCCAATGGCAATGGACCTATTCACATTGAGCCTACAAAAAGTTCCCTCCAACACCAGGAAATCTTCTAACTTGTTGTAGTCTTCTCAAAATGACAAAATATAATCTGTAATCCTCTTCCTCTTTCATAGTGTTAGACCCTATTATGAATTATTATGAGCCCTAAATTGGTCATGATTTATTAAAATGTAAGCTTTTAATATTGTAGTTTGTGGAGTCTCACATTCCTCATACGTTGCTATATTAGTCACGTTGCCGAGGATACGTTGGATCCAAACTTGGATACGTTGCCGAGGATCCAAACTTTCATTTGGAAATGCATGCACCAGAGTATCGAGGTAAGAGAATGCTTACAAGCTAGGGGAATGCAAATTGAAAACTTATGCCCCCACTGCAACAGATGCTCTGAATCCATCCTCCACGCTCTTCGGGACTGCCATATTCTTAAGGCAATATGGCACCAATTGGGCATAAGCTACCAGGACAGTGTCTTCTACTCGGCCAACCTTCAAGATTGGATTATGGCTAATTGTAGAGACAAGGGGATTCGAAGCCCAGGGCTAGTTCCTTGGAATCAAACATTTATGTTTGCTATATGGATGATTTGGAAGGGCAGAAATCAGCTGGTTTTTGAAAACAAGAACTTGAAAACTAGCCTAGCCAGGGACATCAATCAACATGCTCTAGAATATTTTCACTGTGTTGGTAAGCCTTTGGTGGCCAATCGTAAAATTCTGAAGCAAGTGAGGTGGGAAAAACCTTGCTATGGCTGGGTGAAACTAAACACTGATGGCTCATCCTTGGGGAATCCGGGTTTGGCTGGTGGTGGAGGTCTCTTACGAGATGCAAATGACAACTGGTTAGGGGGTTTTGCTAGAAGAATTGGAACAGCAAACAGCTTCACCGCTGAGCTGTGGGCACTTCGAGATGGACTTCTCCTATGTCGGCAAATGAATATCCAAGCTGTGGTTATTGAACTAGATGATAGAGCTATTGTGGATGTTTTCAATCATCAAGCTAGAGCCAACACTGTGGTGTCTTCAATTGTAGATGATTGCAGGTACTTAGCTACTCAAATCCCTCAAATGAGCATAAGACACATCTACAGGGAAGCGAACAAAAGTGCTGATTGGCTTGCCAATTTAGGCCGCATGTTAGACTCTGTTTTTGAATTTTTTTCTGATCCGCCTGTGGATCTTATTTCTATGTTGGAGGCTGATTGCCGTGGGATGCATTGCTATAGGCAATGTACTGAAATTGTTTTCTCTGTTTAGTTTTTAATGAAATCCGTTTTCTACCAAAAAAAAAATAATAATTTAGATCCCCCATTTACGGAACTGAGGGCCACAATGATTCAGTGGATATTGAAAAAAGAAAACTGGTACAAGTATTTTAGCAAAGTTGACAATCCACTAATTCAGGCATAAAATAAAATAAAATTGATCTATAATATAAGGAGATTAACTTATTTTAAAACAATTTGATGTTCATTGGATGCAGAAAAACAAAGTCCACACACGATGAGATAATAATCACAAAACAGCTATTCCAGCAAGGTTCATAAAAAAATGTCTAGATCAAGAAGACCTCCATTAATAAAAAAGAAAAGGGCCTCCTTTAATTCCCACCAAAAGTTATGCATTATTGTGTCTACACCATATCTCCTTTAACAAAGCAAAATTGTACTAGTAGAAGAAAAGCAGTACAAACGAGATCAAATATATCAAAGCAAAAACCACGAAGCTGTAGTATAACACAGATATTCTTCTTTAGTGACCTCTTTGCTTTATTAGAGAGGAAAATGTAAAGGAAACTGTGAGAGGGATGTGTGAATGGACAGTTGCCCCATAAAAAAAAAGACTCCTAGTGTGTGTGACAATTATAGAAGAGACAAGTGACCAAGTCGTAATATATTCGACAACCCATCACTGATACATAGTCAGAGTATGCATTTTTCTTTTTCATTAAGCATAGAGCATTCTAAAAACAATTTTGACCACCATGTAAAGGTTTCAATCAGATCGAACCCTCACTCAATTTTCACTAGATGAAGCTTTAAAAATAAAAGGCAAATTACACTTACTGCCCTATTGTATACCTTATAGACATGAAATTACCTTGCGATTTATTTTGTGACACTTACCTTGTGGTTTGCTGATGAGAATTTTTCAATAACTATAACAGAATTTGATGATGTTTCAGTGTCAACATCACATATAAAGAAAGAAATGAAGAAAAAAAATTGTTCAACGGTCAACCCTCACATTTCTAGTTCTCTCTCTAAATTCTCCTTCAATCATCATTTTAGTTTGTATATATGTTTACGAGGCGTAAGCTTTAAGATAGAACCGTCTTTTTCTTCATTTCTTTCTCTATAATCTATATATAATGTTGGCACTTTGACACCCAAAAAAAAAAAAAAATCAGCCCTCACATTTCTAGTTCTCTCTTTAAATTTCTCCTTCAACCATTATTTTAGTTTGTGTCTGTTTACAAGGCGTAAGCTTTAAGGTAGAACAACCTTTTTCTTCGTTTCTTTTTCTTTTTTCTTTTCCAATGGGTGTTGTTGGTATCTGTTAAATCATCAAATTCCATTAAAATTAGCAAAAACCTCATAAACAAACCGCAAGGGAGGTAAATGCCTCATAAAAGAGACTACTAAGAGAGTGGTATCTATAATTTGCACTAAAAATAATATTCATATCTATATCCAGCTGAGCCTACACACAAACACAGAAGCGTAGGGCATGCATTTTTGTTCTTCATTAAACAAAAGATATTCTAAAAGAACATTATAAACAATGCTCTTTTCCCATGGAAAAGTTTCCAATCAGACAGACCACATGTCTCTCACTCAATTTTCTATAAGCTCAAAGGCTTTTCTTGCCAAGCTTATTCATATCTTAAGGCATCTCAAGTGGAAGTCTGGCACATTGAGCAACTGGAGCTCTTATTTGATCCTAACCAGAAAAATATGATTTAAAACAGAAAATTCTTTACAAAATAAACAATTGATCAGGATTAAATAGGCATAAGCTAATAGTTTCATAATATTCCTTCATCGATGCATTTATATTAAACCCAAAAAAAGAAAAATCCAGATTGAGATAAGTATCTTAATTTTATTAAAAAGAAGATTAAAAAGAGAAAAGCAACAATTAGAGGAGAGAGAATTTCTGAAAATTCATGATAAAGGTATAATATATCAATTTCAGCAACTGATTGCCTTAAGAAGTAATGTACATGTTATTCAATTATGATCATCTGGAGAAGCATATAAGTTTCGCCCACAACGGTCACATATGTTAGAACTAGTTGGGGAGACCTGCTCTGGCTTTGCTTTCTGCATCTTTGGTAGATCATGCTCAAGAACATCACTCAGTGCCTTTGAGGCTTCTTGGAGCTCATCCGAACTGAAAATATACATGTAATATAAGTCATACAACTATAAAAAAAATACAGTTATTCATTCTAGTGTTATATCTATTTGATGTATGATACCCAAAAGTCCCCTCACTTGTCAACCTTGTTTCCCAGTCACTAATATGTCAACTATGCGAAAGAAAAGCACAATGAAAACAACCTGAAAATTTTGATGACATGAAAATCTTGAACATGCACCAAGCATGTTTCCTTACCTTATTGAGAGTGGGGGAGTTAATCGGATGATAGTATCATGGGTGGGCTTGGCAAGAACTCCTCTCTCCTTTAACTGTAGGCAGATATCATATGCAGAAATAGGGCGTAGATTTTTGCTGTTGAGCTCCACAGCATTGAACAAACCTCTACCTCGAACTTCCCGTATGTAGTTTGGGTATTGCTGCTGAATCTTAAGTAGATGGTGCCTTAACTCCTGTCCCAGTTGGGCAGATCTATAGAATTGAGAAATATCAAGAGACAATTTATGCATCAAATGGGGATAAAAAAACAAAGAAAAATAAATAATGAAGGCAGCCATAGATATACATGATGAATCTGGGAAAAGAAAGCATAGTTATTTCAAAGCCTAAATTTATGTAAACTCTATTATGAAAAACCCCAATTTGTAATCCGATTGAGTTGAAAGATGGAAGCTCTACTAAGTACTAAAACCTTTGGGCTTTAGTTTTAAAAGGAAATTTCAAAGAAGCTATTGCATAAAGTACAAACAAGTATTATTTTCCAAACCATAATACAGATGAAATAGTTGTTCCACCACATTTTACATTGGCTTTTTGAGAGCCTTGTGAAAGCTCTCTGCGGCTGACTACCGCTTTCTCCTTTCCTTTGTCCTTCTATGGTTCTCAAATTGATGATTGTGTATATATATGTGTCTTCATTGCAGGATGTCAGTCAAAGCAATTTTATATACTTGAATAAACATAGTTGCAAAATGTATGATTTAGTTAATGATTCAGCTTTACACTACCATAAATAGTACACCCATGGGAATACCTGTCCCACCCACCTTTGCCTTGGGCTATAAGTTGGATTGGGATGATTATTCCCTATTGCCGGGTGGGTCACAGGAAGGAGATCCTTGTCTCAAACCTGTCCCATTGCCATTCCTACCAGGAACGTGTTAGACACTTTTTTTTTGGGTTTCGGGTAAACAAGAAATGCAAGTTAGTCAGATACTTGAATAGAAATGTCAGGATGAATATAATCCATAGAAGTGAGAAATGGAGAAAACTCCATTAATCATCAAATGGCACTTCAATCCTTTCTGCTAAATAGAAAATCAGGTATTAAGTATTATAGTAAGAAATCTTAATACTGTCTGAATCTCCAGATAATTAAGCCACTAAAGAAAATAAATTTTCTATCATGGAATAACAATGTAGCTGCTATTGTCCTACTTGTTTATATCATCTCATGATACAACATTAGGCAGTGGATTTGATACCTCTCAGCAAGTTTCTCATCTTTGATGACATCTAGCGAGGCGATGGCAACTGCACTGGCCAATGGATTTCCCCCAAAGGTACTACGAGTAATGAACAATAAGAGAAGTGTGAGCTCTCATATAATATATCCCAACAGCAACACCAAGAAAATGGCAGACTTAAAATGAAAGAAAAAAATATTGAAGACAGTAAAAATTAAATTAATGGAAAATGGAAAACAACTTTAGGAGAGAATTTTTAGATTCAGCTTAATAGAAACAGCAATTTCAAGAAAATGTTTAACTTTTTTCCTTTTTTGGGAAACAGAAAGAAAATATTTTAATATAAAAAAATGGCATAATCATGCAGCATGATTTTTTTTTTAATTGTTTAGTTACACTATTATATCTCAGGTAATGTGGATTGGATTGGATAAGTGTGTTGTGCGAGCATGTGTTGAGTCCCACATCAAGTGTACAAGGTCAAACTAGGCTATATAAGCGATTAAGAGTATCCTCAATTGTAATTTTGACTAGTCCTGTTGGGGTATAGTGCAGATATAGCTAGAGCTTCCTTAGGTTGTGACAAATGGTATTAAAGCCAACCTGGTAATGCCATATGGCTCAAGGGCACTACAACAGAACGTGGGACCAGACAAGGATGTCAGGAATTTAAGTGGGTGAGATTGTGATACCCCACATTACATGGATTGGATAGGATAAGAGTAATTGTGCAAGTGTGTGCTAAATCCCACACCAGGTGTTTACTAGATCGAACTAGTCCTTTGGGGTATAGCACAAATACGGCTAGCTCTTCTTGGGTCGTGACATGCACATCTACTTTGACTTGGTGGGTTTTGAACTCACAACCTAGCTCTCCACTCACATTTTTGAGAGGAGAATGTCCATTTGAGTCAAGGCTCATTGGCTGCAGCATAGAAGTTTTTAAACAGCAAAAATGCAAAGACAAATACAAAAAATTTTAACTGACAGAAAAAGACTAAAAAAATTGATAAGTGAAAGGTGCTCAGTGTGCCATATTTTTCCAAAGAAATAATCCACGGTCATTGCTCCTCACTATGCTATTTTATCAGTCATCTTTTCAGCACTTCTATATAACTAAAGCGGAAAACACTTGAAACACTTGTGACAAATCAATCACTCCCTTGGAAATTAAAAGTATCCCAAGACCCCTACCTCCTTTGCAACAAAAGAATATCAGCAGAGTTATTACCTTCCACAATGATATTAAAAAACTCAAATCTAAGTGCTCTAGGATTGTTCACTCACTACAGCTTCAATATCATTCTTTTATTTAAATGAAAGATTTAAAGACAGAAAAATTTGCAAAACCTATATGGTTTATTATTAAACCCCATTAGACACGAGGGAACAACCATACAACTGCTTTGATTATGTCACTTGGAGAAGGAAACCACACCCTTCCGAGAGGAATGAATAAAGGTATATCTATCAAATTCTAACCAAACCCTCAAAATGAATCTAGGAGGAAGCAACTTATAAATAAGACAGAATCCCAATCCGAGAATGAGAAATGTATTTTTCTAGGTTGAACTTTAACCGTATCAAACTTGTCTTACAAATTGTACAACTCCTTGCTACCAATATGTATTAAACGGATAAATTAAGGAATCTTTCCAGAATAATCATTCGATAGACTCCAAAACATGGTAACCGGAGCTCAAATTGGAAAAAACTAAAAGTTCCAGCCACGTTTCAGAAAAAATAAATGGTTCCAAATGTGGCTAGGCTTGATGAAAGTAGTATTCAACTTCACTGATCCATATGCATCATTTCACTCAGAAAAAAACAAAATGTATAGGTAAATCATGTCCAATATCTATTATGGTGTTTCTTCCAAGAGGTACTTTGTTCTACAAAACACTGCTTGTCTATGTACAATTTGCATAAATTTGCATGTTATTTGCAGAACTAGAATTAACTGGCCAACCATCCAAAGTGAGGTGCATTACTGTTGAGCCATTAAAACCTTACTGCATCATTATCCTGATTGGCTTGACTCTGTTCTTCTTTGGTTGCTATGCCATATTACTAGAAGTGAATCGACTTACTATGTGTAAATCAAACCTGACCATTTCCACTTGTATGCACTATTAAAAAAAACCTTACAAAACTGGAGCCACATGTCTTGGTAACATTTTCTGAATCAGAATATATAAATGGGTGTTGTAATGTGTCCAGGAAAAATATTTTAGATCAAGATGGACAAGAGTTAGAAATTAAAGGCTGATTACATAAAATAGTAAGTAGGTTAAGAAATAAATCATTTATGAAATACAAGTACTTATATATGCAAACCTTCCATGCTCTCCAGGTTGGATACAAAGCATTATATCTTTGTCTGCAAGCACTGCACTTACAGGTATCACTCCACCACCCAAAGCTTTTCCAAGTATCTGGAAAAGAAAATGAAAAAGTTATTATACGTACTGTATCACATTGGAGTATTCAATAAGATTGTTAAGTTAGTTTAAACAAAAAATGCCTCCCAAGCATAAGAAAGAAGTAATGAAGATACTGTGCAAATTGCATTTCACATCTCTCAAACTTAGCCTCTATGACAAGATATTCAGATATGACATCTCTTTTTCATCATGCAAGACACATTAGGAATACAATGCAAAGAGGCAAGAATTTTCTCAGGCAGGGAAAACAAAGAATACAAATGTTAGGTTAACTTCAAAAAAGTATATACTCAATTCTATTGTGAATCCTGTTAAAAGTATGCTTTTCTTGTTTCAAGTACAAGTCCATAGTTCTGGAAAGAACCAATTCCCAAAATTTTAATTCATCGCTTTCAAAGCTGTCTTATTCAGTCTTGTGTGACTATTTATGGAATCTCATAATAAGATATTGGTTATGGGTGGATAGGAAGAAGTTTATCAGAATTTATAAGTTCGTTCTTTTCTTTTTTTTATTGATAAGTTATGCATGCACTTAGTGGGCATTGAACCTGCAACCTTACCCTCCATCCCAATATTAGGTGTTATTTGATCTAGAGTTCCTTGGCATTAGTAGTTCATAGCTATAACAAAAACACTTTGAAGGCAGTTCTGCATATAGACAAGGAATAGTCAAAGTCCACTTTCAAGTACAAGTCCAATAGATGGCAATTATGGCCTTCTGAAAACAACCAAGTTCCTAAGGTTTTAAAACTTTTCTTCCAAAGTCTTCTTATGTGGTATTGTATGATCAAATTGGTTGGGTGGATAAACATAATTCCATTACAAATTCATAGCTATGATAAATAAAATGGTGGTATAAAAAGCTTCTGCAAATAGACAATGCAATCATCAAAGTTTTGAATAGAGTATGAAACCTTCATAATGTGTAGGCCTCTCATTTCAACCCCTAAAGATGTAACAGGATACTTAAATTTAAATATTTTATTTGGATACTGAATTGTGGGCAATACATCAATACTTAGCAACCCAGCTTCGTACAGATATTTGAACAAGATATAACAATGTATCCAAAATGGAGAAAATGACCATATGAGTGTCATGTCCTCTTGATTCGTGAATACAGAATTGAAGCTAACATGGACAAATCAAAGGGATACAACATGGGTAATTTTCCTGGTGTAACTTGCAATCATATTGTAGTATAATGGTTCAAGTAAACATCATTATCCAAAATGTTTCTACATTCACATCTAAGACTTGGTAAAAGTCATGAAAATTATAAAGAATCTGGAGAGAGATTTTTGGAGGGGATGGGGGGTGCTCACCACTACATCTGGGCGCACTTCTTCCCAATCACAAGCCAGCATTTTTCCTGTTCGTGCTAAGCCAGATTGCACCTCATCAGCAATCATTAAAACATTATATTTTGAGCACAGATCTCTGACAGATTTTAAATAACCATCTGGAGGAATTACAACCTACCAAAATAAATAAAATTTTTTCTCAGGAAAACAAAGAATTCAAAATTTGGAGGGATGGGACCTTGATTTCCCTCAAAAAGAAGAGGAAAAACACACTAAGAAAAGGAGGCAGTGCCTAAAAAAAAATAGGGAGCTTCATATAGTCATAGTTAAAAAGAACCAACTGATATGAAATTGTTAACCAATTCTTGATGAAAGGTCAATGGATTTGACCAGAAAACATGTTAAGAAAGCTTAAAAACTAATTAAACAAAGTTGGTTATTTCCCATTGCCAGTGTTACATGGTTGCAATGTGTGGTTCAGAGCAACTTGACACAATAGCTCCGGATAAAGTTGCTCTCTCATCGCCTGCATTAAACGGTCAATTGTTGAAAGTAGCAATTAGGTACAGAGCTCACAAAAAAAAAGTACGGGATACTCATTGGATATTCTAGAAATTAAGCACATATTCTTTAAGTGTGTCAAACAAGGAAGAGGAGAGTACCTTCCTGGTTTACTAGAAATTCTCTAATCTACCTGCTGATGAGATATCTATATCTATATAACAGGCATGTTACTACAGTCCATAAACAATTCGTTTTAGCCAAACAGATTAGACAAAAAGAAATTGGAGTAACCAACCATCAGCCATGTCCTAGTTCTATGATTTAGAAACTAGACAGATCTAAGAGTCAGGCACAACCTTGCACCAAAAGATATACCCAAGTCCCTGTAACACATATCATAGCCCTAAAGTGAGAAAATATTCATTTCCAAAATACATACCCCAGCCTCTCCTTGAATGGGTTCGAACAGAAATCCAGCTATTCGATCACCATTTTCTGCAACAAATAACGGAAACGCGCTATAATCAATAGTTCAATAAACTCTCCTCTACGGTTTTGAAGCAGTTCAGATGGATTACAAAAGAATGTTTGAAGCATGTGATGATTTATACAAATAAGATAACTTATCTCAATTTTGGGTACAGTACAACTAGAACCAATAAAACATAAATTTTAGTAAATCTAAACCTTTGAAGATTTTCTCAAGGGCAACTGCATCCCCAAAATCAACTTTAATATGGCCAGGCAACAACGGTCCAAAACCACGGGTAGCATCATTGTCACAACTCATGGAGATGACAGCTAACGTGCGACCATGGAAGCAGCCACAACATGAGACAATAATTGCCTGCATAAGGTTTACTTGAGTAAAATGTCTGAAATGGTAAACTCAACTTGTCCATATAATTGATCATTTACCAAAATAGAGAAAGTACAAGTTCTGGAAGAACAATTAAGTACCCATTAACAAGTACAATCCAAAGTAAACCTACACAACAGAAGCAAGAATAACTGCTAGCTTTAAACTATATAGAAGGAGTCAGTATACCAAATTAAATAGAAAAACATAACTATCTAAAAAAGTTCATATTTCCAACAGAAATACAGAAGGTTTTAGAACATCAAGCTTTGTATGTTGTTTCACTAGAATTTTTTTATTATTATTATTGGTAAGTTACTAATGCAACCATGCAACCAGTGGATGTTAAACCCACAACCTCACCCTCCACTTCACTCTTACAAAGTAATAAGGTATCGTTTGAGTTAGAGCTCATTGGCTACATTCTTTTACTAGCATTACCAAATCCAGAAGTTAATATCAATCAATGACAAGATAAAATAAATAAATAAATAAATAAGAAAGCAATGAATTTTGTGATCCTTCAAAGGTAGTGCCAATCTAGAACAAGAAAAAAGAAAGCTAGAATGTTTTCATCAAATGGTACCAAGACCGA
This sequence comes from Quercus aquifolioides, assembly GCA_019022515.1. Taxonomy (NCBI): domain Eukaryota; kingdom Viridiplantae; phylum Streptophyta; class Magnoliopsida; order Fagales; family Fagaceae; genus Quercus; species Quercus aquifolioides. The sequence goes on along the minus strand of CM032328.1, from coordinate 63,577,506 downwards.
AGACAGCAGCAGTAATGAAGAGGTTACCGTTGGAGGAGCTACATGGACAAGAGTAAGGATATAAATTGATGTATCCACTATCCAGAGGGAACCAATGTAGTTATTAAAATACTCAACTATTTCGTTCTGTTTCAGATAAATCTTAGAGAAATAGAGAGACCAATATGAAGTGCTCATATATAAGTATATTTTTCTCTAATAATCATAATCATAGGTTACAAACATATTCTAAGGTGGTAAGCCCTCCAGTGGGTGATAATGATAGAGTGTGGAGCTTAAGTTTTCACAGGGACTTCAATGATTGGGAGTTGGCGGCTTCCTACCCCTTTCTTAATTTCATCCAAACCCGTCTTCCTAGGGATGAAGGGTGTGACAGACTTTGTTGGGATCTTAATGGCAGTGGGAAGTTTGATACTCGGTCCTTTTATCATAAGATTCGGAATGCAACTCCTTCCACTTTCCCTTGGAAAGGAATTTGGAAAGTTAAGGTCCCTAAAAGGGTGGCTTTTTTTATGAGGACAGCAGCCCATGGTCAGATTCTAACTTTGGATAATCTTATGTTTTGTGATCGCCCTTTGGAAAATCGTTGTTGTTTGTGCTGTTGCAATGCGGAATCTGTGGATCATCTGTTACTGTTTTGTCCAATAGCTCATTCTTTGTGGATGTATATGCTTCGATTGTTTGGGATCGAATGGGTCATGCCAAGTTCAGTTGTGGACTTATTATTTTGCTGGTATCATTGGCTGGGGAAGCATAGCTCTGATATTTGGGATTTAGTTCCAGATTGTTTAATGTGGACTATTTGGACTGAACGGAATCGGCGGTCTTTTGAGGATGAGGGGAAAACTGTGGTTCAGTTATTAGAGTATTGCCAACAGACCCTCTTTGATTGGCCTTGATGTTGGGGTTATTCGGATTGCTCTACCCTTTTGGACTTTCTTTCATCTATTAGAATAGATTAGGGGCTGCTTCTGTTTTTTTGTTTCTTTTTTCCTTTGTTCACTACCGTGAACTATTTGTGCTTCTCTTGTTTCTCTTTTATTAATAATATTCTCTTCTTACTTATCAAAAAAAAAAAAACATATTCTAAGTTTAGGCCTCATAGCCTAACTCAAGGATAAATGAATCAATAAGCCCAAAGCCAAAATATTTTAGCCCAATCCCACAGAGTCCATGTTTCAAATTGTGACACATCTTGAAGACACATGCTGATTACTTAAGCTCGCCTAGCACTTGATATATCAGCCTCTTGCATGAGGGAAAGACAAGAAGTCTTAATCTCTGCTTTAGATTTTAAAATCTTAAAAAAAAAATTTCATTTGTCAAACTATCAAGTACACTAGAGCAACTAGACTTTAAGATATTGACACACAAAACGAGTAGGTAACAACTCAATATATTTATTAATTACTTATACTTTCTACATTTAAAACTAATATTAACAAATATATTTGGAATTCCTTAATATCTTATTCCTTCCCACAACCTAAGATGCTTTGCCACTGCTGCTTGCCTTCTGAAAGATCATTAGCAGTAAAAAAAGGAAAACCTCAAATTTTCTACCCTAAGCTTCCTCTACTTGTCTTTTCCATGTATTACTTGACATCATACATCAGATCACTCCCAACCCGTACGTATTACATTAGGCATTTACGAGCAATCAAGTAAAGATGGACAAAAACCTTATAAATAAAAAATTCAGACAGACAAAAACAACTATAGTACTCAGTAACCTTAATTCAGGTAAAGGAGTTCACTTGCCTCAATATCCAATTATTTGAAATAATGAAAGCAGAATATTAAGAAAGTTATCAAAATAAGCGTAATTATCCTGGCACCTACCTCATCTTTGGGAATTTTTTTCTTCTCGTAACCCCATTTCCTTGCCAACTTTAGAGCTGTTTCCACACCTTCAGCACCAGTGTTCATAGGAAGTACCATGTCATAGCCAAACATACTCTGCAGATACTCGGCAAATATTGGAAATTTATCATTATAGAAGGCTCGAGAGCTGAGAGTAAGCCTTTCTGCCTGTTCTTTCAACGCTTTCATGATCTTTGGATGACAATGACCCTACAGCAGTGAAGCTACAGAGTTGAAAAACAAGGATTCCATTTCAAATCAAATACAGATACAGATACAGATACAGATACAAATATAAATAACAAAAAAAAAAAGAGGCATTGGTCACTTCTTAAGGACTTCTAAGTTTCATAAACTCCAATGGCATTGTGGTATATTCAGGTGTAGAGGCAAAAAGCTTCTGCCAGTGACTTGCAAAAATCAGACAAAATTGGATTTTGAAATACCAAGCACGACAATGATACTATCATGTATACAATTAATGGGAACTTTCCATATTTCAACTTGGAAATGAATTTTGGCAAGAAAAATTTATGGCATTTGATAACTTACAAAGGCAGATGAAATTTTCCGCATCTCAACTTTTGAGATTGCTTGTTTATGAAATAGTAGAGATAAAGCACTGTTGATTCACTGGTGCAGTGACATACGCTATCATAAATTGTTCAATCTTCTTACCTGATTAACTGCAGAGTAGGCTGCAAGGAAATCCAGATATCTGTTGCCCTCTGGATCCCATACAGATGATCCCTTTGCTTGTGAAAAAACAATGGGGACTGGGTGGTAACTGCAGTTGATCCAAAAAACAATGCCTACTCAATAAATCACTCCAACAGAAGAGCATTATACATGAAAATCAGCCAGAACATAGCCCACTGCAGACTTCTGGAGTAAACAACAATCATAAAAAAAACAAATTCATAATTTACAGAACCCATTAAAAACTGCATGATGGAGAATGTGGTGATCCACTGACTAGGCATCCATCATCTTTACCATATGCCATGTACTTTTCATTTTCAAATTTCAACAATCCAAAAGACTTAAGAGTATGACATTTTTCCTATACAACCATCAAGGTTCCATTAAAAACTGCATGATGGACAATGAAATGATCCACCGACTAGGCATCCGTCATCTTTACTATACACTATGCACTTTTCATTTTCAACAACGCAAATGACTTAAGAGTACAACATTCGCCCTATGCAACCATCAAGGTGGTACATACAGAGGAGCTTATTTCCATATTTTGTCTCTTGGAAGAGAGTTTTATAGACAAGCAAATAAGAGTTGGATTAATTCAAGGAAATCCGGCCATCAGATTAGATTTTAATTTAGAATAAACGCAATGATATTATTCAAATGGAAAGCTTACAATTTATACAAAGATACTTAATGTTCAAATGCTGAAAAACAGACCCAACCATCCTAAAAACATGGACCAACTCACCATTAACTCAACACAGGACTTAAGACTCAGTAGTCCCTTATGACCACAACTACCACATCTAACTAACAGCTAAGGTTTTTCTTATTCAAACAAAACACTACATTCCCTTCCTACTTCCTCTGCATGCACATAATACTCCCTCCCCCGTTAGGATGACCCTTGTCCTCAAGGGCATAATTCTAAAATTGCAACTTCATATGATCAAGACTCTCCCACATGGCCTCTGCTAGAGATAATCCTCGCCAATTCACAAGGATGTCCAAACAATCCACATCTGCTGATATAAAACAGCTTGAAGCCTGATCACCAAATTATTGTTTGTATCCAATACCGACGGTAACTAAGGTGGTGAGGACGCTTTAGCTCCAATCTTCTCTTTGAGCAAGGACACATGAAATATAGGATGCACTTGTGACTCAGGGGGTAGCTCAAGCTTGTACTTTACCTGGCCAATTTGCTGAAAGACTCTAAATGGACCATAACATTGTGGAACTAGCTTGAGGTTTCATTTCAAAGATACTGAGGCTCGCCTATAGGTCTGCAACCTCAAATAGACCCAGTCACCCACTTTTCTTAGTGATGCAAATAGTAGACTTGTTTATCTGAGCTTGAGCCTCCTTAAGGTTTACCTTCAAGTTTTTAACAATATGGTCCCTGTGCAGTAGCTCTTGCTCAACTGCCACAGCCTTTGCTGTGCCTCTGATATAACTTAACAATGAAGTTGGCTTTCTACCATACACCACCTTAAATGGTGTTCTTTTGATTGCAGAATGCCAACTTATGTTGTAGCAGAACTCGGCCCAAGACAACCATTTCACCCACTGCTTTGGTTTGGAGCTAGTAAAAACACCTCAAATACATTTCCACAGTTCAATTGACTACCTCAGTTTGCCTGTCAGTCTGAGGGAGACAGGATGAACTGAAATTGAATTATCTAATGAATTGTTTAAAATGGTTCAAGGCATCCCATGCAATTTAAAAATGTTATCAAAGAAAACTTGGGCAATACTAACTGCTGTGTAAGGATGTGCAATTGATATGAAGTGGGAGTACATGGAGAATCAACAACAACAACAAATATAGTAGATTTTATTGAGAAATAGGTAAATCATCAATGAAGTCCATTGAGATATCCATGCATAACCGATCTGGCATAGGCAAATGTTGCAAGAGATCAGCATGTGACAGTTGCTCTAATTTATGTTGTAGACAAACTTCACAATCTCAGATGAATTGTTTGATATGTTCTCTCCAATAGAAGTTGGATCAGACTCAATGTAATGACTTATGGGAAACCTTCATGTGAACTGTCATGGAATTCGCTATTATTGTCCTTTTGCAATAGAGACAAAATCCTCACCTTGAAAAAAATCTTCCCATGAAATTGTTAAGAAATGTGTTAAATCCATTTTGAACGATCTAGGAGAATAAGAGTGAGTGTTGTTCCTAACCGGAGACTCCACATTACTCCATGGTGTCCTCAAGGAGGGGCTTGCGAGCTCTCACCTTCTTCATGGTGCAGAGTGAATGCAAAAGCTCAGTGATCATCTCAAGAGTTTGTAGTTGGTTGGTACTAAGTGAGCTGCCATTTTGCTCCAAATGCTCCACTCATTGATCCATTCTCAATCTTTGATATCACTTGGGTACATACAAAGGAGTTTCCTTCCCTATTGTGTGTCTTGAAAGAGAGTTTTACAAAGAAGCAAGTAAGAGCTGGACTAATTCAGGGAAATCCAGCCTCCAGATTAGAGTTTACTCAACTATCCAAAAACCATGAACCAACTCACCGCTAACTCATCTTAGGACTCAAGACTCAGTACCATGTCTAGCAAAAAGATAAGGTTTCGCTTATTCAAGTGGAACACTACATTTCCTTCCTACTTCCTCTGCATGCACATAACACAAGGCAAGTAAGGTAACTCTAGTCCCAAACATCTTCAGAGAGAAGAAGGCCCTGCCTTGTGAGAGCTAAGGCCAACAAAGGTGGGCAGACAGACACCATGTGGACAATGATTTTACCAACTGCCTTGCACCATGTTTGGGTTATATACCAAGAGAGAGAGAGAGAGAGAGGGTGGGGACTGACACTTTCTAGATAATTGCCAGTCTCCATCTGCCTTAAGGCTTAAAAATCTGAGGTAGTCTTAGAATGCCCTTCAGAACATAGCATGATAGAAATCAAATTTCTTTACAATCAGTTATAAGTGTTCAGACCTTCGCCAATGAGCTCCATCTCAACTGACAAGCAGATGGTGAGGTCGTGGGTTCAAGACCCATTAGGTGTGTGTTTAACTTTTTCCAATCAAAAAAACAAAAATTCAGATCTTCAAGGAATTGAATCAGGCTATATGATCCTGTGTTTTGTCTATCACACATCTCTCCCTGATAAATTAAATAATTCTAATTACTTCCAGACAGCTAATATACTCATTTCATGAGTATCAACATCAATAAATCAGCACAGAAAGCACGAGTCTTGACCATGTTTTATAATTCACCACGCGTATATACACATTCAGAGTCCAGAATTAGACGAAAATAAGCAAAACCCAGAAAGCAAAACATCAAAAAGAGATCAAAAACTGAAGTTTGATGTAGATAGAGAAAAAAGGGAGAGGGCTCACTTGTGGGCACTGTATTCATGCTCAAAGTTGATGAGCTTTTGAGAGGAGGAACCAGCAGCAGCAGTAGCTTCAGGGACAGCTCCAAAATTCCTCCTCCCCCTGCAAATCCTCTGTGACAATATTGATTGCAAACCTCTCCTGCTCGCCATGGAAGAAGCTTGTTCAGATCGCTGTTCTAGATTCTAGTTTCTGGTCTTTTAACACTGACACACAAACACAACTCACGCTCATGGAATGTAAAGGAATGTCGGGAATGATGTTCTTTTTATATTTAACTATTGCTTACACACAGTTTCCTCATGCTCCTCTTTATCTTTATCTATTATGTATTGCCATATTGGAATATAGAAAGATATATAGATAGATAAATAGATACTGCGAATTGGGTCTTTCTTGCTTTCTTTCCCTCTCAACCGTTCCCTTTCATTGTCATTGTGTTGTGTCACGCACGCGGCAACACGTTACGCTTTCTAAAGCATATCCTTGACTCTCCCACGTGCTTAAACTTTTTATGATGAATAATTTTGTGAAAGCATTGGTAACCAATAGCCTTCATTTTTTTGTGAATTGGAACGGAGCACAATTTCTACTAACCACTACTTTTTATTTAGGTGAAAGTAATGAGGAATCAAACGCAGTATTTTCCCACTAAATAAGAATAGTAAAGTACCAGTAGATTCAATTGAGAGTTGCTAAAAAAAATATGTAGTTTTACTAAGTTGTAGGGGTAAAATTCTGACCTTTTCAATGTTTTCATGGACTTTGTTGAAAAGTTTGGTCCTAAAATCCTTGCGTCCTTCTCTCCCTTCTCGCCAACCTTTGCACAATGTTAGGTAATAAACCCAACAGCGTGTAAAGCTCAGGGTTTGATGATATCCGCTTAAAGAAGTTATGTTTTTTTATACTGACATCTAAAAGGATTCTGATCATGTGCAGTTAGATATGTAATCAAATAAACGGATTCTCAGCAACAACAACAACAAGAAGTTTAAGACAAATTTGCACAGAACAAGCATCTAAAGCCTTATATACTTGGACACACGCAGATGGAAACGATTTTGTCAATACGGTAGGGAGACCATTTTGATTTGGTTAAGGAACATAATATTTTAGTGCCAATTAATATTGATATATAGCGTTATATATATATATATATATATAGAGAGAGAGAGAGAGAGAGGTGTTAAGATTTATATATTTTATTAATTTAATATTAATTCAATTGTTTAAAGAAAATACATTGGTCCAATATATTAGCCTAAATATCTTCTTTTATAACCCTTTTGTTATTATTATTATTTTTTTTTCTTGTATCAGTGAAAACACCCAAACACCCTCCAATACATTTCAAGGGGTATTCATACTAACTTGGTGGTTGGTAGCCCTTTCTCTTTTTGATTAGCTTTGATACCAAATGTTAGGAACCCATAAGTAAAACTTACCCTTAAAAACCGGCTTGCAAGAAAAGGGTGCTCAAAAGCTTATATACACATTTTTAAGCTTACGCTAAAGCAATATGGGAATACTAGGATCATAACACAATTGGCCCAAATGCTATAGCATGTCCAAACTTTAAAGGAAAATATTGATATAGGCAGCTAGTAATTTTTAGATCGACAAAAAACAAGTAGACCCAAAGTCAGCCTAATTTTAGCTTTTATGTTTGAGTGTCTTTGCTTATTTGTTCTTTTATTTTTATTAAAAAGAAGACAAAGATAGACTATCAACATATGTGTCATATCAATTGACCTAACTATGAAAGGGTGGGTAAGATCATAAGTTTTGTAACTTGTTTAGAATGACCCATTTCTAATCCAAATGAATCAAGTTGAACTCGAACCCAAATACGATCAACCTGACCCTTTGCCAAGTCTAGCCATAGCCCTCTTTAAATTTAAAAATAACATAAAATAGTATAATAGATATATAAAATTTTAAACTTGGGGTCAATAATTCCATTTCACTCCGAAAATTTTAAAATGTGTCCAAATAGCCTAGAAAATAAATTGTTCATCCACTCCATTCATGTGGTTGCTGGTCCCTCCCAAAAGAATTTTTTTTTTATAAATGTAACAAAGCCCTAAGTGTTATTGGTATCAAATTGTTTTTGGTAAAAAATCAAATGACTGTGTATTTGATTTTTCTCTCTCTCTCTCTCTCAATTAAAAAAATTCCAATGGCAGTGTGTTTGGCTTTATTTCTTTTTCTATTTTGACTAAATTGTAATTTACACCTTTAAAATTTGGGATTATTTTAATTTTGTCTCATGTTTAGAAATTTGGATTTAGGTATCCCTAGTGTTATATACTCCACTTTAATTCAAACATTTCTATTTATATATGTTGATAATGTATTCATCAAGTGCCACTTCATCTCAAAACAACATAGTTTTAATGCGTTAAAACCAAGATGTTTTGTTAATGTAAAAAAGAAAAATCCACATTTGCATTAATTCTTTTATTAATTTTCCTTTTTATTTTTCTCTGAAAGCCCATCCAATGAAGCACCACTATTTTGGGATAATCTTCTAGTTTTATTTTGATTTGGGTTTTTTTTTAATATTTTTTTTTATATCGATAGTTAAAATAAAATAATGGGAGGAATGATGTCCGCCCTGATTTTCTTATCAAGGACAACAAATTAGACCCCTCTTATCATTTTTTTTTTTTTTTTGGGTAGAAATGGGAAATATCATTAACTAAGCGTTGTAGTAGTATCTCTCTCTCTACACGCTTTTAAGAAAGCTACAAAAATGAGTCACACTCCATTACTCCACCGCATGTGAAAACCAAACACACACAAACATATTTTAGACCACATGAAAATTTCTCAGAAATGAAGTGGAGGAAACGCAATAAACCCTCTCTCTCTCTCTCTCTCTCTCTCTCTCTATATATATATATATATATATATATATTATCAAATATCTGTGCTAGTGTCCATGATGTGAATAGCCTCAATCCTTCGTTATTCGTGATATTCCCATGCATAATTAGATTTTTGGATGGAACCACTACTACGCTGATATGCATTGGTTCCTTGTTTAAAATACAGCCCATAGGTCAGGCTCACCTCACCAGTCAGTTGTGCTCTGATGGAAAAATTATTTAAGTCCATAAAAGAATTGTTGAAGTAATTCTCCTAACCAATAAAATGATGTCATATGTACAAGTGTATAAACTAGCTTCCTAATCAACATAAGAAAACAAAATAATAAACCATCAAGTAATGTCATTTTATTGATTGGGAGGACTGTTTCAACAGTCCAACAGTGAACCAAATAATTTTTCGTTGTGACACCAATGTGCCCTCTAATTCTTGATGAGATCCCAAATGAAACACTCACAACCCCCACCCCGTACTCTAAATTCAGGATAGTCCATAGAATTTAGATTGAAATTAATATTTCTCAAAAGTGGTTAATTGTGCACATTCAATATCATTCATAGAAATAATTATCAATGAAACTAAAAGTAACTCAATTAGCACCTCTAAGCACTGCTACTAGTGCTTGTATAATAGAAAATAACCAAAATTTAGCCAACCAAACTTAAGATTCACCCATATCAAATCATGTAATATTGTGTAAAAATACGTGACTACTATAATAACTGTGTAAATTTACATTACCACTATTTATTTTGCATTTATGAAATTCTTTCTTTACGTATCCTAGAGATGAAAAAAGATAATGTATGATAATTGTTGTGTGAAAAAAAAAAAAAATCAAGAATTATTTTAATAAAATGTCATATAAAATAGATAATCAGATGGTAAGTGTTTTAAAAAGGTGAGTATAAATATATATATATATATATATATTAGGATTTAAACTGAGACATTTCCAACGTTGACATATAAAATAATACACTATTTTTTGCTGAATAAATAATACTTCCACCAACTCTCACATATCCAATAAATAATACACAATATTGGATATGTGAGAGTTGGTGGAAGAAATGTTTTGACGTGTCACAATCAGTGCTCATTTTTCCATTATTCTAGAGGTACTAATATGAATAAGTGACTGCCTTTTTATGCGGATTTTTCGTATTCTCAAAAAAAAATGTCCAGCATTAATGGCCAACTCCTCTCTCCCCCCAAAAAGGAAAAATATATAGAATGTTAGAAATGCAGAAAGCAAGCAAATTCATTGCATTCTAAATTTTGATCCCTGAAACTTATATTACAAGTAAATTAATTTATAGCACTGTTTACAAGCGTAAAGACATGTAATTCAGTACTACTCCACTGCTAATCATAACATATACACGTGCCAACAATTTCACCACCATGCATAACATCACTGGGGGAACATCAATTCAGATATCCACTAACACCAATGTTACAATGTGCTGCCATAACACCAAATCCTCAGTGATCACCACACACCAACTTAATTGGTCATCCGGACAACCACAATGATGAAATCAATTGGAATGTATGGCACAGAAAACATAGAAATTCACAAGAGAAATAGTAGGAGAAAGCTCAACAATATATCAAGGAAATATTTTCTGCTCATCTAGGTTGGCTAAGAATCCTATAAATAGTGCAGGCACAATGAAATTTGTGTATCCTATATTGGGGTTTTCATTAACAAAGATTGAAGCAGGAATGATAGTTTTTGACTGGATCCTCCGCATATGTCATCAATCATATGCTAAGGAAGCAGAACCATGTACAACATCATGAAAACAAGATGATTTATCTACACCATGAACCAGAAATTCCAACAGGTAAGGTGCCATAGACCCTTTTGCAAGACAGATAATTAAAAAGGTTGTACATGATAGTTTCAACCAAAATGATAGTTTCAACCAAAAAATATAGTATGGGAACATGAGAGAAAGTGCAGTTGACACTCGGAAGGCAGCCTCAACAACAGAGATGCTAGTTTACTACGACAATTATGAAAATTTGCATACTATGATATGATTAGGATTGACCTTTTTGATAATTCGATAGGTTATAATGAGGGAGGGGGTATTTGAACCCTGAAGATTTCCATTGAAAATATTTGGAGGTGTTGAGCTAAAGGCTCTTGGCAGATCAGGATGGACAACCAGACTATATCCTAGAAAGCAAACTCAATAAAAACAGAGTAGTTTGCCTTTGCAAAGAGATCCCCAAAACACAATATATTTATATAGTGACATAATATCATTTTGCTTTGTAAAAATAAGAATATTGTCAACACAAATTCAATAAAAATGGAAAGACAACCAGAATATATCCTAGAAAGTAAACTCAATAAAATGGAGTAGTTTGCCTTTGCAAAAAGATCCCAAAAAAAGAAAAAAAAGAAAACAAGTAGTGACAATATCATTTTGCTTTGTAAAAATAAGAATCTTGTCAACGCATGGCTCATTTCCAGAACTAAGTTAACCCTAATACTAAAGCTTAGATGTATTTTTGAAATGCCAAAATATTCATCAGTCAGAGGAGATGATGATTAACGGATAGGTTTGGCAACTATGAAAAATCCAATAGCTACTCAAGCTGAACATCTCTTCCCTTAGTCAGGACCAAGGAGAAGTACAGAATTATCTTTGAAAGGAGAGTAATGAGAGCCAGCAGGGTACTAATAGTTGTGATCTTGACATATGTATCGAATGTAGACCAGAAGGTGGAACGCATATAACACGTTGAGGAGATATAATTCCAAAAATTATATCTTATAGGCTTTTCAGATACAAAGCATATGCCGACTTGTCAGATGTGATATGAAATTTACTGCACTAAATGTCATAGAGCATGTAGAGAAGCCCAGAAATAATATATATACTTGAGAAACGATGATTTCTTGATTTAGCTTTGCAACAAACTATCATAAACCTAGGATAAGGCACAATATAGAATTATGCACAGAGGGAGAGAGTATATATCATGTATTTTATTTAATTGCAGAAGTTGAGCTTCTTTTCCCACCACACTATAAATGTAAACCATGGAGAATATTGAAATAAGGTATCATCACCGCAGCACTGCACTTGTCACCGATAGAAAAGATTCTTCTAGCAAGAAGCTGAGAGTGAGATGTTGAATGGCCAGAAAAGCAACACATATATTAAAAGTTTGACAATTATGGTCATCCTTGAAAACATTTTTGGGCATGAACATCAATTTTATAGAGCATGACAGCATTGGAAATAAGAGGGACTCCACATTAGTCAAAGACATGACCAGATTATATAACACGAAAGGAAAGAAAGAAAGGTCCTAATAGTTCTAAGATACTGCAGATGGAGAATAGATTGACAGATGGAAGCCTATACGATTAAACATAAAACCACCACCAGATCTTCCTGCACAATCTTGATAGTCACTGCCATGGAAGAACAAGAGGATTCCAGTTGAAGAAGTCTAGAAAGGAAGCCCTCTCCAGAACCAAACCTAAAGGAACTAAGGAGAGGAACCATAAGGGAAAGAATTCCAAGATTATAACTATTCACCTTCAACATCTAGATGCATCCTTAAAACTCAGGTGGACATTATAAATGCCTGAATCAAGTTTTCAGCTGCACGCTTCTGTTCAGGGGTGCCTGATATAAGAGCAATACGATCACCACGGGAAGATTTGGAATCAGAAATCTCTATCATTGCACCTGATATCTGGAGGGAAAACAAGTAGGTGTTAAAATGTCATTCAATCAAACAAATTTGTTCAATATTTTAAGATGTACAGTATATGATGTTCCAAGACAGCCGAATTTAGAGGTAAAATCAAAACATAAAGCATAAGATTAATTAGGTACACAAACGAACATTTTTTTTATTATTGGTAAGTTACACATGCACCTAGTGGGTCTTGAACCTATGACCTCATCCTCCATCCCATTATTATGGGAGAAGGAAGTGCCTTGAGCTATAGCTCACTGGCTAGGAAAACAAAAGAACATGGTGAATAGACATTTATTTATTTGAGTTCAAAGAGTCAAACTTATTTGATGTAATGCCAAAATAAGTATGAAATATTAGAAAATTGTCCACTTCAACAAAATAGAAGGAACAATGCCATTGCTGGGAAACATATGTATGTTGGATGCCTACCAGCATCCAAAGGATATATTTCAGAATGTGAACAAGCTGTAGCAAATATGAACAAAGGTAATACAAATAATCAGGGTAAACTGCATGGGATTTTTGGCCCTAAGTCCAATGACTTGATTTCTTGAACATGTTATCACCTCCTTCCCACCGTTATATAAGCAACTAAATATTATTACTATTTAAGTAACCAAAAAATATAGATTCTATGCCCCTATCCAACAATTCTGAAAATTGAGGTTCAAAATACAGCCATCTTGGCAAATGCCTAAGCAAGAGTTGAAGGTACCATTTTATACATTATACAAATTTACAGGTCACAGAAATGGAACTCCACAATAACATTTTAAATTCCCTTATATAGATTAAAGCATGCTAACTAATGGTCAGAAAATAAAATCTTAAACAGGAAGATGAACCAACCTTCCGAAGGTTTGCTATATTGGCCCCTCCCTTACCCATCACTTTACCCACTGCATTGGCAGGGACCAAAATCTCAAGCGTTGAAGGGGGAGGCAACCTGCATAGGCACATGGAATTAAAAGCGGACCCAGGTTAAAAATAAGTAAATAAAGCCAAAGGACAATTGTTCAAGAGCAAATCACAAGTTAATAATATACTAACCCTCCATACAGCTTGGATGAATATGTGGGCAACGATCCATAGCCATTTTCACCCATCTATCATAAAGAAAGAAAAGGAAAATGAATGCTACAAAAAGGAAGAAATATGTCCCCACTTGAACGAGAAACAAACATCAAATAGAACAACTGAACCACAGTAATTAGGATCCAGTTTAACAATTGCAAATTGCAACTAACTGAATAAAACAACCACCACCAAAAAAATAAATAAATAAATAAAATCATAAACCTGTCTGAGATTGAATTAACTAGAAAGCTTATTCAATCTAGAAAGCTCAAATCATAAACAAACAGTCTAAATCAAAGGCACATATTAGAAAAAACCAACAAGGGCTTTCAAAATCATGCTAGATTTTACTACCTTGGCAAATTTCCAACCTACTTAATAGAGAACAAGTTAGAATTTTTCCTCTTGTGAAACAAAGTGAGAAGAGGATAGAGGAACTAATAGTATCAAACATTGTTTTAAGAGAAAGGGAGGGGGGGAAGGGGGGAATATATATATATACACATATAGAACTTGTCTCTTTCATAGGCAAGTGGCATACTGCTTGAGCCATACATTAAATGTATTGATTAAAAAATATATATATGTATATATATATATATATCAATAAAAAGCACTGAAAAGTGCAAAAAATAGTTGAACCAAGTAACATGTCATAATGCTAAACATCATTTTAGTAAGATCTTATAATAATCACTTCGCTCCATGAATTGACTGATGGTACACACCTAGATGAGTAGAAGGAATTACAGTAATTACTAGCACTGATCATGCCGAACATATATTATGATGGTGAACAAAGTAGTGGTTTCAGCGGCTATATGATAAAAAAAAATTAAAGAAGTAAAAATAACAGTATCAGCATACCGACAAAGATCCATATCCATAGAGGCCGCTTGAAGAAAGAATTCCCAGTCCACTTCCACTTTCGACCCTCTGATCATAACCCAAAGAACCAACAGGGGGAACAGAAGGAAGGACAGATGGAACTGAAAGACCAGTGCCAGCTGAGAACAAGGAATCAGCACCGACACTAGGGTTATGGCCAGCATCTCTATCTCTCAAAACATCATCACGAAGCCTTAAAACAATCTGGATAAGTGCATCTCTAACACTACCAACTTCTCCAAGCACCTAAATGAGGAGCAATTTAATTATAATATATGACATGGTAAACAACAAATCTGACAGACTTCTAGAAAACAAACCTCCACAAGTTCATCGTTTCCATCAGCACACTTAGGCTTATCACCTTTCGAGATTCGGACATCAGCTTTGGTTCTCTTACGGATCTCATTTATAATAGAGCCACTTTTTCCAATGATACACCCAATAACCTTAGATGGAACAAGGAGTCTAATTGAAACAGTGTCATCTTCTTCATCACTAATCTTCCCTTGGAGCAACAGAACAGCTTCAACTGCCATGGATTTCAGATCATCGGGAGACTGACAACAAGGGAAACTTGGCATTATCAACAAGTTTTCAAGATGAATACTATTGTGCAGCACATTGATAGAATGGAGTCATTGCAATTCACCAACAAACAACACAAACATTGACAAACAAGTAGAGTCGGCTACTCTTGCTATGATCTTAAACATATTTATGTTATAACAGATATATCTACTTTCTATTTGCAAAAAAAAAAAAATATCAAAATCAGTAAGACAAAAAAAAAAAATAAAATAAAAAGCATGCCCTCTGTAAGGTATAGGAAATATTGAAAATT
The DNA here is from genome assembly GCA_019022515.1 of Quercus aquifolioides. NCBI lineage: Eukaryota > Viridiplantae > Streptophyta > Magnoliopsida > Fagales > Fagaceae > Quercus > Quercus aquifolioides. Next base: position 63,562,130 of record CM032328.1, on the reverse strand, counting down.
GCCAAAAATTGCCTCTCACAAATTTTTCCATACAAGTGTTGTCAAAACATAGAATTTCCCCCTTATCTAACCATCTATTTTAAAGATTATCAACAATGAAACAGGGCATAATAGATGCATCTATGTAATTAGATTTCTATAATAAATAAATAAAAAACCAAACCAGAAGAATCAGAGGGCAACACGGCATCCCTTACTCCATCTAGTTTGAGAAATTCTGAAGAATAAATCATCATTATTATTATTTTTAAAAAGTTGAGGAAGTAAAGCACATACCTCTGTTGCCGTAATTGTGATGATACACTCATCACGATCCTCCTTGGTATCATCAACCTCAATACGAGCACCACTAGCCTGCCTTATACTTTTAATTGTACCACCTCCCTTGCCAATGACACGCCCGATCTTGTCAAAAGGACACAATACTCTTACAATTAACTCCTCAGATCGTGAGGCACTGCTGAACCCAGACATCATAGGAAGAGTAGATGAATAAAGGGGCCATGTATTCCCTGTTTCAGCATAAACAGGGAGATCCTGTACATTTGATGCAGCTATGATTGGAGGAACAGATCTAGCGGTGATAGCATCTGCACCTGGAAACAATCCACCTGATGGATAAATAGGGACATCTGATGGAATGATAATACTTGGAGGAGCTTCTTGTACAGTCGTCTCAAGAGGAATCTCTTCTCTAGGAGTGAACTTGTACATAATTGCAGAAACTGCAAACAGCGCTTTCTTCACTGCCTCTGGTTCACCAGCAATCTAATCATATGATAAGAGAATAATTAAAACCCAGAAAGCCTTTTTCTAATTGATAAGTTAAGTTACACATGAATGATGCATCTAAGGATCTTCAACCCACCACCTCACTCTCACCTTGCTCTTACAAGGGAGTAGATGCCATTAAACTAGAAATCATTGGCCAATTAAACCACAGAAAGCATACTAGAAAATAAATTTTGTAAAGATGAAAGCGAACCTTGACAGAAAAATGAAAAATCATAATGAAGGGCATTAATTGTACCACATATACTATCCATGCACAATACCCAATCAACAGCAATACAACTTGGCATGTTAAAAAAAAAAAAAAAGTAATTGACTGTTCCACAGTAAATAGTAACCAGGACAACATTTTGTAATCTGAATAATCTATAACAAACTTCAATTAAAAAGCAATTGAGTGAGTTATAGTAATACCTTTTTTTTTATAAGTAAAAGGATTGATAATATCAAGGGAATAATGAGGTATAGTAATACTGACCATGAGAAAATTGTCGAAGTCCAAAGCACAGGAGTGAGTTGGGTCAGTGGCATCCTTGGCTGTAACCTTAATGTTCGTCCTCGTCTTACCTCTCAGTTTTTTTATTGTTGCCCCAGCCTTACCAATGATATTTGCAGATTGGCTAGATGGAACAAGAATTTGACATTCCTCCCTATCCTTCCGCTTCTTGTCAGAATCTCCAATGGAAGCCACAGCATTTGCAATGGCAGCATGAACTCTGAGAAGAGCATCCTGAGCAGCACATAAAGGTTCCCTGTTACTGAACTCATCATCAATTTCAACCTCCGCCTTTTCCTTAATATAGCAGTAGATTGTTATGACACGGTCCTTAGCACCTGGATATGGATCCACAACCTTAACTTTTGCCCTTGTCTCTTGCCTAATAGAATTTATGACTTTCCCACTCTTGCCAATAACACTACCAATGACCCCATCTGGGCAAAGTATTCTATAAACAACCACTTCATCATTCCCCTTTTCATCTTTGTCATTCATCCGTCTCTTCTGATTCTTGTCCCCATCATAGTCCCTCTGCCCACGGTATCGCTTTCCAGTCTCACCCATTTTTCTAATTTCAACTTGGCTCCTGAAAGTGCAAAATCAGTCTAAGTTTAAATACTTTTTCCTACTCAACCTAAATGCACGTAAGCCATTTAACAATTTCCACAAAAAATTCATGCTGCACAAACGGTCATGGACCCTTGCTTCAATTTAATAGATACCATGGCTTATCAGACTCAAAACTTGAGTTTCTAGTTCATTAATTTCTAGTTTTTCAGCATTCAAACATGAACAAATTGAAAAACCACACAAAGCTACATCTGTAACAAATTGCCCACACAAAAACTTATACAAAATAACATGGAAAGAAACCAAGAAAAAAAAAACTATATTATGGGTAGTATTCAACAAAGAGAGACCAAGAACAGTTCAACCAAAACTTTCACCCAGAAAATTGAAAAAGGCTCAGAATAGAAAACCCAGATTCAAAAAAATAAACAAAAATAAAAAAAAACCCCCACAATATTGCCTTCAAGAACAGATAAAAAAATTGCTATCTTTTATAAAAAATTAAAAAAAAAAAAAAAATCTAATTGCAGAGTATTTCAGAAGTACTAGAAGATAAAGCTAAATCAATAGTAACAGTTTCAGGAACGAGAATGATTAATAGATAAAAACCCAAGAAAGAAAGCTTACCTTTCAGATTAGAGCAAAAGAAAAACCCTAGAGAGAGAGAGAGCTGTGTTTTCCGTTTAACTCTCTTCGGAAACGCACTATATTGTAGTACTAGTGTTTTTTTTTTTGGGTAAAGACTGTGTTTTTATTATGTGTTTTCGTCAGCATCCTTTCAAAGAGCTAAAAACAATCAGGACCGTTGAATAGCTTTGAGCTTATTGGGCCCCACATGAATAAACACGTATTGAAGAAAAAATAGATTATCTTTTTTTGTTGTGAGATCCTGAGATGCAGGGGATAAGCTTCCTATTTCGTCACCTCCAACACACGGTTGTTACACGTGTGGAAATCCTAGAATTACCAAACTTTGCTCCCTCTCGGTCTCTCTCTCTAGAAATAAAAAATAAAAAAATAGCGAATTGAAATATTGAAGGGCTTGTTAATGGAATAGCTTAATATCTTGTTTGGATGAAAGGGGAGTAGAATAGAGGGAGGAAGAGTAGGTTGAATTACTTTATTTGGATGTTTTTTAAGAAAGGAGATGGAGGAATTTAGAGGGGTTTGGAGGAGTTCTAACTACTTCTAACCCCTCATTTTTAATTCCCTCAAATTTGAGAGATTTTGAGGAAGAGTAGAGTATAGAAATGTTTAATCAAATGAATTACCAAATTATCTTTATCATATTAACACAATTACAAATTATAAAAAAGATTAATTATCCCCCTCCCTCTTTACTTGAATTTAAAAACATCTAAACAAGGTGGAGAATAACCATTCCTCTCTGCTATCTTTCTCACTACTCTCTTGCCCTCTACTCCTCTCTACTCTCATCTCCCTCCAAACTTCCAAACATAGCATAAAGAGGTACATCTTATATTGATATTATTGATTTTAATTTCTTATTCTAATGAAATTCATACAAATATATATATTAATATATATATATATATTAATAGGTAAAACTGAGAGAAAATCCAATTAAATTTTAATTGGATTCTCAATTTTGCGCCACGTGTCCCATGTAATTTTTAATTTTTATGCCAAGTAATTTATTGAGTATAAAAATCGAAGAGTCCAAATCCAATTAGATTGTAAATTGAATTTTAATTGGAGTCCAATTTTGCGCTACATGTTCATCTTTTTTTTTTTTAATTTTTGTGGTAAGTAAATTATTACGTGCAAAAACTGAAAAGTCTAAATACAATTAAATTCTAAATCATATATATATAATGATATTTTAGAGATATATGGTTTAAAAAATATGTAACATATAATTGTGATTGTTTTTAAATTTACCCGTACATATGCACGGGGATATACACTAGTTTTATTAATTGGTTAACAAAATCATAGTAGAATAGATCTGGGGCTTGTTTGAGAGCATCCCATTTAGTTAAAAGTGATGAATATGTAAGTGTTTGAGAGCTTTTTGTTACCACTATAAAGTGAGATAGAAAACAAAAAAAAAAACAAAAAAACCAGCATAGGCTATGTATGTAATCATAGTGGGGATTTTGCATATTGAAGAATGAGGATTTTCCTAATGCACTCTAAGAATTATATTATATTTAGTCTTTTTATTTTGTGTTTGATCTGAGTATGTATTAGTTTAACTACTTGTGCATAGATAGAACTGTGTCAAACATTTATCATGTTGTAGCTTATGATCTCTGGCGAGGGAGACATTGGAGAGGACCGGGCAATTGGAGTAGAATAGGGCCGGTGTTGTTTAAGGTGGTTCTAGTGGATTGTTTTGTGAATTTCCATGAATGTTTGGTTGAGGAGAAGATATCTTTTATTTTTCTTTTTTTAATTATTTGATATTTACAACAATTGGGGGGTGAGTGGGGGGGGGGGGGGGGGGGGGAGGAATTTGATCCGTGGGTCTTCTAATAAAAGCGAGCAGGCTATGCCACTGAGCTGCGAAACTCTTAGCGATGAGAAAGTAGCTGTTGTGTGTTATACTAGTCATGTTTTATGGAATAGGATATTGTGACTTATTAACCTTCTATAAAAATGTGATTTTTAAATTGAGAAGGCTGTGAGTGAAATGAATGCTTCGATGGATTTGTCAACTTCTTGAAGCAGTGATGCAAAGATGATTAATCCGTTTGCTTAAAATTTCTATATTCCTCTTTTTCCAACTCTTCTCAATACATTAACTTTTGTTTTAATTGATAAGTTACACACGCACATTAGGTAGGTCTTGAACTCATGAACTTGTGGAGTACAAGCATGTTGCAATCTAGTTAATACACATTAAAATTTGGGTTCAATAATTTGAAAATTTTATGCAAAGACATATGATAAGTCAGACCACTTTGTTTAATGTGATGTCCGTGGAAAGAAAGAAATTGAAGAATTTTTCAGGACATAAGATTGTCCACTCCTACTGGAAACTTACTGATAATTCTCTTTGCTTTTTAATTCTTATGGCTAAAATCATGTTCTTAATATGCTTCTTTCTTAGCCGTTTTGGATTGTTGTTGTTGTTCCTTTTCTTTTCTTTTTTTTGAATTTTATACATTACAAGTATTGGGCTAAGACTCAACCTATTATTCTAGAAATGAATGCAATATACTTGATGATAAATACCTGATCTAGCCAGGTGTAGTAAGTGTTTTGAATATGTCAAGAATTTATAGCATAATGCTGCTTGATTAACCCTCTTATGTTACTTGTTCGGTCTAATATACACTATGATTTAAGCACTCCAGTGCCAATTGCCAGACTATGTCCATTCTACTTAGGCTGGTTGTTACATCATTGATCCCTTATACTTGGTATAGATTGTGTGAGGTAAGAAAGTTCTTGCCTTGATACCAAAAGACTGGCCTTATGTGCTGTTTGTTGCTGTTTATACTACCAAAACAATAAAGAAAACAATCTATTTACTCCAGTTTCCTCTTCTACTTTCTTTTATGTATTTAATTCAAATTCATTCTTGCAGTTTTTTGTTCTGAGGGGTAGTACGAATTGTGATAGTGATAACACCTAACCACCAGTATCATGACCTCTAAACTAATGATGGTTGGGTGTTACCACCATCACAGGGGATAGGATTAATTTCACAAAACTTTATACAAAACGAGTCATGATACCTCTTTTACAAACTATTGCAATGACAAATATGAAACTGCAACAAATATATCATCGCAATAATCTAGTATCAATTATTTCATAATCTATCACAATGACAAAATGAAGTAATTATCTGTTACAATGAAATTATCATTATAACAATTTAATCCGACTGATTTTGGTCAATTATTTGCAATCTATTGCAATAAAATTTGTGAAATATAGCCTATACGTACAACATATTTGAAACAGTAAATTATTTATTGCAGTAGTATGTATGTGTGTGTGTGTATATATATATTATTACATCAAAGTTATCATTAAAATATTTAGAGTTTTAATGCAACAAAAAAATTTGTTTCACGAACATATTATCTCGAATTTTTTTGCGACACTCCGGATCAATTATTGCAATGACTCTAATGTTAGTTAATCTAGTTAATTTTTCTTCTTGTTCTTTGTGGTGTTTGTTGCTCTACTTAATTTAGAAAAGTTCCTCTAACATACTCTGAAGATAAAATGTACTATAAATGGGGGGAATACTAATACAAGTAGGCAAATGTATATGGACCAACTGTGCCCACTCAAACGTCTGTGGTTTTGCGAATGAAGCAATGTGTAAATTTAATGCCACATTGCTTGCTGGTAGCTAATGGTTGCAATAGGGAATTATTGTGTAATCTGGGACTACAAGGTCAGGATGCTGACCTTGTAGCCCCAACCAATAGGAGCATGCCAACATATATTAATTTGCTTACATCAGCCTGGCTGCTAGCTCAGGATGCTCTGTTAACGTTTGGAAACCAAATTCAAATTTTGCATATTTAAACAAATTTTTAGGGATTTCACTTTTCATTTTAAAACACGGGCTCCTTCACATCTGCTCTTAGGCTCTCACCCACAACTCCTCTCTTCCTCTCTCATGAACAATGGCTCAAGTACCATGGGTTGTTCCTCTCTCATCTCCATCAGCATCGTGGATGTTCATTGTGCGGCCACCTTGCCATAGTTGGTTTAGTTCGTTCTCAGATGCGTTTCAGTATTTGTTTAAAACGAAAATCGATCTACTAACCTACTTAGCATACTACAAACTGATAGTGTATTCTACGTATTTACTCAATACAAAAGAAAAGAAAAAAAGTCGTTTTTACCAAGTTGTAATGTTAATTATTTATCTGCTCATTGGATAACCACTTCCACAACCTCCATCAAGATTCAAAGTCAGTAAAGAAATCTATTACCCTTATCAAAAGTGCATAAAAATATCAGGACCATTGAATAGCTTTAGGCTTACTGGGTTCCACATGAATCATAAGATATTGAAGCCGAAAAAATAGTTTCTTTTTTTCTTTTCTTTTTTGTGAGATGCAAGGAATTAATAGCTTGTTTGGATGGAGGGGAAGTAGAGGAGAGTAGAGTAGATGGAGAAAAAGTAAGTTAAATTACTTTATTTGAATGTTTTTTAAGTTAGGAGGGGGAGGGATTTGGAGGGGTTTGAAGGAGTTCTAACTACTTCTAACCCCTCATTTTTAATTTCCCAAAATTGGAGAGATTTGGAGGAAGAGTAGAGTATAGAAATGTTTGACCAAATGAATTACTAAATTTACCTTTACCATATTAACAAAATTACAAACTATGAAAATGCTAATTATTCCCATCCCCCTTACTTAAATTTAAAAACATCCAAAAAATGTGGAGGATAACCATTTTCATCTACTCTCCTCCCCACTACTCTCTTTCCCTATACTCCCATCTACTCTCCTCTCCCTCCAAACTTCCAAACATAACATAAAGCTCTGTATTTCGTCACCTTCTACACATGGTTGTTACACGTGGGAACCGAACATAGAAGGTGTTTTTTTTTTCTTCTCTCCAACTTTTGCCAAAAATCCTAAAATTACCAAACTCTCTCTCTCTCTCTCTCAGAAAAAAAAAAGAAAAAAAAAAGAAGTGAATTGAAGGGCTTGTTACTAGAATAGCTTAAAGAGGTAACTCCATCTTATACAGATATTATTGTTTTTAATTTCTTATTTTAATGAAATTTATACACAAGTTTTTTTGTTTGTTTTTTGAGGCATATTTTTTTCTTTGTCTCTCTATAAATTTTGTTCTAATTTTATTAATTGGTTAACAAAATCATAATAGAATAAATACAGGACTCGTTTGAGGGCATCCCATTTGGTTAAAAGTGATGACCTTGTAAGTGTTTGAGAGCTTTATTTATTTATTTTATTTTTTTACCACTTTAAAGATGAGACTGAAAAACAACATAGGCTATGTATGTAATCTTAGTGGGGATTTTGCATATTGAAGAATGAGGATTTTCCTAATGCAATCTAAGAATTATCTTATTTAGTTTTTATTTTGTGTTTGAACTGAGTATGTATCAATTTAACTACTTGTGCATAGATAGAACTGTGGCAAACCTTTATCACGTTGTAGTTTGTGATCCCCGGCAAGGGAGAGATTGGAGAGGACCTGGCAATTGGAGTAAAATAGGGTTGGTGTTGTTTAGGGCGGTTCTAGTGGATTGTTTTAAGAATTTGCATGAATGTTTGGATGAGAAGAAGATATCTTTTAATTTTCTTTTCAATTATTTGATATTTACAACAATGGGGGAAGGGGGATTTGACCCATTGGTCTTCTAATAAAGGAAAGTGGGTTGTGCCACTGAGTTGCAAAGCTCTTGGAGATGAGAAAGTATTTGTTGTGTACTATGCTAGTCATGTTTTATGGAGTAGGATATTGTGGCTTATTAATCTTCTATAAAAATGTGATTTTTTGAATTGAGAAGGCCATGAATGAAATGAATGCTCTGATGGATTTGTCAACTTCTTGAAGCAGTGATGCAAAGAAGACAAGTCTGTTTACTTAAAATTTCCATATTCCTCTCTTTTTTACTCTTCCCACTACATTAACTTTTGTTTTAGTTGATAAGTTACACATGCACGCATTAGGTAAGTCTTGAACTCATGAACTTGTGGAGTTCAAGCATGTTGCAATCTAGTTAATACACATTAAAATTTAGGTTCAACAATTTGAAAATTTTAAGCAAAGATATATGACAAGTCAAACGTCTTTGTTTTATGTGATGTCTATGGAAGGAAAGAAATAGAAGAATTATTGTCCACTTCTATTGGAAACTTACTGATAATTTTTTTATTATAAGTATTAAATATTTATTGATATAAAAAAAAAGACACCCAAGTACAGAGGGAGTATACAGGGGTGTATATCAAATACAAAAATTACATAAATCAAGTAAATCCAAAAATGAAGAAAAGGGTTGGTTTCTCCACACTAAGAACCAATCCAATAAGGTTCTAAAAAATGAAAGCTTGAGCTTAGGCATAGAATGCTCATTGTCTTCAAAAAACCTACTTTTTTTTTTCATTTCAAATACACCACATCAAACAATGAGGAACAATAGTCCATATATATCCATTGCAATGGTGACCAAATCGACCTTGCCAACAAGCAAGAAGCTCAACAATAGACATCGGCATAACCCAACAAACTCCAAATAAACCAAAAACCATATTCCATAGCTCCAAAGCAACTAGATAGTGAAGGAATAGATGGTCAATAGTTTCACTATTACACTTGCACATATAACACCAATCCAAAATAGATACATTTCTTTTCCTTAAATAGTCAATTGTCAAACATTTTCCCAAGACAACAGTCCATACAATGAAAGTCACTTTAGAAGGAATCTTCTGCTTCCAAATGCTCTTCCAAGGTAAAAACTACTCACTATGGCCAGCTAGAAGATGGTAATATGCACTAACCATAAACCCCTTATTCTTATCAGGTAACCAACATCTCTTATCCTCCCTAATCCCCCTTATAGGAGTGCCATAAATGGTATCTGTGAAGCTCTAGAAAGCTTTCAATTCCCGATTATGCACATCCCTACAAAAATGTATATCCCAATGAAGGACTCCATTGGTGTACCTCATTAGATAAGCCACACTTGCCTCTTTGTTTCGACAAATCCTATATAATTTAGGATAGCAGTTTGCAAGAGAAGATGTTCCACACTATTGATCTAGCCAAAACTACATTTTTTATCCATCTCCAATTTTATATAAGATAAACCGAGATAAAGAGGGCCACCCCCATTTAATATTTTTCCACAAACTAACTCTATATGGACCAGAGAATGAGCTAGAACACCAACCACCTCATTCACAACCCCTTTCTTGTCCAAATCTCCATAACTACTTCCCTAATAAAGCTACATTAAAATTCTCAGGTTCCTAATCCCCAAACCACCTGAAGAAAGTGGAGCACAAACAATAGCCTAATTAACAAGATGAAATTTGGGCCCATCCCCTAGGCCACCCCATAGAAAGTTCTGTTGAAGTCTTGCAATTCGGTTAGCCACTGAAGCAGTTATAAGAAATAAAGAAAGAAAATAAGTAGGAAGATTTGAGAGAGTACTTTTAATTAAAGTGACTTTACCTCCCTTGGATAAATATAATTTTTTCCAACCTACTAATATTCTTTCCACATTCTCTAGAATTGGATTCCAAATTGTCTTATCCTTAAATTTTGCCCCCAAAGGAAGACCCAAATATTTCATTGGAAATGACCCTTACTTCAGCCCAGGACAGTCACCAAAAGCTCAATGTTATGAATTGCCCCCACAGGCACTAGTTCAATCTTACCTAAGTTTATCTTTAGACCTAACACAAACTCAAACCAACTGAGCACCATATAAAGAATCAGCATTTGATCAAGATTAGCATCACAAAAAATGAGAGTATCACCAGTGAAAAGGAGATGAGAAACCACCAAAGATCTTCCTACAGAATCACCTACATGAAAACCTGACAGATGGCCTTCATGGGCAACCTTATCCACATTCTATCAACGGCTTCCATAACCAACACAAATCACAAAAGGGACAAAGGATCGTCTTGCCGCAACCCCCTTGAACTCCCAAAAAAACCACAAGGAGAACCATTAATAAGGATAGAAAAACGAATAGTTGATAAACATAACGAAATCCACCACCTCCATTATCAGGAAAGCCACAATGCTCAAGCGTGTAAGAAATCCTCAATTCACATGATCAAAGGCTTTCTTGATGTCCAATTTACATAACAACCCTGGCAGACCAGACTTCAACTTACCGTCAAGACATTCATTAGCAATAAGAACGGAATCAAGAATCTACCTATACAGAACAAAAGCATTATGAGGTGCTGAAATGATATCTCCTAAAGCCATATGAAATTGAATAGCCAAAACTTTAGCAAGTATTTTTAAACCCCCCCCCCCCCCCCTCCAAAAATAAGACTGATAGGCCAAAAATCATTTACTTCTACTGCTGCAGTTTTTTTAAGAATGAGAGCAATGAAAGTTGCATTCAAGCTCTTCTCAAATTGACCTGTAACATGGAAATGGTGGAACACAGCCATGATATCTGATTTGAGGATCCCCTAGCAAGCTTGAAAGAATACTCTCAGGTGATTTGTCCCCATTAAAATCCTTGATAACTTCAAAAATCTCAGTTTCCTCAAAAGGTTTCTCTAACCAACCTACATTATCCCCTAAAATCCTTGGAAAATCCAACACATCCAGGAAAGGCTGCTGATCTTGCTGCTCAGAGATATAGAATTGTTTAATATGGTCAACGATCATATCCTAGTTGGAAGACAAAGCCCAATCAATCATAAGACTTTCAATATAGTTATTTCTTCTATTAGAGTTGGCCATCCTATGAAAAAACCTCGTATTGGAGTCCCCCTCCTTTAAGTACAATACTCTGGACTTTTGTCCCCAGCTAATCTCCTCTAACAAGACGGTCTTCACTAGTTCAAAGCAAAAAGTTTCTTTTTCCATTTTTTCCTCCTCTGTTAGAGGTTGATTCTCCTCTTTAACGTCTAAAGCATTCAATTAACTCCATAGTTGATGTTTCTTGGCTGTAATATTGCCAAAATCTGTTTCATTCCACTTCTTTAGATCCGTTTTTAGAGCACTCAATTTATTGGCAAGTATGTAATTAGGAGTATCTTGAAAATGGCAATTCTCCCACAAGGACTTCAGCTTGTCCTAAAACCCCTCCCCCTTCAATGACATATTCTCAAAACGAAAAGGGATTTGCCCTCTGCGATAACTCCCACTCCTCCAAAAGAATTGGAAAGTGATAAGATAACACTCTAGGTAGCCTTTTTTGGGAGAAAAGTGTGAAATACTCTGCTAATATCAAAGAAAAGAGAAACCAATCTATTCTAGAAGCTGAGGTAGTAGACCATGTGTAAAGACCTCCCTTTCCCAAATTGATCACTGACATTTTTGAACCTACAAGAAATCAAAAAATGCCCCACTGCTTCTTTTATCTTTTCAACCACCCTTCGGTCTCACATGAGCAGAATTCCACCAGAAGCACCCTTTGAACCCGTATATAACCAATCTATATAAGGACAACTCCATATACTTCTAACAAGTCCTCTTGTAACCCATTCCAATTTCGTCTCTTGCAAACAAACGATATTGGTCCTCCAAGTACGTCATAAGTAACTAATCTAAAGTCTTTTTTCCTTCTCATTCAAACCTCTAACATTCCAAGATAAAATCTTCAAATTCATTGGGAAACAATTAGAGCCATTTCCTTACTATTACCACTGCGCGTTGCTGAAGTTGAACCATATTTGACAGAGCTAAATAAACCCCACAATTTTCTTATTCCTTTCCTCCCTAAGTTCTTCACAGTTTTTTGAATTTTTTCCTTAGTAGCCCTATGTCGTAACTTAGCTTAAATAGCCAACTGAAACTTGGTTGCTGACTCTTCCAGACCTTTAAGGGATGTCCCCAAAAAATCATCAAACCCATTGAATTTACTACAAAACCATTATGAATAATTGTCCTTACCCAGCAATTTCTCCACATCTAGAGTTGTTGACCCTTCACAGTTATCCATAACATCTATACACAAAGAGAAAGCCAGTGTATGATCCTTTGACATCTCTCGGTGGCAAAGAAATTTTAATCAAAACTGCCACCCTCCTCCCATCTCTTAATTTAAGAACCCACTGCTCATGGATGATCCTTTGGAACACAGCGACTTTTCCATGGAAGGCATAGTGGGCTGGGATGGTCTGGGCTGCCACTTAAAAACAGGTTTTTGTTTGGGCTTATAATGGGCTTTGGGTTTGGAACTTGGCCAACCGAAGAGTCCGCCTCAAAGAACCTTGGACCAGCTATTCCCACACTTGCCATCCATAATCAACCCAACCCACCTTCAGTTCCGTTTGAAACAATTCCAGACGTGATCTTCTTCGCCCCAATCAATCTGTGCTTTCTCCTCACCACAGTTGCTCTTCCGCCGCTGCCAGCCTGTGTGTTTTGGATTCAACTCGTCGGCCTTTCACAAATGATTTGGAGGCTTTATGTTCAATCCCAGATAGATTCTTTGGGGCCAGTTTGACGGCAAGAGTCTCCGGAGCAATCCAAATCCTCTCCAATTTTCCTTCCTTCCTTCCGGTACTACTTACTGATAATTATCTTTCTTAGCCTTTTTGGATTGTTGTTGCTGGTGCAAGTACTGGGCTAAGACCCAATCTATTATACTCGATGAAAAAATACCTGATCTAGTATAGCAATTTATTTCGAATTTTTCAAGAATTTATAGCATCTGTTTGGTCTAATTGAAGCACTCACCATTCTACTTTGAACTGGCCTTATCCTTGTGTGAGGTAAGACCATGATTGCCTTGATGATACCAAAAGACTGGCCTTGTTGAGCTGTTTGTCGTTCCAATTTCCTTTTCTATTTTTTAATGTATTTACTTCAAATTCAATGTTTTCATTTATCTGTTTAGAGTTGAAATAAGAACCAATGTCAATTTTTTTTTATTATTTTTATGAATTTCTTTTTCAGATGCCAAAGGTAAAAATCTAGGATTTAATGTATTATGGGTTCTGTATGAAATTTATTTTCTCGTTCTTATTCTCCATAGTTATTAAAACAAAATATCTGTCTACAGAGGAGTTAGGTATGCTTTCTTTCTTAATTTATTTTGGTAGATGTAATAGAATTCATCAAAAAGTGCAACAAAGGTGTTGCCCAAGTACATGGGAAGTAAATAAGAGAAATTCCATAAGAAAGATTAAATGAAAAAAAAAAAAAAAAATTAGGACCAAAATCTAGAGTTTAAAATGATACAGAAGTCCCAGAATGAAGAAAGGGGATACTACTTCACTCATAAAGGGGTCTAAGAAATAGAAACAGCAACTTGATCACTAAAAGGTCCCCTGCCACTAGAGCATTATGTTCTTGCCAAAAGGGAAAAACATGCCAATTCTTGCTCTATGATGCTCACCACAACCTTTTCTACATGCCAACAACTTTACTACCTCCGCTACTGAGTTAGTCATTCTTACCTGATTTAATTTATGCTAGTTGGGGTTCAATGGCTTTTTGCATACACATTGGCAGTCCTCTATATAATTGGAATCTCTCAAGGAATTCCCTATTCCCTTGTCTCCTGTAAGTGGTTGATAAAATGAAGGCAATATATATCTTTGTTGAATTGAAAATCAAATCTTCCTTTTTTGATATAATACTACTTCAGCCTAGCTGATTCTCATGCAGCCTCTTGGTGGGCTTTATTTCTGTAGGCCAACGTTTATTCAGCTTCTATCAGCCACTATATCTCTCATGAATATTTTATTGGTTGGCACTTATTTTTAAATTGACACTTAATTTTTACTTCTCATGCTGTAAGGATGGTTTATGAGGAGCAAAATATAAAAATCTGTTTCTTAAATATTAGAAAGGGGAACCTTTCTTTCTTCAATAATCCTAGTCGCTAATAGAACTTTTTGATTGAGTATTTTGTAACTTTCCATGAAAGTAGTTTCCAGGGCTGGACATTACCAGTAGTGATTTTGTGAAACAAGCTTAAGCTTGTTTTTATTTAGTTTAATTAACTTGGCTTATCAGCAAGAAACAGAGTTACAATTTCTTTTTCTGTTTATTTGTCAGAAATAGTTATAGATTCAAGTGCACGGTTATGGAACTAGAGCGAGAGAAATCCTTGATTCAGGCAGAGAGTTCTGATGGGCCAAACTCAAACAGTTCAGATCTTGTAGCTCGTGTAAGGAAACTGCTGTTTCGCCGAATGTTGGTGGGAATTAGAGATGGAAGATTTTTCTTGGGCACCTTCCACTGCATAGACAAGCAAGGAAACATCATTCTCCAAGATGCTGTGGAGTACCGTAGCACACGACGCTCCTCTGCTTCTCCAATGGAACAGCGGTGCCTTGGTCTTATTCTCATTCCTTCCTCCTGTCGTTCGTCTTGTCATGTGGGTTGTTCTATTGAAGAGCAATTGTCTCTGCTAAAATTATAAAAATAAAAAACATTCTGAATTTCAGAACTTTTCTGCTTGAATCAATCTGATAAAAAATGTGACATTCATCTTGTTTATGATTATTGGAGATTTGATTTAAGTTAATAGGAAATATTATTTACCATGAAATTTTTGTTTGAAGTGATGTGATGAATCAGACAATATGACTTATTATCTTCCAGGTGTTCTCTGTCTGCACCCACACAAGTGTTTGTTTTGTTGTTTATTTTGCTTTTCCATAGGTTGTTGGTGATATGAGTGTTTAGAAAATTTTGTACTATGATTTAATTATGAACTTTATACTTGAAGTAAAGTTGCTTCTACAATTGAGGTTTTGAATTAGACCTTTTATGAACCCCAAATTCAATGAAATTCTATTCTCAAAGCAAGTCGCCATACTTTCACACACTTAACAAAAACATACGCTAATTTTAGTAAAAGAGGAAATGAAATATAGTAAAAATTCAAAATTTGAAACAATGAAAAAGATAAGAGATGAAGAAAAAAAAAAATAGAGAAGGTTTTAGGGTTTTTGTGTTGTATAGGACATAAGTAGTTATTATTATTATTATGAGACCCATTAAGTTGCATTTAATTTTTTTATGCCTTGAAATTGAAGCGCCATAAAAATAAAAATGTGATGTGTAAATTGGGATAAGGCACATGTGGGTTGAAATTGGTGGTTAAGTAGGGTGAAATTGAGATAAGGTAGAAAACGTGGAATAAGATTGGAGTGCTAAGTTAGGAGAGTAATTTTTCTTTTTCTTTTTTTTGGCGTTTGCACATGGTTGTAGTTATAGTACATTTCTATTAGTTAGATAGTCGAGAAAACTAATAGTTAAGAGCAGTTTAGCTCAATTGATCCTTCTAATATTTTCATGATTTAAATCCTCTCTTCCTCTATTTTTTAATTAGCAAATCACTAAAATAAAAAAAAGAATTCAAGCAACTAATGGCTAATCCATATTATTGAAAATTAAACTCATACTTTCATCTACATGTCCTGGAATAGTAGAATACTCTAAATCAGTCATGAATCTAATACCAAGGATAAGAGATTGGGATTTCTTTGTTGGGAAAAAAAACTGAATTTCAATTCTTTTCTTATAACATACAAAAAACTACACATATTATGATATTTGTAATTTTAAAAACTGCAATTCAGTGGAATTTTCTAGTGGTTTGTTCGATTGTTTCAAGGTTCTCTCTTCTATGACAAGTTCTAGTTTAAAAGCAAGAAATTTAATTACTTACAAGACTTATGTGTTTGACTAATTATTTGACCCGGTTTGTGCGTGCATATGTGTGGGATAACCAAAACATAACATAGAAAACTTTCTTAAAAATAGCTTTGGTTATATTATAGATGAAGTAGGATTGACATGGCACATGCTTCTAAGTTCTAACTCACATTATCTCTTCTGCTATTAAACTAATGCAAAATTTGACAATTTTAACTTAAAAGTACTTCCACTACTTTTATTTTTGGCTGCAAACATTACTTACTGGAGGACAGCAGTAATGGCACATATTTATTTTCTTCTACTCCAGTAAAGTATAATTCAAGATTTGGACAATGTTACTTCTTTTGGTATAATTCAAAAAAAAATTGAAATGGTTTTTGTTGCTGTTTTAATGAAATCAGTGAAATTGATGTATTTCACTATAGGTGTTAGAAGACCCTCTTCACGTTGAGTTGGAGTTGGCACAATCATTGCAGTACTATCCCTCTGACCATTTTTTATAGCTGTTTTTTTTTACCGTTCTATGCGACTTCTGATGGCTGTTTTGGCCAAACATAGATGCTCAGGATTGAACAAATTAGATGATTGACCCTAGAATAGATTTTGCATCTAGCTTCAAAGGGTCAGCTTTTGCCATTGTAGATCTGTTCACAAGTATAATCATCCTCATATTCCAATAAAGACATCAAAGGAGACTAGTCAATGCCTTCAAATTACACATTAAACAAAATGCTTCACAATAATAGCATTTTCAAACTAATTACAAACGTCGTGTCAACCTTGCTATGCTACATATCCAGTGCCCAGAGGTCTAAGTATATTTCATATTTTACTATGGAAAGTTGAATTGTATATTCCATGACAGAGTAAATTTGGAGGACGTTATGCATTTTCTTTTAAACTCTTACATATAATCAATTAGTCCAATAAAGGTTTATGTATAAACAACAATTTTGATGATAACTGGAAAGCAATGGCAATAGGCAATCACCTAGCTTTTCTCATGCAACCTGTTTTAAGACTTGAATAGGGTCGATTGGTTGAAAGGTTGAAGTGTGAAGAAGAGGCAAAAATAGCTGAGATGTTGTCCACCAGCCTTTAAGCTGACTTTTCATTAACAGATGCTGAAGAAACAATCTGTACAGCTTCTTGGTTGGAAATAACATCCGATAGCTGAAAAGAAAAGAAATGAGCATCACATACAACGTAAAGTAACTATGTTATTCAAAAGGCTAGATAAATGTGCTCAAACTTATGCCATCATCATTATGCTAGACTTCTCAAAACATGTTTACGTTATACTATGCAATAAAATTTCAAAAAACATCACAGAAAATGTTCTTGTTATTTATATTCATTCCACAATTTCTGTACACTAGATGATATTATCTTACGAGATAGTGATTTCATTCAAGAACTTGCTTACTACTCAAGAGCTCTGTATCTGACAACTGAGTATTTTGTCATTCTAAAATACCTACTCCCAATAACAATGGAAATTATAATGAGTAGCGAATAAGAGGGGGGAAAAAGTGAGCCATTGTGTGCTTAAGAGAAAGTTGGAAGGTCCTAGCCAAAAGGGAGGAAAAGAGAGAGTTGGAACCATCATCAAGAAAATGCATGCCCCATCTGTTACCAATATGACCAATTTAACTCTGCTAGTTATATATGTTCCTTTATGTCACATCTGGTACAGAAATAACCCCAACAGTAGTCACCCAAGGCTCTTGATAGTGCTTGAAGAACTCAATATTAGCTCATTCTTCTTCGCTTCCTTTGCCAACTTTTCTGCGATTTCCCTTCCAACGTCATTCTTATAATTTCTCTTTTTCTTGATTGGTACACTTCTTGTGAATCCATCAAGAAAGGAGGGAAAAATCACCATCACCTCTACAGCCCGATCTTACCCACCCACAATTACATCAGCTGCTTTATAATAACTTTGTTAATTATTTGAAATTTTATCTAACATACAATATATCCCAGAACTTGTAAATTTAAGATTATAAAGTCAGCTTCTTTTCATTTTATCTCTCAGCTAAACCAAAATTTATTGTTCCAATAGAACCCCACTGGATTCTCAATATATATATAAATCAATCTTTAAGCACTAACCAGCCAATTCTAATGCCATAGGAAAACATAATCATATTATTGATTTAATTCACAAAAACATAAACTATTTGCAGGATCTATTCGAATAAAATAACACAAACCCACATACACATCACACATGCTACTTCAAAAGAACAAATAGACTCAAATTCAAAAATCATGAGAAGATTGAGGAGTCCTCCCCACCCACCCCGTACCCAATACCCACAAGAAAATCTACAATAATCATTTGAAATCATATATATCTACCCCAATCTGCCAAAGGGACTCAGAAACTATATTACATGCTCTTAGGGACTGCCATAAGGTTAAAGAAGTTTGGAGGCAGCTGGGAATTCAAAGGACTGATCGAGTTTTTTGGACTAGCAATTTACAAGATTGGATCAAGATCAATAGTAAAGAAAGGGCAAGCTGTTTTCAAGGTAATCCTCCTTGGAATATTTTATTTCCAATAGCAGTTTGGAACTTATGGAAGAGTAGAAACATGTTTATTTTCAAGAGGAAGAGCCAAAACCCGAATCTTCCCAATGAAATTGTGAACCAAGCTGTGGAGTTTATGTGCTATGTAGCTTCACCTAGGAACCCAACCCGTGTAGTGACTAGGAGCATCAGATGGGAGAAGCCAGCAATGGGATGGAAGAAATTGAACACTGATGGATCGGTATTAGGTAGCTTTGGACAAGCAGGCTGTGGTGGTGTTGTTAGAGATGATCATGGAAATTGGATAGCGGGTTTCACAAGGCATATAGGAACTACTAATTGTTTTGCAGCTGAACTTTGGGGCCTAAGGGATGGACTTAGATTGTGCCTTTCTCTAAATATTCCATGCCTTGTTGTAGAGGTGGATGCTAAAGCAGTGGTTGATGTCCTAAGGAACCATAGCTATGATAACATTATTATATCTCCTATAATGGATGATTGCAGGCAGCTGGTATCTTGTTTCCAGCAAATTCAGATCAAGCATTGTTACCGGCAAGCTAACCGATGTGCTGACTTGTTGGCCAAAATGGGAGTGGAGCAGGAGATAGATTTACTTAATTATTTGAGTCCGCCTGTGGACGTTGTGCAAGTTCTCCAGGATGATAAGGACGGGTTGCTTGTTAATAGGACCTGTCATGATACTGTTGTTTTTCTTTGAGGTTTAATGCATCGCCTATTTACCCAAAAAAAAAAAAAAGTATATATCTGCTTTTACAAATGGGTCGCCCCAAAAAACAAACAAAGGAAAAAAAGGAAGAGAAAAGGCCCAAAAAAAGAAGAAGAAGATATTGAATTTAGGGTTTTATCTTTTTGAGTCTTACCTTTAACAATATCAAAAACATTTTGATCATTTTGGGAGAGTGAGAGGATTAGAAGAACGCTAGAGAGAGAGAGAGCTGAGAGAACACCAGAGAGATAACCATCTGATTTTTTATTTTGTATATATACGCTTACCTGCCTGCTCTGCTGGTAACTAATCTATATATTACTAAAAGCTGAAGCGTAGCATTTATTGTTGCTACGCTTCAGTTGAGCCACATCAGCATCCACCTCATTATCATTTTCTTTCCAATTTTCCTATAATTGTTTTTAACATTTACTTTTTATTTTATTTTAATATTTACACTTTTTCCAACCTTTCTCCATCCTTACCTTTTCATCTCCCCACTACCCTCTACATAAATACTATTCTTCTTCTTTTCATCTCCCCACTACCCTCTACATAAATATTATTATTCTTCTTTCTCTTCATCTTCCTTTATTTTGTCTCTTCTTATTCACACTCTCTTACTATAAATTGGTAACTATCTATTCCATTCTATGCATGGTTTTCTCTCACAAAAAAAATGTTCTCTCTCTCTCTCTCTCTCTCAATTTTTTGATGATATTTTTTATACATTCTTCTATTCTACACTAGAATCATTATGCTCATTTCTCACTTAATTTGATCGGGTAGTTTGTCAGAATTCAAAAAAAAGGTTCTCTCTCTCTCTCTCTCTCAATTTTTTGATGATATTTTTTATACATTCTTCTATTTATGCCAAATTACTAATCTTTGGGAAAAAAAAATTTCTACATTAGAATCATTATGCTCATTTTCTCACTTAATTTAATTGGATAGTTTGCAGGAATTCAAGTAAAACCAGACAATAAGGAATTTTACGGCATTGGAGAACGCTTGAATATATACTAGCCAAAAGTTGAAAGTCAGCAAATTAGTGGAGCTATGATTAAGCTTCAAACGGGATTGATGGTATTGCCAATGTTCTTTAATTAGCATCCTTATTTCTATTTCTCTATATATGTTTCCTAGAATTAGTATTAGTCTCATTTTTATTTTCTCTATTATATTCTAGGTAAATCAAGAGTTCTTTAAAACTCTACTTTGGTTAATGCCATTTAGATTTTTTTTTTTTTAAATTTTTTTTCTCTCTTTAATTGTTAAATGTTATCCTATTTTTGTTCTTTCTTATAACTCTAATTAATGTTGATGGGTTTTTTTTTTTTTGGGTTAATTAAGGTTGATGGTTCTTTCTTATAGAGAAAAGAAAACAATTGAATTCCGTATAGACCTGTACCTAAAGGGACAGGAGCCTTTGTTTATTAGACTAGAGACAATATATTAAAATGGCATATCCTTTGGCCATTGCATTGCATTTCTTAGAGGTTAAAAGATAAAGCTTGTCATTATAGGAAAACATTTTGGGTGGGGATAAGGGCGTCATTTTGTTTGCTCTAAGAGTAACAAAAGATCCTACTATAAAGGAAGCCCACAATCATATCACATGCTTGTTACACTAACCATGAGCACAACCCATTATTCTCTCTCACCATGTTTCTACTACATTTGCATTTAGCAACCTAAGATTAGAATTTATTCCAATAGAAGACTTGTAGAATCATTCAGTTTTTATAGGAAACTAGCCGCAGACTCGCGCGATCCGTGGGAATGTAAATATTATGCAATTAATGAAGTGTAATATATAAAAAGTAACAATTACTTCAAGTATTGTCTTTTTTTTAAAGATTTTTACACATATTTTTTTAATTTTATTATCTCTACAAATATATCATTTATTATTTTTTGAGTATTTCATTAATATTTTTTAAGGT
This sequence comes from Quercus aquifolioides, assembly GCA_019022515.1. Classification (NCBI taxonomy): domain Eukaryota; kingdom Viridiplantae; phylum Streptophyta; class Magnoliopsida; order Fagales; family Fagaceae; genus Quercus; species Quercus aquifolioides. The sequence continues at coordinate 63,540,766 of CM032328.1, read as the reverse complement.
GAACCATATTCTTCTAACTCTGTTGTAATGTGTTACATTTGCTTAATATACAACTCATCTCTTAAGGAATAAGAAAATTATCATAATAATAAAAAATCATCACAAAATTACAATGTTTTCATAACCAAAATTAAAATAAAACTAAAGAAATAAAAAATAAATTTTATAATAATTTATTAGTCAAAAAATTGGTAGGCATATTCAAATTCCTATTTCCAAAAACAACTAAGTATTAATCCAAACCAAAATTCAATCAAAATTATAAAAGGGAAAGAAAAGACTTTCTTATGGGAAATTAAAAAAGCACAATCCTAAAACACATATTAAAAAAAAAAAACCATCAATCTTAATTTGAGTTATAAGAAAGAACAAAAATCTTTTATGTGCAATTGTTCTCTTTATTGGTAAAGAACAAAAATCTTTTATGTGCAATTGTTATCTTTATTGGTATTTATTGTTATATATTTTATTTTTACTTTTTTTTCTTCTCATCTTATGTTATTCAACATTTAAATTCAGTCACATCTTCTACACCATTAAATTATTTATATTTTCTCTCTTTTTTATTTTTAATAATTAAACATGGAATATTTTATTTAAATAATAAAATTATCCTTAAAAAATTGTACTTTTTTTTATTTTTTTTATTTGTTTACATTTACACTTTGTCCAAGCTTTTTCCTTACCTTTATCTTTTCATCTCCCCACTACCTTCTACCTTAATATCACTATTCATCTCCCCACATCTTCCATATCATTAAATTATTTATATTTTTCTCTCCTTTTTATTTAAAAATTAAAAATTTTACTTAATTTCAATAAATAAAAGTTTCATCGTAAAGTGGAGTAATACTAGAGGCACTCATTCTCAAACCCAATACATCAAAGAAAAAATATAATACAAAAAAAAAAAATGCCAATTGGGAAACACTAAATTAAAAAAAAAATAATAATAATGAGGATATCAAACCAAATATAATATAAAGAAACTAATAGTTATGGATATGCTAACTTAAGAGTAGCAAAATTAAATGAACAAAAAAAACTTCAATGCATATTTAACGCAATAAAATCATCATCAAATTTTGGAAAACAATATGCTGCTTATGGAGAGAGAGAGAGAGAGAGAGAGAGAGAGAGATGGTAAAGAAAAAAAAATCAAATGTCAATTAGTAACTATTAATTGGAAAACAAAGAGGTTGTAAAAAGAAGTAAAAATAAAAAATAAATATGACCAATATGGAGAACATTAAAAACTTTACGGTGCAATAAAATCAACTGTTACATTCACTTAAAAAATTGAATCAATAATCAATTATTATACACAATCATAGCAATATATTTAAACTTAAAACTAATCAAACTCTAATTCATAACTAAAAAGAGATGTTCTCATGTAATAATAGAAATTACATAAGAAAAAAAGTTAGAAATTTTAAAATCCCTTTTTTGAAATTTCATTTAACTTTATATATATATATATATATATATAAATGTAATCTTCATACACAATTACATTTAAAAATCTAATAAACAATGTTACATCTCATTTAACACCTCTGTTATGAAAATCATTAGCCAGTAAATATATGATAATAGTAAAAAACGTTATAAATGAAATTATGGAAAAAAAGTGATAAAACTAATTAGCTACTATCATTGTGAAGTAGTAGTCTATGATTTTACACATCTAAAGAAGTGGAATATATAGAGTTTACTTAAGGTATATGTAAAGATTCACGTTAAAAAAAAGATATGTAAAGGTTTAAAAAATGTATATTCTATAAATAAATAAAAAAGGTATATGTAAAGTTTTTATTAACTTAAAAGAAAATGAAAAATCAATTATTAACAACAACAAGAATAATAATAATAATAATAAGCATGTACTTAAGGTAGGTTCCAAAATTATCCTTAATTTTAAAATTAAATTCTCTTATTTTAAAATTTTAAATTAAAGTGTATTTCAAAATATTAAGTAATGTCTTTTGCTAATTTTTTTTTTCCATTTTCTTTTCCCAATGAGTTATGGAGAGATTTGTCATTTCAAATTTTTTGGTATTTTATAAATTTGTATTTTAATTCTAAAGTTATGAGTAATGTCTTTACTAACCATGGTTAAACATTTATAAACAGATTCTTAAATAAATTTAAAATATTTTGTTATTAATATAAACAAAATGGGAGAGTGTTATTACTTATTACCCCAAATATATATATAATAAGATCACCCTAAAAAAAAATTATCTCGCGCAATGCGCAGGTTTGCGACTAGTATTCATTAAAATTAAACGAAGGGTCAGGAATAAAACACCACCAAATTTACGGTTGAGATTGGAGATTCCAAATCCTTCATCCTACTGTTGACTAATTGAATAAATTGATGTACTTAACCATAATTACCACGCTAAATTTAACATATGCGATACATATACTAAGTTAGTTCATGGACAAGCCTTGAGTACCCAGTCTAGATCCGACGCATTGAGTATTGAGATATAGCAAACAAACACCAAGACAAGGAATTTCATGACATTTGATAGTTCAATCCAATTGCAAGCATATTATGACACAACTTCGGCTAAATACAAAGACACTCATAATCAATTACTGGATAAAGCATACTACTTGGTAAATCACTTGTTTCCCAGAATACCAAGAAAAAAAAAAAGTCTGTCATTCAATAGCTTAGCTATACGTGGCAGAATTTAGATCAATGGAGACTACTTTTTTGTGAGGTCACCTTGCTAAAACCTCTCTTAGCAGACCTTAATATATCACACTCATAACCGACCCAATTATACTACGACAACAAGGTTGCCATTCGTATAGATTCAAATCCAGTCTTCTATGAATGCACAAAGCACATACAGATAAACTACCATATGGTACGTGAGAAACTCCAAAACGAGTTAATCACAAACAGAATTTCTTCTTGGCAAGTTGGGTATCATGAATATCGACCCCAACTCTAGGGGAAGTGTTGAGGAAGACTAACCCAATATAGAAATTTGTCGAAACTTATCAAGAACATTGCAACTGTCAAGCTTGTAGTTCAGAAGAAAAGAAGAAAGAAGACACAGAAGCGGTGTCGTTTTATGCTAAAGATCCAAACTTAGACCCAATCTTTTTGGAATTTTCAGTTTTAGGATCAATAAAAAATTTCAGTTTTCGCTCAAATAATAAATTTTCTGTTTGAAGTTAGTAGGAATAGAATATACACACGCTCAAACTCAAAAAGCTCACAAAGAAAAATAAAGTAGAGAATGAAGAGAAAAAATACTCAAATTTTCTATTTTATTTACCCAAGCAATATTATTCGTAGCAATAAAGAAAAAAATAATATAAAAGTACATAATAAGTTAATAACCCATGGTACAAGAATTTATTTATTTTTATATATAAGTGCCTAAGAATCTAAATGTTGCGACAAGCCATTTCCAAGGGTACAAGTGGATAGGAAAAGGCTCTGGTTGAAATTTGGTTGAAAACAAACTTGTTAGCAGCTTTTGTATAGTGAATTTCCTGCCAATTTACTCTAAGGTGTTCACATGAACCAACAAATATTTGGCTTCCATTGACCGGGAATTTTCCTCCACAACCGCCATTATTGTACGTGCCTCCATAGCCACAACAAGCAACGAGGGGAATCTCAAATCCTGATATTTTCAACCAAACAATTAATAAACTTTGAAATTTTGTTTCATTAATAAAATATTTTAAATGAATAAATAAAAATGATAAATGTTAATAATCATTTAAATCTAAATGATCGATCCTCATTATTAAGGATGATCATCATTAATAATAGGGATAGAACTAGGTTTGGACCAAAGGGCGGTGGCACCCTGGTTTTTTTTTTTTTTAATACATATTGTTAAAAAATAATTATAGTATATAGTTTAGTTTTTATAGAATATAGTAAAAATTTTATGTTAACTTCTTAAAATTTATGCCTGATTCCCTATGAAAAATCAAATTGGCCCAAAGAGACCTCATGAATTAGAAACACCTGGCCCAAATCTATAGACCCCTTAAAAAACAAAGGTTAATTTAATACACAAACTTGAGTAATTAGCATACTATTGAAGGTGTCGGATATGGATCTATGCAGTTAAAACAAATTTCTGCATACAAAAGAAAATATATTGACCAAAAGATATTTTTAAGATATGCAAATTTTGCCTCCAAATATTCACATGTTCAATTATGAATGAATGAAGTCACTAATCCATTTCTTGATACTTCTTTCTTTTTACTAAAAAAGATAAGATAACCTTCAATTATCACCAAAAAAAAAGGGCATAAGATAACCTTTGTGTTGCAATCTCGTCATCACAAGTTGTTTAGTTGACCTAGAGTTATAAATTTTATTCCAAATCACATCTCACATTATTTTTTATTCTCTTCCACATTATAATATGAAAAGCTGAATGGAGATGATAATTCTTCTGATCATGTCACTTATATTTATATAAAAGACCTGGTTGAAATTCCTCACAAGCTTCATTGTGCATCAGAGGACATATGTTGGCATTACCATAGAGGCGAGGGTCATCGTATTGAACAATGCATTAGTTCATTATTTTTATTCATTTTCTAAAACGGATAGTCAATAGCATATAGGAAGTGATTTTCTGATTTCTCCACAATGAACGATTATCCCAAACACAAAATCAATATAAACCATATTATATAAGCAATGTTCCTCACAGATAGACAAGATGGAAAGAGAAGCACAAAAATATTGTTTTCCCAAAGATATATGATGAATCCACTTACATAAGTTTGGAACTATTGTTTTCCCAAAGACATTATAACGATAGATTGGTGTTAAATATGCAAAATTCCTGAGGAGTCTGTGGATTACCTTTTGCTTCCTTGCCCTATAGCTTCAAAATCGTGGAATATGGTTTTCAATTTATTTGGTGTTCAGTGGGTGATGCCACTAAGAGTTTTGGATATGTTATCTTCTTGGCAAGGTCGTTTTGAGCATCACCGGTATAAAAGAATTTGGGAAGCAGTTCCTCATTGCTTAATGTGGTGTTTATAGCAGGAATGCAATGCTAGAAGTTTTGAGGACCGTGAAAAGACCATTCCTGATCTGAAGTTGTTTTTTCAGAATTCCTTATTTCATTGGCTGCCATCTTTGGGTTCCTTTTCCTTCACTTCTCTTTTAGATTTTATTGATCATTGTAATTTACATATATGACTATGATGGTCTCTAGTATACTCCCTGTATACAGCGTTTTTCCTTTTCAATAAAGTATGTTATTTATCAATAAATTAACTAATTTGGAACTAAAAGAAGGCTTTTGAGAATTAATTGGCTAGCTTATGGTCATAGATGGGTGCACGAGAAACATACATTCATGCATCACGAACAAAGGACTAAAGTTTTTATTTCAGTAAATAAGAAGTCACATCAAAGTAGTTCATCAAAATGAGTTTGTTCGATGTGTATCTTGTATAGGTTAAGTGAGATTCAACCACTGAACAAAGAGAGAGAGAGAGAGAGACATGACTTACTCATTGTATATATTTGGGGATTTCACCTTTTCTTAGAAGGGAAAGAGAATACTCAGCAGTGTCAATAAGGTCTTCAATGTTATGCAGGGATGTCTCTTCAGAAGCCAACAGGAAGATAGCACGAACCTCTGCTTTCTTAGCCAATCTTGCTGCAAAAGTGAGTGGAAGCTTTGGGGAGTTGATGCTCCGCAATATCTGGCGATAAAGAGAGAGAACTCGTCCTCTATTCCTTGCCAAATCCTCTGCTGTTGCCCATATGAGACCTTTTTCCATTTCTCTGCACTGGGAAAAATTTACTATGTACTTGCTTTCTAATAAATTGGTGGGGTTGAATTCATCCAATACAAAGAGTAAAATGTTATCATCATTAGATATTTACATTCCTTTAATTTAACGCAGATTATTAGCATCCCTCTTCCGACAGAAAGAACCTTCACATGGCAAAAATAGAAAATTTTAATTGTGTCCTGTTTTGGTTTTTAAGAGACACCCAAAATCACACTAAAGTCTTCATAGATATGGTGATGAAATTAGTAAGGCATAACAGCAGAAGTACTGGCTAGACTACAAGCGTAGCATCAACATTCAAGATATGGAAATGTATCCTTACAAAGTGATCATTCAAACAAAAAAAATATGAACCAGGATTGCCTCAAAGCATACTTGACACACACACAGGTTGAGAGCAAGACGCACCAACTACCCTCCCTCCCTCCAAAATAAAGTAGCTAGTATACATGGCTGAATTCAGCATCATTGACAACCAAACCTTAGATCTACCCCAACCTCACCCACTTTATTGTCATTAGGCTCTGCCCAATTGATAGGTAAGGTTGTCTCCATCTAAAACAAGTGTATGAAACTGAATATTTGCGTGAAACACTTCTTTTTGAGCAAATCTAAGTCAACTAGTACCTGTCTACAAAATCAGTGCTTTGTTTCTGAACTCCATTATCATCAAGCCCATGCAATAAGACATTATAATGTTTAAGGTCCACTTCCAGACAACCTCTCACTGCATCATAGCTGGAATTTTCTATCATCACCAACAGAATCATGCAGTTTACCTCATTTTATCTCCTATTACACATTTCTTCATCCAAGCAGAATTAAAATATTTGTATCATCTCTTTTATTTTTTGGATAAGTAAATTCATTAAAAACCAAAAAGAAAAAAGCACTGCCCAAGTTCACAGACTATACAATAGGGAACAAAAAAAAAATATCAGTTTTTTTTGCAAGAAGCTATAACTAACAAGGACAAATAAATTATCAGTTTTTTTTCTTTTAAAGACGTGGAAGGGCCCTTTGGACCCACACCTGGGGAGTAAACCACTGATAAAAAATTATCAGTGATGAAAAAAGAACAAAATAATCACACCTGTCCACATTAGAAAAAACACAATTACAAACTATATAATGTAGAGCCAACAATCGCTAGAAAAAGAAAAAGAAAAAATACTAATTGTTTAACTGTACATATCAATAAATAAGATAACCCATCACAATTTCTTTTTCATTGACTAAACAAGATTTTCAACTAATGGTAATATAATTCCTTATTTATGATAGTACAGGTGCATGTGGTGATTGCTGAACTATCTGTCAACCAACATCCACATGGTTAACAATACGAACCTGGAGTCAGTAACTCCCACAGTCTAACAGGAAACAGCTATCAAATGGCCAAGAGGCTAATTTTCTACATGGCCACCTGATGAAAATAGTGCACCACAATGAGATAATATTCTCGATTAAAACATTCAAAAGAACATAAACTTCACCTCAATATACACAGCTAATGCAAATTTGAGTTTTTTTGGGGTAAGTTTACACACAACCATGGGAATGGGATACACTCTCTTATGTGGAAATGAGGCACCATTTGAGCTAGAACTCATTGACTTTTCTCTATTTTTTTCTCAATTAGATTGAACCAAAAAAATTGCACAGCCAAAAAATCATGAACAAAGTATTCATAATCGCCAACTCTGACAATTTCTCAAGACATCATGAGTAAAATGAGCAATAAATTCCTCATAACAAATAAAATGCAATTTGAACAATAAGATTCTAAAAACATGTACACACTTAAAATGCCTCATTGAAGACGTTCATATACAACAACAACAAGCCTCATTGAAGACATTCATATACATGTTAAAATTTAGCTCATCCCACAAGCATTCTTTGTAAAATGTATAATTATTAAAATCTTCCACAATGTCATAACAAGATACTTACAAGTAGCTCTCCTATTTCCTTACAAAACAATGAGTTTGAAAATAACTATTGCTGTTTTAAGGAAATCCCAATTAAGCAAATTCTACTTACCAGTTACCTCACAAGGCCAACCAAGTCCAACTCGAGTGCGCCAAGCGATGCCAACTTGAACCTAATGAACAATAGCACAACCCTATCAAAATGACACAAGACTAAAACTAGCTCTACTGATGGGAAATTAAATCAATAGAAAAATAGAAACACATCTATTCATAAGTATATGATATAAATGCTTACTTATATGTGCTTAACCCTTCAAACCCATTAAGACAGCCCCGAAAAAGATCCAAAGCAGTACTCAGACTCCACTTTTAGTCCATCAAAAACCTCTTTCTTAACTACATGATTACCCTAGATGACATTAAAACCCAATTTTTTAAATATTAAGTTAAACGATCTTTAAGCTTCCAAAATGAGCTCCCATCAAACCCCTCTAACCCAGCCCTAAAGACCACCCAAATAAAGTCTCAGAATGTGTTTTAGGAGTTCAAATACAGTTTCTATGGCTTATTTTGATTTTACAAAATTGCTTTACCAATATTGCACTAAACACAAGACCTTTCTAAGCCTAAAACCCGATTCTTACAAACTCCAAATAAATATAATTTTAAAATTACCAAACTTCTCACTAAACATCATTTTATACTCCACAAATAAGTTCTAGATACTGTTTTTGAATTCCCAAGCTTTCATCTTGAACACACTAATTTTTCGATATCTTAGAGACCCATTTTGAGAATTGTTGGCCAGCTTTAAAAGGGTTTTTTATATCATAATGAAAAAAATTCGAAAGTTACTCATATCCCAACTAAAAAGCTTCTACGGCCAAAATGTATGTCTAAAACTATGGACTTTTGGTTTCAACAATCTCATGGAAGGCTTAAAATCCTTATTTCCCAGACACATTACAACAACATAATTAAAAAAAAAACAAAAACAAAAACAAAAACAAAAACAAAATGAGCTCTAGTTTTTTCTAGTTTTCTCAACACCAATCCAAGCAATCTAAACAGAAATTTGGTATATTTTTATTTTGAACCCACTAAACTTTTTAACTAATCCAAACACTTCATAATCAACTCATAATAATCATAATCAAACCATTCTCCTTTTCTATGATTAATTTGTTAGAAATATGGATCTTACCTTAAAATTTATTGGTTGGCCGAAAGTCGTAGGATCTTTTCTTCCCAAGGTTGTGTTTTTTTTTTCTCACCACTTGCGATAGGAATGAGTGAAGAGGAAAGGATGTGTGTGTTTTTTAAGAAGTGCTTGGGTTTTACTAGTCGCCCTTATCGAAAGCTTTTTAGCCCAAGTCTTATAACAAGGACATTGGACTCCTAATAAGATGTACAGTATTTCTGAAAATCCTTGTACAGCTCCAACATAGAGTACACTATCAGAATTTTACCATTGAATGGAAAAAAGAAAAAGAAAAAAGAGAGAATTAGAGCAAGAGATACCTTGGAAGTTATGATGGCAGGAAGGCACAAATGGAACACTTGCATTGAACCAGAATGCCAATGGTGTTGCTGTTTTCTGTAAGCTTCATAAGACTCCGGAAGTTCACAAAGGACCTAAAAATGAGCTTTTAAAATTTGAGGCATCATCAAATTTGTAAAATGAAAGGGAGAAAAAGCTTTGACTTAAAAAGGAATATTGAATGTGTTACAGTGGGAAACATGAATACTTATGAAATCCCAAAGTAATCATGAATTTATGTCTTTAGAAATTTTTACTTTCTCAGCTATAAAAACCTCCACATTCCTAATTGTCATCGTGATTGCAGGATCACCAAAAGGTAATGGAAATTATGTGCTTAGCTTGAATTGTAGAGAAGTACAGAACTGTATAAACCGGGGTTACCTTCACATCATCAAGGAAGATGAATTTCCAACCATTGAGATGGGCACATACGGCTATATCCATATCCTCCGCAGTTGTCTGCTCAAGCCATCCTCCAGATTCCTCTAGTGCTTTGATTCTCCAAACTCCAGCAGTACCATTGAAGCCAAAGAAATTAAGGTAGACGCCATTAACCTGCTGCTCCACCTCAAAGTGGAAGCACATATTAACGTTTTGGAGGCGTGTCAACAAGTTTTCATCCTTGTTAAAAAAGGCCCACCTAGCCTGAACCAAACCCAGCTCAGGAGTATACTGCAAACAAGTGATAGAAACAAATTAGTCCCATGGAAAAATAAATTGGCTAAAAACTAGCAAGAGTGAGCTAAATGAGTTTCAGATACCTTAAAACGTGGAACTGTCTGCTTAAGGAAATCCGGATTTGGTTGAAAATCAGAATCAAAGATTGCAACAAATTCATAATCCTTCACATAATCACAATTCATTGCAGACTTGAGTTTTCCTGCTTTGTAACCCGTTCTAACCAATCAATGCCTGTAGATAATGTTGACACCCTTTTGGCTACACTTGGAGACCTCTCCCTTAATTAGCCACTGTGTGTTCTCATCATCAGAGTCATCCAGAACTTGGATCAGAATTCTGTCTTTAGGCCAATCAAGTTGGCAGACTGCTGAAATAGATTGTTCATATATCTAAAGGTGTTGATAACAAAGTCATTATCACTAACATTGTGAATAGCCTGTGGAAATTAGTACAGCAGTTTTTATAACTTCATACCATTTTCTACTATTAATGATGATTCGGTCAAACAGAAGGGTACCAAAATGTAACCTATTGAACTAAAAACAAGTTGATATAATTGAAAAACAATACATGTCACAAGTAGGTCATACAGAACACAAATCAGGAAGCATTGAGACACTTACTTCTCTCTCATTACACATAGGAATTTGAACAAGAACCATAGGATAATTGCATCCCAAACCTTCCAAATCGTCTGAAGTAACCTAAACACTGCAACATTCTGCAGTCTGGACTATGAAGAGAGTAATACAAGAGCTAGAGAGAAATTTAATTGGAGGCACAATATAATCAGCACGAATCTTCAACCACCCAGCATAGATCATGTTAAACCATCCTCGTATCTCCGAAGTTTGTGGGATATGCAAATTTTGGTTCTGGAAATAATGCCAACCTTTCAAGTGGTCAACCACTTCAACTGCCAGAAATGTCAAGGCCATCACTAAGAATGCTAGAATATCAATTTCTCATTCTCCATTGTAACTCCTTGGCCAAATATCAATTTATTCTTAATGACACCAAGCGATGTCCAAAGACCATTTCCGAGCCACACAATGGAACTGACAGCTCGATGTGCCTTTAGAAGCAAAATCCATGTCAATTGTTTTGCATTCTTTCCCCTATCCTTATCAACCAGTTGGAATGCAGCCTCAGAACCGTTCATATCTAGTACAGAGTAATTGTGGTTCTCCATGGCTACTACTTACTACTACTGGATTACCCTTCCTTTTACACTTTTTTGGCTAACTAACTACAAAAATCTATTAATGGAGCCATATTTACCTCTCAAGTGTACAGAATTCAGACACAAGCGCACAAACAACTCCATTAAAACAAAGCACACAAAGTCCATCATACAAGAACCAATCCCTTAAAACCTTAATATTTTTAACAATTCTACAAAAATTAGATCCAATATTGAGAAACTCAAGTACACAGTTCCCAGCCTAACCACAAAGAAACAGAATTTCCATTCAAATTTAGGAGAAAATTAGAAGAAATACTGTTTACATAAAAGAGAAGAGTAGTCTTATAATATTAGAATAATCAAACTATTTATACAGAAGAACTAGAGAAAAAGTAAAACTAGCATGTATAAATATAGCAAGGCTGGCTTCAGGTTTCAGGTTTCAGGTTTCAGGCTTCAGGCTTCAGGCTTCATCATATGCACTTCTTCCAAAATCGGTGTGTTCCCCATGCTTTTGCATTCATTTCTTCTTCACTTATGTTTCTTGTTTCTGGAACCAAAATGTTAATGAAGGCTTCCATCGCTAGAGCAAGTATGGCAAAAAGAAGAACAATATATTCCTTGTAGGCGCATCCAACGGGCACTGACATGTAGGCCATTAAACTCACGAGTAACATGGAAATTGTCAATGTCAAAACAGATCCCATACTCTTAGCTCTCTGAGGTAAAGGAATACTAAGCCATCCTAGGGGTCCACTGATCACAGAATATGCACCCACATAGAAAAACATGTAAACAGAGATGGCAACAGCAACATCCACTTCGAAGTACACCACACTATAGTCATTCAATCTCAGTAGACCAAATATCATAAATAATGTGAAGGCCATCACAGATGCAGAAGATCGCAACACTACCCGTCTTTTGTATCGACCAAATAACTTAGCTCCCAAAATTACCATAATGAAATTTGTGTACCCAACTGCCATGGATGAAATATAAGAAGTAGAGGTAGACACACCAACAGATGTTAAAAATACTGGGGCGAAGAAGTTTATGGCAAATATTCCCGTCATTTGCATGAAAACCTCTCGTACACATGCAATAAGTAGATATGGCATATACTCGAATCTAAAGGATTGAGACAAGGAATCATAAACTCCCTCACCCTCTGCTACCAATTTGTCAAATTCAGCAACTATTACTCTACCTCTAGTCCTTTCAAAAGCATTTTTAGCTCTTTCCATGTCTTTCATCTCAATAAAATATTGTGGACTCTCAGGAACTGTAGCACATAGCCTCAAGGATGCAAGAGCTAAGGCTCCTGAAAGACCAAAAGACCACCTCCACCCTGACTCAGTGTCTGCCAATAAATAGTTTACGGTTGATGCCACAACGAATCCGCCAAAGTTAAAACCATAGTCAAATTTAGTAGCTAAGGACTCTGCATACTTAGCTGGAGCAGATTCTGAAATATAGACAGGAAGAACCTACAATAGAATGCAATAGTTTACATACATCACGTTAACATTCATGAAAAAATCATTTTCTTATAATCATACACAAACATCATATAAGTTAATTTTTAAAATTCTAAAATAAAATGTAGTACCTGTAGAATACATCCTACTCCAAGACCACAGATGATTCGACCAATAAATAGGGTAGGAAGGTTCTTTACTAATGAGAATATGGATCCCACCAACACGAGTCCAAAGCCAATAGCAACCAATAGCTTTCTACCATATAGCTTTGAACATACAAATGCAGGGAGGATTGACATTGCAGCAGCAAGGTAAAGGCATGCAACCAAACTATCAAGTTTATTGTCATAAAATGAACAATAGTTGGTTGTCTTTGTAAATTCCATTTCTTGGTAAACACCAAAAAGTGTGAGTGATTCCTTCGTGTTGACAGCACCTAGAATCAAAATAGCAAATATTAAACCCATATTCAAACATATATATGTATATATATATATTTCTTTTCTTTTAGTGTAAAACATTTTGCTTAACATTATATTCCAATATTTAGTGAAATTAGGAAATGCAAGTCAAATAGTTTAGTAAAAAGCAAACAACCACACATGAGTGGACAAAATATGACTTATGCTTTGTGAAAGTCATTTTCTGCCTCAGTAATGTTGCATAAGAAATAAAAAAAATAAAAAGGCAGGTTTTTGCTTCTATCTAGCATCCGTTTTTTTAGTCATGGTTAATAGTGGTGCTACACTGTGTTGATTTTCTTAGGCAGCAGCTTGTTCTAAGGTTATAACTTTGATATTTAACTACCCTACATGATGTAATTAACTCAAATGTTAAAGATGCTTGTGTAAAGACTTTAAGTGAGACAAAGAAGATTAAAGCCATAGATTATACCCAAGAGTCAGAAGTGATTAAAACCCTAACAAAACAGCAAAAACCAACTCAGTGTCGGTTTGTTGCAAAACAAGACTTAAAAACCTACTAATTCTAGCACTACTTATGAGAATTATAAACAACGGTCTAGGAAAAGCCTAGGAGAAGATAGAGCTAGGAGAACTTGGAAAATACAACTACTGATTGGAGAATGAAGTTTCAAGAAAGAAGAATCACATATACATTAAGATGGAAAACTTTTCTTCTATGCAGTGGTAGAGCAAGAAATATTTTTGGCAGGGCCAAATTATGTATAACAAAATCTTAAGAGAAAAAATATATTTTATTTCATTAATTAAATTTGGCTCAATACAGTTGTGACATAGGTTTTCTATTGGTACTTAGTTTTGAATTGACAAGTTTCATAGTTGAAAATTATATTTTGTAGTCGTTGATACAAAACGAGTAAACTAGTGCATTTTGGCCTCTCAACAGGATTCACTACCTAAAGTTTCAATATTTAGACAAATGATTGAGTAGTAGTTTCTTAATCTTAAATGCTGTTATCATAAAGCAATGTCTCCTATAATTAAGAAAATAACTCAAGCATCTTGTTAAAGCTGCAAGTCCAACGCAGCAACAGAGTAGAGGGCGCATGGCATGCACCAGTCATCAGGACAAGCTGCAATCAAGTGCAGCACAGAGTGCACTACATCATCAGTAACAACCTTACCTGAAAATGTGGAAATAATTATTTTTCTGTTTTAGCTTTAACTTGTATATAAGATAGGATTAGAAGAAAATTGTAATCAATTCATTCATTATCAATAAAGCTCAGTTTCTATTTAGAGAGAGAGTACATCTTTTACACATCTCAAAACTTTATCAACCAATTATATAATATATTGGGATTTGCTAACATTTAAAACTTTTCTGTGACGAAGTTCTTGGCTTTGTAAGTTGGCTCTCCTAACTTCCTTCACTGTAGTAGTAGGTTTCCTTCTGTACAAATTGGTTCTCCTTGTAGTAAATTAATTGATTCAAGGCAAGGTTTCTTTGTGGGGTTTGAAAAACACTCGTGTCTGTTGTATTATGTTCCCATCTGCGGAAATCTGTTCTCCGTGTGGTTAATTTCTTTGTGGGGTTTGAAAAACACTTGTGATTGTAGTATTTGGTTCCCCTCTGTGTTATTAGTTTACCATGTAGTTAACTATTTGATTTAAGGTTTAGGTTTTCTTTGTGGGGTACTCTTGTGTTTGTCAATTTTGCTCTCCTAGTTGTTAATTTTGTTTCAAGGATTGGGGTTTGGGATTTACTTATTATATAGGCTATGGATGATCTTGCTAGTAAGTGGAAAAAGCTTTCTCTTTCTCATAGGGAGGGTAAGAGTGTGGTTATTTCTAGAAACAAACACAATCAAGAGTTTCTTGTTGTGGCAAAATTTCTTACTAAAAGAAATGTGATGCTGTGGCAAAAACATTCAGGCCTTTATGGCGTACCACTCAGAATCTTAACATTAGAGATGCTGGTGATAATTATCTCTTGTTTGCTTTTGAACTTGAGTTGGATGTGGATAAGGTTTTGATGGGAGTTCCATGGTCTTAAGACAGACATCTTGCTACATTCCAGCGCTATGTGGAAAAAGCTCTATGAAAGATTTGGAATTCACTATGTCACTTTTCTGGGTTCAATTTCATGGTCTGCCATTTGGTCTTTTAACTCCTAATGTTGCCTTTTAAATTGGCGAAACTCTTAAGGAAATCCAGCAAATAAGCAATCAGTTTGAGATGATTGGAGGGAATTTCTTGATTGTTAGAGTGGCTATTGATATTTCCCAACCATTGTGTTATGGAAGGAGACTTTCTTTTGATGATGATTCAGAGGAATGGATTTCTTCTTGGTATGAATGCCTTCCTAATATTTGCTATTGCTGTGGAAGGCTTACTAATGATGATAAGGATTGTGTTCTCTGGCTGCAAAGCAAAGGTACTTTGAAATTGGAAGATCAGCAATTTGGACATTGGCTTCGAGCAAACCAGTTTAATCCCTCTCGTAAGTCTGTAGTGGAGGTTGCAGGTTTTGGCGGAGATTGTTTTCGAAGTTCTCTAATTTCTTCAGTAAATGACAAATCTATGGGTAGCCTGACTGAACCGGGAGTGGCTGAGAATATGAAAGTTGGGGGTAGTGAGTCTGCTTTGTTGAGGTTGGCTGAAAATTCTCCGGTGGAAATTATTGTTGATGCTGAACGGTTTACTGTGCAAACTTGGGAAGTTTCTGAAAAATCTAACTGTGGAAAAACTGTTACGGATTTTGAGGAGACTTTAAAGGATATAGATAAAAGCCTTTCTGTGGATAAGGGGTTTTTGAAAACTGATGGCATTTTTTTAGGAGATAATCCAGCCACTGGAAAAATGGAAAAACCGTATCTTTTGAATGACGAAGAGTTGGTGCAAGGTGCTCGGACTGGGGAAGAGTTTGTAACTACTAAAGCATTGAAAAAGCTAGATAAGAATAAGGATAAGTCTATTGCAAAAAATAAGGGAATTTCTGATTTATCAGTCTCATCTTTGAAGAAGGGTTGTACGAGTAAGAGAGGAAATCATAGCTGGACTAGGATTCATTCAAAGTCTTCACGTGTTGGGACTGGAGTCAAGCTGGTGGATGCAGAACTTAATAGAAAAAACTCTGGTGAGTTTCAAACTGCAGAACAAGAGAAAAAAAAAAAAAAAAAAAAAAAAAAAATCGAAGAGGAGACTTCTAAATTGAGTGCACTTTTGGCTACTCATCTTGGATCGGCAGCGGTTGCTAAGCAACTCTGCTGGGAACAATAAGTCTTCTAAGTTGGAACTATCGAGGGCTTGGGAACAATCTTACAGTTAATACCTTGAAAGAGGTGATTATGATAGAAGATCCCAACATTGTTTTCTTAATGGAAACAAAATCTGATAGAGATTGGATGGAGAAAGTTCAAGATAGATGTGGGTTTAAACAAGGTTTGATTGTTCCTAGTGTAGAAAACAGTGGAGGTTTGGCTCTCTTTTGGAAGAATGAACTTCAAGTTAATGTTATTAAATATTCTCTATCGAATATTGATGTTGAGGTCAATAGTGGAGATGCTATTGGTTGGTGGCACCTTACAGGGTTTTATTTGAATCCTGACACTGCTTGTAGAGAAGAATCTTGGTCTCGTTTGAAATATCTTAGTAGTATTTCACAGTTGCCTTGGTTGGTTATTGGAGTTTTTAATAAACTTACTGGATTATCAGAAAAGGAGGGGGGAGCTACTAGTCTGGCTCAACAAATGCAGCATTTTGTAGATACATTGAGTTGATGTGGCCTTTGTGAGCTAGGATTTTCTGGTCCTAAGTTTACATGGCTATATCAACAAGCAAATGGTACTCAAATAAGAGAAAGGTTGGATAGGGCAGTTGCTACTTGTGATTGGTGTATTAAATTTGCTCAAGCTAAACTTTTTCACAGAACTTCATCGACTTCAGATCATAGTCCTTTAGTTTTACAAATTTTCAGCAAGAAACAGAGGAAGGAGCAACGAAAATTATTTCATTTTGAAGCTATGTGGTTAGAAGAGAATACCTATGAAGAAGTGGTGATTTCGGCTTGGGAGGAGGGCTTATTGCTGGATTCGGAATTTCCAATTCTCCAATGCATGGAACACTGTCGCACAAAGCTTGATATTTGGAATAGAAAAGTTTTTGGCCATGTAGGAAATAACATTACCAGGTTGCATAAAAATTTAGAATGGCTGGAGATACAAGTGGCTACTCCACAGAATATTGCTTCAATGAGGGAGACTCCGCTTGAATTAAACTGTTGGCTTGATAAAGAAATTTTGATGTGGAAGCAGCGGTCAGGATTGAATTGGTTTTGAGAAGGTGATAGAAATATTGGGTATTTTAATTCAAAAGCTTCGAACTGGTTGCAGAAAATTATATTGAAGGTTTGTTGGATCAGAATGGTTGTTGGCAAGATGAAGAAAAAGAGATTGATAAAATTGTACTTGATTATTTTTCTGACTTGTTCAAGTCTTCATGCCCCTTGGATTTTTCAGAATTACTAGAAGCGATTGACCCAAAAGTTACTCATGCAATGAACTCTATGCTGACAGGTGAATTTCAAGAGGTGAATTTCAAAAGGTGAATTTCAAGAGGTGGAGGTTTATAAAGTTCTCAAGCAGATGTATCCTCTTAAGTCTCCTAGCCCTAATGGTATGCCTCCTTTGTTTTTTCAACATTTTTGGCCTGCTATTGGGAATGTTGTGACTAAAACAGTTTTGGATTTCCTTAATCTTGGGATTATTCCTCCTAAGTTTAATGAAACCTATATTATCTTAGTTCCAAAGATAAAGGACCCAGAATTTCGCCCTATTAGTTTGTCTAATGTGATTTACAAGTTAGCCTAAAAAAATCTTGCTAATAGACTCAAAAAGGTTCCGCCAAAAAGTTTAGGTGATTCACAGAGTGCTTTTTTGCACGGAAGATTAATTACAGATAATGTTTTGGTGGCTTTTGAGACTATGCATCACATTAACCAAAAGAGGAGGGAAATTTGGGGAAATGGCATTGAAGTTGGATATGAGTAAAGCTTATGATAGGGTTGAATGGATTTGCTTGGAAAAAATTATGGAAAAATTGGGCTTTAATTCTAGTGGGAGACAACTGATGATGTAGTGTATTTCCTTTATTTCTTATGCTATTAGAATTAATGGGTTCCCCTGTGGTAATATCATCCCTTCTAGGGGGCTTCACCAAGGGGATCCATTGGCTTCATATTTATTTTTAATATGTGCTGAAGGCTTATCTGCTTTAATTAAAAGATCTGTTCACTGTGGTTCTATGGAGGGTGTAGTTGTTTGCCGTGGTGCTGCTATTATTTCTTATCTATTTTTTTGCAGATGACAGCCTTATTTTTTGTAAGGCTAACATGAATGATTGTACTGAACTTTAATGAATTCTAAAGGTGTATGAGGATGCTTCTGGTCAGCAGTTGAATAGAGCAATTTTTTTTTTTGTTCTTTAGCAGTAATACTGACAGTGAGATTCGAGAGGAAATTAAAACAAGATTTGGGGCTGAGATTATTAATCAATATGAAAAATATCTTGGACTTCCTTCTTTGGTGGGCAGAAACAGGAAAAACACTTTTAATGCAGTGAAAGAGAAGTTGGCAAAAAAATTGGCTGATTGGAAAGAAAAGTTATTGTCAAAGGCTGGCAAAGAGATTTTGATTAAGGCTGTAGCACAAGCTACTCCAACTTATACAATGAGTTGTTTTAAAATTCCTAATTACCTATGTGATGAATTGACTAGCATGACATGTAACTTTTGGTGAGGTCAAAAACAGGATGAGAAGAAAATGGCTTGGTTAAGTTGGGAGAAACTGTGTGCCTAAATCTTGTGGAGGGATGGGGTTTAAATTGTTAAAACCTTTTGATTTGGCCTTACTAGCTAAATAAGGTTGGAGGTTACAGATGGCTCCTAATTCTTTGGTTTATAGAGTTTTTAAGGCAAAATATTTCAAGAATTGTAATTTCATTCATGCCACTTTGGGGAACAATCCATCCTACAGTTGGAGAAGTATTTTAACAGGTTAGGAAGTTGTAAGGAAAGCAATCAGATGGCGTGTGGGAAATGAGAGGAGTATCTGGATTTGGGAGGACCAGTGGCTGCCAAACTCTCCTTCTTATAAGGTGATTTCTCCAATAAATTTTTCTTCGCAGGTACCTTTGGTTAGTGGCCTTATTGATGTAGAAAATAAGTGCTAGAACTTGGGTTTGATTATAAGTATTTTCCTCCCTTTTGAAGCTGAGAGAATTGAATGGATTCCACTGAGCAACCGGTTAACTGATAACAAGCAGATTTGGGGTGAGACTTCCAATGGTTTTTTTTTTTTTTTACAGTTAGAAGTGCATATAAAATTGCTATGGATCATATTAGCAATGACCAGGCTGGTTCTACTTCTGATGGGGGAAGTATGCATTTATTTTGGAGGAAGCTTTGGAAGATCAATGTCCCTCATAAGATAAGACACTTTGCTTGGAAAGCTGCATGGAATATTCTTCCAACAAAAGCAAATTTGATTCATCATCATGTTCTCTTAGATGATACATGTGAAGAGTATGGTTTGAAATCTGAGTGATTGGTCCATTTTTTCTGGGAATGTCCTAAGGCGAAAGAACTTTGGGCGTTAATTGATCAGTTTCGATCTTTAAACAATATGCATTTTCAGAACTTTGTGGATTTTCTTTGGTATTTGTGAATGGAGGCAAAGTGGTCTAGTGAGTACGTGGTTCTGTCAGTTTCTATTGTCTGGACTCTTTGGACAAATTGGAATGATGTTATCCATGGTGGGAAAAGGAAAAATGGCAAGCAATTTTTACATTGGTGTCAGCAGTATTTGAGTGAATATTGGGCTGCGGTGGAGGTTCCAGTGAAGGATTATCAAGTTTTAGAGTCTAAATGGCTTCATCCAATTGAACCTTCATATAAGGTTAATGTGGATGGGGCTGTATTTGAGAGTCAAAAAGAAGTTGGTGTGGGGGTTGTAATTAGAGATCATGAAGGGAATTTTATTGCAGGGTTGAGCAAGAAGCTTCGGTTTCCTCTAGGTGCTGTCGAGATTGAAGCAAAAGCCTTTGAAACTAGGATGATATTTGCTGGAGATATTGGGATTCAAGATTTTGTATTGGAAGGAGATTCACTGATCTTGGTTCGGGCTCTTTGTGATACTTCACCAGCTCTGGCTTCTATTGCTCATGTGATTTATGGAGTTAGAGCGGCTTCCTATGAGTTCCGTAACGTCAAATTTTCTCATGTTCGTAGGAAGGGCAATGTTCCTACTCATATTCTAGCTAAACAAGCATTATGTTTTGATGACTTTTCTGTTTGGATTGAAAAGAGTCCTTGTTCTATAGAATAAGCTCTTCTCTATGATGTATCTGTTACGTTTTCTTAATAAAGTTGTTTGTAAGTTTTATAAAAAAAAAAATTATATATTATATTCTTATGAAAACAAATATAAATTTTATATTGTATATTATATTATAAACATTATATATTAAATATTTCAAGAATCAAGAGTATTATATATTGCATCTTATAAACATAGAGTGATAAATAAAACACATCATATTATATCCACAACACAAATATACGAGCCATTCATTCAAATATATATTTTTTTATCCAAAAAAACACCAACCATTTATTCAGCAGTAACTTTTTGGCTCAACGCCCAACCATTCATCTATATCTATATATTACTAAAAGCTGAAGCGTAGCATTTATTGTTGCTACGCTCCAGTTAAGCCACATCAGCACCACGTCATCATTTATTTTCTTTTTTTCTTTTTTATTTTTAGATTTACCGGTTGACATTTATCGAGCATCTCCTTAAATTTGGATGTTACTCTTATCTTCAACTTTATCATGTGTCCCTCCATTAACCAAGACTCTTCAAATGCGGCTATTATATGGAATTTCTCACATCCTTTATTTGTTGTAACTTCTTCCATTTATTGGGTATATGACAATTCTATATATATATATATATATATATATAGACACACACACATACACACACAAATTTCAGCCAAGTGGTTACATAAATTTCAGCCACGTTAACATTTAAAAACACCAAACATTGTCACTTTTCAGGATTTTACGTTTTTAACTAACCGTTTAATTCAATACTTTTTAAATACACCTTTTAAGAATTAACTATAAATAGGTGCCTTTTCGTTTGGTTGTTGATGTGAAACGTTTTGATTTCTAAATTCTACAAATAATATCACACGACTAAAAAAAAAAACGCAAACTAACGCAACATTTTGCCTGGCTCTGGATAGTTTTAATTTTTACAGGTTTCATAGAAGTTCTTCTTTCCCAAAAAAAAAAAAAAAAACACAGACTTCTCTCCTCCCTATCTTTGTATGTACTTCTCCTTTTCTTCGCCTCCCGCTGTACTTTATTTCCTACAATAATAATTTTGAGACTTTAACTTCATAAAAGTTTTGCTTATTTTGCAGAAATCCTCAGAATCAAGCAAATTGTCAAAGCAAGCCCAAAAACCAAAGGTCAGATCCCTTATCTCATTCTATAATTTAGTAATCTAATTTTACCTATCTTAAACCCAAACCAATAGATGCAATGAATGGATAGAACTGCTTTTAGCCTTCTTACCCTTCTGATTCTTTGAATGACGCAACAGGTTTTTCTAATTCATCTTTCACACACGCATGTGAAGGATATGAGAGAGTAAGCGGTTGACGAGGAAAACAAAGAGTCAAAGTCGAAGTTTCCATTCTTTCTAAACTTTGAAGTCCTTAGTCTCCACTCCACTCTCTTCCTCAACAACGATATTGCTCAAAACACCAACTCCTTCAAGATTGTCACTCTCTTTCTCTCTCTCCGACTAAATCCATTTTAGTACGAATGGCATTAGAAATCTGTGAACCGTTTTAACTTTTATTTAGTTTTACTAATTCGTGAATGTGTGAATTGCTTTTAGTTTGAGTTTTGTTGGTTTCAAAAGCAAATTTGGATTATAAGAGTCTATTATAAACCTAAGAATTTTTTAAATTGACTGGGTTTGTTAGTTCGTTTACTCATTAATTTTTTAATGTAATTCCTTACTATGATTTCGTAGCCGATAAAGCACATCTCAAGGTCCCTAAAAATTGAAACTTCTATTGCAATTCTTGTGAATTAAATCTGAGTTTTTGGAAAAAAAGTTTGATTTCTTGATTGAATATTACTTAGTATTGGATTTGCATTTAAAATTTTTGTATTGTAGTTATTTTTATAGGTTGGTAGAATGGAAGGCAAGTCTGCAAAACCGAAATTAGAGCTGTTACAAAGGGGACTGCACCTTTGGATTTCACAAAGCATGGGTATGTGCCATTTAATATGCAGATTCTCTTTGGTTTCTTTTATTTTTCTTTTTGTTCGTTAGCACACCATGAAGCTTAAATATAATTCAAATTATTGATATTGAACCGTACTTTTATTTTGTTGTTTTGTTGTGATTGTTTAATACCTAGAACATGCTGCTTCTTTTTTTACTGCTATCCCATTTGGTTATACATGTTGAACATCTGATATCTATGTTTAGAATATATCATATAGATACATATCAGTGGAGATAAAAGATGATATCATATCCTTTTTATGTTTTGCTGATACAATGCATGCATATTCTTCAAAAAATTAGGTTCCACTCTCTTTTCAAGCCATGACCTACCAGTTTAAAGCTTTTGTTGTGAATTATGGTGATTAACTCAGGTGAGCAACAATGAAATGAAGACATTATGGTTGTTGATTGTAACATCTATTTATTTTCCTTTTCAAGTGTTATGGAAACTAAGATTTATTTTTGCCAATGAAGCTTACAATTGTTTACCATAAACAGTCCATCTTGGCAAAGATAATAAATTCCAAGTAATAAGGTCTAGCTTTGATTGCTATTGGACTCACATTGAAATTCTCTCAACCTGTTCTTTTTAATTATGTGGAATCACAAAAACAATAGAGCTTATACATTTATTGTTTAATCTATTGAGTTTTTTGTTTGCTTTTTGGTCAGAACTTAGTTTACTTTTGCCTTTTCTAAATGCATCAATATATGCATGACTTCCGGAATCTTTATTGCTTTATCCTAGAATTTGTTCTAGGTTATGGAGCCTAGATATGACTTTTTATTTCTATATTGCATTTTGATTTACTAGATATGCCTGTTGTTGGGAAAAAACTTTTTGAAAAGGTATAAACAGAGAGAAATTCCCGTGTCATCGATGATGGAACTTATTTAGCAATTGATATTTTTTGAAGGTAAAGATTGCAATATCTATGTTATTTAGCCACAAAAAAGAAAAGAAAAAAAGAAAAAAGAAAAGATTATAATATCTATGATTTGAATTTATAAAAAACATGTGGCTACTCATTCCATCATTGGTACTTTATTCTTAGTCTTTTTACATTCATAAATGTGGTGTTTACAAATTATTTGATTCCAAAAAAACTTGTCACTAACAAACATTTAATAAGTAGTAGTTAATGACCGTTAGCTTATTTGGTTATTTGCTTATGTACAACTTTGAACAATTTTTAAGACTCTCACTTACAAATGTACTTCTGTCAACTTTCAACAAATAAAATTTTCTTAATTAAATTCATTAAAACCAGTGTTCAAATTTTCTTTATATGTTTGTATGGTGTTTTCTATCAGAAGGCGGCTTGGGTTTTGAAAAAGGTTTTCAAATTGGTTTTTAGTGAATGAATAGTTTTTGTATTACTAAAATAATTTAATTTTCTATTTAATTATAGATTTTTTTTGGGAGGTTTGTTCAATGAATTGTATTTCTTCCTAATGTATCATATAATATTATATATTGTGGTATATGTTATATACTCAATAGCTTCCCCGTGCATCGCACGGGTTAGTGACTAGTTATTAATTAATAGTTAGCCCTATTCATTTAACCAAAGCACTCATTCTTCTGTAACTCAAAAATATACAGTATAGGAGAGAGAGAGAGAGAGAGAGAGAGAGAGAGAGAATGTCACAGACTCATATACCTATACAACAAAAAAGACTAGAGGTATGATTAAGAATATAAACCATGTTTGGGAATTACCAATCATAAATCCCAAAACTCAGGTTTGAAAGCCAAGATTCATTCACGATGAATATGTTGATGATGACATAGGCACATAGCAATAGAAAAAATTAGGATCCAAAACCTTAACAAAGATCCTAACCCACTTGAAAAAGAAACTATCTATGAAAACTTAGAAAGAACAAGATCCTCCAAATATTTTATGATGAAGAAGAAATCTGAGACTCAATAAGATAATGAGAACCTAATACTATATAGACAAGCCAAGTTTAGATAAGAATTGAGAGAACTCCTAAGCTCCACAATGAATTAGTGTTTACATATTTATTTATTTATTGAGGCTGATAGCTAGCAACTTCAAGATAAAATGTTGATTTTTTAAAATATTGATAATATGGCACTAGCTTATATGTATATATGTATATATATAACCATATTATTAAAACATACCTCCAATTTGTAGACAATATCCAGCTACCATCCCTCCCATAATTGAAATTGCAAACAGCTGGCACTTGATCAAGCATTGTGACCTATTCATAAAAATATAAATGAGATTGTTTTTATATTTTATTTTTAAATATCATTCGTATGAGTGCATGGTTTCTCTACAATATTAGTAATTGCACTTGTACGGAAAATAGGTATTACATATATATAAAAGAACAAAATGATTTTGTGATAATACCTATCATAGACAAACAATAATGGCCTGGATCTTCTCAGAAAAATAAATAATGGCCTGGATGTAGCCGGTGGGGCACTATCCTATAAATAACAATGAAGTTAGAGAAAAAATAAAATTATATAAACATAACTTGAGTGTATATATTTAATAGGGAATTTATACTACATGCACACGAAAAAGTGAAAAACTCAATTACATAAGATAATTATCATAAGTTTAGAGGTCATGATACCTGTGATTGGGTGCTATCACCATCATGAGGGACCAGATTAATTTCAGAATCACCCTATACAAAACAATTTATTTAAGTAAGCATAAAGGGTGGTAAACTAAACTATCACAAGATTTAACCTTCAAAATATGTTGAACTTATGTACTCTAATGTTGGGATTTTCTTTCTTCGGCTTGCTTTTAGAATAATTTCAAATCTTTGTGATCCATGTATCTTTAAGTTGATGAGTCAAATTTTGTTCTTGTTTGTGTTGTTTAAATTTCGTGTACATGATTCATGAATAAAAATATGACTTGAAAATTTACTAAATTGTGAGAATATAATTAATATGATTTTATTTTCTTTTTACAGTTTGATCTTAAAAGTTGAGCTGGTTTAAGATATAAATAAATAAATAAATAAATAAATAAATAAATAAATATATATATATATATATATATATATATATGGCCCAAGGCCCCACAAAAAAAAAAAAAAAAAATCCCTACTAAAAAAAGGCCCCATCTCCTTAAGTAAGAGGCCCAAAATTTTATAAAAATATAACATTTTTTAAATAATTGGTACTTTTTTTAAAGAGTGATGCTAAAAATACCACAAATTTTACTACAAGTTTAAATGACATATCACCAATCACTTAAAAAAGTAATTCAAACACAAATAAATTAAGTTGTTTATTTATTTATTTTTTTTAGAGCTAATTAAGTTGTTGAAATTCATCAATTACAATCATTATCACATTAAACTATGAACATTTTGCAGTATCTTCAGTATTTTTCTTTTTCATTTCTAACAAGGCTTCCAAAATAGGAGACCAATAGAAATTTAAACTAATTGAAACCCTAAAATGTTTCAAAAAGAATGCTGCAAATGTGATAGATAATCAATGATGACTAATCTCCTTTAATAGTTTGAGGCATTATTTTTTGTAAACAAATCTCCTACAAAACCATACATAAAATAATATTGATGGGAATCAAAATCAATTGATTGAGAACTTGAGCTAGAAATGCATTAAAATTAAGAATTAAAGTTGGAATTACGGAGAAACTGGAGAAACAAAGTTTCTGTCCAAGTCTGAAACTAAGTTAAATTCACATCAAAAACTGGTTATACTCTTACTTAGCTAGCCTCTTTATAATCTTTAACTATTAGGAAATAAAGTAGCTAATAGTTACATAAGTTAAAGTTGTAATTAAAGAGGATACATGGCAGATATGAGAAGTCAAAATAAGGGGCTGCTGGCAGTCCTAAGAGGTCAAAAAGGTTGGCTGGCTGGTTGGTTGTCAGTCCTAATTAATGGTAGAGGGTGGCTGGCCTAAGGATAGAGAGTGGCTGCATCATACTCCCCTCCATAAAGGAAACTTGCCCTCAAGTTTTAGTTGGAAAATAAAGCTTCAAATGCTTCACATTGAAGGCATTAGAAATGTTTAAGTGAGGGGGTAGTTGGACTGTGTAGGCATTGTCATTGATTTTAGTCAATACTTTGCATGGACCTACTTTCCTTGCTCCCAACTTGGAATAGGAGCCATGAGGACACCTTTCTTTAGTCAAAATCACCCATACAAGGTCCCTTCCTTGAAAATTAGTCTCCTTTGGTGAATATCAGTAGCAGCCTTGTAGTTTGCATTGGAATGTTCAATTCTCTCCTTTACTTGTGCATGGACAGATTGCATAAAATCTGTCATTTCCGTTGCTCTTACATTCTCCTTCTTAGAAAGTGGCAAGGGTGCCAAATCTAAGACACTCAAAGGGTTTATTCCCATACACAACTTCAAAAGGAGATGTGTTAATAGTCCGATTAAGAGAAGAGTTGTAAGCAAATTGAGCCAAGGGAAGGATACTTTCCCAATTCCTGGGATTTTCTCCAATCAAGCATCTCAAGAGATTTCCAAGACTTCGGTTGACAACTTCAGTTTGACCATCCGTTTGAGGGTGGAAAGAAGTGCTAAAGCTCAATTCAGTTCCTATTTTGCGCCATAGAGTTCGCCAAAAATGAGTAAGAAATTTAGCATCCTTGTCGGAAACAATAGATAGGGGTACACCATGAAGCTTGTAGACTTCTTTGAAAAATAAAGCAGCCACATTAGAAGCATCCGGAGTCTTCTTGCATGGGATGAAGTGAGCCATCTTGGAGAAACGATCCACTACCACCATGATTGAATCACTCTTTCGTTGTGTAGGTGGAAGGCCAAGAACAAAATCCATACTAATGTATTCCCATGGTTTAGTAGGCACTGGAAGGGGTAAATACAGACTTGCATTAGTGGTTGTACCCTTTCCTTTTTGACAAACTTGGCACCTTTGAACATGCCGCTCAACATCTTTAGTCATTCTCGGCCAAAAGTAGTCTTGTTTAAGGAATTCTAGGGTCTTTGATTTGCCAAAATGCCCCAAATTACGTTGTTCAACAATCATCAACTCCCTTAGAGAACATTTAGGCACTCATAATTTCAGCTCTTTGAAAAGAAATCCATCCTTCAACCAAAAGTCAGACTTGGTAGGTTGTTGTCCCTGCTGCAATTGTTGGTATAGATCACCAAAATGTGGGTCATCTTGATAATTCTCCTTGAAAACTTCAAAACCAGCGACCTTAGCTTGCATTCCCACTAAGAAATTAGTCCTCCTACTCAACCCATCAGCCACTTTGTTGAGAATTCCTGACTGATGTTTTAATAAGAAAGTGAATTGCTACAAAAAGCTTACCCACTTAGCATGCCTCTTGTTCACATTAGATTGGCTATTGAGATATTTCAAAACTTTATGATTGGTGTGTAGAATAAACTCCTTGTAGGCCAAATAGTAACTCCAATGCTTGATGGCTTGAACAATAGCATAAAATTCCTTGTCATAGGTAGAATACCTAAGTTTTGCTTCATTCAACTTCTCACTAAAGAATGATATGGGTTGCCCTTCTTGGCTAAGGACACCCCTAATTCCCACTCCTGATGCATCACAATTAAGCTCAAATATCTTGTCAAAATTGGGCAAGGCAAGGATAGGAGCTTCGGTTAACTTCCTCTTCAAAAGTTGGAAGCTTTCTCTGGCTTCATCAGTCCAAACAAAGGACTTTTGTTTGAGACAATTGGTGAGAGGTGCTGCAATGGTGGCTAAATTGCTAATAAAGCTTCTATAAAAGGTAGCAAGACTATGGAAACTCCTCACCTCATGCACACTAGAAGGTGTAGGCCAATCAATAATTGCCTTAACCTTGTTTTCATCCATGAACACTCCTTTGGAAGACACAACATACCCTAAGAACACCACTTGATCCATCCCAAAGCTACACTTCTTCATGTTACCATAAAACTTTTCTCTCCTCAAAATGTCAAGCACAAGCTGTAAGTGCACCAAGTGATCCTCCAAACAGAGGCTATACACCAAAATATCATCAAAATACACCACAACCCCCAATAGTGGTTGCAACATTTGTGTCATCACCCTCATGAATGTGCTAGGTGCATTTGTCAAACCAAATGGCATAACATGCCATTCAAATAATCCATGATGTGTCTTGAAGGCCGTCTTCCATTCATCTCCTGGGCGAATTCTAATTTGATGATACCCACTTCGCAAATCAATCTTGGAAAACACCTTTGCACCCGCCAAGCAATCTAGCATGTCATCCAATCTAGGAATTGGAAAACGATACTTGATTGTGATCTTGTTGATAGCTCTACTATCCACACACATCCTCCAAGAGCCATCCTTCTTAGGAGTCAAGAGAGCGGGTACCGCACAAGGGCTAATACTAACCCGAATGTAGCCTCTATCAAGAAGCTCTTGAACTTGTTTTTGCAACTCTTCCTTCTCCTTTGGAGCCATACGATATGCTGCCTTGTTTGGAAGGGGTGCACCCGGTACCAAATCAATGGCATGTTGAATGTCTCGCATAGGAGGCAAGTCAGGAGGTAACTCATGAGGAAAAACATCACCATATTGCTGTAATAACTCAGTGACAGCACTAGGAACATCAGTTCCAGCCATTGTGTTAACTGGAATTAATGCCAAAATGTAGCCACTATCTTGACTTTCTTGAATGAAGCTTTTAGAAGTGAGTAAAGAGGTTGTAGAGGATTTAGAAGTCACCTTTTCCATCATTGGCAGCAAAGTAAATTGCTGATTGTCTTTGCTTAAGGTATAGGTGTTCTTCTTCCCATCATGCATCGTTTGGCGATCATATTGCCAAGGTCTTCCAAGAAGGATATGACACGCATCCATTGGTACTACATCACACCAAACTTCATCAAAATATTTCTTTCGGATAGAAAATGGCACCAAGCAACGCTTCGTTACTTTCACCTCATTACCCTTCTTGAACCAAGAAAGTTTGTAGGGATGTGGATGATCTTGAGTGGCCTCAACTTATCAACCACCTCCTGAGAGACCACATTTTCACAGCTTCCTCCATCGATGATCATACTACAAACTCTTCCTCCAATGCTGCAAGTTGTATAAAAAATATCGGTTCTCAACCAGTCTTCTTCGGAAATGAATTTAGGAGCAAGAAGAGTCTTTCTCATCACAAGTGTTAAGCTCTCTTCTTTTTCAAAATCACCACCAACCTCATTTGAAGGTTGATCAAAGATGGGTTCTCCATCTTCATGTTTAAGCTCTTTTACTTCCTCCAACATAAGAGCCTTCTTCCTACAATTCGAAGATCAATGCCCTGGCTCTCCACACTTGAAACATTTGAAAGTACCCACCTGTTGCTGTCTACCCCCGCCAACAGTGGCTGTTTGGGATTGTTTTGGGGCTGTAATAGCAGATTTAGAACCTGCTGGTTGCTGTTCAACCCCAGAAGTTTCTCCTCTCTCATTTGTACTTGAATTCCCATCCTTATATTGGCTAGAAATCCCCTGCCCAGACCTGGAACCCCACTGTCCAGACCTTAAAGCTGGCCTAGTTTGTTGCTTCTCTACCAGTAAAGCCTAGTTGTAGGCTTCCAACACGTTCCACAATGATTGAAGACTAAGGACATCTTGGATGGATGGCTTCAATCCACTCAAGTACCTTGCAACCATTTGTTCTTCACTTTCATTCACTAGTTTCGCCTTCGTATACTCCTCTACACTTCCCTCTTGCTTAAGGTTGTGTAGGTCTTTGTAGAGTGATTGGGTGTAGTTGAAAGGAAGAAATTGCTCACAGAGCTTTTTCTTCATCTTCTCCCAACTCTTGATCTTGACTTTACCACTTCTTTGGCGAGAAATTTGCAATTGTTCCCACCAAGCAGAAGCTCTCCCTTTAAGGCGAATAGCGATTAGCTTCACTTTTTTTTCATTTATAACTTCATAATAATCAAACACCCTTTCAACGGTGTTAAGCCAATCTACAAAGTCTTCCGGTTTGAGACTCCCTTGAAATTCTGGAATTTCAACCTTGAAGTTGTAGTCAAGCCTTGGCTCATTTCTTTCCACATAAGGCCTACCCCTTCGAGGAGCTCCAAAAGGGTTCTCAAAATGAGAATGAGAGTCATCGGACTCATCGGTAGTCTCATGAGGAGGTTGCATAGCTGCACCACCTCCGTAAGTGCCGCAACTTGTCTCCTTAATTCAGCAATCACGTCTTCTCTCTCTATGTTTTGATTCCATCCAACATTCCTCCCCACTGGAGGGTTGGCTTCAACTCCTTCCCCAATATCCATTTGATTCCCTCTTATTCCACCTCTCCTTCCTCTCCTTCTTTGAGCCATTAGAAGCTTCACAATCTTTGAAAAAATTGTAAATAGAAGTAACAGCACAAGTGATCAAATCTGTGATATTTGCAACAGCCACAGATTTGATTGGCACAAGGAACCTAGATCTAAATTCTACGATCTTGAATGGAGGGAGAAAAAAAAAGAAACACAAGGAAATCTAGGGCTCAAATGATCAAAGTGGTAGGGAAAAAGAGGACCAAATCTGTGCTCTGATACCAAATGATGGGAATCAAAATCAATTGATTGAGAACTTGAACTAGAATTGCATTAAAATTAAGAATTAAAGCTGGAATTATAGAGAAACTGGAGAAACAAAGTTTCTGTCCAGGTCTGAAACTAAGTTTTACTAAGTTAAATTCACATCAAAAACTGATTGTACTCTTACATATCTAGCCTCTTTATAATCTTTAACTATTAGGAAATAAAGTAGCTAATAGTTACATAAGTCAAAGCTGTAATTAAAGAGGATACATGGCAGATATGAGAAGTCAAAATAAGGGGCTACTGGCAGTCCTAAGAGGTCAGAAAGGTTGGCTGGCTGGTTGTCAGTCCTAATGGTAGAGGAGGGGTACATGGCAGATATGAGAAGTCAAAATAAGGGACTGCTGGCAATCCTAAGAGGTCAAGAAGGTTGGCTGGCTGGTTGTCAGTCCTAATGGTAGAGGAGGGGTTGGTTGGTTGGCCTAAGGATAGAGGGTGGTTGCATCAAATATCTATCTATCTCTCTCTTAAAAAGAATATATAAAATTAAAATTTAGATCACAACTGTACTTAACTATGCATAGTCATATATCCAAGTTAAAGTAAGTTTCTTTTTTAAAAATATAATTTTTTTTAGTTCTTTTTATTTAAATTTATGGTTCAACTATGATATTTAATCCTCTATATGAAATTTACCTTAGTTTAATTAGTATTATTCATCAATTTCTGTAGTTACATCAAATTATTCTTAATTTAATTAGTATTATATAATTTTATTTAATTAATGTTTACATATAAAAAAAAAAGCCCCATTAGTCTTAATTTTTTTTCTTCTTCTTTCCGTTAGATCCCAAACTCAATTAAATCATATGCTCAAAGCAAGTCCTCATACTTTCACACTTTCACACTTTCACACACTTAACAAAAACATATGCTAATTTTAGCAAAAGAGGAAATGAAATATACCTGTTGAACTGAGATATCTTCTATTGGTAAGTTGTGACTTGTGCTAGTTGGTAGGGGAGCAGCTGCCTATAAATTACACAGAAACAAAGTGAAAAGAAATGGCAAAACAAAACCAAATATAAGAGTAAAATCACAATAAAAGAGGAAATGAAATATACCTGTTGAACTGAGATATCTTCTATTGGCAAATTTGGAACTGTGCTACCTGGTATGGGAGCATCTACCTATAAGAGAAAAATAAAAAAGAAATGGCAAAACAAAAAAATATAAGTGAAAAGAAATGGCAAAACAAATATATATATATATATATATATATATATATAAAAGAGAAAATTCAATATCAAGGTATAAACTATATGCCAAACCAATAAGATCTATCACTTACAAAGTAATAAAATAAAAAGAAGTGGTTTATGAAATCCTATGACAAGGGCAATGGCAAAGAATCCAATCGTATCCAATTGCTCTCTCTCCACACCTTTGCAAATACCACAAACGTATCATCATAATTGGAATGTCCCTTTGAGGCCAATTTTACTTTCCCGTTATTTTCTTTGAGGTGCTATTTTTAATTTTAGTAATCAACTGGGTTAATTTTTATTTTTTGGGGACAATAATCATCATATGCAAAGGTTAAAATCTAGAGCATCTTATCACAACTATTAGAATACGTCCTTTTCTTACTTTCCAACTTCTATTCACGTAACTGAAACTATATGGGGCTGAATAATGACTATCCTTGATTAAAATCTCATTTCAACTACTGCTAGGCATTAACCACCTATTGGTGCTACAGTGCTCAAAGGCCCTATAGGGAATTTTTGGTTTAACTACACATTATTGCTAGATATCAACACAGCACAAATTTCATCCTTTGTGTGCATATTAATTTAGTATTCTTTCTCTTTTGAATTTAACTTGCTCTTTAGTCTTTATCAATGTTCATTCTTTATTGTTAATTAATGATATGCTTTTGATTCCATAAAACATTTGGATATTAATGTTTTAATTCTTAATCAATTTTGAGTTTTATTTGAAAAAGGAATTCTAGAAGTGACGTTCTCAAGTAAGAGCAGTTTGGCTTTTCCTTAGTGGTAGTGGTAGTTATCCTACTCTTCCTTGTAGTATATGGTTTCCCTTCTCTGTGAGAAGGAAGTTGGGTCCTCTAGTAGCATTGTTTACTTAGAGAAGTGGTTGTTTTTCAATTTGTACTTGGTTTATTTTTGTGCATCGATATTTATCTTTTAAACTGTCCAATGGAAGATTTATCTAATTGGTGGAAGAAATTAACATTGTCTTCATCCGAGGATATTCCTGTTGCTTTGAGATCGGATAGAAAGAAGAGGGAGTTTGTACTCGCAGGAAAATTCTTTACTCTAGAACTCTCAATGTGGAGGTGGTTGCGAAGACTTTCAGACCTTTATGGCGCACTAAAGGAGGTTTCAACGTTTCTGTCGGTGGGGAAAATATTCTCTTGTTTGCCTTTGAATTGGAAGTGGATGCTGAAAGAGTTTTTCAAGGCAAACCTTAGGCTTTTGACAGACATCTTGTTATCTTTGAAAGATATGATGGTTATTCTCCTCTTCACACGTTGGGTTTCAAAATGACAGCCTTTTGGGTGCAAATTCATAATTTACCTTTTCCTCTCCAAACTGTTGAGACTGCTTTTAGTATTGGCGAGACCATTGGTCCTGTTATAAAACCGAAAGATTTAAGTGAAATGCTTGGTGCTAATTTCTTGAGGGTAAGGGTGATTGTCGATGTCTCTAAGCCTTTGTGTAGGGGAAGGAAAATTTCTTGGGATACAAGGGTACTCTGAAATTAGATGATCAACAATTTGGACCGTGGATAAGGGCTCCTCTTTTTAATCCGGCAAAGAAGTCCGTGTTTGAAGTCAAAGGATACGAAGTATTGAGTAAAGGTGATGAGGATTTGATGATACTTCCTGCGACTCAGGTTGATTGTGATGTACCAGGACTCTACCAGGAATACTAATAAGGGAGCTCGTGCTGAGGTGGGGAACTTGGCTTCTATGAAAGATGCTCTTCTTCGGTGAGACACTCATCAATGCTGTTGCAGGATGGTAAGGCAGTTGCTGGGGATTTTCCGAATTTTGAGGAGCAGTTACACGCTTTAGATAAGGATATTAACTCCTCTCCTGCTTTTTCTGATTTACATCCCGAAAATCTTGGGATTAATTCAGTCGGACTCCCTATATTTTCTCATGACATATCAGCACAAGCAAGTCTGAAGTTTACTAATAATGAAGTTAGGCGTGAGGTGGATTCCTTGGAGGATATTCGGGTTGAAGAGTTTAATGTGGGCTGGACTTCTAATTCTAATGAAAAGAAAATAGCATGTGTGTCGCAAACAAGTCTGAATTTAAATAAGAATGAAGTCAGGAGTGAGGTGGATTCTTTGGAGGCTATTCGGGCTGTAGAGTTCAATGTGGGCTAGATTTCTAATTCTAAAGAAAAGAAAACAGCACGTGGGGGCCTAAAAAATCTTCACAGGGTGTTTCTTCCGGTTTTGTATCTCCAAAAAGCTCTCCTATGCCTACCCGTGAACAGAAGAGAACCTGGAAACGCATTGTGAATAAAACTTTGAGTCCAACAGAGATGAAAGCTGTGAGTTCTGACCTTGGGGAGAAGAGAAAACTTGCTGAAACAGAGAGCAAGGAATATCATTCTAATGCAGCAGAGAAAAAGAAGAAAAGTGAGGTATGTTCAACTACTTTAGCAGCGGAGGTTGCTTAGCAACCCCGCTGAGCATAATGAGTCTTTTAAGTTGGAACTGTCAGGGGCTTAGGAACCTCCAAACAGTTAATGCCTTTGCAAAGGTGGTTAATAAAGAAGAGCTCATCATTGTTTTCCTTATGGAGACAAAGTTGAAAAAAGATTGGATCAAAATGATTAAGGATAAATGTAAAATGAAAAACTGTTTTGTAGTCCCTAGTGTTGGGAATAGTGGTGGTCTTATTTTATTGTGGAAAGAAGAATTAAGGGTGGATGTTTAGACTTTTTCTCAAAATCACATTGATGCTTGGGTGGATGGAGGGGAAATTGGTTGGTGGCATTTTACAGGTTTTTATGATCATCCGGCTACGGTTAAGAGGCATGAATCTTGGGCAAAATTGAAGCATTTGAAATCTTCGTCTTCTTTACCTTGGCTGGTTATTGGTGATTTTAATGAGATTATAGGTCTTTCCAAAAAGGAGGGTGGTAGTATCCGTCCAAGAAAGTAGATGGAGGATTTTGTATCTACTATTAATTATTGTGGATTGTGTGATTTGGGTTTTATTGGGTCTAAGTTCACTTGGTTCTATCAAACAACTAGTGGAGTTCAAATAAGAGAAAGATTGGATAGGGCTTTGGCTACATTAGAATGGATGTCTCTTTTTCTTATGGCCAAGCTTCATCATTTGTCCTCTTCGGTTTCGGATCACTCTCCATTATCCCTTCATTTATCTCAAAGAGGGAAGAAAAGAAGACATATAAAAATTTTCAGATTTGAATCAATGTGGTTGAAAGATTTGAGATGTGAATAGGTTGTCAAGGAAGCATGGAAGCAAGGTCAGATGGTTGGATCAGAGTGGGTTCTTCAAGAATGTTTAGAATGGTGTAAGGCAGATTTATGTGCTTGGAATGCTATTGAATTTGGTCATGTGGGAAGGAATATTATGGAGCTTCAAAAAAAATTTGGAATGGCTAGAAGTGTAATCCGTGTCCAAGGAAATAATGGAAGCATTAAGGCATACTCAAATTGAGTTGAACTGTTGGTTGGATAGAGAGGATGACATGTGGAGACAAAGATCAAGGTTTAATTGGTTTCAAAATGGAGATAGAAATACAAGCTTTTTTCATGCTAAGGCATCGGCTAGACAAAGGAAGAATTTCATGAATGGGTTGTTAGATGAAGATGGGGTTTGGCAAGTTGATGAGGATAAAATGGGAGAGATAGCAATTGGATACTTTGGGGATCTCTTTTCTACTAGTAATCCGGTGGAATTTTCTGATTTACTCTTGGTTGTGCAACCTAAAGTGACCCAAGCAATGAATGATTGGCTGATTTGACCTTTTGTGGAGAGCGAAGTTAAAGGAGTCTTGAAACAAATGTACTCACTAAAGGCACCAGGACTTGATGGGATGCCTCATCTTTTCTTCCAACATTTTTGGAGTACTAGTAGCATTGTGGTCACCAAGACGGTACTTGATTTTCTAAACTTTTGTATTTCTCCACCAAACTTTAATGACACTCACATTACTCTTATCCCAAAAATTAAAGAGCTTAAGAAGATAACTGATTATAGGCCTATTAGTTTATGTAATGTTGTGTATAAGATTGCTTCCAAAGCTATTGCTAATAGGATGAAACGAATCTTACCTTCGATTTTTAGTGATACACAAAGTGCTTTTGTCCATGAAAGGTTGATTACTGATAATGTTTTGGTGGCTTTTGAAACAATCTACCATATTAGTTAGAAAAAGGGGGGTAAGGTAGGGGAAATGACTCTTAAATTAGATATGAGTAAAGCTTATAATAGGGTTGAGTGGGTATGGTTAGAAAAGGTTATGGAGAAATTGGGCTTTGCTGATAGGATGAGAGCTTTGATCATGAGATGTGTTTCTTCGGTAACTTATTCAATTAAAATTAATGGTATACCGAGGGAGCATATTATTCCATCTAGGGGGATCCATCAAGGAGACCCTTTATCACCTTATCTCTTCCTTTTGTGTGCAGAAGGTATATCAGCTTTGATTCAATCAGCTGTGGATAGGGGTCAAATGGAGGGTGTGAAAATTTGTAGAAGTGGTCCTAGATTGTCTCATTTGTTTTTTGCAGATGATAGTCTGATTTTTGCAAGGAAACGTTAAAGGAGTGTGATGAATTACAAAGATTGCTTTCTGTGTATGAGAAAGCTTCCGGTCAACAACTAAACCGTGCAAAAACATCGTTGTTCTTTAGTAGTAACACTTCAAGAGATGTTCAAGAGGAGATAAAGAATCGGTTTGGTGCCCAAATAATTAAGCAACGTGAGAAGTATCTTGATTTGCCTTCATTGGTGGGGAAAAATAAAAGAACTACCTTCAATGCTATTAAGGAGAAATTGGGGAAAGTTTTGGTGGGTTGGAAAGAGAAATTACTTTTAAAGGCCGGGAAAGAAGTTCTAATCAAAGCAGTGGTTCAAGCAATTCCGACCTATACTATGAGTTGTTTTAAACTTCCTGACTTGCTTTGTGATGAACTAATGGGAATGATTCGAAATTTTTGGTGGGGACAACGAAAGGAAAATTGCATGGCTTAGTTAGGAGAAAATGTGTGAGCCTAAGTGTGTTGGAGGAATGGGTTTCAAAATTTTAAAATTGTTCAACAAGGCTTTGCTTGCAAAACAGGGTTGGCATCTTCAAATGGATGGTGATTCTTTTGTGTACAAGGTCTTTAAGGCTAAATATTTCCCAACAACTGATTTTATTCATGCTTCCATTGGACATAATCCTTCTTATGCATGGAGGAGTCTAATCTCTACCCAAAGGTTAATCATTGAAGGTATGCGATGGAGAGTTGGAAATGGAGAAAATATTAAGGTTTGGCAAGATAGGTGGCTGCCATGGGGTTCAACTTATAGTGTAATTTCTCTAAGGATGTTTTTGAGTGATGATATAATGGTTGCTGATTTAGGGTCCGTTTGGATACAGCTGAAAACTAAAAAACACTGTAACAAAATAATTTTTAAATGTGTAAATAGTACCGTGGGACCTATTTTTAATGAAAAAGTTGCTGAAAAGTGAAATTTGTGGGACCATTTCTGAAAAGTTGCTGCAAAGTTGCTGAAAAAGTTACTGTGTGTGCACTGTTCACACCCCCAAAAGTCAACAATCACGGCTTGGGAAAAAAGAAAAAAAAGTTGAAAACGCAGACATTTTGCGCTTCCCAAACGCACACGTAATTGATTTAAGCACTGCCAGGTGGAAGAATGAGGTAATTGATAGTCTTTTTATTGATTACGAAGCTGATTTAATTAAAAGTATTCCTTTGAGTGCTGCATTACCACCGGACAAACTGGGCTGAAACTAACAATGGAAAATTTACGGTTGGGAGTGCGTATAAATTAGCGGTTACTTTGTTCAAATCAAGGAACCATAGAACTACTTTTGATGGTAGTTTGTTAAGGAAATTTTGGAAGAAAATTTGGTCATTGCCTATCCCTCATAAGGTTTGACATTTTTGTTGGCGTGCTTGTCGCGATATTTTACTAACGAAGGCCAAATTGAAGAGATGTAATGTTATAGCTGAAGATGTGTGTGTGTGCTATCAGGATGAGGCAGAAACGAATGGCCACATTTTCTCCGGTTGTTCGAGAGCACAGGAGGCCTGGGCTGCTTCAAAGATACCTCTACTGCCTCTGGATTCTAATATTAACTCTTTGCAGGACCTTTTATGGCTTGAAATGATGAATAAAGTTGCTGGGGATGAGAGGTGTTCACAAGTGGTTATGATAGCTTGGGCATTATGGTTTAATAGGAATGAGGTTTATCATGGAGGTGAAGCCAAAAATGGCATGGAGATAGCACGGTGGGCAACAGGCTACCTTCAGGAATATTGGTTTGCAATTGAAGTGCATGAAAAGGTTGATTCTGATATGGTGCAGCAGCCCGTGGACAGAGAAGTGGTTGCTGGTTCAGCTTTTTTGCAGCAGCCTGTTGACAGAGGTGTGGTTTCTAATATGTTGCAGCAGCTCATGGAAAGAGTAGCAGTTGCTGGTTTGAATTTATGGCAGCAACCAGTTCAGACAAATGTTGTTCCTAACATGTTGCAGCAGCCCGTGGAAAGAGTAGCAGTTGCTATGCCTTCGGCTTGGAATTGGGGTAGTAATTAGAGATCACAGAGGCCGAATATTGGATGCATTATGCAGAAAAATTAGAACTCAATTGGGGGTTCTTGAAGTTGAAGCAAAAGCCTACGAAGTTGGCGTGTTATTGGCAAGACATTTGGGGCTGATGGACGGGTTGTTGGAAGGGGATTCTTTGATTATTTCCAATGCCCTCAAGCGAGTTACAGAACCTCCTACCTCGGTTGCTGCTGTTGTGGAAGGAATTCATGTTTTAGGATCAACTCTTGGCGTTGTCCATTATTCTCATGTGAGAAGAAATGGCAATCAGCCAGCCCACATTCTAGCAAGACAAGCTTTAAGCCTTGCTAATGATGTAATTTGGATTGAAGAGACTCCTTGCTGTATTTAGCAAGCTCTTATCCAAGATGTATGTAGATATTGATGTTCTAATAATATACCTATGTGGGTTCTATCAAAAAAAAAAAAAAAAAAAAAAAATTTTGAGTGTTATTTGGATGTAGTTAAGCATCAATGTAGTAGACCTAATGTTAGTTTGTGTTGCTTAATGTACTTTGTGCAAGAAGGTTAATTAAAAGGTTTGAGTTTACATGTGCAGGAGATGAACTTTATGCAATCTTCTATAGGAAGTGGACCATTCAGACAATGACATAATAACACATTAAAGAATGTAAATTCCGTTCATGTTTTCCAACTATAAGAAACTTTTTTTTTTATTTAATAATAATTTATAGTTCTAAGGCATGCAAATGCTTATATTTGGCAATTTGCTTTGTAAATTTACCATGGTTTTAAAAACCGAACCGGTCATCGAACCGTTTTTTTTCTTAATTTTCGGTTCAACCCCGGTTTTTACCGGTTTTTGGCCGGTTGTCCAGTTGTTGACCGGTTTTGAGGCTTTTAACCGGACCGGATTAGCTCCTAATTCCCGGTTGAACCGGTCGGACCGGCCGGTCCGGTCCGGTTTTTAAAACAGTGAAATTTACAAAGTTTTCTACTTATGATGACGAATTTCATATTTGAGAGCATT
This sequence comes from Quercus aquifolioides, assembly GCA_019022515.1. Taxonomy (NCBI): domain Eukaryota; kingdom Viridiplantae; phylum Streptophyta; class Magnoliopsida; order Fagales; family Fagaceae; genus Quercus; species Quercus aquifolioides. The sequence continues at coordinate 63,500,952 of CM032328.1, read as the reverse complement.
AAAGGGGCAACTAAATATAAATGTTCTTGTAATTACTTTTTAACCATTATTGTTTGTGACTTTCAAACGCGTAACGACTGCATATTACAAATTGTCATGTTGATATTAGTTTGGGATACTTATAAAAAATAACAGAGAATGTTGCCAAATCTAAATTTGGTAGATTTGGCACTAACTACACTCGATAGAATTTTTAATTTTAATATTGAGCTTTAATATGATTTGATTATGGTTAGGAACTAGGGTTTGGTTTGAATTTAGTTTTACTATTAAAACTCTGTAAATTAAACATGACTAACAATAATTGTATTAATGAACGCAAGGGGTTAAAAGTTTTTTTTTTTTTTTTTTTTTTTTAACAAAATATTTCAAAATGCACCGCGCATTGCATGGGATATCGGCTAGTTTTATTTAATTAATGTTTACATATAAAAAGGCCCCATTAATCTTAATTTTCTTTTTTTTTTCTTCTTTCCATTAAATCCCAAACTCAATGAAATCATATGCTCGAAGCAAGTCCTCATACTTTCACACACTTAACAAAAACATATGCTAATTTTAGCAAAAGAGGAAATGAAATATACCTGTTGAACTGAGATATCTTCTATTGGTAAATTTGGAACTGTGCTACTTGGTAGGGGAGCAGCTGCCTATAAATTACACACAAAAAAGGTGAAAAGAAATGGCAAAACAAAAAAAAAAAAAAATATCAAGGTATAAATTATATGCCAAACCAATAAGATCTATCACTTACAAAGTAATAAAATATATATATGTGTGTGTGTGCGTGTTATGGAGGGTGTCGATACAATTTTGTTTGGGTGTATGTAGTTTTTCATCATTATGTAACCACACTTACAAGAGTAGTTACATATTGTAGAAGTGAATAGCTAAGTATAAAAAATGATTTATGATGAGACAATTCATAGAAAAAAAAAAAAAGCATAAACAGATGTGTATCGATGCTCTAAACTTCATGTGTACAAAATAAATTTTTTTTTGATAGGTAATAAAGATTTATAATAAAAAACACTACCTTATGCAAAAAAACGTAAGGTAGAGAGAAAAATACAAAGGGAAAAGAAAGAGAGTAAAGATAAAGAAAGGAAAAGAAACTAAGTACACAGGAGAGAGCTAAGGAACATAGGGAGAGAATCAATAGAGGTGAGTCTCCAAGCCCTAGACTAGTCAAACAAAGTGCCACTGAAAGAGGCCAAAAGCTGGTCATCCGAACTATCCATGTCCTCAAACGTCCTCCTATTTCGCTCCCTCCAAAGACACCACATCAAGCATGATGGAGCTAAATTCCAAATACTAGACAAATGCTTTCCAGGCCAATTCCACCAACCGAATAGAGTATCTACAACCGATCTTGGCAAGACCCAAGAAAACCCAAAAGATCTAAACACCAAACTCCACAACCGATAAGCATTTCCACAATGTAGTAACAAATGATCCACCGTCTCCCCATTACTGCGGCACATGATGCACCAGTCAACAAAAACCAACCTCCTACCTCTCAAATTATCACCTGTAAGGATCCTATCCCAAATCGGCGTCCACATAAAGAAGGAAACACGCCGCGGAGCCTTAACCTTCCAAACACCTTTCCAAGGAAAAATAATGGGCAAGGGGCTTCTCAACTTATTGTAAAACGACCGGACATCAAAATCTCCATTCTTTGTCAACTTCCATCGCATTCAATCTCTGTTCTCAGTAGGAGGTAGATTTGCGCCCAATGTACGGAGAAAATCATCCACCCCACCCATTTCCCAATCATTTGGTCTCCAAGTAAAATGAACATCCCAGCTTCTCCGTTCCTCTATCCCCAACCGTTCCAGAGAAGAGGCCACTGATGCCTCTTTATTGGATGCAATCCCAAACACACTCGGAAAAGTCAATTTAAGTGGAGAATCCCCACACCATTGATCTGTCCAAAGCTTCACTCTATCTCCCACCCTTACCCCAAAGCGAATATTCTTGCTAAAATCCTCCCATCCCATGCGGATACTTCTCCACAAGCCACTCCCATGGACCCCTCTACCTAGCTTGGAAGTCCATCCCCCTCATTCTTCCCCAAACTTGAAGGCTACAACCCTTCTCCAAAGCCTTGTCTCCTCAATCCCAAACCGCCATAACCACTTCCCTAGTAAGGCTTTATTAAAAGTATTTAATTTTCTTACTCCTAACCCTTCATTTTTCAAAGGTGCACACACCTTGTCCCATCCCACCAAATGTGTCTTGGAGTCCCCCCCCCACAAGAAATCCCTTTGTAGCCTCTCAATTTTATTGGTCACATGTGTAGGAATGGTAAAAAAGGATAAATAATAAGTGGGAAGACTAGATAATGTGCTTTTAAGCAACGTTAGTCTTTCTCCTTTTGACAAATACAACTTCTTCCAACCAGCTAACTTACCCTCAATTTTCTCCAAGATAGGATTCCAAACAGTAGGGGACTTGTGAGATGCCCCCAATGGCATACCAAGATAAGTCATAGGCAAAGACCTGATCCGGCATCCCAAAATCTCAGCCAGGATATGGACATTAGGAACCTCCCTAATGGGAACCATCTCACTCTTCAGCGCATTAACCTTTAAACCAGTGCCCAAGATATTTCTCTTTTCTTTGGAAGTAGGATTAGGATTTAGGAATATACACGGTCTACGGTCTAGGTTTATTTCAATAGCATAGGAGCAAGCAAAGGCTCTTCCTCAAATTAGATGGTCCAAGTTCATTTTTCAACACCCATGCATACACACACACATATGCATGCAAGTACATCTTCTTCTCCCTTTTTTTTTTTTTTTGGTCTTGTCTTTTGGTTTTTGGTAAAATAGTAAACAAAAATATAATGATACAAACATATATGTGGGGGGAAAAAAAAAAAAAGATAATGGTCTAGCATGCATTACATTTTGTGACCAATATAATAGACACAAGATTACAATAATTCTGATCAGTATAATACATAATAATGGCTAAAGCCCAAAAGCTGTTCCAATGTCAGCCGTTCTCCTCACTCCTCTCTACCAAAAGATTGAAAAAATCGAAAACATCCACATTACCAAATACCCTTTTTTTTAATACAATATTTTGCTGGGAATCCTTCAACTTAATACTAAACAAAAATATAAGCTAAACAATGATCATTAATATTATTACAAAACAAAGATTGAGAAAGATTGAGAAAGCACAGATTGGGAGAATGATATATATATATATATATATATATATATATATATACACACACACCTGATCACCCTTGACCTTGAGGTTGATACTGGGCATCTCGCTTGGTGTACAAAGCCTACTCATTCTTTCCGGTCAAGTTGATGTGACCACACCACGAGCCCCACCAAAGCTGAGATAAAAGATTTGTCAAAAATGGCTGCTCTGCTTGATTCGTGAGAGAGAGAGGGGAAGAGTTACTTAATAACATAGATGCAATCAAAACAATCAAAATAATAATCAAAACAGTGACTACAATAACATAGATGCAATCAAAACAATCAAAGTGATAATCAAAACATGAATTCAGCAAATTACCATGGACTCATTGAGGTTAACTGCATTACTCTCAGCCATCAAAACTTGTCCTTAACTCAAAAACAGTAGTAAAAGTTTTCAAAAAGCAAAAACACAGAGTAACACCCCAAGTTATAGATCCTTTGAGAGAATCAGAGCAAACCCACTTCACAAAAAGCCACACATATTTCAAAACACAAAAAGCTAAACAGAAACAAGCAACCAAACCTCCCTTTAATATTATATCCACTTATATATACATGTATATATATATATACACACACACATATATGTCTCTATCTGTCTCTAAGATCACTTGCTTAACCCATTACCTCACAAACAAATATAACTCCTAATCTCAGTGTTTTTTTTTTTTTTTTTTTACTTCTTTTATAAGATAATGTTAAGCTGCAATAAAACAGAGAGAGAGAGAGAGCATATCAATTTCATCTCAACTGGCTCTGCAGTTAGCAATGTATGATCACTATAAGTTTTGAGATTTGATTTGATTTTCCTTCGATTTTAACATGGAGAAAGTGATTACTAGCAAAATCTTAAAGCGTCATAAAAAAAAATCCACGGGGAAACACCCATTTTAACATCCAAAGTAGAATACCATTAAAAATCCATAAAACAGGAATTAAAATGAACAAATCTGAGAATGGACATGGAAAATCGAGAGGGAGAGAGAGCAGAGTTTGCACCTGGGAGAAGATCACGAAAATAAGGACAGCTGACGGTGAAGATTCCGACGGTGACAGAGCTCGCAGTAGCCGGTGAAGAGTCTGACAGTCCGTGGTATTTTGTCTTTGATCACGGAAAGCTCATCTCATCCTCATTCAGTACTTCAGACATTTTGTACATACACCGTTGGAAATGGAGAAGAGGAAATGTGTTGTGGAAGAGCTGAAAAGGAAAAGAGAGAAGTGGGAAAGAAAGAGGGAAATTTGGGGAAGAGCTGAAGGGAAGACTGAAGAGCAACGGTAACTCTATTTAGCAATATGCCAGAGTTTGATGGGTCAATGGGTCCCACGAAGTCACCCTATTTAGCAATATGCCAGAGTTTGAACTTTTGGAAACAGTTTCTGTTTTCGGTTATGAAAACAGAGTGACAGTATTACTATAATTTCTTTCAAACGCCACAGGAGTAATGTTGCTTCTGTTGTCTCTTTACTGCACTGGTACTACGTAGTAGGCAGTAGTCGATTTTTCTGTCCATTCTAAGTTCATAGCATTTATTACCTATCATATTGATTTATGGAAAATGCTAATTAGTGTTCTTAACGTACTAGTTAATAATTCATTTAAAGAAAATTTTTATGAAAAATGAAAAAAAAGTAATTAATATTTTTACAGTTTTTTTCATTTCTCATAAAAGTGGTATCAAAACTTTCCTAAAATGGATTATTAACGAGTGCTCTAAGGGCATTCGTTAGTATGATCATTGATTTATTATCTAAGTTGATACCTTTTTAGTAACAGCTGCCCCCACCTGTCCATGTTTTTTTTTTAGAGAGTTTCAATTTATGGCGTCCGCTTCTGATGATGGCTCTTTATCATCAGATCAAGACACCAATCAGTTTTTGGTGTAGGCAGGGATTAAACCCCAGATTTCTTATACAACAGACTTTACCAGTTAATATTCATTTTTGGGTAATATGTTTTATTACTTTCACCTTTTAATAGTCTTTCTCCATCTCTTTAGCCCACAACTTATATTAATTTTACTACCAGTTCCTGTTTTTTAGAAGTCTAGTTCACCTTTTTAATTAGCATTTTTCAATAATCTACTTTTTCGTCACCTTCCAAATGACCTCATCACTCAATGCAAGTATTCTCCTAGCATCACGCTAATTCTCTTCAATCTATCTACTACTTCATCTAGTGCTCTCATTCTCTCAAATGGTCATTTTCTCATTAAGCTAACAAAGAGTTTTCTTATTTCAAGTTAGGAAGAAATGGTTTTAAAATCTTAAGAGTACAAACTTCTTGTTTTTATTATTTATATTTATATTTTACTTCAATTTCTTTTTATTTATCTTATGGGTTATGGTTTTTTTCCCCTTTTAACTATTAAACCAATTGATATTCATTATTTTTATCTAGTATTTCATATTAAAGTACTCAAACAAAAAGATACAAGTAGGACTCGGTATGACGAACACATTAAGCGCTATATTACAACATAAATCTTGATAGTACAATATATGGTACCACTATTCTTATATGAAAGATCTCATAAACATGCCAAAACTAACAAATTTGTCTTTGTGGCATTTGGAGAAGCAAATCCTAACATTGATGTTTAAAATTCACTATTGCAATGATGAGTGGGTCAAGAAATACATACATAGATAAAATATGATCCTTTAATCTTGGTCCTCCCAAACAAAAATCCTTGGTTCCGTCCCTAATTATACATATTTGAATATACTTTATATTGTATACTAAATAGATGTGTATAACATTATACATATTTGCATGAACAAAGAATGTAAACCTATAATTGATGAGTAATAGTCTCTTAGACACTAAAAAGTAAAGATGGTGACAAAGGAGAGAGTCAAAATCACAACAAAAAGTACTTTTGCAGCTTGGCATTTTATTATAGTAGTATACAGAATGAATCCATAAGCTAGTCCATTTTTTTTTTCTTCTGGGAGTAACAAATTAGATATGAACATAGTTTCATCATTACTTTCTTTCAGGTATATATTATATGTTTTTGTTTTAGTGAAGTATTTTCTAAGGTTGGTTTTGCTTCCTTGAAAAGAAGGATACATTTTTTCACAATATATAAGACCCACACGCATAAGACTTACACATGATTTGAGAGATACATCTTCTATGACAATCTCATAAAATCATTTTTCCATATATAAGGTGGTGCCTTATTAAAATTCTTCGACTAACCTAATAAAAGTAGTCAAGTAGCTCCCATAATAAATAAATAAATAAAAATCAAGTAAGTAGGTACTGTCTCACCAAAATATATATAAAGGTAGCACGATATAAAATCATTAGTAAAGATGATTTTTTTTTCTGCCTTCTAATAATGTTTCCTTCATGCCCCACGTAATTAATTAGGGTTTAGTGTTTACACCAACTCAAAATGCATGTCGTACTTTTATACGCCTGCTATGGAGTGTACAACTAGAGTATGACTAAACATTTAAATTCCATAACATTCTTTCAGTTTGAGATGAATAAAATGTACTGCCCAAACTCCACCTACAAAATGTAATGGTCAGGGGCTAATAAATGGAGCTTGATATCTCCTGAAACAAATTCTCAAGTGCTTCATTATTACAAGATGGCTAGGTAGGTGAGGCCTTTATTATTGCATGTAATTGATTTTGTTTCTGATTGTGACACTTAGGTCTGAATTAATTACACAATAAGGCTCTGTTTTTATTGATTATATACAGATGAGAGAGAGAGTAGCTTAACAGAAGGAAATCATTTATAACTGATTTTAACAACTAAACTAAACACCCGTGTCTAACAGTAATTTAGATGCTAACCAACTGCCTAATAATCTAAACGGCACAATTTCCTTTTAAGTGATACGGTGCGTTTTGGTGCTGGTCTTTTAATCCTGAGTATTAGACTCAAAACGACACCGTTGCATCTGGCTGCACCCTTCATCATCAGTGTACGTAACAGCTGCATCTGCTCTGCTCTACAGGCCAACTCACACAACCCAACCACCGCACAAACAACCCATGAACAAAAATCCGGCCGCCGTCTCTCCCTCCTCTCCATAAACCTAAACAAAATCCACTGATACAAAAACAAATAAACCCATAAAAAAGTACAACAAAACCCACAAAAGCATCAGTGTGAAGAGATGAGAAAGAAAGAAAGAAAGAAAGAAAGAAGAAGCAATAGATGTGAAGAAAAAAAAGAAAGAAGCCCTGAAGCTGCAACGACGGCCGGCGGGAAAGAAAACAGAGGAGCAAATGTAAAAGAAGAAAGTAAAAGAAATGTAAAAGCTTGGTATTTGATGAGACAACACAATTGCCATGTAACTCATAAGTGAAATATCTGAAAAAAAAAAAAAAAGTCAAACAATACTTGGACCTATGGGGCCCACAATTTTTTTTTTTTCTTAATAACAAAAGAATGTCTTAAAAATCAGGATCCAAATCCAATAGCTCCACCGCTGAGCTACTCACGCTGGAAAAAGGGGATTGAGAAGGGGACGAGTGAGGATACGATCATGTTTGATTTCAAGTCCAAACCAAATAAAGGTAATTCTGTAACTTTTTTCTTGATTTCAAGTCCTGCTTATGGTTGATTTCCTATTTCAATTAAGTGCTCGGATATATTTTCTGTAATTTAAATCCCTAGTACTGTGACTGTCGATCCTAAATCTACTATTTGCTAGGTGCTACACTTAAGGTTTCTCAATTAAATCAACCACATAGTTGGATTGACCAATGACTTACATGGTTGAATTTATTCTCCTTTTAAAAAAAAATTAACATTATTTATTTTACATTGATCATATAACTATATGCTTGAACTTAATTTGAAAACCTAAAGTACAATCTCCAAGTATCTCTGGCTTTATTTTTTTTACTCATAAAAATGGCACCTGCCTAAGCCTTGGGCCTTTTCTGGGTGTAGACTGTCTGTTGTGGTCCTATGGCCCCCCTTCAAAGCAGTCAAGGTATATATCCTTGATGCTGAAAATAGAAGAAGAAAGAGGAGGTATACTAAAAGCTTTAAATGTAGGACTTGACAGACATCAACATGCAATGACTAATGGTAAATTTTGGTTTCTCTAGTTCAATAATATAATTGTTTATTTAAAACTTAGGTACCAAGATGAACGATTGAGGTAAATTCTGAACTGTCACCAGCTTCCAATTGAAATCTAAATTTGTATGCATGGGTACTTTTTTATTATTATTCAATATTCAAATCCAACTTTCCCTATCAGCACTATATATATATATATATATATCAAACGATAACGGTCACCTTATAACAACCATGGTCAAATGTAATACATTTAATGTAGCCATCACAATAGACAACTACCATAAACATGATAATGCTTAGCAATGTGCATATGGCTTTAACATTTTTTGAAGCGCATTTCTTATGAGAACAAAGTCACTATTAAGCTAGTTGTCATACTAAAAAAATCACAAGAAACTTGTAATTCACTAAGAATAATAAGAACCAACTGCTCTAATGAGTGTTTGGAAATGTAGGTGATTTAACATTTTATCCTTTGAGCACCTATCATGATAAATCTCATTAATTAGAAGCATTGAACTTTGCCAAATAGACTATATATATATATATATATAACATTTGGTAAATACTTAAAATGATAATATGGACGTACAATCAATAGCGAAGTGTGTAAAATGTGAAGCTACAATTGAATTTGAAGAAATGCACTTCTATAAGAAATTTCATCAAACACATTGTGGGTTTTCTAATTTGACCAATTTTGTAGTTAGGAATCAAAGTTAAATAATAAAAATTAAAGAAAAAAAAAATGAAGTGATTGATTAAGCATTAAAAAAAAAAAAAAAAATCCACAAACAATTACTTGAATGTCATGAGTAAGTAACAATTACTTTAATCTACCATTGTTTTTCGTACATTCATCTTGGACAAGAAAATAGCCCCTCTAGACTCCAAGCACTTTGTGCATTGGAAGTGCCAATTCAATTACAAGGCCCTTGATAATTTTTTTTTTTAATAATAAGAAGATCATCATTTTATTAAAGAGAAGATAAATACAGTACATCATGAATCAAAGCTATTTCAATAAAAGTAGATTTTTCCTTTATTCAGGTTACATAACCATCAATGCCCTTGGCCTACTAAGCCAAGATATATGCTAAATGATTTCCATCTCTTCAAACATGTGTTACTTGAATGCTGCAAAAATCTCTCATCTGATGTTGAATTCCTTCAACTAAATCGCTAATAGCCACTGGGGTTCACTTGACCCATTCAAGGCTTCGGACAAAATCAAGGAGCCACACTCAAAAATCATCTCCTGTACCCCTACATCCTATGCAAAGTTAACCCTAGTCTCCATTGCCTTAGCTTTGCATTCCAAAGGTCCTAGAGGACAAGGAATCTTCATTCTCATTGCTATCGTTACACAACTGTTGCTGTCCCTAATGTCTACTCCAACCCCAGACGAGTGAGTCGCAGTAAATGTGGCCCTTGGCAATTGTACTTAAATTTTATAGTGTTAAATTTAATTTTTTCACTAGATCAAGAAAACAAATGAAGTCAAGTTAAGTTAGAAAATTATAATGCTTTATCGTATTAAACTTTCATAATGCCATAAAATATTTCTTATTTAAGGGAGAAATTAAAGAATGCAATAAATTATTCGCTAATTATTGATGATCATTTGCTCAAAAAGAAAAAAAATATATATATATATATTATATTATATTGGTGATCAGAAACAGTGCGGTAATGACTTGACTAATGAGGAATGAGAAAAAAAAAAAAAATACAAAAGACCATGGCACAAATCACAATGCCACAACAACAAAATTGCATCCGTACATATTAATATAGATCCGCCTTCGTTTTTGGACTCAAGTTTAATATGCGTTGATTTAAAAGAAAATAATTAATTTTTTTTTTTAAAAATTTCTTTCTATTTGCTTATATCTTGATTTTTTTTTCTCTCTCTCTCTCTCAGTCTCACTTTCACAGCTCCTCTAATGAGCTAGCTAGGGATTTACTTCCAATCCCTAAAGACAACTAGTATGATGCCAAAGACAACGAACACTTATTAAAAGATTAACATGATTACATATTTTAAAAATCTAATAATTGAATTGAATTTTTTTGATGTTCTAATATATATATCAATTTTTATGTTAATCGGATATTATTTACTATTTGATATAAGAATATAATTTTTATGTATATAAAAACTTAAAATTTAAATATTTGATTGATAACATAGCTATTGATATTTGATTTTCTTGAATTTTGGAAGCAATTAATAAGAAAATATAATCTAATGATAGATTTGACAAATTTCATATCCAATAAAAATATATTAAGACAGTGGCTTTGTCACAATTCATATCTAATATAAATATATTGAGTGCAGGTTTTAGCTAAATTTTGTTTTATATGTTGATAGTCTTTTTAATCTACCATTATTATTCATACATGCATCTTGAAAAAGAAAATAACAACTCCAGACTCCAAGCACTTTGTTTATTGGAAGTGTCAATTCAGTTACAAAGTCCTTGGCAACTGTATTTAAATTTTATAGTGTTAAATCTAGTTTTTTCACTAATCAAGAAAACAAATGAAAGCAAGTTAAGTTAAAAAATTATAATGCTTTACCATATTAAACTTTCATAATGCCATAAAATATTTCTTACTTAAGGGATAAATTAAAGAAAAAGAATGCAATGAATTACTCCTTGATTATTGGTGATCAAGATCGGTGCGGTAGTGAGTCTAATGACTAGTGAGAAATGAGTAATGACCAAATGAGAAACAAAAAGAAAATTACAGAAAGACCACGGCACAAATCGCAATGCCACAAGTGACAAGCCCTCAACTCCGCAACAACAAAATTGCATCCGTACTGATTCTAAAAAAACAAGAAAAAGCATCCAGACATACTGATTCTAAAAAAACAAGAAAAAGCATCCAGACATACATATTAATATGGATACGACATCGTTTTAGTACACAAGTCTCCCTTTCACAACTCCTCTGATGAGTTAGCTAGGGATTTAGCTCCGATCCAACCCGGCTGGTGCTCTACTTGCTCTCACTCTCTCTTTACTTTTACAGTTAATGCTTGGATTTTATTAAAAAATAACCAAATTCCTCAAACTATATTATTAGTTAGGTGAGGTTTGAAACATATTTGGTTTATAGCAATTCGACTTTTCTGGAATCGATTTTGCCCTTCGAAAAATTTCTAACACTCAATTTCTCAGTGAATTTTCAAAGGGCAAAATCGACTCCAGAAAAGTCGAATTGCTATAAACCAAATATATTTCAAATCTTGCCTAACTAATAATATAGTTTGAAATTTATAGTTATTTTTAAAAAAAACCCTTAATGCTTCCTTAAGTATCTAATCTCTCTCTCTTTTGAAGGTAGCAGCAATGTCAGACAACTTACCTGAAGTTTCGAAATCCATTACAGAAAGAAAATACCTTGTGCAAAAGCTTTTAGGAAGAGTGGCGAGGTTATATTGGAAACATACAAAAAAAAAGGCTTGTCTCGCGAAACCTTGAGACCCAAGAGGTTAAAGACCTTGGGATTACTGGATCTAAGTATAGTTTTGTTGATCCTTATGTTGAGAGTCTAGTTTTGCTAGACAAACCTGACCTTGCAGTTACTTACTAAGGGAAAGTAAGAGGAATAACAACAGGCAAGGTGCATTTTATTTTCATGCTTATTTTTATGATTTTCTGTTTTGTTCTTTGTATATACTTGGCATTCATTATGAGTTAGAGATTAATATATTGCTGATTTATTACCTTAATTGAGTGGATTAGATAGCCTATCAAGGTCGTGATTGCTGTCAATAGCATGTATACTCAACTATGAAAAAACCAAATTGTTTATCAACTTTTAGCACATTTATTTATTAAGTGGTTGAAAATAAATGGGACTGTGAATTTCATGTTTCTTGCCACTTATAATTTATATTATATAATAGATAGATCTACTCAACTTTTTCTTTCTTGATAATGTTCTGGTGACCTCTTTTAACTTCATGTTTTCACAATTGCATTAAATTTTCTTCATGATTTCCTTGGATTATTAAAAATGTATTATTAATACATTTTTCTTAATCTGTCAATTGTGATCATAGTATGCTAAAGATATTGCTTGTACATTTTAAATCTTTAATTGCCTCATATGACATTCTTCTTACTGAAAGGATTCCCATAGCACCATATTCATGGGCAAAGTAGCTCATCAATAATTATTTCTTGCTTTGGGTGGTTAAGAATTGAAAATAACTTGTTTACAAACCTCTTTTTGAGCTTATTTTGTTATCACTTTTTCCTTAGCATTGTTTGAATATTTTTATCCCAATAAAGTGGTTATGCTAAGATGTATTTTTTTGTTGACCCCATTTTATTCCATTGTTCATCTTTTTCCCTCTTTTAATATTTTGTGAATTAGTATATTTTTTTACACAATTGATTAAAGTAGAAGTAAAAACCAACTAGTATAGACCCTTATGCAAGAATTGGGGTTACACATTGGCTTTAATGGGATGTAGTTCAATGTCTTTGCAAGTATGGTAGTTTTAATGGGATGTTTTTTCTTTGTCAGAATATTGTCTCAAACTTACAAGATTTGGTTGCTACTGTTTCTATATATGTGTATAAGCACTTGTGTTTGGTAATTGGTTTTACCCCTGTTGTAGCTCGCTAATGAATATGTTCACTTATTTGGAATGGAAAATCCTAGAAGTTCATAGATAGTGAGCATATTTTTAGCCTTTTAATTTTATGTAATTGAAAACGAGTTGGTGGACAAATCAATCCTTGATTCATAAGAGTGATTTATTAATGTAGCAGTGAGGTTGGTGCAAAAATCAAAAGTTACAACCCCCCAAAATTTAGGTGTTTTGCCTGTTTGGGTGGTTGTTTCTCTGCCATGTAACTTTTGCTGATTGGATGCAACAACAGGCTGTAGGCTTTAGAAGCCTTTCCCTATAGTCATTCCTCTCACCCCATACCAACCTGGTGAAGGTGAATCTCAATCCATAATCGTAACACCACTCCCAAAAAAAAAAAAAAAAAATCTCCCAAGAAGCTAAGTTGGAAACTTTTTCTCAGTGATTTATAATGCTGAAAATTATTTCATCTTATACAGTTGATGACATATATTGTATTTGTGTTGTTTCTTTTACTAAGAATTTTGTATATATATATATATATATATTTTTTTGATAAGTAATAGATTTTATTGATATCAAAAAGGGACACCCTAGTACACAGGGAGTGAACAAGGGATCAACAAAAATTACAAGAATCAATAAAGGAAGAGAATGATTGGTTTTGCAAAGTAGCTAACCAATCTAATAAAGTCCTAAAGAAAAAAAAGCTTGAGGTCTGGTATGGATCTCTCATTATCTTCAAAACACCTACTATTCTTTTCCCTCCAAAGACACCACATTAAGCAATGGGGAACAATTAACCATATATGACGACCAAATTTGCCTTGCCAACAAGCTAGAAGCCCCACAACAGACTGTGGCATAACCCCGCTTACTCCAAATAAACCCAAAACCATAGACCACAAATCCATAGCAACCGGATAGTGAAGAAATAGATGGTCAAGAGAGTAAGGAGAGAGTAAGACTTTTGTATATTTGTACTCTAGTTTCTTCTGGAACACATGTCTTCTCTTTATGATTGCCCTTTGCTATTTTGCTAGATTTCTTATTATTAAATAATTGCTGGCTTTGGAACCTGCTTAGATCATTTACCCTGGTCCCTGATCCCCCTTGGTACACTTGTTTTTGTGGTAAAGGTTTGGAGTGTTTCTTAATATGTATCCAGAAAACCTTCAAGTATCAGTGTAGATTTTTTCCATATGATACTACACTGATTTGTGTTATTTTATCTCCTTTTGCTTTTAGCATAAATTGATAAATGGTCCGATTACTTATTAAAAAATAAATCTACTTCTGCTATAAAATCACAAACAATCACGGTTGGTAATGAGCTATAGATAAGTAATAGACTTTATCTCAGCTAAAGAAAAGATTCAAAAAAGCTTTTTGATGGTGTTTATTTTCTTATTATTGACTTGATTTTATTTTGTGAAATTGTGTTGTAGTTTTTATAACGTTAAACTCCATTTTGTTTACACCATTTTTAGCATTTCTGGATGATATGCAATTTGGTTTCAGTGTGTGTACAAAAATGATGGAGTGCTTAATTGTGTCTGCCATGCTTCATGCTTGCATTGGGATGAAGATGCTTGCCAATGCTCTTTGTGTGTGTGTATTGTCTTTGACTTAACAGCATTTGGTTACTAAGGTTTCTATAATTCTGGAAGTTGATAGGTTGTTAGCATCTTTCTAGCCTTTTATTTTTCGGTAGTTGAAAACATGTTGATCGACGAATCAATCCTTGGTTCATAAGAGTGATTTCTGACTGTAGCAATGAGATATGTGATAATATATGATTGTTGCTTTGCAAGAGATAGTGGATCACTTTGTGGTTTTTGGATATATTTTTATTATTATGGAGTATGCTAAATTTTGCATCTAGCTTATTTCACCGTTCCCCCATTTAGGTGGTCGTGCCTCTACTTTGAAACTTTTCCTGGTTTGGAGGCAGCAATAGGCTGTAGTCATGTGAAGCCTTTTTTATTTAGACATCCCTCTCATCCAGACTAACCTGGTGATGGTGGAATTCAATACCAAAAAAATTTACCAAAAAGCTAAGCTAGCACTTTTTCTTTGTGATATGTTTTGCTGAAATTTATTTTAATCTCATACCAAGTTAATGTTCAGTTTTTTATTTTATTACCAAAACAAGTTAATGTTCTTAGTTTGTTATTTAGTTCAAAGTTATGTCTTAGAGGAGGGATAAATATTTCTCTTAAGGATGAAGTCACTGGTGTTATAAACATAAAGAGTATATGGGTGATCAATTATTGTTGAGTAAGGGACACTAGCCTGCACATAAGACACATTCAACACTTGGCCAATTTAGGTGGTCGTTTCCCTACTGCATTATGTTTCAAGTTTAACCTGTTTTGGTGGTTGTTTCTGTGCGATGTAACTTTTCCTGATTTGGTGGCAGCAACAGGCTGTGCGATGTTTCACCTTTCCTTATAGTCATTCTTCTAACCCCACACCAACCTTGTGAAGGGGAAACTCAATCCATAATCCCAACACAACTTCCCAAAAAAAAAAACTGCCAAGCCAAGAAGCTAAGTTGGAAACTTTTCTCAATGATTTATAATACTGAAAATTATTTCATCTTATATAGTTGATGACATATTTTGTTTTTGTGTTGTTTCTTTTACAAAGAATTTTGTATTTTTCTACTCTCTTAGTTTCTTTTGGAACACACGTCTTCTATTTATGATCGCCCTTTGTTATTTTGCAAAATTTCTTATTACTTCTAAAAAGACACAAAAAGAATTGAAAATGACTATTGCTTGCTTGCTTTGTGTGGTTAAGAATTGAAAATGACAGTTCCTCAAAAAAAAAAAAACTTTTTTATAAACCTCTTTTTGAAAACATGCTGATGGACAAATCAATCCTTGGTTCATATCAAAAGAATGCAATGAGATCTGTGGTAATTGTGATTGTTTCTTGGCAAGAGATGGTGGTACTGTTTGTGGTTTTTGGATATATTTTCCTTATTATGGAGTATGCTAACATTTGCATCTAGTTTTTTTCATTGTTCCCCCATTTAGGTGGTTGTGCCTCTACTTTGTAACTTTTCCTGGTTTGGAGGCAGTAATAGGCTGTAGTCTTGCGAAGCCTTTTTTATTTAGACATCCCTCTCATCCATACCAATTAACTTGGCGATGGTGGAATTAAATCCCGAAATTTTTTTACCAAAAAGCTAAGCTAGCACATTTTCTCTGTGATATGTATTGCTGAAATTTATTTTCATCTTAAAACAAGTTAATGTGCCTTTTTTTTTTTTTTTCCTCTATTATAAACAATTTAATGTTCTTAGTTTGTTCTTTAGATCAAATTTACGTTTCAGAGGAGGGTTAAATATTTCTCTTAAACAATTTAAGAATGAGGGTGTTATGAATGAAAAGAATATATGGGTGATCAATTATTGTTGAGCAAGGGACAGCAGCCTACACATAAGACACATTCAACACTTAGAGATGTATTTTTTTAATCGAAAAAAACCCTTAACTAACAACCAGGGATGTAATTATGAATGTGTGTCAAGGGATGATACAAACTTGGACTCAAACTCGTGTTTTGTGGTGGTCTAGTTGGCTTTGGCTTTACTTTGAAATGTTTGTTTTAGTTGTATGATATTTCTATTCTCTGATTTTCTTTGGGAGCACGGTGTCTTCTGTTTACAATTGTCTTGTGTTAAGTAAAAAAAATATCTTCTTATTATATAATTTCTGGCATGGTAACCTGCTTAGAACATTTACCTTGGTGGACATGTTCATTTGGTAAAGGCTTGAAGTATTTCTTAATTTCATTCTGAAAACCCACAAATCTCGGTGTAGGTTTTTTCTACATTGTTACTAAACTGATTTTAAATTCTTGCAGGACGTTGAGGAATCATGGATGTTGATGAGCTGTACATAAGTGACAAACTTTAACTCAGTGAAAGGAAAGAGTCAACAAAGTTTCTTGGTGTTGTGTAATTAGTATTGGCATTAGTTATTATGTCAAAATGGATTGTAGTTATAACTTTAGAGGAGTTTATTTTGTTAAACTAATTTGGGCTACACAACTCATATGTTAGTTTTTCCGGATGATGTGAAGTTTTGTTTCAATGTGTTTACAAAATGATTAAGCACTATATTGTCTGCCATGCTTTCATTGTGTGTGTGTTAAATTTCTCCTTTTTCAGTGAATTAGATAGCAGTTACATCTATTCAATGGGTGTAAAGGTATCTATGGAAAAATTCTATAAATCTGTCTTATAATTTAGGATATGTACATTTAAGATGATAGTAAGGATTGATTACATGTTACACCCAAAAGCTGAGCAACTTCTGTCTGAGCTGCCCTGGGTGAATCCAAATACCAAATAGTGAGGTTTCTTTTGTTGAGAAGAATTAAGTGTTTGATTGTTGCTGATGGTGAATACTTCAGATGGATATGTGAGTAGGTTGTTCTGGTTGGCTATCCACGCACTTGTCCCAGGGGTCTTCTTTTACCATATGCCCAAATAACTGCTCTTGTTTCCTGAAGAGAAGAAGCCTAGCTTAAAAACTTGGCCTGAGGAAAGCAAAGTTTGGACACCTATAATCGATTGCCCCGGACTATGGTGTCAAGTGTCATCTGCAATGCAGAATTTCAAGAAAGTTGAGAAAGCAATGAGACAATAAAAGAGAGTGGGAAGAGCAGGTATCTCCATTAACAATCCCCTTCTTTTTTGGTTGAATGAAATAACCTTATTCAGTCCGAATTATAAAAGTAGTTAACTGCTGCTTCCAGCAGAGAACAAAATAGAATTGCATGAACAAGGACTTAAATTTACTTAGTCTATTAGCTCGTTCATAACAATTTTAGAAACAAAGACTTGTTATTGGAGGACTTAAATGGGTTGTAAATTCAAGTCTTATGTAGTTGTGAATGGTGATGATATTAGAGTAATGCGGACGATATTCATCAATTTATATTTCTAACAGCACTTTCTATTTTTTTTCTAACATTTGCAGTCCGAATTCAAATTTGTAAGTTCACTACTGCCTCTTTTGTTTCTCAAGAGAAAAAATAAAGCTACTACCTCCTTATTTCATTGCATTGTACACCCTTCTTAACAATAAACCTCATCAGCGATTGAATAATTAATTTATGGTGTCAGCTTGTTGATAATTAATCTTTATTTAAAAAAAAAAAAATTACCAATGGCGCATAGGATTGTATGTTGCATCGTATATCACACTAATGTGGACTCCTAATCCAGTAGGAATAGGATTTAAAAGCTAAAAGATAAAAATAAAAATTATGATAGCATATACCAAACCAAAATCACATTATCTAGTATTAATCATCTTCATTTGTTAGCTCTAATCTTTCCATAGGCACAGAGTTACAATCCCACACATATCAAAAGGACCATAAAATAAAATGTGGATTTTCTTATCAAGTTCTATGCACACGGTTAATCTTTGATATGGGAATCTTTGATCTGGGAGGGAAAAAAATTTGTAGGCCCAAAAGTATTGGGCTAGTACAAATCCCACAAGCCCAAAGCCTATCTCAGCCTGACTGACCCAATACTGCAAATTTCAGGTAACCTTTACATACTTTATTGAGCCCAAAGTTGTTGAACCGAGAAAATTGGTTACCAAGTTTAGCCTTTTAGGCATAGTCACTAGACATTTTTAAGTTGGTTTGCCCCTAGAAATTAACATAAATGTTATCGGTTTTTTGTCTAATAGAGGGGATCCATTTACTAATTCAGATTTATTTTTTTCACGAATCTTAAATATGTAACATTCAAAAAATATATAAGTTACTAAGTTTTCACTTCTCTTAAGTGCTTAGCAAGAGATTGATATTTCTAAACAGGACTAAAGCCTCCCGCTCTAATTATACTTACTGTGTAGGAAAGTTGTTAGCCAAACCAAATAAAGGTTATTTTGTCATGTTGCTTGCTTCCAAGCCCTACTTATGGATGATAACTTGTTTCAATTAAGTTAGGATATATTTTCTATAATGAAATCATTCAGGTAGTCAGGGTGGATGGATGTTATAGCTTCTTTTTGTTCTTCTCTTCCAAGGTGTGAACCAGGCCTAATAGCTTCCCTAGTATTGTTGTTCCTAAACCTTAAAAATATATAATAATAATAATAATAATAATAATAATTCTTTTGTAAAAAATTTGAGATTCGTTTGATTGGGGTGGAAAAGTCACAAGTGAGGGATAAAAAATAGAGAAGGAATGGAAAAGTTGAGAGTTAAGAGACAGAAGAGATTTTATTTTTCTCTCATGGTGTTTGGTTGGGGGTAGTGGAAAAGTAAAGGGATAGAAATTTTTTTTTTGTTTAGTTAAAAAGAAAAATGAGAGGATAAAAAATGCAGATTGTATAAATTTACTAGTATGCCTATAGTACTAAGATAAAAATTTAATAGTATATAAGGGAAAAAGAATATATGGTGAAAAAAAAAAAACGTGAATAGCTGGAAGGCAGATTGATAATTTCCCATCAAACCCACTTCTTCCTTCCCATTTTCTCCCCAAATTAAGAAGAAAATCATTTCACCCCAGATGGTGGCTTGGAGAAAACTCATAGACCCCACCATTTTCACTCACCCCCCCCCCCCCCCAAATAAAAAATACTTTTCTCCACTTTTCTTTCCAACCAAACAGACCCTTAGTTACTATTTCTTATGTGTTATATCTTAGGTTTTTCAATTAACTAATTCATTAAATTTATTCTCCTTAAAAAGATTGTTTATGCTTGAAATTAATTAAAGTACAATATCTAACATTTTCACTTTTTCATGCTAATTTGTTTTTTTCCACTCCATAAAAATGGCATCTGCCTGGGCCTTGGGCCTCTTTTGGGTGTAAATTGTCAATTGTGGCCTAAGGCCCTCCATCATATCAGTACATGAGTATCCATGATGCTGGAAAAGGAGGAATAGTGGAATGCTGAAAGCAAAACTAGAAAAAGGAGGAAGAAGCTTTTTATGTAGGACTTGACAGCCATCAAAATGGCAATAACTAATGGTACATTTTGGTTTCTAAGTTCAATAATATTGTTGTTCATTTAAAATATATTTAGATAACAAGATGAATGATTGAGTAATGATCATCGAAATCTAAATTGTTACCGAGCTTCCAAAATCGAGACTGCCATGTCATTTACAGAACAAATTTCTAGGCTTCTATTAGATGAACCCAAATTCTCCATACCTCTGACAAATGAAAACGTGGGTTGTTTTGGTGAAGGTAGAAGTGCAATTTCCTTGTTGAACATTGAGACAACGTCAGACATAGTAGGCCTATCGGTTGCACTTTCTTGGACACAGAGGAGTGCTATGTTTATGTATCCCAATAGAACATTGGCAGGAGGAGTAACTTTGAGGATTGGATCCATCAACTCTAAGGCCCTATTGCTTTTCCACATATCCCATGCCTGAAGAAAATTTATGGTAAAAATCAATCACAAATTCTGGTTAAGTTCCTCATATTTTATTGAGGTATAAGTCACAAATGAAATTAGTAGAATTGCAAAGATACTTAAAGGACCATTTTAAAATGATCTAGTGTAACACTTTCTACCTTCTTGGTGGATTTGTTAGTGTGAATAAAATTAAATTTTACACTGAATGTATAATTTGAAATCAACATAACTGACAAAGAAGATTAATCCTTTGAAAATTCAATCACATGGTGTAATAAAAATAAACACAACACAAGCACTCAAATCCAAACACAAACACACACAAAGTCTCTAAGTTCTTGTTAACATTAAAGTAAGATGGTCCATTACTCACATGTCCAATAAGATTGAGAGGGTGAATATGATAGAAACCAGTATTCTTCTTGCCACTTAATATCTCTAACAACAATACTCCAAAACTAAAGACGTCAGATTTAATTGAGAAGAGGCCTTCCAAAGCATATTCTGAGAATATATAACCATTGTATTTCATTGTAAAACAAAATGATCAATAGCTTCATGGTTAATAATTTGTATATTACTGATATTTGCTATAGAGAATAAGTATTTATGGATTATACTTACTAAGTCCCTACTATTCGGTTGGTTGCTTGTGAACCATTCCCACCAAAAATTCTTGCCATTCCAAAATCTGATATTTTTGGATTCATGTCTTTATCCAACAAGATGTTGCTGGCCTTCAAATCTCTATGAATAATTTGTAACCTGGAATACTGATGGAGGTAAAGAAGCCCTTGAACAATCCCTTCAATGATGTGAATGCGAGTTGTCCAATCTATCACCCCATGTGCAACTGGATCTGTCTCAATACCACATATAGATAATAAGATAGAAGGTAGGAAAAAACTGGCGGCATTATGTGTGCGAAACCTTTAGTTACAACCAGATTTTGAGCTATGAAACTATGAACAAGCATAATATAGGTAGAGTACTTTGTAAGTGATTGAGATAGTGTGGAACTACATACCAAAAAGGAAATTATCTAAGCTTTTATTGGGCAAATACTCACAGATCAAAATCTTGTCATCTCCTTCAATGCAGCATCCAAGAAGTTTCACAAGATTCTTGTGTTGGAGTTTGGCCATAAGAACAGCCTCATTTTTTAGCTCCTCCCATCCCTGTCCAGATTTTCTTGAAAGTCTTTTTATTGCTACTAACTGTCCATTAAGCAAGGATCCCTGAAAATAATTCTTTTAACTTTCTGATTAATCCTTGAGAAGAATCCACATCAAATAATTTTTATATGTTGTATCCTAGCAGAACTTTTATGCAAATACTAAGACTTCAATATTTATGTTAAAGGTTAGATTGTGGAATATCATATATTACTTAGAATTTCTATTCTAAGATTAATGTGCTTAGTTATTGAAACTTACTTTGTAAACAGGTTCCAAAACCACCCTCTCCAAGTTTATTCGAGGCTGTGAAGTTATTAGTAGCAGCAGATACACTAGAAAAACTAAAGAGAGGAAGCTCCATTTCCTTATTTCTGCCTTTCTCAGCCCCCTTCTTGAGGACTAATCCTTGTTGTGTAGACCTGTTATTGAAATCAAATGATATCAAGTCCTCCCCTGCTTGATCAAAAAGATAGTTTTGATTAGTTCATGTTGGATGGTTCTATTTCTGAAATCAAATGACAAAAAGTCCTCCCCTACTTGATCAAGAAGACGGTTCCTATAATCTAATCCTAAAAGATTCAGAAAAACTGCTATGGCTGAGCAGATAACTAAGTTCTGTCACATGGTATCTGAGGAATTTTATGCATATAATTTCAAAAGCTTTTGATTGTTTAATTGAAATCCTTGAAGAGTTTTCTCTATGAGAAAATCTAGGATGCTGTTTCAGGAAAGAGGACTGGTTTTTGTTGGAGCGGATCAAGTTTAAATGTTTGGTTAAAATTGAAATTTAAACTCAAATAAATAATCAAAAGAGGAAATGTATGGAATGCTTAGACAGTTCTATATTTTAATCGATATAGCTTAGGTTCAAAACTAGCAATTTAGACCCTATTGAAATTCAGCAAAATAATTTTAGAAAATGTGGAATTGGACTGTAAATTTGGCACCTGACAAGAGTTGGGCAATTTTTTTTTGTTTTTATTTTAATAATAATAAAGAAAGAAAGGATAATTTTATGTGAATTTGCAAGAAGGATCTCTTTAACTAAAACAAATGCAATAGTGGCAATTATGCGTACAATGGAACACAGCTATTTTTCGTATACAAGTACTAGTTCAAAATATCTTAATCACCCCCCTCCCCCCTCTTCTTTCCACCTTATTAATCTCTGCGTGTGGAAGTTTTTTTTTTTTTTTTGGTGTCACTAACACAGATGCCTGGCCACTAGTCAGTTTTATGTTACTAATGAAAATTCATACCTTTTATTTTTAGTTTTCTCACCCACATCCACCAGATGAAGGCGGCTGAAGAAATTGCTGTCAGAGAAATGGCCAGTACTACAATAATCCACAGCTTTCGCTTATTTCCTGAAGCATGAGTAACTTTCGAAAGTAACCACTAAATGAAAAAAATTCAGTTAGGAAAGATTGAAATAAAATAATATGGAAACAAGATCATTAAGTTGTAACGATAGCTAGAGACTTAAATTTGCTTACTTTCAGGGCTTAACACAGACGCAGCAACTTTGACATAAAAATCTCTTGCACTATGGTTATTAGCAGAAAGCTGTTGCAGATTAATAAGATCTCCAATCCACATTGAACAATTATAATCATTGAGAGCATAACCAGTGCAGGAGCAGCTATTCAAGCAAGCTGATTTGCACTCTTCAATGCTCCCACTTTCAAAACTTACTGGATTCACTGGTAGTTGTACATTAGACAACATAACAAACTCATCTGGCTCACCCGTAGTCTGGTTATTGTTCTCACATTGCAAAGGGGGTTTCCTTGCACATCCTACAGTGTAATCACTCAGTTCCCAATTTCCAGAAGATCGGGGTTCAAATCCCTGAATGCATGAACAAAATGGCAACGTTTGCTGGTTACAGCACCCAAAAGCCCCACAAAAAGCAAAAACTTCACATTGGGTTCTCGGTTGTGCCCATAATAAATTCCACTGCTGGATGGATTCCAGCCAATACAGTTGCTGCATCTGCCCCGATAGATCCATTACAAGCCTACTAGTGGAATTATAATACCGATTATATGTAAAATAAGTCTCCTCCTGATTGGAAGTATAGCTAAAATTTAATATATAATTAGATCCCATTTCAGGAACAAAGCTGAACGAGTGCCCATCCCAAGGCCCGCTTGTCCAATACAACGTGTCAGGCTCTCGCATGATTAAAAGCTGACTTCCCATAGGATCGAGCTCCATTGAAAAAACTCCAGGACTAGGGTCTTCAGCATTTCTCCAAGCTACCAACGACCAAGTCTTTCCTGGTCTTTTTCTCTCATACCCAAGCTTCATTCCAGGTAAAAGGGTATGCGAAGGAAAATCAAAGCTCTGCCACAATATTTTTGAGTTTTCGTCCCTTAAAACAAGGTTTCCCGTGTCCAATAGCGTAGCACTTGCATTGGCATATTATGGCAAATTGGATACCATGTATGACAACTTACCATCCATAATCACGAGGTTCCCATTATTACTAATAGTGAGAACTGCAGAAGAACTAGTGATTGGGTAATCTCAGTTTGCTACCCATGTGATAGTTCGCAGTGATACCTTAGTGAACCATATTCCCACGTATTAATTTGTGGAATTTCTTCCAGGACG
Organism: Quercus aquifolioides; assembly: GCA_019022515.1. Lineage (NCBI taxonomy): Eukaryota > Viridiplantae > Streptophyta > Magnoliopsida > Fagales > Fagaceae > Quercus > Quercus aquifolioides. The sequence goes on along the minus strand of CM032328.1, from coordinate 63,476,827 downwards.
AAAGAATCCTAGTTCAAATTCTGCATCAGCTGATACTATAGTTTCGGTAATTGTAATAGATTGTCTTTGCGATATAGTATCTCTGGCAGCATGAGACGAGTGAAAGAAGGGGCATAATACTAATAGCATCAGCAGGAAAACAAGATGAGAAAACTTACATTTTGGAATATCATCCATGCTAGCCATAAGTAATCCACACAAGGCCAGCCGAGCTTGTTTGTCAAATTGTTAGAAGAGTAGATCTAGTTGCCACTAATCACTCATGATTTTTCATATGTCAAATTAGAAGGGTAGTTCTAGTTGCCAGTATTGATTTTTCATACTGTCAGACTTTGCAACGTTGATTTTTTTTGTTTTTTTTTTTTTTTTTCCGTAAGAATTATCTCTCCGGGTTCCCATCCCCGCAAAAGGAAAGAAAAAATATCCTGACTTAGTGGCTCTCATACTTTGGGTTTTAAGAATTAAGGGTTGTTTTAGGTAAATCTACTCTAAATTATCTTTGGTTCTAGTTAGTTCAATAAGTAAAGTTTCTAATAGTTGAATAAGAGATCTGTAGTTCAATTTCTGCTTATATCAAAAAACTAAATGGTATCATAGTCTAATAATAAAAAAACTATCATTAGGAGTAAACGCTATAAATTGAAATTCTCTATAAAAAAAAAAAAACTCTAAATTATCTTGTCATCTAATAAAGAATTGAGTTTTTCTAGCAACACACATTTTGCCATAATTGGTGTCAACGGGTAATTGAATTTTTCAATTACACATAGATGCACTACTTAAGCACTTCAATCACTAATTAACATCGAAGCAAGTTGTAACAAATAGTGTCTCCAAACATTTTATCTAGAATAAAGCTAAAATCACAACAATTTCACAATAAAGTCTAGATGGCAAGATGTTATTAGTTCTTATCTCGACCCATGTAAGTGAAAAGATATTGCTGGTTCTCATTTCCAATAAAGAGGTGGATAATATAACTTAAAATTTTCTTATCTCTAAAAATAAAAATAAAAACTGTTTTTGGGCAAAACTTAGATATTATTTCCTAGGTGCTATACCTTAGATTTATCAATTAAATCAATTATGTAATTGCATTGACCAATGAACTACATGGTTGAATATATTATCTTTTTAAAACGATATCATTGTTCTATATTTGAATTTAATTGAAAATGTAAAGGCTTAAAGTACAATCTCCAAGTTTTTGAGGCTTTAGTTTTTTAATTCATAAAAATGGCATTTGCCTAGGCCTTGAACCTCCTTTGGGTGTAGATTGTCAATTGCGGCCCTACGTCCCTCTTGTTGGATACACACACGTGAGTGAAGTTCTATATTAAATAATGATTAGAAGAACGAGTGGATTCGTTCAGTAACGATGGTGGATTGCCCTTGTAAATTATCTATTTGCGAATGTATGGTCGTAAAATCTCTTTTAGCAACAAGAGCAAATATGACGGTCTTCGAGGGCCATATGCCCTTGCTAATTACCTTTTGTGACGATAATTGAATTTTTGTGAGGGCATTTTATCCTCGCTAATAGACTCTTTTCTTGTAGTTTCCACCACATATCAATTGGAGAAGCGTCTCCCAAAGAAGCATTACAGGTATATTCACCAAAACAATAGTGATAGGTGAGCAGCAGCAGCAGTAGCAGCATTTGTGCTCTCTTGTAGCTCCAGTGCATGTTCAAGGCATACCTGCACTTCACCCTTGGTTGGTCGACGTTCGGCTCGATTTTGCACACAAGAAGTGGCAATGTCAACGTATACCATAAAACACTCTAGAGCTATCTTCCCCATTAGATACGGATCAATAATCTCATTGATGGTCCCTTCTTGTTTACATTTTCGGGCCCAACTAACCAGATTCATCTGTTCTACCAGTTCAGATGGTTTCCTTCCACTGAGTAGTTGCAGCAGTACCACACCAAAGGAGTAGACGTCGGATTTATCAGTCAGCACCCCATTCATGGCATACTCAGGAGCCATGTAACCGTAAGTACCCACAATTCTATTAGTATCGATCCTAATTAAAGCCTTCGACAAACTCGGGGGACCCATCTTGGACAACCCGAAATCTGACAACTTGGCCTCCCATTTCTCGTTCAACAGACTATTGCTCGGCTTTACATCACGGTGGATGATAGTATGCTTCAGCCCAGTTTGAAGGCAGTGTAGCCTACATGCCACTCCAACACAAATTTGTAGTCTTCGTTTCCATGAGACCGAATTGTGATCGGGGTTAGTGGCATAGAGGTGTCTCGTGAGGTTTCCATTGACCACAAACTCGTAGACAAGGAACCCTTCTTGTTCATCTTCGAAACAATATCCGATGAGACGGACAAGGTTAGGGTGGTGTAGCTGGCAAAGCAACAGCACCTCGGTCCTTAACTCGTGAAATCTCCGCCATGAATTGATGATATTCACACCCTTTATTGCAACGCTTATGGAACGGTCGTCAATAAACCCCTGGTATACTTTCCCATAAGCCTCCTCACCAATTACTAAATTATCATCGAAGTTATTGGTAGCTGTCTTGATCTCAGCCAGTGAAAATCGACGGCATGGAAGAACTGAATAAGATTGGTTAACTGTTTCGACCAGATAAGGGTAGGTAGGCAGCTCCTGCTGTATACCCCTGTACCATAAACAACGCAATATGGTGAACTCTCTCTTTGTCTCAATGAATTGAATAATTGATATATTTCAATATTTTTTTAGATTATTTATACTATATATGGTGAACAAAGTTTTTATCCAAACTAACTTGGGGAGAAATTCTACAAACTCCTCATGTATCTTTCTATTGAGTATGAATTATAAAAATCTAATTGTTCAATTGCATGTTTTTATTATATTCTTCATGCTTACAAAATTTTAAGAAAATCAAAGATCAATTACTATGTTATCAAACAAATGTAAAAAATTTCAAGTTTTTGTAATCTAAAATTGTTTATAAAAAATTAGTTTATTGATCGAATAGTAATAACATCCAATTTGAACGAAATTAGGAATGGCAATGGGTTTGGTTGGGGTCGAGTTTTTCCATACCCGGACCCGACCCGCGGGGCAAGACCCGTGGCCCGGGCCCGGCCCGTTTAGGGTACCGGGTTTTTTCCCGGGGCCCGCGGGCCCCGTTTAGGAATTAGGCCCAATTCGTGGCCCAACCAAAAAAAAATAATAATAATAATTTAAGCCCAGATTTTAATTCAAGCCTAGACTTTGCCCAGATTCAAGCCCAGATTTTGCCCAGACTCACCGTCAATTTGTTCCTCCAAAAAAAAAAAAAAAAAAAAATCGTAGCCCAACCACAATCTCCTGTCATCATCCAAGGCACTTTCACAAATGCAAGAGCAAGAAAGATGACCAGTTCACCACACAGCATCACACAAACAACCCAGAAAATTCCAAAAAAAAAAAAATTCATAGAAACCCCATAAACCCAGAAAATCGTAGCAACCCATAAACTTAGAAAATTTCATACCCATAAAGTCATAAACCCAGAAATTTCATAGTCATAAACATGCAACCCACGAAGCTAAGAGAAACCCAAAATCAACCATCTTACCACCAATCAACCCCAAACAGAAAATTAATCAGCCACCATTGTTCCTCCACCATTGCAAATACAGCCATCAATGAATCTCAACGAAACTTCCAAAACCCACCGAAAGAAACCCATCTCCAGCTTGACCCAAAACAAATCTGCATACATCCTTACTCGACAACCTCCTTATCACCACCAGAAAATCCAAATGAGCCCAAGCTCTCCCAAACCTTAGTCACCGATGATGGAAAAGAGAAGCAAGAGAGAACAGAGACAAGGATAGAGAGAGAGAGAGAATCGCCCAGTGAAAAAAAAAAAAAAAAAAAAAAAAAAAAAAAAAAAAAAACCAGAAACCCAAACTCACCGAACCCAGTGAAAGAAAAAGAAAAAGGAAGAACTGAAGACCGAACCCAGGAGAAGAAAGGGGGAAAAAAAAAGAAAAGAAAGAAAGAAGTGAAGACCGAACACAGGAAGCTCGGACTGAGCAGCTTGAGCTGAGGGAGAGGGAGGGTTGGACTGAGGCGTGAGGGAGGGAGGAGTGTGGGAGTGAGCTGAAATGAGGGAGAGGGACTGTGGTACACGGACTGAGTGAGCTGAAATGAGTGGGCTGCTGTGCTGAAGAGTGAAGAAGAAATGAGGGATTAGTTAGGGTTAGATTATAGGTATATATATATTAGGGTATTTTGGTAATTTAGGGGTACCGGGTTTTTATCGGGCCGGGTTTCGGGTTGGGTCTCGGGTTGACCCGCTTCGGGTTTTTTTTTTTAAAACTCATACCTGACCCTATTTCTAATTGGACCGGGTAAAACTCGGCCCATTAGGGTCGGGCCGGGCCGGGCCGGGTACCCGCGGGTCGGGCAAAAATTACCATACCTAAACGAAATTTGATATGCATGTTAAGAACATAAGGAACATGAAATTTAACGGTTAGATTTTCAAATTATTATACTATTTATCTGAGATAATGCTAAGAAAATTTCCAGTAGCATCTCCAAATTTTTATACTGTTTAGGAAGTGAATAGTTATTTTTATTTTTTACTTATTTACTTTTTTAAATACACTTTTCAACCTACTCTATATCATTTCTTTATTTCATTTAAATATTATTTCTTTATTCATTCTTTAATTATTCTTTATTCTTTCTGAATTTCTAATAGCCATAATTTTTAAAATTTCCAGTAATCTATATTGTTAACGGTCTAATTTTAATTTTCACGCATACTTATTTGTTAGTCTTTATAAAATCTATGTTACTTTTATGCAAATCTTTAGGGTATATTTGGTTGTGGTGAAAATTGAGAGGATGGAAAATAGGGTGAAAAATGACATTTTTCACTGTTTGGTTGAGGAGAGAAAACAAGAGAGACAGAAAATAAGGGGAAAATTTTCCCTCTAGTCCCACCTTTTTTTATCCTCCCAATTTGGGAGGAAAATGAGAAAGGAAAAGTGTCGAAAAATGCACTTTACACAAATACCCTTAATTTAAGTTGCATTTTTTTTTCTTTCTTCTCTCTTCCTTGGGCAGCAAGGTTGCCCTTTTTTTTCTTTTTCTTTTTCTGGGCAATCATGTTGCCAGTTGTTACTTTTTTTTTTCTTGGGCATTAACATTGCCTCTTTTTTTTTTTTTCTTTTGATTTTTTAGGGCTTGGGCGTGATAGTTTATTTTTATTTTTACTTGATGTAATTTTTTTTTGGAACATGTTTTTTTATTTTTATAAAAAATTTTGGGTGATTGCTCTTTTTTGTGTGGTTATTTGTCACTTTTTTTAAAAAAAAAAATGGCATCATTCTTTAACAAGGGTATATGAGTAAATTTATTCAAACTCAATTTTTTCCATCCTTCCACTTTTCCACTCCCAACCAAACAAAAAGGAGAGAAAATAAAATCTTTTCTATCCTCCCACTTTTTCATCCTCCCATCATTTTCTATCCTCCTACTTTTCCATCCCTCCAACCAAACGGACTCTTAAAATTTTATGTAATTTAAAACTTATCAAATTTATGTATATCTTCGGAATGAGTTTATTCATTAATTCATCCCTAAAAAATGCACCAGTTTTCATCTTTTAATAATTAATATTCATTAACCACTGCACACTCTTGGTATGATGATCACTTTATAAGTATAAGTGTTTGTGGGGTGTGGGGGGCAAAGGCCGGGATTTAAGTCTCCAGGAGGGAGTTTCACACACATATACACATAGATTAGGCTAGAATAGAATTTTTCTCTTGTATAAATATATATATATATATATATATATATTCATTCATTTATCATTATCTCTTTTCATTTTTTTTAATAAAAGACACAATTTAATCTTAATTTAAGGATTTATTATTCTTATTCTTATCATTAATTTTTAATAAAAAACAAATTTATCATTTAAAGGCCACAATGCACACCCATATGTTTCATCCATCAAAAAAGTAAAACAATAAAAGCCACACATTTTATTTTGTTGTGAAAATGTAATGGACATAACATTTTTCTTTTATTTTTGTTCACAAACCATTCTTCTTCTCAAGATCAGACGGAGAGAGAGAGAGAGCCTAGAGAGGAAAATGCTCTAGAGAGAGAGAGTGAGAAAGCATCTTCGTCCTCTATTGCCTACTCTACCTCCATCACCGTTGTCCTCATCCTCACCACAGGCAACATGCAACCATGAAGGGTCAAATTTGTGTGTGTGTGTGTGTGTGTGTGTGTGTTTTTTCTTAATTAATTTCTTCTAATTTTTATTAGTTTTATGAGAAAGACTTCGTTTTGCAATTGATTGTTTTTTATGTTTTGTTGTCATTTGTAGCTGTTGAGAAAAGGCTGAAATTTTAATAAGATATGTTAAATTTTTTATTCCGATTTATTCAGGTGTGGATTATTTTAAGAGAAAAAAAATGATTTGGAGTTGCTATAGTGCTCGCTTGGTTAAGAGAGCTGCTGTAGCAACTCTAAAAAAAATTGCAAAAATTTGAATTTTGGAGAGATTATTGGAGCTGATTTGTTGTGGGTTTGCCCTTCAAAAATGGGTTTAAAGAGTTTATTGGAGATGCTCTAAGAGCATCCCAGTAGCTGATGTAAATTTTTGTACTGTTTGGACAGTGAACAATGATATTTAGTTTTTACCTACTTACTTTTTCAAATACACTTTCCAACAGATTCTCTATCATTTTCTCCATCTCATTTAAATATTATTTATTTATTAATTATTTATTCTTTTTTTAACAACTACACATCTTCTAACATTTTTTTATTCAATAGCTGATTATTATAATGGAAAAAAAAAATATTTATAGTGTGAACAGTAAACGCTACAGTGTTCTCTACTTGTAGAGAAGCACTGTAGCAATTCTAATCTAAAAAATGGAGATGAAAAAGCTGTTAGAGTGAGTTTTTGGGGTGTTTTCTCTCTAAAATTGGCTTTAAAAAAGCCATTGGAGATGCACTAAGCCTTGATCATTTTTTCCATAAGAGTTTTCAAGTGCACTTTTTTTTTTTTGGTTATTTTAAACATTATTGATATTCAAATATTATTTTAGGAGTGCGCTCTGTCTTGGAAAAAGGTCTAGATGATTTTGGTCATTTTGCAGATTGTTGGATTATTGAGTGATTGACAATTTAAATTTTTGGGATTAAAAAATTGGAGTATTACATTTAAGCTTTGCAAATCATTACCCCGATTTCAAATTACGAGAGAGAAGTGCATATTTTGCCTACATGATTGGAGGGCTTATTAAGAACTTGCTCGATGCTTCTTTGAAGCCTTATTTTTTTAACTAGTCTCAGCCCTTGTGGGCTATATTATACTGTTATTGGAGCTACAAATTGAGATAACAGCATACACCGGTATACCCAGTACTTAGAATATCTTTTGAGCAACTATAAAGAGAGCTTAGAGAGGTATACGTTTTCCCAAGTTTATAGGTTGAAGCTCCCTGAAGATGAGCCAAGGAAACTCGTGCTTTTTGGGGCTGATCTTGCAGCTTGCAATGATGAAACTGATTCCCATCTCTGACATCAGTATTGATGAGCCGTGAGAATTTGAATGCTACTTTTAGGACAAGTAATGCATTTGCTCTATGGCAAAATAACTGATACTCTAAGAAAATGGTGGGCTTAAGATTGTTAAGATGGGAGCATCAAGAAACCGTTATTCAATGGTGCCTTCTACAAAGTAGGAGGACTATTGCCTGTCACCTTCAAGGAAAGTTCTTCGGTACCACACGAGTGACAGCAGTGTGGAGAAGCTAGGGTTTCTGTGGACAAAATCCTGAGCCATTTGCAAACTACAATGGATTAATTACCATTCAGCAAGCCCCTAATCAATTAATTTACCTTCCTTTGCCTGATGATAGTTCGTGGATGTAAATTTTCATAACTTTTGACTGAGGACATCGCTCTAACCAAAAACATTGATCTTGCGGCCCTTGCCCAGCAAAAAGAATCTTAGGGGGACTGATCAAAGTAATAGTTCCAGTGTGCATGCAAGACAATTGAAGAACTTTAAGCTATAGAAAAGATGCCTTGGAATCTTGCTTCAAAACAATATGAGAACAAAAGATTTCACCAAAAAACAAAAGCTTCATTATAGAGTTGGACAGATTGGGTTTCCATTTCATTCATCTCTGCTAGTAACTTTCTTTTATATGTTCATTCATCTTAGAAAGTACTTCCACCGAAAGATAATCAAGCAATCCCAATAATCATTCAATGATCTGATTTTACGATTCATTCCTCCTCAAGCTCTCAAACTCCATTAAATGGTGAGCTTGAATCACTTAATTAGAAAGAGAAATGTTCAAGAAGCATTGGCTACAAGCTTTTCCTTTTTATGTCTCTTTCCATCTCCATCTTTCATTTTTAATCTATGCTCTATGGACTCCTATATGCATTTACTATTTCCATGGATCACACTGGTGCAGAAATAATGTTTAGTTCTAAGCAGCACATAATTAAAAGACTTGGGTAAAAAATAAATCACATTGTATTCATAAACCAAGAAGGATGGGGTGTGGGGGCATTCTTCACCTACATTGGTACCAAGATACATTCTGCAATTTGGGAACAGACTGACTAATGTTACTGAGGAATTTCAAGGTCCGGTCTCCTGTCAACTACTTCTCCTGTTGAATCATCTGGAAATGCATCCGGATAGGTAGCCAAAATCCTTGATTTCATGCTCCTGTTAATGAGAGAGAGAGAGAGAGAGAATTAAATCTTTAAATGGCACCAAAAATGGCAAAATCTAGATAGCCAAGAGACAACAACCAAGAATTTAAACTTTTAAGTTAACAACTTGAATCAAGATAATATAATAGATCTGGGATGATGTAAGAATAAGAAACTCAGCATACATAGAGCTTCCTCATCAACAGTATAGTTGCAAAACACATCAACTTTACAAGTCAATAGAAAAATCTTATATTAGTATGCATGGAAATATTTTAAGGGGGATAAAAAAAAAAAATCTTACAAATATGTTCACACCTAATAAATTCTTCTATTTTTACATCCCAAACACTCAAGCCTCCTAATCTCTTGCCTCCCAGACTGCCACACATCTATCATTTCATTATTTTCTGTTCTAGTTTCCTATTCATTCTTTATTTTTCTCTTTACTTTTCATTCTCTATTTTTATTAAGAGTCCTATTAACGAGTGCCTTAGGCATTTATTAATGGACCACTTAAGGAACTTTTAATACCAGTTAAAAAAAAAAAAAGTATCACAAAAGGCAGTTGCTTTTTTCTTTTCCATAAAAAGTTTCTAAAAATATTTCCTAAACCAATGCCCTTAGGGCATCCATTAAATTTTCATTTTATTAATTCCCTTTTCTTTGACATTCATCTCTTTTTTTTTTTTCTTCTCCCTTGTCTTCTCCATTTTCCTCTTTTCTTCTTCTTCCCTTTGGTCTTTGTAAACCGATTTTCTCTACTCTCTCCTCTCTACGTCCTCTTTTTTTTCTCTACTGCTTCCGCACAGTTTTTGCCCCTCTTCATTGTAACCACTCAGACACCAGACATTGCAGATCACTGACCTATTGGAAATCTCCATCTCCATCAATATCTGCCATCCCATTCTAGATCTTTGCCAATCTCTGCCGATCTTGGTCTTCTTAGCGTCTTTGGTTGCTCTGAAATTCACAAACCTATGCACTGCACCAATGGAACTTGAGCTTGGTACAGCTTATTTAGAAGACCTCCAGCACTCAAAACCATCATAACAACCGACCCAGAACACCGCTAGTGTAGATAGTTAAAGATGATGAATTTGCCTCAAAGAGTAGTTAATTTTAAACTTATCAAAAGAAGAAAAAGAAAAGAGCAGTTACTTTTGCCTTTCGGTTATATGAGAAATGTTACAGTATTCTAAGTCTATTATAGTATTCTTAGTTTTTCTTCCATATTTCTACACATTACTGCCCATATCAATAATATGTTCTTATAGAATTTGATTCTGTTGCTGTGAGCATAAAAAGGTAATCGTTGATTTGGAAATATTATGCTAAAAGAAGGGAACAACACTAAACAGACAAGATGCTAGGGAGATGAGCGAGAAATAGGTTTCTAGGTATCACACCTAGATTGCATCAGAATCACTGTAGAATTTCTTCGGCATCACATATGGCCTAAAGCATCACACATATAATTTCTTCAGCATCACAAGTTGGATTAAGGTTGCAACACACAAACATCAAACTAAGCTTTGCTTCTGATATTTTTCAAAACAACTTAAGTGAAACCATTTCATCCATATATAGGCATATAATGCTTAAACCTAATAGGACTTATTAGGCTTTGCCTTGTCAACCCAAACTAAATGACTATTAAAACCCTCTAAAAACCCAATAACATAATAAAACCTGAAATAAGACCCAATTGACCAAAACTCCAACCATACAGAAATCAGAAAATTAACTAAATACCCCGGACACTTTAAATTATACGAAACTAAATTAAAATGAAACCAACTTCTCACTGCCTACTTTAGGGAGACAAAAGAGCAAGAACATGAAGATGAGAGAGGGAAAGAAGTAGGAAAGTGGGGGTGGGTAAATGGGTAAGAGTGGCTAAAGTGACAATGTCCTTATATGTCATATGTCATTTATATCTAGAATGCTTTTGTAACAGTGACACTAAAAATTAACTGATTGCATTACATAACATTAAAGAATAAGGATATTTTCAGAATTTTTAATGAAAAAATTGGAGATTGAAAGCTGACCAGGTTCTTGCTTAGTTAATAATAGATATGCAAAAGAAATCTTAGACTTTTGTTCTAAAGCATGTGCAGATGCACACACAGACATGGTTTGGAAAATTTACAATTAGATGTACAAGGATCAGCTTGGTGTTCTGTAAGGATTCAACTTAAATTTTTAACACTAATCAATTGGGACTTATAAAAAAAATTCCAGAACATGAACAATATTCAGAAAGCGTTCCAAGCTAAAGACTTCCCTACTGTGAGGGAAGAAACCATGAACTCTATAAATGTATTATACATCAAAAAAATTTAATTGAACAATCTCCAGATAAATTGTAAACCAGATGTGTAACAGGCGACATAATGTTTTATATTATTGGTGATTATACATGCACCTGGAGAGTCTTTAACTCACAACCTCACCCACCTCCTTGCTTTTACCAAGGGGAGAAGGTGTCATCTGAATTAGAGCTCATTGGCATAGTAGGTGACAAAATTATTAACTATATCAATAAGTATGGGCGCTTCCCCCTAAACTATGGTACAGTTGCAATGTTCCCTAAACTTCAAAACTGAGCAATGTTCCCTAATAGAAATTTGAATTTTCCATTAAATTTGACAGAAATCATAACAGCATGAGGCAAAGTGGTTATTAACAATAGTTTAGGGAGGACATTGATTAGTTTTGTAATTTAGGGGACATTGTAACTACATCATACCTTTTTTTTTTTATAGGTATTAGGTAAGTATAATTGTTATTGCAAAAAGACATATTCATGTACAAATGACAGAAATAAGTCTAATGAATTACATAAAAACAAATCTATGTACAAAAACACAACTCTATTGATTCTGAAATTAAGTTACTAGTAGTAAAGCTCTAAACGCGAGACCAATCAAATAAGGAACTAATAAATATAGCTAACAATTAATTCCTTGTACTCAGTTGAAACGATCAGCATGGAACAAAAAAGAAGTTCTAATTATACCTTAGTTTCTGAAATATGTAATCAAGATCTGACTTCATAGACCTCAAAAGACGTGTATTCCTAGAGAAATCTCCAGAAACCTCTGAAAATCAGTGCTCTGAATGTTCATTAAAATGTGCTAGTACTGCATTGCTATCCTGTAATCTTCCTAATCTGCAATTTGAGGAACCAAAATTAATTAGTAGAAAGAGAAAGAGGCTACCATATGCCAGTGCCATCCCCAAGTAAGCAACCACCAATCAATCTCCTCCCATCCCCCAAAACAATCCCAGCCAAGAAAACAAAGATAAAATATGCTTAAGTCTAGAAGCATGCCACAGAAAACCTCTTTCATTTTTCTTAACTTATCCCCCCAAAAAAAAAAACTGCAACCACCCTAAACATCCATTAGGTAAAACCAGCCTGGAAGTTTCGACAAATCGACCCAATTAACTGATCTTCAGGTTGCAGGTTTAAATTCATCTAAGATTCCTGAAAATACAAATATGCAAGTTGGACTGCTCAGCAAAAGGAAGTTCCTGCAACCATATTTTCTATCTTGCTCTCACTTATCTCTTTTGCACAAAAGAAATAAGGGGGAGGGGGAAAGAGGTATGAAGATATTTCCCTTTTCACTAAGTATTGTTCCAAATGTATTTTCAATATGATCTATTTGCATCTCTTAGGTTACCTGCACTCAATGTGGGAATTTATGTATACATATAAAGTAGAAGTAATATTGAAGGGCACCTAAGGGGTACAACCTAAGTACACAAGAAGCATATAAATGGATGTCCCTCTCAAAGAGAAAATCTTAAACATAGGATATTGAAAGTATAATTTGAAGGATCAAATTATGGTCAAAATTAATTGCTAAAATAGCTTCATTTGTTCATCACAAACCACAGCTTTTATTATTGACCTAAGATTTGGCCATTTAGGTTCATCATTGTTTTCAACTCATATCAACAACAAAGTGTAAACAAACTACAAATCTATTATTTTACCATAGCCTCTGTCATACCTCATACTCTGATACTCATCTCAACTATGCCTAAATCCCAACTATGTGCCAACATGCTGTTACCTTAACTAAGAGCCCCTCTGCCATTTTTTACACATATCATCAAAAAATAATATACTTTGAAGTCTATCTTGGACCTTAGTTTTCTCACTCTGCGACACATCATACTTAGACCATGCCTCAAGTTCCAGTATGTGCCTAGCTGACAATCTACAGATGATTCAGATGTTAGGCTATAGAAACGTGGCTAAATCATCAAGTTTCCCACATTTCTTCCTCTATTTTCTAGAGGTTTAAGTGTCTGTTCATCCAAGTAAATATATATCTCTTTCCCAGAAGCAATTTTTCCTCCAGATTTTATACAAACCTTTTAAATTAATACTCATCACTCACTCAAGTAATACCATTTTAGTTTTATCATGAGGTTATGGGCACTTAGTAAAATTTGGAAATTTTCACCTCTCATTTGAGTCATTTCTCTCTTAAGTTTCGAACAAAATTTGCTAAACTTGATCACAATCAGAACAAAATTATGATATAAACAAACAGAATATATTCTCATCCTACAATTCTTTCCAATATTTATACACACCATCTTATTCAACTTTGGCCCATGTACTGCACATTTTACCACTAGTAAAGAAGAAAAAAAAAATTGTAATAGCCTATCAGCTCTGGAACAAGTGGAACTTCCTGGTGGGTGAGTCCTTGATTTCATTTGTAACTTAACCAATAATAAATTAAGCAAATATGAACTTAGAACAAGTTCAAATCCAGGAATGCGTACAGCATGAATTGGAGAGAAGCATTAACGAAGATTGAAAATATTCAAAAAGATTAATAAATGTGTACAAGGTTTTGTACACTTAAAAAATTAATGAATTGGCACAAAGTCTTTGTTTTTGTTGTAATAGAAAAACAGCATATTGTCTAACCGAGAGAGAGAGAGAGAGATATGTACATAAGGTGCTGCGATTGCTTGAGGGAGTCCAAATCGTCAGCATTGATGAGGGTTTTGAATTCACGAGAAACCTCAGCTGAAGCGGCTCTTATCGCCTCTTTCTCCGTTTGCTCCATCTCCATTTCTCCACCTACTGATGATCAGAGAGAGAGAGAGAGACGCTAACGATAAAATGAAACTTTGGGCTATCTGTAAGGGTCTTCATATTATTGGGCTATTTATTTGGGTGGATTTGACAAGACCCAACAACTTGGATAATACAGGAGCTAGACTTTGGGCTTCTTCCTTTTTTTTTTTTTTCTTTATATATATATACTTAATAAGCACACAAATCTAAAGCAATAATGATAATGTACTAAAAGCACACATATTTTGTAACAAAGAAGACCCTCTTCAATAGAAAAATCATTACATAAAAATAGTTACAGCAATCTACTACAAAACCTTTTTATAGTAAGATTCTCTAGTGCAAAATGTACGAACAGCTTTCCTTTTACATTTTTATAATAGTTGCCCCTGAATATTTAGAATCTTCCTTAACCATGAACTTCTCGTCAGTTGAAACCAAAATCTATATATATTATATTGATAAAATTGTTCTTGTGTGAGTACAATAAAACAGTTATATAGACCTTTAATCTTCACTTTTTCTTACTCCACAAGTATAAGTAGAGGGTAAGGGTCGGAGTTCAAGTTTCCAAGAGGGAGTTTCACAGACATATACAATTAAATTAGGCCAAACTAGAATTTCTATTTTATATATTAAAAAAAAAAATCTTAACTCTTCCTAATATAACTAAATTTATTTCTTTGATTAATAAACACAATCCCAATTGAATGAAAGCAATGGGAAATTCTTAGGTGATCCGGGATTACAAGGTCAACTGCTGACCTTGTAGTCCCAGCCAATAGAAAAGAAACACATCATTAAAAACAGCTGATATCAGCTTCCATGCCACGTCACTGAAATACAATACACACTTTAACTTCCGTTAATGCAGAAACGTTAACCCTCTGTTGAAATTCAAATTCTGATTTGGAAATTGGGCGGGTTCGGTGAAGGTAAAAACTGAAAAAACAAAAAGCTTTTCATTTTCAATCTTCATTTTTGGAGTTCTCTCTCTCTCTCTCTCTATTCATCATCACCACCACCGTTTGGCTGCCACTTCCTTCCATCTCAACATTGGCAACATTTCTGCACTTGTAAGGTACCAATTTTGTTCCTTTTTTTGTGGTACAGAAACTGCTTGCTGAAATGCTTCATAGAGATTCATTTTTCCAAACTTCTTGTTGTTGCGGCCTGGTGTTCTTATTATTAGGGGCTGTGGGTTCATGTTAGTGTGGTGCTGAAATCTGATTTTTTTTTTTTTTTTTTCTTTTGGATTTAATTGTTTAGGATTTGATATGGACAACAGTTATAATGATATGAGATGCTTGCACCCAATGTAACAAGTGGCCTCAGCCCTCAGATGGATATTGTAGTTGGCTCAACAGTTGATAAGCTGACTTTATTTACATTTCTTGTTGTGCTGGTGGGTAGCTCTGTATTTAGGTGGAACTGTGGAAGGCCTTTTATAAAGAAGGAAATTAATTCTAGCATGGCATAAGGACATCACGGCCTGGGTACAGAGTTGCTATTGCTCTTTTTCTATTTCTTTTCTTCTGTTTTTTTTTTTTTTCCCTTCTTTGTGGTGTACACCATTTTCATTACATTGCACTAAAGTTTCATATTTTTCAAGCAATTTTTGGGTTCATTTTAATGATAATAGGTTCTAAAATTAATTTGCTCTAGGCTACCTTTTGGCATATTTTGGTATATCATGTGTCACTATGAAACCTGCTTATTGGAAGGCCAAAAGTTTAAATTTTTACTGTGTTTCTGTTCTTGCAAAGAAATTAGTTCTTATACAGAAAAAGAACAGTGGGCTAGTTATTTATGTCCTCTATGGCATTAAATTACAAAATTATGTTCCCTATAATACTTTTGTGTGAACCATTGTTCATTATGCAAGAGTGGTAAGTTGGATTTTCTATTCTGTAGTGTTGTTTATTATTTGCTTGTGTGGGCTGCTGTTAAAGTATCTTAACTTCATGCACTTTTTTTTTCAGGTTTAGTATCAGTCGGATCAATATTTAGAAAAAAACAGAATATGTTGTTGCTGAACAACAAAATTTGTTGAATTCTTTCAATTGTCCGTTTGTAGCAGGCCTTTAACCTTCTTTATTCACCATGTTCCATGTCTCTTTGTTTGAAAGCCAAATTGGGACACAAGACAGTGCCTCTTTCACTTTTGCCTTAATTCTCAAGGCATCCTTGCCTCTGAACCTGTGGTTGTTCTGCACACTAGATCATGCCAGCTACGCAATAGAACCATTACTCAGCTTTTGATTTATAAGTGGCAAGGGGGCTCCTCTGATGATGCTACTTGGGAGGACTTGTTTGCTCTTCAGCAGCAATTTCCACATCTTGTGGGATAAATGTTTTAGCGGAGGGGGTAATGTTAGGAGTCTAGGTTAATGGTGTACTGAAAGATTGGTGGATTGCATTGTATGTTAGTATTATTGAATTGCTGGTATGTGTTGGTATGTTAGTTGAGGTGTTCAGTTAGTTTTTGCGGGAAAAGGATTAAGGAACTCTTGTATATAAACTAATAAGCAACATAATGAGAAGCATCCAGAAAATTAACCAAATTGTTCTTATCTCTCTCTCTAATTCAGGATGCTGGTTACCCTTGAAGTAACTATTTCTTCTTTTCTACTTCTAAAATTCTGATTCACCAAGAGCTTAACTTAACAACTCTTCTCAATTAAGTATATGGACAGGACTTGATGTTAGTGTGCTACAGGCCTTTATTCCTTCACACAAGATGAAGATGGCCAATTGCATGTGGAGTCACAATGTCATATAATATGTATAAGCAATTAAGCACCATAGCTACATTAGGTGCAATTCATCAAGCAATGGTACATTTGGTGGAACTTTTTTAAAAATTATTTTTAAATTTGTAAACAAAATTGCTATTTAGTTTTGCCATTGTTTCAACAAGACACTTGATAGGCATATCCAAATTCATGCAAAAGAGTGTTTTGTTGTTAGCATAGAGTGTTTATTTTCACAAGTAGAATTAAGGCCAATTATCACTTTCATACTAGACTGCTCTTGAGAAAATTTATGATACTTTAGTGTTAAAAGATTTATTGAACACTCAAAACAGATTTCCAATAACTTGTAAAATAAATTTGCATAATAAAGGCAAAAACAAATAGTTTTTCTTCAAATAGATTGTAAAATAATCCAAATAAATGACATAATTCACAAATGTGATTTATTTAAGTGCCATTTAGCCAAAATAATATCAAATACAAAAGAACCAATAGGATATACATAGACCAAACACAATATAATGTCTACATCAAACCCCAAACAAATTTTAGCTACCCCCAACACTTCTAGGTACAACCAACAAGAGGAGAATTTCTAGAATTAATATAAGACAATTGAACATATCTCAATCTGATAGCTCTACCTAAAAAGTAGGAATTTATTGGCTGAATTCTAACTCTAATCAACTACTAACAGCTCCCTTGGATAAAGGAACTACTCCAGACTCCACCCATTACTCATACTTTTATCAATGTTGCTAGTCATTTGCATCTTCTATTTCTGTTGCAAGATATTCACGCCATCCATGCTAAATTGATGATGTTAATCCTCATCATCATTCTTAGCTTGCTGAAGCCTCGCACATCCACGCTGCATACATGCTGAAGCCTCATGCATCAAATTAAACATAGAGTGCTATCAAAATCACAAATCAAACCGAAATGACAAAAGAAAAGTGAAATAATGTAAAATTATTTGACTTGATATAGGACAAGAAATTTAATTAACTTATTGTAGTTCCATGTTAACATGAATACAAAGCCACAAGTTTAGACAAACCAAAACTCTATGAAGCTTTTCAACAAGCAATTTTCTATGCCACTGAAAAAATTGTGGGACATTTAGTAATAATGTGAATAACAAGGGGACAATTGCCTATTGAATTAGAGGTCAATGCTAAATAACTCCTTTATATGGACAAAGATCAACTTCAAAATTCTCTTTTTAGCTTCTATCAAAATCAAATATTAAGTACAACTTTGTTCATTTTTAAAATATAAAAATGAACTAAAATGCAAGACAAAAATACGAAATATGATTCTATGGCAATGACCCACTTCAAACTTCCTAAAAAAAAAAAAAGACTTAAAAAGGTGAAAATGAGATACACCCAACTAATGAACAAATATTTGCTTCTTTTTTTCCTAACACTAGATTCTGGTTTTGTTGCAAAGTACTAGCCCCCTGTTATTTGTTCGTTAGGTGCAAGTATCTCGTATCATTATAACTGTTGTCCATATCAAATCCTAACCAATTAAATCCAAAAGAAAAATCAGATTTCAGCACCACACTAACATGAACCCACAGCCCCTAATAATAAGAACACAAGGTCACAACAGCAAGAAGTTTGGAAAAATGAATCTCTATGAAGCATTTCAGCAAGCAGTTTCTATACCACAAAAAAAGGAACAAAATTGGTACCTTGCAAGTGCAGAAATGTTGCCAACGTTGAGATGGAAGGAAGTGGCAGCCAAATGGTGGTGGTGATGATGAACAGAGAGAGAGCTCCAAAAATAAAGATTGAAAATGGAAAGCTTTTTGTTTTCAGTTTTTACCTTCACCGAACCCGCCCAATTTCCAAATCAAAATTTGAATTTCAACAGAGGGTTAACGTTTCTGGATTGACAGAAGTTAAAGTGTGTATTGTTTTTCAGTGACGTGGCATGGAAGCTGATATCAACTATTTTTAATGATGTGTTTCTTTTCTATTGGCTGGGGCTACAACGTCAGCAAGCTAACCTTATAGTTCTGGATCAACTAAGAATTTCCCGAAAACAATATCACACAAAAAAGCCTAATAAATTAATTTAGACATACTTATTATTTTATTTTTAAAAAAACAAAACCCTACAACTACAACTCATAGATAATAATTACTAAAATTCATTGAAATTGGAATAATCGAATAAAACATAAAATAAAATATAAAAATTTAATTAAATATGATGGCCATTTATTCTTAGACTTTGCCATTAACTCAAGCTTTTGAAGAGTATATTGTTACTCTAACCACGTTATTTACGGTTGTGCCATCATTTATCTATGAGTATGTTTCGCCAAGTACGTAGGCCAACTTTGAGCCAAATAAAAGTGGCTGCACACATATCTTTTAAGGTGGGATTAAAAGTTGAGTCATGTTTTCTTTTTTAACAAGAATAACCTAGATTTTAAAAAATCGGACAAGACTGCCCAATTCAATTAGTTCGACTTGGAATTGATCAACAATTTGGTTCGATTATTCTAATAAATCTCAATATTGATAGAAACTCAAAAAGTAGTAACCGGAGATTTGACCTATGAAACCACGAATTAGTAGACATGGCAAAATGAGTCAGAATTTTCTAACTCGACCCGACCCCACTCGAAAAATACCTGATCCACCTGATTTATTGGACCCGAAGCAAAAACGGGTTGACCTGTGACCCAACCCATGTTTTTTGTGGGTCAACCTGACCCAATCCGAATCCGAACTATTTTTTAAAACTTTTTTTTTGATAAAAATAAAAAATAAAATTAAAACAATATAGGTTTAATTGTTTGTTGTGAGTTTTAAGGAAACAATTGAGACATTTATATAACTATATGCAAATTAATTGAAAGATGAATGATTGAGTATTTTGTAATGAGTAAAGATTTTTAGATATCAAATAGCAAAGTACATGCCAAGATAATCTGGTTACAGTACAGTTAAATATATAGATTTAAAATTGTAGACATATATGAAAAACGTTCACAAGTCTGAAAATAGTGAAGCCAAAGTATCAAATTAACATAAATTATGAATGCTTAGACCTATTTTTTTAACAATTTATGTCCAAAATAAACGGCTTTTCAAAATAAATTATGATATTCCTAGAGTGTGTATTGCTTAATAATAATATGATATTCATAAAAGAGACCATGTATAAATAAGTAAACAATCAAACTTTAATATATATCTCAAATTGAAATAAAGTGTCAACCACAATTGACAATAGATTATAAAATTAATTTTCAAAATTGTAAATTTCTTATATGTTTTTATTCTTTGTCAAATGAATTATCCAATAAGTCATTTGTAATTTTATTTTATATTTTAGGATGTTAATATTGTGTCGAAATAAAACTTGTGTATTTTTTTATATTTATCTTTGTGTTATTTTGTTTTAGATAACAATGTTAGGATTTGTATAATTTTAAAATTATTAAATAAGTATTAATAAGTGTAATTCATTCTTGATATAAGTGGTGAATCCAAAGTAATGCATTTTACATCAAGTAATTTATTTTACATCAAGTAATTTGTTGCATGACTTTCTAAATGGCAAATGAGGTGTTTACCTTCATACACACACATAGAGTTGTCAAGATCAAGATTTACATCAAGAACTTGGTTATCTTTTCAATTGTTGCATAAAGAACTTAAAGAAGATCTAAAACCTTTGAGTGGAGTCTCAAAGTCACAAATAGAAGAACTTACGATTGCTACAGATCAAAAAAAGAAGTAGTTCATGGACTCGGAGCTGTCACATGGTCATGGTAGTAAGTTTTCTACTTGAGGTAACAATAGGATGTTAATAAGTTCTATTGTAAAAACTTCAATTCTTTCATAATGAATTTGTTTTTATCTTGAGAATAGCTAGGTTAAATCCACCCCAGGTTTTTTACCGGTTAGGTTTTCTTGGGTTATCATATCGTGGTGTTCTTTATATTTCTTCATTATTTGCATTATATGATATTATTGTGTTAACCTAGAACTAAATAATTTATCTAAGTAATCACTTGGCTAAATAATTAGGTTAAACAACTTGTGTTAAAGGGTCTAAAAACGTACACTTTGTCTTGTCCAATTTTTGAAATCATGATATTAACCCCTCAATTAGAGTCTCCTTAAAATGTTATCTCTCCAACGTGACACATAACAAGCTAACAACATTCATGTTGAAAAGATGACTACATAAAATTGTGGATGAATGTTTTGGCTTGATAATAAATTTATCATAATAATATCATCATGGAATAAATGATTTTATTTGAATCAGATCATCTAATTAATTGGCACATTCTCATGCATAAAGTGATTGAGAGTTTATAAAAGAAATGGTTTGAACTGTGGATTTAGTAGCATATTGCAACCAACTCAAAGAAAAAATTTAAAAAAAAATGGGAAAAATAAAAGAGCTAAATCTAAAACTACTGGCTATACAAGAATAAAATAGTCTAAAACAAAGACCAAGACTTTTTTTTTTTGGTTTTAAGGAATCAAAACGAAGACCATTTTTAATTGCACGTGTCTAGCTGTCTTTCTTCTTTTCTTCACTCTTTTATTTTTTATTTTTTTTCTTCGTTTTTATTTTATTTTATTTGTAACCCTACCTGTGGCCCTAAGATGGCATCCTGGGAAGGGTATGCTCGTTTGCCCCTAAGACATATTAGAGTTAGCATTTTTATTATATATTTTTTATTATTTTTTTGGGTGGGGCTAAGTATTAGACTATATATATATCTCACTTTCATGTGATATGATACATCAAATCTTCTATTTTACCAAAAAAAAAATACGTCAAATCTTCTTCGATAACTCTCAAGTCAAAGAAATTAAAACAAGAAGGGGCAACAAAGACCAAGATAGTCCAAAACAAAGACCAAGATTTTTTGTTTTGTTTTAAGGAATCAAAATGAAAACCATTTTTAATTGCTCGTGTCTAGTTCATTTTTATTTTATTTTATTTTATTTATAACCCTACCTGTGGCCCTAAGATGGCATCCTGGGAAGGGTATACTCGTTTGACCCTAAGACATATTAGAGTATAGCATTTTTATTTTATATATTTTATTATTTTTTTGGGTGGGGCTAAGTATTAGACTATATATATCTCACTTTCATATGATATGATACATCAAATCTCTTCTTCAATAACTCTCAAGTCAAAGAAATTAAAACAAGAAGGGGCACACTACAAAAAACGCGACAAAAAATGCGGGCTATAGCCGCGTTTTTTTTAGCCGCGTTTACAAAAAACGCGGCTATAGCTAACCTATAGCCACATTTCATAGAAACGCGGCTAAAGCCTCAAGCTATAGCTGCGTTTGTCAAAAACGCAGCTAAATCCTCATGCTATAGCTGCATTTTTCAAAAACGCGACTATAGGTCCAGCTGAATAATTCTTTTTAAAAATGACCTATAGCTGCGTTTTCTAAAAAATGTGGCTATAGCAGCTACAGGTCCAGCCAAATAATTTTTCTACGGCAGAACCTGTAGCCACATTTTTAAAAAACGCGGCTATAGGTCCAGTCGTAAATATGTCACTTAAAGGTGACCTGTAGCCGCGTTTTTAAAAACGCCACTATATTTAACACCAAAAAAAAAAAAAAAATTTCTTCAGCTTTCCCACGTGCCCCCCCTTTCCCACCGACATCCCCACCTACCCCACTTTCTTCTTCTCTTTTATTTCTTCTTCTTCTTTCTTTCTTCATTCTTCACTCCTCCACCGTAAGTCTTCAGCTCTTCTCTCTTTCCTTTTTTTTCTTTTTTTTTTTCTTCCTTCCTCACATATGGGTGGCTCTTCTTCTTCTTTTTTTTCCTTTTTCTTTCTCCGTTCTTCACATCTGGGTAACTCTTTTTTTTTTTTTTTTTCTTCCTTCTTCTTATTTGGGTAACTTTTTTTTTTTTTTCTTTGTTTCTTTGGAGCTGCTGCTTCTTTTTTTTACTTTCTTTCTTTCTTTTTTTCTTCATCTCAAGCACACTAATTTGTAAATAGATCTACTAAAAATTTTGAATGAAGTGGATATTTTAGCAATATTTGATTTTGAATTTTTTGCATCTGTGCTTGAATTTGTCCTACTGTGTTGCTGATATTGTGATTATGTTTAGATGAGTTTGTGTTCTTATATTTTGGAGCACGTTGTGTATGATTTTGAATTTTCTGGGTGTGTTTGTATTGTGAGTATGTTGTGTTTGATTTTTAATTTTCTGGTTGTTTTTGTATTGTGAGTATGTTGTGTTTGATTTTGAATTTTTTGGATTTGTGTTTGATTTTGAAATTTTTGGATTTGCGTTTAATTTTGAATTTTTTTTATTTGAATTTCAAATTTTGAATTTTCTGGAAAAAAAAAAACCCAAAAATATTTTTTTTTGTTTTCTGGGGAAAAAAAAAAAAACCCAAATTTTTTTTTTTGTTTTTAAAAAAACCTATAGCCGCGTTTTAAAAACGCGGCTATAGGTCCGAACCCTTAGCCGCAATTATAAACGCAGCTCCAAGTTGGCCTATAGCCGCGGTTAAAAACGCGGCTATAGGTCTATTGCTGCGCCGTTTAGGCTGTGTTTGTAAATGCGGCTATAGGAAACGCGGCTCCAAGCTATAGCCGCGTTTTTGAAACGCGGCTATAGATCCTTTTTTTTTTTGTAGTGGCAACAAATAATCAGAGCCTGCCTGACCCTTCCTTATTAAAAAAAACAAAGTTCCGTAACCGTATAAGGAACAGAACTTTGTGACAATCTCTTTTTTATTTTCTTCTGCTTTGTTTTTTGCTAAGTATAGATAAATAATGTAGCATGATGTATTGTTTATATATCGTCCTTTTCATTCATACAAATACAAGTTTGAATGAAGAACTCAGTGCATACCAAGTTGTCGGAGATAGATAATTAATATAGCAAGAAATTAAAGCTCAGAAGAATCCAGAGATGGGCTTCAGCTTCACCCGTAATACGCTTATACTGCTTCTATGGATCATCATTGGAGTCTTCCCAGTCAAAGCACAAGTAGGGCGTCTTCCTGCTGATGAAGGTAATAAACTATCTTTCTTCTTCTTCTTTAATTTATGCGCTAATAAATTCATTACCACTTATTCTAGGCTCATAATGTCACATAAAATTGGATTACAATTTATTTATTTATTTTTATACAAGATAGAATTCCACTCTAACCTAATCTAAGTGTATATATGTGTGAAACTCCCTCCTAGAGACTTGAACTCTGACCCTTGCCCCCCACACCCCGCAAGCACTTATACTTGTGGAGTGTGGAGTGACCATCACACCAAGGGTGTGCGGTGGTAAAATTGGATTACAATTATATATGCATTATTGGTCCCATCTCAATTTGTGAAATTTTAAACCTATATATATACCCCTTTATTCTGTAATCTGTAATGTGAGTCTCTGATTAAGAATAGAATTTGATAAGATTAAGGCTCCATTTGGGAGTTCATAATGGGAATGGAATGGAATGATCATAAGAGAATGGAATGGAATAAAATGTATTTAAGTAAGAGAAATGAATGGAAAAGAATGGAATGGTATGGAATGGAATTAAGTAACCTTGATTGGATGTTTTAAAATAAAGGAATGGAAATGAATGAAATGAATGGAATGTAAGTAATCTTGTTTGGGAGCAACATGGAGGGAATGGAATAGAATTATTTTATGACAATATTACTATTAGACCCCTATTTTAAAATAAAGGGTTGAATATATAGGGGTATTTTGGGAGTTTTAGTAAAAAAATCATTAAATCTAATTTCATTTCCTCTCATTCCTCCCAATTTTGAGAGGAATGAAAATTTGAGGTTTTAAGGAAATAGAAAAGAATGAGTGTTCCCTCCTATCCATTCCATTCCCTCCCACTTAAACTCCTAAATAAGGGAATGAGTTTTCCATTCTCTCCATTAAAACTCTCAAACAAGGGAAGGGAAGAATATTCTAAAATTATTCTTTCATTCCTTTCCATTCCATTCCATTCCCTCCTCCCAAACGAGGCCTAAGGGACCAGACTAGACTAGTGTCGCAGCTTATAAGGTCGCTTTAAACCCAATCTATGATCAATGGTATTGAACCTCAGTGTTGGTTTGGTCAAACCACAATGTTAGGGACACATGAATCTTTGAACTTGGAAATTGAATACCATCTTGTGATTTCCGTGGTGGGTTAGAGCACTCACAATAAAGATGCTACAATAACTCAAAATTTATTTTAGCGTCTCAACCACACGAAAAAGCCCTACAATGAAGTTGCTATAGCAAAAAATTATAGCTATATTTTACCTTTGTGCTATGGTACATAAAAACTTTTTTTTTATTCCTCCTCTCTCATTTTTTTTCATTCATTCCTCCCTCTCTTCTCTCTCACTTCTTTGTTATCTGGGTTTGATTGTGCTCTGGCTCGTGCATCAATGAGATTGTGGGTTTGTGCTCCGATTGTGGATTGTGGGTCGTGGATCGTTGATTCATGATATGGGTTCGTGGGTTTGTACTCTAGTTGTGATATGGGTTTTTGTTGGTTGTGCTCCGGTGGGTTTTTGTTGGTTGTGGTGGTCAAAGTTGTGGGTTTGGTTGTGGGTCGTGGGCCGTGGTTGTCGTGTTGGGTTTTTTTTTTTTTTGCTTGGCTTGCTGGGTAGCAATGGTGGTTTGGTGTCTGGCTACAACGGTGGTTGTTTGTGCTTGTGTCGTGGGTTGTCGTCTGATCTGTGGTGCTGGGTTGGTTGTGCTGTGGGTTGCGGTCTAATCTGTGGGTTCAGTGGTTAGTTGTGTCATGGTTTGAGGCCGAGAAAGGATGAGAGGGAGAAGAGGAGCCACCGTGTGCCATGGGTTGAGGCTGTGGGTTTATGCAAGCTTGTGGTGGTTGGTTGTGGAGGAGATGAGTGCCGGGGTGTGGCCTTTGGGTTTGTGAATGTGGTGAGTGACATTGTGACAGAAAGGGAGAGAGAAATGATTAAAAAAATTAATAGTTTTTAGCTAATGTGAAAAATAAAATTTTTGATGTTGGGTGTATTGTGAAATAAATTGTTAAAATATATAAAGTAGCTTTTTGAATTGCTAAATACTAAAAAATTTAACTCCTTTACTGTGAACGCTCTTATTATATTATTATTAGAACATTCGTATCAAAGCTTTCAAAATGCTAAAATGCTATTTTTTAGCAACACGAACAATAAAATGTATCTACATCAATGATGCTAAAGCTAAAACATTTAGCACCCAAGCTACAATAAGCTGTCATCTTTGATAGCACACTATAGCAACAATCTTCAATAAAATAAAATAAAATAAAATTATTCCATTCTCTCTCTTTTTTTTTTTTTTTTTTTTTTTTGAGAGAGTTTCAACCTATGACGTCCGCTCCTGATAATTGCTCTTTATTATCAGACCAAGACACCAATCAGTTTTTGGTGTAGGCGGGGATTGAACCCCAGATCTCTTATACAACCATCAGAGACTTTACCAGTTGAGCTAACTGGAACCCACCATTCTCTCTCTTCTCATCTTAATTAATATTTATTTCTCTTTTTTCTAAAAATTTCTTTATTTGCTGTCTTCTTCTCCGCCATTCTTTACCGTTTGTTCTTTTTCTTATCTCTTTTTGCTCTTTCTTCTTCTCCTCTTGCTCAAGCTCTCTCACCAAAAAAAAAAAAAAAAAAATTGGTGGTGGTAAATGGTTTTGGGTCGTGGTTTGTTGTGCTGTGGTGGTGGTAGTACTGTGGTGGGTCATGGTGGTAATGGTAGGTCACGGTGGGTTTGCTCTCTCTCCAGGTCATGGTGTAATGGTAGGCAATGGTGGGTTTTTATTTTCTTTTTCTTTTTCCGATGGTGGTGGTCTTGGTGGATTTTTTTATTTTTTTTTGAGGTGGCTTGTGATTGTGATGGTGGTTGTTGTTGTGTTTGTGGTAGTGGGTTTTTTTTTTTCCCCAATAATAAGTTGTGGCTACCACGGTGATGATGATGAAAGTGGTTGGTTGCTATGAACTTTTTTTACAAGTTTTATTTTATTTTATTTTAATAAGTTGTTTATATTATTTTAACGAAATGAAGATAAAAATAGAATCTTTGATATTAGATATATTATAAAATGAGTTGTTAAAATTGATAAAGTAGATTTTTGAGTTGCTAAATGTTAAAATTTTTGAAAGCTTTGATATGAATGCTCTTACTATTTACTATTTCTTTTTAGTTTTTGATACGACCCATTATATAATATCGATTGGATTATACTTAGACATGACAAAACGGGCGGGTTGGGTTCGGGTCGGGTCAATCGGGTCGCGGGTCAAAACGGGTCACGGGTCAAAACGGGTCATTTTTAAACGGGTCAAACGGGTCGCGGGTCAAGTCGGGTCGCGGGACGGGTCGAGTTGACCCGTATTTTTCAAACAAGTTTTTTTTTTTTTTTTTTTTTTTTTTTTTTTTTTTTTTGAAATAGATGCAATTTGTCAATTGTTTTTGAGTTCCTTAACTGTGATTAGATTCTCATTGGTGATACTGTTACCACTTACCAATTACCACTAAACACTTGATACCTAAATTTGGTACAACTCTTGTTCCAGCTTTCTAGAAGCTAATCTTGGTATAATTTTTGATCTGTTTAAAGTAGGAAGAGAAAATGAAGGTGGCAAGTAAAGAATGACAAACTATAATGGAGTACATAACATATTAAGTGAAGAAGAATAAGTAAATATCTTATAAGAATTACACCTCAATCTCAATCTACTCAATGTTGGTAGACGTGGCAAAACGGGCGGGTCAAGTCAGGTTCGGGTTGGGTCAATCGGGTCGCGAGTCAAAACGGGTCACGGGTCAAAACGGGTTGCAGGTCAAACGGGTTACGGGTCAAACGGGTTGCAGGTCAAACGGGTCGGGTCAAACGGGTCTGACCCGTTTTGCCATGTCTAATTATACTTGCTTTGAATTTTTATTAGCCAAATGGCTTTGGCAATGTAATGTAATCTCACTCACATGTTTTTCTGGTACAAGTACAAGCTAATGACTAGTATTTTGTCCTTGGCCGATAAACAAGCAATTTCTGACCATGTAGCTGGGTTTAATGTGTTGCCATAAATCTTTCGAGGCATAAAATGAAACATACAAATACTTTCCTTTCCGTTTCTGACAAAGTAAAATAATCATGGTGCATACAAAAATTAGAACCCAAAACTCCTTTTTTTTATTTATTCTTGGTTTATAAAATGGGCAAAGGAATTTAGCTCCGTTACTCTTTATGTACTTTTCAAAATAAACAGAATTTTCTTTATAATTAGAGTGTGAATTTAAATTCTAAATATTTTCATTAAAAATACTGAAAAGTGTCCATCAATTAAGGTATAAGAGTTTTGACAACATATTTTCTTTGCTCAACATCATGTTTTGTAGAATGTTGTGTTCATAGACCAGAAACAACATCAGAATAGGCCCAGCCATTCTGAGATATTTATGACCAATCTAGAGAACATTTAACAAATGGATCGGCGCTGTTAGTCAAATATTAGGGAGCTGTGCCACTTTTAACGTGGATATTCAATGACATGTTCGGGTGTCCCCACAATGCCGTTGCGTCTTTGACAAATGAAGCGAATTAAACATGCCTATTTTTTTTTTTTAAAGTTTATAAAATAAAGAAAAAGTTATTGGTATATAAAATATTCTTAAAATTTTTATAGAAAAAGAAAAAAATATTATTAACTTTTTTTTAGACTTTTTATATATATTTTTTATGAAATTGGTATTTAAACATTTCTAAAATAATTTATTAAAAAAGTCTTAAAGGAATGTAAATAAGACCCATAAAATATTACAGTAGTTTCTTTTTTACTATTAATAACTTGATATATACCATACAACTTATTAAAATTTTATTTTATTTTCCAAATACATCTTACAAATTTAATTTATTATAAACAAAAACAAATAAAAGTACTATACTAAAGATGGATGCAATGTAACCAAAATGATAGGCCTATGTTTATTGACTTTTAACGGCAAAATCTAAGAGCACTTGCATCAATTCTTATATAATAGAAAAAAGGCAACATTAATCAACCAAACTTAAAATTCACCTACAAGCCTATGCAAAATTGTGTAAAAATCATGATTTTAAAAAACGGGCCAATTAAAGAATCAAAATGGTCTGGTTCCTAGTTTTTACTGGTTGAATCAATGGTTTTTATTGTTTAATCACCGGTTAAGGTTTTTACCAAACCAATTGAGGGTTTGGTTCTTGGGTGAACCAATTGGTTTGATCTGGTTCTTTAAAATCATGGAAAAAATACATTGTTGCTACACTAGTCGTGTAAATTTACTCTAACACTATTGTGGTTATTGTGTGTGAAGAAAGAGAAACAAATAAAAAAATCTAACACTATTGTGGTTATTGTGTGTGAAGAAAGAGAAACAAATAAAAAAAATTAGATATTTAATTGAAATTTATATATTATATTATATTTTATTAAAAGCCAAAGTTCAGAGAAAATCCAATTATATTTCAATTGAATTCTCAAATTTGTGTCATGTGTCCCATCTAATTTTTAATTTTTGTGCCAAGTGAATTATTGAGTGTAAAAAATGAAAAGTCTAAATCCAATTAAATTTTAAATTGAATTTCAATTGGAGTCTAATTTTGTACCTCGTGTCTATTTTTTTTTTTTGTGGCAAGTAAATTATTGGGTGCAAAAACCGAAGAGTCTAAATCCAATTAAATTATAAATTATATATATATATATATATATATATATAATATGATAAACCATTACATATTTAAAAATGTATGGTTTAAAAAATATATAATCTAATACCATGTATAATTTGAACATTTTATCAAAAAAATGTATGATTTGAACGGTGTAATTGTGATTATTTTTAATTGTACCCATGCATATGCATGTGGTTACATATTAGTATAGTGCAAAATAGATAATTTGATGTAGGTTATTTTGAAAAGTGACTATGTGAAATAAAAAAAAAAAGTAAATTCTTATATTAAAATAAATTTGATGTAGGGCATTTTTTATAGCATAAGAAAAAGTAAATTCTTATGCTAAAAAAAACCCTATATCATATCATGTGACTCTAAATCATGATTTTCAAGAGTATGTTAGTTGTGTGTAGGAGTTATTTCCTTTTTTTTTTTTTCTAAGATGAAATCAAAAGTAAATGTTATCAATTAGACGCCATGAAAAGTAGAACACTAATAATGATTATTCCCAAATCAATATCGATGGGCCTTCCCACGCATATGACAATTCAAAATTTGTTCGTATATTACATTTATTACATGTTTTACAATTTTTTTTTCAAATTTGAAATATATTTCTTGAAGTGTCCAATTATTTTTAATCCTATAAAAGTTGTGAAAAATGTCATTTGTATAGACTTATTGATTTTAACTTCTTGTGAGCACACCCAATTTGTTCGTATATAGAAATTAGAATTGTAGAATATTATTGCAATTAACAGGGGTTGAGGTCTTGAGGCCGAATGGAAAATCTGTGAAGACCTTTATTTATTTATTGGGTAATAAACAGACTCAAATATTGAACATTAATACACAAAACAGAAATTAATTAATGGAAACAAAAAATTGATGAGTCTGATGTAGTCCTATTTTGCAGTGCAAGCCCTTCGTGAAATAGCCACACAAGTGGGGAAGAATGATTGGAATTTTACAGTAGACCCATGTAGTAATGAATCAAGCTGGGCAACACCACATTCGAATTTGAGGCCATTGTACAACAATTCTCTTATCTGCAATTGCTCCAATCATTCTGGTGTTTGTCACGTGATTCATCTATATGCACACTTCATTTCCCTTTCTGTTATGTTTTAAAGTAAATATTTGTCCAGCTTTAATTTTATCTATACAATTTATATATCAGGTTACTGACCTCCGTTTTTCGTTATTATACTGAACTCGCCTCTAATTTATAATAAGACGCTCAACTCCCTGAAAATGTAAAATACTCTAGTTTAGAATAAGACGCTCACCCCCTCACAAAAATGTAAACTATTTACACTGACTAGATGGTTGATAAGTGAAAACTATGTGACAAGTTTCTGGAAAAGTAAAATGTAAAATCTGCTAACAAGTTTCTGCAATTTACACATTTTTCTCTTGTAGCTTACTATCCTAAGCCTAGTAGCGTCAGAATGCTGAGAAGAAATACGAGTACTAAAACATAATCAAAAATCGAACTAGAGAAACCAATGTGAAAAATGACTTGCTATGTTTCACCGGCCTATCTAATCTAGAGAACTCTTACATGAACCCAAATGGCATCATGTTCCCTTCTTTACAATAAAAAGAATGGAGCAAAAATTCACAGGCTCAATCACATCTTGTCGCATGAATTGTATTCACACATCTAAAAAGACTTTTAATGTTGAATTATAATCTCTACCCAGTGTTTTTAATCCACCACGAGTTTCTTCACTTCACAATCTGCAATTTGAACATCATATATGGTATTTCCTTCCATACATACACAGTAGCATGAGCTGCACACGCTGTTCCAATTAAATCCATCTTCCCAACAACCAAGTTGTTTATTCAATGCAACATGCCTTAAGGAACCATCTTTTTCCCATGATATTCTGGAGAGAGCACAATCATGGTATAGACGATTCCTGAATTTGTAAACCAATTAAGTTTCCACTAAGAGAGTAACTAGCACTAGCACACCTACTGGCACCATCAAGGTGCTGTAAAGCTCAAGTACTAGTCTTAGTGTTCTGATATATGCTCTTTAATCCTTGCTCTAGTGAAATTTTCAATTTTCTCATCTTCTGCTCAAACATATACGTGAAGATTCTGATTGTAATCCAAATACATGAGCTAGTACATTTAATCTGTTACCTATTTCATACAGCTTTCTTAAAGGGCAAGATCTCTATGGCGTGCTTCCACCATCCCTGGTGAAGCTACCCTACCTTAAGACAATGTAAGAAGAGTAACTAATTATTAGTTTTACTTATTAGCACCTGAATGAAAATTGATTTGACCTTCAGATCTAATAGCACACTTTCCTCTTGCTTGAAGTGATTTCACTCGGAACTACCTTTCTGGTACAATACCACCTGAATGGACTTCTACAAAGTTGGAATACATGTAAGTTACTTATCAATTAGTGTCACAAGTTAGCCAGTAAATGCTCATTATTTTTATTAAACTAATTCACTGCAGGTCCATTATTGTAAACAATTTATCAGGACCAATCCCAAGCTACTTGGGAAACATTACCACTCTTATATATATGTATGCTCTTCTTATATCCTTCTTACTCCTCCTTTTGTTTAAGTAGTATTTTTTTTTTTAGCTTAGCCCTTCTTAAACATTAAAGAAGATTGTATACTTTCAGGAGCATAGAGAGCAATCTATTTTCTGGAACTGTTCCCCCTGAACTTGGGAATCTGGTTAACTTGGAGAATCTGTCGGTGTTTCTTTCTTCCCTCTTATTCTTTTGCAAAACACAATTGTCGATTCATTTCTAAATTCTCAATGATTTACTTAGTCAATCGACAGTAAGTAAGTTGAACAAGTCTAAACTTATCATTTGGTGACTGCAGCATTCTTAGTGCTAATAATCTCACTGGTGAATTGCCAGTTACTCTCATTAATCTAACCAAATTAATAGAACTGTAAGTGGTTGTAAAATTTTCCATTTCTATACTAAAAGTGATTTTATATTTTTCCCAGAAAATTTCAAGTTTCTATGTAATTTAGTCTTCTTTCAATTTTCGGCCATATGCAGTAGGATTAGCAGTAACAACTTCATTGGAAAAATACTTGATGTTTTCCAGAGTTGGAAACAACTTCAGAAATTGTATGCATTTTTTGCCCATAATTTTATTTAAATCTCTTCTAGTAAAACTTTTAGGTGTAATCTAACACATTGGAGTTGTATTTTCAATAGAGAGATCCAAGCTAGTGGTCTTGAGGGTCCCATTCCTTCTAGCATTTCTGTCTTGAGTAATTTAACTGAGCTGTAAGTTATACCTTCTAAGTATTGTTTTGTTGCATAATCTTTGTGATACTTTTATGTCATATTCAAATTCTTTATTGCATAATCCATTAACAATTATTGATGATCCAACTTTGTGCAGAAGGATAAGTGACTTACTTGGTAATGGTTCGGAATTTCCACCCTTGAATAACATGACAGGAATGAACAGCTTGTAGGTCATTCTTTTTGGTATAAGGTTATCAACTAAAATAATACAAGGTTATAGAAATTTTCTGAGATGACGTCAGTTTGTGTTGCAGGATGTTGAGGAACTGCAATCTCTCTGGACCTATCCCAGCATACATTTCACAAATGACTAGCCTTCAAACTTTGTACTTTTTCTATCCTTACCATCTTCCTTATAGGATTTTCTTCTTTTGCTAAAAAACTAGTTAACTGCAAAAACCCAGATAGTTGGATTAGACCATGTTAATTATCTCTATTGGGAACATTATACCTGCATAAATACAAGTGTATAAGGTTTACTATATTTCATTTTAATTTTTTTAATAAACCTTCTTTTGTATCATTATAACACTTCTTTGTTATATCCTTGCAGAGATCTCAGCTTCAACAAATTGGAAGAAAATGTTCCAGATTTGAGTGGTCTATCTTCCTTGCTATATATGTAAGTTAGAGTCAAACTGTAAATCAAGTTTCATGTCAGAGAAGTTCAAATAAGAAATTAACATAAGTCATGTGTCATGATTTGGTTTTTGCCATATGTCCACAGTCAAAGATTCTAGGAATTTCTCTATAATTAACGAGATTGTAGTGCTTATCTCTCACACAAATCTTAAATGAACCCTCTTAGAACTTCATGTTTTCTATGTGCAGCTATACTTTTTCCCAGCATATTTTTGAAGTCCAATAAGTCAATAGAAAAAAGCTCTGCCAAACAAGGACATCACAGTGTAGGGTGGGTTGGGTTGGCTAGGGGCTTTGCCTCTTGACTCCCGTGTGATACTTTGAGGAAGGCCCATTACATGTGTAATGCAAATCTAGGGGTTGAGTGACAACAAGACTAAAATAAACATTTAGATTCATGAGGGGACTAGAATACAAAGTATGATGAATAGGGGCCTTTCCTGTGATCCTATAGATAATGTCACTATATGAATTACGGAAATTTCTAGATTGTTGAACCATATAATTATTTTGTCTATCGGAGTATCCTTTTTATGTTAATCCGGAGGCCTACTTTCTGAAACTTAGGATACAAGTCAAATACTCACCATCTCCCACAAGATGTCAGTTCACCGATGAATGGGCCTAACTTTCCTATGGCTGTGGCCATCAGCCTATTATGTCGCATCATAGCACCAAGTCATATATGTGGGAAACACTTCATATATACATGATGCATCATAGCACCAAGTCGTCAAAAAGTATTTTACCTTTGAATTTCCTCCATTATCTTCTATTATTTATTTATTTTTTTTAATAAGTTTTTCTTCCATTAGTAATCTTATAAATCAGCTTTAACTATAACATCATTACTTTGCTATTTGAACAGGTTTCTGACAAGCAACTTGTTCACTGGGAATATTTCAAACTGGATCACTAGCAGAGATAGTCGCTAGTATACAATTCACCTTAAATTTTTTTATTAGTTTTGCTTGACATGTTTCCTTTTTATTGTGTAATTTTTTATGGAGTCTGCGGTTATTATTAAATTTAACAAAAATGCATAACGTTCAAATATACATTTCTTTGGATTTTGATCCATCTTGTAACCTCTTTAGGATCAATGACAGATCTCATTCAATCATAAACAATAGGTGAATTGACCCAATTTCCTTGCAGCTTTGATTTGAATCTTGCACCATTCGACTCCAGTTAAAAAGACTTGTGGACAAATTTTTTTTACATTCTTATGTTGGTTATCTGTTCTCTGCAACATTATAAGGGCAGTAGAATTTTGAGTTGGCCAGACAAGTTTGTGGTCTGAACCTGATTTGACCTAGGATTAGCATTGACAAAAACATGGTGTTTAGTTTTAGAAAGTGCAATATGGTACATAGGTTAAACTCCGAATTTAGATACAGTCAATAATACTACTACTGTAAGTATTGTGTGGATTAGCCTAAATCATCCATTGTGTCAGATTAACGGCAGAAAGCTGCAAGGGTGATTAATTAATTATCAGCCCAAATGAAAATTTTTATCTGTCTAGATGTTTCTAAAATATTGAAATAATTTTCTTTTACAATTTATCTGCTGATGTTTATCATTTATAGTTGTACAAATTTTATCAGAATTATTGTAAAATGTAGATTTTTTTTTTTTTTTCCTTTTTGAATTTATAATGACCAATTAACAAATATTATGTTTGTGTTCAGCCAAATAGATCTTTCATACAATAATTTTTCAGAAACCTCTGTGCCACCTACTTGTACAGGAAGCCAGTAAGAACTTTTTCCTGTCCTTGTCAAATTCAATTTGGCCTTACATAGGCTTTGTGTACTTTTGTCTCTTCAAAAGCTTCCTAGCTTTTTTAATCCAACTATTTTCTCATTTCATCAGAAATTTTTTTCAGAGCTTTTCTGGACAGGACAACTCGTAAGCTCCTAACTTGTAAACTTATAAGAATAGAAAATTTTTGTCTTCTTTTTCTTTGATTTTGCAGAAGTATTTCCTTTTTTTATTCGCTTTCATTCTGCATAAGCTCACACTTCTTTCTCTTGCTACACCAATTAAGATTACTTGCCGAGTGCCTGAAGAACAATCCTTGTCCAAAAGGTAATTATATTACCGAAGAATCAAAACTTAGGGTGTATGCTTTAACTATGTTTTCGGCTTCTGAGAACTCCTTGTAAATGTAGAAAACAATGCAGTTACATATTTCATCTCTTATTAGGTAGCTATGCAACAAACAAGACAATATTGATCTTCTTTAGCTCTACGATGTTTGCTTCTATCTAATTTCCCTTACAAACCTACTTTTTTTGTGTAGAACAATATTCATTGCATATAAATTGTGGTGGAATTGCAACCACCATTGGAAACATAGAATTTGAAGAGGATCAAGACCCAGCAGGGGTTGCAAAATTTGTCACCGTAGGAAATAGTTGGGGACTCAGTAGCAGTGGGAATTTTTGGGATGTTGACAGTAACTCAAATCAATATATAGCAACTAATGTATCAATACTCAGAATGAACAACTCTGAATTATACACGAGTGCACGGCTCTCTCCTCTTTCTCTCACATATTATGCACGTTGCTTGGCAAATGGAAATTATACAGTGAAACTGTACTTTGCAGAGATATTATTCAGAGATAACAGATCTTTCTACAGTCTTGGAAGACGGATATTTGATGTTTACATCCAGGTATAAAGTCATATTTGTTTTTCTGTTTGCAAAGAAAACAATTTTATTGAGTTAATTTGTTACAGGAACAACTGGTCTTGAAGGATTTTAATATTGAAAATGCTGCTCAAGGTGTTGATAAAGCAAAAGTTATGGAATGTAAAGCAATTGTGAGGATCAAAGTTTTACAGATACGCTTTCATTGGGCTGGGAAAGGGACAACAGCTGCGCCACAGAGAGGAACATATGGTCCTCTGATATCAGCAATCTCTGTGGAAGCTGGTAACCAATTCTTTCACGCTCATTAGTTGGTGAAAAATAAAAGCATAGGGATATAGTGGAAGTAGAACCAATGATTATTTGCCATGAGAACTTATTAATTTAAAAAAAGATTCAAGTGCAACTAGTGGAAGGCATCGAAATTTTATCATCCTTTTTCAACCTACCCTTACACTGCTAATTTTGTATTTAAAACATCTATTCCTTCTTGTGACTTGGTCTAACTATGCACATCCGTATGGTGCTACTGCTACATATGTTACAGAATGCGACTTCATATTCACTTTCCATGGATATTTGTTTGTTCTGCAGATTTTAGTCCACCTGGAAATAGCAAGATGAAGATATTAATTGGAGTTGGAGCTGGAGTTTTAGTGTTATTCCTCTTCTTTATGATTTTAGTCATTCTATGGTGGAAAGGCTACATAGGAAGCAGGATATCAAGAGAAAAAGGTAATCAGGATTCGCATATTCTGATGTAAAATTTAGATAGGGTTTTTTTTTTTTTTTTTTTATCTTCTCCAACTATTGCGTGAAGTTGGAACAATATAGAGAAATTCCCTAAAGCTTATATACAATTGCCGTTTATATGTTTTATCATTGTACCTCTTTTCATAGATGACAAATCAGCAATCCAATGTACAATCACGAAGGAAAAAATATTTTGCTTGATTGCAGTGCATACAAAGCTACTTCATAATAGCTTTCCTGGAAATTTCCATTCTGCATAAATTGGACTCATTTGCTTCCAGTTATGATAAGAGAATGATCTCAAGAAATCATGCAAAACTATGAGATCACTGCTTATTATAAAATATAAATAGAGTTATTTGTACATGGGAGATGAAATGATGGCTTAAGGTTAATGAGGAAAGCAAATGTCTAAGAAGGATCTGCACAATCAAGCCTAATTTGTGGCCAACTCTACTCTACTCCCCCACAATCCAAACGGGCCCAAAATGTTTTCTAAGTCACATGAGAATTAGTTTTTTTGATGACTATTCATTTTTAGCTCTACAATGATCTTATTTCAATTTTCAAGTGTTAATAGAGGCACAAGGCACATCTCATCCTAAGATTCTTCAGGGAATTATTTTCTCTTTCACTTTGTTTTTTGACTCCCAATACACTTGCGATTCCATGACTGAAGTAGGAAAGAAATGAAACTCTAAATCTTGCTGCAACTTGGGTTTAAGTAGCTGATCAACTGGAGCCTGGAGCCTTCGTATGGCATTTGCTTTGTCTCATTCTCTCTAACTTTATCATATATAATATGCAGTGAGACATCTTAGCCCCACCTTTATATTCCTTTGACAGAGCTGCAAGGATTAGATCTGCAAACTGGTTTTTTCAAATACAGGCAAATCAAAGCTGCCACCAACAACTTTGATGCTGCAAACAAGCTTGGGGAAGGTGGTTTTGGAACTGTATACAAGGTATCCTAGTCCCACAATGTCATTCTTTCTGATACATGTTTTTTTCCTTTATTCTTACATAATAAAATACATACCTGAATATATATTTTTCTATTCTGATGCAGGGTATTCTGTTAGATGGTAGTATAATTGCTGTTAAGAAACTTTCTTCAAGATCAAAACAAGGAAATCGTGAATTTGTGACTGAAATAGGCATGATATCTGCATTACAGCACCCAAATCTTATTAGACTGTATGGATGTTGTATTGAAGGAAATCAACTATTCTTGGTATATGAATACATGGAAAACAATAGCTTGGCACGTGCTTTGTTCGGTAAGCTCAATATTTTTATTTGCATATTTTATATCTACTTTGGAAAGAATATAATCCTAACATTCCAAATGATATATATCAAGACCTAAGTTGATCTATCCCCATTGGACAATCTGTGGAAAATGCAGGTTCAGGTGAACACCAATTGACATTGGACTGGCCTACAAGGCAGAATATTTGTGTTGGCATAGCAAGAGGTCTGACTTTCTTGCCTGAGGAATCGACACTAAAAATTGTTCATAGAGACATCAAAACCACCAATGTGCTACTGGATAGGGACCTTAACCCAAAGATTTCTGACTTTGGTTTGGCCAAGCTTGATGAAGAGGAAAACACCCATATCAGTACCCGAGTTGCTGGAACAATGTAAGCTACATTTTTTATTCCTTCCTTCAATTGTAGTCTACTTATGATTCTACTCTTCCTTTCCATTTTGGTCCCCTGACTTATTAGCTAAGGGTAACTAGTAACAGCGACTATATTTTATGTTTGTATGAGATGCTGCCCTAAAACTAAAAACCAGAACACAGCCGCATTTTAAAGTCTGTATACCAAAAGTTTTGGATATGGAAAGTAATATGGAACTCCTGCATTCAGTATTTCTTAGGATTGCAACACAACCATACTTGTAGAGAGATTCAGATCAACATGATTCCAGAATTATCAACCAATTTTCATGCTTTGAAAACAAGTCCAAACGTGAAATATGTACTAATAATTTGCGGTAGTTTCATATACCTCAATTCTTGATACAACAAACAATCAGCTCTATTTCCTCATAAAATAAAAAAATATATACAACACAAAAAGTCACACACACACACAGCCATTAGATAAATGCTAACTTTAAACACTGACTCCCTTAAATCAAGAAATAAATAGCATAGAGAATAATCTTGTGTTCAAATATTCTGCTTTCCCATACTGTTAATTTCTATGCTGTGGCCTCCATTTACAATAATTTCAAAATCTGCTCCATTGTTACCCAAGGAAAAAAAGAAATCTCAGATCTTGCCAAATCATAATAACTTGAGCTTAATGACCAAACAACTCGTGTGGCTTGAATGGCTGTTCCTTAGTTGTCGACCTAAAAATCTTCCTCACTCGTTTCTAGGAACTCAGTTAGGTGTACATGACTACATCAGTTGTCACTTGAAAGTTGCAAAAGAGACAATTTGATTCTTCCCTGCGGATATATTTTTTGTTATCTCCAATGGAATGAAATTTACCAATCAACTCTGGTACCCTTATTGATTGCATAATCTCATGCTAACTGCAAATGAAATATGAATTGGTACCTAAGTTTCTATTCATATTTGGCTTTGTTGAAGAGAAAAGACCAGTGCTTCATACAAGTGAACCATTAAGTCATAATATAATCTTTACTTTGCAGAGGATACATGGCACAGGAATATGCATTATGGGGTTATTTAACCCACAAAGCAGATGTATACAGTTTTGGGGTCGTTGCATTGGAAATTGTAGCTGGGAAGAACAACATGAAATATCGACTAAATGAGAATTATGTTTGCCTTCTAGATTGGGTGAGATCTTTGTTTTGCTTTTAGTATATGCAACAAAAACAGTCTGGAGAGGTGGTTGTTCTTTGTGCCTCCACCTAACCTGATCTATTAATCTAGCCTTGAGAAGCAAAATAGCCTAAACTAAGTTGAAAATTGCTTGACCAGTTCACTTCAGGCATTAGTTCAGCTAGTTGACACGTTTATTTTGTTTCCTATGTACGTTTGGCTAATTTGTTCTCTTTTGGTAACTTGCTACTTTTCATTTCCATCATCTTCTCTATGCGTATTGCAGGCCCTTGTTCTGCAGCAAAGGGGTAATCTAATGGAGCTGGTGGATCCAAAGTTGGGATCAGAGTTTAATAAGGAAGAGGCAGTTAGATTGATAAAAGTAGCACTCTTATGTACTAATCCATCACCAGCACTTAGACCCAACATGTCTGCAGTAGAAAGCATGCTTAAAGGCCAAACAGCTGTTCATGAACTTGGCACGGATCCAAATATATATGGCGATGAATTGACCATTAGAGCCTTAAAAGACCAGTTTGGTCAGATCCTACATCAACCGATGAGCTCAAATGAAGTTGAGAGCCTTATTCATTCATCAGATGCAACATGGGGTGGATCTTCTTCTGTATCCACCCGGGATCTCTATTCAACAAGTCTGAATTATCGATATTGTGACACTGGCTATTGACACCATTGGGCACTTCACTGTTCACATATGCATCCTGTACGGCTGTATGTGCCCCGCCCGTGTCCGCGTGCGTGGTATTCAGCTGGTACTAATTAAGTTCAACAAAATCCTATGAAAAATCCTAGCTACTGACACCATTGACCCCCTAAAAAAAAATCTTAGAGCTGCCAATGTGAAAGACTATTTTTGCAAATCTGGACATTTTCCTTTTTTATTATTTATGAATAGAAGACTTTATTTGGTGCTTGAAACCTAAAACACAAATTCAGTCTTATTTATAATTTTATATACATGGTACTGGCCTCCTGGTCATGTGTGTGGACCATGTGGTGAAGTGGGTGGTGTAGGTGAGATCTGTGAAAAGCATTAAAATTTGAGGCCAATTTGGTCATTCATTGGAACATGAGTTTTCATGCTTGTTTTCTCTCTGATTTGGAGAGATGAATTTTTTGTGGATTAGACGAGAAAATGTCTGATCTACACTAAAAGATTTCTATATTTTCTCTTCTTATTAAACCAGACTCAAACCTATTTTCTTTCCTTTATCTTCCATCCTTCCTATTCTATCTCCAATCAAACATACCCAAAGTGAATGGGCAAAGCATGGGAGATAATTTTTTTTTTTGGCAGAAATCACCCTAAAACCTAGTAGTAGATTTGCTAATTGACCTTTTTCCTCGTGTCAACTAAGGGAAAGTGTGTTAGGGTAGTAGCTCCAATCACCATAAAATTAGGCATTAAGTTTGCCAACTAGTTGTTCCCTCAGGCTGGCTAGTGGGATGTATGTACTACTTTAATATGTAGATGGAATGGACAAGTAGCATAAAATGCGACGGTCGATTATTTAGCCACTATTTTTGGCCATGGTCCTTAATAAATCAATTTCTTTGTTTTTTCTAATTTTTTTCTCTCTCTTTTAGGAGGTCTGGCTAACCTCGAATCTAGCCAATTTCCTATCAATAACCTTCCATTTTCAAGAGATTAACATTTGGTATTTACAACCAATCTTTCCTGAATCATGACAGAAATTCAATCCACTTCCCACGTGAATGAATCCATTACTAATCTCAAGAAAACCATTGATCATCACAATCAATCAACCAATAGCTGAGTTCTATCAATCAAGAATTGAGCTCCATTACCCTTGCATAGGAAGTTAACTGAAGCAAACGAGAGGAAACCAAAGCAAAATTTTCAAGAATCCGTGACACCAGGAAGCATGGCAACACCAGAATCTGCATTGGTTGCATATTACATCCCAACCTGTGAATTTAGATTTTCCCAGATTCCATCAGCTTCCCCTAAAAAAAGGCCAAGTTTCATCGTCGCCATAGAAAAAACATTGTAACTGCACACAGCTCCCCCTCATTTTTGACCAGATTTTGATCTAAATAAAGCTTGAAAGAATTCCATGAAGTCTTGCTCCACGCTTGCATGCTTTTTTCTGTACCTTTCACGCTTGCATGCTTTTTTCAGATTTTTCTGTACCTTTCTTGTGCTCATTCACCGCACAACTACTGTATATATTTGCGGGCTATTCAAATCCAAAGGCAACGCATCATTGCTTTTCTCTGACCCTGGAAGCATATCTGATAAGCTAGAGGAGTAGGCAAACACAGATGGAAGCCTTGCATGGGTTCATTCCACATCCACATGCCATTTTCTCATCTCATTGGTACAATATGCAGGTTTGGAGCATAATTGTCTCCAGGCCGGCCCAAGGCCTAAGCCTAAGGCCCCATAACAAAAAGGTCCACCCTCTATTATAAAATAG
Source organism: Quercus aquifolioides (assembly GCA_019022515.1). Taxonomy (NCBI): domain Eukaryota; kingdom Viridiplantae; phylum Streptophyta; class Magnoliopsida; order Fagales; family Fagaceae; genus Quercus; species Quercus aquifolioides. The sequence continues at coordinate 63,434,885 of CM032328.1, read as the reverse complement.
CCCAATTTTGTATTTTGATAGTAATTGTTTTTTTAAAAAATAATTAAATAAAAGAGTTCTTCAAAATATTATACCGATAGAAACTTAATTTAATAATCCTAAATTTTCTGGAAAAAAAGGTTATAAAAATGTCAAATTATAAAAAATAATTAGTTTTCCTTAACCTATCAAGCTTTTCATTTTATGGCTACACGCCAAATAATCTCTATCTCTCTTAACACCACATCCAAAAATTAAAAATTATATTACAATGTTACTTAAACACGCATAAAAGAAATTTTTTTATTATTAAATTTTATGTTTTTTAGGAAGTTTAATTTTATGCTTAAACCATACTATTTGATTTCTAAATGAAATTAATCTTGGTTTGGTTAGAACTAATTCATCGAGTTATGTTCTTAATTTATCTAGTTAACCTTGATTTGGTAAATACTGTATTAAATAAATACTATTTAATTTATATTTTAATAAAATGTCTTAATGTCCTGTCTTGCTTTAATTTATCACCTTAGATCTCAAACTATATAGAGCTAGCCTTGATTCAGATTGTTACCTTGGCAACCAGATATTCATTCATACTTTATACCTTTACTTTTCTCACTACCCAAATTCCATTTGGCCCGTAACCATAGCACTAGCACCTCTTTAACCATAAGGGTGCTTCTCCAAGTATTAAGATAATCTTGAGCTTAGACTAGACTCAGAAATGCTTCTCCAAGTATTAGAGAGACTCAGGATCAGAAGGATGCATACATACATACATACATACATACATACATATGTCTGTGTGTGTGTATTTACTAGGTGTGTTCTTTTAATTTTATAGTTGGACCCCCTCTTCCAAAACCTTAGGCCCCTTCCCCTCCAAGATTATAACCGCAGCCCAATTACCCAACCCAAAAACTTAAAATGATAATAACAAATAGCATTATATCATATAAGCTATTGGATCATCAAAGACATATTCTCCACTATTGCTTATATATTAGCACCCAAATGGTGTCATGGAAAAGGATATGATTTTCTATTGTGATAGTTACATATATCTACAACTCATAAAGAAGTGAAAAATGTGTTGCAAATAATGCATCCAACTCATTTGAAAGTCTAAAATGCTGCCAAAGGTGATCAAAGAAAAGCTAGCAAAACATTGGAAGTTAGTTTCTTTTTCCATATATAATTGTGTGAATTAGAATGAATTTAGACCGCTGCATATCTGGAAGTGTATACAATATTTTGATAAAGTAGTAAGTCTAGTGCTATACTTCTATTTACTCAGGTCTTCTAAATGATAGTTAATTTACTATACCTTTTTCCTAAATAACAAGAAGTCTCTCGGCAGTGCTTTTATTGAGTTTCAGGATATTTAAAACTGGATGAATCATTTTTTAAGAGTCATAGTTATGCTTGCAAAGGAACAATACTGAAAGGTACTGTAAGGGGATTTGAAAACTTAATTGGGATTGGTCATATAGAAGTTTTACACATTTTTGGTTACCTATTTAGGTGGATGATTTCTCAAACATCAAATTGAAGACGAACATGAAACTTGCAAGTTGCAAGTCAAGCTCAATAGTGTCCAATGGAATTCTTTCTCCCACTTGCAAGAATGTAGCAAACATGAGAATTTACCTATCAAAAGAGCATACATGAAAATTCTCATGTGTCGAGAAAATCAAACCATAAACAGTAGTACACTTCTTTCTATTGTGATATTTAAATAATCACCTTGGTTAATTACTAAAGAAAATGAATAAAGACATAGACATTATTTGCAAGCTAACCATCAATGGCTGGTTTTGGCTAAAAATCTAGTTAACCATACGCTTGTGTTGTTGCCTACTATTAAACATGTGAAGGTTCCTTTGAACACAATTCTTCCTTACTTATTGCTTCATCAGATCTGTGTCTTTCATAAGTTTTGTGCTTCTCTTGCTATAGTTATCTCTGTAATACCCTACAATTCAACTATTCAAGCCTATGCAAAGGAGCTCCAATCCAACTTGCAATGATAAAGAAAAACGAGCCCTTCTAAGTTTCAAAGCTATTACAAGTCCTTCAAATAGGCTCGTCTTTGTCTGTTCAAGATTGCTGAAGATGGATTGGAAAATGACATGACTGAGTAGGTGGAAATCGGGTTGAGCTCCACCTAGGAATTTATATTCTGCTGATGAATATAGATTACCATTGGGTGGCAAGACTAATCCTTTTTTACTGGAGCTAGAACTACCAAATAAAGTGAGTTAATTATTCTACTGGTGAGGGCATTCCAAGATATTTTGGTTAATTGGAAAGACTAAGACATTTTAACCTCTCCTTTGCAAGATTTGGAGTATTCATTTCTCAAGAGCTTAGAAATCTATCACAGCTTAGTTTCTTAATCTATAGGAAAATGATCTCTATTTGAATAGTCCAATGTTGGTTTCTCGTCTTTTTTCCCTGCAATATTTTTATGCAGGTGGTGTTGGCTTTCAAAGGGGAAAAAGAAAAAGGCTTCAGGTAAATCAGCTCCCTTCTCTTTTAACATTATGGTCATCTCAATGCCAACTTCGTGACATGCATTGGTTCCTAAAAATGTCAATTTTCTATACTTAATCTTTCTATGAATCTTTTTATAAAATAAAAAATAAAAAAAAATAAAAAAAAGTTACGACAATGAGAGATAGGGGCTTTGAACATAAAATGTCAATTGAACTACAAAGCTCTAGGCTAATTCTTCTATGAATCATTTCAGTGGTACAATAGCTATTAGAAATAAACTTTTACACCTATCCCTAGATTCCAATAATCTACAACACCAAGTACCGAGTACCAAACTAAATCTTTGCAACCTTAAACATGTTTAGCGTAAGTAGAAGGTACAAATTTTGTTTTAAAATGAGAAGCTTTTAAATATGATCGTGTATCTTCATTTCCCATGAGCTTTTCTTTTAATGGGCCAATGTGAGTTTTAGTCCAAAACATGAGTGGAGCATGTTTCTAACTATTGTTAACAGACCAATCTAACCTTAGATCGTAGAGAATGTTTGGATTGTTTCCATATTACTTGATTATTTGATTATTTATTTAATTTTTTAATACAATGGAAGTATATAAGTGTGTAGTCCTTTTGTAAAAGTTAAAATTTAAAGAAACACTCTCATTTTTAAATTCAAAGCATGACTTTTTTATTATTAATTTTTTTGAGAATTAATACTGCACAGAAAGTACTTACCAAAAAAAAAAAAAAAATAGTGCATGGTAAAAAAAAAAAAAAAAAAAAAAAAAGGAAATTTATGCTTTAATTATTTCCATATTTTTGAGATGGTTTAAAATCATGAAGTGAAGGGCAAATGAGTAATTCGTGCTCCTGAAAACTGATATACATTTGTTCTCTTTTGCATCCTCCAAATCTAATGTAGAACTTTCGTACAACAATTTTTCAAAGGACCCTTCCCAGCCCAGGAAATTTGATGCATTTAGCTACATTTCCAATCTTGAATTCGACGGAGCTTAAAATTGCAACAAAAGCAAATTGGCAAAAACGAGGATGACTTTGAAAATTCCTGGTTATGACACAGTTGGATTTTGTGTTGGTTCTTCAAAAGGACTTCAAGGCATGCTTATTTCAGCTATATGATTTATCAATGACATGAAAGCTCATTGTGTCTACAATATTAGAAGTGAACTGTTTCCGTGAATTTTTTTGAGTGGGCTGGCTGGTATGTAAGTGAAAGGCATCATCTACATTTTATACGCGGTAGACTTCAAACATTATTGTCCTCACCTTGTTGATGTTAGTATAGAAGGCATCATATTGTACAAGGTATGCTTTGAACATTATGTCCTTAATAATTGTGTTGTCTTTGTTTAATGTTGATGTCGTAGGCAGGCACTGCATTTCAAATGTGATTTAATTTGTATCTAACCTTCTACCTAGTGGAATTTTGGTTTTAGAAATATGCTCATACCAAAGTGGAGCCAATGTTTTCAGTTTAAATAGTTTTGTTGATTATTGCCATACGAAATATGGTTCATTTTGAAATGCGTACTTCATTTTTAGTTCCTTGAAGGATCAAAGTCAGTCTTGAGGCTCTCCCATATCAGTACCAGACTAGTAGGTTTTCCCACCCAACAAGAAGGTGCTCTGTGGTTGTCAGCTTTGTTCAATAAATTTATGTTTCTTGGTATAAGATTCTGACTTCCAACCAATGATTATTTTTAAAATATTTGCAAACTCTTTCATAGGTTTCAGACACAAAATGTGCAACATATTTGTGGCTTCTAACAGCAGTATACCAGGCAATTTCTCCACATGATCCAATTTATTGGCCTGCTTGATATGGCTTCTTCAAAAAAATATCCCTTAATTTGTTTTCTCTTTTGGTACTCTCTAATGCTATCATGTATTTAGCTTATTTCTAGTACTAGTTAAAATAAAATTTCTAGTACTAGTTAAAATAAAACGACAGGAAAAAAAAAAAGAAAAAGAAAAAAAGCAAAGAAAAAGAAAGATTAATGAATAGTAGTTTGTCCAATTTCATTATAAAACTTAACAGTGTAAACATACAAGATCCAACAACTAATTTTTACATAATCTTACACTTCTTGATACCCCAATCCATAAAAGAAAACCAAGCCCTGAACACCATGAGTAGAGCGGAAGGTAAAATTACATATCTAAATACATACTTATGTTTAACAAAAAAGCTATGATGATGCATATTTGTAATAGTACCATTCAAATCAAAAATACAACTTGCAACATCTTTGCTCTCAAGGCCGTGGATATTCACTGAACCAGCTGTATAAAGTTGAGCTAATAGTAAGCAAGATTCCTCATTAGAATGGTCAATCAACATTAACTTATTTCGATAAGTTATTCTAATTGCCCTCAAACAATTGATGCAATGATTATCAAAAAGATTATCTTTGCAAAAAGTATTAATTAGTGTTTTTTTGCCTACAATTCTAAACCAATCATCTAATGACTCAATCCTATCACAAAAGCTAGGACTGGATACAAAATATTCTGGGTCCAAACAAGTAGAAACCCAGTGAGTTGGGACTTCCAAGGAAGCCAACTCTACTTGGAAGTCTTTCAAACAAGACACAGAAGTAAGGTTATCAGGAAGTAAAAACATTGAAGAAACATTTAAGTGTTGTGCTAAGCCTAAGGAAAACAGTGATTTAATTGTATGACAGCATTGACTATTATTAGAAATTATAGAGCTTGCATTAAAGCAAGTGGGATCATACCAAGTGATATTCCTCACATATCCAAAATTAATTGGACATGCTAGGATCATGAGGGGGACCATAGAGAGAGAGAATATAGAAACAATATGGATGGTCAACAAGGGAATGTTGGAGCTAGGCATGGTGTTGTACAGATCTGCACACAATTAAGTAACAAAAAAGAAATTCAGACATCGAAGCTTGATATTGTTCAGTAAAAATAAATAAATAAATATATAGTCAAAAAGTCTAATAAAAAGCAAACAACCACACATGAGTGGACAAAAAATGACTTATACTTTGTGAAAGTCATTTTCTGCCTCAGTAATGTTGCATAAGAAATAAAAAAGCAGGTTTTTGCTTCTGTCTAGCATCTGTTTTTTTTAGACATGATTAACAATGGTGCCTACGCTGTGTTGATTTTCTTAGGCAGCAGCTTGTTCTAAGGTTATAACTTTAATATTTGATTTCTTATATAGGAAGCAGTTTGCATTCAAAACAAGGAATTTCTCTTTTTTTTTTTTAATGGGTAATTGCAATAACCACACATGAAGATATCAAAGATAAAGACAATTCAAGCTTAGAGAAAACCTATCTAAATAGCTTAAGACCTTAACAAAAGAAGTTAAAGAAATTGAACCCGCAGGTACAACCGAAAAACTTAAAGAAATTAATTATTACTCAACTTCTAGAAGAGAATAATTTACTCAAAAAGAACTTGTGTCAACTTGACACAAAACTAAAAGAATTACAAGAAGGTTCTAATACAAACAAAAGATACTTAAGATTTCTAGAGAAATTAAAGACTGAAGTTTTACTTCAAACTAGTGTTACTGCAGGAGTTATAAGAGATGAAGAAAAAATGACCACTTCTATAGAAAAGAAAGTGAATCAGGGATGACATTCGAGTTGATCAAATAGATGTCAAGAGGTACTTGGATGTGCAGAGTGAAAAGAGAACTAATTCTCACATTTATGGCTTTTGCAAGGGTTTTTTTTTTTTGGTGGTAATGTAGGAAGGGGATAAGTGGAGTGGCCTGAAGATTTGGAATTGCTACTGTGAAGTAACATAAAAAAAAAGTCATGCCATGCTTTTCAACAGCTAAGATTTAGTGCTTTTGCCTTAACCCACCCAGCTGGGCTGGTGAGGCCTTGGCGTGCCTAGTCCGAGGTCCTGTGTTCAGGTCCTCACTTACCTGATATGGTGGGGAAAAAAAAGATTTTCTGCTTACTTCGTCAGGTATTAGTTGGATTATATTTGTGATCTAAATGTTTGATAGTTAGAGAGGGCTTGGTGGGTGAGGTTAGGGTGGTGTAGACTGCAGGTCAGTGCAACGAAAAGAGTGTCTGTTCAACACAATATTTAGAGCAAACAAGTGTAACTCTATGCCATCGGATCCCCAGATTGCTCATTTTTCCTCAATTTCTGCCCTCACTTAAATATCCCTCTTACAGTCCTCTGAAAGCCAAATCTACCGAAATTCAAATCCATAGCTCCCTCCACTAACTCAACAGTAAATAACCTATACACTTGCATTGCACATTTGCAGGCATAACCTAACCTCACATATTAATTAAATCAATTACTTATTTCTTCACAACTCATAGACAGTTCATTGAAGCATTGCATCAAACACATAATTTGCATTACAAACCCACAAACGAAAATAAAAATAGAAATTAAAGACAAACCCACAAACGAAGATAGAAATAGAAAATAAAGACAAGCCCAAAACAAATCATTGAAAATACCATGAAACAAGATGCACAAACAAATCAAACAAAACCCACAAACAAATCAATTTTTAAACCCAAACAAACCCATAAAAAAATCAAATAAAACCCACTGGAAAAACCCCACAGCCTTTGTAGATTTAGATTTAGTAGAAAGAGAGAATTAGGGAGGTTACGGGAACGAACGGCGAGATGGAGGGAGTTGCCGACGGCGAGTGAGAGTGATGGTGGGTTAGTCGGTGAGAGCTTGCCGGCGCCGAGTTGGGGAGGGCTTGACAGAGGTTGAGGCCAGAGGGAGGGCTTGAGAGTGAGAGTGAGGGTCGGTCACCGAGGGAATGAGAATGAGAGTGAGCGAGGGTGAGGGGCGGCTAAGGGAATGAAAATGAGAGCGAGGAAAAGAGCATGCTGTTTCTGAAATTCCAACTCAGCTTCCATGTGGTGTTTCTAAGAACAATAACAAATTGACACATGGATTAAAAAATTACAAGTCAGCAACTCAAGTTACTCAGAAGATGCCACGTGGAGTCTCTGCATCAGCTTCAGTTGTCATTCTCCCACAAGGTGCTTTAAATGGGAGGAGGTAATGTTAGGCATCTATTGTGTAAGTGTATTTGGGGTACAAGTGTGTGTGTTAGTGTAGGGGTATGTATGTACTGATGCAGGGGTGTGCGTGTACTAATGATGGGGTGTGCGTGTATTGCTGCAAGGCTGTGCATGTAAGCGTGCAAGTGGCTGCATGTGAGTGTGCATTGCATAACTGAAGGAAGGTAGTTTCTTTTTTTCTTTTTTTTGATAGGAAGGTGGTGAGATAGTTACTGTCAGTTGGTGAGTTAGTTAGAAACTTGATGTATAAGATGGGTATGGGTGATTACAGATTCATTCATTGAATAATAACTTCAGATTGAATCTCTCTCTCTCTCTCTCTCTCTCTCTCTCTCTCATTCTTGCATTTCTTCTCATACTCTATCCATGGAGGCCTAGATCCCCTCGAAGTGATTTACCACTTAATTCCCTTTATTTCCTAAATCTTAACAGATGGATTCCTACTTTAATTATGCTATGCTCACTCTGGAATATTTACATCGGGATATATTCTTGCTAACTATGCAACTTGGAGATTTTGTTAGATTTGCATATGTTAGAATTAATCATATTAAATGTGCTCGGTTATGCATTTTGACAAAATCATTGTTTCTTTATATGCAATTGAATGAGATTTTTTTTTTCAAAACTTTTTTAGGTGGTAGTCTAGTTGCTTGTGAGCAATACTAGAATTTCATTACTATATGGCTCTCATTTTGGAAGTTTCATTGAATTCAAGGTGTGCTATTCTCTCTTTTGTTGCGAACTTGATGTTGTACCAATCATTTACTCGACGTTTTTTACTCGTAACTTCATCTCTTTCACATGCCATAGACTATAGAGTTTGTGGGGGTAGTTTTAAGTCTGTATTTCATTTCCTGAATAATATTCCCAACATAACTTCTTCTTCTGGGCTTCGGTAAGATTTTAAATCCATCCTTTAAATTTATTTATTTTCCAACTTTTTTTTGTTCATTACTTTTGTTCATTATTATTATTTTGTTCAATCATAGACAACTTTCGAGACTTAAAAGAGCGTCGAGTTCCATTTTGATAAATGTGTTGAAATGTTTAAAAAACACTTATTTTGTATGTTATACTTTGTCAACATTTTTATAATATCAAATGTTTAAGAAACACTTATTTTATATGCAGTATTGTGTTGAATATGAAATAGGTGTCAGTTTTTATTTTCATTAAAAATAAAAAAAAAGTTATTTTAAGCTTTGGCCCCCCCAAGTTCAAATCCTGGTTCCGTCCCTGAATGGACTCTAGACTTTTTGAAGAAACTTGGTCTATGAGATCTTATCATTCAACTCTAATCTCAACCAACTTTAGTAGTTCCAACTTTGGTCATCTAAAGAAGAGGCAATCTTTTTGTTGTGTTGAGTTTAAAACTTGTACCAAAGAGATGTAAGACAAGTGTGATGTATAATACAAATACTTATATTTTACAAAAGATATAAAGTAGGGATAGTTTAAAAATATAGATGGAGGACCTTCCAAATTTCCTTGTAAAGTATATACTGGATGAAATTTATCATTAGAACAATAAATTTTTTGTTCAGCAACTTTACAAAAATGGGCTACACCTTGCAAAAGAAGAATAAGCCAAAATGTATTGGTCATTTCATTCTTCGAAGGGGTAACAATAGGTGTTGGTCATACCATTAGTTTGGTACAGTACTCTTACTGGCAAAGAATTCTTGAGTACTATAGTTAACAATTTATTTTAGGAAAGTTTTACTTATCAAAAAAAAAAAAAAACAATAGGTGTTGGTCATTCCTTTTATGAAAACCCCAAAAAGGTAAAAATGAGAGATACTTACTGTAAGAACATATATTATGCATATGGTTTTATTGTAACAAGTTCTATTTGTTTATAGAGTACAAAATTTTATTAACAACACATCTATTGAAATCTGCAATTCTTAAAATAAAATAAAAAAGTTGTCCACGCCTTATCCAAATCAAAACTATTTTCCTGTTTTTGAACATTACATAATGTGAAATTCTCATTTTTATATACAAAATAATCTCAAATAAATAATCAACATTTAAGTTTTCACCACAAAAATGTTCAACGTGCCCATATCTCTCCCCCATCTGAATTATCCTCATTTTTCACTATCAATACATTTCTTGTAAACACATTAGTACAATTCTCCCTAAAAAAAAGTCCAGCACCTACTGTTCATTGTATTATCAAAATAACAAAAAAGAAATAGTCTAGCACCAAAATATTGTCATTCACTATTTCGTTCCCTTAACTAGAAGAATATAGCACCTGCAACAATCTAGCATTGCAACTCCACCACTATGCACATATAGAAACTAATATATAAGAATAAAAAGTACTCTTTGTGAGCACAACTGTAGGGTGCAACGTGTGGTTTTGGGAGTACGCTTCGACTGAGCGGACCGGGGCAGAGAAAAGATAGATGGAGTTGCCACCTAGTTTTATGGTCTAGGAATCATGTATATAGCGCCCTTACGTGGAAGGACTAAGCTTATTACTAGAGTATGAGTTCAGAATTTAGGTACTGCTTGTTAATGTGTTAGGCACCCAAGACCGCCCAACTCGTGGGTCAGCTTCCATTAATTGTGTCTTACATCTTAATCTCATTAAAAGCATGTTCAACATTGCATCTTAAACTTACATGCACACTAGCATACATCTAAGCATACAACATGGCATCAATCATCCCAAAACCCTAACATGCATCTATCATTGCAACTCACATCAAGCCTAGCATACACCTATCATGCATATCATGTTATCTCATCCAAGGCAACAAGCAAACAAGATACCCAAAGGCAGAAACATAGACATCAGCGAGGTACCAATATCAACTACGTCACAAACATGTAGGCATAGTATCAAAGCATCAAGCAAGCATATTCATCATGTTCATCATCAAAATGCATGTTCATGTGAATGCATGACTTATCTCACTGCATCACAGCACCTATGCATCAATGCATGGATATTTGAATGCATGTTCATGGCATATCAAAGCAAGAAATAAAAGAAACCCTAATCTAGCATGTTAAAGGCAAAAGGACAATCAAACAGAGAAACAGAGACTTAAAAACATTAAAACAAGAAAAAACAGAGGCATATTATATAAGAGAAACAAAGAAACGAAAGCAGAAAAACTCGAATTAGAGTTTCTAGGCTTGAGTACGTGTACGCATATGCCTACATATATAAGGGGTATAAAATGCGGCGTCTACACTCTTGCATTAAAAACTTTTATCATTTGCATATAATTAGTTTTTACTAGCAGTTACTCAAACATATACAAAATCTATCATGTTTGAGTTATTTCATTAGTTACAAAAGTTTTCCAAAATGACAGCTATGCTATCTATAAAATTTTCAAGTCAAATATACTATCTAAGAGGTTCCTCCACTATGCAATAATGACCAAAATGCTATCCAAAAAACTGTCCAAAGATGTTATCCATTAGTTGTGTAGTATATTGTCCAAAATACCATCCAAAAGAGTTTTTCTTCATGCTTTAGAAATTTTTAGTAGGGCCTAAAAAAAGAGAACAATATTAGGGTAAAAAAAATAAACAAAAGCACATATTAAAGCTTCTCCCCCTCTAACATAAAAAGTTTAAGGTTATATAATGTACTTGATTCAAGTGTGACATTGAGGTACTTTCTTGAAACATTCTTGTAGAGTTAAACATGCGATAAACAACAAACATTTCTGAGGTAAAGAATGATATTTGAACATCTTCTAAAAAAAAAAAAAAAATGCAGACAGTAACAAATGATTAAGCTCAACAAGCAAAAATAAGAAAAATAAAAATTGAAATATTAGTTTTGTACTTACTATCTCTCCAAAAGAGTAATAATCTAATTTTGATCTACCATCTCTCCAAGAAATTTGCAATTCTATTATCTTGGTCTACTTGCACCTAATAAAAAAACATTGGATCTTCACTCTGTTTATCTTTAAAATGATTAATAATACTTAATTTGCCTGTCACCAGCTTCCATAATTTTTTTTTTGTTTGCACAAAATTATGGCCTAGAGAACCCGACATTATTTGTACCACCAAGTTCTTTTGATAAAAATGAGTAAGAGATTTTTGCTTTTATACCCGAACTAACCATTCTGCTAATTATATTCCCATGATCAAGTAGCACCTTCCTTCCCGATCTCAAGTTACGTCTTTCTTCTAGAGTTGCAAATTCATGATTGTGTGTGTCTTTTTGATTATGTGTCATTAAAGTGTGAAACACTCCAAATATCATTTTTACATCAAACCGGTTCCAAGCACGACAATCCTTTATTACATCTAAATTATGATACTTTTTAGCATTAGAAGGGTCTTCAAACTCTTTAAAACCTTGTTTTGAACAAACAAATTCCCGTTGCCTAATAACACCATTATACTCTCATTTAACCGCTTTTCGAATGCTAAATCCCCTTTTTAAAGCATACTCATTATAAAGGTTATATGCTTCTTCTTCATACCTCACTTGCATTCCAATTTTAATTTCATCACATTCGCCCAAAGTTACATTTTCAAAATTTTCCCTTTTATCATTGTCCCCAACAGCAACAAAAGCATTTTTTGAAAAATCCATGACTAGTCGAACCTAATCATGGAAAAAAAGATATATTGAATGAACATCATGAAAAGATGACTATATATATACATATACATATAACATAAATCACCATAAAGTCATAAAAAAGAATTCCTGCTAGCCACCCATTGGTCCTCAGCCATAAACACATACACACTCAAGTGGGCTTTATACCAATTATCAAAATATCATAATTTTCCATAATAACTCAACCAAAGACTTAAACTAAGAAAATGAAAAAAAAGATAGATTGAATACCACAGAGGAGACTCTTAGGAAGAAACTATTTATTAAAATCAATTTCTTCAACAAAAACAATGGAACAAAAGCATCACATCCATCCTTGCACCATGAAAAAAAAAATTATTACAAGGAATGGAACAACTTGTGAAAATTCCAAGTAAGCCAACACATATTAAAAACTTAAATGCATCTAAAAGAAACCATCTTTAACATGACTTGCTAAAAAACAAAGAAAAAATCTAACAAATAAATAATACTTGAAAATCAAGCACAACCATCAAATACATTAAATCAACTAATAAACAAAGAAAGAAGCTTTATTTCTCTACTTATAAAACTACATCATACCAACCACTTTTAATCTAATCCAAAAGAACAATTTTTTGAAGAAACCCCCCCCCCCCCCCCATTTTACTATATTACTTGGGCATCCATCCTCACCAAAGCATTTTATCAAACAGTACAAGTTCCAAAATGTATATGTCAATTTAAAAAAGAAAAAGAAAAAAAAAGACACATATGTAAATAGAAAAATTCAAAAAATAAAATGAAAAAGAGTGAGGAGAAATCTTCTTGCAAAGTCAAGAGTTGAAAGTGGTGAGAAAACTTTCAGCGTCGTGGTTGGAAACAATGTATAGACAATTTTGGGCGTTTTTCGACAAGAAAAAGGTTGATCTCGTTAGAATTGATGATGATCAGCGATGCTAGGTAGCGATTGTCAAGGTTTGGAGTCGATAGAGAGAAGATGGAGGCGCTGGTGACTAGTGTGCTACGATGTTATGAGAGAGAGAGAGAGAGAGAGATGAAATTTTTTACTTAGGAGAGGGCAAAAGGAAGAGTGGCGGGATAGTGAAAATTTAGAGGGTATTTGTGTCTTTCTATTTTAAGTAATCTGAGTTATTGACTTGTAATTTTTAATCCATGTGTTAATTTTTTATTGGTCTTAGAAACACCACATGTGTGCTGAGTTGGAGTTTCAGAAACAGCATATACTTTCTTGAGAGTGAGTTAGGGATAGGGATAGGGTTGAGTATAAGTGGTATCTATATGGTTTTTTTTTTTTTTTTTTTGGTATTTTTTGTCTAATCAAGTCGAGTTTGGGTTCGGGGCAGGTATTACTAAAACCCGCACCTAACCCAAACCCGCTTTGGATTTGATACTTAAAACCCAAACCCGACCCTACTGTTTTGCAGGTTGGGTAAAACCTAAAGTTTCAATATTTAGATAAATGATTGAGTAGTAGCTTCTTGATCATAGATACTGTTATAAAAAAGCAATGCCTCTTATAATTAAGAAAATGACAAAGTTCAGCTACAAAACTAGTTGTAACCTAAGACTACAAACTGCTCTAATAAACTGACATGTGTAAAAAATGGCATGTGCATTGCACATTATTACTTAATTAAACTTAACCCAACTAACCCTAGTTAACTACACCACCTATCAAAAAAATAAAAACTAAAAACTAAAAAACTAAAACACCTATACGTACTCTCTCTCTCTCTCTCTCTAAACCTAGAAACGCAATCCCTCTTCTCAGTAACCCAAAAACCCAATCCCTCTCTTTTTCATCGACTTCTCACCACCGATCACTTCAATCCCTCTTCTCCCTCCAATGTAATAATATGGTAATACCATTCTAAAGTAGTCCAACAATGTGGATTTTTGTAGTCACCATTCTACAACTATTATTATCGACGGAACATTGAAAGGGAAACTAAGATCCAAACACTTTTGAGTGAGCTGCATGAACCTTGTTTCGCCATTCAGCAAAATCTGAATGGTAGCATGTCTTTAATAAAAGAAAAGGTTCTTGTTTAACTTATAATTGGGATAAATTTGAGTATCTAAATTATTTTCTTTAGATATCTATTTGTGTCATTACTTCAGATCAGCCCTAAAATTGTTTTAATATTAGTGCTTATGGTTGTGGAAATAGAAGAAAAGAGACAATGGCACTGAAACCTTGATGGTAAAGAATGCCCATGTAGTTTGTTAAATCCTCCCTCACATGTGGAACTTCTTTCAAGAATTCCAATAAAATTTCAAATCAATATTAAAATAATTGAGTTCTGTGGCATACTCGCTCCTGTGATCAAACTAATTCAATTACAAGCTTTAACCCATCAAATATAATCACCACCTTAAGAAGAGTGCAGAACCTACAACCAACGAAGCAAAGATTGTGATGAGGTACAAACAACAATTCATTTTAAAGGTATGGAAATCAGTGCTTTGGTTTAATAATTCTTACTGACATTTTTTTTTTCTCTAATGATTGCACAATAGTAAGTCTCATCTATTTAAAATATATGGATTGGGGTGACCGATGGTGAGAAGTCGATGAAAGAGAGAGGGGTTAGGTTTCTGGTTTACAAAGAAGAGGGATTGTATTTATTGGGTTTACAGAGAAGTCGAAGAGAGAGAGAGAGAGAGAGAGAGGTGTTTTAGTTTTCTAGTTTTTATTTTTTATTTTTTATTTTTTAATAGGTGGTGTAGTTAACTAGGGTTAATTGGGTTAAGTTTACTTAAAGAGAAATACTATGTCTACAACAATTTTACAACATTTTCACAACAAATCTTATGTAGCAAGTTGTTACTTGCTGTTACTATTGGGTAAGAAAGTAATTTCAGTGTTGGATTTAAATTTAAAACTTGTAACAACTTGCCAACTATGATTTAATGTGAAAACGTTGTGGATGTAATAGTTGTCTTACTTAAATAATCATGTGTAATGCACATTTCATTTTTTACACATATCAATATATTAGAGCAGTTTGTAACTTTAGATTACAATTAGTTTTGTAACTAAACTTTGTTTTTTGGATAAAATCAGCCCCTCTCTATCTTTCTCTCGGATCTCTCTGTCTCTCAATTTTTGACGCCGGCTCTAAGTTTGAAAGGGTTTCAGTTGGGTTTGATTAAATGTGGGCTTGCTAGGTTTTTATTTGGATTTCAAGGTTGGGCCCAAGAGAAGGTGTTGTGAGGCTAAGTTTTGATTTGGATTGCTGATTTTCGAGTTGGGCTTCAAGGGAGTGGATGAATTTGGTTTTAAGATTGATCTTGGACTTAATGTAGGCTGGTGGTTTTGGGTGCATAGGGGCTTGTGGGTTTAACTTTGATTGGGCTTGGGCCTGGCCTTGGTATCGATTGAGAGTGGGTTGAAAGGTGTGTGTTTAGGACAGTGTTAATTTTGGGCTTGAGAGAGTTGGGTTCAATGGGTCGGACCTAGGACTGGGCTGTGGTTGGTTGGTTGGTTGGTTGTTTGTATTTGTAAACAAGGAAATTAGTTTTGTAACTAAACTTTGTTTTTTGGATAAAATCAGCCCCTCTCTATCTTTCTCTCGGATCTCTCTGTCTCTCAATTTTTGACGCCGGCTCTAAGTTTGAAAGGGTTTCAGTTGGGTTTGATTAAATGTGGGCTTGCTAGGTTTTTATTTGGATTTCAAGGTTGGGCCCAAGAGAAGGTGTTGTGAGGCTAAGTTTTGATTTGGATTGCTGATTTTCGAGTTGGGCTTCAAGGGAGTGGATGAATTTGGTTTTAAGATTGATCTTGGACTTAATGTAGGCTGGTGATTTTGGGTGCATAGGGGCTTGTGGGTTTAACTTTGATTGGGCTTGGGCCTGGCCTTGGTATCGATTGAGAGTGGGTTGAAAGGTGTGTGTTTAGGACAATGTTAATTTTGGGCTTGAGAGAGTTGGGTTCAATGGGTCGGACCTAGGACTGGGCTGTGGTTGGTTGGTTGGTTGGTTGTTTGTATTTGTAAACAAGGAAGCTGTGATTAACGAATTTGTTTTTGCTTACCACCTTCTGTATATCAAGGCTTTTGAGCTTTCAATAATATATATACACACACACTGGCCTTTAAGCACACACGTTGCTTGTGTTCAGAGGCTCTTCTATTTTTTTAAATAAAAGTTAATAATTTATATCTATTATAATTTAGAAATATATATTTTTATTTTTCAAACAAAGAAAAATAATAAACTTTAGAAATAAGCAGTAACTGTAATTTCTTTTTTGAATGTAAAGGGAAAAAATCCTAAATTTTAAGAGTTCTCTTTTTGAATTCAAAAATGAAATTTGTATTTTAACATTTATGACCCTATTGCTAAATGAAGTTAACCTTTATTAATAAGAGCATTTTTGAACCATATAAAAGTCTAGTTGAAATAGGAGAATCCTCTTATATAGTCTATATATATAGTCTATATATATATATATAACCGAAACTTTTAAAACTTCCCACTTTTCCACATCAACATTATTTTAAAAAAAATAAAACCAAAAAATAAAACTATTAAAAAAAAATAAAACCCTAAACACCGGAACTATTTCTAACCCAATAACTATTTCTTCCCAAAACAAACCCAATAATCTTCAACTCCTAAACAATACCCGATACAAAAACCTATTTCTAAACCCGATAATCTTCAACTCCTAAAGGACGTAAACAATACCTGATACAAAAACCTATTTCTCAGTCTCTGTCTCTCCTTCAAATGCAAACTCAGCCCAACAAACACTGCAAGATCCATACCCTTCTCTCTCTTTCTCTATCTCTCTACCCTTCTCCTTCCTCAAGACCCAAACGCCAATCAGATCTAAGAGACCTCCTCTCATGGGACATTGGGCCAAATCAAGTTTCAGAGACTAAAACAATTCCGTTAGAGAGAGGCTACAATTATTTCTCTTAATGGGTTTTCGCCAGAATCATCTGGCCGTTGGGGGGATGATATGGTATGTTAGGTTTGGTTTTTGATTTTCTTATTAATCTTGATTTGCGTTGCTTTAAATTTTCAAATCCCACATCCTCCTTTTCTCAGCCTCTTCGTTTATCAAGTTCCAAAATCAACCAAAGCCTCAACTTTGAACATACCCATTTGCAATTTTCTCTGAAGATCGTCATCGCCCCTCCAACCAAATCAATGGAGGCAAATTTCGTGGTAATTTGTTTAAAATTTATGTTTCCAGGCACAACCCACTTTAATACTAATTGTTTTCCTAGCCCTATCACATTTTGTATTCCAATCACGCTTAAATTTAGAAACAATTTTGTATTATAAATATCATTTTATAATATTTATTGGCTATTCTTGGCTTTGTATTATTGAAATTGTTTTTTTTTTTTTTTTGTTATTATTGGCTATTGTTGTTGTGTCGTCTAAGAACTGAGTATTGTTTTTTATGGTTATGTATATTATGGTTGCTTTGTTGAATATTCATTATTTTTAATACACACTAAATCTAGATTACAGGAACTATATTCTTATTTTAAAAATTTTGTAATTTAGGACTTTTGATTTATATAAGTTATTATTATTTAAAAACTTTCATCAATTATTAATACTATTTGGGTTACTGACTTTAATTAAGGTTGAATGATGAGAAAAATCAAAGCATGATAGAAGACATCTACAACACCAAGAAGCAGAAAAAGCGGAAAAATAATTGAAAGGGTTTTTTTGGTATTGGTTTGATAGTCTCCCTCAAATGTCTGGGGCTCTTTGATGGTGAGCATGCTTAGACTGGAGGATTTTGTGTTGATAAAGGTTAGGGTATGCTAGTAGACCTATGTGTTTTAGGTTTTTTTTTTTTTTTTTTAATGGTTTTTGCTTTGTTTCTTAGGTTTAGATTGTTTATCCTTGATCACTGTTAAAATCTGTAGTTGAAGCTTGAATGTTGTAGTGTAGTCATTTGACAAATGCAAATTAATTATTGTTTAATTTTTTTGCTTTAAATTTAAAGGTGTTAAAATCTGTTGAATAAGTTATAATGATCATTGCAATAGAATACTTGCTTTCTAAATCTAAATCAAATGACTAGAAGATTGTGCTTTATGTTAATTTGGGATTTTCATTTGAATAAAGCAAATTGATTTATATGGCAAGCAATGTTAAGGTCAAGGGTGAAAGTTTTTAATTTAAATACTGACTTGGCTTTTGGATCCTTTGGGCATATTTTGATATGATTAGGCAAGGTCACTGTGCAGAATCCATTGTGCCAATTAGAGTACAAAATATTTACATTTTGTACTCTATGCAAATTGAGTGCAGTTGATTTATGTGTAGAAACTGAGGGCAACTGAACCAAAGTACAATAAAGAGGTTGTGTTATTGATGAATATCTACCAGATTTGAAAGCCATTGAAGTTGGTCCCTTTCTCTATCTCTCTTGCCTTTATTTTTCTTCTATAAACTGCATATGGAGGTTGCCTTGGACCTAGCCAATGCACCACTCAAAAACTATGACAAGTTGTCTAAAAAATAGAGGAAACCTAAAAACTCTTCCATTTTTCCTTGATGTTCTATCTTTTAGGTTTTAAGTAGTTATTGAAGAGAGATACAACTTGATTGTTTACTATTTAATGGTGCTTTCTTATTTTATTTATTTATCTTTATTTGGTTGTGTGGATTGCAAATTGTCAAAATTGAACAATAATCTGAAGGAAAATTATTGTCTAGGATTGCATTATTTTGGAACATGGGATGGTTTTTTCACTATAGTGAGGAAGGTCAATTTACTTGCTATAATATTGTGCCTTTTGTTTTTAGTATCTCAATGCATTATTTCTGATACCTTTCAAAAACTAGGAAGGATTAGGATCTCCATGGGATGTTCTCAAAACCCCCAATTTTTATTAGGTAAATCAATTAATTGACAAGAGGTTTATGTGTGGATTTCCATGTAGAAGTCAAATGGTTACAAGGATATTAGAGAGATTGTAGATAAATGGATTCAACTATTTAATACTCTCTATTTCTTAGTCACAGCTATGAACGCAATGGACACATTAAGTTGATAAAAATTAATTTTACAAATTAGTTAGCTAGAAATATGAGGTATTATAATTGCAAACCGTTCATAAAATCCTTGACATGAATAGAGGAATTGTCTTAGAGTGATTTGTAGGTAGATTTTAATACAGCAGAAACATAAAGTCAAATTTCCATTTTATATGTTGGGTATGATTAGGTGCACATCAATCAATTGTTAGATTCATGCTTTGTTCATAATTTTTTTTATATCATGTTATCAAATTTGTCCAAGATGTGGAAGGAGTTGAACTATGTGGGACCCTAAAAAATGTTGATAACTTACAAGCATGTTAGTAGAGTCCAATTTAGTTCTTTCTCTTCTATTTTAAAAAGAATTTAATAAGTAATGGAGGAATTATTCACTAATGGGATATGTTCTATGGATGACTTGGAGATGGGAAATAACACAAAAGTAAGAGCAAAGAATACTCAACTAAGCTAGAAGTTTTTTAGGTAGTTTTTGAGTTTCTCATTTGCTTTAATGTTTTTCTTGGCTGCTAATGTAAGTTTAGACTGAAATAATGAAAATTAGTTTATAAGAGATGGGGAAACTTTCCAAGTTATTTTTTTCATCTCTCAAGGATACCACCTTCTTTAAAGTTGTGGTGTAGTTGATCTGATTAGATCATGCTGTAAGGAAGTAGATAATTGTAACATTTATATATGCATAATCTACAGAAAGAAACAACTACAAGTTTACAACATAAAGGGAAGTTAAAGGATTTGTAATGTAAATGCACAGACCCATAAGATAGTTGGAGAGGACTAGATAATCTACTAATGGTTTCTTTGCTATATTACATGGAGATTCATGTTGAGATTAAGTACTTTTAGTGATATTTTTGTGCAAGAAATTATTTGTAATTAAAAAGATTTATGTGCAAAGTAGCAGTATGATATAAATGTTTTGGTTTACAGACTCATCACATTTAATTGCCGATGCTGCTATGTTAGTGAATGCTTCAAGAACATCACAGTGAAAGAGCTTGCCAAATCCATTTTTTCTCTTAGAATAGTCCCTTGCGTCCTTTAGTTCTTTGTTGTTTCTGTTTTCTGTTGTTACCACTGTTCATCAGCATGAACATGTTATACAATAATTTCTCCCTTACTAGGTTCATTATTAAGGCTTAAAAGGTGTTGGAAGTTTTGGTGGGGACTAAATGTTATGTGGCAAATGATTAGCTGGACCTATTATGATACTATAATGTGCATGTTATTAGGGAAACAATCTATATGTTATTAGGGGACTAAATGTTATTTATGAAATGTTTTCCACATTGTCATTTGACCCCTTGACAATAGATTAATAGTTTTGTACATGAGCTATGATGCCACTTAGGTTGATTACTTGATGAACAAATTAGTCTCTTATTGATGCCACTTAGGTTGATTACTTGATGAACAAATTAGTCTCTTATTGGTTTTTTTTTTTTTTTTACCATGTGGTTGATTAATTATCTTTTTATTTAACTAGCCCGTGCATCGCACGGGTTAGCGACTAGTATAATATAGATAATCGAAACTTTTGACCATTTGTTGACCTACTCCATAATTTTCCACATCGTTACCCATATTATTCATTTATGTTCTTTTTTTTTTTTTCTTTTTTTTTATGTTAATTATTTTAGTAATATTAAATTAGATTTTTTAAAAAAAAAATTTGTCCTTATCTTTTTCTCCTATAATTTCTAAGTTGATAAAAATTTTAATTTGATTATAATCCAAATTCATCATCTAATCCCTTTATTCTTAATTTATTTATAAATTCTAATATTAATATTACAACCAAAATTCTTTCTAATCCTTTTATTATTAATAGTAATTTATAAAATTGTAGAATTTTTTTTAGTTTTTTTAAAATAAATAAATATTTTTTTTGTCCTTATCTTCTTCTATAATTTCTAAGTTGATAAAAATTTTAATTTGATTATAATTCAAATTATTCATCTAATCCTTTTATTATTGATATAAATTTCTAAAAAATCATATCATCATAAATTGCTTTTTGTTTGAATATGCTTAAGGGAAAAAAAACCTATGGCTCTTTTTCCAAACCCAACCATTCTCATATTTTTGAGGGCTCTTAGTTCTAAGGATACAAAGAAGTAGTGTATTAAAAACAAAAACAAAAATACCGGCTTTTTATTTATTTATCATTTAAGAGCTCTTAGTTCTAAGGTACAAAGAAGAAGTGGTGTTTTAAAAAACAAAAACAAAAATGTCATACTTGAATTACTATAAAGATGCACTTCCTTGGACCAGTTTGCACAATTCTTGAATAACCTTTCTTCACGAGACTTCTCTTTCTTACATGCCAATCCCTGCACCATGAATTAGAGTCCTAAGTGAATAAAGAGATGTGAGTCTCTAAGAATAAAGGCTTTTGCTTTCCTCTCAACTCTTTATACGTTCCCTGCCTCCACCCCAAGCCAATCCCTTCACCATGAATTAGAGTCCCAACCAGACAATTTTTGGTATGTTGCTTCATCTTGAATCTCCAAGGTGGCTGCGTAGTATACTTCAGTATGACCTATATTTCCATGCTATATTTCTTACATTTCAATAGTTTCCCCCTCTGTTGCTTTTGGTACGTTGCTTTGTCCCAACTTTCCACTTCCCACATATATTTTGCATAACCCATTTACTTCAATATGACACCAATTATATCTTTGGCCGTGGTTATTTTCTCATTGTGGGTAATCCATTGTTTGACGTCCCTACAAGAATGTTTCAATTGTTAGATGTGTTAGGTTTATGTGTGTAGGCCCAAGAGACTTAACTCTATTGTAAACCCATTCATTTAATTTAGTTTTAAACAATAAGGTTGTTCTCTATATACAAAGATCTACTATAGCCATCTAGCCTGTTATTGTAGGCAATCAGAAAAGAAAATTTTTGTGGTTATTTCTATCTACTAATGGTATTCACCATTCCAAATTTTAAGTTGGGTTATTTTAAGGTTTAGTCGTTGGATACTGTAGAAGAGGATTATCTATTTGTTAAAAAATTAGAGAATATTCAATGTGAAGCAAATTTTGTTAAATGGGTATATAATTTGATATGTTTGATGCTCTTTTTTTATTTATTTATTTATTTTATATTAATTGAGAATATTTGGTTATGGGATAAGAATTATAGGTTTTAACTAAATTTTTTAGAACAAATGATAATGTGGTTGCTGAACAGTTTTTAGACCCCTTAACACAACCGGATTAATCTAGTTAATTAGCCAAGTGATTAACTTAGTTAATTTATGCAATTCTAGGTTATCACAAACACACAATCATATCAAGAATAAAAGCAATGGAAAAGTAAATAACACAAGATATGATGACCTAGGAAACCACACGGTAAAAACCTGGGGAGGATTCACCACCAGTTACAAGCACCCATGCTTGTGTTTCTTTAAGCTCCAATGGCAGCAACTGAGTTGATCATCAAGGTGCTGATAATATCTCTACCCTGAAAACCCTAAGTTTATGTGAAGGAAAGCTCCTCAATGATCTCACAAGAGATTCACACAAACCGCAAAATATGAGCAACAATATAACCAGAGCAACTCACAAAAACGTGGCTAGGGTTTTGCCTTATATACCTAGGCCAAAAACATAAAACCCAAAACGTTTAATGAGATAGGGCTGAGTTGGAAATTCTGCAGAAAAACATTCTGGCCGACTTTCGATCAATCGAGTCTAACCTTCGATTGATCGAGCCAGACCGAAATGCACCAATACATCTGCAGCCTCTCGATTCCAACTTTACATGAATTACACAACTTTGAGCAAGCCTAAAACAAGACTAACATATTGGTTTGATCATGGTTTGCCAACATTACACATTAGAGTTCTAAATACATTAAATCCTAAGTCTTTAGAACCTAACATTTGCTACAGTGGAAACCCCTAAATATACTTTTAGGTATATAAAACTTTTTTTAATGTATTAAATTCATATTTTGTAGATTTTATTTTTAAGTTGGATAAAGAGCTGCATATTTTGGGGAACAAATCAATTCCAAGTGCGTTCACAAATTCTGTTAATTTATAATGACTTTTTAAAAAAAAAAAAAAAAAATTATGTTCCATTAGATTTTTTATGCATTGTAAATAATAATAATAATTGAACAAGAATTTTTTCTCTTTCTTTTATAATATATAATTGTTAATAAATAAACTAAGATTAAATCATATATTATACTTAATACATTTTACGTGTATTGCACGAATTAGCAACTAGTTATTATTACTTATTTATCATACAACTAAAGCAGTTAATGTAATACATTGTTGCTTTGTTTGAGTTTTGGTTGTTATATATAAATAGATAACTTTGGCACATACCTTTCGATTCCGTGCCTCCTCATATTAATTGATATTGAAATTCTAAAATTTTGATTTTTAAATTTTTTTTTTTTAAACTGATTATTTTAATTTTTTAGTCATCCGCACAAATTGATTTTTTCTTTTTTCTTTCAAACACGGTAATATATGACTAGCCTCATTGCTCACATGCATGAGGCTCTCATAAAATCTAGAATTGAAAAAATTCCACTTTTTGGTCTTACAAGTAAATAGCAATTGTTGATCCATCGACAATTTGTTGGACCCCAACCTGAGTACAAGATTCAGCCTTTGGACTTTTTAGTAGTAGTTGAATGTTGGAGAGTCATTGTTGCTTTGTTTGAGTTTTGGTTGTTATATATAAATAGATAACTTTCGCACATACTTTTCGATTCCGTGCCTCCTCATATTAATTGATATTCAAATTCTAAAATTTTGATTATTTTATTTTATTTTATTTTTTTTGAAAACTGATTATTTTAATTTTTAAGTCATCCGCACAAATTGATTTTTTCTTTTTTCTTTCAAACACGGTAATATATGACTAGCCTCATTGCTCACATGCATAAGGCTTTATTTTTGGGGGGTTTAGTATCATTAATTTCTATTTATTACAATTTGAGATTTAAGTGTATGTTCGATCATATTATCTATTTGAGAATTAATGATACAACAGAGTGTCACGAAGCTAACTTCAAAAAATGAACAATGAAAAAAAAAAATTGAAATTATATGTTTGTGTGGATGTGTTAATTTTTGAAGCTAGCCTCATAATACACGTTGTATCAGTAATTCTCAAGTAAAATACTAATGTTCAGATAAAAGTAAAACTACCACTCTCCAACAAACATAGGTTATTTAATTAATAAATCAATGAATAAAGAAACCTGCTCCAAGTTAATTTTTTATGTTGACATTTTCCTCCCTCACCCTCAAAAATAGGTCCCACAACTTTGATCTTTGATGAGTCTCCACTCTCCTCACTCAACTTCCCACTGCAAATCCTAAAATGTAGCTTACCTCCTTAAATTTTAAAAATTAAAATACTCACTGCTACATAAATAAAAACTTCTCACCACTAAGCAGTTATCTCTACGTATTATTTTCTATATATTAAGAGGATTTTTAGAGTTAGTTATTGCCTTTTGTATTGTCAAAATTACCCCTATTATAACAACACTACAAAATATACATAGTACATACTACACTTTAAAAAAAAAAAAAAAAAATCTAGGGGCTCTTCAAAAAAAAAAAAAATCCAAAAAATCTCAAATACCACATTCAAACCCATGTTCAACTTTTCCCTAAAAATCCTATAAAAAAAAAAAACTTTTCCCTTAAAAAAATGCACTTTCAAATTTATCCAAATAACCCTACTTTCAAATCTTTAACAAAACTACCACTACGCACCCTTGGTGCGGTGTCACTCTACAAGTATAAATATTTGTGGGGTATGGGGGGCAAGAGCCAAGGTTCAAGTCTCCAAGAGGGAGCTTCACATACATATACACTTAGATTAAGTTAGAGTAGAAATTCTATCTTGTAAAAAATAAAAAAATAAAAAATCTTTAACAAAACTTTTGGATAACTACTACTAAAAAAAACTGATGTTAAAAACAAATCCATAAAATTTTAAATACCACTACCATATCCAAAATTTTATAATAATAATAAAAAAACAATACCACATCCAAACCCAACCCATGTTCATATTCTTATAAAATAACTAGACTTATCACACACATTTTGCGCGTACAATAATACTCTTTATTTATTTATTTGTTTTTTTTTTTTTTTTGGGTTTAGGTTGCGTATGGGATAGCTTATATTGGGACTATTTAGCATATTTTTGCTAATATTTATGAGTCCCATTACACTTTTTGGTACTATTCATGGGTCTCACTGTACTATTTTATCTAACTTTTAGCTTTATCTACAATACTTTCAATAAAAAGCTTTCAGTTTCAACTAAAAAAGTTGTTCCCAAACAAGCGTATAGTGTTATAATGCTTAAAAGTGATATTAATAACCGTGTGTATTTATTTATTTTTTTTTAAGAAGGAGGTAAGATTATGCAGAATAATGTTTAAAAATGAGATAGAGAACCGTAAGAAGTTGAAACCTAATAGGACATTTTAATTTATTAATTGAGATAAGAATTGTGATAAATAAAAAAATTTGAGATTTAAACAAAAGAAAAATGATACACGTTAGTGTGGATGGATGAGGATTTATGATAATTGTATAAAATTTTGATAACAAAAATTTTGAAATGTTTTAAAGAATTAAAAAAAAAAAAAAAACCATAGAAATTTTGGGATAAGAATGAGTAGTTTTTGCGTGAGGTAGTGGGTTTTTTTTTTTTTTTGAAAGAAGTAATATTTTTATATATAAAAATAATTGAAGTATTTGAATTCAAATAGATAACAAATACAAATAGAAATCAGACAGTTGAATATAAATAGTTGGTGAGAATAACAGTTTTTTTTTTTCCTTTTGTACATGAGATAGTATTACTATTTTAACATTTTTTACTTTTGTGTAAAAAAAAAATAATAATAAACTAAAGGGTATGTTATTTCAGAATTTGTATGAGGATATTTTGATACACCAAAATTGAAGACGAAACATTGGAAACCGTTATTAATAGTAGAGATTAAAAAAAAAAAAAAACCACACAGATCTTTAACAAGTCTTCTAAAAAAAAAATTAACAAGAGTTTCAGATAATTACTACTACTAAAAAAAACTTAAGGAAGTTAAAAATATGCAACACATGTATATGTTTTGAGATTAAAATTCTTAAATAAATAGATAATAAATAATTTAAAAAAAAAAAAACCAAGTTTAGATCTTTAACAAGAATTTCGGATTACTACTTACTAAAAAAAGTGATACCAACTCCATCCCAATTTAAACCATTATCAAAATATATAGCCCTCCACCCTTTCAAGTTTCAAACATTACATTCTCAAAAAAAAAAAAAAAAAAAACCACGAAGTTTCAAACATTTAATTGAATAGAGAGGTTGATAGTGGTTTGTGGGCTATGGAGGTTTCTTGGTTGGTGTTCATATTGATGTGGTCATAAGCTTGTAATGGAGACTGCTTTGGGATTTCATCATTGCACAACTATGGGAGTAGAATTTGAGTTCCAGCCAAGGGGTTTAATTGGTGGGTTGAGTGCTTAGAGGTATGGGTTTTTAGAGATTTTGTGAGTGTGTGTGTGTGTTTTTTTTATAACTTTATTTTTTTTGCTACTGGCTTTGAATTCAAGTATATATATATATATATATATATATATATATATTTTATTTTATGTATGTGTGTCATGTATTACATATTACAAAATTGAAAAGTTTGTGTTCAAGAGAAAATGAATTTGAGATAGAGAGGTTTGGTGATTTTTCTGTGTACAAGTTTCAGTTTGTAGATCAAAAATCTGATTGGTGTCAATTTGGCTTATCGTGAACACGGACAAAATTGCCAAATGCCATTTTTGGGCAAAAATAACAGCTCTTTGCCCCATTTTCTAAACTAATTAGGGAAATGCCCCTCTTTTGTAACTCGATTTGTGATAAATTGAGTTTCAAAAAAAAAAAAAAATTTCTAGAGCCCTATAACGGCGTTTTTAAGGACCTATAGTGACGTTTTAAGGACCTACAGTGACGTTTTATAACTCGACCTCCATGAAATCGAGTTATAGGCAATTTTTGTATTTTTTACCTTTAACTTGATTTCATAGAGGTCGAGTTACAAAACGTCACTATAGGTCCTAAAAACGTCACTATAAGCTCCTTAAAAACGCCGCTATAGGTCCTAACTCAATTTATCATAAATCGAGTTTCAAAAGAGGGGCATTTCCCTAATTAGTTTGGGAAATGGGGCAAAGAGCTGCTATTTTTGCCCAAAAAGGGCATTTGGCAATTTTTTCCTCGTGAACACTTATCATACTTTTTTTTTATACGCACTTATTAACTTTATAATGTATATTCCTATTTGATGGATTTGCCTAAGGGGTGCATTGGTTGACTAAGATTATAACTTCAAGGGATTAAAGAAGAATAAGAAGAATTACATAAGAACCTCTTATCTTTCCTACCATCTTCAACTGCATTTTTTTTTATATGAGAAAAGCTGAAAATCTCACTGGATATACATTGTACAACCCTGAGGTAAGTCAATATGAAGAATTGTCATTTTGTTAGTTTTATTTTTTTGCTTAGTATATTTTTTTAATTGATGTTGTATGTGTTTGCAATTTGGTACTCTTTTTAGTGAAAATATATACAAGTAATCAATTTAATGGAATGATATAGCTAAGTTTTGGATTTCATGCATTCAGAATTTGAGGCAACCCCAATGAAGAGGAAGAGTGACTTAGAGAGTTTAAGGATCCATGGCTTGGAGCTAAAGTGATATATATTAGCATATATTTCGTATTTTTTTCCTGTGGTCCTATGGATATTGGCTACGCTATTTGTAAAATTATCTTAATTCTATGAAAATAATAGGTTGCAGTGGTTGAAGGCTACTACAACTTGTGCAATGTTTTTCAGGTTTCATGTCTAATATAAATATTTGTTTGGAGATGCTCTAGAAGTGTAGAGTTTCTTTTTTCCTATTTTTTTTAATGTTTAAAATTTCATTAATTTTAATTTGGGGTTCATGCGTATGTTGAATGAAGTTTATGCGTGTGGCAATCACAAAAATTAATTGAAGTGTGTGATGAGATCTAGCAACAAAAACTAAACCCATCCACACCCCCCACATATTCTAACATGGCTTAATTTGCCTCTGCAATTACATCGTTTAAGTTACTGTTACAAAATTAATAAATTTAGCATTTACATATTAGGTGTTGTAAAATATTTGGAAGGCTCAATAAAAGACATTGCAATATAATCTTCTTCATCGTACATTGTCATATATATAGGTGCATGGAATTTTTAGAATACATTTTGATGAAGCGTAAGTTCGTCAGTCAAGTAAGTTCGTCGGTAGAGTTGGTCAGATGGAGGAAATCCTCAACCTGTATGAACGTAATCCCAAAGGTGGTCACCGGTGTGGTGCCTGCCACAAAGCCTCCGATGCCAAAGTCAGTATAAGAAGCTCTCTTGGGAATAAACAATCTAATTGAACAAAAGTAAAAAGGATTTCTTAGTGTCTATCTCTGTGTGTACCTTGTACTAGACAATGTGTGGGCTTTATATATGCTTCAACAGCTTCTAGCCGTTGAGGTAGTTATGGAGGTCTTAATGCTCCTCTTGGTAACGCCTGGTGCTGTGTAATGTGGCTTTAATGTGCTTCAACGGTTCATACAGTTGGCCTTGTAATCGTTCTGGGTGTAATTGTGCCGCATTGAATGGCCTTCCAGCCTTCGTCAATGACGTGGGTATCAATATGCTCGTCCAGGTACATCTTCGTCGGTATCATGGCCGTCGTTTCTTGTAGGACAGGCTTGATAGTTTCGTCAGTACTTGTCAACCTCGTCATCTGCCCCCCGATTTTGTGTTCGTCGTTTTAATGACGATCATAGAATATGAAGGGTTACAGGTTGTAAATGACTCTTGGGGTTCTACTCCGTATTAAGTGCGAAGTGGCGGCGCTTCACAGATCGTGGCCTACGTGGCGCGTGCTGATTGGTGTAATTAATGCCCAAGGTGGTGAGACTATTGGGTTTCCCGTCGACCTTCCCGTTTTTCGAGCTTTTTCTTTTTAACTTCGTTCTCTCCTTATTCTTCTCCTTCACATTTCAGCCATTATTCTTCTTTTAGCTTTTTCCTGCTATTTTTCTTTGAGCTGGTACGTTGGTTAAGCAGAGCTCCCTCCATCCGCCATTGATTAAGGTATGTTTCTCTTTCCCTCTTGTTTTTTTTTTTTTTTTTGGTTTTGATGTGGTACCGTTCTTGATTTTCTCTTTTCCTACTTCTTTTTGTTTTTAATTTTCCTGTGGTTCAGTTGGGTTGTTTTTCATGGTTGGTAGTTCAGAGGTTAGAGTTGTTTGTCCCTCGGTTTCTTTTCTTTTTGCGCGCTTAGGGGGGGCTTTAGGCACTTTTTCAGATTTTGGGAATTTTGTTTTTGAGGGTAGTGGCCTTAGTGTGGTATTGACTGAATTGTTGCCTTTAATTAGGCAATCAGTTGACTGGTTCGAGGGTCAAGTGAGGAAGGAGAACATTATGTCCGAGGTCAGATCCAGTGATCTCGAGACTGGGTTGTCGTCTAGCGGCAATCCAGTGGAGGGGGATACAGCTGTCTCTTCTCCCCGTGCCGTTAGGGCTTTCTATGCCCTTGAGGAGGTTTGTGGCCTGGATGCCGAGACAGTGAGTAGATTTAGGGATAGGTTTCAGTTTCCAGAAAGGGTTCGTGTTCGTCGACCCAATGACGAGGATAGGGCCTGTCATTTCTTCCCGGGTGAGGTGTGCTTTTATGAGGCTGCCTTTACCTGTGGGCTCAGATTCCCCGTTCACCCTTTCTTTATGGAGCTCCTGAGCCATTTTGGGATTGCTCCTGGGCAGTTAATGCCTAATTCATGGAGAATAGTCGTCAACTGTATGGAGATATGGTTGGCTGCTAATGGAGATCTGATTAAGGTGGGTGAGCTCGTCCATCTTTATCGTTTAAAAGAATCAAAAGAGTATGGGTATTATGAGCTGGTTCCTTGGGAGAGAAGGACCAGGATTATTAGGGGGCTGCCTTCGTCCTTCAGGTATTGGAAGTCAAGATTTTTCTTTGTGTCCGGGGATGACTTTGAGACTCCCTCCAGTCAGGAATGGGGTGACATTCCAAGGTTGCTTCGTCGGTGGGGAACCTCGACCTTAGGTGCGTCAGTTTTCTTCCTTGTCATTTTAGTTTTGCTGTGTTCATTTGCTTGTGGTCGTCATAATTTTTTGTTATCCTCCTTTTTGTAGTGAAGAGACGACCCAAGCTCAAGAGAAGGTATAGGGAACGCGTTGAACAGGCAATTGAATACGCTCAGACAATTGAAAACTGGGACGACTTGGTAGATCCGAGGACGTTAGCTTTTTACAATCTCGGTCCAGATCCTTCCTCTTTCGTTTTGAGAAACATCGAAATTGAAGGAAAAAGAAGTAAGTGTTGAATCCGTCAGCGTTTTTTTTTTTTTTTTTTTTTTTTTTTTTTTTTTAATATTGTTCTTTCTTGGCAGAGATGACGACGAAGTTTAACAAGGACCTTTACGCCAAAATGAGGTCGAAGAAAGACGAGCCGTTGTCTAACCTCGGCAAGAAAACAGTGCGTGTTACCGGGAGGGGTACTACTGTTGCCCCAACTGCTCCCGTCCTCCCGATCGTCTCCGTGGGGGAGACGACGAGGACAGCTTCTCCAACCGTGTCACTGGAAGAGATAGGTGGCACTCCTGTCTCGAAAAGGCCACGTCTATCCGAAAAAGGAAAAGAGAAGGAGAAAGCTGACTCTCGTTCGTCCACCATCTGGAACGACGAGAAAATGGCAGTGGATCGAGCCCATGAATTAGTAACTGCTGCCGGTCTAAAGGCCTTGTCCGGTGTCCCTCTCAGTGACGTAGCTGCCGGCCACGTCCATAAGATCATTCAGGTACTTCTTCCACGATTTTTTTTTTTTTTTTTTTTTGATTGCCTCTAACTTTCTTTTAGGTGCTGGGGGAGAGTCTTCATCTTTCTTCTGAGTATCTTACTCAGGAGGCAAAGGTGGCGTCACTGACTTCCAGGTTGGAGGCATTGGAGGCGGAAAATTCAAGCTTGAAGAAGGATCTCATCGAATCTATGGGCACGGTGAATACCTTGAGAGAGCAAGCAAAGAAACTTACAGACGATCTCAGGGTGGAGCGTCAGCTGAACATTAAGAAAGACGAGCAGCTTATAGCAGCCAAGGAGAGCCTTAAGACCATTGCTGCTAGGTCAGTAGCAGCCTTCCAGACCATTGACGAGTACAACACTGTGCTCTTCAGTTGGTATTTCAAGGGTTTTGAGCTCCTGAGGAGATACCTCGTCAAGCACCCTTCCGGAGTAAACATGGAGGCGCTGGATCTAGAAGAGGTGGATCAAGAAATGGCGGCTGACGAGGCTGTTCAATCGTCTGCCATCGAGACCGAGGCTCCAGCTGATGCTCCTGATGACGTCGTTCGTACCGAGGATGCTCCTGCCGGCGACAATTTTGGACGAGTTTGATACTTAGCCAAAAAATTTCTACTTTTTGTGGCGCCTGTCATGTTTTGGGCTCTTTTTTTTTTTTTTTTTTTTTTTTTTTTTGTAAATCTATTTGCTGGACAATTTTATTTATTTTGAGGACAACATTTTTTTTTTTTTTTTTTAGCCCAGCGTTTATGGGCTTTTAGTTGTAGAAACAGTGGTAATTGGCCTGCTAGCCTCTGGCCTTTAATTTTACATCTTTTGCACTTACTTGTTCAATCGTCCTCCTTCTTGCGTGTTTATCGGGTCTGTCATCTTGGTGGCACCTTATATTTGTTTGATTGCCGTCAGTAGCGTCAAGAGGGAGATTATTTGGCCCGTTTAGCACGCATGTATCTGTTAGTAACTTGTATCCGTCTAGGCAGAACTTTATTATTTAGCCATTTTTGGCTTTTTAGTGATCTTCGTCAGTAACTTACATCCGTCTAGGCGGAATCTTGTTACTCAGCCGTTTTAGTCATTAAGTGATATTCGTCGGTAACTTACATCCGTCTAGGCGAAATCTCGTTACTTAGCCGTTTTTGGCTTTTTAATCATCACGTGATATTCGTCAGTAACTTACATCCGTCTAGGCGGAATCTTGTTACTTAGCCGTTTTTGGCTTTTTAATCATCACGTGATATTCGTTAGTAACTTACATCCGTCTAGGCGGAATCTTGTTACTTAGCCGTTTTTGGCTTTTTAATCATCACGTGATATTCGTCGGTAACTTACATCCGTCTAGGCGGAATCTCGTTACTTAGCCGTTTTTGGCTTTTTAATCATCACATGATATTCGTCAGTAACTTACATCCGTCTAGGCGGAATCTTGTTACTTAGCCGTTTTTGGCTTTTTAATCATCACGTGATATTCGTTAGTAACTTACATCCGTCTAGGCGGAATCTTGTTACTTAGCCGTTTATTGGCTTTCGTTAGTTTCTCCAGGCTTGTTGGTACACAAATATTGGCTGAATAATTCATTTATTGATCGTAAATGACGAATGCGTCTTTCCATTACATCTATTGATGGTATTTCTTCAAGTGTTCAATGTTCCATGGTCTCGGGAGCCTTTGTCCGTCTAGGGTCTCCAGGTGGTAGCTGCCTTGTCTGGAGTAGTGAGTGACTTTGTATAGCCCTTCCCATGTGGGGCCGAGCTTTCCCTGTGTTGGGTCTTTGGTTGCCTGGGTTACTTTGCGCAGGACGAGGTCTCCTATGTTAAGTCTCCTGAGCTTCACCCTTCTGTTGTAGTAGTCTGTCATTTTTTTCTGGTACTCCGTCATCTTGCTGAAGGCTTTGTCTCGTACTTCGTCAAGGCAGTCTAGGTTAACAGTAGGTCGTCATTTTCTTCTCCATTGTACGCTTCTCTCCTGGTGCTAGTTATTCCCACCTCGACAGGGATCACTGCTTCGGTACCGTAGGTGAGTTTGAAGGGGGTTTCTCCTGTTGGGGTCCTAGCCGTGGTTCTGTATGCCCACAAGACGTTGGGTAGTTCCTCTGGCCAGGCACCTTTCGCTTCGTCTAGTTTGGCCTTTATGATCTTGATCAACGTGCGGTTCGTTACTTCCGTCTGTCCATTCGCCTGCGGGTGGCCTGGGGACGAGAACTGGTTCTTGATGCCCAGTCCCGAGCAGAAGTCCTTGAAACTCTGACAATTGAACTGTCGTCCGTTGTCCGATATGATCGTCCGTGGGATCCCGAACCTGCAGACTATGTTCTTCCACACGAACCCCTGGATTCTGGCCTCGGTGATGGTTGCCAGTGCCTCTGCTTCAACCCATTTAGTGAAATAATCAATAGAAACTAGCAAGAATTTTACCTGACCTTTGCCTTGAGGCAGTGGGCCAACGATGTCGATTCCCCATTGTGCGAACGGCCATGGAGATGTTATCGTCGTCAGCTTTTCTGATGGGAGCCGTTGAATGTTCCTGAACCTCTGACATCTGTCACATTTCTTGACGAACTTTGTTGCGTCATCTTGCATGGTTGGCCAAAAGTAACCTGTTCGCATAATTTTTCTTACCAAGGATTTTGGGCCTGCATGATCTCCGCAAATCCCTTCATGGACCTCTCTCAGGACGTATTCGGCCTCTCCTTCGTCAACGCACCTCAAGTAGGGCATTGAGAAACCTCTTTTGTACAAGGTATCATTAAGAATTGTGAATCTGGCGGACCTCTTCCTGATCTTCCTGGCTTCGTCTGTGTTTTGGGGTAGGTGGCCATCCTGGAGGAAGGACATGATGGGCGTCATCCAGCTACTTGTGCCCTCGACTACGAATGTCGAAATTTCGTCTATACTGGGGTTCCTCTGTATCTACATCATCAAGTCTGCCCTTGATTCTCCACCTTCCGACGAGGCTATCTCTGAAACTTCGTCTGCAGCCATATTTTGGCTTCTTGGAATCTGGATGAACTCCACTTTTTCGAACTCTTGAGTCAAGCGTTTTGTCAACCTGAGGTATTTCTGCATTCTTTCTTCTTTTGCTTCGTACTCTCCTCTGATCTGCCCAATTATTAGCTTTGAATCGTTCTGGACTAGCAGGTTCCTGGCCCCAAGCTCTCTTCCGAGCCTTAAACCTGTCAGAATTCCTTCGTACTCAGCTTCGTTATTGGTGGCTGGAAATTTCAGCTGGACTCCATATTTCAATGTTTCGCCGTTAGGAGTGGTTATGACGACCCCTACTCCCCCTCTTTTTTGGGCTGATGAGCCATCGGTCTGCATCACCCATGTTTCGTCTTTGTTTGCAAGACTCGGCTCGTCTGGATGGGTAAACTCGGCGATGAAGTCTGCCAGTGCTTGCGCTTTGATGGCCGTCTTGGGATGGTATTCCACGTCGAATTGGCTAAGTTCAATCGCCCACTGGACCATCCTCCCGGCTGCTTCTGGTTTGTTCATAGCCTTCTTGATGGTTTGGTCCGTCATCACTAAGATCGGGTTTGCCTGGAAGTATTGCCTGAGCTTGCGCGATGCTACTACCAATGCAAACGTGATTTTTTCGATCTTAGGGTACCTGAATTCAGCTCCTTGGAAAGCTTGGCTGATGTAGTAGACTGGGAGCTGTTTCCTGTCTTCTTCTCGTATTATGGCTGCACTGACGGCTGTAGATGATACTGCCAAGTATAAGTACAAGTTTTCACCTTCTTTGGACGGGCTTAAGAGAGGGGGATTGCTAAGGTAACGCTTGAGCTCTTGGAAGGCCGCTTCACATTCGTCGGTCCATTCAAATGCTTGCTTCAGGGTCTTAAAGAATGGCAAGCATTTGTCCGTTGCTCTAGACACGAATCTGTTAAGAGCTGCAATCCGGCCTGTGAGCTTTTAGACTTCCTTAATGGTCTTAGGTGATGCCATATTGATTATGGCTTGCACCTTCTCAGGATTTGCTTCTATTCCTCTCTGAGACACCATGAATCTGAGGAATTTTCCGGAGGCGACACCAAAAACACACTTACCAGGATTTAGCTTCATTTGATATTGCTTGAGGGTATCGAATGTCTCCTTAAGGTCGTCCAGATGCGCGAGCTCTTCCTTGCTCTTGACGAGCATATCGTCGACATACACTTCCATATTCCTGCCTATCTGCTTGACGAACATTCTATTCACCAACCTCTGATAAGTCGCTCCTGCGTTCTTCAGTCCAAAGGGCATTACCTTATAGCAGTAGAGCCCCTGACTGGTGATGAAGGCGGTTTTATCCTGATCTTCGTCAGCCATTTTTATCTGGTTGTATCCTGAGAATGCATCCATGAATGTCAACAGCTTGTGCCCAGCCGTAGAGTCTACTAGCTGATCTATTCTTGGAAGAGGGAAACTGTCCTTTGGGCAGGCCTTGTTCAGGTCCGTGAAGTCCACGCACATTCTCCATTTTTCATTTGCTTTCTTTACTAGGACGACGTTTGCCAGCCATTCTGGATAGTACACCTCCCTGATAAAGCCTACAGTCAAGAGTTTACTCACTTCGTCAGAAATTGCTTGGTCTCTTTCGGGCGCAAAGGTTCTTCGTCTCTGCTTGATGGGTTTCCTCTCCGAGTCCACCTTTAACCTGTGCTGAATGACTTCTGGAGATATGCCTGGCATATCATCATGGCTCCAGGCAAAGACGTCCAAGTTCTCCTTGAGAAATTGAATGAGCCTCGTTCTCATCTCAGGACTTAAGGTCGTCCCTATTCTAGTTGTTTTCGTCACTTCTCCTTCGATCAACTCCACTACTTCCAGTGCTTCCACCTTTTCTTCCTCTTTTTCTTCTACTATCCACGTGTGGTTCTCCTTAGCTGCTAAAACAGCTTGGTAGCATTCCCGAGCTAGAACTTGGTCTCCTTTAACTTCACCAACACCATCTTCTGTTGGAAATTTCACCTTCAAGCAGTAGGTGGATGTGGACGCCTTCCACTTGTTGAGTGCTGGCCTTCCGATGATGACATTATAGGATGAGGGACAGTCTACTACCAAAAAGTCTATCTGACGAGTCAACTGCTTTGGGTATGTTCCCACTGTTACTGTCAGCGTCACTATGCCTCTGGGGTACACCCTGTCACCGCTGAAACTGACGAGCGGAGAATCGAACAGACGAAGTCTCCTGGGATCCAGCTTCAATTGTTGGAATGCGAAAAAGTAAATGATATCAGCAGAGCTACCATTGTCCACGAGGATCCTTTTGGTGTTAAACCCTTCTATGGTGAGCGTGATGACCAAAGGGTCATTGTGAGGCTGTTTTACTCCTCTGGCGTCAATCTCGTTGAAGGTCATATCCTGATCAGTTCGTCTATGCTTTGGCAGGGGTGTCATATGGACGTTATTCACTTGTCGTTGATGCGCTTTCTTGAGTGACTTGAATGAGCCCCCGGTGGTAGGTCCCCCTGCGATCATCTGTATCTCCCCGATCACGTTTTGAGGAGGTTAGGATTGACGGCCGTCGTTCCTGGATGAGGACTCATGTTGGCCTTTGTTTTCATCTCGGAATTTATTGTGTTCACCCTTCTTCACGAATTTCTGCAACTTCCCCCTTCGTATCAATTCTTCTATTTGCTCTTTGAGATCCCTACAATCTTCAGTGTAATGGCCATGATCTTTGTGAAATCGGCAGTACTTACTTTTGTCGCAGACGTTAGGAGATGAATGCAGTGGTCGCGGCCACTTAAGGTAGTGCTCGTCCTTAATCTGCGCTAAAATTTTGTCAACAGGCATAACGAGAGGGGTGAATTTTACCGTCCGTGGATTTTTGTCATCTTTCTTTTTGACTTCGTCATTGATTCGACGATCTTGTCGGTCCCGCTTTTGTCCTCTACGATCGTCTTCTCTTTTTCCTTTGTCCCCTGTTCTGTCTCCGTCCCTAATAGCAGCCAACGCGTCCTCAGCGTTCATGTACTTTTGTGCCTTAAGGAGCATTTCAGCCATTGTCTTTGGGGGGTTCTTCGCGAGTGAACTGACGAGCTCCCTTGACCTCAGCCCTGCCTTGAAGGTCGTCAACTGCACCATATCGTCAGCTTCGTCTACCTCCAGTGTCTCCCTCGTGAAACGTTTTACATACGACCTCAGTGTTTCCTTTTCCCCCTGCCTGATGGTAAGCAAGTGATAAGCGGTCCTCTTTGGTCGTTGTCCTCCAATAAAGTGACGCAGGAAGGCGTTGCTCAACTGCTCGAATGTATCGATGGACGATGTTGGCAACTTTGTGAACCATTCTCGAGCAGCTCCCCTGAGTGTAGTTGGGAAGGAACGGTACAATATTTCATCCGGTGGCTGCTGAAGTCCCAGGGTTGTCTTGAAGGTGTTTAGGTGATCTTGAGGGTCCTTCAGCCCATCGAAGGGCTCGAGCTGAGGTAACCGGAATTTCGATGGCACTGGACAATCGAGGACTGCTGTTGTGAACGGTGAATCCGTCGCTCGTACCATTCGATCCACACTTCGTTCTGTTTTCTCTTTGATGGCGTTCCTAAGATCGTCCATTTCCCTCCTCATCTCCCTCAGCATATCTAAGTTCTGCTCAGTTGGAGTGATGGGCCTTCGAGGATCACTTCTTCTATGACTATCCCCTTCGTCTTCCTGATTTCCCTTGGACCGATTCTCCTCTTGCTGAAGCCGTAGCTTCATTTCCTGGTTTTGTCTAGTCAATTCTTCAACTGTGGCAGCAAGAGCCTGAACTTGCTGAGCTAGGGCTGCAGAATCTTGATTGGACTCCATCCGAGAAGAATAATTGATCGGAAACTACAATTTCGAGTGTGAACACGAAAATGTCGTCCCCACAGATGGCGCCAAACTGATGAAGCGTAAGTTCGTCAGTCAAGTAAGTTCGTCAGTCAAGTAAGTTCGTCGGTAGAGTTGGTCAAATGGAGGAAATCCTTAACCTGTATGAACGTAATCCCAAAGGTGGTCACCGGTGTGGTGCCTGCCACAAAGCCTCCGATGCCAAAGTCAGTATAAGAAGCTCTCTTGGGAATAAACAATGTAATTGAACAAAAGTAAAAAGGATTTCTTAGTGTCTATCTCTGTGTGTACCTTGTACTAGGCAATGTGTGGGCTTTATATATGCTTCAACAGCTTCTAGCCATTGAGGTAGTTATGGAGGTCTTAATGCTCCTCTTGGTAACGCCTGGTGCTGTGTAATGTGGCTTTAATGTGCTTCAACGGTTCATACAGTTGGCCTTGTAACCGTTCTGGGTGTAATTGTGCCGCATTGAATGGCCTTCCAGCCTTCGTCAATGACGTGGGTATCAATATGCTCGTCCAGGTACATCTTCGTCGGTATCATGGCCGTCGTTTCTTGTAGGACAGGCTTGATAGTTTCGTCAGTACTTGTCAACCTCGTCACATTTTTATAATCCAAATATTGTTTACCTTATGAGTTCATTGTATATTGTTTTAGTTATGTTATTGAACAAAAGCATATTATTTATGGACAAAAAACTAATCAATTAACAATCACATTAGAAACAAAACATTGAATGGATGAAATTTATGGAATACTAGTCTCATTGCACATGTGGACTCTCTTTTTTTTTTGGGGGGTTTAGTATCATTAATTTCTATTTATTACAATTTGAAATTTAACTGTATGTTCGATCATACTATACATTTGAGAATTACTGATACAACGTGTGTTATGAGGCTAGCTTCAAAAATTAACACATACACATACAAACATATAATTTCAATTTTTTTTCATTGTTCATTTCTTGAAGTTAGCCTCATGACACATCATGTAATTCTCAAATGAATAATATGATCGAACATACACTTAAATCTCAAATTGTAATAAATAGAAATTAATGATACTAAACCCCCCCCCCCCCCCTCCCCCAAAAAAAAAAAGAGCATACTCCTAAATATATAATGCCAAAAGGCACAATTGAATAAGAATTCTTTGTTTAAATAAATAAATAAAACATCTTTGATATGCTTTGTCTCCATATTGGCTAGTTGATCAAGGTTTGGTGGCCCATCCATGTTTTTTTTTTTTTTTTTTCCCAACCACCTTGGCAGTAAGAACACCAATTTCACCATCAATTATAGATTTATAGTTATAATTAATTAGACACTGTTGATAAAGAACACCAATTTTTATTATTTTTTTCCACACTAGACCATCAATTGGTGTTGAGCGAGAGAGAACTGTAGTAGGGGAGGCAGGCAGAGTCCTACCAACCTAGAACTTAAGTGTATAACGCAACTTATAATCATTAATCATCTGCCAATATAAAACTTTGTGTTCTACACACTTCATGTTCTATGTAAATACTCAATTCCTTTGGTTCTTGATTATATTTTGTCAAACTAATGGAAAGTATCTCAAATCTTAATTTAAGTTTATGAAAAAAAATTAAAAGTTTCTCTGACCTAGGGTGGTTTCTCTCTAAACCCTAGCCGTCAGTAGAATTTTGGTGCCTACTCATGAGTGAGGCTTAGTTTTTTTGGTTTTCTCGGCAAGACACAAAGGAGACCTTCGTTTACTGGCAGGTATGGACAAACTCTCTGTTATGTGGGAGAAGTTCTCTCTTTCGGACTCTAAAGGGAGTAGATATGTCGTGAAGGATTGTGTGGAGGAGGGGGAGTTTTTTGTCGCAGCACGATTCTTCACAGGTCAAGCCCTTAGTATGGAAGCTATTGCACGTACCTTCAAGTTGCTGTGGAGGACGAGGAAGGGATTTGAAGTGCGTGACATAGGAAACCATAGAGTATTATTTGTTTATTCGGACAAGTCAAACGTGGATCAAGTTATTAGGAGGGAATCTTGATCGTTCGATAAACATCTTGTAGCTTTGAAAAAGGTGGAGAAATATGCGGAC
Source organism: Quercus aquifolioides (assembly GCA_019022515.1). Taxonomy (NCBI): domain Eukaryota; kingdom Viridiplantae; phylum Streptophyta; class Magnoliopsida; order Fagales; family Fagaceae; genus Quercus; species Quercus aquifolioides. The sequence continues at coordinate 63,394,896 of CM032328.1, read as the reverse complement.
ATTAAGAGTCTTTTGTTTGATCATACAAACATGTGGGTTCAAATACATGATGTACCTATCGGTCTTACTTGGAAGGCAGCAAAAGATACTGTTTCTGTGGTGGGAAGGGTGGACGAGAGTGTACAAGAGGATGAGAAGTTTGAGGGATGCAAATTTATGCGAGATAGGGTGGCAATGGATGTGTCTAAACCATTGTGCAGGGGACGAAAGATCGCTTTGAGTGGTGGCAATGATAGCTGGGTGAGTTTTCACTACGAGAGGTTACCTAACCTTTGCTATTGGTGTGGTAAATTGACACATATGGATAGAGATCGAATGCCCTACTTGGCTTAAGGGGAAAGGTGCTCTGACAGAGAAGGATCATCAGTTTGGCTCATGGTTAAGAGCACCAACCCCGAATTTGGCTAGGAAAACGGGGGTGAAGGTGGTAGGTCTTGAGGAAGATGACATTAATGTTGCTAATCAAAGTTCTACCAGAGATTCTGATGACAAGGAGCATGGGCAGACAGAACGAGAGAATGAAATGCATTCAGTGACTGGATTAGAAATCCACGGACAGGTGGATCTTGATGGGGTAGGGTGAAGTTCATTAGAAGATTCAGGCAAAAGGGGGGTGGACTACCGTACTTCACATATGGAGGATTCCATTCCAAAGGATCCAGAGTTGGTAATCCCGATTATGGTGGATTTAGAATTGCCCATAACAGAGGAGGTTGTCATGCATAGGAGGATTAATGGACCGGACTTTCAGGAGCAATTAGATGATATTGATGCAGAGCTAACTAAATTTGATAATGGGAAGGAAGAAGGGGTGGAGAGTGGACCTGGGCAAGAAATTCATGAAGTTGATCATGCTGAGGCTGTATTGGGCTCATCGATAGTGGGCTTTGTCCAATTAAAAGAGGGTCTAAGTTAGCAACCAGGCCCGAGTGATAAAGGTCCAGGGAAAGCTAGAGTCTCAAAACGACCCAAACTATTAACTAATGAGGGCAGGATCAAGCCCACGGGTAGAAAGGGTTTTGTCTTGAGTAAAAGAAGTCACAGAGAGATTAATTCAGAGGTTGTTTCAGAGGCAAGGAACAAGAAGAGTAGGAATGCAGACTATACAGATTTATCGATGGAGGCTGAGTCCCAGCCCCGCCAAAGCCAATGAATCTCTTAGCTTGGAACTGCCAGAGGCTTGGGAACCGCCGTGCAGTTGAGGAGCTTGGTGAATTAATCCAAGCAAAAGATCCCGGTATAGTTTTTTTGTCAGAGACTTGGTCAACAAAAAAACAAATGGAAGGGGTTTGTGATAAGCTTGAGTTTGATGGTTTGTTTACTGTTTCTAATGAGAGTTGGGGTGGAGGTTTGGCAATGTTATGGAAAGATAGTATTAATGTCTGGGTTGATAGTTTTTCTACTTATCATATTGACGTCATTGTTCATGGCGGGTCAGTGGATGCATGGAGGCTTACAGGGTTTTATGGTGAGCTAGATACGAGTATTAGGAATGAAGGATGGAATATGTTGAGATGTTAAGCTCTAAACCAAAGTTGCCATGGTGTTGTATTGGTGATTTTAAAGAATTAGTTCATGTGCAGAAAAAGAGGGGCAGACAACCAAGGGCTTACTGTCTCATGCAAACTTTCAGGGATGTTTTAGATCATTGCGGCTTTGTGGACTTGGGGTACTCGGGTTCAAATTTTACATGGCATGGTTGTCGTCAAAGGGAGCTGATTTGGGAGAGGTTGGACCGGGGTATGGCTAACTATGAGTGGCTCTCTCGATTTCCTACAGGTAGAATTCGACATCTGAATTGTTTCACTTCAGATCACTACCTGATTCTTCTTTCTTTAGATTCCAGCGGTGAGAACCAAAGGTGGAAGAGGAAGTCGTTCCATTTCGAGGCTATGTGGCTGACTGACTCAAAATGCAATGGGGTTATCTCCACGGCGTGGGCTTGTAATGCTGAAGGTTCACCGATGGTTGTCGCTACCAAGAAATTGACTAAGTGTAAGAAGATGTTAAAGGCATGGAACAGGGACCAGTTTGGGAATGTTTTACAGAAAATTAAGAAGACTAAGGAGTTTCTTTAGAGGGCTGAGAAGGAGGCAGTCAGATCAGGAAGTGTTGATGAGGTGAAGAGGCTGAAAAAAGAGCTGATCGAATTGTATGCAAAAGAAGAGAAAATGTGGCATTAGAGGGCTCAGCTTAAGTGGTTGCAATGTGGAGATCAAAATACAAAATTTTTTCATGGTTCGAAAACTCAAAGAAAGCGAAGGAACTTTGTAAAGGGATTGAGGGATGCAGGGGGTACTTGGCATGAAGATGAGGACCAGATTTCGGGTATGCTTACTGCCTACTTTGTTGAATTTTTTACTTCCTCTAATCCCCATGATTTAGACTGTGTGTTGGATGGAGTCCAAAGTGTGGTGACGGAAGACATGAGGGCTGATTTGGATAAACCATATATGGTGGAAGAAGTTGAGTTTGCAATTAAAGAAATGGCTCCTTTGAAAGCTCCAGGTCCAAATGGAATGCCCCCGTTGTTCCTTCAAACATATTGGACTAAGGTTGGTATGGATATTTCTCAGGCAGTATTGTCTAGTTTAAATTCTGGTTCACTGTTGAAATCCATTAACCATACTTTTATCACTCTAATTCCTAAAGTTCAAAACCCTGAGTGAGTGACTAATTTCAGACCTATAATTTTGTGTAATGTGATTTATAAAATTGTTATTAAGGTTCTTGCTAATTGTCTGGAACCTTTTCTGAATTCTACTATTTTGGAAGCTCAAAGTGATTTTATGGCTAACAAACTAATTACTGATAATATTCTTATCGCCTTTGAGTCCCTCCATCATATGAAAAATACGTGTACGAGGAAAATAGGTTTCATGGCTCTTAAATTGGATATAAGTGAGGCCTATGATAGGGTGGAATGGATGTTTCTTAAAAAAATTCTCTTACGGATGGGTTTCCAAAAGTCTTGGGTGGCTTTGATCATGGAGTGTATCACAACCATGTCTTATTCCATTCTGGTGGATGGCGACCCTAAAGGTTTTTTTAAGCCTTTTAGAGGTTTGAGACAGGGAGATCCCCTCTCACCCTATCTGTTTCTCTTTTGTGCTGAGGGGTTGAATGCCATCATTAGGGGAGTAGCTTTGAAGGGGGAAATTCAAGGTTTTTCTTTGTGCAAAAAGGGGCCTAAGATTACTCACCTTTTTTTCGCAGACGATTGCTTGTTGTTTTGCAGGTCTACTTTGGCGGAATGTGAGAAGATACAAGATCTTCTATCCTATTATGAAGCAGCTTCGAGGCAAATGATCAATAAAAATAAGACTACCTTATTTTTAAGTAGAAATATTGATGTGTAGATGTAGGAGGAAATTAAATTATCTCTACAGGTTCTGGCAATACAACACTATGAGAAGTATTTGGGGCTCCCCTCTTTTGTTGGGCGAGGAAAGAAAGCATGTTTTACCCAACTTAAGGAAATAATTTGGGTCAAAATGCAAGGGTGGAAGGAAAAGCTTATGTCTCAAGCCGAGAAGGAGGTGATGATCAAGGCGGTGGTTCAAGCTATTCCCACGTACTCTATGAGTGTATTCGAGTTACCAGGGGGTCTATGCAAAAATATTGAAGCTATGATTCAAAAGTTCTGGTGGGGTCAAGGAGATGCTAAGAAAATATATTGGGTTAAATGGAGTACGCTATGTTCTTCAAAATCAGTGGGAGGTATGGGCTTTAGAGATATTCAAAAATTTAACAATGCCTTGCTTGCTTAACAGGTATGGAGATTGCCACATCAAAGGGATACACTAGTGTTCAAGGTGTTTAGTGCAAAGTATTTTCCACCTGGGAATATACTTGATGCTAATGTTCATCCTCGATGCTGATATGCGTGGAGGAGCATTCTACAGGCACGAGATGTAATTAACAAAGGGGCTGTATGGAGAGTTGGTGATGGGAGTAAAATTGATGTTTGGGGTCATAGATGGTTACCTGCTCAAGATCACAGAAAGATTATTTCTCCCAGACTTAATTCAACGGTAACTCATGTCAAGGATCTGTTTGATCCTGGCATGAGAATATGGGATCCGGGGCTGTTGGAGAGGACCTTCTTGCCGTGGGAAGCGGAGCTGATAAAGTTCATTCCAGTCAGTGAAGGGCGGGTTGAAGACCTGCTGATCTGGCCTTTAACTCTGGATGGAAATTATAGTGTCAGGAGCGCTTATCATATGTTGATTGACGAAGCAAGCTGCCAAGAACCAGGTACATCCTCTTCAGAGGGATTCCAACAGATTTGGAAAGGCATTTGGAAGATTAGGACACCCAATAAGATTTGCCATTTTATATGGCGGGCTACAAGAGGTTCATTTCCTACAAAACTAAACTTGAAAGCTCGGCACCTACCTGTTGAGGATACTTGTGAGATGTGTGGGGATTTTCAAGAGACAACATTGCATAGTCTGTGGCTGTGTGAGCATGCTCAAGTGGCGTGGAAGTCAGACATCAGTTTTGCCCCATACTATAGAAAAGGTTTTAGGAGCTTCTTTGATCTTTTGGAGGAAGTGCTGCGTAAAGGGTTTGCGTATCATGTGGCCTTATTTTCTATAATTGCGTGGTGCTTATGGCAGAGATGAAATCGTCTACGTGTGAGTCATTCAGTGTGGCCTCTACATGAAATCGGTGAGAGAGCAAAGGCTCTGGTAGTCCAATTTTTGGATGCTAATAAACAAGAGGCTAGGCCGAGGAATAGAAGTCTTCCAACTCCCTGGGTTCCGCCTAAGGTTGATTTTTATAAAGTCAATTATGATGCAGCAATTTTTGATTCAATGGGTTATGCAGGTTTGGGGGTGGTGATAAGGGACTGTACTGGTAATGTTATCGCTGCCTTGAGTCAGAAAATTGGGCTACCTCATTTTGTTGAAACAACTGAGCTTTGGTTGCACTTAGAGCTATCGTGTCTGCTAAAGAATTAAGCATCTTCAAGGTGGTAGTGGAGGGTGACTGTTTGAAGGTGGTTCAGGCTTTGAAAGCAAAGGAGCGTTGCAATACTTTGTATGGGACTGTAATTGAGGATGCGCGCAGTCAACGGGTTTCTTTGCAGGCTTGTCAGTTTCAACATGTTAGAAGAGAGGGTAATAAGTTGGCTCCTGCCTTAGCTAGGAGAGCGGTTTCATCCACAGATTTTAATGTATGGGTAGAAGAACTACCTAGTGATTTGGAGGATGTATTCTTTTCTGATTTTTCTGTTTTAACTTAATAATATGGACTTACTTGTTCCTCAAAAAAAAAAAAGTTTATGAAAATTGAGAGCAGTACCCATTCTAAACAAAAATATAAATATATTTTCATCACTCTTCCCTTTCCTCTCTTCTTACTTTTAAACCAATTTAACCAGTTAACATCTCATTCTTCCAATGTACAAAAAACAACACATTCCTTTAATTGTTGAATTGCATTCTACAATATAAAGTTATATTGTTGTTCCACATATGTGCAGTAGAGAAGCAAGCTTATATATTTGGTCGACATAAGAGATCCAAGCATTCCACATACAGCCCCGCAAAATAAACTGTACTAATCTAACTTTGTACCAAATTATGACTACATTTTTTGCTTGTTATTTTTTCTTTATTTGGCTACAAATAAATTTATTTTAGAATCCCTAAACATAATAACTATTATTCATGAGGTTTTCCTGTCAAACCATATATTCTGATCCTCCCTTCCCCCATAGGAGTAGGACTTGTCCTTTTTTTTTTTTTTTTTTTTGATAAGTAGGAAAGATGTATATTCAAAAAAACTACTTTATGTAAAGTAGCACAAAGCAAATCAGAAATTACAAAAAAGAAAGAAGAGCATAAACAAAAAGGAAAAACTAATTACAAAGAAAAAGACAACAAATGAATAAAGGAGAGAATCACTAGATGTAAGTCCCTAAGCCCTAGACCAAACAAAAAGGGAACCAATGAAAAGAGCAAGCAGCTGGTCATCGGATCTATCTAAATCCTCAAAGGTCTGCCGATTGCATTCCCCCTAAATACACTACATCAAACATGTACAACGGAACGAAATTCCAAATGTTAGATGAGTTCTTCCCCAACCAATTCAATCAACCAAAGAGGAAATCTGCCACCAACCCACAAAATCCCAAAAGTTCTAAAGACAAAGCTCCGCAACCAGTGAGCCTTTTTATAGTGTAACAATAGATGATCAATTGTCTCCCCACCAACATGCAAACTATAGTATTGTTTCTTTCTCTTTGTACTCAATAATTATTTTGATATGTGATTTTGTTAAGTTTTGTACTTAATAATTGCTTTGAATTTCACTTTGCGATAGGCAACTGGCCTTGATAAGTTATTAAGTTATTGATAGTATTACTAAAGTTTCATTGAAATCACCCCCCTCCCTCTCGAATCCTATACAAAATAATGGGTACGTACTAAATTGTACTAGTACATATGGATAACTATTGTTAAAGTTTTTAAATTTTAACTATTTTCATATTTCAAGTATGATTGCGGCTTGTATGTTATTAAACACATACATACAAAAAAAATTTAACTCCAATTTACCCTTTTTGGTAATATATTCCTTGGAAGTAATTTTACAGTTTTCACATAATTTGTTTAAACTGCTTCTTTATCAACAGTGTCTAATTTTTGTAAGAGAATTGGTCATAAAGTTTGCGATACAAGTTGATGTCAAATCTAGTACTTTCAAGGGAAAATGAACAGCGTTCCAAAATTATAGAAAATGCTAGAAAAATTACAGTACATGATTATTTTTGGTCACTCGAATGACGGTGATTTGTATAAAAAGATGAATTAGAGATTGTTTATGATTTAGTGAATTTTTTTTTTAATGAATGGGAGACTGAATGTTTATCTTTCATATAATGGTTTAGTCTAAGAATTGTCTTTTTTATTTAAAAGGAGACTGAATTTTTATCATTCATGATCACAAATGTATGTGTTGTGATTCCAACACATACATTATAATTTTGGATTACAACATTTTCAAATCACAAAAAAACTAAGGAGTATGATGAAAAAATTATTTCATCTACAAACGCATAATACTCATCACACCCCTAAGTTTTTATTTATTTATTTATTTATATATATATATGTAGTAATCCTAAACTAGCCTCTGAGCACGAGCTCACGCACATGCTCAAAGGCTTTTCAATTTTTTTGGTAAAGGTTAATAATTTGCATCTATTATAATTTGGGATTACTACATTTTCCAATCACAAAACCTAGGAGTGTGATGAAAAAAATATTTCACTCGCAAATGCATAACACTCATCACACCCCTAAGTTTTTTTGTGATTGGAAAATGTAGTAATCCTAAATTATAATAAATGCAAATTATTAACTTTTACAAAAAAAATAAAAAAGTCTCCAAATCTTTGGGGTTTGGAACTGAATCAGCACACAAGTAAGCTCACACAATTTATTCCCAAATATCTTTGATTTAATTTGACAAGGAACTTTTCCATCACCCATAATTATGGTTATTTCACTTAGTTTTCAGGTCAAACATATTGGCTTGTGTTTCCCAATCAAATTGTTTACTTTTTTCTACCTAAAATAAAAAATCGTTTACTTTTTTTATTGGCGAAAATCACATTTTTGTCCCTATATTTTCATGCAATTCCCACTTTGGTCCCTAAATTTTATTTTTACCGCTTTTAGTCCCTATCCTGAAAAACGCTTCCTATTTTGATCCCTGCCGTTACATCTGAGACTGAAAATGCACACATGACAAATGGCAGAATTAAAAAATATTAAAAATATTTTATTTTATTTTAAAATAAAATACAATTTTAGTTATTATTTAAATAATAATTGTTCTTCACGTTCTTCCATGGTTGCCCAGAACAGGTTCAGCAGCTATTGCAGGACTTCTTCAATGGGAAGGAACTTTGCAAGAGCATTAACCCCACGAGGCTGTTGCCTATGGTGCCGCTGTTCAGGCCGCCATCTTGAGCGGTGAGGGAAATGAGAAAGTGCAGGACCTCTTGCTCTTGGATGTTACTCCTCTGTCTCTTGGTTTGGAAACTACTGGAGGTGTTATGATTGTATTGATTCCAAGGAATACCACAATTCCCACCAAGAAGGAGTAGGTGTTCTTGACCTACTCAGACAACCAACCAGGTGTCTTGATCCAGGTCTACAAAGGTGAGAGAGCGAGAACCAAGGACAACAACTTGCTTGGCAAATTCGAGCTTTTTGGCATTCCTCCAGCACCCAGGGGTGTTCCTCAGATTACCGTCTGCTTTGATATCGATGCTAATGGTATCTTGAATGTCACTGCCGAGGACAAGACCACTGGCTAGAAGAACAAGATCACAATCACAAATGATAAGGGAAGGTTGTCTAAGGAAGAAATTGAAAAGATGGTTCAGGAGGCTGAGAAGTACAAGTCAGAGGATGAGGAGCACAAGAAGAAGGTTGAAGCCAAGAATGCATTGGAGAACTATGCCTACAACATGAGGAACACCATCAAGGACGAGAAGATTTGTTCCAAGCTTTCACCTGAGGACAAGAAGAAGATTCGAGGACGCCATTGATCAGGCAATTCAGTGGTTGGACGGTAGCTAAAATTTTATTTTATTTTAAAATAAAATAAAGTATTTTTAATATTTTTTTAATTCTGCCGTTGGTCATACGTGCATTTTCCATCTCTGATGTAACAGCAAGGACCAAAACGGGAAGCATTTTTCAGGATAGAAACTAAAAGCGATAAAAATAAAATCTTATGACCAAAGTGGAAATTGCTTGAAAATATAGAGATGAAAATGTAATTTTTGCCTTTTTTATTTTTAAACTACAAATTGTCTCCGTTGGGTGGTAAAGTAATCAAGACCAAATCATATGTTCAACATTTTGGGACTATCAGATTTGGTTGACATGTAAGCCGAAGATGGATGTCCACTGGAAGGTGGACAGTTCAGAGCGTTGGGCTGGAGAAGGTACTGAGGAAATCTTGGGTATGTTCTCCACCATTCGTGTAAGTCCAAAGGATTTGACTCATGACCATTCCCTTCATGACCCTTCTCCCCAATAAAGTTATAAACATATTCCCTCTCCAGCTGGGCCAAACCACATATGGACCTTTCAACATCTAAAACCCAACCCATAACCTCAATACAAACGTCTCCCTATCCGAAGCCTTATAAAGAATTGGACCACTAAGCCCACCCATCAAACCATGGCCCACTTTAAAAATCATTCCTTACCAAGCAACATTCATCCCAATAGCTCAGTAAAACGTAAATCCACTAACCCATATCCTTCAGACCCTTCTCCAATCTTGAACAACAGGATTTTTAGAATTAGAATTTAGAAGACCATTATTATAACAATTTACAATAAATATATAATTTAAGTTCATCAATATATATATATATATATATATATAAAATTTAAAATTAATTAAAGAACTCAATCGCATCTTGTTGGGCCCGTCACCCTCTTTCCTTTTGCAGTGTCCACCAAAATCAGGAAATTCCATTGCTTTAAAAAAAAAAAAGAAAAAAAAAAGTAAAACCAAAAAATTAAAAACCCACTCATCACATCACAGATCACAATATAATAAAGCTACCCCACATTTCTCCTTTATTTACGAATCAGCACAGATCATAATATATAATAAGTTACCCCACTCCCACTCCCACTTCCACTAGCTACCATAATGACTAAACATTACTTTCTCCCTGAATTTCAAATTTTTAAATAAGATCACACCCAGCTCATATTTAGTAATTCATTAATATGAAATAAATAATAAATATATACAAATAAACAATCTTAATTAAAGTTTAAAAATATTAAAAAGATTCCAGTATAAAGGAGGCTTAAAAACAAAATGAAATTTCTAGCAATTTATTACAAAGAGTGCTACATTCACAATATCTTTACAAAATTTTCACAATAAATTATAGGTGGTGAGTTGTTATTGGTTTTAATTTGAATTTATAACTTAAATTACTTTTTTGCATACTCATAACAACCTACCACTTAAGATTTGTTGTGAAAATATTATAAAAATATTGTAAACATAATATTTCTTATTTATTATAAATTTTAAATAAAATTTATTGTTTAATATACTTTTGAGTACAATAATCAATATAACAATATCTTTAAATTTCAATATGTTTATGCCATTAAAATATTTTAACTCTGGCAAGTACGAATACCAACAAAAAAAAAAAAAAAGTACCAAAAATTCAGTAACTATGTTGGGTTCTTTAATAGTTAAAACCAAAAATTCATCCCCTCATCTCTTTCTCATAAACAAACCACCCCTGTTTTGCAAAATCCTCTCTCTCTCTCTCTCTCTCTCTCTCATTTGAATCTCTTGTTCTCTCTTTCTCACATGTTTAAATCTCTTGTTCCTCATACATCTTAGACCAAAATCACAAGGTAAAATATCACCTAGTGTACGGTAATTTAATTGTGAAATACATCTTATAAATACTAAATGTGTGAGGAAATATGTGTAATGTTGTTTAAATACTAAAAACTGTTGTTTGAACAATAGTACCAAACTCCATATCATTTTGATCCAAATACTATGCACATCCAATAAACCTGAACAAGCCAACTTTAAAAAAAAAATGATTTCAAACAAATATGTTCTTTCCTTTGCTGAGATGACATTGTTGATGCTTTTTGGAGTACAAAAGCTTCTAATTTTCATTCCAGGATCCTTCGTAACTTTTAATATTGTTTTTAAATTTAATATCAGCCATTGTCAAACTCAAAAAGAAATTGTACTTATCGTGATTGGTCATGCTTTGATGCTGCTTAGTTCATTTTACTTCTGTTAATTGAGCTGACATTTTGAGAAATGAACATCATGCAGTCAATCCCATAAATAAATTATAAAAAAAAAAAAAAAATCATGTTGTCAACGCGTGTAAAAGTCTTGTCAAAGTTGGGTTATTTGGGTATGTAGAATTTGGACGTGGTAGTTTGGTCTCTGAGTTTTTAGAAGATTGTGGGCTGGGTATATTAGGTCCATATGTAGTAGGAGAAGTGGACTAGGTATGAAGGAATTATGGGCTTTGGGCTGACCATTTGAGGCCCAACCCCATGGGACGGATCAGGTGGGTCATTTGTTACTAATTTGGAAAGCAATTAACGTATCCAATTTCCTTATCCAAAGCATGAATTATATTAGAGCTATGCTAGTGGCACATAAAGTGGCGTAACTTGTGCCACATAAAGTGGCGCACGCCCACGTGGCGAGTTGTGAATGGTAAATGGGTGATAGTGGGTCTATGTGGGGTTAGCGTGTCAAATTCATGTCGTGTCGAGGTAAGGGTATTCGACTAAATGTCTTAACTTGAACTCGACCCATTTAATAATCATGTCACGATCTTTCAACCTTAACCCGACTTGTTAATGAGGCAGGTTGACCTGACCCAACCCACTTGACATGCTTAAATTAAACGAGTTGTGTTGGGTTGACATGAATGTGACACAACCCTTTTCAATCTGCTTAATATTAAATATAACATCTATTTAGAAATAATTTTCTTTTTACATCCCAAAAGTAATGCATACACTTCAAGTCTTCAACTCATTTCAATTTCCAATTATATCTCTTGTAAGTTTTTATAATTACTCACTTTTATTTTTAAGTTCAAAATATAGGTTGGATATAAAAGTTGTTTGAAAAATCTAAAATAAAAATGAATATTTATTTGTTATATGAGTTAAACGGTTTGTGTTAAATGCATCATTTTGAGTTGACATGAATAAATTGGCATGTCAAACGTGTCTATTACAGGTCACGCGAGTTGAATTGCTTATGACACGTTTATTATCGTGTCGCGTTTAGGTTGACCCATTTATGACCCAAACCCACTAAAACCCAACCCTAAATCGCAAAAACTAGTGTCGGGTTCGTGTCATGTTCATGGGTTGGGTTGAACACCCCTACTTGTTGGCATCATCTTATACCTCTTCTTTTATCCTAGCCTCACCCAAAGATCAAATTAGTCCATAAATTTCCAAGGGCCTTTAAATTTATGTAAGCAACATAAATATTTTTTGTTTTTTTTTCAAAAATGGGTTTGTAATTAGTTTTGCAATTTTTGCTTTTTCATTAATATTACTTTTCCCTTGTTTGATTGCTGGGAAATTGCAGGAAAATGAAGTGGAATTTTTCAATTATGGGTTTATAATCCCATTTGTTTCCCAAGAAAGAAAAGCAAAAGAAAATGAAAAAAAAAAAAAAAAAAAAGAAAAAAAAAAGAAAAAAGAAAGAAACCGAAAGAGATGAGCACTATCATTTTTTTAAATTTATACTAACGTGGCAATATGTGGCAAATATATAGTATTTATTTTAACCATTAGCCATGTTAACATTTTCCATCTACTACTTAATGGTTAGGATCATTTTAACACAATATCAAAAGGTTAGGGACCAAATTAACGCATTTGAAATTTTAGAGATTAAATTGACATACAACATAAAGGTTAAGGACCAATTATGTAGTTTACCTAAAATTTAACTGCCAAATATCTTTTGAGTTATGATATTGATGTGAAATAACATGAGTTAAATGCCCTTAACTTTTCTAGAAACAAATTTGAAATCTCAAACGTTAGTTGGAGTAAGTTACTCCTTGTGCTGTAATGGAGAACAGGCAGAATGTCAGATTCTTTGAAACCCTCTCTATGTAATATGTATGATGCTATAATGACAAAACCCTAAATTTCAGAGTTGATGTCACGCTATGCTATATGGCTTAATTACCTCTTTCTATAGGAGGAAGTATACTATGTTTCAAGTGTATGCTTCCTCCCGCTCACAGTTGAGTGGGTTCCACTAATGGTGAGTGGGAGGAAACATACACTCGAAACATGGTGTATTTTCTCATTCTGTAGAGCTCTCATAGATCTACTACTGTTACACCAACTAAGTCATCAATGCCAAACCAAAAAGACCTTCGTTGTATTTTTTTTTTCTTTTACTTGTATAGGGGTCCTGACCTAGCTATATATGAAGTATGAACCTCTATTATAACTTTTTATTTACTTATTTATTGATGGGAAATAAAAATAACAATTTTGACTAATACAAAACCAATTTGACTAATAACTAACACTTCAAAGTTCAGAGAGGGTTACAACTTTAAAGCCATTTTGTATATACCACAACTACCAAATAAATTGTATATTTATGAGCCCATCTACCCAACAAACTGCCCCAATAAATAGTATCCAACCTAAAGCAAAACCCACCCATTCTCAAACTAACCCCCTAAAAAATTTCAAGTTTGCTGCTTGTTTCAATTTTTCTTCAATCTCCTTTCTATCAACTCTCCCAAATCTATCTGTTATCTTCTCTCTACCAACCTCACCTCACATCACCCTTTCCTACCTTACCATTTCCTCTTCTCAACATAGAGAATAAAAATTATTAACAATCTCCAAACAACTGTGACTTGTGAGCGCTTCATTTTTGGCAAAAATGGTCTCTTCACCTTTTTTTTATGAAAAAAATTCTTAATGGTTTTGCATAGATGTGATGTGAGAGTTTCATTTGAATTCTACTATTAATATTGCATATAGATAGAGCAAAGCATTTACTATTTGTTTTGTGTCGCATCTACAAGTTTTTTTTTTTTTTTTTCAATAGATACAAAGTGACATTCTTTCATAATTCCTCTCTATCTACTCAAAACAAGCACTACAAAAAAAAAAAAAAAAAATTTATTACAATGGAAAAAATCGTTGCAATAACATTAGAGTTATTGCAATAGTTGATATGAGGTGTTACAAAAAAAAAAATTTGAGATAATAGGTTTGTGTAACAAAATTTTTTGTTGCATTAAACTCCAAATATATATATATATATATATATATTTTTTTTTTGTAATGCAATAAACAATTTACTATTTCAATATCTTGTACGTATAAGTATAGACTATTAATTCATGAATTTTATTGTAATAGAATGTAAATAATTGACCAAAATAAGTCAGATTAAATTATTGCAATGATATTTTCATTGTAATAGATAATTACTTTAGTTTTTCATTGCAATAGATTATGGAATAATTAATACTAGGTTATTACAATGATATATTTATTGCAATTTCATGTTGCGATTTCGTATTTACTATTGCAATAGATTGTAAAAGAATTAATATCAAATTATTGCAATTGACTGTATTAACTGTATTGTTTTATAGTTATTACGTATTTCATACATATGTGCCTCAACGATTTCACATTACCTATCATAAAAAATCGTAACAAATAACAATAATAATAACAATTAATAAAAGTAAATAGAATTGAAAGAAAAGAAATTAACATCACAAGCCAAACCCATTTTTATATATTTTTTAGGCCAGTGTTTGTTACACACTTTATCTCACGCAACTGTACACACACATTTTACACTGAAATCGTGACTTGTGTGTATATATACCATTAAACAAAACAAAAAAAATAAGAAATTGAAAAGAAGTCACATCACCCACATGAAGAGTATATAAAATAGTGTTTATTGTGTACCTTTTGAAGTGTCTAATTTTTAATCACACACGTGGAGGGCATCCTCTTAGGGCTGGAGAGTAAAAGGCCCAAGGCTTTGGCAATCAGTACTGAAAAACTTGTAGAATAAAACAACAAAAAGCTAGTAAGAGAGAGTGAGAGAGAAAGCCAGAAAGGAGAGAAACTGAAAAGATTTTAAAGACCCACCTATCAGCCCATGCAAATAAACTGGTGTTGTTTTCTGAAGTCAATGGAGACAAGCGCACGGAACACAGCCTCCTTCGACCTTAATTTCAAAGTAAGCCAAGTAAATTTTTTGTTAATGAGGAAGAGCAAAAATTGAAACCCCTTTTTGTCTCCTTTATTTTATGAGATAATTGTAAAAATAAATACGTGCTTTTATTGTATAGATATCCTGATAATTACTGTATTTGTGTTTTTGAAGCGTTATATTCACAATATTTTCACAATAAATTTGTCGTTTTGGATTTAAGTGGTGGGTAGAAAAGTAATATAAGGGGTGGTTTAGAAGTAATAATAACTCATCACTTAGATTTATTGTGAAAAATATTGTGGACATATCATTTTATTTTTATTTTTAAAGAAAATTTAAAAAGGAAAATAATTTTAATAGCAAAATTGGGGGGCCAGGAGCTTATATTGGGAGATTGGTTTCATAGATTTCGGGATCTCATATATATAAATGATTTTTTTTTTTTTTAATTTGGGGGGGCCATGGCCCACTTCGGCCCAACGTGGCTTCGCCACTGTGATAACCCAATCTTTAAAAGAAAACCAAGTCCCTAACATTAAGAGTATAGTAGAAGGTAAAATTACAAATTTACATACATATTTATTTTTAGTACAAAAGCTATGATAATGCACATTTGCAATAGTACCATTCAATTGCAAAATACAACTTGCAACATTTTTTCTCTTAGGGCCATGGATATTCACTGAACCAACTGCGTAAAGCTGAGCTTATTGTAAGCAAGATTCCGCATTAGAATGGTCAATCAGCATTAACCCATTTTGATAAGTTAATCTAATTGCAGTCAAACAATTGACGCAATGATTATCATAGAGGTTGAGGTTATCTTTTAAATAAGAATCAATTAATGTTTTCTTGCCTGCAATCCTAAACCAATCATCTAATTACTCAATCCTATCACAAAAGCTAGGACTGGATACAAAATAGTCTAGGTCCAGACAAGTGGAACCCCTGTAAGTTAGGACTTCCAAGGAAGCCAACTCTACTAGGAAGTCCTTCAAACAAGACACAGAAGTATGGTTATTAGGAAGTAAAAACATTGACGACACATATAAGTGTCATGCTAAGCCTAAGGAAAACAATGATTTAATTGTATGATAGCATTGAGTTTCATTAGAAATTATAGAGATTGCATTAGAACAAGTGGGATCAAACCTAGTGATATTCCTCACTTATCCAAAATTAATTGGACAAGCTAAGATCATGAGGAGGACACTTATTTTTATATCCTCAAACATCGTGCCTAGTTCCAACATTCCTGTGTTGATCATGAATATTATTTTTATATGATAGGTAATGTGAAATTGTTGAGGCACATATCTATGAAATACGTAATAACTATAAAACAATACAATTGATACAGTTAATTGCAATAATTTGATATTAATTCTTTTACAATCTATTACAATGGCAAACACGAAATTGCAACAAATATATCATTGTAATAATCTAGTATTAATTATTTCATATTCTATTGCAATGAAAAAAATGAAGTAATTATCTATTATAATGAAGATTTCATTGCAATAATTTAATTCGACTTATTTTGGTTAATTATTTGCAATCTATTACAATAAAATTTGTGAAGTAATAGCCTATACCTATACCTACAAGATATTTGAAACAGTAAATTGTTTATTGCAACAAAAAAAAAAAAAAAAAAAAAATATATATATATATATATATATATATATATATGGAGTTTAATACAACAATCACTTTTGTTACACAAACCTATCACCTCAAATTTTTTTTTGCAACACCCCGTATCAACTACTGCAATAAATCTAATGTTATTGCAATGATTTTTTTTCGTTGCAATAAACATTTTTTCTTGTAATACTTGTTTTGAGTAGATAGAAAGGAATTCCAAAAGAATGTCACTTCATTTTTATGGAAAAAAAACAATTCACAACTGGAGATTGTTGATAATTTTTATTTTCTATGTTGAGAAGAGGAAATGGTAAGGTAGGAAAGGGTGAGGTGAGGTGAGGTTGGCAGAGAGAAGATAACAAAGAGATTTGGGAGAATTGATAGAAAAGAGACTAAAGAAAAATTGAAGTAAGCAGCAAACTTGAAATTTTTTAAGGGGTTAGTTTGAGAATGGGTGGGTTTTGCTTTAGGTTGGATACTATTTGTTGGGGTAGTTTGTTGGGTAGTTGGGCTCATAAATATACAATTTATTTGGTAGTTGTGATACATACAAAATGGCTTAAAAGTTGTAACCCTCTCTCAACTTTGAAGTGTTAGTTATCAATTAAATTGGTTTTGTATTAGTCCAAATGGTTATTTTTATTTCCTTCAATTAAAAAAAAAAAAAAAAGAAGTTATAATAGAAGTTCATACTTCATGTATAGCTCGGTCTAGGCCCTATAAAAGTAAAAGAAAAAAAAAATTACAATGAAGATCTTTTTGGTTTGGCATTGATGACTTGATTAGTGTAACAATAGTAGATCTATGAGAGTTCTACAAAAAGAGAAAATACATCTTGTTTTGAGTGTATGTTTCCTCCTACTCACAGCTAGTGGAACCCACTCAACTATGGCATTGTTATGTTAATTTGCATCTCGAGTTCTTACTTTTTTTTTTTTTTTGTCTTCTCCTCTTCTTTGCTCAACACCAGTCTTCTCGTTCTTGAGTGTTTGGCTTCTCAATGCATTTTCAAAACACGTGGCTGTGTTTATTCTTTTTGAAAATAACATGTGGTTGTGGTAAAAGTTAAACTAAGGCATTGAATTCTATTCAGTATTCACGTGAGTTTGGTGGGGGTAATTGACGTTTGACCCTTTTACACTTGTTCCAAGTTCTTTATTTTTATTTTTTAATATAATGATTAAATAATTTAGATTTATATGTAATGGATTGTCCCATTGGAGAAGATAAAGCTAACGATGAATTGGGCCTAAATATACTTAAAACATAGGATTTAAACTATTATGGAAAATACATACATGCATGCATACATACATATATACATATAGATATAGATATAGATATATATATATATATATATAGCGGTAATCTCAAAATGATACACAGGTATAAGGCGGTACTAGGGGTGGCAAAATCAACCCAAATCCATTTGCCCACCCAAACCCACCCACTTAAAATAGACCCAAATCCACCCAATTATTAGTTGGGTTAAATGGGTATCAACCCAATTAAACCCAATTAACACTAATGTTTATTGGGTTTTAATTGGGTACCCAATTAGACCCAATTATTATCCAAGTACCATTTCTAAAAATCACCCAACCCCAAAACCACTAAAATTACCAAAATACCCCCTCAACCTAAAAAATGACCAAAATAATTCCTAAACCTAAAAATGACCAAAATAACCTTAAAACCTACAAAATGACCAAAATACCCCCAAAACTCAAAAAATGACCAAAATACCCCCAAACCCCAAAAATTACCAAAATACCCTCGAAACCTAAAAATGACCAAAATATCCCCGAAACCCAAAAAATGACCAAAATGTCCCTAAAACCCAAAAAATGACCAAAATACCCTTGAAACCTAAAAATGACCAAAATACCCCTAAAACCCAAAAAATGACCAAAATACCCCTAAAATCCAAAAAATGACGAAAATACCCCTAAAACCCAAAAAAATGACCAAAATACCCCCGAAACCTAAAAATTACCAAAATACCTTCGAAACCTAAAAAATGGCCAAAATAACCCCGAAGCCTAAAAAAATAACAGAAATAACCCTGAAACCTAAAAAATGACCAAAATAACCCCGAAACCTAAAAATGAGCAAAATGTCCCTAAAACCCAAAAAATGACCAAAATACCCCCGAAACCTAAAAATGACCAAAATACCCTTAAAACCCAAAAAATAACCAAAATACCCCTGGAATCCAAAAAATGACCAAATTACCCTAGAAACCCTAAAAATGACCAAAATACCCCTAAAACCCAAAAAATGACGAAAATACCCCTAAAATCCAAAAAAATGACCAAAATACCCCCGAAACCTAAAAATGATCAAAATACCCCTGAAATCTAAAAAATGACCAAAATACCCCGAAACCTAAAAATTACCAAAATACCTCCGAAACCTAAAAAATGACCAAAATAATCCCGAAGCCTAAAAAATGACCAAAATAACCCCGAAACCTAGAAAATGGCCAAAATAACCCTGGAACCTAAAAATGACCAAACTAACCCCAAAGTCTAAAAATTGACAAAAATAACCATAAAACCTAAAAATGACCAAAATACCCCCTAAAACTATAAAATTACCAAAATAGGGGTTTGTGGTATCTTAGTCATTTTTTAGGTTTAGAGGGTATTTTGGTCATTTTTTAGGTTTAGGGAGTATTTTGGTCATTTTTTAGTTTTACGAGGGATTTTGGTAATTTTTTAGGTTTAGGGTGTATTTTTATCGACTTACAGATTTAAGGGGCTTTTTTGTCATTTTATAGGTTTCAGGGTATTTTGATCATTTTTTAGGTTTTGAGGATATTTTGGTCATTTTAAGGTTTAGGGGCTATTTTGGTCAATTTTTAGGCTTCGTGGTTATTTTGGCCATTTTTAAGGTTTCGGGGGTATTTTGGTCATTTTCAGTTTTCAGGGTTATTTTAGTCAATTTTTATGCTTCGAGGTTATTTTGGCCATTTTTTAGGTTTCAGAGGTATTTTAGTAATTTTTTAGGTTTTGGAGGTATTTTGGTCATTTTTTTTTTTTTTATATTTCGGGCGTATTTTGGTCATTTTATGGGTTTTTGGGGTATTTTGGTCATTATAGGGGTTTCAGGGGTATTTTGGTCATTTTTTGGGTTCCAAGGGTATTTTGGTAATTTTTAGGTTTCGGGGGTATTTTGGTCATTTTTTGGTTTTGGGGATATTTTGGTAATTTTATGGGTTTTGGGGGTATTTTGGTAATTTTTAGATTTCACGAGTATTTTGGTCATTTTTAGGTTCTAGGGAGTATTGTGGTCATTTTTTGGGTTTTGGACGTATTTTGGTCATTTTTTAGGTTTCAGGGTTATTTCGGTTATTTTTTTAGGCTTCAGGGTTATTTTGGCCATTTTTTAGGTTTTGAAGGTATTTAGGTAATTTTTAGGTTTCGGGGGTATTTTGGTCATTTTTTTGGGTTTTAGGGGTATTTTCGTCATTTTTTGGATTTCAGGGGTATTTTGGTCATTTTTAGGTTTCAGGGGTATTTTGGTCATTTTTTAGGTTCCAAGGGTATTTTGGTACTTTTTAGGTTTCGAGGGTATTTTGGTCATTTTTTGGTTTTGGGGATATTTTGGTCATTTTATGGGTTTTGGGGGTATTTTGGTAATTTTTAGGTTTCAGGAGTATTTTGGTCATTTTTTGAGTTCTAGGGGTATTTTGGTTATTTTGTAGGTTTCGAGATTATTTTGGTAATTTTTAGGTTTCAGGGGTATTTTGGTCATTTTTTAGGTTCTAGGGGGTATTTTGGTCATTTTTTAGGTTCTAGGGGGTATTGTGGTCATTTTTTTGGTTTTGGACGTATTTTGGTCGTTTTCTGGGTTTCAGGGGTATTTTGGTCATTTTTTTGGGTTTTGGGGGTATTTTGGTCATTTTTTGGGTTTTGGGGGTATTTTGGTAATTTTTGAGTTTCGGGGGTATTTTGGTAATTTTTTGGTTTTGGGAGTATTTTGGTAATTTTTTGGATTCGGGGGTATTTTGGTAATTTTTTGGATTTCGGGAGTATTTTGGTAATTTTTGGGTTTCAGGAAGTATTTTGGTCATTTTTTGGGTTTTTGGGGTATTTTGGTCATTTTCTGGGTTTCAGGGGTGTTTTGATCATTTTTTTGGGTTTTGGGGGTATTTTGGTTATTTTTGAAAATTTTAAAGTACTTTGGTCATTTTCACTTTAGTGGCATTTTAGTAATTTTGATAATTGGGTAATTGGGTAGGTTGGGGTTTACCCATAATAATTGGGTTGGGTTGGATTTGGGTTAGAAGCAATTAGTTAAATGGGTTTTAAATGGGTAAATGAGTTTTATATACCCAACCCAATTATGCCCACCCCAAACCCGCCCATTTGCCACCCCTAGGCGGTACCGAAATATATCATTCCTTTAACTAAACCGAAATGGCTTCGGATATGAAATTGACTTCCTTGCCATAACTACATTCTACTTAAGACTTGTATATTTGTGCCTAACAATCTAATCAAATCCTATAACACCCATAATATTAACATGTTAATCATAATTTTCACATTTACTAGTATTATAATTGACTTATTAAAAATTATATGTAAATAAATTAACTATATTAATAATTAGTGAGCTACATGACATAAATACATTTTTTTTGTTAAGTAAATAGTAATAGTTATTAAAACATACACGAAAATAGTAATACTAATGTTTATGACATAAAAACATTGATTTTGCAATTTGTGATATATATACACACTAAGCCACTTGGGTTGTTGGGCGAAGTAGACAAAAGGGAAATAGAGTTATTCACTTAAAAAAAGTGGGTTTTTTTTTGGGATCAAACTTCAAAACCTAGCCAAATCTATAATCTATAATCTATAAACTATATATATATATATATATATTAAGTGGAAGTCACGGAATATAATCCCATGAATGAAACGTGGGATTTGAAAACAAAAGTGGATAAGGATAAGGATAATGTTAAGTCTAGTCGGGTAGCATCTGAAGTGGGATTCAAAGTGGGTGTTGAGGGATCAGATATATGTTTTAAGGTTGGCTGTGGTAACGGACAAGTTAGTAAGGGTACTAGTAAGGGCCAACCCAAAAGAAGAGGCAATAAAGATAAGGGTGAGTTAATCCATGCATAGCCCAAAAGTAGTTGAATTCGTGGAGAAGTCTACAATTGAAAGGTCGAAAGCAATGATGAGTTGGAAGAGGCTTACCACAAGACCTCAGACTCTTAGTAATTCTTCAATTGTTGACGTGGAACCTGGGCAAAAAAGGAAGCAAGCAGAAAATGTGAATAAGGAGGTTATGAATGTTAAGGGAGAAAAGAAACATAGAACTATAGAGAATGAGCAAGATGTTGTATCAACTATGGGATTGGCGGAGGTTGCAGGGCAACCTTGCTGAGCATAATGACGCTCCTAAGTTGGAAAAAAAAAAAAAAACCTCATCTTTTTGATGTCCTTGTAAATTAAGAAGGTGTCGTTTGGCATTTTTTTTGGTTTTCTGGGCATCCAGAGATTTTGAAGGGAAGATTTGCTTTTTTTTTACAGTAGTTTGGATTTTGAAGATTTTCTTTTTTCTTTGTTCTTTTTTTCTTTTCTTTTTTTTCTTTACGATGTAATCGTGCTACTCTAGCGTATGCTAGTGTTGCAAAAGAGAAAGAGGGGGGTCACTATTTAGTTAATAGAATGTCCATCTCTCTCTTCCCCATTATATATCATGATTCTCAATTAATAAAGTCTACTATCGTTTCCTCTCAAAAAAAAAAAAAAAAAAAAAAAAAAAAGACATTTGATTTTTGATTGATTTCATAATATTGTGCCACTTATATTTTTCAAACTTCACAATTTTATACATCATTATTATTTTAATATTTTTTTAATTGAAATTATAAAAAATTAGAATGAAATTAAATTTCCCTCTATATTTAATTGACACATCAATATATAGAATTGTCATTGTGCTACAACAGACTTTGGTGCACATGTATGCAACAGGATCGATTTAACTATGTCATTCACATTGGGTTTTCTAGGAAGAATGGACCCAATGACTAGAGCTCATCAAGCATTGCATAGGCCCAATGAAAAAACTGAAAGGAAATTCAACTGCCGGGATTTGAACATTGAATCTTATATCCTCAAGAAATGTGAATTTTATGTCTTTTAATCATTTGCCATTTAATATGGTGACATTCATGATTCAAAATTCAAATCTCCATTCTTTCAATTAATGAATTAAAAAAGAAAAGTCAGTTTCTTGGGGAAAAAAAATTCAAAAAGAAAGTCATTTTTTAGAGAATTAAAAAAAAAAAAAAACAAAACCACGAAACAAAATCAACTACAAAATCATAATTACATTCCAGAATGACACAAGCTTCTAGTTAAGTGACCAAATTTTCTAAACACTAATATTACCAACCACCTATGGAAAAGCAAAATACACAACGAAACAAACACTTGTGTGGGTGCATACCGAGAACACCTGGAAGATAATAAGTCATACTGTCTGATTCATCACATCACTTCAAGCAAAAATTTCATGGTAATAATATTTCCTATTAACTTAAATCAAATCTCCAATAATCATAAACAAGAAGAATGTCACATTTTTTATCAGATTTTTTTTTTTTTTTTTTGGTTAAAAGGAAATAGCAGTAACAACTAACAAGCTAAAGAGGCTAAAGTAGTGGCTGAGAGCCTACAATAATACAGTCTAGAAGCATCAGAGTTAACAAAAGAAGAAATTTCAACAGAGGGGGAAATATCAAAAACAACAAAATCTTCAATAAGAGAGCAGCCCCCTTTTGCTAGAGCATACATGCACTTATTTGCTTCTCGAAAGACTTGGACCACTCGGACTTGGTGGAATCTGCCCAGCAATGACTTGCAATCACTGAGCAGAGAGGAGTAGGCTTTGTTAGCAATAGCTGTAGAATTAATCAAGTCCACAACAACTCTAGCATCAAGTTCAACTTCGATATTCTGAATCTCCAGCTGAATTGCTAACTGCAGACCATCCCTTAAAGCCCAAAACTCAGCTATAATACTAGAAGTCAGCCCAATGGATCTTGAGAAACCTTTAATCCAGTTACCACACGAATCTCAAATGAGGCCTCCCGCCCTGGCTTTTCCAGGATTCCCAAATGAAGCCCCATCAGTGTTTAGTTTAAACCAACCTATAGGAGGCTTGTTCCACCTCACAGGGATGGCTATCTTATGCTTTTGTTGTCGGGTTTTGCTAATATAGAAGAAGTACTCCAATGCTTGGTTAATGCAAGTTGTATGAATCTTGGGATTCAAGGTGGTGTTCTTAAACACCACACTGTTTCTGTGTTTCCAAAGAGACCAAATGGCAAAGGGAAATAAAATATTCCAAGGAATGGTAGATTGGTGGACAAGCTTACTTAGACAGTTGGTTTTCAACCAATCACACAAGTTGTCTTTAAAGGAGCTATCCAAAGGGTAAGGAACCCCAATTTTCCTCCAGAAATCTAAGGCCACCTCACACTCTCTTAGCATGTGAATATTGGATTCCTTTGGCATTTACACAAAGGGCACACCGAATCACAATTGATACCTCTTGAGGCTAGAACCTCTTTTATAGGAACACTATTATGATGACAAAGCCACATGAGTTAGAGATTTTTGCCAAAATATCCAATTTCCAAACCCATTGGCCTTGAAATGGAGGAATAGGCTCCGGATTAGGACTAGCTAGGAGGTAAGCCGAATTGATAGTGAATTCCCCATCTTTTGAGTATTTTCACATAAGAGAGCCCTTCCTGTTTCCATAGAGCTGAATAGGAATTGCTTTAATTTTCTCTTTAACTTCCAAGGGAAGGGAAAAGGAAATAATATCCCAATTCCAGCTGTGGCCTTGAAAAAAGTAGAAGACAGCAAGAGAGCTATCTGCTTGAGTCATAGGTCCCTCAATTAGCTCCCTCAAAGAGTTTCCTTTTATCCATCTATCTGACCAGACCTTCAGGTTTGAACCATTACCAACTCCCCAGCAAATACCTTTGGAGAATATAGGGAAGCCCATTTTAATAGGAGTCCAATTGGGTGAGCAAGGAAACTTATCAGGATCTTTAGAATTCCTCCTAGAAGTAGAGCAATATTTGGTAAGAATAATTTTGGCCCTTAAGGCTTCTTTCTCTTGATACAGTCTCCAATTTAGTTTTGAGAGCAAGGCTAAAATTTTTCCTCTTGCTGATTGGATTCCCAACCCTCCTTCCTCTTTAGGTTTCACAATGTTGTTCCAACCCGCCAAGTGTAATTTCCTTTTTTCACTAGAAGACCCCCACAAAAAGTCTCTGTTAATTTTATCTAGTTTGTCACAGAGATGAGCCGAAAGGGCTGCCCCTTGCATAACATAATTAGGAATGGCTACCATAACAGATTTCACTAGGACAGTTCTACCTGCAAAGGAAAGAAACTTGGCTTTCCAACCTGAGAGCTTATTGATGACTCTTTTTGCAATAAAGTTAAACTGATTCCTAGCCGCACCTTTGTTTCTAAGAGGGAAGCTGAGGTATTTCCCAAAGTTAGAAGTGGCTTGGATCCCTAGCTTGTCACACACCCTTACTTTCATCTCGGCCTTTACATTAGGAGAAAAGCATATTTGAGATTTTTTAGTGCTCACTTTTTGGCCAGATTCGTTACAGAAGTTGTCTAACACATTAGAGATGGCTTCACAAGCTTTATCATCCACCTTGGCAAAGAGAATAAGATCGTCCACGAAGAAAAGATGGGAAATTCCAACGTTCTCACGGGAAGCTTTCATGGGGGTCCAGCTGCCATCAATACACTCATTTTCAATTAAGTGTCCAAGATACTCCATACACAAAATGAAAAGGTATGGAGATAAAGGGTCTCCTTGCCTGATGCCTCTAGAAGGGGCAAAGGATTCTAGAGTGCCTCCATTGAACAGAAATGAAATATTTGTCGTGGAAACACAGCTCATGATCACCTTAATGAGATTATAGGGGAAGTGGAAGGCTGGAGAACTTTATGAATAAAATTTCATTCTAGCCTATCATAGGCCTTTTCCAAGTCCACCTTGATAGCCTTGATAGCCATAAAGCCCACCTTTCCTTTTTTTTTATCCAACAAGTGGATTAACTCTTGAGCAATAACTATAAGTACATTATCTATGCCGTTCCTTCCCAAAACAAAAGAGGCTTGGACAGGAGAGATGAGGTTGCTAAGATAGGGTCTGATACGAGCAACCACAATTTTAGAAATAATTTTGTAGACTGAGTTACACAGTCCAATAGGCCTATAATTACCACTACAAAAAACGCGTGTCAAGGCTGCGTTTTTCAAAAACGCAGCTCCAGGGGGTAATTTGAGCTGCGTTTTTTTAAAACGCAGCTCCACCCTTGGACGTATAGCCGTGTTTTCTAAACACGGCTATAGAGCAGCTCTGAAGCTGCGTTTCTGTTTGCTGAGGCTGCGTTTATCCGGAAAGGCCTTAAGCTACGTTTGTAAAAACGCAGCTCTAGGCCCATTCAGGGAATTTTTTTTTTTTTTTTAATATATCCTAGAGCTGCGTTGGATAAACGCAGCTTGAACAACACAAAGGAGCTGCGTTTGATTAAACGCAGCTCCAGACCTCTTGGAGCTGCGTTTAATCAAACGCAGCTCTAGGTTTGCTATAAATTGAAAATAAACCTAAATTTCTACAAGTTGAAAAAAACCCAAATTGAAAAACACTCTCAGCTCACTCTTAACCTAGCTCCCGATCTCAACCTCTCGCCGCCGTGCTCTCCACCTCTCGCCGCCGTGCTCTCAACCCAATACCCACAAACTTCACGCCTCTTAGCCTTCCTCATCAATCGGTAAGCTCTCTCTCTCTCTCTTTCTCTCTCATCGATCCTCTCTCTATATAAACGCTTGAACCGAATTAACAGCCCTTTTGGCTTTGCTGTATGCCAATTTTCTTTGTCTACTTCTGTCTTTTGATTGATAAAACAAGTTATAGATGTGGATCATTTTCTTTTGTTCATAAAATTGAAAGTTATATCAATTTAATCAGAAATTGAGCTAAGTCTTTGTTTGCCATAAATCCTGTTAATCTTATTGTAATCTTCCAGATAATTTGCATAAGCATTAAGTTTTTCTACCGTTCCATGATACTTATAAATAGTGGAGCTAGACTTATAAACTTGGGTATGGTTTGCAGATACAGATTTGAGATCAAATGGATCTTTGAGGGCCCCATCACTAATTTCCTTGTTAGGTATGATTAAGTTTCAGTTTTGATAAGCTCTATTTGGTATTAAGATAAAGTTGCTCTATTCTGTTTGTGGAGGTGGGAAGAAAATATTGATACCTTACTGATAACAAATCCTGTAGTTTTCCATAACAAAGGACTAAATTATACTTTTGGTCCTTGAAATTTGGAGTAAGTTTGGTTTGGTCTCTCAAATTTTTGAAAAGTAAATATTTAATCCACATTCCGACTTTTGTTTACTTTCGGCTTACATTGGTAATGGCTGTTTGAGGTGGCAAGGTCTAATCTGATGCAACCAATTCTTTTCTTCTCTCTTCTTTCTCTTTTCCTTTCACCCGTTCCCCTTTCTCTCTCATATCTCTACTCCCTTGGTTGAGCTCTGCTGATCTTCCTTTGGGCAGTGTCACTTTGTGATGACAATTTGGTGCTGGTATGACCAGGGGGCTTTGCATTAGTGAGATCTTGGACATTTGGGGATTTTTGGTTTAGATCATGGAGGAAATATCATGGATCTTGTTTATGGATATGATTATAAAGCATGGATATCATGGGTCTTGGGTATGGCTGTTATTTTGAAGCTTGAAATGGTGATTTGGTGGTTGAGGTTTGATAGGTCTTGCCTAGAGAACTAGAGGAGTTACTCCCAGGGGTTTCATACCCTTTATAATTTTTGGGAATTTTTTCTTCTTGTTAAATTAAATTGGATTTTTTAAAAGCTCCATACCATGAGTTTGTTGATGGTTCTTTGTCTATGAAAACCATTTACTTTCCCCTTATTAGAAGATTTGAATGATGGTCTAAGTAGGAGGTATTGATGAATCACTTTGGCTATGCTGGTTTTTGTCTTTAAATATTTCAACAATAGTTTGGTATTTTAGTCTTGGGTTTCCTCAATGTCATTGTATATGTGAGTTGAAGTTTGTGCCTTTTGTTATTCAATACCTACAATCTTTTCATGATTGGTTGCTTTTAGTTTTCTACCGGTTGATGTGGCTGGGTTTAATTTTGTCTCTCTAGCAATTCTTTGAAAGTTACAACTTTGGTTTGTGCTTTAATGTTTTGTTGGGCAGTGGGTAGTAGTGGTTGTTTCTAGAAAAAAAAAAATTACCAGAGGTTGTCAGAGCAGTACAGATCCAGAGCCAGGTAGGTGCAAGATAACAGATGGAAAGAAATGTAGGTGCTCTAAAGATGTGGCATATGCGACCCATTTATGGCCGAAAAACACAATTCATATCTGAAGTTATGGTGGTATCGAAACATTGTAATGTACTGAATCAGTCACTCCATGACCTTGCCCTTATAAGTGCCATTATAATGTCAAGGGTAATGAAAGGACTAATTTAGTGTGTTTACAATTTTTTGAGGACTTAAAAGGAAAATTTCAAATTTTGGATGCTAGAATAGAACCCAACTCAAATTTTAGAAACTAAATTTATATTTTCGCCTAACAAAAAATATCTGATGTTGTGGCATGTTAATTTCACTAGTTTTTGAAGCTATAATGAGATGTAAAATGTTAATATTGGCTCTGTTTCTTGTCAATAGATTTAAAATGCTAAAATGCTTTGGTGGTATTTGACAAAATGGGAGTCCTTTGGTAGTTTCAACTGGGAGCTTCTTCACTCTGGCTGATAACTGTGCTTGCAGTTCTTGCTTTAATAATGAGGACAGCAACTCGTTTCTTCCCTCTGAAAAATTAAAACAAGATGAAAAATTATATTTGAAACTGTACAGCCTTGGTTGAGTCAATAATTTGCACAGTGGACAGTGTTCCTTGCACACAGCAGAGTCTGCTTTTATATGCAGCAGTAAGTAGACTGGTACTTTCATGGCAGCAATGCAATGAAATTATATAGATGATATATAATTGTCCAACAAAAGGAAATCATATATAGATGATGAGTATAATCATGACAGAGTTGTCCTCTCTGATGTCTAAATCTTGTGTTGCCACTGAAATGGGCTCTCCTGTTTTGTGAAAAAAAGAAAAGAAAAGAAAAAAATGTCTATCTGTATATATGGTTTCATATATTAGCCTAATTATCTTATTTGTTCTATTAAAAGCTTTATTATTATAGGCTTCAAGAGCTCTTCAGTATGATATGACTGTCCCTACTGATTGACCTGGAGAGAGGTTGCTCTAGTGATGGACAGTTAGACTTATCACTGTACAGAAGTTATGTTTAGCAAGACTTTTTTTTTTTTTTAGTTTGATGAGTTTTTTAAAGAAGGTGGGTAGTTTTATTTTTTTATTTTTTACAGAAGTATTTTGTTTTTTAGGTCGAGTTTAGACACTAATTTCTGCTGACTTGAATCATTTCATTGCTAACAAAGTTGTTCATGTGACAGCGTTGTTGTAATGAAGTTTTAAATATTGGAGTTATCTTTGTATTTCCAGTTTCTTATTTGATGTGAGCTAGAAAATGTGCAACTTAATTAGAAAATTTGATGGATATGGATGCATGTATATATCCAATTTAGCCTTCTGCATGTAAGTGGTGTATATGTTAGAGCTGTCTACATTTGACATGACCCTGCGTTTTTTTTTTTTTATGTATAGTATGAAGCAAAGTTTACGAGTTCTTTATTACACTTTAGTTTTCTTAATCCTTCTATGGGATAACACAACTTTTTGCTATTAATATTTAGATTGTGACATACTTATTGTAAAGATGTGCGCTAGGGAGCTTGGTACAGTTTGGTTGGGGTTCAGGTGGTTCTTTTGGGCTGAACTGAACCTTAATGAGGTAATAATCAGATCCTAGGATTCTTATTAAAAAAAATAAAATCAGATTGTAGGATCAAAAAAATAAAAGCCTTTATGAACAGCCTCTATGATACATAATAAAAGGAAAAGTGTGTACTTATCAAAAAAAAAAAAATAATAATAATAAAAGGAAAAGTGAATAAAAAGAAATTTACTAGTGAAACAATGGCGAGGGCAGTGAGGGAATTTGAAAGAGAGGGGTTTCACATTTAAGGGTGAGTAAGAGAGCGAAAGAAAGAGACAATGGATACATAAAGTAAAACAAGTCCTTAACAAACAGCCCTTAAGACACAATAAAAGTATATATAAAAGGTGAATAAAATGAAATTTAGCCCCTGAGGGGATGACGAGAGAGAGAGATGTAAGAGCTAGAAAGAAATAAAATGAGGGCTGGGGGGAGGGGGAATTTAGATTAGGATAAAAAGTTTTTATAAAATGTTGAAAGTACTATACTATGGAAATACACCCCTCCCGGAAATTTTAACAAAAATATATAAAAGCTTTGGTTGGTTTTGGGGTGGAAATTTCCAAAATAAAGATCAAAGTAAAAACCAAAACAGAAAAAAATGAAAACCTAAAACTTAACCTACTGAAACCAAGAAATTCGGTTTGTCAGTTCGGTACACACCATTTTTGGTTTATTGTTTTTATTTATTTATTTGTTTTCACAGCCCTAATGTGTGCTCACTGGTGATAACCAATTTGGATTTTAAAGTGCTTTGTTTCAAATTTTAATTTATTTATTTTTAAATGAAACAATTGATTCACTACATTTTTTGTCCTACTAGCTTAGAAAACCATTTTCTGATTAAATTTTCTTATAGAATGCCAATTATAGTTGGTAACCTAAATCTCTCTCTATTTTTTCTCTTCCCCAAGACGCAGGCGTGCAATGCAGTCTTGCAGATATGAATGTTGACCCATTTGTTCTCTGTGTTGAATGCAGGTCCTGGAGGAAACAGGTTTTGATGTTTCTAAGTTTCTTAATAAAGATGAATACATTGAGTTGATATTTGGACAGCAGCGAGTGCGGCTCTACATAATTGCTGGTGTGATAGATGACACTTCCTTTGCTCCACTTACCAAAAAAGAGATCAGTGTATGTGATCATCTCCATAGATGTATTTATTCTTAATTTTTTGCTTAGCAAGACTGAGAGGGGAATAACCTAAAAGTTTCTTCTGCATAGAATTGCACATTTCTTATTAATATGGAAGATTATATTCATGGTTTGGCCAAACTCTCCTGTTTTCGAGGGGAGATCTTAAAAACTTCAGGTGGTGTGTGAAGGTGACCAGAACCCTTAATTCTTGCTTTGGGGAGTCATTGGGAACTTGTACTTAAATTTTTGTTTTGGCTGTTGGGGGCATTGACTTGTTAATAGACTGACTGAGATGATTGGTTATTTGTTTAGAGTTTGTTTGTTTTAGCTTAAAACGTTAGCTTATTTCCGGTGTTCTCATTGTCACAGCGCTGTACGTACGATGATGCTTGCTGTTTATTTTTTGTGATGTAAAAAATCTTTGAGGGGTCTGAGATTTTGCGATGTAAAACTCTATTGTTGGGAAGTTGTTTGTAATTATTTGTTTAAGTAATATTAATTAATCTTTTGACAGTGATTAATTTTTGTTTGCTGGCAATTGGTTGGGAATTGTTTGCATCTAGTGTACAGGTTTTATTTTTTGTTTGCCGGCAATTGGTTGGGAATTGTTTGCATCTAGTGTACAGGTTTTATTTTGATCAGGAATTGCAGGGATGGGTTTCGGAACAAAAGAAAATTAAAAAAAAAAAAAAAAGAACCTATGGCTGCGTTTTCAAAAACGCGGCTATAGGAAAACACAAGGTTAGGGTCTAGAGCTGCGCTTATAAAAACGCAGCCCAAACCAAGTCTAGAGCTGCGTTTTTAAAAACACGGCTATAGATCCCACATTTGAGCTGCGTTCTAAACGCAGCCAAAACCAGGTCTATAGCTGCGTTTTGAGAAAACGCAGCTATAGCTCCCACATCTGTTGATGTGAAAAAACGCAGCTATAGGGCCAAAAAAACGCAGCTATATACCCGGTTTGGGCTGCGTTTCTAAAAACACAGCTCTAGGTCCCGCAGGGGGCTGTAGCCACGCCGCATAGGCTATGTTTGTAAACGCGGCTATGAAAACGCAGCTATAGGATATAGTTGCGTTTTTTCGGGCTATAGCTGCGTTTTTTAAATGCAGCTATAGCCCTCTTTTTTTGTAGTGTACCCAAAGATTCTGGGTTCTGACACTTAGGGGTGAGAGAGATCAAGGTTTCATTAAGATAACCTGGAACAACACCTTGCAGAAACACATTCCTAACTTCTGTGTAAACTGAGTTCTTAACCTCATGCCAAAAATGCTGAAAAAATCCAGCATGGAGCTCATCCACTCCAGGTTAAAAGGTTTATCAGATTGATTCAAGCAGAAAAGTTCTGAAATTCAGAATATATTATAATACATATTCTCATAAACAAACCACACCTATTTTTTAGAACCCCCCCCCCCCCCCCCCCCCCCCCTTCCCCCTTTCTCTCTCTCTCTCATTTGAATCTCTTGTTCTCTTTTCTCACATGTTTAAATCTCTTGTTCCTCGTACATCTCAGACCAAAATCACAAGGTAAAATATCACCTAGTCCACGGTGCTGAAACAGTGAAATACATCTTATAACGAGTCCAATGTCCTTTGTTATAAGACTTGGGCTAAAAAGCTTTCAATGAGGAGGACTAATAAAACCCAAGCCCAATAACCTTCTAAAAAACACGCACATCCTTTCCTCTTCACTGATTCCTATCGCAGGTAGTGACAAAAAAAACACAACCTTGGGAAGAAAAGATCCTACGACTTTCAGCCAACCAATAAATTTTAAGGTAAGATCCATATTTCTAACAAATTAATCATAGAAAAGGAGAATGGTTTGATTATGAAATGTTTGGATTAGTTAACAAGTTAAGTGGGCTCAAAAAAAAAAAATACCAAATTTCTGTTTAGATTGCTTGGATTGGTGTTGAGAAAACTAGAAAAAAAACTAGAGTTTTTTTTTTTTTTGAGTTATGTTGCTGTAATGTGTCTGGGAAATTAGGATTTTAAGCCTTCCATGAGATTTTTGAAACCAAAAGTCCATAGTTTTAGACATATATTTTGGCCGTAATAGCTTTTTAGTTGGGATATGAGTAACTTTCGAATGTTTTTCATTATGATATAAAAACAAGGTTTTTATACTCCTTTTAAAGCTGGCCAACAATTCTCAAAATGGGTCTCTAAGATATCGAAAAATTGGTGTGTTCAAGATGAAAGCTTGGGAATTCAAAAACAGTATCTAGGGACTTATTTGTGGAGTATAAAATGATGTTTACTGAGAAGTTTGGTAATTTTAGAATTATATTTATTTGGAGTTCGTAAGAATCGGGTTTTAGGCTTAGAAAGGTCTTGTGTTTAGTGCAATATTGGTAAAGCAATTTTGTAAAATCAAAATAAGCCATAGAAACTGTATTTGAACTCCTAAAACACATTCTGAGACTTTATTTGGGTGGTCTTTAGGGCTGGGGTTAGAGGGGTTTGATGGGAGCTTATTTTGGAAGCTTAAAGATCGTTTAACTTAATATTTAAAAAAAAATTTAAATTTTTTTTTTTGAAGATAGGTGGTAGATTTTCTACCAATGAGAGAAAGACATGTTAGGCTAAAAAATTAATGAGAGAAAGACATGAGAAAACATTAATGAAGCAACTAAACACCAATAATTAATAATTTAATTAACTAATAAATTATAAAAGACAAACAAATTAAATTATGTTAGGCTAAACAATAATTAATAATTTAATAATTAATGAAGCAACAATACAACAAATTATAGTTTATAAAAGATAAATAAATTTATGAAACAACTAAACAATAATAATTAATAATATTTCAAATGAACTTATAGTTTATTGTACAGGTACCTTTGTTCATTTAATTTCTTTTCATTTTTTTTTTCCTTTTGAGGTTTTTCGGTATACATAATGCAAATTTGTTTTGGTTTTAAGAATTTTTTTTTTTTTTTTTTTTAGGCCAAATCTTGAATTTCGGCCAGCATTTACCAAAACGTCCCGAAACACCCGAAATAGACTGAAATGACCTGAAATTTTTTCAAAGTGGAATAGGAACACCTTGAACAAAATTCTTGGAGTCGCCACTGTGTGACAGACTGTATTTTCCTAGTTAAAAACCCAAGACATCCACAATTGTCACAGGCTTGATCCTGTCATGATTTTGACTGGTGTGGTAGGCGAGATGCCCATTAAGATTTGCTTTATGATGCATCATTTCATTTGCCTGAGAATCATGTCTCTTGTATAGGAATTAGGATGGTGTTTATAAGATTATATAATAAATAATAAGAATAAAAGAGATGACGAGTAGATAAATAGAAACTACAGTTACTATATAGTAATAAGATTGTCCAAATATTAAATATGTCACAGGTGGGTTTCCATTCCTTCAATTTCTTTATAGTTCGACCTCCAACTAGAGCCAAGTAGACTACCAGAAACAATTGATTCTAAAACATATAATTGAGTTAATATTTGACGTTTGGAATGGATCTCCTCCTTGGAGACACACAAACCACCAGTTTTTCCCCCTTCTTTTTATTGGCAAGTTAAACATGGAACGGAAATTATTGTTGATTTGTTACTAACACAAAGTCAGCAAAGCCAGTATAACTATGATTAAAAAGCTGAAAGGCATATCAGATTTGGCTAATTTAACAAATCAAAGCAAACCAAACTCTATCCATGATTAACCATTAAAGAAGTAACTACTAAGTTCTTCTGATCCATAACAGATTTATGTATAATTTAACATAATAAATATATGGGCCGAGCTTCTCTCATATTAGGCTCACAATATTTCAATCAAATTAGTGGGCCACGTCTAAAATACACAAATATGATTGAGTCTCTTATTTCTTATTAGGCCTATGAAGACAAAGAGAGCCTTGGAACGTTTATGGGGACAAATTGGGCCTAAATTTTTCAAGGTTCTTGGACGAGGTTCTTGGACGTTCAATTATTATTATTATTATTATTTGTCTTTAACTGTCATCCATCTTTCTTCTCCAAAAAAAAAAAAAAAACTGTTATCCATCTACAATTTATTACTCAGACACTTCTTCATGCTTTTAATTAACACAACTCTTCATGCATATAGTTACCAAAATATAATCAATGTGGTACGGCATTGTGACAACTAATCTAACTACACCTTAGTTTTAGGAAAAGGTACATGAACATTGTTAAGTGTGACTTGTGCTTTAGTAAAAAATTAAATATTTTTTAGAAGTCTAGGTAATACCTGACATTAGTTTATAAAAATTTTAGAACCACAACTTTTACCACAATTGTTTACATGGTAAACTGTGAGTAGTAAAAAAAAATAATGAGCTCATACGAAAGTGACAAATAACCAATTACAGTCTGTCACATAAAATTATATTAATAAAAATTATGACATTTTATATAGTATTAAAATTACTCCTAGTATTAAAATTATGACATTTTAAGTGGGGGTTGTTGAAGACCTGTGATTTTTTTTTTTTTTTTTTTTTTTTTGTGGGGCCGATAAACTTGATCTGTCTATGAAAGCGTGTGGAAGTTGATCTTTCTTGGTAGTTCATTTTGATGAGTAGTATTCTACAAGTAGCTTCATAATAATAGAAAATAGTGGGTTGGTGAAGGCGTGTAAAACTTTATCTTTTTTTTTTCGATGAATAAAGAGCTCGAAAGCTAATAACTTTAGTTGCTTAATTTAGGCTATTTATTAGTTGGGTAAAACTTAGATACAATAACTTAATTGCAATATCTTATATACCTTTTTTAAAATTTAAACATCTGTTAACTGTGAAACCGCCGTTTACCTCTCCGTTTATTTCTTTTTCTCTTTTATTTTTTCCCTGTTTCAGACTCAAGAACTTCCACAAGAAAACCCCAAAACTCACCAGCTTTTAGATTTCCTATACGTTCTCTTTCTCTCTCTCTTTCCTTCTCTCTTGCTTAGATTGTTTGAGTTATCGAATCCAGCTCTCTGAACTTTCTTTCTCGCTCTATTTTCACATATTGGTTGGCTGGAACTAAAGTGATTCGTTGGTATGTATCAACTAAATCTCATTATAGGTTTTCAATTCTAGTTGCTGGGTTTGTGTTATTTTGAGGTTGGTATAGTTTTTCTCTGACTTGGGTGTCAATTTTGGTTAATGGGTCTGTGTTATTATTGCTTTGGTTAGTTTTGATATGGGTTTCCAATTCTAGTGCTGGGTTTGTGTTATTTTGAGGTTTGGTAGAGTTTTTCTTTGTTGATTCTGATTTGGGTGTCAATTTTGGTTAATGAGTATGTGTTATTATTGCTTTGGTTAGTTTTGATTTGGGTTTTCAATTCTAGTTTCTGGGTTTGTGTTATTTTGAGGTTTGGTAGAATTTTCCTTTGTTGATTCTGATTTGGGCGCCAATTTTGGTTAATTGGTCTGATAAACCACAAGTCTGATAGACTCCTAAGAAACCATTTTGACATCGCATCAGTAGGAAAAGCAAGAAAAGAACAAACCCTTCAATGTCTAAGTGTGTGGATCACTGTGTTGTAGTAACACCATGTCTTAATCTTATCAAATTTATTTATGTATAAAAAATAATTGCTAGTTATATAAGACCGCTTATAATTGTTGATCATATACGTAGGGAGGAACATTGGCATTATTTGTGATAATTTAGTTCTAGTGCTTTCTTTGTAGAGTAGCAGGTAGTTGGTGATAATGTAAATTGGTAACTAATGATAGTACCCTTTGAAGCTGGCTATCCAATTTTAAGAGAGAGTGAGAAGCATTTGAGTTTTATGTGGAAGAGGTACAAAGGAAAATTAACAGCAAATGGACATTGATTTCTCTGTTCACCTTGATGAAGTTGAGTTCTAATTATTTTTTCAATGTCTGATGTTTGTCTTTGGTGTTTGATTGATAGTTTCAAATCAGAAATTCAAAATTGCAAAGGCAAAAGATTCTTAGAACAGCAATCAAACACTAATCTTAGAGAATTAAATACAAATATCTTGATTTGCATATTTTGGAAGTTATTGAAGGCATTGATATTAGCAATACCTGGAGATGTTTTAGTGGCTAGTGAATTTTTTTGGTTTATTTGTCATATCTTCTAAGACTGCTCTGGTGACTGGTCATTAACATTGTAGCTTGATTTTTAAATGTGGTATCTACTGAATGTATAACTTTTCATTATTGCAGGAAAATAATGACAATTGGGTTAGCATGCTTAAAGATTTGTTCATTTTTTTCTCGACCTCTTAGTTGAAGCATGTTCTCAAGGAACATCTTCATTAAATTGTCACAAGATGCAAGGTTGCTCCTGCCTGTTTTCTGTCCAGATTTTTTACAAAAGAAGGTGTTTGCCTGCCTTTTTCCTTCACTACTTGCTTTCTTAGAAGATATGATAGTTTAATGGAGACAAAGTGATTTGCAGCTCAACCATTTCGAACATATTGTTTGCCAATCAAGCAGAGAGACAGTTGGTGTTAGATTGAATAGGCATTATTGTTTGCCAATGAGGCAGAGAGGCAGTTGGTGTCAGATTGAATAGGTAGTAGGACTTAAGCTCATGAATATATTCAATTTATTCTGTACAATTGCAATTTATTTAAAAATTGCAAAATAAGCATTGTATTTAATTAGTGAATTATGTTTTTAGTTTACAAATGGGAGCAAAGGAAATGATTTAATAAATTAGTGAATTCTCAACATGCCATGTGATATTTGTAATGTGACTTCACAATTTAATAAAACATTGTTACTTCATTTTATTATCAAAACTAAGTTCCTTATCACGTAAAATTGAAATAGAATAAGCACTACACAAAAACAAAATAAGAGTAACTTCCAAAAGCCAAAGTGGAAACAAAATAAGAGTAACTTCCAAAAGCCAAAGTGGATGTGGCCAAGCCCTTTTTCAAGTCAGCATGACTAATGAGAGTTCGGATAAGGGCAACACATTTGCTCATGCGCATCCATCTAAAAAGTGCAGGCAGATTACTAGATTACGATTCTAGTCAAGAATGGAATAGGTGAACGGCTAATCAAATTATAGCCAAGAGTAAAAGGGTTTAAACTTGCTCCACTTTATAATGGCAGAGATAGCCAGTGACATTTTTTACAAGCAAGAACTGGTTATGGATGTAAAGTAAGAGTAAAGACGAAAGCAGCAGGAAAGTAAGCTAAGTATATCAATTGTAGGCTGTTCAAAAAAGAAATTAGAGACTCACTTACATGTGCAGTATAAAGTTGAACATATTTTCACTAGGAAATTATAACCAGTGAAACATATTTTGTGAGAGTTTTATGATCAGATCAAATATTGCTTTGTGCTTTTCCTCTTTAGTTTTTCTGAAGGCTAAAATGCTGCTAGAGAGTATGCAATCTGCCAAAGCAGATTGTACCTTGTCCTGGTTAGGTAAATTTTTGCAATACTCATGTCAATTACCAAATTTCATCCCAAAAGAAAATTGTCAAATTGTCCCTAACCAAGTCCAAACTGAAGAGATGAAAGTGAAATCGTGTTAAATGTATTTCTTTCACTTGCCAAGCAATTCTCAGAACCCTACTCCTCATTTCAAAACTTGAATAAGAGTGTCATACAATAGCACATTCTAGCAAAATTGGAAATCATACAACGTTACATAAAAGAAAAAACAAAGACATCTCAAAATTGATTAGTATGTCTGGCAATCAGTAGATGGTTTTCTGGAGAAATGCTTGATGGGACATATATGACAAACTCTGTTTCTAAACTACATTCCTTGACCCACATCAATCTTCCCATGTCAATAATCTGCTTGCACATAAACCCCAAGACTGCCCTTTCCACTGCTTTCATGTTCCTCACAATGTCTTCAACTCCACTTGCATCTCCACCACATTCTTTATTTTCACTGTCATGGCATGAAAAAAATAACTGGGTCAATTGCTTAAAATGAAATACCGACCCAAATTTTTTTCCAAAATTCCTACAAGAAAACTTGAAGAATGAATCTACATTATGACAATTTCAAACTAATTACATTGACTCTAGATGCAATTTGACATTAGGAACTTCAAGAAGATCTGAACCATGGTCAACATCTACCGCCCAGCTGGTAAACCATGTAATTGCATGAAATTCTTCCTTGGTGATCCCCAAATGTAATAAATATTTTTTACCTGTAGGGTGGCCAGGGTCACAGAGCTAGTAAGCTCATAATAAATTGATCTACAAATAATAAACATGGCTAACTACCACTACACTAAGTTCAAACCCATGGAATCTAATTACTAGCATTGCTGCCATCCCTTGCAGAATAATCAGACACAATGCGTGATGCCTACCATTTCCAAGTAAAATTGAAATATAATAAGCACTACACGAAAACAAAATAAGAGTAACTTCCAAAAGAAATAAACACCACTTAGATTCTTTTGTTCAGCCAATCTCTATGAAAACTGAATCCAACATATATATTATAATATAAATATGCCTCTTCCTCTGAATCAAACTCCATTCCAATAATAACACAGATCCATTAACCAAAGCAATAATAACACAGACCTATTAACCAAAATTGACGCCCAAATCAGAATCAACAAAGGAAAATTCTACCAAACCTCAAAATAACACAAACCCAGAAACTAGAATTGAAAACCCAAATCAAAACTAACCAAAGCAATAATAACACATACCCATTAACCAAAATTGACACCCAAATCAGAATCAACAAAGAAAAACTCTACCAAACCTCAAAATAACACAAACCCAGCACTAGAATTGGAAACCCATATCAAAATTAACCAAAGCAATAATAACACAGACCCATTAACCAAAATTGACACCCAAGTCAGAGAAAAACTATACCAACCTCAAAATGACACAAACCCAGCAACTAGAATTGAAAACCTATAATGAGATTTAGTTGATACATACCAACAAATCACTTTAGTTCCAGCCAACCAATATGTGAAAATAGAGCGAGAGAGAGAGTTCAGAGAGCTGGATTCGATAACTCAAACAATCTAAGCGAGAGAGAAGGAAAGAGAGAGAGAGAAAGAGAACGTATAGGAAATCTAGGAGCTGGTGAGTTTTGGGGTTTTCTTGTGGGAGTTCTTGAGTCTAAAATAGGGGAAAAATAAAAGAGAAAAAGAAATAAACGGAGAGGTAAACGGCAGTTTCACAGTTAAGTAAGTAAGTAGATAGGTACTGTATTTAAGTTCTGCCATTGTCAGTAAAAGCTTCAGAATTTTGGAAGATGGGAGCTTTTGGTTTGGTGGGTCTTGATATTTATTACTCATTAATTTCTGGCTAAGGTTTAGAATCTGGATTTGGGGTATTTAGGTGGGTGAGTTGTACATTCTCCACACACACACACAAAAAGACTCTTGTACTGGTTATCATATTTAGATCAGAGTCGTCAGTCCGTTCCTTACAATTTAAGGTTTCATGTTCCTTGATTAAATGACCACTATATTCCTAATGCGAAGAAATATTTTGGGCTCCATAAAAAATATTCAAAAACAGAAAAACGCAGAACAACCAGCCAAAGCAGCAAAAATTTCTCACTTTCAATGTGCCTCACTTTCACATCTGCAAAATTTCTCACTTTCACACCACAAACCTCTGATTAAACCCCTCTCTCTAATCTCTCAGCCTAAAGCTCCTCTCTCAACCTCGAGTTTCTCTCTCCGATCTAAACGGGTGGTCTTCCTTCTCAAAACCTCGGTCTAAACCCGAACCAAAATAGACTCTTCCTTCTCAAAACCTCGGTTTAAACCCGAACCAAAATCTACTCTCTCAAACCAGGTACTAAAAACCTGGTACTTTTGCTTATTTTTAGCCATAGCTTTCCTTCAGTCCATTTTCCCCAAAGCCTATAACCTAGGCTTCCAGCTTTCCTTCATTCAATACCTCTGATATTTCTGCCTTTTTAGAATGAATAAGATTCTAATTATTGTGACTTTTGCTTCAATAGTACCTGGTTTTTTACTGATTATTCTTGTTGTTGGCCTCCTCTGTTGTTGCTACCATGACAAGTTCACACAGAATGATCAGCTTGCTCATGATGGAGGAGGTGCCCTTGATGTAGAGGAGGGGGGTGGTGGACATGGAGGGGACGAGAGCACTGGCAGTAATGGAGGGGATGGTAGGAGTGAACATGGAGGAGGCAATGGTGATGTAGAGGAAGGGAGAGGTGGACATGGAGGAGACAGTGGCGATGCAGATGGATGGGATGGGAGTGCTGATGGAGAGGACGGTGACGTAGAGGAGGGGACTGGTCGACCATGGGAGGTTGTCTTCTTATTTTTATTTTTATTTTTATTACACGCTGTAGAAGTTCTACTTTAGAGTTTAGAGTAATGCAAGTATATAAGGGTGTGGAGTGGACATCAAATCTACTGTATATAAGGAGGGAGAAACTTATAAAAAATTGAAATCTCAAGTTGTTAATGATAATTTAATACACTCAATTTTATTTTTTTTTAAAAACAATTTTTGGATTATAAATGATTCTTATGAGATTCTATTATTTATTCCATAAAAAGGCCTCCAAATAACTCATGATTCATGACCCGATTCAGAAGCCTGACGGCCCACCGTACTAATGGGCAGCCCGGCCCGTTATTATTGAGGCCCATTAGTAGCTCACTAGCCCAGTGGATTAGATTGTGAGTTAGTTTAAATATTAGTTTAAAATATTTAAGGTTTTTTTTTGGGGCCTTAGGCCATTTAAGTGGCCTTGCTCAAGGGCCGACTCTGATTTGGACAACAAAGGAGCAAATCATCATGCATGAGGCAGAGGCACTTAGACTTATGGAGGGAGATAAGATTGCAGGCGTTGATAAGTCGATCAAGGCTGGAAGTGATAGAAGTCCCTGGTAATTATCAATCCACTAAGAGATCAATATAAAGGACTCTTCATATGTAGGGAGTGATAGGATTAGAAGGTGAATTCAATTTCAATAATTAGTTGTTTTAGTTCGTTGATACCCAAAATTTAAGGTTTTTACACAACCTTTATATAAAATAAAATATTGATAAATTGAAAATCTATAATTTAAACTGAAAATAAATAAAATATTGAATCCAAGAATGTTACATCAAAGGAGCTTAGGCTAGTGGTTATGTCGACTAGTATGGTCTCTCGCCTCTGGTATTTCTTAGTTAAATAATAGGATTTCTTGCTAAATCAAGAATTTCTTATTTTTCCAAATTGCATTCTATTATTGTTGTTATTATTATTATTATTATTATTATTTTATACTGTTAGACTAAATCTCTAGCTATAATTATTAACAAATACTTTCTTAGGCATGTAAATTGTTATTACTTAATTTGGCACTGAGTGGATATAGAATAATTGAAATTTTACTTGCTCAAAGTAAATTTACTAACAAGTAACAACCATCTATGAACAAGCATACAACACAAAATTCTAAATGACTCTTGATGGATGTTTTAAGATGTTTTGTACCATTCTAATCTTCAAGATTATTGCCTTTTACAATGGGTCCAATAATGGTTGAAGCAAATATAATACGATGGTTAGATAAGAAATAATGAGGAGAAGAAGAGTAAAAAAAAAAAAAGAAAAAAAAAAAGTAGAAGAAGGAAATGGTTAAGATAGATTACATGAATGGATTGGTAAAGTTGCTAAGGTCTATAAAGTTTGTAATTGCATAGTTTTGAAAATTAAATGATTAGATTTATAGTATTTGATTATATTTTTAAAAAATAAAAGATAAATTAGTTGAAAAATGAATGATGATGTGGCGCAATAGGAGTTTTGCAAAATTAAATACAATGCTTTCATTATTATAACATGTTTTGATTTTTGTTGAATATTATGTTTTTTTATTTATTTATAAAAGATGTACACCATTTCACTTTAGAATATGTGCAATAAATTGCTTGACAAAATTTGTAAATTTAATTTCAAAGTGTAATTTTGGATTTAAATATGTCATAATGGATGTGTTGCCTTTTTGCTATCAAATCGTTGCTATGGCTCTTCTAATATCATTAATTCATTTTTCTTATATTTAAATGATATATATATATATATATATAATCTATTTGTCACGATTATGTTTTCCACTAGTCACTAACTTGTGCTGTGCGGGCAAAAGTTTTACATAAATGTGAAACTTATATAACATATGTACAATCATCTTGATTTCTTTATATTCTTCTGTTAAATGCATTTTCAATTTGTCATAAATATAAGTAAAAAATTATTCCAATCAAATAATGGGGCCTTAAGCTAACCCAAAATAATATTAATTTTGCCAAATTCAACATTAACTTCTATTTGTCAAATCCCAATAGCTGAGTAAAAAAATATTATCAAAATCCTATTACTCAATTCCTTAATCTTCTTGAACGTCCACACTAACCAAACAAAGGGAAAAAAAAAAGACACCTAAAATTTGGGAGTATGTACCATCTAGCCAAATTAAGTGCAATTTTAAAAAATAATTGACTTAAATTTTGAATAACATTCCAATACCAAAAGCCCTTTTTTTTTCTCACAATTTCCTATCAACCAAGCAGAGAAAAAAAAGCCGAGTAATAATATTATTATCTATAAGAGGTGAAAAAAAAGGCATGTGAAATTTGATATTTCAAAAAAAAAATTTTTAAATGGAATGCATGAAACTCCAATCTACCAAATTACCAGATCATCAAATTATTGTAGAAATATTACTATTTAAACAAAAAACAAAAAAAATACCAGCAATACAAAATTACATTCACTCAGCTAAAACCAAAACTTTCATCGGACCAAATCAAGACATTCTTCAATCTTTATACACTGCCAAGTCTCTATCTAAAGCTTGAACTGAAAATGATTTCTTTTGATCAAGAAAAAACAGTAATCCTAGTACAATGCCGACTACCTTAATATTTGCTAATCTCTACTAGCTAACTATTACAGTACATCAATGATTATTGTATCTCTAAATTCAGTAGCATTTAATTGGTGCAGCCTTAATGCAGCTGTAGCTCTTGAACAATACAGTCCAGTATGACAGACTTGTTACCAAGTATTTTTCCTTCTTGGACTCCCACTTGAACTTCTGTTCGGCCTCCTCTTCCGCAAGCTTCTAAGCAATGAGCTTCTCGGGTGCCAACAACACCAAACCCTACAAAGCAAGCAAACATTTATAAACAAATCCTAGATGTCAAAACCTTTATTTAAAAAAGAAAAAAAAAAATACAAATGCAACATCTAGAAAAATTCCATAAGAAACATATTGACACCTTTTTTTGGATCTTAGATAATAAAACTTTAAAATACAACCCTAGGCAATTGTCCATTCAGTAAAAACAAAAATAGCAAAAGTTACAAAGAATGATATGTCGAGCACATATTATTCCCATATCAACACAAACCTTAGGC
Organism: Quercus aquifolioides; assembly: GCA_019022515.1. NCBI lineage: Eukaryota > Viridiplantae > Streptophyta > Magnoliopsida > Fagales > Fagaceae > Quercus > Quercus aquifolioides. The sequence goes on along the minus strand of CM032328.1, from coordinate 63,350,966 downwards.
TAAGAAATCACTCTGCACATCCCCATCATATTTTTTGCAAGCCCATAAACAACCTCCTTCACTCTTTAGAGCATAAGGAACCATCACTAACCATTCTTTAAAGCCCATGTAGAGTTTGAATTAAAAGAACCCAATTTAAAAAGATTAGTAAACCAAAGTTCAAAATTGGACCTAAAAACCACAATTTCATTCCCACTAACATTAAAGTAAAACCATCACTAACCATTCTTTAAAGCCCATGTAGAATTTGATCTTTTATGATATTTTCCTAGATTCAAGAAAAAATAATAGAGGAAAAGGGAGGCTCGGACATGTTGATGGGAAATTGTAACAAAGAGTCAAATGTAACCCCTGCTTAATCATGTTCAGCTACAAGCACGAAAAAAAAAAAAAAAAAAAATGCAAGCAACTATAACGAATGAAGACATTATTAAGGTGTTCTTCCCATATGAATAATGGTGTTAGAAGAGTTCTCAAATCTGTTGGATTGAAATAACCAACGAAAGTAAAATTTAATAGAATACCATAGTAACATCTTAGTAGAAATAACATAAATACCATTCCATCTACAAAAAAGACTTTGACAATACAAAAAACTACCATTCCATTGGCTTTCGGGTTGAGCAATAGTTGCATTGCCACTTGCCAGCATTGTTGTCATTATTAGAAAGATTAGGACGTCAAAGAAGTTACGATAATCTAAATTTATTGCAAATCTACATGGAAAAGTCATTAATTTAGTCCTCACCACATATACCCCCCAAACCGCAATTCACTCCCCAATATGTTCACTGATATATTTAAAAGGAAAACAAAAACTAACCTTAAAAACCAGTAAAAATTAAACTAACTTAATACAGCAACCAATATAATATGAAGCTCGAAAGAATGTCAAGATACTATCGTCATGCTAAAAGTAAAACCAATGCAAAATATGAATGAAATTGCAACTCCAAAAACATACTTTCAAGATGCTAAACTGCATAAAACACATGTAACACCTTAAATACCACTGTTAATATGGTTTATTATCAAAAATCAGACCAACTTAATACAGCAACCAACATAATACAAAGCTTAAAAGCACCTGAAGATAGTATATTTCCCTCTAAAAAGCAGATAAATGATGCAAAATATTGGCATATATACACCGATATTATCAACCAAATGAACCCAACAAAATCAGAAGCCCAATCAAATTCCCACAGTAGGCTTACATTACAAATTTACAAATACACCAAAGAAATACCTCTGCTTACTGATTATAATACAAACGAAGCTGAAAAACAATTGATAATCCAAAATAAGCAACTGGGTATTCACCTAAACTTCATTAAGAAGCACAAGATAAGAAAAAGAAAGAAACTTGGTGGACCTGTGGAGAATTGAACAACTTGGACTTTAAAAAGGAAAAAAGTGAGAGACCAACCACAACAGATTAATAGCTTTCCTGGTATTTAGTTTTTTAAAAGCTGGCGATATCTTGCAAAGGTCGACAATCATGGTCATTACTTAAAATTAGGACTCAAATTCATTAACTTGAAATTAGAAGCATTTTAATGCCGCACCTATCAAAATGAATACTCATGGCAGTCTCAACTTTCAATCAATCTTGTATTCCCAAAATAAGGCTACATTGAACAAAGGCACTTCAATTTTCTTTGATCAGACAAAGACATATGAAATGAAAAGATGGAAAAAAATGACATCAACAAAGAGAGATGTAAGCAAGAGCTACAGCTGGATTCAAAATTGCAATCACCTATATTACAGCACTTGAATTCATGTTGATATAAGAGTCTTAACATGCTTGGACTATCCTATGACAAAACTTAAAATCGAATGAAAAAGATGGCATAAAGAAACTGAAACAAATCCTCCAATGACAAAACCATAACCTAAAGAAAGAAAATTTAAACTCCCACAATCTGAAAAAAAGAAAAACAGAAAATTAAGGAAATAAGAAAAGGGTGCGAAGAAATGAACTTGTTTGAAGCGTTTTTTATGTTAGAATTAAATGATTTCAAATTTAAGGGGCAAAAAAAAAAAAAAAAAAAAATCTCACAAATATCTATCAAACGGAAAAAAGTCCAACCAAATAACAATAATCGACAAAACAGAACCCAAGAAATTGGAAAAATAAAATGGGAAATTAGGGTACCTTTAACCTTGATTCAATAAAATTTTTGGCATAAGACCCAATGTCTGGCACAAAAACACGGAATACTGCTATTGGAGAAAAAGAAGAAAAAGAATGGAAATAAGAAATCAGAAATTAATTAGGAAGATGGAAACTAAACAACAGTGAACGGTATAGAAGTAATAAGGCACAAACAATGTAAGAATGGAACCTTTGTTGTTGCAGGTAAGGGGCAGCACAAAAGAAGGGGAAGAAACTATACAACAGGAAGGAAAAAAAGAAACTATACAACAGGAAAAACTAATATGAACCACAAATTTAAAACTATCTTAACATTAAGACACAGTTTTGAATGAAATGAACAAAAGCCACTATGGGCTCTAAACCAATCAATCTATGCTAATCATTCAAAAGAGAAAACACTCCCAAACGAAACCCTAAATCATATTTACCGGGAAAATTTATAAAACAAAATTAAAAAAATTACTGGTAATGTTGTCTGAGAAAGACTAGTCTCTAATGGTTGTAAAGTCCCTCATATTTTTCTCTCCCTCTTTGACTCTCTCCGCCCCTTATTAAATAATTTGTTAAATAATTTAAACTGAAGAATTTAAAAAATCAAAGAAAAACATTGGACTTAGGAATGTCTAAGAGAAGATTCAACCATTTGGTACCCTGACCGAAATAAGCCTAATTAAAAAAAGCAAAGGCTTTACAAATCAATGTCAAGCATCTGTTCTTCCCAAACCAGAATAATTCAAATTCCCAAATCAAAACCAATCTGACGACAATACCAAAACCTAAATCATATTTCTAAATTAAAAAGAGTGGAAACAAGAACGTACTGGTGGTCTGACAGTGGCAGGGATTTTGGTAAGAGGCCTGAGGGTGGTGGCAGCCCTCAATCAAAACGGACTTTCTCTCTCTTTGTGCCAATGGCACAGTGGTCTAAAGGTGGGGGCAGATCAGAAGGACAGCCAGATGGAATGAAGCATTGGGAGAAACGATGGGGAGAGATTGGGATTAGAAGGTTGAGAAAAGAAGGAGAGGGAGAGAAGAAGAGCTGCGTGCGTTTGGATGAGAGAGATTGATCGGGTTTTGTTCCTTTGGGAGAATGAGAGGTTTTTTTTTTTTTTTTTTTAATACTGTTAACGTGGAAAGTTGTGAGAGCTTCAAATCCTACTTGACAAGCTCTCACCAAGTCAACAAAAAGTCAACAAAAATTCAAAAGCTTCGATTTTATAGTATACTAGTCACTAACCCGTGCGATGCATGAGTTTATCTCTTGTTTGGAGAGTGTTCATTCCTTCTCTCTCTTTTTTTTTTTTTTTCCTTTTTTTTTGGGGGGGGGGGGGGGGGGGGGCATTGATAGATTGAATGAACATTTTGTATGAGAACTTTTCTTCAGTTTTGTTGACCTTGAGGTGTTAGGGGGAAGAAAATAGAAATCTAGAATTTATTTCACAACAAAGAAATACATTGTATTAAATGATACTGGGAACAAAGAAAAAAAAAAGTGTATTACAAAGATATAGGATAAAATTCTTTAAGTAAATTCCTTACACACTCCAATCTCCTAGGTACTTATTTCAGAATAAGCTATGAACAGATTTTCCTTCAACTCCTTGACTTGATCCTCCAACCCAAACCTATACTTATACGAATCCAATCACAATTGAACATAGTTGACCTTTTTGTATTTTTCCTAAACGAAGAAACCACACTAAAAAAAAATTTAGTCATAGTAAAATGCAAGGGGGGTAAGTTGAAAATGACAATGAGCAGTGTAGACCTTGTGATCTTGAAGAAGGAGATGCAACAAATTTAGCAAATTTTTGCTTTCAATTAGTACAGTTCTAACTTCAAAGAATAGGCATGATCTCTCAGAGATGCTACTGAAGGCAAGGAAATGCAAGTAGAATCTGGGCAGTAGGTACTTCTTTATTAGTTATAATTTTATCACACAATATTTTCTTTCAATGCCAAAAATTACAGATTTTCCAAATTATTAAAGAAAAAGACAATTAAATGGAACCTTTGAACTCAACTCTTGAAACATGTGTTGATATATATACACATACACACCAAATCGATGCAGTGAGCTATAATGTCATGCAGTCTATAATCCTAGAAATGTTTCCATTGAATTTAAAAGCAAGGAAATACCATCTAGATATGATCCACAATGTATGCCATAGATAAATGTAATCACTATTCTACTACCAAATGTGCCACCAAACAATTAGGAAAGAAATAAATGAAAAAAAAAAAAAATCAAAACAAAGAAGAGCAAACAAAAAAAAAGATACTATTCAAAATAAAAAAGAAATGCCAATCTAATTCTGAGGTCCATGAACTCCAAAACTGGTTTACTCAAGGAAATATAGAAGAATCTAAAAGTCACAATCCAATCATTCTTCACTGAAACAGAATTAAAACATTTTATATAGACAATAATGCATCAGCCACACACTGATAACATTGGAAAAAATAACACAATCAGATTTTCATATATGCATTACTGCTTAAATTCACACATTCTCACATAGAGAAACAATGTTCCGGTGTCATATTTCACTAAACAATCAATGAGTAAAATAAGAAACATAAAAATCTGATACACACCAACATTGATGTAATACACTCAAAATTAAAAGAACTTAACACAATGTTGGCAATGCAATAGTACACAAAATGTTCATTTCACTTATAATGGCCATAAATGGAACAGAAGACAGATATGATGGAGAAAGCACAAGGTTAAAGCTATAAATTTATTCACCAACTAAGAAAAAAGGAGCATTCTGAACTTACCAGTACCACCCAAAAACAATGCAGAGTATCAAAAATTAAAAGCAGATCCAGAGAGAATATATATTGAAAACTTGGATTTGGAAGCTCTTCACTAATGACCATTAACCTCAGGTCAAAGCTTCTCTCTTCTTGTATCCGTCTGGGTTGGAAGAAACACAATGAGAAAGGAACAAAAGTCTTGCATACTTTTCATGAGTTGGAGGACCCTAAAATCATCATTAACATAAATCACAAATTACAATGAGAAGGAAACATTGACAGCGATTCATAAGTTATTGGGGGTTAATTGCAAGTCTGAAGAACCACTGCCTCTCAACCAGCCACCCACTCTTCTCCCTGGGTTTTTTCCTTCACCATTCCCATCACCATTTGGTTTTTTTCCATATCACTCTTTTTGTCCACCTCTTTCTCTTTCTCCTTCTCTGATCACCTCAATTGCATCAGACCGGCCCTTACACCCACCTGTACTGCCTAGACCAACCACCACTTTATCACCCACACCCTTACCTAACATTTTACCCCTCCCTATCTCTGCTCTTAAACCGTCTCCTCAGGGCAGAGAGGACAGCTTTGGCTCCTTTCGTATTGACTCCAAAACCTTTTCCTTCTCATTTGATGGTGGGCGGGTGGATTCTTATGCTGTACACGAAAGCCGTCGGGCTATTAAAAGTTCTGTTTGGTTGGGTCGTAAGGGATTGGAATGGATTCTCTCATGTTTTGCCGATATTCGTGATTGGGTTCCAGGAACGGATGTGTTATGCAAGTGGTATAGAGAAAACAATAAGTTGTTTGAATTCCGGGGACGGTCAAATAAGGCTGGAATTTTTGTGGAGATAGCTGTATATCATGGTGGAAATCGCCGTGGTTGTGTTATGGTACCCGCAAGTTCAAACCGGTCTGGGTGGTGTTTGTTCTCAAAAGAGTTGGAGAGATTTTTATCAGGTCCAAACACTGTTTGTGTGAAAGGGGGAAATTTCGATGAAGCTGTTGCTGCTGCTGGTGGTCCGATGGATGGAGGTGGACTTGGAGGGAATATCTCTTTCAAATTTGGTAACCAACGGAAAATCAGAGACTCTGAGAATTCTAAAGCTGGTTCAGGTAACAACATGCTGAAGGGAGCTTCTGGCGTGTCTGTAACTACCAAGAATGGGAGACCCACGCGTGAATTTTTATTTAAGTTGACTACTGCCAACCTGGCTTTGAGGGTGACTAAAGCTGATGGAAAGAAACGTGTGGTGTCTTGGTTGAACCCAAATAAGTCTGTTAAGCCCATTATTAGTGGGCCTGTTTGTTTAAGTTTTAATGATGTTGCTGTGAAAGACAAAGCCCATTTACCCAGCCCGATAAGCAAGGCCCATCTAGTGGATTCTTATCCTGGTGATTTGGGTGTTAGTCTCCATAGCGATCAGAGTGGGTTTTAGGTGGGAGAGAGCTCAAGGCTTCTGATGGAGCCATCGGTGGTCTTTGCAAGTCCCGAGGTTCCGACGGGAGTCAGATTGTCTTCTCCCATCCCCGATAAAGCTGCGGAGATGATCGTTTTCAACACGGAGGCTCCGCACCCAGAGAAGGAAGGTGTTTCCGCAGATCCGAAGCTAGTGGTGGAGTTGCGACACCATGGGGATCATGGTTATGTGGGCTCAGGGTCGTTTCTGCCACTGGGTACTCAGTGGGTTGACTCTAATCGATTTTCTATCTTGACTAACTTGGGTAGAGAGGGGGATACTTGGTCTGTGGAGGAAGTGGGTGATGTTTTTTCGGAGTCTCAGACCGAGGTGTTCGACGGTAGTGACTCACACATAGGTAAGGAGTTTTTTGACGGGTCAATTAAGGAGGGGTCGGAGCTCCTGCTTCTCCCACGGGAGCAAAGTGGAGCGCTGTCTGGTCTTCCTAATAGTGGGGTGCATGGGAGTGGACCTATGGAGTGTGTACCTTTGGCTCGGTGGGATCCTAAGGCAGCGAAGGATATGGTGTTGAACAGGGTTGAGGAGGAGGGTGCACAGTCTAAATGGGTGTCCAATTTGATGAGTAATTTTTGCAAACTGGTGGGTTTTCCTATTGTAAGGCATGAAGCTCAATGTGTGGCTTTATTCCGTCTTCTGGAACAAGAATGTCTTGAGGTTGGGAATGAGGGGAGTGGTCGAAGATCTAATAACCCAGGTCAGAAAGGTCTTAGAGAACTTTGGGGGCTAGTTTTCACAGTAAATTACGATGTTTCCTCTTCTCATTATAGAGTTTCGTCAAACAGTTTGGGGACTATTGGCAGTTATAAATGACTTTAAGACTTCTTTCTTGGAATGTTAGGGGGTTGAATAATCCCCGTAAGAGAGAGGTTTGTAAGAATCTTCTTAAGGAATGGAGGTGCGATATTGTTTGTCTCCAGGAAACTAAGCTTTCTTCAGTTAACTCTGCTGTCTTGTGGAACTTATCGGGTAGTCCTTTCAATGATTGGGCTATTTTAGATGCGGTTCATTCATTTGGGGGGGTTTTACTGATTTGGGACAAGCAGGTGGTCGAGAAAATTGATGTGTTGGTTGGTCAGTTTTCAGTTAGTGTTCTGTTTAGGGGTGTTGTGGATGGTTTTGAATGGGTTTGTACTGGCATTTATGGTCCAAATGCAGACCCTCTTAGGGCTGTTTTGTGGGAGGAGTTATCAAGGGTGCGTTCTAGTTGGAACAAGTCCTGGCTTTTATTTGGTGATTTCAATGTTATTAGATATCCTTGCGAGAGGCTTGGCTGTGACTCTTTCAGCCCAGCCATGTTTGCTTTTTCAGATTTTATAGAGAATAATTTCCTAGTCGATTTACCATTAGAGGGGGCTTCTTTCACTTGGTTTAGGGATTCCGAACCGAAGTCTATGTCCCGTATCGACAGGACTTTGGTCTCTACTGATTGGGAGGATCATTTTGGAATCGTGTCCCAGAGGGTGCTTCCTCGGGTTTTTTCAGATCATTGTCCGATTTTGGTGGAATCTGGTGCTATGGGGAGGGGGCGCGGTGCTTTTAAGTTTGAGAACATGTGGTTAAAGGTGGAGGGTTTTGTTGAGAAGGTTCAACAGTGGTGGAACAGGTACTGCTTCACGGGATCACCTAGCTTTATTTTGGCTCAGAAGTTAAAGGCTCTTAAAGAAGATCTAAAAAAGTGGAATAAGGAGGTTTTTGGTGATTTGGCTTTTAAGAAGAAGAGTTTGCTGTCTGAATTATTGGGTTTGGATGCCAAGGAAGATATTCTGGGCCTCTCGCATGAGGATCAATCTCGTCGTTCTCAGGTTAAAGGTGAGATTGAAGTTTTAGCTTCCATGGAAGAGACTTTCTGGAGATAGAAGTCCCGAGCTCTGTATGTGAAGGAAGGTGATAACAATACACGCTTCTTTCATAGATTAGCAAATTCTCATAGAAGAGCTAATCATATTAGTAATGTTGAGGTGGATGGGGTATTATTTGAGGATGAACCTGCTGTGCGGGCTTAGGTGGTCCAATTTTATCAAGATCTTTATACAGAAACGGATACGTGGCGTCCAACTGTGGATGGGTTGGATTTTGCTAGTATTGGGGAGGAAGATAGGTTGTCCCTTGAGAGGGAGTTCTCAAAAGAAGAAGTCTCCTAGACACTGGCAGAGATGGAGGGGGATAAAGCCCCTGGCCCGGACGGGTTCACCATGGCATTTTTTCATAAATGTTGGAGGGTGGTGGAGGATGATGTGATGGCTGTTTTCAAGCATTTTCATAGGCATTCAGTTTTTGAAAGGTCTCTTAATGCTTCTTTCCTCACTCTTATTCCTAAGAAATCTGATCCTGTCAATATTAAGGATTTTCGGCCTATTAGTTTGGTGGGCAGTGTTTACAAGCTGCTGTCTAAGGTGTTGGCGAATAGGCTAAGGGTGGTTTTAGACGGTTTGATCTCGGAGACCCAAAATTCCTTTGTTGGTGGAAGACAAATCTTGGACTCAGTGTTAATTGCGAATGAGTGCCTAGACAGTAGATTGAAGTGTCATTCCCCGGGTGTAGTTTGTAAGCTGGATATAGAAAAAGCTTACGATCATGTTAATTGGAATGCCCTGCTTTATTTGTTGAATAGGATGGGATTTGGGTTGAAGTGGAGAAAGTGGATTAAGGCTTGCATTGCTACTGTTCGATTCTCAGTTCTTGTGAATGGTTCCTCGGCAGGCTTTTTTGGAAGCTCTTGTGGGTTGAGACAAGGAGATCCTTTGTCCCCTCTTCTTTTCGTCTTGGTTATGGAAGTTTTATCTCGGATCCTTAAGAAAACCGAGGATAGTGGTCTGCTTCGTGGCTTTCATGTGGGACCTGTGAACTCTATCGGGGTTCGCATATCTCATCTGCTTTTTGCAGACGATACTATTCTGTTCTATGATGCTTCTAGAGATCAGCTGTTGGCTATTAGACTGGCTTTGTCTTGCTTCCAAGCCGTAACTGGTTTAAAGGTCAATGTGGGGAAGAGTGAGATTGTCCCGGTGGGGGAGGTTGGTAATATTGATGCTTTGGCTAATATTCTCAGTTGTAGGGTAGGTAGCCTGCCCATGAAATATTTGGGCATGCCTTTGGGCACCTCATACAAGACTGCATCCATTTGGAACCCCATTTTGGAGAAGATGGAGAAGAAGTTGGCTGGTTGGAAGCGTCTATATTTGTCTAAGGGTGGTAGGCTTACTCTCTTGAAGAGTACCCTCTCTAGTCTTCCCACATACTATCTTTCCTTATTTACCATCCCTGTAGCTGTGGCTGACAGATTGGAGCGTATTCAAAGGAAATTCTTGTGGGGGTCTTCGGAGGAGTGTTTTAAACATTCTTTGGTGGCTTGGGAGAAGGTGTGTTCACCTCTAGAGATGGGTGGTTTGGGGGTTAGGAAGTTAGGTCACTTCAACCAAGCTCTATTAGGTAAATGGTTATGGAGGTTTGGCCAAGAAGGAACTAGTCTTTGGCGGAGGGTTATTGCCACCAAATATGGGGTGGATCAAGGGGGGTGGAATACTAAAGATTGTAGAAGGGCACACGGGTGTGGCCTTTGGCGTGGTATTAATGTCGGTTGGGAGAGGTTCTCCAAACACTTAGCTTTTGTGGTGGTGATGGTTCCCGTATTCATTTTTGGCATGATAGGTGGGTTGGGGGTTTCTCTCTTAAAATGCTCTATCCTCAGTTATTTGCGTGTTCTAGTGACAAGAAAGCCTGTATTTCTGACTTGTTGGATCATCAGGAGGATGGGAGTAGTAGATGTTGGAATGTGAGATTTTATAGGAACTTTCATGAGAGGGAATTTAAGGCTGCCTTCTCTTTCCTAGAACTCATTCAGTCTCGGATCCCACGAGGTTTTGGGTGGGATAGACCCTTTTGGTGTCTTAGTAGGAATGGTAAGTTTGATACTCGGTCTTTCTATCATAAGATCAGGGGTACAACTCCTTCTTACTTCCAATGGAAGGGGATTTGGAAAGTCAAGGTGCCTAAGAGGGTGGCTTTCTTCTTGTGGACCGTGGCACATGGCCGGATCCTTACCTTGGATAATCTCCGGGGCCACCATTTGGCGAATAGGTGCTATATGTGCCACTGTTCAGCGGAATCTGTGGACCATCTTCTCATTCACTGTCCGGTAACTTATGCTTTGTGGGTGCAAATGTTACAAGCTTTTGGGATTCAATGGGTCATGCCAGGCTCTGTGGTGAGTTTGGTGTCTTGTTGGAGTAATTGGTTGGGAAAATATGCTTCAAACGTATGGAATATGGTTCCTGGGTGTTTGATGTGGGTTGTTTGGTTGGAAAGGAACCGACACTCTTTTGAGGATCTGGAGAGAACGCTTGATCAGCTACAAGCGCTCAGCCAAAATACTCTTTTTGAATGGGCTAAGTGCTGGGGTTATTCAAACTGTTCTTCTGTTGTGGAGTTCTTTTCTACCCTTAGTAGTGCCACTTAAGTTGTTCCTCTTATTTTGTTTTCTGATGTTTTGTTTGCTGTTGTTTTTGTGTTCACCATCATGAACACTTGTAATGGCTGTTTGCGTTTTTATTGTTGAATATAAGTCATATTACTTATCAAAAAAAAAAAAAAAAATTTAAAGATTTTTTGAGGACTGAGTTATTGTTTTTCATAATTATAGTCTTCGGATGCTTTGGCTAGGCAGTTTGATCAACATATTGATTTGAATTTAAAGCATCTCTTGAAATAGCCACCACTACAGCAGGATCTTATAAGTTATGGAGAAACAAAGACCTTTTTTTTTCCAATCAGTATTAGAGAATTTTATTAATCAGAAATAGAGAATTAAAATGTGAGAACTTGTGTTGATGAATAAAAATTATATTATAACATAAAAAATAAAATTTACAAAATGGAAACATAAGAATAGAGTATTTTAGAAGACTACCTTTTGTGATTTACTCTCCACATCTTTGCAAAATTGAACCACCAAGTCAGAGACTTAAAGTCCTGCAGCAGGACAAACATAAAACATAAAGCCATCCAGATTTGAAAATCTATGAACTGCTTATTCAGATATCTGTAAGACATTTGGACTTTATAGATCATTAGCTTTATATAAGTACATGAACACACCAGGCAATAAGTTTTAATGGGTCTAAACTTTAAACAATGAAAAACCATAAAACAAACCTTTTTTTTTCTCATTCATCTCCGAAAGTGTTGCCGCCAAACGAAACTTCTTTTCCAAGGTTTGTAAGCCACGAAGAGTTTATCTACTTATTTAAATCATGCTTTGCCAATTGCATTTAAGAATGCTGACTGCTTGGTGGCATCTAAGAGTGTGTAGGAAATGGAATCCCTAGAGCCGAAGGCCGAATTTTGTCGCCTTGTGAGTGATTTCTGAGAAACCTGAAAGCACAATAACTCATCAGAACAAATAAATAAATAAATATCATAGATAAGGAACTTCCAATATGTGAAAAACCTTGATTTATTGACTTTGGATGGCTATCGTGTTCTCCCTTCCTTAAGATGTAAAAACTTCCTACATGTTCAAATCCCCCCACCCAATCTGATGAAATAAAAATTATTACGTAATTTTTTTTTATTGGCAACTTACACACCCAGTGGATCTTTGAACCACAACCTCACCTAGTTATTGGCATAGATTATTGCAAAATGGCTACAATGTCTATATAGCACAATAATGCAAACAGGAGTTGATTCTCCACATAAAGCATCAAAATTAGCCCCCATCAACTGAGGTATTTGCTTCTCCTCTGTATTAGTTTGTGCCTTTGTGGTTCTTGCTGTGAGAGGATCTGAGTTTTGGGTTTTGATTTTGGGGGAAGGAGAGGGTTTTGATTTTGGGGGGAGGAGATGGTTGGATCATCGCATGAGAGGATCTGAGAAGAGAGAGGAAGTATCGGATTTGTTTTTGGGGAGGAAGAGAGTATTTTTTATATATTTTTAATATTTGCTGATGTGCAAAATGTGGGAGCTCCGAATCATCTTACACAGCAAGCTCTAAGGAAGTCAAAAAAGAGTCAAACATTGGTCAGAGGCTTCGGTTTTATAGTATATAGACAAGTCGCTAACTCGTGCTATACACAGAATAGCTATTAAATATGAGTTAGAAAATTATTCTAATCACACACACAATATTCTCTCTTTTTTTTTTTTTTGCTAAGTAAAGGAAATTTTATTCAAGAACTTAATAATGAGTCACCCGGATATACAGGAAGTATATGGCAAGCTCTAAGGAAGCCAAAAAAGAGTCAAACATTGGTCAAAGGCTTCGGTTTTATAGTATATAGACAAGTTGCTAACCCGTGCTATGCACGGGATAACTATTAAATATGAGTTAGAAAATTATTCTAATCACACACAATCTTCTCTCTTCTTTTTTTTTTTTTGATAAGTAAATGAAATCTTATTCAAGAACTTAATAATGAGTCACCTGAGTATATAGGAAGTATACAACCGGGGACCAACATAATCAAATACATAAATTACAAGCATCCATCAAATCATAGACCGAAGAAATAGAATGACTTCCTATGATAGACATCCAATCCGATAGAGTTTTAAAGAAGAAAAGTTTTAAACCGGCTATAGTCCTGTCAAAACCTTCAAAACACCGGTTGTTTTTCTCCCACCAAATGCATCACATCAAACAATGAGGGACAACCATCCAAATAACACCATTACAATGATGACCAAAATTTCCTTGCCAACAAGCAAGGAGCTCCACTACAGTCTTTGGCATCGCCTAGTGGATACCAAACAACATGAACACCGTAGACCACAATTCATAAAAGATGGTCTACCGATTCTTCATTACTTTTGCACCAGTGTTGGTAAAAGCGAGGGGCGCACTTAAGCGCAAAGGCCTCTTGGAGCCTAGGCGCAAAGTGCAAAGCGCAAGCGCACGCCTGATTGAAGTGAAGCGCACATTTTTAAAAAGTAATTTAAAAAATTTAAAAATTATTATTAATGAGAAATGCAACAATCAAATGATCAAATTATCATATAAATTGAAATAAAACTTTTTATATAATTCATATAACATTTAGATATGCCCTACTTTTGCAATTTTAACACAAAAATTGCAAGTCAAGTCATTTTATTTTTTTGGATAAGCTAGATATCAATACTTCCATGTAATATCCTATCTTAAATCTCCTATATCTATAATGCCCTATGACTAATTAGTAATATTAGTTAATAATTTAATCACTTAATGACTATAACTCTAGAAGAATTAGTTTGCTATGTTCAAAATCAACCACTAAAGTAACTAATTATATCATACCTTCTTTTTTTTTCATGAATGAGCTAAGAATATGAGGACATTGCAACATGGTAATTGGTACCAAGGAGCTAGGAGGGTTACTGTTTCAAGGAGAAAAAATAAAAATAAAGAAGATCTGGGAGGTTGTGTGGGTTGGGTTTTAGGACAAGTTATACTCAAAATATATTTTTTTTGATAAGTAATTTACACTAAAAATATACAAAATCAATGGTTTATATCAATAATGTCAAGATCCTATAACTTTATTCAGTTTTGGTTTTTTTTTTTTTTTTTTTTTTTTTTTTGGAAAAATATAAAAAAAGCTCCAAAAAGAGCGCTTTGAGCTTTTTGAAAAAGCTCCAAAAAACGCACCTAAAGCATGCTTCTTTGAATGAGCTTAGCTTTTGAGGCAAAAAGCGCTGGAGCCTTGGGGCTTTGAGCTTTGAGCTTAAGCACGCTTAAAGCGCGCTTTTAACAACATTGTTTTGCACAAATAACACCAATCTAGAATCAACACCTTCTTACGTAAATTATCAATAGTCAAGATCGTTCCTAAAGCTGCAGTCCAAACAAAAAATGCAACTCTAAAGGGAACCTTTTGCTTCCAAATACTTCTCCAAGGGAAGGATTGAGTACATACACCCAACAAAGCCTGATAGTAACTGCTTACCTCAAAACCCAACCCTTGCTCTTAGTAGGTGTCCAACACATCTTATCCTCACCAATACCTCTCAATGAAACTCCATATATAACATTCCAAAAAGCAGACAGAGAATCTGATTCCCTATCATGAATTTCTCGCAGGAATTCTAAGTCCCAAAAAGAACCTCGTTAGGAAACTGCATGAGATCAGCCACATAAACCTCCTTATCATTACTGATTCTGAATAAATCTGGAAAACACATACTCAAAGGATTATCCCCACACCAAACATCATGCCAAAATTTCACTCTAGTCCCATCTTCTCTTTTTCTTCCCCAATTTTCATACACTACCAACTCTATCTCAAGCTCGAACTCAATATAATTTCATTTAGTTTTGTGTTGCGTAGGATTAAATGTATTCTATTTCCTATGTTGAGGCTCCTTTGTTACAACTGCCAACTCTATCTCACGCTTGAACTCAATATAATTTCATTCAGTTTTGTGTTGCATAGGAATAAATGTGTTCTGCTTCCTATGTTGAGGCTCCTTTGTTACTGTTAATGTGTATTTCTAAGTTCTAACAGTTACATTGTTGTATTTCTTATATATCTCTCTACCTTTATCCCATAACATGTACCACAAACTATATGATACATGAGAAAGAAACATAATTCATTGACCAAACATCCATTCAGCAAAAAAGGAAGACCAAACAAACACCTAATTAACCATGGCAAAAGCTGATAAGGCATTTACAACAGAATGTGATTTGTGAATCATCTAAGGCAACCTAAGACTTTACAAATGTATACGTAGTCCTAGTACAATACTAACTACATTAATATCTGCTAACAACTATTGATTAATTATTACAGTATGTCAATGAGTATTTCAACACTAAATAAAGTAGCAACACTTGATTGATGCAGCCATAATGCTACAGTAGCTCATCATTCTCTGTAATTTATAACATGCAAATCATGAGTGGAACACACTGTGAAGGTCAGTATTAAAAGCCTAAAAGTATATTTAAAACAATTAGACATTTTAGTGGTAATTTGAACTCTAGTAGAATAACCTACTAATAATTTCACGAAATTGATTCCTGGAAGACATTTTCCAAACCTAAAAATAAGTTTATCAAAAAGAAAAATAAAATAGGGAGCACCAAAAAATATATATATATATATATATATATATATTCAATTGAAATTAGAAGGAAAAGTTTTATGTACATATGTTCATGTTGTCTTTCCCACATTGGCTCCTGTGTTTGCACATCCTTGAACTCACTCTAACTTGAAACACATAAGCATTCCCTACCAAAAAGAATATATATTTTTTTTACGAAATATTCAGTAAAATTATTAACAAAATTGGAGTACAAACACCAATCCAAAAGAAGGTTCAAGTTTTGTTCACTTTTTGGCAGTAATATACATAATTACATGGTTAGATTCAGTATAAGGGATGTTGTCACACCAAATTTCATACCAAAAGCTCATTCTTGCATCATGTTTCAACTCATTCAAAGTGCTAACTTAAATTCTTTAACTAATAACTCCCTTTCTAGAATGGCTAATAATAATTTTTAAGCCAGTTACTCTCTGTTAGAAGTAGAAGCAAACAACATTGTACTATGTTGTTGCCAACTTAAAGATGCTAACATCAAGTGATTTTCCATATTGAATATGTTCACTTTAAACTAATAACTCCAACCAAGGAATGTAATACTGAAATCTCAATTATATTAAAGAGTAAACCAAATAATCCTAAAACCAAATTGCAGAAAAACTCCATTATTTTTTTGAATGGACATAGTCAATAAGTTTTAGCCCCTAGCTGAAACTCTTAGGTTACTCTAGAACCCAAATTCATCAATGGCTTGTTATTGAATAGAATTACAGAAATAACAAAAAACTTCTACAAAATCCTACTTATACCTTCTCTTGGATACTAATATTAATAGAAAGAAGAGAATTTTAATTCTTACCCACGCTTTAGATAATTGAAAATTTAATCAAGTTCCTTGCCATTTGATTTGTAGAAAAACAACTTAAGTAACTCTATACAAACACCAAGACAGCTACATAAACTATCTGTAACTATTGAATCTAATCCTATGTGGCAAGCTCTACGAACTTCACCTGTTTTTGGATGCTTTTATTGTGTCTATTCAAACATATTTTCACTTGGTGGAGATTAGTATTTTTATTATTTAACAATGCCCATGGGCATAGCCTCAACCTCACCTTGAACAAATTTTTTCTCTTTTACTATAGACTAGTCACTAACCCGGGCAATACATGGGATAAAATCTTATGAAAGTATAGTTTATACATATATTAGTTAAAAATGAATAAAAGTCAATATTTACAATATGAAATATAGATACACATATTTTGAAAAAAATAACCAAATTGTATACATATTTTTTAAAGATGAAACAAAAGGCACGCTATTAATATTTCTACCATATTTAAACTTTTACGAAATATGGAACAACAAAACACCACAACAATATTGACAAATAGTAATTTCTAAGTTTCACCGAGACTTTTTGGGGGGAAAAAAGCAAATAAAGTAATATAAAAATAACATTCTATAACACAAAGTATTCATCTAACAAAACAAAGACGTACATAAGAATAAAAAATCAAGATATTTTAGTGACATCCATTACCGCTTAGCTTCCTTGTAGCATTTATTCAATCTGTAAAAACTTTAGGTTCTTCATAAAATATTTACTTAAAAGAAATAATTGCTTTTTATTTTTTGATGGGAAGAAATAATCACTTGGAAACGAATAAAGCTTCACCTTCTACTCATAACAATGGAAATCTTGAGATGAAATAAAACAAAGCTTGAGATAACCCAGTAACTTAAATTCTATTTAAACACAAATAATAAAAAAAGGTCTCCAGACAAAGAATAAATCTAGGTGGAATCAAAGTGAAAGAACACTGGTCACTGGGGCAGTAAGGATAAAGAAATACAGCCCATGGTTACTTTTGCCATATAGAAAAATCGGAACTTACAGATTTTAAACAGTTTAGATTCAGCTGTTGTGCTTTTTTATCTTTTTCTTGGTCCAGGAAGGACCTGGTTGGTTTGTCAAATTGAGAGACCAGCGAGAGGTAGATTAAAAAAAAATAAGAAATAAGTTTTAAGGCTAGTTTATGAATGAATCTTGTTTCTTTCATAGATCCTGACTTTTAATATTTCTGTCCAATTTTTCAGTTGTGAATTACCTTCATTTTCATACAAATTAATTGTGTTGATCTTGAACATCCAAGGAGCTCAGATCTTTTGGTGTTTTTGACCACTCAATATTATTTAAATTTTACTTTTAGGTATTTTTTTTATTATTTGTTCTTCTATTTTTTATTGAAAGGAAGACAAATACAATTTGTTCATATTATCATTTTCATGCATGTAAAAAAAAAAAAGAGTCAACATGTACACCAATTAACCCTATTCACTTACAACCCGTTTAGGACGATTTATTTCTAACCCAATCCAAATTTGATTTGTAATCCATTTGAACCACACCCGACCTGTTTGCAAAATGCCAGGTCTAATCTTTTTCTTTTACAATTCACCTATTCTTTTTTATTATTCCTTTTCCATAAATTAGAATTCACAAATTAGAATTCAGATTTCCAAAAGACAGGAATTCAAAAATACTCCCTGTGAAAAATTACCAAAATCAATCTAAAACAAATACGCTAAATAGAAAAAACTTCTAACCCAATTACTGTAGCCAAATCCAAATCTAACTCAAATACATAAATACAAACCTATCTATCCCAACCAAATGACTAAACATAAAAATCAAGTTATGGCTTAATTTAAAAACGAATAAAAAAAACCTTTACCTGTAGCAATTCAGGCTACATGACAGATTCTCTACTTGTGTCCTCAACTTACTGAAATTTGATGGTATTTAAATATCAGAAGCAATCCACAATTAGCAAAGTAAACTAACAAACGTAACTGAAATTTGAAAAAAAAAAAAAAAAAAACTTTAGAACTGGCAGCAATTCCTTTTACTATTGTACTTTCAGATTTCACATTTTAAACCCATAAAAACCCAACATCAAAAACAACAAAAGCAAGACTTAAAAGTCTCTTTTTTAAAAAAAATTTCAACTAAAATCTACAAAGTAATAAACTTAGTATAAAGAAAGTTATACTATCAGATTTCAAAATCCCACAATTTCACTCCCCCTTAAAATAAAAAAGCAGAACAGGGCCATTAAAACTAAGGTAGGATTTTCCCCTTTACAAAAATACATGAACAAATAGAGAGGAAAAGGGTTATAAATCCAAATTCCTAAATTGACAGCAAACAATAATAGAAGAGAATATTAGGAAAAGAAATTAGTACCTTTGCTTTGATTAAATTAGAGACTCTAGATTGTAGAAAGATTCCACTTCATTTCTGCAGAGAAAGAAATTGAATGATTTAAATCCAAAAGAGAAGAATTCAAACAAACCCATTACCGAAAATATTTAATAAAAATAGTCACATATCATAATTCCAATTTCCTTAACCTAATTTTTGGAACCAAAATCTAACCGCAATTGTATAAATGGAAAACATATAACAAAACTAATTTAACTTTAAAGTTGGGGGGGAAAAAGTCAGAGAAAGAATAGGAACCCGTTGGAGGCGTTGTTAATCAAAAAGTCAGAGGGAACTCCTTTTAGTCGGCTTCATCTTCCTCCTTCTTCAGTTTCTTTTTTTGGAAAAATCAAAAACCGAAAAGGTCGTAACTGGGAGAGACGGTTCTCTTTTTTCTTTGTTATGCCGAAACCTAAATGTTAAGTCAGCAACACTTCCAAATGCCACTTCTTCCCGTCGCATCCGTCTTCAGGACGATCTAGTCACAGGTTTTCACTTCTCAGTGAGTGAAAGATTTGTCCCCGGGTGTACGTTGAAAGCTTCTATAGTAGAACTCATTCGAGAGGGCTTGGGGGTCTTAAGAATGGTTCGGGTTTGATGGGGAAAATAGTTAACTAATTTTTTTTTTTAACTATCTAGTTAATAGTTTCAGTTTCCAAACTATATTATTTATTAGCATCTTGAGTCTAAGATGCTAGATTTTGGCCTATAAATCGAGTCTCAAAAACTCGATTTTCATGGTCTGATGTGGCATCTTTTTCCACATGGAGACCACTTGAAAATCGAGTCTTAGAGACTCGATTTACAAAACCAAAAAAATTTGAAAATATTTCAAGTCTCCAAGTCTCTCATGTACAAGCTCAAGTTTGTTCATCAAAAAAAAAAAAAAAAAAAAAAAACCCAGAAACAGGCGGCCTGCGCGACCTGGGCTCGCGAGGCCTGGGTCGCACGACCCAGCCGCCGCGCGGCCTGAGCTCGTCGCGAGGCCTGGGCCGCGCGGCGGCTGGGTCGCGCGACCTAGGCCTCTCGCGGCCTGAGCTCGCCGCTAGGCCTAGGTCGCGCGACCCAACCGCCGCGCGGCCTGGGTCGCGCGACCCAGCCGCCGCGCGGCCTGTGCTCTTTCCTTCTTCTTCTTCGGCTTTTTTTTTTTTTTTTTCTTTTCTCTGATTTCTTTTTCTTTTTCGCTGGAGCTGTTTTCATATATATGGGATTATAAATCGAGTATCAGATACTCGATTTCCATGTGGATGCTACGTGGAAAAAATGCCAACTCAAACCCGATCAAAATATGAAAATCGACCCTCAAACACTCGATTTATAGCCCCTAAATCGAGCCTCTTAGACTTGAGATGCTAATAAAAAATATAGTTTGAAACTATTGACAACTAACTACATAGGTTGGATTTTATGGCTATTTACCCATTTCGTCTGGGTTTGATTTCTCACATGTCTCTCTCTCCGTCTAGTTGACTCGTTCTTGGACGAAATGGGTAAATAGCCATAAAATCCAAACTATGTAGTTAGTTGTCAATAGTTTCAAACTATATTTTTTACTAGCATCTCGAGTCTAAGAGGCTTAATTTAGGGGCTATAAATCGAGTGTTTGAGGGTCGATTTTCATATTTTGATCGGGTCTGAGTTGGCATTTTTTCCACGTAGCGTCCACATGGAAATCGAGTATCTGATACTTGATTTATAATCCCATATATATGAAAACAGCTCCAGCAAAAAAGAAAAAGAAATCAGAGAAAAGAAAAGAAAAAAAAAGCCGAAGAAGAAGAAGGAAAGAGCACAGGCCGCGCGAGCTTCGGCCGCGTGGCGGTTGGGTCGCGCGACTCAGGCCGTGCGACCCAGGCTCGCGCGGCTTGGGCTCGCGGCGAGCTTAGGCCGCGCGGCGGCTGGGTCGCGCGACCCAGGCCTAGTGAGCCCAGGTCGCGCAGGCCGCCTGTTTCTGGGTTTTTTTTTTTTTTTTTTTCTTCTTCTCTGATGAACAAATTTGAGCTTGATCTCTGGATTCTCTCTCTCTGTTATCTTATTGTTTTTTTTTTTTTTTTTTGATGAACAAATTTGAGCTTGTACATGAGAGACTTGGAGACTTGAAATATTTTCAAATTTTTTTGGTTTTGTAAATCGAGTCTCTAATACTCGATTGCCAAGTGGTCTCCATGTGGAAAAAGATGCCACATCAGACCATGAAAATCGAGTTTTTGAGACTCGATTTATAGGCCAAAATCGAGCATCTTAGACTCGAGATGCTAATAAATAATATAGTTTGGAAACTGAAACTATTAACTAGATAGTTAGAAAAAAAAATTAGTTAACTATTTTCCCCCTCGTTCTTCGCTCTCTGTTTTTATCAGAAACGGTGCTTTTCTCTTCTTTTTTTTTTTTTTTTTTGATAACCGGTGCTTTTCTCTTTGTTTTTAAAAAGAATTACCATCATGTTCCTTTTTTTCTTTTCTTTTTTTGAGAAACAAGTACCATCATGTTTCAGCAATACAAAATCAACAGTTTTTTTGGTATTTTATAGCCAATAAATGATTGACACATGTTTAAAATGACCCATCAGGTTACTCCACCAACACAAAGTAAAAGACAATATTACCCCCAAAAATTTTTCAAAGCTCGCCCGCCTTTTAGAGCTTGTTTGAATAGCATGAAAACGGAGTGATATCACTCAATTTTTATGACCCATCATCCAAAACAAGTGGGTCTCACAAATGACATGTGGCAAGTTATTACTTACTGTTATTAGTGGGCAAAAAATAATTTAAGTTATAATTCAAATTAAAAATTTGTAACAAACTACCAATTAATATTTGTTGTGAAAATATTGTGGACGTAACATTTCTCTTATTTTAATATGAAACAATTTAGATAACATATTTCCCCAATGGCAACTGTAGGACTTTTTTATAAGGAGGTCAGCAATGGCAAATGATAACTTTTTTTTTTCCTGTACATACAACTTCCATATTATATACAATAATCTAAAATAGTATTCTAAATACAATTTAGTATAAAATACAATTATATTGTACAATAGTCTAAAAAAGTTATTAATAGTTTAAAGATTGGTAATACAACATCCATTGAATGCATAAACAAATATAATTAAATAATTAATAATAATTTTTGTTAAATTAATAATAACTTATTATATTTATATGTAATATCAATTAAATAAAAATATATGATAAAGAAAAATTGTGACACACTTAGGAGTAGGACTAGGAGTAAATGTGAAACTAAGGAAGTAGTAACTAATATAAGTTTTTGCTTTTGAAGTGTATGGCCTTTTAATCATACTCGTGGTCTTTCTCTTGGAATTTGAGCAAACATTAAAAGACTTCTTGGACTTGGAAATATATAAAGCATTTATCAAACTATTTGATCAAACAAAGAGAAAAACTAAGAAAATATAGAAGAGAAAAAGAGAAATAAGGAGAATGAGGAAAGAATCACATATGTAGATAAAGATCTGTTGGTTGTAATAGTGGTGTAATTTTTTGCTTATGAAGAAGAAAAATGCAGGGAAAAACAACTTCATTTCGCTGTCAACTGTAAAATAAGCTAGAGTCTCGGAAAGAAGATTTATTTATTTATTTTTTTTTTAATGAATGAGCAAAATTTTGAAACTTTTATTTAATTTTTTTTTATAAATTCAATACACAATACTTTTACAAAAAATTTATAACAAAATCTAGGTGGCAAGTTCTTAAAGGTAGGTAAAAAGTGATGTCAATTGTGAGTCTAAATAAAAACTAGTTACAACTTGCCATATAACATTTATTGTGAAAATATTGTAAAAATAGCATTAAGATGATTATATTCAAATTTATTTTAGTTGGGTTTAAGTAAAATTTAGGGTTAGGGTGTTTAAATTTTTATTTTAGTGGGTTAAAACAATTTTTTTTTTTTTTTTTTTTAAATATCTATACTATTAATAAGAGGATTTCCTTGTTCCATCTTCAATTTTTTGCGTACCAAAATATGCTCATACAAATTTTGAAATAATATACCCTTTAGTTTTTTTTTTCCCCCTACAAAAAAGACAAAAAAGTTTAATACAATTATACTATCTCATGTACAAAAGGAAAAAAAAAAAAAAACCGTTGATCTCACCACACATTTGTATTCAAATGTTTGATTCCTATCTGTATTTGTTATCTGTATCTGTATTCAAATTTCTGTATTATCCCGAAATTTCTATGATAATTCTTTAAAACATTCCAAAATTTTTGTTATCCAAATTCTATATAGTTATCACAAATCCCCATCCAACTGCACTGACGTATTTCATCTTTCTTTTGTTCAAATCTCAAATTTTTTTACCTATTACAATTCTTACTCAATCAATAAATTCAAATGTCTCATTCGGTTTTAACTTCTTACAGTTCTCTATCTCGTTTTTAAATATTATTCCACATTACTTTATCTCTTTTAAAAGAAATAAACACACATAGTTATTTACATATCACTTTTAAGCATTATAACACTAAACCCGAAAAAAAAAAAAAGCATTATTGAAAAATTTCTAACCCCCCTAGCTTGATCATAATGCCACCCTTGTATTACCCAAAAGTATTTTCTAACTTTTTTTTTTAAAAAGTAGTTGCAATCATTCTCGGTGCCCGTGGTCCGCCAAAACAAAAGCTATAACCCTGTGAGTCGTCTTTGTATGAATTATGTCCTTCAAAGTAGCAACTGGACATTAAGGTTTGAACATCAGTTGGAGACTGCAAATCATAGTTGGAATCCATATATTGAAGTTGGTTCATAAAACAAGTCCGTTCATATATACCATCATCAAAATGTCCACTGCCCATAGGAGGGCAAGTATTATCATCCGGCGGAGTGAAAACATAGCCTCCCCATTTCAATGTGTCTGCTCCTTCAACTAACTCTTTAAATTCTGTGGGTGGCCAATACCCAATTGGATCAATATTATCATTATAAACCACCCACCATTTTCCACCTTCGTCGACTGGATCCTATTGTTAAAAAGGAAAAACAAATTAAATGAAGGATCAGACATTCTGCAAAATATTTTTTGATAATTTTTAATTGTTTGTTAAATTACTGATTCTCCCCAATACTTAATTATTGGGATATGATAAATTTAATCATATAACTATATACTTCTAACACTCACTATCATGTGCAGGCTCAAACTCCCTTTTAATAAGTGATGTCCAACATGTAAGATTTTAAATAGAGGTAGAGTGGAGAAGACAAAAATCAAACTTAGGATATTCTGCTTTGATACTATATATATTAAATTACCGATTCTCTAAAAACTTATAATATTGGAATATGGTAAATTTAATTATTTAACTACATATTTCCAGTGGCAGCTCCAGAAAGTTTTTTCAGGGTGGTCATTAAAAACACTTACTTTAAAAGTTTTTATTAATAATAAAACTTGAATATATTAATATCACAAAATAAAAACATATTCAAATACATAAAGTTTTAAAATTTTCTTTCACAAGTTTTCATATTTTAAAATTGTTGTGTGATATGATAGTTTTACTATTAATATTATCAGCTACATCTTTTTCAATATACACAATCAAGCAATTATTAAACTATTGATCTCTTATTTAATTACTAACATATTGCCTAAATAAGTACTAATATAAACAAAATACATTATCTTTTTGAAAAAATATATCACATAAGTCCAACAAATTCAGCTAAAGATTAAAGCAAATACTAACAGACTAGCTATTTGAAAAGTGTGCATTTTTTTATATAAAAAAATAGCCACTTTAAAATTTGCTAGTTGAAACACAATTTAAAAAATCACAATTAAACATTTGATTTGAGATTTTAGGCTAATATGTTTGTTTGAGCAATTTTTGAGAAATGTTATGTTCACAACATTTTTGTAACAATTTCTCAACAAAACCTAAGTTGTAAGTTTTTACTGGTTCTAATTTGAAACTGAAATTATTTTCTATTCATCAATAACAATATGTTATTTAGGATTTGTTACGAAAATATTGCGAAAATGTTGTGAACATAGCATTTCTTGCAATTTTTTTTCAACATTCAACGAAATTTTTTTTTTGGAGACGTTGAATTTTATTTTTAATGGGCTCAATTGTTATTAAGGGTGTTCAAGTGTTTTTTTTAGGGTGGTCAAGTTCTTTTTTCTGGAGTGGTCAAGTGTTTTTTCGATTCACCGCCAGTGCATATATCTAACATTTTGATCCAACATTCAAAATATCATGTTAAAAACAAAAACAAAAATAAAAGGGGAAATTATTACTTGAATAAGGCCGAAACTTAGAATCACTTGGTCTTCAGTACTGTAATCAGAGACCTTATCGATAGCACCGCCAACAGGAACTTGGGTATTAGTTTGTACGAAACCCCCACAATTAAGATTAAAACATCCTGTTATATTGCGGACGTCGCTCTTTTCCATGCATGACATGAAATTCAAATTAAGTTAGTACTCTATACATTCGTAATATATATATATATATATATATATATATATATAGCAAGACTTAGGTATAATACTTAGGTGCTGTTTCTTAGGTTCCTCTCTTAAAATTCTGCCACGTGCCTTTTTTTTTTTAATGAATGGAAGTGTATTTTTTAAGTTAAATAGCCACATGGCAGAATTTTAAGAAGGGAACCTTATGTACTGCACCTAAGATACTGTACATAAGTTTTGTCCATATATAAAATCATCTCAGGACCTTAAATTTGTTTGAAGCTGAAAGTACTTACGGTCCATTGCATAAACCAATGGGTGCGTGTATCACCATATAAGTCTGGGTTCACCTGAAGAATATCACAAATAGTTTGTCAATTCCAAATTTTCATTAATTAAAAAAAAAACAAATTTCATGTAAGTGAGGATATAAAATACCAAGGGGAAATTACAATTAACCCACCTGCGGTTTGACCAGTTTTAACTAAGCCTACCCGTGGTTTAAAAAGTGTCACTTAACTCACCTGAGGTGCCTTCCGTTAGACATCCATAACCTACCTCACCATTTTTCTTTAGAAAAACAAGGGTAAAAATATATTTTCAATTATATTTTATATCTCTCTCCTCCATCTCCTCCTTTGAATCCATAACTTCAAAACAAAACAAAAAACATAAACAAAAAAAGCCATTGATACTAACATTCTCAAGATCAAAATTTCACAAACCCATCCATAACTATGAATAATCCCCTATCATCATTTGAAGTTTTGTTCTAGTATCTATTGGTGGAAAAATTCCTCTCTACCTTAATGGCAAGAGGATTGATGTTCATTGCAAGACTCACAGCCATTATTGCTCTTGCATCTCAATATACTCAAGGACAATTACTTTTGCACCTCAATATATCCACACCATAGCAAATTCCACATCCAAATCCATTTTTGATAAACCATATCTCATCAACCACAAAACTCAAAAATCTAAATAATCATTTATACAAAACCCATAAAGCAAAAAAGGGAAATATCATAGATGCAATATCAAACACATGAGCTGTTATAGAAAACCAGAAATCTAATAACAATTTCTACAAATAGATAGCCATATATATTTCAAATCAACCAAACCACAAAACCCAGAAATCTAACAACAATTCCTGCAAAAACCACCCAAACCCAAGGTGCCTTCACTAATATCTCGTTAGATAACACCAAATCGCGCCACTACGAGACTACTATGGCACTGATTTGTCAAAGCCTCCATCGCCTTTGTCCTCTCGTTCCTTGCGGAAAACCCAAATTCCAAAACCTCCTCTCTTTGACCTTTCATATCAGTGATTTTTTTAAATAATCAAAGATCAATGATGTTAAGAATGATGGGGCATGAAGGTTGGATTTGTGAAGAGGAATTTCCAAGTCTCTCAGATCAAGCGTGAGTTCTAGATCTCTAAACTCTTTTCCCTCTCCTTCCTTGCCTCAAAACCTAATTTTAGATCTTAATTTGTTTGTTTTTGTTATGTTTTTTCTGTTTTTAACAGTGAAACTGATGAGGTGGGTTATAGATATCTAACGGAGGGCACCTTAGGTGGGTTAAGTGACACTTTTTAAACCACGGGTAGGCTTAGTTAAAACCGGCTAAACCACAGGTGGATTAACTGCAATTATCCCAAATCCGATTGTATGTCATTACTTTTAAATTCAGATGCCACTACCCTCACAGTATAAATTAACGTTTTCAATTTAGCTTTCCTGGGAAATTTCCATATATAAAAAGTCTTTCCTAAAATTGAAAGAAATAATAAGTCATTTTGACTAGTTTCATATGGACCTTAATTTTTAAGGTAGCAGGAATTTATTCTGTCATGCATGTAACAATTGTGTTAGGTTTTAAATTGGTAAATTCCAAGAAAATGTAATAACCATTTAGTTGGTAACTGTTATTGTGGTATTCAAGAACAATTTCTCAAGAACTAGTTCAAAGAAGTCTTTCTATGAAGGACTTGACTGCCACTTGATTGAGGGTTGATAGATTGACTTTCATGGATTCGACAAAAATTCTGATTTTGACAGCCATTCAATCGCATCTCAATAGACTGAAAATTGCATAATTAAATGACGTGTTTTATTTAATGTTGGCTGCAATGGAATTCAAGGATGTTGGAGGTTGAACATGCATACCAAGCTGTGGTAATCAAACCTTTAAGGAGGGTTATTGGAGTTGGTCGAAGTTCATGACCAATTTCAAAATGTCATTTAAGTAGTGGATTGCCTTATTTGGAGTGTGTTGCCCTTTGAGTGTTTTTTCCTTTGAAGTAGTTCTCCTTTGTTTTTTCACTTTGTCACAAAATTTGTGTATCTACTTTTTCTTTCTTTCTTCATTTTACAGATTTGGTACTTGAAGTGTTTGTGCTTAAATTATCATAAGGGTGGTTCACTAAATCATCCTATTCGGAAATTAGTTGATTAATCCATTGCTTAATTAACCAAGCTAAGGATCTAAACAAGTTTTTCACTATTAAAAGTTACCTTGAATTCCTAATTTGAATTGATTTCGCCTTTCTTGGAGTGTAAGGAAAGGATTTTTCCTTGATGTGGATCGGAGGAAAAAAGATACTCCTTGTTATGGAAGGAAAGTTCCTTATTGAAGAACTAATTAGGTATTCCTTGTTCATTAGGAATAGAATTTGAGCCCTATAAATAAGCATTGTTGTAAAGTATTTGGTAGCTTTTGCTCAAGAAACAAGAGTGAGTTTATTTGAAAAGTATTTTAGTAGATTTTTGGGGTTGAAATATACTTAAGTATGTGTGTTGAGATTATGTTTGTGTGAGAGACTTATTTGGTGCATTGAGGCTTTCGTATTATGAGCTTGTGTGTGATATTCTTGAGAGGTTTTGTTTATATTTTTGAGGTTCATGAGTGTTGTGAGTGTGAGTATGTGAGTTTGGCTTGTGAAGTTTGGGCTTGGCTTACCTCCAGTACTTTTTTAACTAGAAGTCTCCTTTTGTTTTATATATACAATGACAAATTGCAGTGGGTTTTAATTTCAACATTTTATTTAGTTAGTAGGTGATGTGACAGTTTCTCATTAAAATAAAAGGAGATTCTAATTAAAAAAGTATTGAAAGTAAGCCAAGCTCATGAAGTTTTGAGTGTACTTAATTAATATCATTAATAGTGGACTTTGGTTGGCGTTGCCTATGAAAGTAGGCTTCAAGTTGGTCAAACCACCTTAAATATTGTTGTTCTATATGGTTTTATTTATTTATTTATTTATTTTTTTGTTTGTGTGAATTTGCTTTCACTAGCTCCAAATCACAGCATTCACAATGATAAAGTGAAAGCATATGTTGAAATTAAACTATACAAGAAGCAAGATATTAGATATCCTCAAATAAAAAGTAAAGCTAGCTGAATCAAGTTTAAATTCCTTTCTCTTTCCTAAGACTTACAATCCACCCCACTTGTATTTGATTGAAGTTTGGTCCATCTCCTGCTTCAACTGCTACTGAAGCCGAACTATATTGGTGAGGTCCAACTTGAGGATTATATACACTAATACTTGCTAAATTTGAATGATACATTTTGTCTGGGGTTGTTTTTGTAAGCAGCCCTGCAAACTATATATGAGGATAAATTCCATCCAAGGTTAAAGGACTCAAATTGTATTACCAAAACAAAGATGAGTAGGGAAATTAAAAAAATGCACTACTAATATTAAACAAAGAAAGCCATAAATCACTTACTCCCAAACCACCATTCGGTCGATGCGGAGAAAATTGAGGCTTATTTAAATTTGATACATTCTCAGGTATTTCATTGTATGTGACCCTCACAATCGGGACAGTCCCTTGTGGACACTCCTCATCTAACTCAATCTTTGCATAACGAAAACTAGGCGGCAGCTTCTTGGAATGTATTTGGGCTAATATTTCTCTTACTTTATTGCTAGGTCTCATCTGTTCAATATTTTCTATGCTTCAGCAAATAAAAATATCATGACATAAGAAATATTATAAAAGAAGCATCCGAGCTGTTAGAATAGCATCAATTTTTTTTATTCAAATCAATTTGTGCTCTTTCTTCTCAATTACACTCTCTTCCATTATCTAGCATAGATACAACCAACGAACACCATTTTTTCTTTTAATGTTGACACTTTTATCAGGCTTGACTTTTTTTTTATTAAATTTTTTTGTCTGTATGTTCCTTTATGGCACATATGTTATGAAGCAATGTTTTCCAACAAGAGAAAAAGAGAATTAGATATGAAATTTCCACAAGTTCAGAGACAAACTACATGGAGCAAGAGCCTCTTAATTCTACTTAAATTAGAGAGGGTTCATTTGACAGTCAAGATATGATTTCCCAGATCTAATAATGTGCAAAGTGTCAGATCGTTTACAATTCTAAATGATATGGCACTAAATTCACCTTAGATTTGTAATTGAATCATAGAAGAAATTATACCAACTTACAGAGAGAAAACAACAGAAGTCCCACAATGCTTGCTTGTTAGAAACAAGGTGCATGACTGAGGCATCACTGAAATGAAATCTTAGGGCAAGGTTTTTTTTTTTTTTTTTTTTTTTTTTTTTTTTGAGAAACAATCTTAGGGCAAGTTTAGCAAACTAAATGAAGATTAAATTAGGAACATTAATTTATTTTTTTTGAGAATAAAATGTCAACATTAAATTATTGTCAATATGGAAATATTTTCTACAACCAAAGAACACCGTTCAATTACAATTTGTTTTTTGAAAAGAAAGTGTCAACATTAAAATCTTACAATATTTTCTATTCCCAAAAATAAAGAATCAAAAATTAAATTAGGAATATTAATCATGAAAATCAAAAACCAAAACAACACAGTATTTAAATATTTTTTTCTTAATAACATAATCTTCTCCTCTCTATTTCTCTTTCCTGAAACCTCAGTGATATTATCTCTATTTTTTATTGACATTTACTTTTCACAACAAGTCTATTCAGATCCATCATTTTCTTGTTTCAAATTGCTAGATCAAATCATTTACAAGAGATCTTAGCAACCCAGTTCGATCCATAACTTGTATTTCTTGGGTTAGTTTGTGTATTTTTGGGTAGGGAAGCAAGTATATATTTTGGGGCTCAATGTTAAAAATCTTGTGTAAATATCATGGTTTTCAGACCCGAACTGTTCAACGAATTGAAAAAGGAAGAGATTCAACGTTTTTAAGGTCGGACCAAGGTTCAACTGAAATTGAACCATGATAATGTCATAATTAATTTAATAATAATAAAATACAAATAAAGGTATTAAAATGGAAAATATTAACAAAAGTTTACTAAAATTATGTCTGAAAAATATTAAACAACTTTCAAATGAATTTTTACCATTTTCATAAGTTTAATAGAAAATAATAAAGTATAAAAAAGTGTTAAAAAATGTGTGTTTAGTAATCTTTCAAATAAAAAAAAAGGTTTAAAATAAAATCATTTTCAACATAAATTAATAAATTTTATATTCACGTGCAAAAAGCATAATTACTTGAACCACTAATAAGATTATAAAATAATAATAGATTGAGATGGGATAATATGATAAATTGAAAAACTATAATCTAAACTCAAAATAAATAAAATATTGAATCTAAGAATGTTACATCAAAAGAGATTAGCCTGTTGGTTAGTGTGCCATCATCAAAAGAGATTAGCCTGTTGGTTAGTGTGCTAGTATGTTGTTATTAAACTTGGGGATCCCAGGTCTAACAACTAAGAAGGTAAAGTTAAAAAATCTTGAGTGTCTGCTATAGTGAGCTGCTAGAAAAAATAATTTTTTATTCCCCCCACACACATGTAAACCTCATCTTCCTTAAATCACTATATCTCACACTCACATGTAGACAAGCCACCAAAGCTCCTGCCCTCTCTCCCTCCAGCTGTCTCTCTCTCTTTCTCTTTCGCTCTGCCTCTCTGTCTGCCCTTTTTACTCCATGGGTTTGGGTTAATTTCATAGATCATGACATCCCACGAACTTGAACCTGGTCTAAATGCCCACAAAACCCATCACTTTCTGCCTCCTCATCTTCATATTCAGATCTACGCCAATCCATTGCCATTGCTGACGACTCCATCTCAAACACGCTCCCAAACGACTCGGATCAATCTTGGCCCAGTGTTCACGCAATATTGTGGCGTGCTGAGAAGCACATCAAGTCTAAAGATGAAGCCGGTGAGAAGGTAGCTGGCGAGGATAAGTACCGTTGATTTGCATGGGGAGGCTAGCGAAGGGCGATTCTGGGTGTGGAACAACTTAGGTGATGAAGGCATGGTGGTTGTGGTGGTACTAATCTAGAATCAAAGTCTAGGAGTAGTAGGAGGGTGCGTGGGGTTCATGGGTTGATGATGGTAGTTTATGGATTGATGATGGTGGTTCATGGGTCAGTGATGGTAGATCGTGGGTCGGTGATGGTAGGTTAGTGATGGTAGTTTTTGGGGTTCTGATTTGCAGGATGTGGGTAACGGTTGTTTATGGGATATATTATTTTATCGTATTTTTTA
This sequence comes from Quercus aquifolioides, assembly GCA_019022515.1. Lineage (NCBI taxonomy): Eukaryota > Viridiplantae > Streptophyta > Magnoliopsida > Fagales > Fagaceae > Quercus > Quercus aquifolioides. The sequence continues at coordinate 63,319,251 of CM032328.1, read as the reverse complement.
TATTATTTTAATATGTTGAATGTCAAAGTAGAAGTTTTGATGTTGAGTGTATTATAAAATGAATTGTTAAAATAGATAAAGTAGGTTTTTGAGTTACTAAAAGTTATATTTTTTAGCTTTCTTACTGTAAATGCTCCAAGAATATAAAGTAATATTAGGAGGACAAAATCTATAAAGTAAAATAATATTAGGAGGACAAAGTCTATAGAGAGAGATGAATTTTTATTTTATAACTAGGGAGAGATGATTTTGAAAATCTTACTGGAATTATTACAAGTTTTAGCATACCAAACATACCCATAATTCACTATCTCCATTCAGAGTATAAAGTAATATTAGGAGCATAGTTATTAAACCTGAACTAGACGTTGACCCGATCTATGAGCTGGGTTACCGGATCACTGGTTCAACTAGTGGGTCATCAGTCAAGCCGCAGGGTCAAATAACAAGATTTTAAAAATTAAATATATATAAAATTAAGTTGGAGAAATCATAACCTAAATATGTAAATTAAAAAAGAAAAAAGAAAAAAAAAAGGCTTATGCCGAAATTAAACTCGCCATTATAATTCAAAATCAATGTTTCATGAGCAATAGCATTAGAAATTCTATAAAATTTACAAGGAAAATGAACAAATGTCATAAAATTGCAACAAAGTCTTTGCTAAAGAAAATCTTGTTACATGTTTAAAAATTATGTATATTAAAGAAATAAAAAAGAAAATCTCAAACTCTAATGTGTATTTCTCTCAGTCTCTCACACACTCACACTGTACACGACAAAAAAAAAAAAAAAACAAAAAAAAACAAAAGATGCTTAACTAAAAAGCAATCAAGAAATAAAGTATTAAAAAAAAACCTAAACAAAAGAAGATAGTTGGTGGCATAAAGTTATATGGTCATACTTACATGCTAATTGTTGGCCAAGTACATCTGTTCAGACTTCAAAGCATAAAAAAATTTATGCACAGTAGCAGCCTGTAGCTGTAGGTTTTAAGAATTGTGAAAACTGAAAAGAGAAAAAATGTTTTTTTTTTTTTTTTTTTAGGTTTTCTCTTGTTTAAATTACCATATTATCACACATTTAAATAATAAAAGAGTCAATAAAGTTGATCTATTAATGTAATTTTACACAATTAACAAATCCGGTCAGATCAATAAAACCCAACCAAGACACACGGGTTGCACTGGTTTTGACCGGGTCATATACTTTTCCGATCCAATTGATCACCTGGCCCGATTGATGCGCCGGGTCACCAGGTCACTAATTCGACTGGCTGGGTCGGGCCATGTTTAATAACACTGATAAGGAGGACAAGATCTATAGAGAGAGATGAAAGAAGAGATATTAAGAGTATAAAGTAATATTAGGAGGGAAAAATTTATAGAGAGTGGTGAAAAAAGAGAAACTAAATCTTATCAAAAAAAAAAAAAAAAAAAAGGAAGAAAGAGAGAAACTAGTCTTACAACATGTTGTGTCCTAAGAATGCTTAGAAACACCATTGATTATCATGAAAAACAACCTCTCATGCCAAACACCATAATAAAATTTAAATTTTAATGAGAAATTAAACAAAAAATACGTAAAAAAATATGAACCTCAAATTTATGATTCTTGAGTGAAGGGTGCTTTAAGCTTGGTTGCTCATAAATATTCACGCAATCATAGATTTCTCCATTTTTAGTCTGCAAAAATATTGTAATTGTTAGATTAAATCTCGAGCTATTATAAATTCCAGGACTTTGTTTGAAATGAAAATTGCAATTGCTTTTGCACTAAGTTGACATGGAATAATGAAAAATTACTTTACCAAGCATACAACCGAAGATACCTCAATACTTTTGATGCGTGGTTCAATCTGTTTTTTTGAAATAAAATCATTGAGATCATTCTCTTTTACTATGCCTCCATCAAGGGAGGATGCAATACATATTAAGACAAAAAAAACAACAAACTCTTTGAATGCCATGGATCCTCAACACTTGAGTTTGTCTGGTGTCAATATCTATTCTATACTATTTATAAAAGGATTCCTCTCTTTGGAATGGACTTTTATGTGGTTTAGAAATATCTCAAAACTTTAGGTTTAATATGGAAAAAACTTGAGACTAATCCAGGAAAATATATTTCCAACTCCTCTTAAAATGCCTGCCAAATAGGACATTCTCCTACTAATCCATGTTTTCAAAACAAACTTATCCAAAAATTTTATTAAAAAAAGGAAAATTATGACACTAGCAAAGGAAAAAAGAAAAAAAAGAAAGCCCCATCGCACTCGCAAAGCATGTGTGATGAGGCTAGTATATTTATAAGAGATTAGAGACTATAAAAAGTAGGGAAATTCTTGGTGCACATCCGAAAATGCACATGGTGTGCACGTACTGATGTGTAAAAGCATAGTTAGTGCCAGCGGAAATGAATTTATTTGAGGGAAACCTTATCCTTGTCATTACTTTGTCAATATATTCACTTAATTTCATTTAGAGAAATGTTAACCAATACCCTTAGGACATTACTTTAGGAACTATTTTTAGAAATATTTTAGAATGATAAAACAATAAATGTTGTTGACGGCTTTTTATATTTTCCAAGAAAGTAGTGTCAAAACGTTCTTATTATGATTTATTAACAATTGCCCTAAGAGCATCCGTTAACATGACCATTTCATTTATATGGAATTTGTTTTGATATTACTTTTTAGAGCTTTGCTAGGAGCACATATGGAAATGCACGTATAGTGCACGTATTTACGTGGATGTAATTTTTCGTGCATCCAGCTCATTAAATTACCTTATCACTCGCCTTTATTGGTAAAATCGACACTGCTGATTCTTAATTCCGCTGGCACTAATTATGCGTTTACACATCAATACGTGCACGCCATGTGCATTTTCGGATGTGCACCAAGAATTTCCATACTTTTTATAGTCTCTAATCTCTTATAAATGGGTCATGCTAATAGATGTTACTAGGGTAATTGTTAATAAACCATAATAGGAAAATTTTGACACTAATTTCATGGAAAATATAAAAAGCTGTTGTAAGGTTGAAATTTATCAACCAACTTGTTGGCTTTATTCCGTGCCAATTTGCTTGTAATTTAAGCACTTAGTAACCCTGTATTTAGGTGGGATCATTGTAAGAGTAGTGTGTGAGAAGATGTGAAGAAAAGCTCAAGTATGTGCAAGAAGGCAGAGTTTCGCGGCTAGGACTCGCGATTGGTAAGCCGCCAAATGCTGGCACATGAGATGCACACAGGGAAGCTGAAGGGTCGCGCCAGCTGTCGCACTACAGGACAAAAGTTCCAGGTTGGCCAGGCCGTTACATCGCGACTTGAACTCGCGACTTGCACAAGCCGCGAGGCCAAGCCGCCAATCAGCCCTGTTTGGCAAAAACTGACTCTTCGTATTCCAAACACACACCACTATATATAGACCCTTATACCCACTAAATTGATAGAGCTTCCAGAGAGAATTTTTATGAGAGAAACCCTAGAGAAAAACAAGATTGCCTCATCCCCGATCTTTACCTTAGAGACTCTTCAAAATTCCTCTACTCTCTTCTTCTCCATTGTTACATTTTGAGAGGCCTTTAGCCAAATCCTTATCTCACCACACCCACGTCTATGAGAAGGTTTATTTGGTGCTGTTGGGAAGCAGTTTGGAAGGAACCAATATACATTGGTTGATGCTATGGTCAAGTAGCGGAATTCGGTAAGCTAGAAAAGAAAAAGGTTCGGCGCAACCTCGTTGGAGCAGGAAGCTTGGAGGGCTTAGGTACTTGGGTAGATTAGGCTTGGAGGGTCTATTGCTGTTCATGTATCCCAACTACATTTTCTAGTGGATTATTGACCGCTTGGAGGGTGGCGGAGAGGTTTTACGCCGAGGACTTCGGTTTCCTCTTCGATAACACATCGTGTGTTGTCCATGTGTTTGCATCTTCTTTCCCTTTATCTTTGCCTTATATTTACTGCTGTGGATGTGTTTATATTTGGCTTAGATTGTTTATCAATTCAGTTATGAGCTTGTTATCATGTTTCGCACATTAATTGTTTGATATAAAGCTTAAGTTGGTAACTTTGTAATTGGGGGTCTAAACGTTCAAGAGTGTTTTATACACATATTGAACTTTCAATTGATATCAGAGCAGGTGCACTCTTTGTGGTTTGATTACCTGAGTGCGATCCTAGACCCCTTGGCTATGGATGCAGCTGTAAAAAGGGTCATGCTGAATTGTGGTTTAGGTGTTTGTGATAATGACTCTATGAGTATGTTTGAAGGGTATTCTAAAAATGAACTCTTAGAGTTAATTAAATCCAAGAAACATGCTAGGATGTTCATTCACATGCTGAAATACTTTGAAAATAAGAACCACATTCTACACAATAGTCTATGTGAGTCTAACTCTTTGATTGAGAAATACAAAAGAAGAAATAGAACATTGTGTGAAAAGCTTGATAATCTGAAAAGGAAAATTCAGTCTGGGAAAAGCTTGGAAAATAATGATGAATTTCTGTTTGATGGTCAAGAATGCTTGTCCCATGCCTGTATGTTTGTGCACACCTCATTGAAGGTATTTAACTCCTGCTTATGGTATCTTGACAGTGGATGTTCTCGTCATATGACAGGAGATAAATCACTGTTTAAGGCTCTTAAAGAGAAAGCATGTGATTATGTGACTTTTGGTGGTGGGAGTCATGCTCAAGTTCTCGGCAAAGGGACGGTTGAAATACCGGGATTACCTCTACTGAAGGAAGTGCTATACATCAAAGGATTGAAGGCAAATCTCTTAAGTATCACCCAAATATGTGATGAAGACTTTCTTGTCCAATTCTTAAAGAAGGGGTGTATAATCATTGATGAAAAAGGGATTCAAGTCTTGGAGGGAAATAGGACTATTGATAATTGCTATGGAGTAATTCCTACGGCACCTATTTCATGTAGAAGTGCTCGCGTTGATATGCTGAAACTTTGGCATCATAGGTTTGGACATGCAAACTTCAAACAAGTATGTAAAGTCTCTAAACTTGAGGCAGTTGAGGGACTTCCAAAGTTTGGAAAGGTGGAGAAGACTATATGTGGAGCATGCCAAATGGGAAAACAAACAAAGGCAAACCATCACAAGGTGAATGTGATTGCTACCTCACGGTGTTTGGAGCTTCTTCACGTTGATCTAATGGGGCTTACACGAACTGAAAGCCTAGGAGGGAAGAGATACATTATGGTGGTAGTTGATGATTTCTCAAGGTACTCTTGGGTGGAATGCCTTAGAGAGAAGTCCGAAGCATGTGATAAAATGCAAAGACTATGCAAGAGACTGCAGAATGAAAAAGGAGTTCCCATAGTCAAAATCAGAAGTGATCATGGGAAGGAATTCGAGAATGCTAAATTTGAAACGTTTTGTGAATAGCATGGTATCAAGAAGGAATTTTCAGCTCCAAAGACTCCACAACAAAATGGGGTGGTTGAAAGAAAGAACCGGGTGATCCAAGAGATGGCAAGAGTCATGCTACTCAACAAAAACATACCTCAAAGGTTCTGGGCTGAAGCTGTGAACACATCGTGTCACATATGTAATAGAATATATTTTCGAGCTGGGACAAAGAAGACGTCATATGAAATATGGAGAGCAAAGAAACCCAAGGTGAAGTATTTCAGAATATTTGGGAGCACATGTTATATTCTAAATGACAGGGAAAATCCGGGAAAATTTGATGCTAAGAGTGATGAAGGAATATTCCTAGGTTACTCTACAAATAGCCGAGCTTATAGAGTGTACAACAAGCGTACTAAGATGGTGATGGAGTCAATCAATGTGGTCATAGATGACACCATATCAGAAAAGGAAATTGAGGAGGATGGAAAGGAGCTCAAACTCAAAGAGAAAGAGGATGATGATGATATGTCCCTAAGTGATGATGCTGAGAAAGAAACACCCGGAAAGGAGTCCACACCTCCTATATCAAGAAGAGAGACTAGATCAACACAAGAAATCTCAAGTCCACTCACTCCTCCAGAAGTTCAAACCCCAATTTCTCGTGATGAGGAACTCTCAACTTCCAAGAAACCTTCATCAAGAGTGACTCTCAATCACCCATCAAGTAATATTATTGGTGATGTGAACGAGGGACTTCGTTTGAGAAAAGGGCCAAAGTATACTGCTAACCATGTAACATACAACTGCTATCTTGCTCAATTTGAACCTAAAAGGGTAGAAGAAGCACTGAAAGATGAGAATTGGGTAGAGTCTATGCACCAGGAGCTACACCAATTTGTCAGAAATGATGTGTGGGAATTGGTTCCAAGGCCTGAAGATACACATGTGATCGGAACCAAGTGGATCTTTAAGAACAAAACAGATGAAGATGGTGAAGTTGTTCGAAATAAGTCGAGATTGGTGGCTCAAGGGTACACTCAGGTGGAAGGCATAGATTTTGATGAATCGTTTGCTCCGGTAGCAAGACTAGAGTCCATTCGAATTCTCTTGTCCATAGCATGCATCATGGATTTCAAGTTGTACCAAATGGATGTGAAGAGTGCCTTCTTAAACGGCTTTCTAAATGAAGAAGTCTTTGTTGAACAACCAAAGGGGTTTGAAGATCCTCACTTTCCGGGTCATGTACTAAGATTGAAGAAAGCTTTGTATGGGTTGAAGCAGGCTCCAAGAGCATGATATGATCGTCTCAGTACTTACCTATTGGATCGTGAGTTCAAAAGAGGTCAAGCAGATCGAACATTGTTTGTTAAAAGAGATGAGAAATCCCTCCTTGTCGCTCAAGTATACGTGGATGATATTGTATTTGGATCCACAATTGATCAACTAGCTCATGAGTTCTCGGAAGAAATGAAAAGGGAATTTGAAATGAGCATGGTGGGAGAGTTGAACTACTTCCTAGGGCTTCAAGTGAAACAACGAAGAGATGGAATATTTATTTCTCAAGAGAAGTATGCCAAAAACCTTGTCAAAAGATTTAGTCTGGACTCTAAGAAACATACTTCTACTCCCATGAGTTCCTCGGCTAAGTTAAGCATTGATGCAGCCGGTGTTGATGTTGATCCAACACTTTTTCGAAGTATGATTGACAGTCTTCTCAATCTCACAGCAAGTAGGCCAGATATTGCATTCAGTGTCGGGGTATGTGCACGATTTCAAGCTACTCCTAAAGAATCCCACTTAACAGCAGTTAAGCGAAACATCCGCTATGTAAATGGCACATCTGACTATGGGATTTGGTATACAAAAGATTCGAATAAGTGTTTGGCGGGATATTCAGATGCTAACTGGGCAGGGTGCATTGATGATAGAAAAAGTACTTCTGGTGGGTGCTTCTATCTTGGAAATAACTTGGTTTCATGGATGAGCAAAAAGCAAAATTCAGTTTCCCTGTCAACGGCTGAAGCTGAAGACATTGCAACAGGAAGTTGTTGTGCCCAATTGTTATGGATGAGAAAGTTATTGCATGACTATGGAATCTCTCAAGACACTATGTGTGTGTTCTGTGATAACACCAGTGCCATTAACTTGTCAAAGAATCCAGTTCAGCACTCCAAATCAAAGCATATCGAGATCCGCTATCACTTCATTCGGGACTTAGTAGAGGACAAGATAGTATGTCTAGAATTCATCAATACTGACAATCAAAAGGCAGACATATTCACCAAACCTCTTGATGGCCCGAGGTTTGAATCCTTGCGTAAGACAATTGGTGTCGGTATCATTCCTTAAACTCAATCTTCCATGATATCTTATTGTGTTCTAGGTTGTCTTGTGTGTCTTATGTTTGTCTGCATTTTTTTGTGTTTTTTTTTTTTTTTTTTTTTATCAATGTTTTTACTGATTGTGTGTCAAAAATCCAAAAACACATAAAAAGTAGAAAATCCAAAAAGTTTGATTGGCTTTGTTGAGTTTTGTCTCAAAGCATGTTTTGCCTTGTACCTTTGTACTAATGGCTTTGTGCATTTATCGAGCTTAGCTTGTATCTCATGCACTCATATCAGTGTGGAAGAAATTCTGAAACCTTTGTGACTGTTGTAAATAGATCTTCAACCTTGTCATGAATGACTAGTGAATGGTTTTGTTGATCTTGAGACATGCATAGACTCATGCCTATATATCTTCCCACTTTTTATTTTTATGCTTAAAAGAGCTCTCTAAATGTAAATCTCCAAATGAAAAGAGATATAGAGCTGCAAAAGCCTGTCGCACATACTAGTATTCGACTAGGAAAAAGGGAAAGCGACCAAAATAAAATGTATGATGCCCAAAAAAGCCAAAGGCTAACTCATCAATTGAAATATCTAAAATTTCAGGCATCTATCTCAAAATGAGATTCTCCTTGCTCAAAAAGTGCAAATGATATGTTGAATATAGAGCCAAATGAAACGCTTCAAAGAATTGTTATCAAGTGCTTGTGGGAGGTCATATATGCATGTTTCTATAATTGAGATAGGTCACATTATCTAGTGCTAGTTGTGTATGCCTTGATTGAATTGATCATTGAAGCTTCACATTAGACTAAGGACTATCTCATTCTTGATATCTACACACAACACACAAGTCTATGTTCAATGAATGCCATATTCATTTGTGTGATTGTACTTGATTAAATGTGTTTTCACTAGCTCAATCTTTGTTGATCAAACACAAAAATATTTTTGAGTGTTTTTGTTTTTACAAAAATGTCAAAAATTTCAAAAACAGTGTTGCACTGTTTTGGTGACTCAGTCGCGGGAAGGTCTAGTCGCATGCCCCAGTCGCGAAGCTCTCTCCGAGATTCTCGCGGGTTAATGGCGGGTCCGCATCCCAGTCGCGAAAAAGACTTAGAAAATTTTTCAAAATTTGTGCTTTTGCATATTTCACGGCTCAGTGTGGCAACTTGTTCACGGGTGGAAGGTCCAGTCGCGAGGGGTACACAGAGATTTTCGCGGCTCATATCGCGACTCTCTCGCGGGTAGATCTTCCAGTCGCGAAAAACACTTAGAAGATTTTTCAAGAATCTTGCTTCATAGTGTTTCGCGGCTTACCCTGGCGACTTACTGGCGACTTGATCCAGTCGCGAAAAACGCGTGTTTTACGTTTTGAAGACAATTTTAAAATGATTCTCAGTTTTTCCCTCGTACTTATTGTGAATGTTCATTGTCTTCCCCATTTCACTCTCACAAACACTCCGAGTTGTTCTTTGAAAATCATCCATTTCTGCATCGTTTCTTCTCAAATCTTCATCAAAAAAGTATGGGTTTTCTTCCTTTTCCTTCATTCCTACTGCTTTGGGCAATTTTTTTCTGATTTGTGGAGATTTAGTGTGGTTTGTGGTTTATCATGTTTGAACATGGGTTTCGGATTTACTTGTTGTAATGTCTATTTCTGTTGGTCTATACACTGATTTTCTCTATCTTGTGTACCTACTTTGGTTATTGGGTGTATACACATTCATATTGTCATGATTTGAACCTAAATCTCATGTGTTTAGGGTTTTCTTCAATATCCATGGTGTGAAACTGACACATTGCTAATAATGTTTGGTGTCTTGTCTGGTGTCTCTTGTGTGTGTTAAATCATGTTGCAGTGTCAAAATGTCTCCATTCAAGAGATCAGCTGTGAAGGGAGGTAGCAGCAAAGGGAAGGAACCTGTCATTGACATTGATGATTTCTCCCCTACACCCAAAAGGACTTGTTTCTGGTGTGTTCGATCCAAACAAGTTCCGATCGTATGCTGCTTTTCAGATTTATGAAAATTACTTCAAAAAGGCTACACCATTGATTGAAAGAGTCTTTGACCAACATTCTCTCTTTGACACCAACATTCCTCAATGGTTTGCCCGCAAGGATTGGAATTATCTCCTCTCCGACCTTGATGATGCATATGAAAATCTGGTAAAAGAATTCTATGCCAATGCAATTGTCGATGGAGATGAACTTAAGTGCTGGGTTAGAGGAAAAAGTTTCTCGGTCTCTCCCACATACTTAGCAGAGATTCTGCACATCAATCAGCCAATACTTGGGGTCTCACCAGTTTATGATGATCTACGTCCAGATGAGGAATTACTTAAAGCTGTTCTTGGAGAAGATCTGGAATTTTCCTCAAATGGGAACTCAGTCAGTGTTTCATCTCTTCCTCCAAAATTGAGGGTGCTTACGATTGTCATGTTTCACAATCTGCATCCCTTATCCAGCACAGGGTATATGAACCTCGGACGTGCACTATTCCTTCATGATCTGATTTTTGATGTTGAGATTGATATATGTGCTCATATATTTCATATCCTTCGCAAAACTGTTCTACGAACAGAGTCAAGAATCTGCATTCCATTTTGCTGTCTCATTTCAAGGATTCTGAAGCTGAAAGGGATCCATCCCTCTGAAAGTGAATTTTCCTGCCCAAAACCATGTCCAATCAACATGCGTACGTTCAACGCTAGCATTGGCCATAGCAAGAAAGGAATCAAAACAGAAGCTTCAGCCTCCCACAGTGGTTCGCACTCCAGTTCATTCCCCACCGACGAGAAGCTAAACTCTATTGTAGCATCTGTCAATGAGCTGAGTACAAAGATGTCAGGACTTACATCCATCTTGCACCATCTCAACATTCGGTGGGATACGAAGTTCACTTCTATTCAAGCTCAATTGGATTAAATTCAGAGAGAGCTAGAAGATGATGAAGACTAGCTATTCCATGACAAAAAGGGGGAGATGCTGTTGGCAAGGGGAGCTCAACGAAAGGGGGAGATTTCAGCCAACAGTCTTTTGTTTATTGCTTTTGTCTATCTTTAGCTTCTATCATATTATATTATCCACTTTGTATTTGTTTAGCACATCCTTCTTTCTGTGTTGGTTTGTACCTGCTACCTTTGTAGGTTTTAAGGTTTTTTGGTTTATCTGTTTGTACCCATGTTGCTTATGTAAGCTTTAAGGGTTTGTCTATGCACTCTTGTAGGCCTTTGTGGTTTGTGCCATGCTTTATGCAGCCTTTGTGCTTTGTTAACTTAGTACTTCTAACCTAATGCTATGCATTCTTTTTTAAGTACTGTCACTCTTGTGCCCGTGTAGGATTTTTCCTAGATGCACATACTTCATGTTTTATGCATTGGTTGAGTGTTGGTCATTCAAGTGATTTGCCTTGAGTTAGTCAACTTGAATGTCCGGATGTTCATTCCAAGTGTGAATGAGCATTGTGATCACTTGGTTATAGTGATTGCATGTTTTGGTCTTGCCATGGTTTATTGCTTTACTCCATTGTGCTTGATCGCATTATGCTTGCTCCATTTGCATTACAAGTTCTCTGCATACAATGAACTTATTGTGTTGTTTTGTTTCAGGAGTCACTTGTTCTTATGGTTCTAAAGCTTCACAGATTCTAGAGTTAGGTGTGAGTGAGTTTTCCAACTGTTCCCAACTCACGCGTTAAGTCTAGAGTTTGTTTTAGGGTTTTGTCACGGAATAGCCAAAGGGGGAGATTGTAAGGTTGAAATTTATCAACCATCTTGTTGGCTTTATTCCGTGCCAATTTGCTTGTAATTTAAGCACTTAGTAACCCTGTATTTAAGTGGGATCATTGTAAGGGTAGTGTGTGAGAAGATGTGAAGAAAAGCTCAAGTATGTGCAAGAACGCAGAGTTTTGCGGCAAGGACTCGCGGCTTACTCGCAACTGGCAAGCCGCCAAATGCTGGCACGTGAGATGCACACGGGGAAGCTGAAGGGTCGCGCCAGCTGTCGCACTACAGGACAAAAGTTCCAGGCTGGCCAGGCCGTTACGTCGCGACTTGAACTCGCGACTTGCACAAGCCGTGAGGCCAAGCCGCCAATCAGTCCTGTTTGGCAAAAACAGACTCTTCGTATTTCAAACACACACTACTATATATAAACCTTTATACCCACTAAATTGATAGAGCTTCCAGAGAGAATTTTTATGAGAGAAACCCTAGAGAAAAACAAGATTGCCTCATCCCCAATCTTTACCTTAAAGACTCTTCAAAATTCCTCTACTCTCTTCTTCTCCATTGTTACATTCTTGAGAGGCCTTTAGCCAAATCCTTATCTTACCACACCCACGTCTGTGAGAAGGTTTATTTGGTGCTGTTGGGAAGCAATTTGGAAGGAACCAATATACATTGGTTGATGCTATGGTCAAGTAGCGGAATCCGGTAAGCTAGAAAAGAAAAAGGTTCGGCGCAACCTCGTTGGAGCAGGAAGCTTAGAGGGCTTAGGTACCTGGGTAGATTAGGCTTGGAGGGTTTATTGCTGTTCATGTATCCCAACTACATTTTCTAGTGGATTATTGACCACTTGGAGGGCGGCGGAGAGGTTTTATGCCGAGGACTTCGGTTTCCTCTTTGATAATACATCGTGTGTTGTCCGTGTGTTTGCATCTTCTTTCCCTTTATCTTTGCCTTATATTTACTGCTGTGGATGTGTTTATATTTGGCTTAGATTGTTTATCAATTCAGTTATGAGCTTGTTATCATGTTTCGCACATTAATTGTTTGATATAAAGCTTGAGTTGGTAACTTTGTAATTGGGGGTCTAAACGTTCAAGGGTGTTTTATACACATATTGAACTTTCAGCTATCAACAACATTTATTGTTTTATCATTCTCCCAATAAAATGTTTCTAAAAATAGTTCTTAAACTAATGTCCTAAGGGCATTGGCTAACATTTCCCTAAATGAAATTAAGTGAATATATTGACAAAGTAATGACAAGGATAAGGTTTCCCTCAAATAAACTCATTACATCATAATCCAGAAGGTTTAGGTATATGTATATTTTAATCAGATGGCTCACTAAATTATCAAAACAACTTACAAAATGATGATGATGATGATGCTTTTATTTATATTTTTTTTGAGAAGGTACATGATGATTAAATCGGTAAAAAAAAAAAAAAAAAAAGTAATTTTTTTTTGAGATAGTTTCAACCTATTGTGTCTGCTCCTGATGATCTCTTTATAATTAGACCAATACACCAATTGGTTTTGTTTTGTAGACGAGAATTGAACTTTAGATTTCTTATTCAATCATTAGAAACTTTACCAGTTAAGCTAATTGGAACCACAGTGAAGTTATTAAATATATACGTAGAGGGTAATTTTAATCACGATGCGGTGAGTTTATAATAATCATAAATACATTGAATAGATACCAAATTTCAATCTCTTAATTTTGTCTTAGAAAATAAGTGAAACATGTTTCAATTTTCAACATATATCATGTCCTAATTTCAATTTCATGAAAAAATGTGTGAGATCTTATTTGAATATGGACCTTAAATTCTTCAAAATATACTTTGGGCAAAGGGGGTTCCAAAATTGGGAGCCACTTAATTTTTTTTTTTTCGTGATACCTACCATAATTCTCAAGAGCTTTGAATTTTCTTGAAAAACACTGCAAAATAATGGACCCATTTGGCTTGTGCCACATGGCGACATGTCTTAGATGCTGAAGGATATGTCTAAGATCAATGAAGACAATAGTATTATTCTTGTGCGATGCACAGTTATATTCACAAAGTATGAATTTCATGAAATAAACTAAATTACCTAAAGAAGAAGAAGAATGAAGATCTCAAAATAGCAATAACCTTTTATAAACAAACTAGCTTGTAACCCCATGCATATACATGGATACATTTAAAGATATACAATAAGATGCATAATATAATTCCTACATGAGATGGATTTAAGTTACACCTGGTGTAACTATAAAGAGTTACACATTTTCTAAACCATTAGATTTAAGTAGATCTAACAATCAAAAAAGACACTCATTAATGGTAATATCCTAATTAGGATCTCATTAATTATCCCTTATTTATTATATTCCATATCTACCTCTAAACCTAAAAAAAAGGTATACATCTCTCTCCTTCTCCTCAACTACACGTTTCTCTCTCTTTCTTTCTCCTTCATTGCTCTTCCACCTCCACGGCCAAGTTGCTGGCAGATGAGAAAAAAAAAAGAAAAAAAGAGCCACAGCCGCCAGTTGCACAATGGAATTTCTGATCACCACGATTGACAAACAAATTTTATCCACTACAAAATTTTGAAGAGGATCAGTACTAATGCCAATACCACAACCAGTCATCATTGATCATCAAAAACATTCTATTCTTATGTTTGAAATGAATGGAAATGAAAAAAATTGGTACCTTCACCCTTCCTCTTTTTTTTTTATTTTTTTTTTATTTTTTATTTTTTTTATTTATCCTTCTAAACCCTTGCAACTTTACACCTTTTTCCCACCTTTGATAACTAAACCTCACAACATATAATTGCTTCCCAATAAACAATCGGTTGCATAGCAGTAGCACACAATCAAATTCAATTTTTCCAGCTCATTGAGAATACAATTCGATATCATCAAAGGTAGCCAGTTCACATTTAATTCAAATTCATACAAGAGCTTCTAATAATAACATAAAGTATGTATCTATTAATTGATACAACCTTTTTTTATTATACATTTTCCAATTAACCTGACCCCACTTGCGGTATTGGCATTAGTACTGATCATCTTCAAAATTTTGTAGTGGATAAAATTTGTTTGTCAATCATGGTGATCAGAATTTCTTCCACCTTCAAATTTGTTTGTCAATCGTGGTGATCAGAGAAATCCCATTGTGCAACCAGCGGTTGTGGCTTTTTTTCTTTTTTTCCCCATCTGCCGGCAACTTGGCTGTGGAGGTGGAAGAGCAGTGGAGGAGAAAGAAAGAGAGAGAAACGTGTAGTTGAGGAGAAGGAGAGAGATGTATACCTTTTTTTTAGGTTTAGAGATAGGTATGAAATATAATAAATAAGGCAAAGTTGTACTTAAATAAATTTAATTAAATAAGTATGTAGCTAATGCAATTGAATTTATAAATTTTAAAAAATAACACTTGGTATGAATTTCAAATTTAAAATGTATATAACACTTAGTATGCTATCCATCAATATGTGTTGTCTTACAAATGGATTTTCTTTTAAGCCTATTCTAAACAACTAAAACTGTAACATCCACTATGATGGAGAGAAAAATATTTCTAGCAATTGAAAAAAAAAAAAATCCAGCTAAAGAGAATGGTGTGATCATCCTTCCTTGGAAGCAAATTGGTGGAGAATAACCCAATCCAATTCCTTTTAATTTTGTTTTAGAATAACCCAGACATAACCTTTTCTATCCCAAGTTCTTTGCAGGATTTCATCAAACACCTAGTACTCATTTTAATAACCCACCTAGAACCCAATCGCTAATACAGCTCCCCAACCAAAAAAAGAAATCTAATTAAAATAAAATTAGCCAACATTTATAAGGTTCATCCACTTCTGGATCTCCCTTTTGTTTAATTTTTCTTCCTTCTTTTTCTTTTATAATTTATTTTATTTTATTTTATTTTTTTTATAACGGAAGTTATAATGGAAGTTCACTCAACATTCTCAAATTTGTTTTCAATGTGCAACATTAAGAAGTAGGAAAGCAACAACAAAGCAGCATTGATCACATGAATAAGGACCTGAATAGGGTTGCTCTTGTGACTGCATTATTAAGTCATGTTATAAATGAAAAGAAGTAACTACATAAAGTAAGAAATCAACATAGAACATGTAAGGAAACCAAATGATTTAATTGATTAAATAGCTATATGTTATAGCAAAAAGAGTATTGAAATTACAACCAAAAAAAAAAAAAAACTAAATAATGAATTTACTATAAATTTATATATATATATATATATATATATATACACAAAATAAAGAGATGAAGGATGACAATGCAACAACACTCATCAGGGTTCCAAAGGTAAGCACTGATAAATCACATCAAGTGCAACAACAGAAACAGAAAGCTACATGATAATTTCTAGAATCTTGCAGAAAAAACAATATCGTATTTCCACATAACTGTCAAAAATCTGAACCACGGGACCCTCAGAACCTCTCTAAGGAGCATAAATGATTCAAGGGAAGATTTCTACTTATAATCATCTGTCTCACATGATGAACAACAGCTTTCTGCTGATTGGTTTCCCTTAGTCTTTCAATAGACTGAACCCTTCCAAACATCCTTCATGCATAACCATCAGTTTATAGGCTTCTTGCATAGTTAGAGAAAGTGAACATAAAATATACCAAAAAAATGAGAGTTCCTTGTTCATGAAAATTTTTCCTTAAGGTTTCCAATTCAAACAAATATTTGGCACTAAAGAACAATACCTTTAATACCAGCCAAATTACTTTTGACTACCCAATTGAAATATGTGAATAATATACACAAAAGAGAAAATAAATGAAACACATTTACCTTGCTTTCTAATGTTTACAATCAGAGAATAAAATTGTTGGAAGCAAACCACAATACATGTAAATAGGGAAAATATAAAGAACATAAGAAAAACTATATTTAACATAGAATTGTGCCTTTCCATCATAATGCAAATCACCTTATTAAATTGTTTATCAAATCCATTATTTCACTATGTTCAAAGTATAGACAAATATAATTTCTAAAACATAAAATAGCTCAAATTGCGACAAACACATAAATTGCCTAGTGTATTTTAGTAGGAAGAGATGGACTTGCTCAACTAATTTGAAAAGAACAAAACAATATTTTTCAATGGTTCAGTCCTTATGACATTTTGCTGCAGCCTAACAATCAAATTATGGGTTTGTTTTATCCAAAAAAAAAAAAAAAAAATTATGGGTCTGCTTTGATTTGAAAGTACTTGCAAACTGCTTAGCAACTTGTCTAAGGAGCTCCAGATCACCAAAGATCACTTGCTAAACTCTGTTTCAAAAATAACATAAAAAATGCCAGCATTAAGATCAAATTAGGACACAACTAACAACCCTAATTTTTTTTAGAAGGACCTGCAATTATTTGCACAAAGCTACCCTTTATAACAATTCCTAAACCAACAACATCAGTATTTTGCAGAAAATGAACAGCCCAGTATACTTTAAATCATATATCAGGTGGTGGATTCCATCTACTCATACCCAGCACTGGTAATAAATTGGTTTTGCAATCTAATTGTGATAGCCACCACTTCAGTAGAATGTTATAAGTTATGGGGAAACAGGGACCTTTTTTTCTAGTAATAATATCTCTCTATTCCCCCCCCCCCCCCCCCCCAAACTACAAATACTACCCTTTAAACAAAATAATGCATATCAAATAAAATCAATCTATGCCATCATATAAAGTTAATAGAAGCATTCAACTTTTATATTTGATAATTAAAATCATAATTTTGTTATCACATAACCAAAAAAAAAGAAAAAGAAAAAAGAATTGATTATAGATTATACTTTAGCACTTTGCCGAACACTTTGAGGGTAATTGGGTTGCCTCTATTCTCTTCTCATGCGATGAAGAATTATTACAGCCTACTGGTTTTTGTTATTCATTTCAAGCATTCCACCATAAAAAATATATCTTGGAAAAAAAAAAAAAAAATGAAGACATTCAAGGGTCTGACGCTGGCAAGAGGTTGGACAATAATTTGGCTGTGCAAAGGCTTGAATCGACCATGAAGCGAATTAGTGAAAGGCTAGAGGGAATTCTGCGTTTAATGAGACTGAGGAGAAAGAAGAGGATTTGTCAAACAATAGTTGGTGAGATTGAGTAATGAGCCCTAAACGTGCTTATGTTATGTATTGTGCGGCAATTCTGCAATCCAATGAAAGAATAAAAGAAATTACAATGAGGTGTAAAAATCACATGCCCAAACCTAAGCCTAAACCAAAACCAATTCAGATAAAAAAGATTTTAAGAAAATAAAATTTACCGACAACTGTGTGGAACCGGAAGATGGAGAGAGACCAGTCTGATAGTGAAGATGGCTTCCTTAGATCTCTCTCTCCAACTGTCTCTGCATCTTATCAAATTTCCCTCTTTGTGTCTTATGGATGCTCTCTAATCTCGATTGATATATGTACGCTTATATCTCTCTGGCAGGTTTTTTTTTTTTTTTTTTGTTCTAATATATAGCTTATGCCAACCTGTTAGGAGATCGTGAAACTTAATAGGCAAAACTGAAAGATTCAATTGTTTGTTCAGTGTTTTTAAAAGGAAATTCCCAAAGTACCAATCCATTAAAACTACAAACTTTGAAACACAAATTGAAAGAGATTTCAATAAAGGGAAAAATAGACTTAACCGTACCCATTCTTCTTAGACCTTGGGTTGCCTCAAAGGCTTGGCCTTTCCACCTACAAACCCAAAAATAAATAAAGAAACATAAACAAAGAGTGCATTCGAGATTGCATAGTGAATCTATACTTGAAATAAATCAATAGATAGTCAAAGGAACCTACCCAATAACGGCTCTGGCGGTGCGACCGCAGAAGAAATAAAGTTTCCTTGTGGTTAGAGGCCGACGGTAGTGCTGGCCCTGAGATGTCTGTCTTTCTCCCCTGTGCCTTAACAACGCATCACTATTAACAACACATCCTTTCAGTAATTTCTCTCTTCTCTTTTAAAATCAAAACCAAATGTAACCTAAATACCTAAATAAAAATCATTCCAACCAAATGTCTCAAAACTAATTCATATTTCATACCTAGATCTAAGAAAGAAAGGGAAAAACAATTACCAGTGGTAGTTCTCTCTATCTCCGTATCTTAATATCGGCATGCACCTTTAGGTTGCTGGTGCCAATTCCGGTGGTCTAAGTTTGGCAAGGGATGGTGATGGCCGGTCGTACGAACTCTAACTCTCCCCTGTATCGCAACTTGTAAGCTTTTTTTTTTTTTTTTTTTTTTTTTTATTGCTCGTGTTTTTTTAGTTGCAAACCTTTTTTTTTTTTTTTTTTTTTAACCGTTTTTTTTATATACCCAAAGACTATCAAATGGTGTTAAGGTTGGCAAGCAATATAATTTATCACTTCTTAATTGTGAACGTGGCAGCATTTTAAGTGGCCTTTTTTCCTAACGTGGTAGCACCTCCTTAAAGGCTTCTTCTTTTATATATAGTATTAGATTAGAAGAAACAAAAAAAAAAAATTTTAAAAAAAAAATTGAAAAAAAAGGAGGATAGAAGAAACAATTACATCGTGATGAAGTAAAAATAAATAAACAAATACGTGGGGTGAGTTTTGTAAATTGGAGGAATTTTAAAACTAAGAAAAGAGTAATCCTATTTTGTAGGAAGTTAGTGAGTAGAAGTAGGAATTTAAATCAACCTAAAAGTAGGAGTTTATTAGAAGCAGGAAGACATTTCAACGTAGAAGTGAGAATTTATTATTTTTGTCAATTTACTATTTTAACCCCATTTGTAAGTTTTAGGCAGGGGTATTTTTTACAGTAAAAAAAATAATAACTAACTTTTTTTTTTTTTTTCAGTTTACTATTTTAACCATATTTTTAAGTTGTTGGTTAATTAATTTAGAGGTATTTTTGACAGGAAAAAAAGCAATAACTAACTTTCTAAATCCTTTTAATATATACAGATTATATATTATATTATATTATATATATATATATATATATATATATAGAGATTTGAAAGTTAAGCCAAAGAGAGTAGTTCGAACTACATGAAATTTATTTTATGCACAAAACCTAATCAACATGACACATGAATGTTTTATCAAAAGAAAAAGAAAAAAAAAAAAAAAACATGACACATGAATGAAAAAGAGGGGGAATCATAAATAATTCTGGTTGCTATTGATTAGAATTTTAATTTGGGGAATTTCATGTGCCCATTCAAACCCTAGACTCTCCTTTGTCTTATCTATGCTATGTATAAGAGGATTTTCCTCCTTGAACTGAATTTTTTTATGGTAAAAAATATCCCCATCCAGTATCTAATTACTTCTCTTACAAATGTTTTAGGAATAGGGTCAATAACGTCACACTATTCCCCAAAAAATCCCTCTATTAAACTAGACTTTTATGTGATTTAAAAAATACCCTTATTAATAAACAATGACTTCTCTTGGAGACAGGGACAACAATGTCAAATAAAAAATCGTTTTGAATTCAAAAAGAAAACTTCTAAAATTTAGGCTTTTTTTTTCCTTCATCTTCATCTTTTCCCCCCCTAAAATTTAGCCATTTTTCATTCATAACAAAACACCTCCGGTTAATTAAAAAAAAAAAAAATAATAAGAGACTCCTCAAATTTAGGCTTCTTTCCCCTTAAATTCATCTTAGTTTTCCTAAAATTTAGCTTTCTTTATTCCCTATTCATCCAAATAAAATACCTCCAAATTGATTTTTTTCCCTCTAAAATTTAGCCATTTGTTTTCCTTTTTATTTGAAATAAAACACATCCAGTTAAAAAGAAAAAAAACATACTACTCATTAAAAAAAAAAAAAAACTACTTATCAGTATCCCAATTTTTCCTATATCACTTTTATTATTATTGTAGAGGCCCCAGTACACACTTTCAAATACACATTCTCATGTAGAACAAACAGCATAGGCATTCCTAGAGCAACAAGGAGACCAGAAGTCACAACGCAAGATTGGGGGGGTGGGGGGTGCAAATAGAGGCCATCGGGGTGACAATGTTGGAATTGCACAAAATTTGGTAGGTTGAAGGAAAACGGCATTCTAATCCAGACTCAAGATAATTGCCTCGAGCGTTGCCTAAATTTAGCCAAATTCCTTTATTAAGGCCCTGAAAATAATGTTTTTGCTATTTATAGTAATATTTGTTTTTCTTTAATAACTTTTAGTTTAAAAGTCAAAATAAGGTCTTGTTTGTTTTGGAACGTCTCTTAGAGATAGTATTTTCGATTTTTGCAATTATTTCAATTTTTCTATTTTTGAAAAAAAATCGCTATTTTACCACCTAATTATGTGATTAGTGCAAATTAGGGTTTCTGGGCATTGCCCTAGCCGCCCTAGGTTTTTTTTTTTTTTTTTTTAATTATTTTTTTACTATTTAAACATATTGTAGCCTCTAGGGTAATTTAGTTTTCAGATTTGTAAAAAAAAAAAAAAAAAAAAACATACTTTGTCTATTTCTCTCTGGTGGATTCCAGAACCCTATCACCTTGTGGGTTCAAGGAACCCCTTGTGGATTCAAGGTTTTCATTCAAAAGCTAATGTGTTTAGTTTCTTTTTCCATTCAGAAAGTAATGTGTTTGTTTCCTTGTAGCTTCCATGACATCACATTCAAAAAATAAATTACAATTACTGCTTATATCTAAAGTTTATCGTTTTTATTTGTTTGAAATATATATATATATATATATCACATTTATCTTTCCTTTTTTTTTATTAAAAAAAATTCTCACGTCACAAGAAGTCCAAATTAAATCTAGCCTCTATGCATGCAAGTTGTGCAAGTTGTGCAAGTTGTGCATTCTCAAAGGCTCACTAGGACGTGTTACAAGGTCCAAATAAGTTCAAAAATCACAAACTTAGATGGCTCTTCAAGCCTTTAAGACTTGCAAAGTTTGAATCTCTTTGAATCCAAGTGTGTTTTCTAGTGGCTGTTTGAGGATATCGGATGGTATTTCTCTCCTTTTTCTCTCTTTTTTTTTTTTTTTTTTTTTTTTTTTTTTTTTTTTGAATTCTGACAGAGTTTTCTCAATGATTTTTACTCTAATTCACTATTGCTGAATGTCTTTCACTGTTGGCTGCTTCCCCTTTTATAGTGTCATCCTAGGGTTTCTGGGGTACCACTGATTCCCTCTATTTGCTCTTCTAGGTAACAGAACCAATGTTGTGTCAGCAACATTGGTGGCTAGTCCCTTCCTCATTCTTTATTATTTCCTTCTTTTGAGATTTCCTCTTTGAAAGACCCCAGCTAACCTTCCCATTCTGGGGTGTCCTAAAGGGTTGACCTTTGGTTTTTCTTCTTTCAAGGCTTCTAGATCCCACCTTTTCAGACCCAACTTTTGGTTGATTTTCCCTTTGTCATTTTTCCCAAGTGAGTTGATTCCTTCCTGCCAAGTTGAAAGTTTCCTAGCCACCTACCTTCATGGTTCTTCTTTTTGGGTTTCCCGAGGTACCAGCCTCTTGTTCATGAATTGTTGGTTCCCAAGCCCTCTAATCCCTTTTCTGCATCATTATGTGGTTGATAGGGACATATCTGTTCTTGTTCTTTGTGTTTCTTGGTATGCCCCCTTGAACTGTCTCAATCCCAACCTGGCTTTGCTGCATGTCCAGAGGATCCTGGCCCAGTTATTTTCCCGGGCTCCCCAACGATTTTTCTGACCATTGAGGGTTAGGCCGGGCCTTTTTCCTTCCTTTATTTTATGTGGCCCGAAACTTGCCCATTCATGGATTTGGGTTCCTCCTTATGGATCCTTAATGGGTTTGGACCTCTCTTCGTTCTTATTGGAAGCCCAAATGCTTTATTTTTCCTAGGTTTCAATCCTTTGCTTTGTTTTGGGCCTTGGTATAACATTGTGATTTTTTTGGACCTCAATAACTTATACTGTAATGGATGGTGAATTTTTTTTTTAGTCGCCCCTATTGATTATAAGGATCTATCACTTCTTGTTGTTTACTCTTAAAATTCTGTGAAAATTATAAACTATCCTTATGCAGAATGTATGAAAATTAAAGCATTTGAATAACAAAATGTTACATTATTTCATCTATAAATAATGTCACGTTTAGCATAACAAATTGATCAACAGTCTCTATAAAAAATGGTACCATAATTCAAAACAAGAGAGAGAGAGAGAGAGATACCTGACCACAAAACAAAATCAACCACAAACTATCAAGATTTCCCAGGAAAAACCGAAGAAGATAAGAGGAAAAAAGAAAAGAAAAAAACTCACCTCAAAGACACTTTCCAATCCTGTGAGATGATGAAGATATGTTCTTATGGTTTTTCAAGGACTTCGATGATGCTATTGAAAAATTAACTTAAGCCACTGTATCATCAACACTCTTGCAAATTCTGAATTTTGACATATATATGTGTGTGTATACATGTGTTTCATTTTGGATTTTATTTGACTATTTTAGTTTTTGAAAATGTTTAAACTCACTGGCAAATGGAGTCTGAAAATAATTGCATGATATTCAAGGAGACAATTGTTTTTTAAAAGATGCAATTAAATTTCTTTAGCTTTTCAAGATTATTCAGTGAACTTTTTCACCTGTTAAAAGATACTCTAAAACATTCCTAGTTGTTTAAAGAAAAAGAAAAAAAAAAAAGAGAAGAAGGATTCTTTGTAAAATTGTGACCCTTGAAGTTTACCTTGGAGGATTTTGAGTTATAGAATGAAAAATCGTGGATGTTTGAGAGAAATTAATTGGAAATCTATATCGCGGCACAGTGGCACTAAAGAGAGTAAAATACTAAAATGTCACAATATCTTAAACCACGTTCGAAGAGCTGGCCCAGAGAGATAGAAAAAGATTTCAAAATAACTAGGTTGATTTTCTTAATAAATTACATTATCAATATTTTTTGATGGACCTCATTCCGCCATAAGATGGAATAAATAAAACTCTCAGCAACTTAAAATTTTAGGAAAATCAAACTTGTTTGGCTTATGTAACTCACAAGAAGAAAATTTTCTTCTTGTGAGTTTGTGAACATTTAAAAAAAAAAAAAAAAGAAGAAGAAGAAGAAAAAGAAGAAAAAGCAATTCATCATTTCTCTCTAAATTATCATTTGTGTACTAATCTTAATAATTAGGGATAATTACAGATTACCCACTTGTGGTTTAGCCCGAATTTAACTTACCCACCCGTGGTTTCATTTTTGACACTTTACTCACCTAAGATTACTTCCGTTTAGTCTCTGTTACCCACCTTTGTTAAAAAAGAGGGGGTAAATAAGTCTTTTTACACCCATTTTATGTCTCTCTCCTCCTAAAACAAGAGAAAAAAAAGAAAAAAAAAACAAAACAAAAGAAAAACAAGATTAAAATATGGTATTAGTTTCTCACAATTCACAAACATGAATAATATACACAAACATGAAGAACATACACCCAAAAAACTAATACAAATCAAATCAAGTAATACCATCAAAGTACAAATCACAGATCTATCAAAATACAACCCCAAAACCCCAAATGAAATGTCTACTCCTATGATTAAAGCTTTTGTCTATTGCCAGTCTCCTAAATAAGTGAGCATTCTGGGAGGCATATGAGTTCTGTGGTGGGGAAATAATAATGGGGCTGTTGCAACCCTTAGTTCATCATTGCTGAGATTCTTTCGAGACCGAATAACCAATCTTTTATTCTAGAAATTATCATTGGCCAGCATACCCCTGCCCCTCAATCCATTCATACATTTATCAACCACAAAATTAGGATTCCTGAAATGACTAGCTAATGATGAATTGCTTTCTCTTCTAGCACTTTCCTGACCAATAAAATGATGGGCAGCTAACCTATCAGGTGTGTCAGGAACATCGACTATCTGATCAAAGTCCATCTCATCCATATCCTGCATCATTCAAAAAAAATCCAGGCAATCAAATCCAATCAATAAATTCAGCAAACACAACAACTAACAAGCAACTTTTATACATAACATCAATCTCATTTTTCAACACACCCACACACATCCAAATCCACAGATCCATCAGTAACCATGTGATAGGCTAAGAATGTATTGACCCCTTGTGATGAATTAATTGATTAATTAGCCAAATTTATTAATTAATCAAATTAACATGCAAAGCGCATGGTAGCACAAACAAATCACCAATTAAACTAAGTATGCAGCGGAAAATAAATTAACACGGTGATTTGTTTACGAATGAGGAAAAATTACACGGCAAAAACTCCACCGGGTGATTTTAAGGTCATCACTCCCGAGAATCCACTATTATCAAAACAAGCGGTTACAAGTAAAGGAATCCTAGTACCTTATATCAACCTATAGTTGGGCCCTTACTCCAATACCCAATTGGACTTGTTCTGTAGTGAAAATCTCTCCTTTTAATGCATGGCTCCCAGTATGTGACTAACCAATAGATGCGCAGATCCCAGTACGCGACTTAATCACCAACTTGAAAAGGATGTTAGCTGCAAAGTTCTTCAATTCATCACACGATGAAGATCAAGAAGTTGCTTGGTCACAAAACCCTATGGTGTACAAACACAGCAGCTTCTTCAAGAGAAAGATGAACTAGGGCATATGTTTCCAGTTCACAATATGCTTGTGAAAAACTTTTGCATTAAGTTGCATGAGCTACGACAGCCCTTAAAATAATCCTTATATATGTTTAGGGTTGTGAGAAAAGAAAGCCCAAACACATACTCGCGGATTGGATGAAAAACAGTTCTAAAAAACTGAGTTTCATAAACCTCATTAGATAGCCATCTATCGAGCTAGCTGTCGAGCCATGGGCTTCAGTAGCTTTTAAACCTCGATAGATGCTAGCTGTCGAGTTTTAAAATCTAGCACTTCATTACTTGATTCTTGGACAGACTTGCATGACTTTAACACTTGAACTTGAAACCTTGTTTCTTGAAGCATTAAACACATCCTAGATCTACCCAATTACAAGTAAAGTGCGTTTTGTCAAAGGATTAGCCAATTACATAAAATAGTGACATATGTTCCTAACATTGAATCACATATGTCCTAACAATCTCCCCCTTTGGCAATCTGTGACAAAACCACAATAAACAAATGAACATATGAGAGAAGTCATAAATCACTTAACTCATACTCACTTGTTGAATACAATAAAATCTATCCTAACACAAACTCTTAAAAAACTTTACAAGAAGAGAGTTTATGGTAAGAAGACTTTGACAATCTGTATTTCTGAAACACTTTAAACAAAACTCATCACGGCATCTTAGTATGAAACAAAAATATAAGATTGTATACAATATATAAGAAACATGTGTATAAAGATAGAAAAGAAACAACACATGGAGAGATAGGTGAAAGAACATACATCAAAATATATATAAATCAAATATAAATACAATGTATGTCAAGTGGTCACAAGACCAATATACTAGATATAATGTATCTAAAATAGAAAGAAAAGAAAAGATACAAAAATCCTCACTACATCCCTCAATATACACTTCCCCTATCTCCTATACTAACCCTCCCCCTATGAGTATTATTACTTTCATCTCAAAACTACTCCCTCTTTTTGTCACGAGTGACAGAGGGCAAGTTAATCAAGTAGACATCTCATCATCATTAGGTGAGCCATCATCATCATCCTCATCAACATCATCAGCACTGCCAGAGCCATCGTCACTCTCATCCTCATAAGCCTCGGGAGAAGGAGAGGAAGCCACTGTGAAACCACCCATCACAGCCTGTCATCGTGCCATACGACCAACACGGGTGTTCACTTGACATAACTCATCACTGAGAGTGTCAAGGCGAGAATCCATGCGCACAAGCTGTGCCATGATGGCCTCAAGTGTCACTCCACCCGTTGAAGAAAAAGGAGCGAAGGTGGATGGAGCGGTAGAAGCTGGAGGAGCAGCTGTCTCTGTCCGAGGCTGCCTCGAGCGAAGTTGTTCAAGACTTCGCTTAACGGTAGCAGCGTCAATGGCACACATAAATGTGAAGTGGGGAGACGCGGGATAGGAGACAGAAAAATGGCGAAGAAGTCGCGTGATAGCCGAAGAAAAAATGAGCTTATCACGGGTCGCCGTATCCTTATAGACATCTATAAGGGAAAGTATGAAGTGAGAGGGAAAGTCAATAGTAAGTCTCTTAATGAGGGATAACAAAAACTGAGCACGAGGCTCTGTGATAGTGTTATAGTGAGACAATGGATGGAGAACGAATGTCATCACCATGTTTAGGATTTTCAGACCTTTAGCAAAGGCCGAGTATGAGGTGTTTTGACGGTCACCCCATGAAGAAGGTGTCTCACAGAATAGAGATGAGAGTTTGTCTTTGGACATTGTCCTCAAACGTTCACAGCCAGGGTAGTCAGGATGCGCTACCCTAGGCACGTGTAGTACCTCGGATACAATACCCGGAGTAACTACCATGTGTATACCTCGAACGCGAGTGACAAACTGGGTTATAGAGTAATCAAATCCATGCATATTAGAGTAGAACTCTTGTGTGATCACGGAAGGGCACGTGACCGGGATGCCATATAGTGACTCCCAACCCCTACTGTAGATGACAGTGGGTAGGTCAGTGTCGAGATCTGACAGAATGACTTGGCGTTCCGAATGAATGCTGCGTCGTGAAAAGTTCTCCGAGAAGTCCGATTTAGCCTTCTCATCATGGAACCGGACGTGAGATGGAGAAGAAGAAGAAGATGCCCCAGAATGAAGAGGGTTCCAGGATGGAATGGATTTACGTTTAGGTGCCATGATGCAACTAATGTAAGAGGGAGACAATCAGAAAAGTACCAAACAACAAATATATCAAAATATATAGAATTGAAGGTATGTATGCATGAGAATGCATAAACATGTGACATGCAAATATAAATTCATCATGGGCTCAGCCTAATCCAAACCTACCAGCACACAACCTACCAGCACACAACA
This sequence comes from Quercus aquifolioides, assembly GCA_019022515.1. Taxonomy (NCBI): domain Eukaryota; kingdom Viridiplantae; phylum Streptophyta; class Magnoliopsida; order Fagales; family Fagaceae; genus Quercus; species Quercus aquifolioides. The sequence goes on along the minus strand of CM032328.1, from coordinate 63,291,844 downwards.
TAGCAATAAGGTAAACACACATTTAAAATGCATGAAACATTGTTATAATGCACATGTGATGCAATGCATGAAGTTTAAAGATCACTTTAACAAAACTCCATCCCAAAATTTTAACAAAAACTCAAAAGTTTTGAAAAATCTCAAACAGTTTCAAAAACCCCAAAAGTTAGGTCAAAGATCATGAAAATGCATGATAAAGATGAAGAAAGTATCATACTAGATGAGGAACAAAGATCTTGAGACCGAAAATGAAGCGAGGAAGAAGTTTGGAGTGCTTGAGAAGTGTTTTGGGAGGTGAAGAGGCTGAAAGCATCGAGAGAGATCAAGGGAATGAGATCTGAAATCACGATGCCTCTTTATATAGAAACTTCATAAAGCTCGATCGATCGAGAGCTATCGAGCTTTAAAAAGACGTGTTTCAGCTGTCGAACCAGCTATCGAGGATCTAACGAGAGGTTTTCAACAAAATGAAGCTCGATGGATCGAGGTAGCTATCGAGAAGCTATCGAGGAGATAAAAAGTTTCTCGATTGATCAAACTAGCTATCGAGAGCTATTGAGATTGCGATAAAAAGAAGCTGAAAGGTCTCGATAGATAGCCTAGCTGTCGAGAGCTATCGAGAAGCTATCGAGATTACTTAAAAACAGTTTTTCAAAGAAGAGAAAAACACAGATATGAATGTAATCAAGTATGCTACTCAACCAAAGATCCAAACAACATTTTAAGCTTTCAAAATCATCTCTCAACAATAAAAATGATAAGCATTGAGATCCAAAACACACACACACACACACACACACACACACACACACTAAACAAGTCTAATCAATTTTATATTTCAAAAACAAGTCAAGAGCATACATTAACACAAGTATTTCTTGTGATGGCCAAATCACATTGTACCTACACATGTATCAAAAGTAGCAAAGAATATTGCATGTTGTGTGTGAAAAACATCACAAGATTGCAAAAGTGTCTACATGTTATGACGATTTGAGATATGAGAAAATCACTTTAACTCACACCAATCATAACTGTTTGATGGGGACTATCACCTTCGAGGTATATCCTATAACTCCCACATCTCCTAGAATACACGCTTGCAATCATATATAAAGCATTTTGATCATTTTGCTTTTATTTTTCTTTGCATATTTTTCTTTTAAGCAAACCATGCATAGGCATATAAAAGAGAGAAAAGAAATACCCAATGACGTTAAGCATTTGACATTCCACTTTTGCTATGCTGAAGCATACAAATGTCATTTCATGATTAGCGGGCAACAATGGTAAGATGGTTATTTATGCATTTCTCTTAGAATTTTCTAATCCTTCCCATCAAAAAGAGTGATACGAGTGTTAAGTACAAGAGATCACTTAACCTTACTCATCACAAACACGAGCCACAAAGCTCACTTACTTAGTTATGCATAGAGATACTCATTTAAGCTACAAAAGATACAAAGTTTAGAAAATTTTGTTTCAATGGCCATCCAAGGTACAAAAGTACCAATGTACACATACACACACTGTTTTTGTATTTTTCAATTTTTCAATTTTTTATTTTTTATTTTTATATGAAAAACAAAATAAAGCAAAACTGAAAAATAGCCAAACAAAAACATATTAAACAAAGCAATGCATAAAACTAGACTGACTCAAAACACGAAAGCAAAACACATAAGTAATGCAAAAACAAAAACAAGAAAAGGAGAGAGAAAAAAAAAACCAGAATCACTTGGAGCCCTTTTCCTTCCACACCTTGGAAGAACCTTTCCGTTTAGCAAACCCTTGATTCGGCAGTGAGGGGTGTTAGGACATATGTGATTTAATGATAGGAACATATGTCACTATTTTATGTAATTGGCTAATCCTTTGACAAAATACACTTTACTTGTAATTGGGTAGATCTAGGATGTGTTTAATGCTTCAAGAAACAAGGTTTCAAGTTCAAGTGTTAAAGCCATGCAAGTCTGTCCAAGAATCAAGTGAGAAAGTGCTGGATTTTAAAACTCGACAGCTAGCATCTATTGAGGTTTAAAAGTTGCTAAAGCCTTCGACAGCTAGCTCAATAGATGGCTATCTATAGATATTTATGAAGTTCAGATTTTCAGTTTTGATTTTCATCCAATCCGTGAATGTATGTTTGGGCTTTCTTTTTTCACAACCCTAAACATATATAAGAATTATTTTAAGGGCCGTAAAAGGTTACGCACAGTTACACAAGAGCACAATTCCACAAGTGTGAAGTAGTGTAGCTGGAAACCTAGTTTGCCCTAGTTCTTCTTTCTCTTCAAGAAGCTGTTGTGTTTGTACACCATAGGGTTTTGTGACCAAGCAACTTCATGATCTTCATCATGTGATGAACAGAAGAACTTTGCAGCCAACATCCTTCTCAAGTTGGTGATCAAGTCACGTACTAGGATCTGCGCAATTGGTTAGTCACGTACTAGGAGCCGTGCATTGAAAATGAGAGATTGTCATTACAGAACAAGTCCAATTGGGTATTGGGGTAAGAGTTCAACTGTAGGTTGGTATAAGGTGCTGGGATTCATTTACTTGTAATTGCTTGTTTTGATAATAGTGAATTCTCGAGAGTGGTGACCTTAAAATCACTCGGTGGGGTTTTCGCCATGTAGGTTTTCTCCATTCGTAAACAAATCACCGTGTCAATTTAATTTCCGCTGCATTTAGTTAATTGGTGATTTGTTTGTGCTACCACGCGTTTTGCATGTTAATTTGATTAATTAATAAACTTGGCTAATTAATTAATTAATTTATTACAAGGGGTCAATACATTCTTGGCCTATCAAGTGGTATCAGAGTAGGCACACTCTGATTAGGTTTTAATCTTTGTTGTGTGATCCATTGATCCCTAGTTGTCATGGATAGAGGACAATCTCTTATTATACCTCATTTATTTGATGGCATAACTACGCATACTGGAAAGTACGCATGAGAGCTTTCTTACAGTCTTTAGATGAGAAAGTGTGGCAAGCTATGGAGATAGGCTGGACCAAGCCTACAGAAGCGCCGGTTGACTGGGATGATGCAAAGATCATGGCAGCAAACTTCAACAGCAGGGCATTAAATGCTCTATTCAGTGTAGTCACGAATGAGGAAATTAAGAAGATATCCTCTGCTGAAACTGCTAAGGAAGCATGGGCCATTCTTCAGACAACTTATGAAGGAACCAAAGCTGTCAAGGATTCAAAATTTTAGAGGCTCACTACAAGCTTTGAAGAGATCAAGATGAAGGAGGATGAGTCGTTCGATGAGTTCTATGCCAAACTCAAGGACATAGAGAACTCAGCTTTTAATCTTTGGGAAACCATTCCTGAACCCAAGATTGTGAGAAAGGTTCTTAGATTTCTACTCGAGAGATTCCATGCCAAGATCATTGTCATTGAGGAATCAAAGGACATCGACAAAATTCCTTTGACTGAGCTGGTTAGCAATCTACAGACCTATGAGTTGGGTTTGACAAGGATCGGGAAAAGCAAGAGCATGGCATTGAAGGTCAAGAGCAGTGATACTGATGAGTCTTCTGGTGATGAAGATTCTAAGATGAAGTCCTACATCACCAGGCAATTCAAGAAGTTCATAAAGAATGCCAATGCAAAGGGCTTTGACAAGGACCGTAGACAGTCAAGTTCTTCTCAGTCTAAGAGCCAAGACAAAGGGAAGAAGGATGCTAGAGATGGCGGTTAGTACACTATTCTCTCAGGACCAAAGTGCTTTAGGTGTCAAGGTTTTGGTCATATGAAACAAGAGTGCCCTACTTATCTCAAGACCATCGGAAAAAGCAAGGCACTTGCTGCTACCTTAAGCGACACCGAGCCTGAGGATGACCCGATAATGAGGATGATGGAATCCTAAATGCCTTTACTGCCACCATAAAGCCTACTGAAGGGATTGTTGAAGATGTGGATGAAGAAGAGGAATTGGTGGAGTCTAAGTTTGAGAAAATGGATGAACAAGATGACATCCACACATCTTATGCAAAGTTATACAAGGTTTCAGAAAAGTATGAGAAGTTGTATAGGTTGGCCACCAAGAAGCTTAGTGATGTGGAGCTTGAGCGAGAAGAAATCTTTACAAAGTTTGATGAAGCCAATTAGACTATTAGAGCACTAAGATTTGAGAATAATTTCTTGGTTGAGAAGACCAAGAAGCTTGAGGCAGAACTGTTCAAAGTCAGAGCTTAGTTGGAAAGGACTTCAAGTACTAAGCTCGATGAGATGCTCAATCTTCAAAAATCTACTTCTGATCGAACCGGTTTAGGATACGATTTCTCTTCTCCTAGTATTGCTTCTACTAGTACTACTGTTTTTGTTCCTCTTGCTAATAATGTTGAAATTGAGAACAATGATGTTAAGAATGAATTAGCTAGTGAGAACGTAGACAAGGGTAAATCTATCTTAGGAGCACCCCCTAAGCTTGATAAGAAAGAGATTAAGAACCCTAGAGCTAAGAAGGGAAACTCTCAAAAGCCTAAGTAGAAAAAGCAGCATTTTTGTCATCATTGTGGCACAGCTGGACATACTCGACCTAATTGTTATAAGTGGTTAGCCACTCAAAAAAGTAACAACATGATCGTGTCGGGAGATTAGAATCAGCTTCCATCCTATTTCGCTCCTCTTGGTGATCTTCTTAAAACCTTCATGTTTCTTTCGAACTTGAACGGTTTTAACTGTTCCCCCTTACTGCTGGATCAAGGGTTCTCTAAACAAAAAGGTTCTTCCAAGGTGTGGAAGGAAAAGGGCTCCATGTGATTCTATCACTTTCTCTCTCTCTCTCTCTCTCTCTCTCTCTCTTTCTCTCCTTCTTGTTTTTGTTTTGCATTACTTATGTGTTTTGCTTTCTAGTTTTGAGTTAGTCTAGTTTTATGCATTGCCTTGTCTTGTTTAACATGTTTTTGTTTGGTTACTTTTTAGTTTTGCTTTATTTTGTTTTTCATATAAAAATTAAAAAAAAATTGAAAAATTAGAAAAATACAAAAATAGTGTCTTTGTACATTGGTACTTGTATACCTTGGATGGCCATTGAAACAAAATTTTCTAAACTTTGTATCTTTTGTAACTTAGATGAGCATCTCTATGCACAACTAAGCAAGTGAGCTTTGTGGCTCGTGTTTATAATGAGTAAGATTAAGTAATCACATGTACTAAACACTCGTATCACTCTTTTTGACGAGAAGGACTAAAAAATCATAAGAGAAAGGCATAAATAACCATCTCAACATTGTTACCCGCCAATCATGAAATGATATTTTATGCTTCGGCATAGAAAAAATGGAATGTCAAATGCTTAACATCATTGGGTATTTCTTTTCTCTCTTATATATGCCCATGCATGGTTTGCTTAAAAGAAAAACATGTAAAGAAAAATAAAAAGCAAAAAGAATAAAATGCTTTATATATGATTGCAAACGTGTATTCTAGGAGATGTGGGAGTTATAGGATGTACCTCGAAGGTGATAGTCCCTATCAAACAGTTATGATTGTGTGTGAGTTAAAGTGATTTTCTCATATCTCAAATTATCATAACATGTAGACACTTATGCAATTTTGCGATGTTTTTCACACACGACACGCAATATTCTTTGCTACTTTTAATACATGTGCAGGTACAATGTGATTTGGCTATCACAAGGAATACATGTGTTAATGTATGCTCACTAAACTGTCTTAACTTGTTTTTGAAATATAAAATTGGTTAGACTTGTTTAGTGTGTGTGTGTGTTTTGGGATCTATATGCTTACACTTTTCTTGATTGAAAGATGTTTTTGAGAGATTAAAATATTGTTTGGATCCTTGGTTGTGTTGCATGGTTGATTGCATTCATATTTGTGTTTTTCTCTTTTTGAAAAACTGTTTTTAAGCAATCTCGACACCTCCTCAACACCTTTCGACAGCTAGGCTATCTATCGAGCTTTTTAGTTTTTTTTAATCACAATCTCGATAGCTTCTTGACAGCTCCTCGATCCATCAAGAAAGTTTCTGTCTGCTCGATAGCTCCTCGATCCATCGAGCCTTGTTTTGCTATGGACACCTTTGGATAGCTGCTTGATAGCTGTATCTCTTCATGCCTTTAAAGCTCGACACCTCTCGATCTGTCGAGAATTATAAGAGTCTATAAATAGGATCTGCACGATTCAGATCTTATTTCTCTCAATCTCTCTCGATTCTTGTAGACTCTTCACCTCCCAAAACCTTTCTTTCTCACTTCAAACTCCCTTCCCAAGAGCTTTTCGTCCTCAAGATCATTTTTCTTGCATCTGGAATGATCTTTATCTCTCATTCTTCATGCATTTAGGCATAAGTTTTGGGTTTTTGAAATTTTTTTGGGGTTTTTTCAAAATTGGTGGAGTTTTTGTGAAATTTTTGGGATGGGCTTTGTGAAAATGGTTCTAAATCATCATGTATTGCATCTCATTTGCATTATAACAATGTTTCATGCGTTATAGGTATGTGTTTACTTTATTGAAATGATTGTGTGCTGGTAGGATTGGATTGGGCTGAGCCCATGATGTTTTTACTATTGCATATCACATGCTCATGCATTTTCATGCATACGTACCTTACATTCTCTATATTCTTATATATTGATTGTGATTGGTGCTTTTCTGCGTGTCTCTATCTCTCCCTCTCTCTCTCTTGTTTACGTTAGTTGCGTCATGGCACCTAAACGTAAATATACTCCGTCCCGGAACCCTCTTCATTCCGGGGCATCCACTTCTTCTGATCCTACTCCTTCACATGTTCGGTTCCGTGATGATAAAGCCCGACAGGACTTTTCGGAGAACTTTTCTAGATGAGGCATTCATTCGGAACGCCAAGTCATTTTGTCGGACTTCTCTGACACTAACCTACCCACTGTCATTCACAGTAGGGGTTGGGAGTCACTGTGTGACGTCCCGGTCACTTGTCCATTCGTGCTTATCCAGGAGTTTTACTCCAACATGCATGGATTTTATTATTTAGTACCTCTTTTTGTCACTCGCGTTCGAGGTACGCGCATCGTGGTCACTCCGAATATTGTATCTGACGTGCTCTATGTCCCCAGGGTAGTGCATCCTGACTACCCTGATTGTGAGCGTCTTAAGACTGTGTCTAAAGACGAGCTTATATCTGCTTTTTGTGAGCGTCACTCTGATTGGGGTGATCGTCAGTTCACTCCTTGTTTAGCCTTTGCTAAAGGTCCTAGGTTCATAAACGTGGTTATGACTTTTGTTTTGCATCCTTTATCTCATTATAACTCTATTACTGAGTCCCGTGCTCGATTTTTACTTTCTCTTTTAGAGCATCTTACTATAGACTTTCCCTCTCATTTTATTCTTTCACTCATAGATGTATATAGAGATACGGCGACCCGTGATAAGCTCATCTTCCATTCGGCTATCATGAGGATTTTACGCCATTTTTCTGTCCCCTTTCCCGTTTTCGACCACTTCCATGTCATGTGTGCCATTGATGTCGCTACTGTTAAATGGAGCGATGCGTAGCTATGTTCGAGGCGGTCTAGGACGGCGATTCCTCCAACTTCTACAGCTCCATCCACATCTGCTCTTTCTTCTTCTATGAGCGGTGTGACTCTCGAGGACATCATGGTATAGCTTGTGCGCATGAATGCTCGCCTCAACACTCTCAATGATGAGTTGTGTCAAGTGAACACCCATGCCAGTTGTATTACACGATGGCAGGTAGTCATGGGTGGCTTCGTTGCTTCTCCTCCTCCTACTCCAAAGGCTTTTGAAGATGAGGATGATGATGGTGATGGTGATGCTACTGATGCTAAGGATGATGATGCTAGCTCTTCCAGTGCTGATGAGATGTCTACTTGATGTACTTACCCTTTGTCACTCGTGACAAAAAGGGGAAGTAGTTTTAGATATGAGAGTAGTCATATTCATAGGGGGAGGGTTAGTATAGGAGATTTTTGTTAGGGGGAGTGTATTTTTGAGGGATGTAGTGAGGACTTTATGTATCTTTTTCTTTTCTCTTTTTTTTTAGATACATTGTTCATGTACCTTAGATCTTGTGATCATATTGTGATAGCAAACCATGTACTTGTTTATATATATACATTTGAGGTTGTTATTACAGTTCTTTCACCTATCTTTATATGTGTTGTTTCTTTTCTTTCTTTATGCACATGCTTCTTATATATTGTATGCAATCTTTTATTTCTGTTTCACACTAAGATGCCTTGATGAGTCTTGTTTAAAGTGTTTCAGAAATACAGGTTGTCAAAGTCTACTTGCCATAAACTCTCTTCTTACAAAGTTTTTCAAGAGTTTGTGTTAGGATAGATTTTATTGTATTCAACAAGTGAATATGAGTTGAGTGATTTATGACTTCTCTCATATATTCATTTGTTTGTTGTGGTTTTGTCAAGGATTGCCAGAGGAGGAGATTGTTAGGACATATGTGATTTAATGATAGGAACATATGTCACTATTTTATGTAATTGGCTAATCCTTTGACAAAACGCACTTTACTTGTAATTGGGTACATCTAGGATATGTTTAATGCTTCAAGAAACAAGGTTTCAAGTTCAAGTGTTAAAGTCATGCAAGTCTGTCCAATAATCAAGTGAGAAAGTGCTAGATTTTAAAACTTGACAGCTAGCATCTATCGAGGTTTAAAAGCTGCTGAAGCCCGTGGCTCAACAGCTAGCCCGATAGATGGCTATCTATCGAGAGTTATGAAGTTCTGATTTTTAGTTCTGATTTTCATCCAATCCGTGAATGTATGTTTGAGCTTTCTTTTCTCACAACCCTAAACATATATAAGGATTATTTTAAAGGCCGTAAAATGTTACGCACAGTTGCAAAAGAGCACAATTCCACAAGTGTGAAGTAGTGTAACCGGAAACCTAGTTTGCCCTAGTTCTTCTTTCTCTTCAAGAAGCTGCTATGTTTGTACACCATAGGGTTTTATGACCAAGCAACTCTATGATCTTCATCGTGTGATGAACAGAAGAACTTTGCAGCCAACGTCCTTTTCAAGTTGATGAACAAGTCACGTACTGAGATCCACGCAATTAGTTAGTCACGTACTGGGAGCCGTGCATTAAGGAGAGATTGTCACTACAGAACAAGTCCAATTGGGTATTGGGGTAAGGGTTCAACTGTAGGTTGGTATAAGATACTGGGATTCCTTTACTTGTAACCGCTTGTTTTGATAATAGTGGATTCTCGGGAGTGGTGACCTTAAAATCACCCGACGGGGTTTTTGCTGTGTAGGTTTTCCCCTTTAGTAAAAAAATCATCGTGTCAATTTAATTTTCCCTACATTTAGTTAATTGGTGATTTGTTTGTGCTACCATGCGTTTTGCATATTAATTTGATTAATTAATAAACTTGGCTAATTAATCAATTAATTCATCATAAGGGGTTAATACATTCTTAGCCTATCAAGGGGGAAGAGTTAAAACCGTTCAAGTTCGAAAGGAACATGAGGGCATTAAGAAGATCTCTAAGAGGAGCAAAAGAGGATGGAAGCTGATTCTAGTTGTTAGGACATATGTGTTTCACATGCTAAGAACATATGTCTTACTTATTTATGTAAATTGGCTAATCCTTTGACAAAACGCACTTTACTTGTAATTGGGTAGATCTAGGTGTTTTTAATACTTCAAGAAACCATGTTTCAAGATCAAGTGTTGAAGCCATCAAGTCTGTCCAAGAAAAAGCAAGTTGAAGTGCAGAATTTTTAAAGCTCGACACCTCTCGATAGCTACCTCGACACCTGCTATCTGTCGAGATTTAAAAAGTCAGAATTCCAAATCTGATTTTCTTGGGATCCGTGAATATGTTTTTGGGGCTTCTTTTCTTCTAACCCTAAACATATAAAAGGATTATTTTAAGAGCCGTTTTTGTAGACACAAGTTGTATTATCATTGAGCAATCTCTGTTTATGCAAATTGTGCTCAACAGACGAAGTTCTTGACCTAGTTCATCCTTCATCAAGAAGTTGCTGTGTCTTTGCACCATAGGGTTTTGTAACCAAGCATCTTCCTGCTATTCATCACGTGGATGAACTGAAGAACTTTGCAGCCAACCATTCTTCCTCAAGTTGGTGTTCTGAAGTCGCGTATTGGGATTCGCGCATTGGTTAGTCACGTACTTGGGAGCCGTGCATCAAAGGTGGAAATTGTCACTACAGATCAAGTCCAATTGGGTATTGGGGTAAGGGTTCAACTGTAGGTTGGTAAGGTACTTGGGATTCCTTTCTTGTAACCGCTTGATTTGATAATAGTGGAGTTTCGGGAGTGGTGACCTGAAAATCACCCGGTGGGGTTTTTGCCGTTAGGGTTTTCCCCATTCGTAAACAAATCACCGTGTTATTTATTTTCCGCTGCATATTTAGTATTTGGTGATTTGTTTGTGCTTCCACGCAATTGCATGCTTAATTGATTAATTAAACAACTTGGCTAATTAATTAATTAATTAGGGTTTATCACAAGGGGTCATTCGAAGTGTGACCTAACAAGTGGTATCAGAGCAGGCACACTCTGATTAGGATTTAATCTTTGCTGTGTTGATCCATTGACCCCTGTTTTGTCATGGATAGAGGACAATCCTTAATTATACCTCCTTTATTTGATGGCACTAACTATGCATACTGGAAAGTACGCATGAGAGCTTTCTTGCAGTCTTTAGATGAAAAAGTGTGGCAAGCTGTAGAGATTGGCTGGACTAAGCCAACAGAACAACCGGCCGAGTGGGATGATGCTAAGATCAAGGCGGCCAACTTCAACAGCAGAGCGCTGAATGCTCTTTTTAGCGCAGTCACCAATGAGGAGTTCAAGAAGATATCCTCAACTGAAACTGCTAAGGAGGCTTGGACCATTCTCCAGACAACCTATGAAGGCACAAAGGCTGTCAAAGACTCAAAGCTTCAAAGGCTGACAACAAGCTTTGAAGAAATAAAGATGGAGGAGGATGAGTCGTTTGATGAGTTCTATGCCAAGCTCAAGGACATAGTGAACTCAGCCTTCAATCTTGGGGAAACCATCCCTGAACCCAAGATTGTAAGGAAGGTGCTCAGATCTCTACCTGAGAGATTTCATGCCAAGATTACGGCGATTGAGGAATCAAAGGATATAGACAAGATTCCTTTGACTGAGCTGGTTGGAAACTTGCAGACCTATGAGATAGGTTTATCTAGGATTGGCAAGACCAATAAAGGCAAAAGCATGGCCTTAAAGGCGAAGAGCAGTGATACAGATGAATCTTCCGATGATGAAGATTCTAAGATGAAGTCCTACATTACTCGGCAGTTCAAAAAGTTCATGAAGAATGCCAATGGAAGGAGCTTCGACAAGGACCGCAGGCAGTTCAGTTCTTCTCAGTTCAAAAGCCAAGACAAAGGGAAGAAGGATGCTAGGGAGGCCGGTCAGTATACTGTTCCAGCAGGACCAAAGTGCTTTGGTTGTCATGGGTTCGGACACATGAAACATGAGTGTCCTACATATCTGAAGAGCATTGGGAAAAGCAAGGCCCTTGCTGCAACCCTGAGTGACACTGAGCCTGAAGATAATTCCGACACTGAGGATGACGGAATCTTAAATGCCTTCACTGCCACAGTCAATCCTACTGAAGGGATTGTTGAAGAAGTGGATGAAGAAGAGCTGGTGGATTCAAAATTTGAGAAGATGGATGATCAAGATGACATCCATTCGGCCTATGAGAAGCTATACAAGCTATCTGAAAAGCACGAGAAATTATATAGGCTGGCCACCAAGAAGCTCAGTGAAGTGGAACTCGATCGTGAAGAGTTGTCCACAAAGTTTGATGAGGCGAATCAAACTATTGGAGCATTAAGATTTGAGAACAACTTTTTGGCTGAGAAGACCAAGAAGCTTGAACTGGAGCTGGTTCAAGTCAGAGCTCAACTGGAGAGGACCTCAAGTGCAAAGCTCGATGAGATGCTTAGCAATCAAAAACCTGCTTCGGATCGAACTGGTTTGGGGTATGGTATTTCTTTCTCTAATACTGCCTCTACTAGCAATACTGTTTTTGTTCCTGCTGCTAATAACATTGAAATTGAGAACACTAATGTTAAAACTGAATTAGCTAGTGAGAACTTAGACAAGGGAAAATCCATCCTAGGAGCACCCCCTAAGCTAGACAAGAAAGATGCTAATAACCCTAGGGCTAAGAAGGCTAACTCTCATAAGCCTAAACAAAAGAAGCAGCATCTTTGTCATTATTGTGGAGCTGCCGGTCACACTCGACCAAATTGCTATAAGTGGCTAGCCACTCAACAGAGCAATGGCATGATAGCATCTGGAAGCCAATCTCAGCTTCAATCCTCTCTTGCTCCTCTTGGAGATCTTCTGAAAGCCCTCATGTTCCTTTCGAACTTGAACGGTCTAAATTCTTCCCCCTCACCACCTGTTCAAGGATTCAATCAAAGGAAAGGTTCTTCCAAGGCATGGAAGAAAAAGGACTCTAAGTGATTTCATCACTTTCTTTTCCCTTCTTGTTTTTCTGTTAGTTGCATTGCTTGTGTGTTTTATTTTTCTGCTGAGTCAGTCTAGTTTTTGCTTTGCTTTGTTTAACATGATTTTGTTTGTTTATTTTCAGTTTTGTTTATTTTGTTTTTGATATAAAAATAAAAAAAAAAAAAATTGAAAAATCAGAAAAATACAAAAACAGTGTGTGTTTTGTGTACTTTGGTATTTGTATACCTTGGATGGCCATTGAAACAAAGTTTCTAAACTTTGTATCTTTTGTAGCTTAGATGAGCATCTCTATGCACAACTAAGCAAGTGAGCTTTGTGGCTCTTGTTTGTGATGAGTAAGATTAGGTTATCTCTTTAAACTTAACACTCATATCACTCTTTTTGACGGGTAGGACTAGAAAATCCTAAGAGAAAGGCATTAATAACCATCTCACCACTGTTACCCGCCAATCATAGTATGACACCTGTATGCTTCGGCATAGCAAAAGTGCAGTGTCATAGACACCTGTATGCTTCGGCATAGCAAAAGTGCAGTGTCAAAGACATTCGTATGCTTCGGCATAGCAAAAATGCGATGTCAAATGCTTAACATCTTGGGTATTTCTTTTCTCTCTTTTTATGCCCATGCATGATATGCTTAAAAGAAAAATATGCAAAGAAAATATAAAGCAAAAAGATTAAAGATGCTTTAAATATGGTTGCAAGCGTGTTTTCTAGGAGATGTGGGAGTTATAGGATGTACCTTGAAGGTGATAGTCCCCATCAAACAGTTATGATTGTGTGTGAGTTAAAAGTTATTTACTCATATCTCAGATCGTCATAACATGTATACACATATGCAATCTTGCGATGTTTTTCACACACAACACGCAATATTCTTTGCTACTTTTGATACATGTGCAGGTACAATGTGATTTGGCCATCACAAGTGTTTACATATGCTAGTGTATGCTCACTAAACTGTCATAACTTGTTTTTGAAATATAAAATTGGTTAGACTTGTTTAGTGTGTGTGTGTGTTTTGCATGATCCTTGTGCTTAATTTCTTGATGAGAGATGTTTTGAGAGGTTCATATGTTGAGTGGATCCTTGTTAGAGATGTGTGTTGGATTGCATTCATGTCTGTGTTTTTCCCTTCTCGAAAAACTGCTCTTTTTCTGAGTCTCGACACCTTCCTCGACACCTCCTCGATACCTGGTCATCTGTCGAGATTCTCAAGTTGTTTCTTATCGCAATCTCGACACATCCTCGACACTTGGTCGATCGATCGAGAAAGTTTCTGTCCTCTCGACAGCTTCTCGATACCTTGTCGATCGATCGAGATTCATGTTTCTGAAATTTGTCTTATTCCTCGATACCTCTCGATACCTTCATCTGTCGACGGCTTATTCCTCGATACCTTCCTCGACAGCATACTCGATACCTCTCGACACCTCAGCTGTCGAGAATTACTGAGGTGCCTATTTAAAGGCTGATCGCGATTCTAAACTCATTTTCTCGATTTCTCTCGATCTCTCCGTGGCTGTTCATCTCCTTTTCACTCTCCTTTCACTCAAATCCTCCAACCCTCTTGGATCTTGCTCATTCTTGCTTCAATCTCTTGGTAAGATCACCTTTTCCCTTTCATTTTCATGCATTTCATGTTTTGAAAACCTAGTTTTGGGATTTTTCATAAAAATTTGGGGTTTTTCAAAATTGCTAAGTTTTTATTGAAATTTTGGGTTGAGTTTGGACTTAAATGATTTTAAAATGTCATACATTGCATTTCATGTGCATTATAATGATATTTTCATGCATTTAGATGTGAGTACTTTGTTTATATGCTGTTAGGAATGGATTGGGCTGAGCCCATGATGATATTTCTGTTTTGCATGTCATATGTTCATGCATTCCCATGCATACATACTCTTTGTTCATATATCTGTTATATTTGAACTGATTTGGGACTTTTCTGCTTGTCTCCCTCTCTATCTCTTTCTCATTCTTTTACGTTAGTAGTGTCTATGGCACCCAAACGTAAATCTACTCCTGCTCGGAACCCTCTGCGTTCTAGAGCATCTTCATCTTCTGATTCTGCTCCTTTTAACATTCGGTTCCGTGATGAAGCTGCCTCAAAGGCATTTACTGAGAACTTTTCTAGACGAGGTGTTCATTCGGAACGCCAAGTCATTCTGGCGGACTTCGCCGATACTGACCTTCCTTCTGTCATTCACAGTAGGGGATGGGGGTCACTGTGTGACATCCCGGTCACTTGCCCTCTCGTGCTGATACAGGAGTTCTACTCCAATATCCACGGGATTGATCTTTCAGTACCTCATTTTTCCACTCGCGTTCGAGGTATGCGCATTCCTGTCACACCGCAACTTGTTGCGGATGTGCTTAGGGTACCTAGGATAGAGTTTCCTGATTATCCCTCTTGTGAGCGTCTGAGGACTGTGTCCCAAGATGAGCTCATCTCTGCCTTCTGTCAGCGTCCTGCTGATTGGGGTGAGCATCAGTTCACTTCATGTAGGCCTTTTGCTAAAGGTCCTAGATTCATGAACATGGTGATGACTTTTGTTCTCCATCCTCTTTCTCACTATAACTCTATCACAGAGCCTCGTGCTCGATTTTTGCTTTCTCTTCTTGAGCACTTGACCATAGATTTCCCTTCTCACTTCATCCGGTCTATCATAGATGTTTATCTTGATTCGGCGTCTCGTGATAAGCTCATCTTTCCTTCTGCTATCACGCGGATTCTACGCCATTTTTCTGTTCCCTTTCCTGTGTCCGACCACTTCACACACATATCTGCCATAGATGCCGCTACCGTAAAACGTAGTGAGGCACAGTTGAGGTCAAGACAGCCTGGTGCCACTCCTCCCTCCCGTTCAGCACCATCCAGATCAGCTCCATCTACATCTGCTCCTTCTTCCTCTTCGAGCGATGTATCCCTTGGTGATATTATGGCGCAGCTGCAGCGCATGGACACTCGTCTTGATACACTCTCTGCTGAGTTGTATCAAGTGAATGTTCGTGTGGGTCGTATTGCACGACGGCAGGCGACCATGGGCGGTTTTGCTCCAGAGGCTACTCCTTCACCACCTACTCCAGTAGCTTCAGATTCTGAGGATGAGGATGATGATGATGATGATGATGATGATGGAGATGCTAGCTCTGCCGATGAGATGTCTACATGACACTCTACCCTTTGTCACTCGTGACAAAAAGGGGGAGTAGTTTTGGGTTATGAGAGTAGTCATCTTAGGGGGAGAGTTAGTATAGGACATTTTTGATAGGGGGAGTGTTGATACTTTTGAGGGATGTAGTAAGGCTATATGTATCTTTTCTTTTCTTATCTTTTTAGATACATTGTTCTTGTATATGAGGTCTTGTGACCAGTTTTACATACATAATACTTATACTCTTATATATGTGGATGTATGTTTCTTTCACCTCTCTCTTCATGTGTTGTTTCTTTTCTATCTTTATACACATGTTCTTTTATTGTATGCAATCTATTTATTTCTGTTTCACACAAGATGCCTTGATGAGTTTTGTTTAAAGTGTTTCAGAAATACAGGTTGTTAAAGTCTACTTGCCATAAACTCTCTTCTTGCAAAGTTTTTCAAGAGTTTGTGTTAGGATAGATTTTATTGTATTCAACAAGTGAATATGAGTTGAGTGATTTATGACTTCTCTCATATGCTCATTTGTTTGTTGTGGTTTTGTCACGGATTGCCAAAGGGGGAGATTGTTAGGACATATGTGTTTCACATGCTAAGAACATATGTCTTACTTATTTATGTAAATTGGCTAATCCTTTGACAAAACGCACTTTACTTGTAATTGGGTAGATCTAGGTGTTTTTAATACTTCAAGAAACCATGTTTCAAGATCAAGTGTTGAAGCCATCAAGTCTGTCCAAGAAAAAGCAAGTTGAAGTGCAGAATTTTTAAAGCTCGACACCTCTCGATAGCTACCTCGACACCTGCTATCTGTCGAGATTTAAAAAGTCAGAATTCCAAATCTGATTTTCTTGGGATCCGTGAATATGTTTTTGGGGCTTCTTTTCTTCTAACCCTAAACATATAAAAGGATTATTTTAAGAGCCGTTTTTGTAGACACAAGTTGTATTATCATTGAGCAATCTCTGTTTATGCAAATTGTGCTCAACAGACGAAGTTCTTGACCTAGTTCATCCTTCATCAAGAAGTTGCTGTGTCTTTGCACCATAGGGTTTTGTAACCAAGCATCTTCCTGCTATTCATCACGTGGATGAACTGAAGAACTTTGCAGCCAACCATTCTTCCTCAAGTTGGTGTTCTGAAGTCGCGTATTGGGATTCGCGCATTGGTTAGTCACGTACTTGGGAGCCGTGCATCAAAGGTGGAAATTGTCACTACAGATCAAGTCCAATTGGGTATTGGGGTAAGGGTTCAACTGTAGGTTGGTAAGGTACTTGGGATTCCTTTCTTGTAACCGCTTGATTTGATAATAGTGGAGTTTCGGGAGTGGTGACCTGAAAATCACCCGGTGGGGTTTTTGCCGTTAGGGTTTTCCCCATTCGTAAACAAATCACCGTGTTATTTATTTTCCGCTGCATATTTAGTATTTGGTGATTTGTTTGTGCTTCCACGCAATTGCATGCTTAATTGATTAATTAAACAACTTGGCTAATTAATTAATTAATTAGGGTTTATCACAAGGGGTCATTCGAAGTGTGACCTAACACTAGTTTCTCGACGTGATCATGCTGTTGCTTTGTTGAGTGACTAACCACTTATAGCAATTAGATCGAGTATGTCTAGCTGCGCCATAGTGATGATAGAAATGTTGCTTTTTCTATTTAGGCTTTTGATTATTTCCCTTCTTAGCCCTAGGGTTCTTAATCTCTTTCTTATCAAGTTTAGGGGGTGCTCTTAAGATAGATTTACCCTTGTCTATGTTCTCACTAGCTAATTCATTCTTAATATCATTGTTCTCAGTTTCAACATTATTAGTAGGAGGAGCAAAAATAGTAGAACTAGAAGTAGCAATACTAGGAGAAGAGAAATCATACCCTAAACCGGTTCAATCGGAAGTCGATTTCTGAAGACTGAGCATTTCATCGAGCTTAGCACTTGAAGTCCTTTCCAACTAAACTCTGACTTAGAATAGTTCTGCCTCAAGCTTCTTGGTTTTCTCGACCAAGAAATTATTCTCAAATCTCAGTGCTTCAATAGTCTGATTGGCTTCATCAAACTTTGTAGAGATTTCTTCTCGCTCAAGCTCCACATCACTAAGCTTCTTGATGGCCAACCTATACAACTTCTTATGCTTTTCTGAGACCTTGTATAACTTTGCATAGGCTGTGTGGATGTCATCTTGTTCATCCATCTTCTCAAACTTAGATTCCACCAATTCCTCTTCTTCATCCACATCTTCAACAATCCCCTCAGTAGGATTTACAGTGGCAGTGAAGGCATTTAGGATTCCATCCTCAGGCTTAGTGTCGCTCAAGGTAGTAGCAAGTGCCTTGCTTTTTCCGATGGTCTTGAGATAAGTAGGGCACTCTTGTTTCATATGACCAAAACCTTGACACCCAAAGCACTTTGGTCTTGAGGGAACAGTGTACTGACTGCCATCCCTAATTTCTTTTTTTCCTTTATCTTGGCTCTTGAACTATGAGGAACTGGATTTTCTACGGTCCTTGTTGAAGCCCTTCCCATTGGCATTCTTCATGAACTTCTTGAATTGTCTTGTAATGTAGGACTTCATTTTAGAATCTTCATCATCTGAAGACTCATCAGTATCACTGCTCTTGGCTTTCAAAGCCATGCTCTTGCTCTTGCTTGATTTTCCTATTCTCGTCAAACCCAACTCATAGGTTTGCAGATTTCCAACCAACTCAGTCAAAGGAATTTTGTTGATGTTCTTTGATTTCTCAATCGCGGTGATCTTGGCATGAAATCTCTTGGGTAAAGATCTGAGCACATTTCTCACAATCTTGGGTTTAGGAATGGTTTTCCCAAGATTAAAGGTTGAGTTCACTATGTCTTTGAGCTTGGCATAGAACTCATCGAATGACTCATCCTCCTCCATCTTCATCTCTTCAAAGCTTGTAGTGAACCTCTAAAGCTTTGAATCATTGACAGCCTTGGTTCCTTTATAGGTTGTCTAGAGAATAGTCTATGCTTCCTTAGTAGTTTTAGTAGAGGATATCTTTTTGAACTCCTCATTTGTGACCACACTGAATAAGGCATTCAATGCCTTGCTGTTAAAGTTTGCCGCCTTGATCTTAGCATCATCCTAATTGGCCGACGCTTCCGTTGGCTTAGTCTAGCCAATCTCTACAACTTGCCACACCTTCTCATCTAGAGACTGCAAGAAAACTCTCATGCGTACTTTCACTACAAAAAAAAAGACCTATTGCGACGGGCCAAAAACCGCTACTAAAGGTACATTTGACCTTTAGCGGCGAGTGCTATTGCGGCGGTAAAAAAAAGTGCCGCTATAGATACACCTTTTAGCGGCGGTTTTGGTTTATTGCTTCGGGCATAAAACCACCGCCATACGACATTCAAATTTATGTAAATTGACATCTAGCGGCAGGTGGAAATGTCGCTATATATACGTACCTTTAGCGGCGCGTCTACCCGCCGCTATATGTTTGAACCTATAGCGGCAGGCAATAAGCGCCGCTATAGGGTTTTATTTAATCAGAAAATGTAAACCTATTGTGGCACTTTTTGACCGCCGCTATAGGTTCTTTTCTCTTTTTTTTCCCAGTGGGCTTTAAAACCATTGTTTTCCCCGAATATATTGTTCAAACCTGTTACAAATACATTGTCCAAACCTGTTTAAAACCTATAATAATTTTAGCTCTACTAACACAATACCACAAATGTAATTAATTAACACTACAAATGTCTCCAAACTAACGTAATATTAACATAGAAATATATTATCAAATACATAACGTTATCTATAACCACCATCATAAGATTAACAAAAAAAGATGTGGTATTTTGAATAAAACAACCGCTCAAATTAAACTAATACTATAATCAAAGTTTTAAAGTGTTTAAAAATATCCTTCAACACTTGCAAAAAATGCGGTTGTTCTTCCGTAGTTCTTTGTACAAAAAAAAGTCCTCGAACACCAAGATAAAACTTATAAGCTGCTTGGTTGATAGGATGTGGCTGACGATTTTTGGAGAGCTGGAGATTGTTGAGCCGAAGGGAACATCCTACATACAAAGTATAATCACTCAATAAGTGCGCATAAATGGAATAGAATGACAAGAAATATTACCAAGGCAAAAAATGGGAAGAAGTTAAACGAAGACATTTATACACTCACAACAACAACGAAGTGCTTACAAAGAGAAAAACATTGACTAAGTCTTTGTTAATATACCTGATTGCATTGGGATTGCATTTGTTGGAACATACGAGCCATTCTTTGCTCCATTCTTTGCTCCATGTCTTCAAATTGACTAAGTCTTTCCTTCATTTCGTCAAAACTTGCAAGTTTATCCTCCATAGTAGCCAAGGAAGCATTCAATTGTGCAATTCCGTTGTCCCTTGCTTTACTTGAGTGTATTTCAATGTCCGTGAGAGCACTCTTGCTACTTCGACTACTTGGGCTTGGACCAAATCCTACCCCACGAATACGACCTTTGCGCTCCTTACCCATCACTTTGGCAAACACATCATCTGTTGACCATGCAATACTACCACTCATGTCAGATGACTGCAAATGATTCGAAGAATCATCCAACAATTGCTTCATTTTGTCCTGATATTTGGGTTTGAACAAAATAAAAAAAAGTTAGAAATCATATAGTTAAAATGACCCCACAACATATACATACATATATATAGGATGGGACAAACAAGCACCAATATGTACCAGTAACCCTCAAGAGAATTGACAATCTACAGGCAACTCACCACATGAACCTCTCCAAAAAAAAAAAAATATATATATATATATATATATATGTCATATGTATGCTGTAATATAACAAAGGAACTAAACATAGAGGATCATGCTTTTTGAAAGGAAGTCATATGTATGCTTTTTATTAAAGTTGGGATCTCTTAAAAAGAATTTCCTCTTTTGAAAGGATCATGCTTTTTGAAGGCAGAAATCCAAAAGGAAAAGAAATTACTTTTCTTAAAGTGCATTCATTCTGCTTATTGCTTGTTCCTCCTTGATATTACATACATATCACATGGTTCCCAGCCAATTTTACTTTCATGATGACTTGTTTGTAATTGTATCACAGGGAACAGTTCTATTGGCTTTATCAGTCTCGGTGTTTCCTCTGCATTTGCGTAAGGCAATGTTTTTTTTAGCCCTTTACATATTATCAGTAAGAATAACATTTTCACAATAAAATGGAGTTTGCTATGTAATCCAACAATCAAATGACCCCACAAAAAAAAAAGGAATGTGTATTGGCTAACAATTATCATTGAGTTCCTATTTTATTTACCCCCAACTACAATGGAGAAATTACTCACCATTTTTTCTTTCACTACAGAATTAACTGCAGTTCCATCTTTACGAGTATGTAGTATTGGATATAATACTCCACGCTCTACAGGACGTCCATCCATTTTTGCCTACATTATGAATAACATATTTATGTAGTGATAAATATTGGTTCCACATAAACTTTAGGAGAAGTCAAAATCATTTAAAAAATAGTCATAATACTTATTACCTTTTTTGCAACGTGCACAGCAAAGGCACAAGAACCAGCAGTATGTAAGTCATCCTGTTTAGAACGACGCTCCTTATTCTTCTCTAACTCTATCTACATTCAACAAAATTACATGTTTATATACAGTATGCTTTAAGTATCTAAAGCCACTTTTAGCTAAATAAGATTACTCAAAGTTGACATATGCTTGGCACAAAAAGGTCACTCATTTATAGAGCCATATGCTTAGGTTAATGATAATACAAAGATCTATCATAATCATGACATTCTCACATAAAATAAAAATTAAGTATCATTCATTAAATTCCAACATGTCATTTCAACTTTGCATAACATAAAAAAATGAATAAAACCAAAAAAAAGTCTAATTTTGAGATTTTCTTCATTGCTTATTGTTAACACAAACAGTAAAATAAAGCCATGTGCACACACACCAAAGCCTTGTCTTAATTCTCTTAGACTTATGCTAAAATGCTAGAACCATCTAACAGTTTGCAGTTACCATTATTATTTTTAACAAAGAGTAGAATTCCCACATTCGAACTCACTGAGTTGGGGGCCTCTCCCTCCCCTATTTCTTAGGAATTGTATTGATGTAGTCCCAAAACAAAGAAAGCCTTATGAATCTCTAGTTTGCCTTTCATGTGCATAAAATATGATCTTCACACACCACATTGGCAAGTATCTTCATCACAAAGCAAGCATGGCAGACAAAATTAAATGCTTAATCATTTCTGTAAATATACTAAAACCCAACTGCAAATCTTCGAAAATATAACAATGGCGAAGCCACAAAAGGAGTTTAGCATAAAACAACTACAAGCCATTTTGACAAATGACAAATAAGCTAATTCAGTACTAACAAACTATAGACCATCAAAGAGCTTTGTTGAATCTTTTCCTATGAAATATGAAACACAACTTCTCATATATACCAGTTTCACAAAAAGCCCACATAAAACTAACAAATCCTATTTGAAAGCAATCCAATATGTATTCTCTCAATTTCTTAATAATCATTCTCCTTTTGGTATGATCCATGACAGAAAAGAGAGAGAAAACAAACATACCATTGCATCATCAGTATACCAATGATCAACAAGTATTTCCCAATCTTCTTTTATGCATCCTGTGTCTTCTTTGCTCTTTACCCGTGCTTTGTTTCTTGAATCAGGTATATAATGTTGTTTCTTCAGCCTAGACTTATGATCCTTCCAAGCCTTCCCAATTTTTTGTAAGGTAAATGTCTTCAGAGCCGCATATGCAACAGGATTAACAGGGACACAGTATTTTCGCTACAATAAAATAATTGAGTTATCAAATTACAAATGTTTTCATGCTAAAATACTTATGTAAAACATAATACAAAATGTCGTAATTACAAATATTATAACTTTTTTAATACCTCTACAAGACGCCAACACTCTTCTTTAAATTCTTCTGGCATGGCCTTCCAATTAAGAAATCTAATCGGGCACATGTGGGGTTTCCGCGCAATTGTACCCAAGAAACCAGTGAAAGTCCTCGCCCCATCATCAACCAGCTGATGCATACTAGTTAGCGGCAACTCAATCTCTTCTTCATCAGGAAGATTCCAAATATCCAAGTACTTGCTTGGCCCGCGAGTGACACATACAACTGGCTGCACATTTGAATTTTGAAGGAGATAATATCAACCAATGTCAAACAACAAGGCATGCAAAGCTAAGGATAAGTCTAAATATTCTATTAAATAAGTGGTCATTATATGCTAAAGAAAATAAAATATTAGAAACATGCTGAATGGTACATGTTTCCAATCAAGAGGTGAGGAGGCATTCAAAACTTTGAAGCCTGCATGGTTTTAAGAATAATTCAAAACTTTGGTTCAATTAAAAAATTGAACCATGCAACATATAACATATATATATATATATATATATATATGGTGTGAAGTAGATTTATCATAGCCATACTCTTAGCTATTAACATGTTTATGGTGTAAGTCAAATAGCCTTTTTTTTAAGGCTGCATGATGCAAAATCTCAGAATTAACACTCTAAGGAGAATCCTAGAATTTTGTGGTAGGTAATGGTTGAGAGGAAACCAACTTACATGCCCATTTGTTTCATAAAATTTCATATAAGGGTTCACAACTTACATGCCCATATCTTGTGTATGAATGGTAAACTATTGAGTAAAAAGCCCATACCTTGTGTAGAAGCTTCATGCGTTTCTTGGTCACCCACTTCATCCACATCTTGTGAATAAGCTCTTTCCAATGTTGCACTCTTGGAACGAGTGCGCAGCTTTGTCTTTCGCCTTCCCATTTCAAGTGTCAAAGTCTAAAATAAACAAGTATATAATTAGCACAATGACAATTAATGGTACAAGTAATTGCAACACTAAAACTTCTCATAAAGCAAATCTATATAAGACTACCCTTAAACAACACAAATACAATTGCTAACACAAGACCATAATATCTTCAACCTTTCAAATTGCTAACACAAGACCATAAATTTCAGCATCTAACAATTAGATTAGAGAACATATACCCAAAATAAGATAAGATTTCATAGATAAATTTTCATGCAATTTTACAAGCATGGAAACCAAGGCAGAAAATATAATGAATGATACAAAAGTATTAACTAGAGTCATCACCACTAAAGTCTTCATCACTGGACTCATCATCATTGGACTCATCATCATTAGACTCATAAACATCATCACTAAGCTCTTCATCATCGATAAAGTCTTGTTCAAGCAATTCATCCTCACTAATCAACAGTGTATCATAAATGGTTCCTTCTTCATCAACTCGAGCCCAAGCATGGTTGTCATTTGCATCATCACATGCATCATCGGTAGTTACATTATAAGGGACATTCTCCATATATGTATCCACTTCTTCATCATCATTTACAACTTCAATACCAACATCAAACACCTCCCTAGGTTTTGTTTTGACCACCACCATCCAATCTTTATGTCTCACATCCTCCACGTAAAACACTTGTGAAGCTTGAGATGCTAATACATAAGGTTCGTCAATCAATCGAGCACCCGTGTGTATCAATCTTGAAAAATTGACAAGGGAAAATCCAAAGTCATCTTTTTTGCATCCTCTCCCACTAATAACATCAGCCCATTGACATTTGAATAATACATATCGATACTTGTCAGAGTAGTTCAACTCAATAATATCGATTAGTTCACCATAATAAGTAGCACCACCTTCAGTATCAACACAAACTCCACTATTTTGAGTTTTCCTAGTTGTCTCAAAATCTTTGGTGCGAAACTTCAAACCATTTATGACATAACGCTTGAACCATTTTGCTTCATTATCTGGATATCGAGCAAACCATCTAACTTTATCAGAGAGTTTCATTCTCTTAGAGGCATCCATTGACATCACCTATTATAAAGCAAGGCTTTTATTATAAGTATACTATCTAAAGTGTTACAACCGAAAATAGTTCTATATATATATATGCTTTACTTACATATTCCCTAAACCAACTGCAAAATTCCTCCATGTGCTGCTTTTGAATAACATCATCAGTCACATGAAAAGGGAAACCAGCCTTGATCTTCGCTATGTGTACATTGTGTAAACAAACATGTTAGTGTTAATCTAGAGTATTGTATTGGAATGTCGTTAACGGATATGCAAGGAAATGTCACTTACTCGCGAAATGGGGTGATTTCTTCACAATTGAATAGCACATAACGATGTGCTTGGATCCATGAATTTGAATCTAGTGTAATGCTCACCACTGCACCCATGGATTCCTCAACATTCCTTACAGGCCGATTGAATGCAGTCTCAACAGATTTAAAATAGCGTGAGCAGAATGTTAAGCATTCATCTGCTATATACCCTTCTGCAATTGAGCCTTCTGGATAAGTTTTATTATGCACGTAAGACTTAAGTCTTGACAAGTACCTATTGGAAAACCCAAGATTAACAACAGGAAATTGGTAAGTTAAACAAAACCAAATAGACCAAGTTAATATATGTGTTACCTCTCTATAGGATACATCCAACGATAATGAACTGGGCCTTTGGCTTCGCTAGCCAAATGCATGACTAGATGTACCATCACTGTAAAGAAAGACGGAGGGAATATTCTTTCCAACTCGCACAATGTCACTGCAATTCTCTTCTCAAGAGCCCTAAGTTCCTCCACATTTAGTACTTTGGAACATATCTCCCTAAAGAAACAAGATAAGTCAATTAAACTCCTACTCACTGCAGGGGGCAAAGATCCGTGTATTGCTATTGGAAAAAGTTGCTGCATTAAGATGTGATTATCATGGCTCTTCATCCCACTAATCTTGCGTTCTTTGAGTTTAACGCAACGTGAGATGTTTGAAGAATATCCATCCGGCACTCTTACATCTTTCAAAACTTGCAGAAAACCATATTTTTCACTAGCATTCATATGGTAGCAAGCATGTGGCATACGTGTCTGATCATTCCCAACATTTTCCAAGTGAAGTCCACTTCTTATACCCATATCCTTTAAATCTTAGCGTGCCTTCAAGTTATTCTTTGTCTTTCCATCCAAGTTCAATAATGTGCCAATTATATTATCAACTACATTCTTTTCAATGTGCATCACGTCAAGATTGTGACGCAACACATGGTCTTCCCAATAAGGTAAGGTAAAAAATATACTTCTCTTCTTCCACACAGTTAATGCTTCCTCCCCTCTTTTTCTTTTATTGGTCAAATTAACTTTTTTCTTCCCAAACACATGATCGGCTACAGCATCCGTTTGTAACATAATTTCCCCTCCAGGTATTGTAATAGGAGCTGGTCTCATATCAACACGCCCATCAAATGATTCTTTTTGCTTCCAAAATTTATGATCACTATCCAAGAATCGCCTATGTCCAATGTAACTAAATTTCCTTCCATATTTTAACCAACGAGACTGACTATCATAGTTACAAGAAGGACATGCAAGAGAACCTTTGGTACTCCAACCCGAGATATCACCATATGCAGGAAAATCATTTATGGTCCACAATAGTGCAGCATGCATTTGGAATGATTTTTTGGAAGACACATCAAATGTTTCTACTCCAACATCCCATAACTCCTTTAGTTCTTCTACTAAGGGTTGTAAGTACACATCTATATCATTCCCGGGTGAGGTTGGACCGGGAACCAATAATGATAGCATGAAATAAGACTTTTTCATGCACATCCATGGAGGGAGATTGTATGGGATCAAAATGACAGGCCATGTACTATGAGTAGTACTCATATTTCCATACGGGTTGAATCCATCGGCTGCTAATTCAAGCCTTACATTACGAGGCTCGGATGAGAACTCTATGTACTTAGAGTCAAATGATTTCCAAGCCTCAGAATCAGCAGGATGCCTCATTACTCCATCATTCACACGACCATTAGCATGCCACTTCATATGATTGGCTGTTTCAGGAGACATAAATAGTCGCTTTAATCTTGGTTTTAAGGGGAACCACTGTAAGATCTTTGCAGCTTTCTTTTTTCTTCTCTTAGAGGAAGCATTAGTACTTTGTTGACCTTTAGACTCATTACTTTCCCATCTTGAAAGGTTACAATTTGGACAAGCTTCAAGATTGGCATTGTCCTTCCAGTATAAAATACAATCTTTAGGACAAGCATGAATCTTCCCATAGCTTTTGGCAACTTAGCATTTGAAGGAAGAAAATCAAGCAAAAATTCCAGCAATATGGTAAATGATTTATTAGTCCAACCATTAAGACACTTCATGTGGTACAAATGCACAATAGCTGACAATTTGCTAAAATGCTTACAACCTTCGTAACAAGGTTGATTAGCATCTTCAAGCAATTTCATAAACTGAACTACATCTTCATTAGGACCTTCTGTGGGTTGGTGCACACTAGGGACTTCTTTCGTTGACCCAGATGCCATATCTTGCATGGGGAACATGTCATGCAACATGTCACGAAGATCAGCATACTCTATCGGATTTTCTTGGACATGACTATTAGGAATTTCAGTAGAAGTCTTTGCAAACGATGATTCCCCATTAAAAATCCAAGGGTTATAACCCCTACAAATCCCTTTTGACACTAAGTGAGCCTGTACAACATCTATAGGCCACGACTTTGTATGCACGCATTTTTGACACGGACATGAAATCGTTCCATTCGAGTGTGCATGGTTAGATGCAAAATTTAGAAACTGTTGGACTCCATCTAAATATGCTTGCGACCTTCTATTGGTAATTTTCATCCAACTCTTATCCATTGCAATAAAGTGGTTTACAAGAAATACCTATAATGTGATTTCATGAAAACACAAACCAAGAGTTAACACACATTTCATTTACACAATTTCACTTTAATTTAAGAAACAAATCATCTTTAATCATTCAAGATTAGCTATGTTCCTAATCAAACAATGAATTTAAATGCATAGAGAAGTTATCAATGCATTTGGTAACTATAACATCATTACTAGCAATATTATTTAGGAATGGACATCTCTTTAAATATGCAATTCCATTTTAGCGCTCCACATGTGTGAAAAAGATAGAGAGAAGCCCTTAAAATGAATTAATCAAATAAAAACAACTCAACAACAATCATTCAATATTACATAAAACAGTCAACACTCCTAATATTAGCTAAAACCACCTTATTACTCCATGCAAGCCACCTGCTTGCCCCAATTCAACAACCCACCACAAATAGAGAGAGAGAGAGAGTACCTTAAGTCTTTCACCAAATGCAATAAGCTTTGATCACACTCACTTATAGTGTCTCTTCTTTTTGCAATCTGCCAACAAGAAATTACAGTATAAGGACATGTTCCCACTTGATAAGTTTTAACGATACCAACCAATAGTTCCCTAGTGAATGTTCAAACCAACACTGCACTACATTGAAATGTAGTGTTGCTTGTATTTCTCTTTATATTCCTTGTATTTCTTTCAATTTCTAATATTGAACTGAATGTTATAGATTGGCATGCAATGAGATTCAACATGGATGGACAGATTCAAACCTGGTAAGAAGTTTTTATTTTATAACCAGAGAAAAATAAAATTAAGGACAATTATAATATTGTTGTGTTATAATATGCAGAGGACTCTAGAAGTCATCACCATAATTGTGAGTGCAACACAACTGTTCTACATGGTTGCTATCCATGCTGGGGTTGGAAGTGTTTCACGAAGACCAAGACCCTATAGTTCCCTAGTGAATGTCCCTTTTGCCCCATCACCCTATGGATCAAACAAACAAAGTGAAGCTTCTTTCTCTAGATCCTTTGAGTTTTGACTAAAAACAATGGATCTCATTGTAAAATCAAGGTCCAAAGTTAGCTTTTTATAGACAAACAAATATGAAAGAATTTTTTAGCAAGCCAAGTCCAAGATATTTATGAGCAATTTGGTGCATTTACAATCCTACAATTAAGAAATAAGTTAATGGGTCTCATTGTATTGAAAAATAACAAAAGCAAATAAACAAATATTTCTTTAACTAAATCATGTATAGCTTTCCAATTGAATATAATATATAAAAGGAATGATTTGAAGATTTATTTATTGAATAGCATGATCTTGAATTTCTATTCGTCCCTGCCTCTTAACAGTGCTGAAACCACTTTCTATTTCAGCTAAGTCGGTTTTCATTAAAAAATAGGAATAAATCCAACCAAAAGATGTGCTATAAATAAAAATATAGGAAGTGGGATCACACAGCCTTGGTGATTGTCAATTAGTCATACATGAGAAATTGATGATAATAATAAACAAATGGAAAGGGGGGTGGGAGATAGAGAAAAAGAATTTGCTTTATGAGAAAGTTCCAAATTTTGATATAATTTTGATGGAGGTAATTAATTGTGAGTAGTGAATTCAGATAAAAGGGTGTTTATTATTCATAATCGATCACTTCGTAAGTGTTTATTACACATAATTGATCACTTAAACAAATAATGTGATTCAATTTGTTGTGTTTGTGTGAGATTGAGTGGCCAGTAACTCAACAAGTAGGGACTTCAATTGTGATTCAATATATAGGTTTTTAATATATTTCATGGTCACTGATATAGTATATTCTCATTTGAAATATATTATTATAATAAAATGCATAATATCATTTAAAAATAAAAGCTAAGGGGCATGCAGTCACTTGTCAAACCTATAAAACAATTCATGCCACTTTCTATTTTATTAAGGTTGGTGGATTGAGCAAAAAAGCCCGTTGGAAGAGCCCAATGTGGAATGCTCTAATATAAACTCTCGCCCAAAAAAAAAAAAAAAAAAACCAAAGCTTTGGGTTTTTATCTTTTTGGGTCGTCAAAAAAGGCCCAGTTAGACTACAACAAAAACACCTGAGAGGGCGAAATTCCAGCCATTGGCATTTCTCGAAGTTCCAACATACTATAAAAAAGAAAAAACGAATTTTGGGTTTGAAGGAAGGAAGGAAGGAATTCATGAAGGGATTTTTAACCTCTTTCACTGTAAGTCATATCATGGTTTGGTCAGCTTTATATATACTCCACTCCATATATTTCAAACTCAAATTATTAGTAAAGAATAAAATATATAAAAATTCAAGGTTATTCAGCATTTAAAACAAAAAAAACCTAAATAAAGAAGAATGAAATATATTAAAAACCTATAAATTATGCATACAACTAATAGCAGCAGCATTTTCAATGTATTTCAGAAAAAAAAACCTAAGACCTATGCATTGCTAAAATGAATCCAATAAGTTCAAAAAATGACCAAAGATTTCATCTACATCAACCTTCGTGATTAGGAAGCTAAAATTTAGGAAGCTAAAATTTGAAGCTTTTAGGGAAAAAAACTCTACAATTTACTAATCATGCTTTTATAAATCTACCACTTTAAAGCATTATTTAAAGCATTGTTTAGTTTTACCAAAAAAAAAAAAAGCATTGTTTAGCGCAATTTGTCAAACACTCAAAAGCTAAAAAAGCTAAAGAGCTTCTCAGTTAAAACTCTATATTACAAACTACTAAAACTCTATAATTAAAACTCTCTTCCTAAAGTAATGCCAAACATGCATATAATTTTATCGATTTCATTTGATTGTCAAAATTGTTGGTAATTTCTCAGTGGAATAGCAAGTTAAAAGTTCAACGTTGCTGACATATCATAAAAAAGAGGTTAACTTTTTAGAAAAACATTCCAAAAAAATCAGTGAATAGAAAAATCCAAAAAAATAAAACCACTGTGAATGATCCAAATGCACTATACCAATAGCAGCAAAACAAAAAACAAAAAGTTAAAAAGAGTAAGCTTTTAAACTATTGAATCCTGGACAAACTTTCTATACCAACAAAATCAAATCCAAAAGCAGTGACACCCTTCAAAGCAGTTAGTGTCTTGAATGCCTCAGCAAGAATATCAGCAAAGTAGGTCTTAATGAGAACATTCAATCCAGATAAAGATGATTCTAGCTCAGAGTAGGCATCAGTGAATGCTTTCAATTTGTGAGAATCAAGATCCAATACAATGGTGGGCTCATCAAACTGAATCCAGGAAGCACCAGCTGCTTTAAGCTCAGAGATCACTTCCCTGAAGAAATATTCATCGATGCAACAATGAATTAGAAAATTCAAATCATTTAGATCCGGAATAAATGACATAGATGGTAAGTTTAAAAAATCTCACTTGTAGATAGGAAGGATTTTTTCAAGGGAGAGGAGAGAGAAGTTCTTCTCAACACCCTTTGTAGGTTTAGACAGCAACAAGTAGGACACAGGGCCAACAAGGACTGGAACAGTATCTACTCCAAGCTGCATGAGACACAAAGGGAGTGGAACTCAATATACGGCATATATTAATAAGTTGATTCACAGGTAAAGAAAATTGAAAGGAATAACTTGTAATTATGATAAGAAATTACAAGTAGAAGAAAAATATAATTTAACTACATTTTTTAAATTTCATTTAATTAAACCTAACATTTCAATAATCCGTAGAAGAGTTATTAGGCTATTGGCCCTCTCAATCCACATGTTACAAAATAGAACCAATCTGAATGAGTTAGAACTTAGAACTTAAAAAGAACTGCCAATCATGCATCCATTAGGAATCGTAGTTGTAAGTGAAGAAGACTGGTAGGTCAGGTCATACAGTTCTGTCATAGTACTTTCCAAATCATAAATCATAATGATAAATCGTGCCTCACCAGTCTAAGGACCAAGAATTACTCATATTTACCAATCGGACTTTACCAAACACAGGCACAATCACAAGAAAAAAACAAACACACACACACACAAGCAATCTCATTACAAAGCCTCAGAAAACAATACTTGTAGTTTGTGTTGCATACCATTACAGCATAATAGAATTATTCAGCTGACCAAGCCAAAAACTGTAGAGGTACCTCAAGAAATCTAAGGAAACAAGAAGATGATTTGGTGTGCTTTTTTTCTTTTTTTTTTGCATTCTCCCAGATGAAGCTTACATAATTTTTTATAAGTAATAAAATTATGTAAATCAGGAAAACGAATCACCCAAGTATACATGAAGTATACCGGGGTAAACAATCAATTACAAAAATTGCATAAATCTAATAAATTAACAATAGGAAAAAAAAAAAAAAAAGGGGGCAACAAATATAAACTGATAATGTAATTATGATATAAACTGATAATCACCATTAGGGGAAACCTGGTGATGTAATTATGATATAATTGCATAAATATAACCACCATTAGGTTAACTTAGAGGTGATCAAGGATCTCAATCATAACTTGGATAAGAACAATTGAATTTAAAATTTCATATAAAAATGGTATGAATATTGTCTTAAGAGTTAAGTTTTTTTTTTTTCCTTTTTGGGTTAGTATTAATAGTTTAGTTACCTAAAGAGAGAGCATTACAACTACAAGTCCCCCCATTTTCCATTTTTGGAGGTACATATGGATGAAGAAAGTGTTCCAGGACCAAATCTCAATAACTAAGAAATAAAAAATAATTAAAAAGCTGATTTTTTACCCAAATAGCAAGGTCAAGGCCTTTCAACTAAGACTAAACACACCAGAGTTCAACTACATCAAACAATAGATAGCTGCATCATCTAAAGGCCAGTAAATTGGTAGACCACATGCATGATAGACAATTTTACATTTATAATTATAATCATTCCTCTGTTACTGTTCTCCATGCAAGAGTGTTGAGTGAGGGTGTGTGTGGGTGTTTGTGTTGTGTTTGACTTTGTGAGTGTGTGTGCATGTTTGAAAAGTTTGTTTGTGTTTTCTGCGTCAAGAAAATGTGAAAAGTCAATCTAATATAGAAGCCAGGAAAAAAAGTAAGAATAACCTATAAGAAACAGTATTGAAATACTGAAATGCAACAGTCAACTAAAGGACATTATGCTTCCACTAAGATAGTGAATATATATTGATAGGTACTGAGATAGTGAAAAAATACCAGAGTGAATATTGTATGACTCCTGCTGCTGAGTAAATTAAAATTTTTGGAACCCACATGTCTGTGCTCTGCCATTAACAATTTAAATCATATCAAAAATCATGAAAAGAATTTCAAATTGTAACAAAAAAGGGATACAGAGTGGGACAACACTCAAAATTGACAAGACAAGCAATCTTAAAATTTCAGTTTCGCAAACAACTGTAACATAATCATAATATATAATACTATTTTTGTCTTTTGGCTGGGGAAGCATTCTAAAGCATGAGTTCACATGTGACAATAAAATATTCATTCATTTTTTTGCTATTGTAAAATATTCTTTTATAACATATCATAAATAAATTAGGATCCACTTAACGGGTTGCCCTTAGGGCATTTGTTAATGGATCATTTTACGAAAGTTTTTATACCACTTTCATGATAAATATAAGAAGCTATCAAAAAAATCAATTACTTTTTATTTTCCGATAAAAAGTTACTAAAAATATTTTCTAAACCAAATCTCTCCGAGCATCCATTAACTTTTCCCAATAAATTATACAGCTCTACTTATCAAAATATATATATTATCCAACTCTAGTTTTAAAGAACCTATTTTCTTTTGACTTTATTGTATTATTAAAAAATAATAATAAATAAAATTTAAAAAAAAAAAAAAAAAAAAAAAACCATAACATCACATTTGTACCTTCTCCAGCTGCTATAAGGGAAAGTGCGTGAGCAGGCGATAATACAACTTCTTCTTTTATTCCTTCAACAAAGGTACCCTACAACCAACAAACAAATAATAATAACACCAGCTCTTAACATTTAGGACACAAAGTTTTAGACAAAATAGCTAGCCATATAAAGAATCCTAAACAATGATTTTGAATTTCACCAGGGCTCCAGCATACAAAAGAGTTAGAAAGAAGAGCATGTGTTGTATCTTTGATTGTGCAATGAAATTGCCAAACAAAATTAATACTGTAGTGGCAGCAAGGTGAGTTGATATAAGAGAATCAGAGAAGAATTGTTTCTTATGCAGATAAAAATTAAAAAAAAATAATAATAATAAAATTTAAAAGATTAATAAAAAAATAAAAAAAAACTGAACACTAATATAGGTTAATAAATTTCTAGATGAAAAATCTGTCTTCTTTGAGTTGATTGACCAAGTAATTATTTTAGAACCCTAGAAATCTATAACTTTCTTGTTGACCAGAGGCAACCTTAAGCTCCAATTAGAAATTACACTTAGCATGAAATCCGTTTCAAAACATTCAATTCCATAATACTCACATGACTAATTTATTGTAGAACTGACGAAATAAGCATATGTACCGGTACAATTACACAACTCAAATGGGCAAGCAGCAATTTTTATTTTTTATCTTAAAAAATAGGTAAGGAATCACAATTGTAAGGAAACTTATACCAAAACCCAGAACCAGAAATCATAGAAATGAAGTAAAAAATCAATTCTCAACCAAATTGAAAGAGAACAAACCTCTCTCAATACCCACTTGGCTTGAAAGAATAAAATGGCATAAGATACCCTTCAGATCGTTCACCACCTCCTGTGCAGTCCAACCTCCTTTCGCTCGTCTGATTGGGCCAGTGGCTCTCTTGTAAGGTCAAATTCACATAATTAAGCCCATTAACCATATAATATGTTAATATAAAAATAAAAAATAAAAACCAATTAGAATGGTCACAAAGCATCTCCTATATGCTGAGCACAGAAACCTAATAGAAAAAAAGGCAATTTCACACTTTCTAAGACATCAAACAGATCAAAAAATTGATGAAACACTAAACAATTTTATCCCAATTTTCAACCAACATCAAAACACAAGATCTACAGGAAAAAGTTCTTCTAAAACCCCACAAGAACCAGTTTAACCAGATAGCATATGCAACTGTCAAATCTCCATATTCTAGAAAAAAAACCTAATAGAACGATCAATTCAAGAATGTACTAAATTTGTATAAATTGAAAGTTAGCAAACACCTAAAAAAGGAAGAGTTACTAAGGAGCAAAAATTTAGAATGTCCAGAAAATCCAAGACAGTAGAAGAAGAATATGCAGGATATATGATTATTGGTGATGATCAACTAGTCTTACTAGAATTACACTACTCTAAGTGTAGAAGATTGCCTTGATACAAAATTAAAGGTTAGAAGGCAAAAAAGGACGAATGCAACATAAAAAAATACACTTGGATTAAAATCCTAGAACAAATAAATTATCTTTAAAATCCAGCTGAAAAAAATAAGAAGATAAAAGAAGATTGGAAAACCAAGAAAAAATAGAAGAGAATTTCTTTAGAATCCAAGAAAATAAGAAGATAAAAGAAAATGAAAATGACAAGGCTAAAACAAGAATTGAGAACAGGTCAAAGCTAGCCTCCTAAAGAAGAAAAAGGAATTTGTGAAAATTATCGAAATAGAACCAAATAAATAATAGAAGGAAATCACATAGCCTACAACCAAGCGGGTAGAATAGAATTTCCTCAAGCAGATTAACAACAAACCCCACACACATGCATAACCACATACATCTATCAAATGTATTTAAGAATGGATCCCAGATACTGGTTATTTGCAAACTCACATAATACACATCTTGAGTGAAAAACTAAGGAGGCAAGAAAAATTGAGAAAGGGGGTTGAAAATAAAGTATAAACTGTTATGAGTTGATAATTAACTAAATGTATCTAGGCCAATAATCAATCTGATACACCTACAATAATTAATAGGTATTTCAGTTCTTGTTTCCCGAGAGCAGTCAAAACAAGGAATCCAACTACATTAAAATATCTATCCCTTGGCATCTCAAAGAAATGCATTAGAGAGATGCATCTCTATTATCTTAGAGAAACAACTTGCCAGCTTAAAAGTGATTAAGCATCAACCACCAGGGACTGCTGTTGAATTAACATTTCTAGCAGTCTTCCCCAAAATCTCCACTTGGTCAATTCTAAAGAAACTTTCCTGATAAAATAGGGGTACAGAACTTAAAGAAGACAGTCTTAGCTTAGCCATTTGGTTGTTGTATTGGTAACTAAGTTTCCTTCATTGCGCATGGTATTTTTCTGCTAGAAATTTTCGTGAAGGTCACGGATTCATAATTTCTACAAAAATTTGTGAATTTTCAAGAAAAAAATTATGGTTGACAAGGAGGGAAACGATTTGTCACAAGTAGTGAAATGTAATTACAACAGAAAGGGGCTCCTACTCAAACTTAACAATAATATTTCAAACATGAAAGTATCAAATTACAACAGAACCATCATGATTACAGAGACAAATTAGGAATTTGACAAGATCCTTAGCAATATTGTTAACTGAGTTTGGTTTATTCTTGAAAATTTTGTTTACAGAAAACTAATTTGATACAATCTCATTTTAACATTTGAATATAGCTTGGGGATTATAATATATTAACATGCAATTGTTTCAATTTTTCAAAATAAAAATCTATGTTGTCAATTATTAATCTAACAGTTGCTCGAAATATCATAGAAACTTTTCATTCATGAAAATCAAAGCCCAAATTCTGAATTAAGAGGAAATTACCTGTGCAAAAACCCATGACCGCGGCAAAAAGAAAAACCACATGCACAACCACATACTGAATGCAAAACTTAAAAAGACTTTGTAAACAGATAGTACCGATGAGCAATAAACAGAGAAATAAAAAATAAAAATAAATAAATAAACTTACAATAAGAGTGGGTGTGAAGAAGAAGACCGTGACTGAAACCCTAGAAATGAAACAGAGAAATAGAAACTCAAAACAAATCAAAACAGCTTCGAAAGAAACACACACATATCCGAAGAAAAGGAAAGAGAAGACTGACCTTCGGAGCTACGGCTACACGATTTCCAGAACGGCGATATCGTGCTGGACGTCGAGCAGCCCACCAGATCGAGAGCGGTACACGATTTCGTCGACAGAGTGGTACACGGTTTGGTGAGATGGTGGTTGTTTTGTAGTGGTGGTGGCTAGTGGTGGGTTGATTTTGGGTTGGGGTTTACAGTGGTGGCAGGTGGGTGGGTGATGGTGGTTGGTGGTGACTATGGGTTTGCTGTGGGTTGGGTTGGCTAGTGGTGACTATGGGTTTACGGTTTGTTTTTGTTTGTGATTTGGTGGTTGTGATTGTGGGTGGTGGTGGTGGTGGTGGCTGTGGCTGTGGGTGGTGGTGGCTGCGGCTGTGGGTTTGTGGGTAGTGGTAGAGATGAGACAGGAGTGAAGAGATTTTCGAAGAGTCTGAGAGAGAGAAAGAGTGTGTGTGGGAGAGTAATGAAAAGGCTAAAAACGAAAAGGCGCTAAAAATGAAAAGGGAAAAAAAAAAAAAAAAACAGAGGGAAAATTTCAGGACTCAGTGGGGCAATTTAAGGGTCTATTGCGGCGGGGCGTGTGACCCGCCGTTATATCTCAGTTTAACGCCGTTAAAACAAGCCTATTACGGTGGGTCATTGGCCTGCCGCTGTATTTTGCCGCAATATACTAGAACTATTGCGGCGGGTCATTGGCCCGCCGCAATAGATCTCATGTACAGCGGCAGGCCAAAAACGCGCCGCAATAGACGACATATAGTGGCTGTTTTCGCACTCGCCGCAATAGGTCCGCCGCAATAGATCGATTTTCTTGTAGTGTTTCCAGTATGCATAGTTAGTGCCATCAAATAAAGGAGGTATAATAAGATACTGTACTCTATCCATGACAAACAGGGGTCAATGGATCACACACAAAGATTAAAACTTAATTAGAGTGTGCCCGCTCTGATACCACTTGATAAACCAAGAATGTATTGACCCTTTGTGATGAATTAATTGATTAATTAGTCAAGTTTATTAATTAATCAAATTAACATGCAAAGCGTGTGGTAGCATAAACAAATCACCAATTAAACTAAGTATGTAGCAAAAAATAAATTGACACGGTGATTTGTTTACAAATGGGGAAAATCTACACTGCAAAAACCCCACTAGGTGATTTTAAGGTCACCACTCCCGAGAATCCACTATTATCAAAACAAGCGGTTACAAATAAATGAATCTCAGTACCTTATACCAACCTACAATTGAACCCTTACCCTAATACTTAATTAGACTTGTTCTGTAGTGACAATCTCTCATTTCAATGCACGGCTCCCAGTACGTGACTAACCAATAGATGCGCAGATCCCAGTACGCGACTTAATCACCAACTTGAGAAGGATGTTGGCTGCAAAGTTCTTCAGTTCATCATGAAGATCAAGAAGTTGCTTAGTCACAAAACCCTACAGTGTACAAACACAACAACTTCTTCAACTTCAAGAGAAAGATGAACTAGGGCATATGTCTCCGGTTCACAATATGCCTGTAAAAAACTTTTGCATTAAGTTGCATCAGCTACGACGGCCCTTAAAATAATCCTTATATATGTTTAGAGTTATGAGAAAAGAAAGCTCAAACACATACTCACGGATTGGATGAAAAACAGTTCTGAAAAACTGAGTTTCATAAACCTCGATAGATAGCCATTTATTGAGCTAGTTGTCGAGTCATGGGCTTCAGTAGCTTTTAAACCTCAATAGATGCTAGCTGTTGAGTTTTAAAATACAACACTTCATTACTTGATTCTTGGACAGATTTGCATGGCTTTAACATTTGAACTTGAAACCTTGTTTCTTGAAGTATTAAACACATCCTACATCTACCCAATTACAAGTAAAGTTTTGTCAAAGGATTAGCCAATTACATAAAATAGTGACATATGTTCCTAACATTGAATCACATATGTCCTAACACTATGCCTCAAATCCCATTTTTCAAACCCCAACAACCAAAAGAAACCCAATCCCTAAATCAAATAAACAAAGAAGAAGAAAAATATAGCAGAAAAGAGCAGGTCAGTGTCGTAGCCATTGTAGCAACCGTAATACATCATCTGTTTGATTTTAAGCTTGTAACAAGCTTAAAATGTTGAAAATTTGTACGCGTGAATGGAAGTGTGTTTTGGGAAAAAGAGGAGTGTTTGATCTGTTTTGGGTTTTGTTTTTGATAAAAAATGTGTTAGAGTAACGTATGAAAGAGAGGTGGGTTACGGAGTAGTAACGGAGAGAAGCATAGGTAGGTAAAGTGTCAAAAATAAAACCACGGGTAGGTGAGTTAAATTCGGACTAAATCACAAGTGGATAATCTGTAATTATACATAATAATCAAATAAAATAGATTTCTATCCATCTCTTAATTTTTATAATATCCATAATAATTAATTATAGCTACATTAACCAAATATCAATTATACCAATGAAGTACGTGTGTTTGGGACTTCAAGAAAGTGGTGGTCCTATAAGTTCCATGCATGTAAGATCTCTCAGTGCTTAATTAGGTGCTCCCTAGGCTCTTGTTGCTCGCATAGCATTCACGTTGTAGCAATAAAAGAATACCTATTTTGCATTTCCCAACAATATTTTATCTATTTTACCAACTTATTTTCTACTACATCTAACATCTCAATTCTTATTTTTATATACAACTCAATAAAATAATATAAATGACTACACAAGAGAGAGAGAATTGTCCAAAGAGAGGCTAATATTTTAGCCAATAATTTGTTAGTTTGTGCTGCCTTCCTGGGGCTCACTTCTAGAAATATTATTTTTTTTTTTTTTTTTGGAGGAAGTATTCGTAGACAGTTATACATCATTTGCGTCAATAATAAAATTTGAAAGATTTTGGTTAGAAATGATATATATTTGAACACAACTTTTGTATCATTTGACATCATATCATATATATGTTTTTAACATGATAAAGTTTAGCATAAATCTTATTATGTGCACGTTTGGTACAATTTTATTTATTTATTATTACTTTTTTCAGTTTTTTGAAAATGTTTGAAAAAATAGCATCTTAAAAAAATTATACGGGAAAAAGTGCCGTTTCAAAACAAGATGTCATTTTATATTATATGATAACGTGAAAGCATACAAAATGAGTGGAGACATAGACATAGATGGTATATAGAATAGACTTACAATGAATTGAGAGTGTTACCTAAATAGTTTTTTTAAGGGCAAAACTTTCTTTTAGAAATTGTATAGAGGCTGGTATTGGTAACGTGTTATAAATTATAAAAAACTAGTCGCATGAAAATTTAATATAATTACTTTTTATTGGAATATTATTGAATTAATATAATATAGAATGTATATTTTTAGAAATTTAATATGTGTTATTTGAAATTGTGTTTTAAATTATAACATATGAAAAAAACCCACAATATATTGCCCTTTAAATTCATAAATTACACGATTACTTGCATTATATGGTAAAATAAAGACCAACCCATCCATCATGGCACCTGAACATGAGGAGGATAATATTGCATTCCGCCTAGTGAAAAAGAGACATTAATTATATTTTACACTATATAATTATTTAAAAAAAAAAAAAAAAAAACTACCCGATACCTTGTATGATACTAAAACCCTAGAGCCTCTACTGTGTTTTTTCCTCCTCCTTTTGACTTTTCAGCTTCAAAGTTTGAGTTTTTGTTATAAACTAAAATTTTAAATACTTTGAAGAATAAAGAAAGAAATCTTGGATTCTACATTTTTTTTAAGCAATTAAGGCAGTGGGGCTTGTATATAATTTTGTAGGTATAACACTATACTATCAATTTTTAAAACTTTTAGATTGATTTATTATCTTAATTTATGTTAAGGAATCAAATTGGAACTAGATGTCTAAACTTTATATATTTAGACTAATCTCTTACTTTAATTAAATTAGGCTACATATGAAAAAATATAAATTATAGTTTAAGTTTATATTAGATTTTGTATGACAATTACAATTGTTTATTTAATTTGTTATTACT
Source organism: Quercus aquifolioides (assembly GCA_019022515.1). NCBI lineage: Eukaryota > Viridiplantae > Streptophyta > Magnoliopsida > Fagales > Fagaceae > Quercus > Quercus aquifolioides. The sequence goes on along the minus strand of CM032328.1, from coordinate 63,251,373 downwards.
ATAAATTAATATATTTGGTTTTATTTTTTATATTATCTTTAAATTTTGGCCCCCCAAACTAAAATCCTAACTTCACTACTAGTTAGATGTATCGAATAGGTCCCTGACTAGTCCGCCCTATGTGTGGCATAGTGGCACTAAAGAGTGTAAAATACTAAAATGTCACAATATCTTAAACCACGTTCAAAGAGATGACCAAGAGAGATAGAAAAAGATTTTGGAATAACTAGGTTGATTTTCTAAATAAATTACATTATCAATATTTTTTGATGGACCTCATTTCACCGTAAGATCGATGGAATAAATAGAACTACCAGTAACTTAAAATTTTGGAAAATCAAACTTGCTTGACTTATTTTTTTCTTGTGAGTTTGTGAACGTTTTTTTTTAAAAAGAAGAAGAAAAAGAAAAGGCAATTCATTCATTTCTCTCTAAATTATAATTTTTTTAACTAATCTTAATAATTAAAGAAAATAGATTTCTATCCATCTCTTAATTTTTATAATATCCATAATAATTAATTAAAGCTACATTAACCAAATATCAATTATACCAATGAACTTTGGGTCATTATCAAAGGACCATATACGTGTGTTTGGGACTTCAAGAAGTGGTGGCCCCTTCTATAAGTTCCATGCATGCACATGCACGTAAGATCTCTTGGTGCTTAGGGACAAATTAATTGGTTTTCATGTTTTGGTAAGGTGCTCTGTAGACTTTTGTTGCTCTCATACCATTCACATTTCAGTATTAAAAAAATACCTATTTTGCATCACCAAATATTATTTTATCAATTTTATCAACTTATTTTATAATACACGTAACATCTCAATTCTTATTTTTATATACAATCTAATAAAATAATATAAATTATCCAATAAAATAAATATAAAACTACACGAGAGAGAGAGAGAGAGAGAGAGAGAGAGAGAGGTGAATAAAATATAGTATTTGAGTTTACAAATTCATGAACAATAAGTTGTAAATATAATGGCTTACACAAATGCTAAAATATTTTAGGTATACATACCAGATAAAAGCTCTTTTTTAGATGGTCAGTTGCTAAAATAGCAAGGGGGGTTTATAATTATTATAAAATTTTGGGCATTTTATAATGAGGGATGAGTTTTTTTTTTTGGTTAGGGATTGAGATAAATACCTTGGGGAGACTCATTAAGTAATTAATATAACATCTAGAAATACCACTTAAACCAAAACGCCTAATCTCAATGAGCATGAGCTCAAATATATTATATTAACATGTACAACTTATTCTTCTCATAGGACTTCACTCAGTTGTGTATATCTAATATTTTTAAATATGGGTAGAAACTTTTTGGGGTGGGGTGCTTAGACTTGGCCTAAGTAGCCTAGGCCTTGGGATGGCCCGGCAATGACCTAAAGCCCTTTATAACCAATGATGTATCATACTTATCTATCTTGATTATAATGAAAACACAAGAAATCAATGCCCTTCAACTGGGAAAAAGAAAAAAAAAAGGGCTCTCTTAACTGTCCAACTAGTATGTAATCTGTGCGCAATTATAGTGATGTTATTGATGTTAAACTTGGAATATTAAACAACTTTCATGATATTTGTAAAACAAAGTTGATTCTAGGCACCTATTTTTTTCAACCCATATTTCACCCTACCATTCATTAACTTTAGTACAATTTGCAAATCTTCGATTTTTCTATTTCATGACACTACAAATTTTTAACTCTTTCTCCCAATTAAAATTTTGTTCCACTTATATGAATTCTCAATTTCCCTTTCAATTGGTTTCGCACTCGAAGAAACAAAAGGATCTAGTTATGCACTAACAGAATGTCTTTTTTTCTTTTTTTATTTCATAAAGAGAGCTAAAACTAGGGAAAAAAAACATCTAAAACACATAATACCTAAAATATCAACTATACCATCTGCAAATTCAATACGTACAACACTACAAAATTCCACTTAAAATAACCATACACTTATGTTTAACCAGTTGAATAGCAAAATTACATTGAAAAAATCACTTGGCGTATGTAAAATGATTTAGGGTCTAATCAAAAGCAAACAATATCTACAAATCACAATTTTAGAAAAAAAAAAAAAAAAAAAAAACGCTCGTAGTTTCAACCCACCATATGCAAACAAAATCACTAAAACTTCAGAACTTGTTTACACAAAAATTCTTAAGAAATAATTAAATCAAACTAAAATTGAATTGGTTTCAAATTTCACCCAACCATTTAGTTCAGATTGTCCATGCACAATTCATAAGATGCAAGGACGGACCCAGGTGGGGGCCTAAGGGGGCCTGGGCCCCCCTAGGCCCAAAAAAAAAAAAAAAATTAGCAGCTTAAATTTTTCAAAAAAAAAAATATATATATATATATATATATATAAGCTTGGCCCCCTTAGTTTTTAGCTCAGCCCCCTCATGAATTCCTAGCCCAGTCGGCCCCCTCATGAAGTATATTTATAGCCTATATATTTACACATATGTTGAAAAACTGAGCCCGTAACCTATGTAAAAATAAAAAATAAAAACTCAGCAAAACCTAACGGAGAAAGTGAAAGTCTGACAATGAGAACAGAAATTAAAAGATAAGATGAGATAGTTTCAAAAAATTTACATAGAGTAGTAGACCCGAAGAGGCATCCTTGGAGTTGAACAAAGCTAAGAGAGAGAGAGGAGGTAAGAGAGACAAGATGAGAGTATCAGAGTTTAACAAGAAGATAAGAGTATCAGCCTTTCTGAGTAGGAGAGTATGGTTGTGATGAGGTTTTGGATATACAGTTGTGATGAGGTTTGGGATGTGGGAATGTTGGGATTTGGTGATAGATGGGACTTAAAGAGAAAGATGAAAATTGAGGAAGAGCAGAACAAAACACGTGAGAGAAGAAAGAAAAATAAAGAAACGAATCAAAAGATATGGCAATAGTGGGGTCGGTTAGAGAAAATGAATGAATGGTGAAAATTAAAATCATTATTTTATATGATTTAATTAAATTTATTATTTTATATCTATATCCCACTTTTTTTGAACTGATATTTTTAGGTTTTATATATATATATATTAAAAATAATTAGGTGTCAAAATATTTCGTTCTCTTGGACAAATCGAAATGGGATCCAAAATAAAATTAATAACATTGCCATAAATACATATGTCAACAAATTACAATACTATTTTACATTTCATACACACACACACACACAAAAAAAAAAAAAATATATATATATATATATATATATATATATATATATGACCCCTCCAAAGATAAATTCATAACTCCACCACTGATCTTGAAGTTGTTTATATCTTATTTGACCCAGTCTAGAAGTTGCTCAATGTTCTCTTCTTTTGAAGAAAAAGAGAGAGAGAGAGAGAGATATATATATATATATATATATATATATATATAATATGTTAGATCAAGGACTAATGTTGAATCTAAGAAGGGAATAGGATATTTCAATTAATTTTCTTGAATTGTCCTTATTATAAAAATACTTTTTAATTATATTCCCAGCATCTGAGTCTCAATTATGATCTATGTTTTTAAAACCTAGGGCTCGTTTGGTATGTGTATTTAAACAACAATTTTGAGTTTTTTTGAAAATACGTGTAGGTGAAAAAGTGTATGAAAATACGTGTAATGTTGTTTAAAAACTGAAAACATGTGTTTAAACTTGTGTACTAAACATGGTCCTAATTTCCAGAAGTATCTCCTTACTTCTTAATTATATTCTTGAACTATGTGGAGACTCAAACTTATTATCTCGACTCCATTGAATAACTTATACACCAACCAATGGGCTATTTATTTTTCACTCTCTTCTCACAGCCACCACCCTCATTTTTGTTGCTTTCCATTTCTAATACTAACAATAACAACATGGAGACAGTGGTACGGACCTAGGTGGGGGCCTAAGGGGGCCTGGACCCCCCCCCCTCGGGCCCAAAAAAAAAAATTTAGTAGCTTAAATTTTTCAAAAACAAAAAAAAAAAATATATATATATATATAAGCTTGGGCCCCCCTTAGTTTTTAGCTCAGGCCCCCTCATGAATTCCTAGCCCAGCTGGCCCCCCTCATGAAGTATATTTACAGCTCATATATTTACACATATGTTGAAAAACTGAGCCCATGACCCATGTAAATAAAAAAATGTTGAAAAATAACCATATCTCTCAAACACAATTTCAAAAAGTTGATAGTTTATTAAGAAACAATGATTTTTGGGTATTTGTCTTGGTTGATAGTTTATTAATACTATATGGATGCGTATTTGAAAATTTTTTTTTTGCTTATCTCCGCCCCCTCCCCCCCTCCCCCCCCCCCCCCCAACTTGAAATCCTGGGTCCGTCCCTGATAAGATGTCCTTTTCTTTAACTTTAATTAGTAAATGATTCCCTCCTACCATCTCTCAATTTTGCTATCTTTCCTTACATTATTTGCTAATCCCATTGATCATGCGATTCAATTGATCATGTGTTAACTGTAATCCCTCCAAAAATTAATGCTATTCATGATTTTATTTATATCCTGCTTCATCAATCATGTTCTCTCTTTGTTCACAAATTAAAGAACAAAAGTATCTAGCTTAGGGATGGCAATTTTTCCCCGCCCCGCTTAACCCGCCCCTCCCCGCTTCGCTCCGCGCAGGTTTTCCCCGCCCCGCAAAGGTGATGGGGCGGGGATGGGGCAAGATTTTAGCCCCGCACCACGGGGCGGGGCGGGGACGAGTTTAGACTTTTAGACCCACCCCGCCATGCCTCTCCCCGTCCCCACCCCGCCCCGCGTTGCTAAGGGTTATAATTGTAAATTTTTTATACCCTAAAACCCTACTATTTAAATAAACATATCAATTTTAGCTTATTTTATTCTACCTAATATAGTTCTCTGCCTTTATTTTGTTATGTGTTATACTATGAGATTTTTTTTTGTTTTAATGATTGTCTTGTTAAACACTTGGATATATCATTCAATTTTTTCTAAAAATTGATTTGATTTGATGGGATAAATTTAGTTGTAATTTCAAGTATATTTTTATCAATGAAATAGGTTTCATTAAAAAAATTGTACTAGTTGTAGGGCAAATTAACAAAAAGTATATTTTTGCGGGGTGGGGCGGGGCTTCGTGGGGCCCCAAGGGGCGGGGATGGGGTGAGAAAGTTTTCCCCGTCATGCGGGGCAGGGCGGGGATGGGGTAAGACAAAATCATGCGGGGCGGAGATGAAGACCCCATCCTTCGGCCCTGCCCCGCCCCGCTCCATTGCCATCCCTAATCTAGCTCTTATGTTCTCTCTTTGTTCATTAATTGAAGAACAAAAGTATTTAGCCCCTTTGTAAGCATATACTACAAATTAAGTGGTGTGCATGGGTGGCCTTGTATATCATCATTTTAAAAATAATAAACAAAGAAAATAGGAGAGATTGGTTTAAAGAACGTACCAGCATGTAACCCACCCACATCACGTTTTCCCCATTGGAGAATACAAACTTAAGTTAGTAACACCCAATTTTCTCATTTAATTTCAAAGAACAGAATGTGACTTTGGTGAGGGTTATGTACGTGGAGGATAACAGTGATGTTTGGCTTTTTTTATGGCTAATTTCTAGTAGACTCCTCGTTTGTTTTTGCACGTAATTAACTTATTTGGCATAACTTTTTTTTAAAAAAATTAAATAAGACGTACATGTGGAGCAAAATTGGAATCCAATTGAGAATTCAAATTGGATTTTCTTTCAATTTTAACTCTTAATATATAATAATATATAGATAGGATGTATTATCTATTTCTCTCAAAGTGTAAACATTGTAATTAAGGCCCAAAAATTTTAATCAACAATTTTTTTTATGTATAAAATTATTCTCTTTTCGAATGCATTCTACTCTACGTGTGGTAGTTTAAGAGAGCAAACAATTTAGCCTGCCAAATAGTTAGAAGTAAACTAATCGTTCCTTTATTTCTCTATCAAAATTAAAATTAAATTAATAGTGTTTTCAAAAAAATTATTATTGAAATCCAATATTTATTATCAAAAGTTAAATATATATCATTTAATTAATATTTAAATATGAGGGAAAAAATCTAGCTCAAAATTCTTGCTTTACGATGTTTCTACTTCTACTTCTTTTTATGCTTTACAATGTTTTTTCTAATGAAATTAAAAATAAAAATAAACAAAAAAAGAAATGCGTAAGAATGTTGGTTAATAATATGCATATTGGATACGGTTTCAACTTTCATGGCTGGCTGCAATATCTCTGCAGAGTTGAAGAAAGAAAGAGGAATGAAATGCACCAATAGTCTCATGGGGCAAGCTTACTTAGTGGAAAATGAAGATGCAAAACAGCAACGCTAAGTCGTATTCCACATTAATATGAAGGCTGAAGTAAAGCTAAAAGTGTAACAAGTCACACTGATGAGCATTGAAGTAATATGCAGTCGCTTTGTAGATTAGCAATTAGTTTCTTAATACATGTACAAAGTCATGAGCATTTAAAGGGAAGAACTATTATCATTGCGTACCTTTGATGTGGTGGTCACTCCACAAGTATAAGTGCTTGTGGGGTGTGGGAGTGAGGGGCGGGGTTCAAGTTTCCAGGAGAGAGTTTCACACACGTATACATTTAGATTAGGCGAGAGTAGAAATTCTATATTGTAAAAAAAAAGGAAAAAAAAAAAGAAAAAGAAAAGGAAGAGCTATTATTGAGAAATTATTATAATTACTATTTAAGTTTCAAATCATTAAGAATGTAGGATAAACTGGATGGGACTTACTTACATACACTCCCTTAAGCTTGCCAATCCCCTACCTTTAATTTGAGTACTTTGCTTTAACCTACGGAATGGAGGTGCTACCCTTAAGCATAGAGGAAGATGGACTTTTTTGCTTTGAACCTAGCGATGGAGGGACATAACCATTGAGCAGCAATCAGCGTGTTAAAGGAGAGACATCAATATTGTGATCAGTGGCAAATAAGGCCTTTTGGCTGATCATTGAAGAAGAGATATCGCCGGTTGTTGCCGGATTGGGCACATTTAGAGAGGCTTCGCCTTGCTGTACTGCCCAAAACAACTTGTCCTCGTAATTTTTCATCACATTTTTGTTTTCTGCATAGAGAATTCTCCTAGCTTCATGTGCTGGCATGCACATAAGAAAAAACACCTGCACTGCTATGACTACGAAAAGCATATTTAATTATAAGACCCATCTTTTTCTTGGAGTAGTGATGAATATTCTGATGAGGAATTAATGCCTTGGGGCTTAAATAAGCAGGCAGTCCGTGCAAGTGGGGTTGGAAACTGATTTGAAACAACGCTATAGGTGCCATGCAATAAAAAATCAATTTCTAGGGATGTGTATATGGAAGAAGTGGGCATGAACAAGAGCTGCGAATTGCAAAAACAGTCAAAAGTTTTGCTGCAAAACCATATACCAACATAATGCCGTGCAAGGTGCCATGGTGGTGGCAAAAAGGTCAAAGTGCAAAGCCAAGGTGCAAAAGTGCTGTACCCCGCTTGGACTGAAATTTCAGTTGCATGTAAAGATGATCATACATGCCTGTGCTGTATTTACATTATTTAAGGCTGTATTTACGTTATTTAAAATTTTAAATAATAAAATACAAATATATTTTTAATTTGTAATTATTTGTGGCTAAAGTTACCAAAAATTTGGCTTCTTAACAAATTCTTCAATTTAATGGGTATAAATAAAGAAAATGTCTAGACTCCTAAATTCGGATTATTATTCATTTAAGCATGTTCATTTATATTGAGCTCTGACAAAGGTGGCCATGCAGGACGAGTGACTGTGCCATGCATGTACGATGCATGGAGCTTAATCAAAGTCTGAAATCATAGTAAACATAATATATTGCTCAAATTAAAGTTATCTCCACAAGTAATTGTTCTAACTTCTAACTTTTTAACTTGATAAGGATTCGTTGATTATTACTTCAAGACATCAATCATGAAAATCCTATTTGGCACAAAAATGAAATCAAAATATGGCATATATTAAAAGAATGAAATAAAATATGTACTTATAGCAAAAATAAACATGGTTTAGAGTAATATTTGGTGTACTCTAAGCAATGTAACACCCAGTTGCAGAGCCAAGATTTGAGTTTAGAGATGGCAAAATTTATAAGCAATGCATATAGGCACACACCCAAAAAATAACACTAATATGTTTGCTATACTATATTTTTCTATTAGGAATTTATTTACACATGAATAATTTTTTTAATTAAAAATTCCATTTACAATTCTCATAAAAGATTTTAGTAGCTGGATACTCAAGTGCAAATCATATGAATATGATATTTTAGTGAACAAATTGTAATATTTTAAAAACGAAATTGTGAACTTATAAACACTTGAAAATTCAAAGTTTAACATGAAAACAGTATTGAGCTCTAGAATTTATTATATAATTATCTTTACATTTTATTGCTTACACTAATAAAATAAGAATAAATTATTACATCAGAAATTGATTTTTCTTTTATCATTTTTATCACTTCAAAGGCAATAATAATATTCTTTTTCAATCTTTTCAATTAAAACTTGTGCTTCTTTATTTTTTTATTTATTTTTTTTATGTTTTCTTTTTATTTTTATATATTTTGAACATTAAAACACATTATTTATAGATTATGAATGATTTTTTATTTTTCTTTTATATTTAATGAAGTTTTCATATAAAAATAATAGTCCGATGATAATTTTACAAATGAAAAAAAAAAAAAAAACGTAAAAGCAAATCCATGCAAACAGAATAAAAAAATTGAAGTACAATAATAAAGATGAGACCAACAACGTGAAGGGGAGGGAACAGGTCGATAAAAGGACAAAAAAAAAAAAAAAAAACCCTTGAAACTCACAAAACAGTTATTACTTTTAAGCCCTATTTTCTTATGAGCTTGTTATTTGGTGTAGGCATATGATTGGAGGTAGCAAACTCACTAGGTAATATGAAAAATAAGTAAAGCCCTTAGTAAATTTTGGGCGGGCCAGGGGGAGCAATGCCCCCCCCCCCCCCCCCCCCCCCCCCCCCCCCAATCTCCCTAGCTTCACCCCTGTTTACACCATCCAACAACTTGTTATTGAATTTATATTTTGAAAATCCAATCATTGAATTACATGTTCTATTTGTTCTTAACATGAATGCCAATTTTCATACCAATAGGATGTAATTTACCATTCGATCCATAAACTCATCTTTTATATATTATTTTAAATTATTAAAACTTGAATTTAAACAATTGATTGATGACATGGTTATTGACCTTTGATCACATTTAAATTTTGTAAGCATGGAGAATATACGAAAATAATGTAATCCAGCGGTGGATTTATCAAAATTCACTTCTAATTAAAAAATATAAGGTGGCATAACATTACTTAAAGTGTGTATATATATATATATATATATATATTGTCGACACTCGGCCTCGATTGGAACGGGGCGAAAAAACTGCCGTCGTCGTCGCGGGCCTTCGTTTGACCACCTGCCGTGGCGACAGCTCCTGCGCGTGCGTGTCCTCGTTGGAGGGCCCCTCTCAAATGGTGGGTGTTGTGGTTCACGCAGAGCTTCGGGTGCTCTCTTTCTCTCGGTGGAGGAAGGTAGGTCTACCTTTGGCGTTATGGCAAGAATCTGGGCCAAATTTTAAGGAATTACCAAAGGTAAGTGGAGTTGCCACCAATCATTGGGTTTTTCTAAGGTGTGATTGGTCACCTGTTTCTAGTTGATTTTATTACTAATCCTAGGTTAAGAAAAATGGCATTTTTCCTAATCTAATGTGGATGGCAAAAAATCTTGATTCTTAGGTTTGGAAGTTTGGTTACATGTGGGGAAGGTGTTAGGCACCCTACAACGCTTGTCCAATGACAGTCCTCTGTTTTGATAAAACCTTAATTTTTGGAAATTGGCAGTAAAAACATCATTTCAGCATTGGCTTTCGGGGCTTTGCATGCATGGGGGCTTTAAGGTTTCATTTTGGAATGGGTGTGGTCCCAATCTATGCTTTCCTAAAGCATTCGAGCAATGTACCAGATTTCCACAGTGAAAATCTGGCGACATGTCACCTTACTTTCGCGGTGGAAATTAGGCATCACTTGCCTTAGGTGACACGGACTATGACAATCGCACCAAAAGGGGAGCAGGTATATATATACATACATCATGCACAATGCAAGCACACAAAGCAGGAAAGTAAATGCCTACATCCCTAGAGCATGGCCCAAAATATAGGTGCAGAAAAGTAAAGAGGGGTCGCCATACTCTAGAGATGAGGACGAATGGTACACGACATGATATACCTAATACAACCCATCTAAGAGAGAAAGAGAGAAGGAAGGAGGGGTTTTAAAAAAGTACAAAACTAAAAGGGAAAGGCTAAACTCCTAAATCTATCGAACGCTGCCGCTTGGCTCACATCGACATGCTTGCGTTCGTGCCCTAGCTCCATGCGCCGTCGCTCCATGTGTGTAGATGCAAAGGCAAAGACAAGAAACTAGCAGACATGCAATGGAAGGAACAGGTGCAAGGAGCATATGAAAAGGCATAAAGCGGATAAGCATAATAGGCATGGCAAGCCAAGAAACTAGAAAGTAAGCAAACAAGCAAAAAGACAAACAAGAAAGAAAGCAAACAAAATGTGGTGTCTGCGAGGGACAAATGTAGGTTTGGATCGGGAGCCCATAGCTTCATTGTGTTGAAGTATGGACAACACACTAGCAAGCAAGACTCATGCATGGACATGTAAGCAAGCGTGTAAAGATGCATATAAAGCCAATGGGTGGCACAAACAAGCATGGTAAGCATATCATCGCATGAAGCGGAAAAGGGAGGGGTACGCACGGAGCAACTTGGCATCATCCCAAGTGGTTACACCTAAACAAGGCCTTGTGGGCGTTCGATGTAACCACTCAACCACAAACCCACTAAGGGCGTCAAGTTTGGCAAAGTCTAGAACTAGAGAGGCTAACACAAGCATAAAGCATAGAAGCAAGCAAGCATAGACATGCAAATAAGGTGATCCAAACCCCTTGATATGGGCCAAGGTGTACGGATAGTGACAAAGACCATAGGGTCTAGATTGGGTCCAAACCAATAGGCCAAAACATAAGAAAATGTGATAAAAGGAACAAGATGGCTACAATAGCACTTGGCATGACAAACATAGCCTAGGTCTACGCACACAAACATGGCATGGAGCGCATGAGCACATGGAAGATAGTATAGAGCATGTAGAGAACATAGATCCGAGCACTTAGGCATGTGAAAACATAGATCTAGTCATGTAGGTGCAAAAACATGCATGTAAACATGTAGAAATTTAGCACATGGATATGGTAAAACATGAATCCAAGCACATAGACATGTACGGATATAGATCTAAACATATAGCATAGAAATAAACACGTAAACGCATAGATCCAAGCAAGGTATAACAATGACATCAAGCAAACATGTGACCATGTAACCCTAATCATCATAGAGCAAAAAGAGGAACGAAACAAAGGAAAACATCGCATAAAACCCTAAACGTGTAGATCTAAACATATAAGCATGTGGAAACATAGATCTAGGCATGAAACATGGCATAAGACATAACAACCAAGAAATTTAAGCTAGAAACACAAATAAAGCAAGAAACATGCTAAAGAAAGCAATAAATCATGTTATGCAAGCAAAAATAGCAAGACAAATGCTAGAAGAAGATTTAGAAGGTTAGGGGTGTGGATGATAGCTAGAAAAGCTACATCCACACCCCTAAACCCCAAATCCAAAAGTGTAGAACCAAGGAAAGGAAGATTGGGTATAAGAACAATACCTTATGTTTTTGGTGAAGAGAGAAGAATCGAGAAGTTTTGATGTGTTTTTTGGTATTTGGAAGAGAGAAACGTGTAGGGAAACCAGGCAGAGAGCAGAAATTTCGAAAAATGTGTTCCTCCCCTAGTCTGAGGGGTGCCTGAGGCTTATTTATAGCCCCAGCACATGTTTTGAGGCGGCGGCCCTTCAAGGACCACCGGCCTCAAAAGGCCTAAAAAGGGGGTGATCTTGACACCCCTGGAAATATTTTGACTTTATGTTTCTGAAAAGGTATGGATCTTGAAAATTCAACGATCGGATCAAAAGTTATGGCTCTTGGAAGTTAGCGGTGCATTGATCGATGTGTCATCCCAATTTTCGTGATATCTTGGCCATTCTAACTTTGATTTCAACCCATGAACAGTCGTTAGAATGAGAATTTGATAATCTTCGCATTGGCGTTGGTTTCAACCCGTTCTGACAGTTGGATCAAAATTAGGGTTTTTGGGCCCACTCGGGATTGACTTTGGGTCAAACTTGGTCAAAGTTGTTAAAATTCTCCGAGAAGCTCAGGTTTGATGTAAAACTATGAAAAATGTTGTTTTGTGAGTGTTTCGACCTTGTTTGACCTTCGGTCAAACCTAGGGTTGATCAAGGGCATTTTGGTCATTTTAGCTGAAAAAGGCACTTTGGGTGTTCCAATGCCCGAACAGGTTATGCACGTCTAGTGATCCTCTGTTGTACAACCCTGGATTTGGTGTTCACTCTCTAGTGATCATCTCTCTATCATCACATGTACAAAACCCATATCATTATTTGATGCACATAGAAAAATTTCTGAAGTAGGTGATAAATAGTTTTAGAAATTGCAAAGGTCTATTTGATAAAATGTATTTTTATATTAGGAAAGTGTTTTAATCCTAGAAAGACACTTGCATTTGATATGTTGCATTGTATGGAAGGTATTGTTTGTGCGTTGAGTAATTGGTTGTTTCAGCATTATGTGAGTACATTGGGAGGATATTAGTTCTTTGGAGTTGCAAATTTGAAGTAAGAAAAATATTGATCTTTAGATTTGCAAGAAGCAATGAACTATAGATCCTATTTGGCTGAGATTTTTTTTTTTTAAATTGTGATTAATAGTGTAGGTGAACTTCTAGGAAAATGAATGAAATTATTTTACTAGTGACTCTTGTTATGGCCTTTACCATTAAAACATATCTAGAAATTTTGCAGTCTGAAATCTAATTTAGAAGCTCGAATGGATCGAAACACAGCATATTTATCAAGTTTAGTAACTAAATGTCAATACCAAGTAGTGTGGTGATGTGGTCACCTCATTGCATTGTCTGCACTCACAACTATTATAGCTAAGATACTCTTGTCTATACTCTATACCCTACATGGCAATTTTGCCCCCAAAATTGATTATGGAGAGGCTAGCTGGTCCTGTGGCAGGCTTTATATAACAAACTGTATTCATGCCACAATCTATGCACATGTCATTCTCCAAAATCCAGAGCCATTTATCATCTTTTGGTCGAAACATCTTGCTATCTTATAAATTCCCCTGCGTTTTTATCTCACAATGATTCTTTTGGCTATAACACATCTAAACCTAATGATGGCGTTTCTCTATTCTTCAAAGTTTTTGGGGGTAACTATAAGAATATTTTCTAAATTATATTTAGGCTTTTAGATTATAAAAAGAAATTTTTAGGCTTTTAGATTAGATGACCGAATTATAGCATCATGATAGGAATGTAATGGAAATATTTGTTTATGCAATTATATATTCACTTCTTAAGAAGGCACGAAAGTGAATTATAGCACAAAGATAGATTTTTTTTTTTTTTTTTTTTTTTTTTTTTTGAGAAAGAAATTTTATTAAGAAATAGACAAATCTGCTTGGTAAGCTGCAATTGTCTGGATTGGAACATCTTCCATCCAAACAGAAAAATCAGTAACATGACGTGCATGTCTAGCTAGATTGTGAACTACATAATTACCATCCCTACCAACATGTTAAAAACTGATACTATAGTATCAAGTTTGTTTACTAACTAGTAAACAAACCTGCCAACAAATGAGCATCATGGATTAAAAGACCATATGAAGCTACAGAAGGAGAGAAATCCTTTAAGGCATTCATCATGATCGTTGAGATAGAAATTGATATGGCAATGCCATTATATATTCACTTGTAAAGATAGCATCTTTAATGCCTTCACAACATTCACATTCATTTATCCTCATATTCATGTAATTGTGGACCTTGATTCTGAATTATTTTTATTGGCTGGGTCTTGCTTATTATCATGTGACCTAGAATGTTGACATTTTCTTTTTAATTGTAAATTGCAAAGTATACCCTTAAAATTTGGGATTGTTTGAATTTTACACTCTGAAGTGCAAAAACCACCCTCATAGTTTTGACTATTAAGTGACATGTTAGCATGCAGACGTGGTTATTTTTTTGCCAAATCAGCTATATCAAAACAGCACCATTTTGCCAAAGAAGAAACGCAAAACACAATCACATTGTTTCACATCACAATTCCAAGACTCAACCACATCATTAGGAAATCTTCGAAAGTTTTTCTTCTTTTTTTCAGGGTTTTGCACAAAGAAATTAAGATTCACTCAAAAGTCTTTCTAAAAAAAAAAAAAAAAAAAAATACTTGACCACTGGATGCCATAATTTTAAGGCACATTATGGTATTGGATTTTGGACAAATATATTTTGTCCATAGTAACTTAAGTCACGGATACCGGGACACATAGAAAAGTGAATCACATACGGCAGCCAAGGCAAAAAGGTCAAAACTGTGAGAGGTGGTTGAAGAGGTTATAAACAACATGAATACACAGTTGAGGCTAAAAAAAAAAACCCTGGCAAGAAAAAGCAAAAACAGAGAGAAAGAGAGTTGGAGAGAAGAAAAAGAGAACTCACCATCGGCATCACCACTGCCTTGGATATGATGGGTTCACGTTCACGATAAGCTGCTGCCTGCTGGGTTTTGGATTCGTCAGGCTGGGTTCGAGAAAATCTGGGTTTTGGGTTTGTTTGTTGTGGTTGAGTTTGGAGAAGAATTGTGATGTGAAACTGTGTCGTTGGTTTAATCGTGTTTTGTGTTTCTTCTTGGGCAAAATGGCGCCGTTTTGAAGCTGCCAACATTTTTCTTTCTCTTAAGTGAAACGGCGTCATTTTGTATAGTTGATTTGGCAAAAAAATAATCATATCAGTGTGCCAATGTGTCACTTAACAATCAAAACTAACTGAGGGTGTGGTTTTGCTAACGAAACTAAACTTCAGGATGAAAATCAAAATTCTCAAATTTCAGGGTATAAAATCTGAGCTACCCCAAACTTCAGGAGTGTACTTTTCAATTTACCTTCTTTTTTTTTTTCCTCGTTAGAGGCAATATCTAGTATATATGACAAGTACTTAATCATGTGATGAGATAGCTTAACAATTGAAACCATTATTTTTCTTTTGCATGTTCCTTGAGTTTCTTTTTAACTTTATAATATTTGGATAGTAATCGGGGCTACCCCCACTGTCATACCGTGTATAATAAGGACTTCTACCTTGGACATTGGAATGTAATACAATGAAAATCAAAATTCAGGATAAAAATCAAAATTCTCAAACTTCAAGGTATAAAATCTGAGCTACCCCAAACTTCAGGAGTGTACTTTGCAATTTACCTTCTTCTTTTTTTTCTCGTTTGAGGCAATATCTAGTATATATGACAAGAACTTAATCATGTGATAAGATAGCTTAACAATTGAAACCATTATTTTTCTTTTGCATGTTCCTTGAGTTTCTTTTTAACATTATAATATTTGGATAGTAATCGGGTCTACCCCCACCATCATACCATGTATAATAAGGACTTCTACCTTGGACATTGGAATGTAATACAATAATGAAGACCAAGAAGAAAAAAAAAAAAATACAAAATTAAAATGGGAAAAGGAAAACTCTTTTCCCCCCTAATGTGATAAGATAGCTTAACAATTGAAACCATTATTTTTCTTTTGCATGTTCCTTGAGTTTCTTTTTAACTTTATAATATTTGGATAGTAATCGGGTCTACCCCCACCATCATACCATGTATAATAAGGAGTTCTACCTTGGACATTGGAATGTAATACAATAATGAAGACCAAGAAGAAAAAAAAAATACAAAATTAAAATGGGAAAAGGAAAACTCTTTTTCCCCCCTGATCAAAACTAGAACTAGTTGATTTTGACAATATTATGAACAATTGGCCTAATATTATGATAAATTTGAGGGACACCAAATTTTTTTTGGAACTGTTGATGTTAATACCAGTTTATTATTGTTGTTAATACCAGAAAGTTTTATTAACAAATGTCGTCCTAAGGGCAAGAAAAGTGGTCATAGTGAATTCAATTTGACTATGAAAAAGTATGCAGTTTTTGTTTTTTTTTTTTTAATTTATTTTATATATGTGTCCATAGCCTGTGGAACTCACATATCAGTCTTAAATGCATTTGACGAGACAGATGCAGGAGATACCTTATTGTTTTTCTGACACCAAAAGTTGAAAAAAAGAAAGAAACGGAAAAAAAAAAAAATTGCATTATGTAACAAAAGGTGTATGTAGTAAGCACAAGTTCTTATTTTGCAAAAGTTGAATGTACATATTCACCATTGTTAGACATTAACAACAACGTCTAATGTTTTTAGGTAAAATTTTTTGGAAATCATCGTTACTTGAATCTAAGAAGTTTGAAATATCTTTATTATCATCTAATAGAGTAATTTCATTAACGGACTTGATGGCTCGCTCTTGTGCCTTCCTCTATAGATGTTTCCTAGCTTTTTGGATTGGATGAAAACGGTCTAGTCGCCTTTGCATTTAATAGTTCTCTCTTTAGAGATGAGCAAGTACCTTGGTAGGTTTGTCTTAAGGTAACTTGGCTGAACATGCCTTAGGAATTCTTAACCCGTGCCATCTACAATACACCTCCAACTCACACCTTTTCTCATATGGCGTTGACCACAATAGTTCTTCTGTGGTGAATTCTATTGTGTTGGTATCCATACTCAGTTGTCTAGGTTTGCCAACCATAATGTGTTCAACACTCCCAAGATTCTTGTACAAGTATATTGGAACATTAATGAAATCTCTTTTCTTTCCAACCCATTTCACTCCATAATGGTCTATGTATCTCTGTAGTTGTTGCTCTATTGAAATTTCTGATGATGCACATGTTGAAGTAGATCCAAACTTGTTTCTCACAGTACGATTTGATTTTGAGGCGCTGCAACTCATATCTTATTCAATCTAAGATTCCGATGGGGTTAGAAATAAACCATTTAATATTGTGGTGCATTTAAAACCTTAGTTCATGGTCCAAGCATTATCAAATATATGAGTTGTCAAGTGAATAGGAGTACCCATGTTCCCAATGTTATAGTGATATTTCACCTTGTGTGCAGTAGTTATGAGTTTGTACATGGTCATGTCAAGTCACTTTTAAGTCAATTATATCGACACAGTTGTAGCGTACTTCAATAGAGCCACATCTTTCATTGACATAGGGCTGTGCATTATGCATCAAGGTATAATTATTCATATATTTACGTTATCTACCACATGTGAATATTAGCATTTAATTTAATGCATGTACTATAACATTAATTTATTAATGTCTTTGTCCTGTACCATCTTATGCAACTTTACATCATTTACCAACAGTTGATGCACATTGTTAATAATGCAATAGATGTTATTGCAACCAGAGTGAATGGAATATTCAATTTACAAGCCAAGCGATGTGTTCACAATGATGGGTCATTGTTGGGTATTGGAAGATGAGTTCAATTATCCAATTGATCTCAATCTGCGAAATAGTGCATGAGTTCACAATACCATGAGGCAGGGGTGGGTTTGGTTAATCCATGAACATGAGATGTTTTATGAGGAGTTGGTCGGTTATAAGTTACTAGTGCCTTGTTAGCATGCATCGCGGATGCCAAAAGACACTATAGATGGACTTCGTAGAGCATTGGACCACATAAGAGAAGAAAATAATCGAATGAAGATAAGTCTTAATTGATATCGGGCCCAAGCCAAGATTAGTGAATTAGTGGAGTGTAAGTTGTACGATCAAGTACGATACATGCAATCACTTCTTGCAGGAGACATTTATTAGTTGGACGTGGAGATGTTGGATGAAGAGTAATCATGTTTATGGCATGATTGCATGTTGTTGTAGAAGGCACCGCATAATTAAGGAGAACATATGGTCACCATTGATGCATTCTCGAACTATGTTTTCTTAACTATGTATTAGAACTATGTATGTCATTTTTGTTGTATTAGTACTATGTACTTGAATTGTGTATCCTTATGAGGGGGACAATGTGAATGTTATTATGGTTGGGGACAAACATGCACGTTGTCAATACCCAATTTTTTACGACCTCAATTCATGAGTCAAAACAAATGCCAAAAATCCAAAAAAGTTGAGAAAAGGTGCAAATTGCAAGTTCAAAGGCCAATAAGGGTATAAAAAAAAGTTAAATACAACATGATTGGATAGTAGATCAAAGGATCACAACATTTAAAAGCCCTTTTAATAGCAATTGAGACCAAAACCCTAATCGGGTATGGTAAAAAATTGACTTTTTGATCCAATCGTCAGATCGAGTTGAATTTTGAATTGTCTAATATGGCATATTTTTCTCTTCAAAACGATAGTTTGCAGTCCAAAATCAAAGTTAAAACGGATTATATATCATCAAAATACCAAAAACTCTAATAAAATCTACACCTTTTTTTTAAAGGAAAAACAAGCAATTTTTGGGCCAACTTTGCGCAATAAACTGTCCTGATTGGACAAGAACTGGAATGATTGACTAAACCAACTGGAAGAGCAAGGTCTTGACTTCCTCCATAAAAAGGGCTCAATGAGATCTACCAAAGTTTGGAAGATACGAATTTTTTAAGGAAAAACGTCACAAAATTTTCAACACTGCATCACCTTCCTTTCGAACACGATATCTTAACGACTGTAGCTCCAAATCTTGCAAGGTTAGAACCATTGGAAACTAGACATTCAGAGCTTTTCAAAAATATAAAGTTTGAAGAAAATAGAGCTTGGAAAGTCCTACAAACAGCTGTGCGAAGACCAGGCCAGGAATAGGAAAAAAAGACAAACTCTCATCTTTTTAGCATCTCTATAAATACCCCCCACATTTTTTTTTGGAGAAAAATATGAGAAAAAAGGGAACTTGCGTTTGTTAAACTCGAGTTCCAATTAATTTCAACACCTGCCCCATCTATCTTAGTTTTCATAACTCATAGATTACATACATTTCACAGATCACACTTTGTCTCCCTCACTTGCTCTCACTTGTCCCAACTCTCACACGCCCAAACTCTCTTTGTTTACTTCACACCCAGCAACTTTTATTGATCATTCTACAAAATTAAAAGTTTCATTCTTCTTCAATTTGTAGGTAAATATCTAAACATTTTTCAAAATTTATTTTTTAGCTCTGGCTAATATAAGTTTTCATTTGGTAGATATATATACACATACTACTTTTATGGTGTTTATGAGTAATGTGTTATTAGTTCTTTGTAATGGGTTGTTCTTTGCAATGTGTAATGGGTTTTTCTTTGTAACGGGTTGTTATTTGTAATGTGTATGGGTAACCTGTTGTTATTATTTGCAATATGTTGTTATTTGTAATGAGTTGTTATTTGTAAGGTGTAACAAGTTTTGCTTTTTAAAGGTTAGTGACCATATAAAAATTTGCTTGAGTATAAAAATTGGAATATTTATATTTGCTGCAAGACAATATTTTATATTTGCTTGGTTAATCATACAATATTATCTTTAATAAAAATTTGCTTGAAAATTTCAAAAATATTATCTCCAGTGTTATATTTGGTGGACCATACAATGTTATTTTTACTTGGCGGACCATACAATGTTATTTTTTAATTTTATATTTGCTTGGAGATATTAGAATTTTAATTATTTATAATTGTTTGGTGGTTTTTACTTGGCAGACCATACAATGTTATATTTTATATTTGCTTGGAGATAATAGAATTTCAATTATTTATAATTGTTTGGTGGACCATACAATGTTATCTTTATATTTGCTTAGAGACAATATTTCATAGTTCACATCAAGTGTTATATTTGTCACTAAATTTTAGTAAATTTTTTTGACTTCGAATATGCTTGTAATGAGTGCAATTGATTTATATCTATATTATAGTAGGGAGCCTCGCAGTAATGTGACTTATGGAGTGACGTATGAGGGTATGGTAAAGAGTTAGAGATTATTCAACTAAAAAAATGATGGGAGATCAATTTGAAGAAGTTGAAAAAGAAAATTATGAAAAAACTGGATTTGGACCGTTGACGACACTGTAATACTATATTGCATCAGCGATACTGTAATACTATATTGCATCGGCGACACTGTGATATACTGCATGTGCCAGAAACTTGCTATCTTCTAATAACAAGTCCTGCCTGATTCATTGAATGCCTTTGTGGAAAAGGACCGATTAATTTGGTTAATAGAGAGGAACGACTGACTATATATCCAATTAGAGGAAACCCTTCTCTCATTTCTGCAGAATCTAGTGGCTTGGCATTTAGGTAGTATAAAATAGCAAAACAAGAACCCAAGTGCACATCTCATCACAACAATAATCACAAATCGTTCTTTTTTTTTTTTTTGTTGAGGAAACAATAGTCACAAATCTTCACTGGGGACAGCCACAGAATTCATCTAACAGAATAATGTACTCAAATATCTAGTCCATAACCCATTCAATTAATTACATCCTAAACAAACTTAAAGGAATTCCTCAAAACCTAAACAAATTTAAACATATTATTTAGAACCCAAGACATATTTACAACAAAACCTTAACAAAATTTCACAAATAAGTAAGGTAAAAAAGATTGAGCTTGCCTAGTTTTCAAATGGAGTGCTGCCGCTTGTCACCGCCGTTAGTGGAGAGGCCGTCGTCCGTTGAGCAAGAGGTAAGGGATGACACAGTGGCAGAGCGAATAAGAGAGACGAAGAGAGGAGACACTGAGAGAGACGAGAGACTAAGGGAGACGAGATACTGAGGAAGACAAGAGGTTACAAGAGATAGACCTAAAAGTCAGAGTGAGCGAGGAGATTGAGAGTGAGAAACAACAGTATTGAGAGAGAGAGAGGGACGTTGATATGTGACTTGGAAAAATTTTGTGACTTTGTCGGCAGGAACTCAAGTTTAGTAAACTCGATTTCCAGGTGGATAAAATTTTTTTATCGAGCTAGAACTCGAGTTACACGTGGTTTTTTTTTTAAATTAAATTCCACGTCAGACCTATATTAGTTAGACCTCAAGTTTGATAAACTCGATTTTGCGTTGGAACTCGAGTTTGATAAACTCCAGTTCCAGAAACAGTCTACTTGGGAAAAGATACTATTCGGCAAATTTTGCCGAGGGAAAAAGGGTCATTCTATATCTACTAGGGCCCACTCAAAATCGGAAAAATGAGCTTTGAACACTTGTGGGATCATTGGGTCTATGCTTGATGCTGTGTACGTAGAGGAACTCAAGGACACCAGAACATATCTGCCGTGCAACAAAGTTTTATCTAACATAACACTTTTCCTCCCATGAACATCAATGCAAGGCTACTGTGATCCCTTAAATTCAGCAAGTTGGGAAGGGAGTTTTCCTTTTGAGGAAGCATTTTTTATGGAGCTCAAAAAAGAACAAGAAAATACAAAACAAAAAATCAACCGTAGTTCATCCTTTTTAGGATTAATAGAGCTTTAATGTAATGAGTGCTAACACCTAATAGTTAGGTTTTTGAGCGACTCCAAAATCATTAGATAAACAAGAACACCAATGTGAAAGGGGAAAATGAGATGGACTCCAAACCAATAACTACAAGATTCACACACGCTTACCGTCTATAAGTACGTGTATAAATGATTTATATATAATTTAACCTTTTTGTGTATAGCTTAGTATCATCTTCAAAATACTAATCTATTCCTCTTCCTTCTATCTCATTTTTCTTACTTTCATCAGAATTAATACAGCCTCGTTAGGGATGGCAAACCGTTTTCACTTTTCACCCTGTTTTGCTCTTCAATACTAATCCATTCCTCTCCTTCAATACTCTTTACCATAGGGCATGAATTAGGTGGGAGGGGGGGTCATATAGAGTTCTAGAACACTTGCCACTTGCAAGTTTGTGAATAATTTCTATTAATGAAGTAAATAAAAAAAGTGAAAGGAAATATTGATATAAAAAAAAAAAAATAAAAAAAATAAAACCAACTAAATCGCACAAGGAGTACGACTAGAAATTGAAAGAACCAAGGTTGTGTAATAGAACTTCAAGAGTAATGATTATTACACACCTGCAATTGCACACTTAATACACACTCCCTTTCAAATGGTGTTTTGAAAACAGTAAAAACTATGTGGGCATGAAGCGTATACGAAATGTGCAATAACGAGTGTGTGACAAGAATTAGCCAAAGCTCAAATCACAAGCGATGCCCTTAATAATATAGCAAGCTCACCCTCTTCTCTTTAATTTACTTCAAAGAGCCGCGGGGAGTGGGGACCAATGTATTCAAAATGAGCTTTCTCCCACAGGATCCACAATATTGAAAGTAATATAGGACAATATGCCTCGAATGATTACTAGGTTAGCCAATGGCATGTAGCTTGAGTCATAACTCATGTAAAGGGACCAGCAGACTACCGTTTTCCTTAAACATATTGTGAGGGCTATACCTCTGGTTTATGATGCATGTCATTGCTTTTTATCATGATATAATTTTTCAAGAGAAAAAGAAAGAGAAGGAGAAAAAGCAAATCTTAAATGCTACATAGTCGGAATAATTAACTTTCACCCTTTTTCATTTTTGTTACAATTGCACAAATCATTATTGAATATTTAATATAAAAGGAAAATAGAGAGAGGGGGGGGGGGGGGGTGTGGGGGGGATCTTGGCACATAAACCTGATGGATAACCAAAAGTTCAGCATAATACTCCATTGACATGACCTAGCATCAACCAGTTCACAGCTTCAAAGTCACAGGTGGAATTGGACTTTTAATCACCTTAATTAGGCCCTCTTGAGTTGCCGATGCAACATGCTGCTCATCAAAACATGTATAAATCGGTTCATGACACAGACATCACTTGGATGGAGAGAAAACAGCAAAAAGAGTAGGAGGTAATTAAAGAAGAATAAAGAAGGTTGTTTCTGCTATTTATGAACATATAATGAAATCTTTACCTCTCTCTTTCTATAGAAAATTTCAGCAGAAACAAAACCACGTGCATTGTAGGCAGCGGGACTGTTTATTGGGGGGAAAAAGCCAAAACAAACTTGCAAGCACAAGCATCTAAACAAAACTAAACATGAGAACTAAACACTTGATGGCACATACCACAAATAATAGGCAGTCATCAGCACTGAGAGGCCAGTGAAAGTGCATCCTGAGATGGAATTGAAAACAAGCTTATAGTAACGATTGAAAAAAGTGGCAAAGGAATGCTCTTCAATCAACTTTGACCATGAACTTAAATGCACATACAATAGTTGACGACATGTATGTCAGGATATTTAAGTTTGCCAACAGAGATACTTCCAAGACATGGCCAGAAACATCATTTGATAAATGATAGTAGCAGTGCATCTATTCAGCAATACAAAAGGAGTTGTCCAATTTTTTTAAAAATGCAGTTTGCTACAAGGCAATAGTTACCTGAATTCACTTCGTGCTTCTCGTTTAAAATCAAGAACCATGTTAGCAAACTATGATTTGGTCATCTTTTTCAGATATATAACAGCTTAAGCTACAACAGGCCCTATATTTTTAAACTGATATTGAATATAAAAGTACTCGATAATCAATTTTGGCATATTGGCCACACACTTTGGTGATTAATCATCTGGTAATATGACACAGACACTTACCAGTGGTCCAGACTAACAGCACTTGTCTTCAAATTCTTCCTATGGTGGGGATTCATACTTACTTGAAGTAATATCAGATCAGAAGTATATGCCGCGACACATCTGTAAATGACCAAAAAAGCATATTAAAAAATAGGAACAAAAATAAAGCCAAGTAAATTGGACCTTTATCCAGATATCATTAATAATATTTGAATTTATATTTGATTATGAGTACATTAAACATCGCATAGGGCATTATTTGTGCTGGTAAACTGTCCCAAGAGCTCTTCTATATATGCCAAGTAAACCTTTCTTGGGGCAAGGCCCACCAACAAAAATTTTCATCCTGACCTCTACGAAGGGTCAAAATAACAGTGAGGCTGATTTTCAGTCATGTAAATATAACACATAGATGATATGGCATGTTAACTTAATTGGAATATACGAATAATTACAGTATAAGGTTCCCTCAAAAACTATGCAGAACAATACAAAAGGCCACATTGCTCATTCATTATGAGATACTCATTCTGCTCAGCTTTTATTCAAGCAAAGCAGAACCCACCTTGTATATATATATATATATATATATATATATTTATAAAAAGGTTTTACTTGCCTATGCAAGGCCTGATCATCAGAGAGTTGCCTTTTGCTTAATACCTCAAACTGCAATAAAAATAAAATGTACTCAAAAGATGTGGCTTGTAAAAATGGATTTGCATGCAAGCAAAAACCATATTCATATTTCTATAATAAGTGATATGCATATTTAGCCCATAGGAAAAGATGAATATCCAACACAATAAACCAGGCTAACCTTGTAGGAGATTTAGTCTGATTGGTTGAAGCATTGGGCTCACAAAACTGTATCTCAATGGGCCAATGGATGAAATTTGTAGCGGCCACCTTGTTCCCATAAGTCCTGAATCAGCCAAACACCAACATTTTAGCTATGTTATTAGGCTCATAATCAAAAGATGATCTTTAGGTACAATAACAATGAAAATCCATCCAATTTCACAATTACTGCAAAGCACACATTACCCAGGGAAAACAAGCAACAGTACTCAAAACAAAACATAAGCAGACAGAACAGAACTACGAAACAATGTCCCATTCTTGTCTCTATCAATTACTAAAGCTAGCAGAAAGGTATTGATAGCATTAAATACAATTCAGTTTAAACAAGTTGACAGGTCGCATATATGGCACATTTTCTGGTTCCTATCTTCAAGTGAAGCCAAATACAGACATAATTATGGTTCACTTTATTCTTAGGCTCTAACTGGAAGGCTATCCCAGTCTACTTTGCTGGAGGCTCACAAGCTTATATCATATAGGATCTGATATAGAGAAAGCACTGTGTCTGTGTGTAGGTGTGCTTGCATGCATTTGCTGCCAGTGATTATTTTTCTTTTTTCTACCTCATCTAAATTTCTCGTTTGTTTTTTTAAACTTATTCTTGACTCTTTGGTGTATCTCTTGTGTACTTCCCATGGGTTGTGACCCTTTTCTCTCATAATGAAATTTGTTTACTCATTAAGAAAAATAAACTGAATTTATACTCATGAATGTATGTAGATTTTTTTTTATAGCCTGGTAGAGAAGTATACCATCAACCATACCACCTGTATCCTAAGACTCCCATGTAGCATAGATAACTATATAGTGAGCTTGACAATACCAAAAATAGCATCTTATCTTCAAAGCAAGTAAAGGTGGACATTCATCCTTAGCCTTATATCTTTAAACATTTAAACATCATATGGAATGGTGAATTCCTATATAATATATATATATATATATATATATATATATTTTTTTTTTTTTGAATGGTGAATTCCTATATAATATATAACTTACCTTCTTTTAAATCCTAAAGATGGTTTTGGTTGCTTAATGAGGCAGCCTTGTACCAAACCTAAAAGTTACTGAACAACAAATAAAGAATTTAGTAATTCTCCTATATTTTGAATTTCTTGATTCATAAACAGATTCTTCAAGTCATTCTTCTTAAACATCCAAACAAGATTACTTAATTCCAGTCCATTCCTTTACCTTGCTTATACATTTCATTTCATTTCCTTATGAACTCCCAAACAAAGATTGAAAGATGGGATCATAGTATAAAGCTCTCCAACAAATTTCTGAAATTCCAATTTAACAAGAACTATAGTCTAGGACTTTATAAATTGTCTGAGAAACATATAGGTTTGCCTAATAGGATTTTCCTTGTCAAATTGCTAAACTAACTTCCATTTGGGACGGGGGGTGGGGGGAGGAATGGAATGGAACAATTGAAAGGGATTTTTAAGAACATTCCAACCATTTTCCTAATTGGGAGTTTATTAGGAAGGAATGGAATGATTAGGAAAGAATGCTCATTCCATCTCATTCCCTTCTAAACATTCCTTCTCAAATTGGGAGGAACACTCAATCCTTTAATGAAATGGTGGTAAATTAACAATTTAATCCCTATATTGAGACAAAAAATAAATAAAAAGGCGTCGGGTATAATAATAAAACTATATATTTATTTTATTTCTGTTCCTTCTTTTAAAACTTCCAAATACACTATATTCCATTCTGTTCTTTTAAAAACCCCCAAACTTAGTGTTTACCGTGATCATTATACAGTACATAAAAACACAACAGCAAGAAAACAAATAAACAAAACAATAATCGAGAACCAATAAATTATAGAATAATATGCAATACACGAGGACAGATGAATCATTTAATCTAACTAGTGGAGATATGGAATGTCCATATGCAAGGGCAGATAGCAATAACCTGTGAATTGCGTAGTACAAATCTTACCTTGGAAGATGTGGATCCGTGAGACGTCTCTCATGTAGTTCTTCCATCGATGGAAGCTGCAAGTTGGAGTTCAATAATTAAAACAGCAAGAAATGGGAAAATGTTTAATAAAAAAATGGAAAGCACATATTAGTTACCATTCTAATATGGAGCAGGTACAGAAGGCATTGTTACTTCCTGGTATTCAAACCCTTCTTCTTTCTGTAAAATCAACTTAATCGAATGTTATATTTGCAACACTAAAATAATTATAAATATTCACACCTTCAAAACCACATAAAAAAAAATCATGGCAACCAAAATGCATCATGATCAAAGTAACCACTGCCCAAACTCAACTCAGGAAAATTTCAATAACATGCAATTAACTCATACCTGAAATGAAGCAAGTAATGTGAATACAATGTTTCCCTTCTGTAGCGCATCTACTCTTCGGGCAGCAAAGCGTTTCCCATCACGTACTCGTTGAACCTGATATATAATTGGAACTACAAAGACATATTTACATGCGTACCATTAACAACTTTCTCACTAATTTTAATCCATGAAAGGGATAATGGATTAGGGTACCAGAAATTTATAGCATTGTGCAAAATTTTAAGTTATAGTTCCTGTAGCAGAATTGCAGAACAGCATATGCTTCAACATTGCATGAACCCCACAACATATTGAATCAACACTTTGACATTAAAAAGTCAAGCACAAAACTATTTCAAAGCCATAATTTGTTCGAACTTTTACTTCTTTATGCAGTTACTAAAAAAGTAGTAAAAATGAAGAATATTTTGGGTTTTTTACACAGACAACAACAGGCTCAGAGACAAGAAAGCTTAAACATAAAAAGAAATATTGAAACAGGGTCTAGACTTTTGTCACAGAGCCTACTTGGGACCTCCAATCACTTTTTTAGTCTGTCAAAATAAACACGGGAAAATCAGCCGAGCAGTTTCCGAAATCACCCCTTCATCAAACCCATCTATTAACGCAATCGGGGATCTGTTTGGCACAAAATATTGGGCTTGAAGAACAAGGGCTAAGATAAGCATTAAAGCACTCTCCACTATGGGCGGCAAAATCAACCCAAACCCATTTGCCCACCCAAACCCACCCACTTAAAAGAGACCCAAACCCACCTAATTATTAGTTGGGTTAAATGGGTATTAACCCAATTAAACCCAATTAACACTAATGTTTATTGGGTTTTAATTGGGTACCCAATTAAACCCAATTATTATCCAAGTACCATTTCTACAAATCACCCAACTCCAAAACCACTAAAATTACCAAAATACCCCTCAACCTAAAAAATGACCTAAATAACACCTAAACCTGAAAATGACCAAAATAACCTTAAAACCTAAAAAATGACCAAAATACCCCCAAAACCAAAAAAATGACCAAAATACTTCCCGAAGCCTAAATAATGACCAAAATACCTTAAAAATCTAAAAATTACCAAAATACCCCTGAAACATAAAAAAATGACCAAAATATCCCTGAAACCCAAAAAAAAGACCAAAATACCCCCAAAACCCAAAAAATTACCAAAATACCCCCAAACCCCAAAAATGACCAAAATACCCTCAAAACCTAAAAAATGACCAAAATACCCCTAAAACCCAAAAAATGACCAAAATACCCTTGAAACCCAAAAAATGACAAAAATACCCCTAAAACCCAAAAAATGACCAAAATACCCTCGAAACCTAAAAATGATCAAAATACCCCTGAAATCCAAAAAATGACCAAAATACCCCCGAAACCTAAAAATTATCAAAATACCTCTGAAACCTAAAAAATAGCCAAAATAACCCCGAAGCCTAAAAAACAACAAAAATAACCTTGAAACCTAAAAAATGACCAAAATAACCCTGAAACCTAAAAAATAACTAAAATACCCTCGAAACCTAAAAAATGGCCAAAATAACCCCAAAGCCTAAAAATTGATCAAAATAACCTAGAAACCTAAAAATGACCAAAATAACCTTGGAAGCTAAAAATGACGAAAATAACCCCGAAGTCTAGAAATTGACAAAAAAAACCCCGAAACCTAAAAATGACCAAAATACCTCCTAAAACTATAAAATGACCAAAATACCCCCTAAACCTAAAAAGTGACCAAAATACCCCTGAAACTTAAAAAATGACCAAAATACCCTCAAACCTCTAAAGTGACAAAAATACCCCTAAACCTTTGAAATGACCCAGATAAACCCAAAACCTCTAAAATGGCCACAAACAACGTGAAACCTCTAAAATTACCAAAAATACCCCGAAACCTCTAAAACGACCAAAATACCTCTAAACCTATAAAATGACCAAAATACTCAAAATATCTAAAATGACCAACATACAACTAATCTTGTAAGATGAACAAAATACACCTGAAGCCTCTAAAATTACCAAAATAGGGGTTTGTGGTATCTTAGTCATTTTTTAGGTTTAGGGGGTATTTTGGTCATTTTTTATGTTTAGGGAGTATTTTGGTCATTTTTTAGTTTTACGGGGGATTTTGGTAATTTTTTAGGTCTAGGGTGCATTTTTATCGACTTACAGGTTTAAGGGGTTTTTTTCATCATTTTATAGGTTTCAGGGTATTTTGGTCATTTTTTAGGTTTCGAGGATATTTTGATCATTTTAAAGTTTAGGGTTTATTTTGGTTGTATTTAGGTTTCAGGGGGTATTTTGGTCATTTTTTAGGTTTCAGGGGGTATTTTAGTTAATTTTTAGGTTTCGAAGGTATATCGATCTTTTTTTAGGTTTAGGGGTTATTTTGGTCATTTTTAGGTTTCTAGGTTATTTTGGTCAATTTTTAGGATTCGTGGTTATTTTGGCCATTTTAAAGGTTTTGTGGTTATTTTGGTCAATTTTTAGACTTCGAGGTTATTTTGGCTATTTTTAAGGTTTCGGGGGTATTTTGGTCATTTTTAGTTTTCGGGGTTATTTTGGTCAATTTTTAGACTTCGAGGTTATTTTGGCCATTTTTTAGGTTTTAGAGGTATTTTAGTAATTTTTTAGATTTTGGAGGTATTTTGGACATTTTTTGGGTTTAGGGGGTATTTTGGTCATTTTTTTGGGTTTCAGGGGTATTTGGGTCATTTTTTAATGTTTCGGGGATATTTTGGTCATTTTATGGGTTCCAGGGGTATCTTGGTAATTTTTAGGTTTCAGGAGTATTTTGGTCATTTTTTGGTTTTGGGGATATTTTGGTCATTTTTTGTGTTTTGGGGGTATTTTAGTAATTTTTAGATTTCGGGAGTATTTTGGTCATTTTTTGGGTTCTAGGGGTATTTTGGTCATTTTGTAGGTTTCAAGATTATTTTGATAATTTTTAGGGTTCAGGGGTATTTTGGTCATTTTTTGGGTTTTTGGGGTATTTTAGTCATTTTCTGGGTTTTAGGGGTATTTTGGTCATTTTTTGAGTTTTGGAGGGTATTTTTGTAATTTTAAGGTTTTTGGGGGTATTTTGGTCATTTTTTGGGTTTTGGGGGGTATTTTGGTAATTTTTGGATTTCAGGGGTATTTTGGTAATTTTCTGGTTTCGGGAGTATTTTGATCATTTTTTGGATTCGGGGGTATTTTGGTCATTTTTTGGTAATTTTTAATAGTCTCCACTCTCCACTCTCCACCCTCCACTCCCTAGGCTCATAACCTCTTAGGCTTGACATACACGGGCCAACTAGTATATTTGTATTTCCCACTGAAGAGCTTTGGGCCTCCGAAGGCCTTAGGCCCAACCCCATATCAGCTGGAGGTGTTTGATTAATCCCCCGTGCATCCCATTTGGAACTAATACCTCCACCTTTGACACAATCCCATGATACAAAACTCGATTTTGTTAAAATCGAGTTTCAAAAACAATGACACAAACTTAAATAATTTCAAAACAGGAACATATTGCTATTATTTTTACAAAATACGAGCAAAAGTCCAATATCCCCCGTGATAAGGGTATGTTGCATGGGAAGAATTTTCATCAGTTGCCTTTCTTGAGGAATTGTTTCACGAAAATGGAGACAATCTGGAATAACATTCTATCTAGATTATTGGTTGAGTGGAAAAGGGAAATATGAAGTTGGTTCTATCCCTTCATTCATCTATGTAATATGTAAATTCCCATGAAAAATGGACAACTTTTGTATAATTTGTGATTGAATGTAATTGTTAAGATATTTTCTTGGATAAATCGTTCTCTTAATAGATAAAAAATTGTTAATACCCATGCAAGAACTTAAGAGCAAAGTCAATAGATTTCAAGAGAAGTTGTAATGCTTAGAAGTTGGCAAATGCGATGACTACTTTAATATATAGAGAGGATAAAGATTGTGGTGATGTTCTAATGGACTGATTTGACACTATACAGTAATTTTTTTTATCAGATTTGATGAGATTCCACTTGCTCTTTTCATATATATTCATGTGAAGGTTTTATTATGTTGGCTAATAATTTGGAATGTAAAGTTTTGGGGAATAAATGTAGTAAAAGTTAAGATGTTTGATTGCGATTCTGAAGACTTTGGCTAATGTGAAACATGTACCTGAACTTGGGGAAAATCCTATTTCTTTTAGGTTGATTCTATTATTTGGGTTATGGATATTTTGCATGAGCGGATTTATGAAAACTAGTAAAAGAGTTTATTTAAGTGCTTATCTAGTATATCTTATTTTGCAATTTTTTTTTTTAAATAGACTATTTGAAAAAATTTACCTAAAAAAAAAGTAGAGTTTCAAAAGGCTATATTTTGATAAAGTTTTATTTTAAAGCACACTCTCAAATGAGCACTTGACAGTAAAAAAGAGAAGAAAAAAAAAGTGACAAAATATGGCTATAGACTTTGTCGTAGCCTAAGGCTAGAAGGAGATTTTACTAAAATAAGTATTAAAATGAAATATATAGATATACTATACACCAGTATATGACAAATGACATGTGTTCATTTACTAAATCACACTTAGATAATTGTATACAATGAATTTAATCAAATAAACATGTGCTCCCAATGTCTTAAAGTTTTGGACCCAATGTTTTAATCAACTTTTCTTACTTGCATCAACTTGGGGACTATATGTATGTCTCATTCGTATTCTAAGTCTTGTATCATTTCATTATCTTGGACTTAGAAATAAAATGAGCTATATCAATTTTTCAAAATTCATGTTTTCCCTTATGCTTAAAGCCCAATTACATCATTCACATATCTCGCACTCTCTCCTTCCCTCATTTAGATCCAAGCCCAATTTCATTTCTTTCTTTCCTTTTCTTTTCTCTTTTTATTTCTTTAGGCTTAGAATCCAATTACAAGTCACTCAGCTCGCCCTCTCATCCTCATTTGGGCTTAAGCATAGGTTATACATGAATTTTGCAAGGTTAGTTCACATCTTGTGCTCTATTAGACCTTATGAAAAAGGTCTCATCAAACAATTTAAACACAAAGATCAATGCCCTATTTATAATGCAAGCCAAACATATTTTGGAAAATTTCTTTTTTCTTGACAAACTTATTTCAACTTGTATTTAAAATAGGCCATGACATTTAGAAGTCCACATCTTTTCTTTTCTTTTTCTTTTTGGATTTTTATTTATTTATTTTGAAAAAAGGGTGACCAAATTTTATCTCAACATATCAAAACCTTTTATTTGTGCCATTACAAAGCTCATCTTGAATGTTCACTCTCCTCCCTCATGAGGGCTTGCCCCTAATTTCAAAAGTTTGATCCATTTTTATCTTTCATTCTCAAATGGGCCTTGCCCCTAATTCAAAGAGTTTGGTCAATTGGTTCGAAAAGATTTCCTCTTTTAATCCTCATTGGACGCTTAGAAAGCTACCCATATCTTTGGGATTTAGGGTTTCAAAACTTTCCCAAAGTATGGATGGGTTCAACTTTTTTCAATAAAGCCTATAACACACTCATGATCTTGGGCTCTCTTGCTTTTGAAAAAGATTTTTGAATTTCGATCCAAAACCTAGGGTATGTTATGACTTTTATGGCCCAATGTCTTTCTCCAAAGTCTATGGTATACTCATGATCTTGGGCCCTCTTAATTTGAAATTTTTTTTGAATGGGCCCAAAACTTAGGGCATAAATTTTTTTTTTTTTTTCATTTTTTTTTCTTTTGAAAACTTCTCTTTTTTTTTTTTTTTTTGGAAAATTCCTTAAAAAATCATTTACAAAAGATTTTCTTTTAAAAAAAATTATTCTCCTTGAAAAACTTTTCTTTGCAAAACATTTCTTTTCTTATACTCTTGTTATAATAGTTCTATTGCAAAAAAATTTATGTTGCAATGATTTATTTTGTTAAAATAACCTAATTTAAAATTATTAAAATGTTGTTGAACAGCTTAAGGCAGATCCCAGGAATAACAAACTAAACCCCAACAGCAAAGGCCATCTTCTTCCCAACTTTGTGCAAATGAAGAACGATGGTACGACTACAACAGCAGCTAAGCTGAAGATAGATGAGAGGTAACCTTCTATTAAACTACTATAATATGCATAGTAGTTATTCACCCTTATCTTCATCATTGTGTAGTGGAGTTCACGGAGAAACAACTTAAAGAACACGAGCATACTCACAATATATATATATATATATATATATATATATTTTGTTGTAATAGTTCTATTGCAAAAAAATTTATGTTGCAATAATTTATTTTGTTTCAATAACCTAATTTAAAAATTATTAAAATGTTGTTGAAGAGCTTAAGGCAGATCCCAGGAATAACGAACTAAACCCTAACAGCAAAGGCCATCTTCTTCCCAACTTTATGCAGATGAAGAGCGATGGTACTGCTACAACAGCAGCCGAGCTAAAGATAGATGAGAGGTAACCTTCTATTAAACTGCTATAATATGCACAGTAGTTATCCACCCACTTCTTCATCATTGTGTAGTGGAGTTCACGGAAGAACAACTTAAAGAACCCGGGCATACTCACAAAAGCTAGCATCAATCACGGATTCTAGCGCCTTCCTGCACGCAATGGTCTTTGTCTCCTCACTGTCAGTCACCGAGGGCCCTCTTGCTGATAAAGCCGTCATCACCTTACCCTTCTCATTGCGGATCATAGCACCCAGACCTGAGCAGTTTAAGCCTGGAAAAGTAGCAGCATCAAAGTTCAATTTAAACATTGATCTTGGAGGAGGTTGCCACACCTAGGAACCCGTATTTATCACTGGTGTTTGCAGCAGGTCCTAGGCTTGCCAAAACTCATCTAGATAATCAGCAACCCTTCTATTCAGCCACGTCGAATCCTTTAGCTTCCCTCCATGATTCAAAACATTCTTTTGGTTCCAAATTAGCCAAGCTTGAACCAAAAATAATTCAAACTCAATCGTGGGCAATCTGCTCAATAATTCTTGAAATAATTGCACTACATCATGCTGTTCAAGAATATATTTCTGCAATTTGACTGAACTATCCGCCCAGATGTCTTGTGCCACCCCACATTCCCATAACACATGTATCCCTGATTTGGCACACCTGGTAGACAACAAGCACTTATCATCCTCAATAATCTTCCTCCTTGCAAGATTGTCACGGGTGGGTAATATGTTTTGGCAACCTCTCCATCCAAAGATTTTTATTTTATTTGGCACATGAAGCATCCAAAATTTTTACCACAGCTGACCTCCAATCGGACCAGAAGGGCTTTCAGCTCTGTTCTCAATTTGCATGACCCATTTTGCCACATAGTATCACGTTTTAACTGAGTATACTTTCTTCCTATGATGTAACCATACAATGGTATCCGAGCATTGTCTGTGGCTAAGAGATATACGTAAAATAGCTTCAGTATCTTCCTTATGAAACACAGAGTTGATGTAGTCACGCCTCCACCATTTCAAGTTTGGATCAATAAGATCAGCTACATGCCACTCCCATTCCTCCTTACTTGGTGGAAGTATCACTTCGTTCGTTGGACAATTAGGAATCCATTTATCTGTGAGAACTTTAATGGCTGATCCATCACCATCTCGCCAACAACATCCATCAGTTAAGATTGGTTTGGCTGCCATAATACTTTTCCACATGTATGAGTTATTTGATGAGTTTGAGGTATTCAAAAATTCAGTCCGTGGGAAGTACCGAGCTTTGAAACACTAGTACATTAGAGACTCTCTATTTTGTATAAGTCTTCATCCTTGCTTCGCTAACATAGCTAGATTAAAAGTTCTTAAGTCACAAAATCCCATTCCTCCCCTCTTCATAGGCTCAATAAGCTTGTTCCAACTTCTCCAATAAATCTTACGTTCATCCCCAACCTGACCCCACCAAAATCTTGCACATAAGGCATCAAGTTCATCACATAGCTTTATAGGTAATTGAAACACACCCATTGTATAGGTCAATATTGATTGAGTCACAACTTTAATTAACACTTCCTTCCCAACTCTAGACAGCATCATACCCTTCCATCCCTGAAGTTTCTTTCACACCCAGTCTTTCAGATAAGAAAATGAATGGTATTTTGCCTTTCCAATCACAGTTGGTAGCCCCAAATATGTTTCAAAGCAATCTACCTCCTTCACTTCAGCTTGTCTTTGATCCAACTCTTATTCTTAGCTGATGTATTGCCACTAAAAAACACCAAGGATTTTTCCAAGTTAATACTTTGACTCGAGGCAATAGCATACACTTTCAAAATTTTGGTCACCTCTTTAACATTATGCTGGTTGGCTTGGCAGAAAAGTATTGAGTCATCTGTAAAAATTAAGTTAGAGATCTTTGGTGCTCTCCTACAGATGGAAACCCCATAAATGTGCCCATCTATTTCCGCCATAACTAATAATGAAGTGCAGCCCTTTGTACATAACAGAAATAGATAAGGTGAGAGATGATCTCCTTGACGAATTCACCTAGATGGAGTAATATGACCATAGGGTTTACCATTAATGAGAATAGTAAAAGAGGATGTAGTAACACATCCCATCACCTTATTCACCCAAATCTCTGGAAAACCCAACGTAGTCATAATACCATGTAAGAAATCCCATTTAACTCAGTCATAGGCCTTACTGATGTTTAACTTAAGTGCCAGTGCACCCTTCTTTCCCTTATTAAGCCAATGCATAGAATGCAGGGTCTCATAAGCCACCATAAAGTTATCCATAATAAGACAACCCGGAACAAAAGCACTCTGAGTAGGAGAGATTAAAAATCAAAAGTTTTAAAACTATGGATAAAATGTAAAAATCAAAAGTTTTTTTTTCTTTTTTGTGTGTATGCCAAATGGACACTTTATAGAGAGCCCAGATGCAAGTTGGCAAGATTTGAATAATATGTGCCCACGTAACCTAACGGCTCAACCCAAATCCCTCAATGACCATCAGAAAAGTGAGCTAACGTCACCCTCAGACTAAGATCTAAATAATATTCACCCACCTAACCTAATGGGTCCAACCCAAATCCCTCAATGACCTTCACCAGAAAATCTAGCTAAAGTTATTTCAAATAGAAATGTAGAGGATCCAAGTCTATGTATATCTTGAAGAAGAAAAAAATCTCCATGAGAGAGCATGTGTACATGTCACTTACCCATATGGATTTTGTATACATTTGTTATCTCGTAATTTCCGATGGCTTATTTGCTAAATATAAATATGAAACAAATATATAATTTTTATGTTAAATGTGTGACAAAAAGAGCAACTTTAGGTTATTTTCATAGTGGTTCTCTTATATTGCCAAATTGCTATTTTTAGCACCACAAACAACAAAAACCAAGCTACATCAATGGTGCTATCGTTAAAAAATTTAACAAACTTGTTACAGTAAACTACCATCTTTGGCAATCAATTGTAGCAACAAAGTGATTAAAAAAAAAAACATTTTTTCATTCGTCGCTTCTCTCATTAAAAATCTCTCTCTCTCTCTCTCTCTCTCTCTCTCTCTCTCTCTCCTATCTTTTTTTCTTTGCAGCGCCTCCATTTTCTCCCTCTCAACTGAACCAAAGCCTTTCTTCCCTTAACTGTTGCCTCTAAGTTTGTTGAGGCCGTTTGTTTGGGTTCATGGTGGTGGGTCGTTGTTAGGGTGGATTGGTGTAGGTCATTGCTAGAGTGGGTTTGTTGGTCCATGGTGGTGGTGGTGGTGGTAGGTCATTGTTGGGGTGGGTTCGTTGCTCTGTGTTGGTGGTGGGGGGTTGAAATTGGGTTGTGGCTACAATTGGGTTGTTAGCTATGGTTGTGGATGTGGATGGTGGTGGTTGGGATTGGTGGTTAGTGGTGGTGTGGCTATGTTGGTGGTGATGGTAGTGGATTTTGGCTATGGTGGTGGGTTCTGTTGATTTTGGCTATAGGTTTTGTGGGTTTGATTGTGGCAGTGAGCTGATGGTGATGGGTTGTGCTTGCCATAGTGGTGGTAATGGCAAGTGGAGGTGGTTGTGACTGGTTGCTAAAGTTTTTGTGGTTGTGGACACAAGAGGGGAGTCGCCACCTAGTTTTTGTAGTGGTCTAGGAACCATATATATAGCGTCTCTTTGAGGAAGGACTATTGATCTTACTACCAAAGTATGGGTTCAGAGTTTAGGTAC
This sequence comes from Quercus aquifolioides, assembly GCA_019022515.1. Classification (NCBI taxonomy): domain Eukaryota; kingdom Viridiplantae; phylum Streptophyta; class Magnoliopsida; order Fagales; family Fagaceae; genus Quercus; species Quercus aquifolioides. Next base: position 63,214,191 of record CM032328.1, on the reverse strand, counting down.
GCTCTTAGGAAGGTGTTAGACACCCAAGATCGCCCAAACCTAAGGTTGGCCTCCCATCATTGTATCTTATGTCTTAACCCTATTGAAAACTAACTCAGCACTTATATTCTAAACTCTCACACACACACTAATCATCCATCTAACATACAACATGACACCTTTATCCCTAAACAAGCATACTTATCTATCCACAAAGCAAAAGAGAGCCAAACACACAAAGCAGCAACTTGATCATGGTAGCAAGACATTAATATATTACAAACCCTAATCATACATCTAAGCATACTCCATCATATCATCAAAATAAACCATAATACAAATGCATGAACATTTTTAATGCATGAATTACCTTTTACTTACCTTGCAGTAACACAGCACCTATGACATTGATGCATGGACATGTGAATAAATTGCATGACATTAAAGTAAGAAACAAACATAAAAACCCTAATTTAAACATGTTAAAGACAAAAAGCATATAAGACAAAGGTACAAATACGTATAAACATATGAAAAGAACTTTAAAAAGAGACAAAGCATGTGAAACAAACAAGCCAAACAACAAGAAATCTGGATTAGGGTTTCTGGGTAAGTGCTTACGTGCACAGCTAGAGACTTACGTACACAAGATTAAACTTGCATACGCATGCTCATAGCATGCATGCATGGGACTTGTTCAAAACACTAACCTAGAAACAAACAAGGCAGAAAATCATAGCATGAACTAAAACCCTAATTCTAATAAGCAAACATGCATTTCAAACATACAAAAACTTAAACCTAACCTAGAAAAGTATGTTAAAACATATTCTAACAACAAACAAAACAAACAAGAGGATTTAAAGGCAAATAATAAAAGAAAGGAAAAAGAGAAGTTTAAAAGAATACCTCGCATAAAAAGCTTTCCAAGCTTATTTTGACTATTCCTCTCAGTCAAGTCTATTCACAAACCAATAAGAAAGTGATTAGTAACGTTAAACTAAAAGGATTGGGGCCAGAAAAGGTCCTAATCAAAGAAAATTGACTTGAGGATATTTTGTGAAAAACTCCCTTTTGATTCACTATTTTCTAGTGAATCTTAGGTTTTTTTCGTGAGATTTCTGTGTGTTTTGAAAATGTATAATGTAAAGATTTATATAGTGGAAAAATAGTGTTTGGAGTGGCTCCCAAACGATGCTAGATTCATTCCAGACCTCAGTCATTATTGCAGAAAACTTGTCTTTTTCATGTTTCTGAAAACCTAGCTGCGTACGCAGGAATGTGCTTGCGTACGCAAGCTTTGGCCCACATACGCAGGGTTGAGGGCCACTTTGATCATTTTATTTCCAAAAATAGATTTGTGCTCATTTAAAAGGTTATATTTTCCATTTTTATACTTCTCAAGTCAATTTGATATTTGATTGGGCTCTAAACTAGCCTTGGGCCTTAGAGTTTGAGCATCATTAGGAAACGGGGGTTCGAGTTGTAAGGGGTACAAAATGCGACGTCTATAATAGTGGATGTTTTTTATTTTATTTTTTTTATTTTAATAAGTTTTTTATATCATTTTAATTGAAATGGTAAAAAAAAAAAAAATAGAATCGTTGATGTTGGGTCTGTCATAAAGTGATGCGTTAAAATAGATAGAGTAAAATTTTGAGATGCTAAAAATTAAATATTTTAGCTCCATCATTGTGAATGTTCTAACATCTCTCTCCATTTCAAATAGAAATGGAGATGATCCAAATATATGTATATCTTTAAGATAAAAAGCTCCATGAAAGAGCATGTGTACACATCACTTGCCCATGGATTTTGTGTACATTTGATATCTCGTAATTTCTGATGGCTTATTTGATAAATATAAATATGGAACACACACACACACACACATATATATATTTTTATGTTAAATGTGTGATAAAAGAGAAAACTTTAGCTTATATTTTTTTTTTAAATAAGTTTTTTTATTTTAACATTTACCCGGGGGGGGGGGGGGGGAATAGAAAAGAAAAAAAAGAAGCAAAGACGGAATCATAGTTAACTAGATCGGATTGGCTAGTTCAACAAGAAACCAGGCACCAATCCGATCCTGTAAAAACCCCTAAAATCGGTAAATATCGAGAATTGGGACCAAAAACGATTCCTTAACTGTCTCGGTCTAAAGCTTCAGTTGGTGTGGGTTTTCTTATTCGTAATTCAAAATGAGAAGTGTTGGCAGCATCTTGTGAGAGTGTTAGGAAAGAGCTGCACTCTCTGTGGACAGCAGCTCTGGTCATGCATAAAGCCCTGGTATTTTGTCTAAACACTTGCTTTTCCAATGTCATTATTGAGAGTAATTTTGCTGAGCTGGTGGACTTCATTAATTCAGATAGAATCTGCACTCTAGAGGTGGCTTGGATTTTGGAGGATATTAAGCTTATATGTGAACAATTTGTTAGTATATCCTTTGTTTCTGTTCCTTTAAAATGTAACCGTGCTGCTCTAGCTGTAGCTAGTGCTGCAAAAGAGAATGAGGAGGCTATTGTTTGGTTAGAAGAATGCCCATCTTTTTTCTTTTCCATTGTACAGAAAGATATTAATTAAATAAAGCCTACTATATCATTTCGTCTCAAAAAAAAAAAAAAAAAACTGTACTGATTTTTAAAACTATTGATGAAATGCAAATTAAAAAATCAGATTTTTTTTTTTTTTTTGGGGTGCCAAACGGACACTGTATAGAGAGCCCAAATGCAAGTGGACCAAGTCTCAATAATATGCGCCCACCTAACCTAACGAGCCCAACCCAAATCCATCAACGACCTTCACAAGAAAAGATAGCTAACGTCAGAACAACTCTTCTTCTTCTTCCTCCACTACGCCACAGCCCAAGTTCTTCTCAGTTCTAACAATGGAGAAAGGGGATTCGAAAGTTACTTTGTTCATCATTATATTGATTCGCATCGTGTACCTCTTATTAGCTCCAAGTCCAAAGCTCCAGTATGTACCCTCATAGACATAGTTTTGGGTTAAGGTCAGCCTTTTCACAAGCTACAGCTACTACCTTCATTCCCATTCATATAATGAAACTGTTTCATTACATTTGTTATTTGTATTGTATGTATTGTAATGAAACTGTGTCGGTGTTGCCAAAGGACAGGTTTAGTCCTAGGTTCTACGTTGCTGCTACTACCAATAACATGAGCCTTCAAAAAAAATCTCGCCCCCTCGACAACTCCGAGGGACATACCTTAACTGAACTGATCAAATTACCGATTTTCTCAAAAGCCTGTTAGGAAATTATGAATTGAATCATATAACCAATATTTTAATGCTTTCTTAAGTGAACCCCAACATGTGTGGTTTTTAACATTTTAAATGGTGAGTGTAGACGGGGTTTGAATTTAGGACTACATGCTATTAGAAAATGGTGAATTTAATTATTTAATCAATATGTTAACAGCACCTTACTCTTTGATATGAGTAGAGGCAAATTTTACATGTTTGAAATCAGTGGATTTAAAAAAAAAAAAATTATAATGGCAAGCAGGCAGAAACGGAAAAAAATATACACCATCGACTTTGACTAGTTTGTTGAGGATTTATAGCCCCCCATGAGTTTTGGGACTATGGTTTGGTGGTTGTTGTTGTAAGCAGCCAAGCTGCAGAACAAAACCGGGACCACAGCTACACCACAAGCAGCAGAGCTGCAACCACAAAACACTTATCAACTACTTGAAATAAAAAATGAAATGTTCCACAGATTATGTTACATTCTATTTTGTAAAGTCTCTCTAATATTGTCACACACAGATAACTTATATCTGCAAAACTAAGGTGTGTTGGAGTATAATCCCTCATTGTCTTATGTGGGTCATATGGAGGGAAAATAATACATGTATTTTTGAGGGGGATGAAAGATTGATTCATGGGTTGAAGCTCTTCTTCTTTCGGACTTTTTTTGATTGTTAAATGCTTCGGGTGTGGTTAATTTCATTTCTCTTCCTGATATGATGGATTTTTGTACTTTCATTCATGTTTATTTTTTTTCTTCTTTGGCTTTTAGCACACTGCCTGTGTGCCTTGTATATTTTTCCCTATTTTTGATTTTCAATGAAGTTAATTACTTATAAAAAAAGAAGAGATGGCTTATATCTAACCTGCATAACTACTTTGACACTTTCAATATCAGACTTTACTTTTCACTATGAGTTCTAGCACCTCGGTCAATCCAAATATGGTAAATGATAGCTGCAAGAGCAATCTTGCAGATAACATGCTGCCACTCTCTTCCTTTAAGCTTTTTAATGGGCCAATTAAGCTCATACGACCAGCAACAAATTTGCTGATTGAACAAGCACTTCCTCAAGTTTCCATTCAAATCCTACTAGAAAAAGGGCATGTGAAAAACAAATGGTTGCCAAATAACCTCAACCCTTCTCTCTTATCACTTTCCAAGTGTCCTTACAAGTAAACCGACAGTGAGCAACAGCCAACCGTTGCACCTGATCTTCCTCCCCAATTGGTACTTCAGACAGCTTAGCTTAAAATGCCATTAAGTCATTAGACCTAACAAGAGGCCAGTTCTAATGACCTTTCAAAATAACTCAAGATGGTTGGCCTTACTCAACGCTTACAGCATCATAAATCGCATAAAATCCGTAATTTTTGCAAATGGGGGCCATCAGTACGCCTAGCAGCATGCCATAAGAAAAATTTTCCCCATTCCTCACTTTATGCTTCACCAAATGCCTTACTTCTCTCGTAAGCTCAAAACCTTTCTCCACCCACAGGCAATAATTGGGTATAAAGACAGACCAAAAAGATATAACCATAAGCAAGCAAGCACGAGTCTAGGCTACCCAAATAGAGTCATCCCTTGCAAAGAGATACCAAATAAATATCATCACAGCTGCCTCATTTCAACGAGATACTTCCTTGCTGGATGGTTGAGACTCATCCTACAGCAACATATAAGGAGGTTTAAATATCCAGTATCACTTATAAATCATTTTGTTAATTATGATTTCTTTCCCTTATAAGTGAATTTTTTTTGGAAAAAATATGAGGATTGGATGAGCTGGAGGGCAGAATATCACATAGCTTCTGCATCAAAAGGATATGGTCTTTTATTTTTTCCTCCATTGTTGTCGTAGCAGGTATAGTTACATTGTGCTTTTCATTGAGAGCTGGATTTGATGCAGCATTTGTACTACATTGTATCTTCTTATGATGTTGCAGTTTTGTCAACAAAAGTTTCATTTTTTAAATGGTTTCTACTGCAGATTGGGATCAAGGTGGCAGAAACTGCTCAGTTCATGCATATCTATCGAACCAGGGAAGTTGGTCAATCATATTTTACTTCTGTTTGGACAACTTTGATTGCAATGGCTCATGCGCTCTGGCTAATCACTAAAATTAGACCCCAAGTGGTATTATCTCTATCCCTGTCTATGCTTCCAGGCATGTATGTTTTGAACACATAAATATATTGCTGTAATTTGATTATATAACTTAATAAATCTGTATCAACTTTGTATAACTTCAGATTCAATGGGCCAGGGACTTGTGTTCCGCTATGTGCAATTGCATTCTTTTTTAAGGTGTGGATGTACTCCATTAAGACCCCCTCTCTCTTTGGTTTTTCTTGTCCATATTTTTTGAATTGTTTAAGATGATATCAGAGTACATCCTTTAACCTTAAGTGCAGGTAATTGGGTAGATGGTCATCAGTTTTCCATGTCAAGAGTATAGCAAGATAGAGAAGGCTCTCATTAAGTGGCTTACTTCTTGACCAGTTATGAATAGCTGATGAGTTCTTTGTGCAATGGCCACAGCTTCAAAGGCAATATTCACGAGCTCACTATGTTGATTGTCTCATGTAGTTGAAGAATTCAGCCTCCGACGTTGGTACTTTCACTTCAACCTCCAAGTTTTTGCAAAGTAAGGTCAACTGTAGTTTGTTTTTACTTTCTTCGGGGCTCGACTTGCAATGTTTACATTGAAGTTTGAACTTGAAGCCACCTCCTAAAATAATTTCCTAATATATATATGGTTGGATTAAGCAATATTACATTACTCAATATTTTTTAATTAGATGTGAATTTTGATAAATCTTCTGTTAGATTAATTTTCATATATTCTTCATACTTGCAAAATTTTAAGGTGATCAAAAATTAATAGTCATGTCAACAATCAATTATTTAAATTTAAGTTTTTGTAGTTTAAAATAATACATAAAAGATGAGTTTATGAATCGAATGGTAAATAACATTCAATTAACATGAAAATTGGCATGAATATTAAGAACATATAAAACATATAATTTAAGGGTGAGATTTTCAAAATATGAATTTTATAACAAGTAATTCGATGGTGTAACATTATTTAGAGTTACGCTAAGTGTAACTTGAACCCAACGCATTAGGTTTCTAAACTAGAGCTCTCTTTTTGCAAAGTTCTTCAAGAGACTAAATGTTTAGATTAGGTTATTTTTCTTGTAATTTGAGTAGAATATATTCTAGGACATTCAATGTACTCTTGCGGTTTTATCAACAGATTGTCAAACGAGTAGATTGTTAGGGTCATATTTTTGTGTATTGGCAAACACGTGATGAAATACACTTTATATGTAATTGAGTCTTAGTTTAAGTGTTTTCAAGGAATGTCCAAGTTGTATGATTTGAAGACATAAGACTGTACAAGAAACTGTTCAAGAAAACAAGACTTTGATACCTCTCTCTACCTATTGATCCATCGAGAATAAATGAATCTCGATACTTGGCTCGACACCTCTCAAACTATAGAGTTACGAGAAAACTTAACAGTAATTTCTGTTTCAGCCTATAATAACTTGGTCCAACTTAGGATTCGTGCACTAGGGTTGTAGAACATATAATTTGATTGTGAGGGAGAGAAAGGTGGAGGCTTGCTTTCAATTCTAAGTCTTGCATTTGTTCCTTAAGATTTTGCCTCTAAAGTTCAAATTTTAAATTGTTTGATGACTGCACCAAACCAAATATGTATAGGGTATGCTGCTTTTATAGTTAACGTGGCAGCCTGTTCTATAGAAATAAGGAGATATACCAATATTGCTGCAGGTCAAGGTGGATCTCCAGTGTGGAATGAGAAAATTACATTCAGGGTAGAGTATCCGGACAAGGAGACCAATACAAACTTATTCTAAACATCATGGATAAGGACACATTCTCTGCTGATGACTTCATTGGGCAAGCCACGTGAGACATCATAACATCATGTCTCTTAGTTACATTTTATGTTCTTAGTTAAGACTTTCATAAATACTTCTCCTCCAAAAGGTATAATTTTTTATGTGGCTTGAAGCCATTAGAAAAGCCATTTAGACTTAAACAGTGAGGGTAATTGATAGGAGGGACTGGAGGGATAATGTAGAGCATGAAAAGCAATTTTTGATGTGCATTATATATATATATATATGTGTGTGTGTGTGTATATGTATATGTATATCTTTGTTGTTTGATTGTCCTTCCTCACATACTATACAAATTTTCCATTTGCAGCATCTATGTGGAGGATTTAATGGCAGTAGGAGTGGAGAATGGAACTGCTGAGTTACACCCTCGCAAATATAGTGTTGTTCGCAAAGACCAAAGTTATTGTGGAGAAATTCAAGTTGGTGTCACTTTCACCTGAAAGGTATTTCTGAATCTTATATATGAGCTATGAGCTGGTTGCTTCGTTTATTACAATGAGACTAGTAAACAACATAGTGCTGTATATATATATATATGCACCTTCTTCTCTTGAAAGAATAGAGTGAAGGATGAGGTTGTCATTTCAAGACCTATTGAATGAGTGTCTATTAACTTAGAAAAGTGAGTTTAGATACAGTTCCTTTGCTACAATTCAATTGAGAAATATAAGGTATAACCATTAAGGAACTATATATATCTAAGTTTTGCTGATTTATAATGTAGTTCTAACACAAAATTACATTTTTGCTTCTAATATGTATGCTACTCATATACTTATAATAAATAAAAATAGTGCTGTCAATGTCATTTCTTTCTTTTTTGTGATGAAAAGTGCCGTTAATTATGTTTTTGCTTGAGACTGAAATGGTTGGTGCATGGAGTGATAAATGATGTATTGAGTTCCATAAGCCAAAGGAGTACATGACATCTTAATTACAATTTCTTGTTTGATTAATGTGGTTTTTCATTTTTTAAATATTGTAGGTAGAAGAGCAGCATCATGGAGAAGAGTAGGGAGGATGGAAGCAAAGCTACGACTACTAGTTTATCAAATATTGTTTGGTGATTTAATTGTGTCTTAATTGGATTTGTATGTAATTTGGGATGAGGGTAACATGAGTCTGGTTCAGAGCTTTTGGAATATTTTTCTTCCTAAAAATATTTTTTAACTTCCTTAACAATTGATTTTCTAGGAACTAAAATAAAATAATTAAAAAAAAAAAAAAAAAAAAAACCATAATGAAAGGAACAAAAGTTCAAATTTTGCCATTATTATATTTTAGCATGAAATGTAATGCAATAGTCACAAACTATTGATGTAATCAGCTTCTTATTGGCTTTTATCTAAGCCCACTATTGACATCACATTTTTCCTTTACTGATAACAGTAATATGGTATGCCACCTTTTCCGCCAAAACAAAAGGTATATCCTATTGTGTCGTTTTTGTATGATTCATCCCCTTCAAGGTAACAACGAGACTCGGCAGTTTGAATATCATTTGGCGAGCGAACTAATTGATTATTGGTACCTACATATTGTACATTACTTTAGTCATGTAAGCAGTTCGTTGATATATACCATCATCAAATTTTCCACTACCCATTTGAGGGCTAGCATTATCACTTGGCGAAGTGAAAACATAGCCTCCCCATTTCAATGTGTCTGCTCTAGAATTTAACTCAAAAAATAGTTTGTCTGGAAAATATCCAACTGGATGAGGTTCAGTATTAAATACACCCATCATTTTCTAGTTCTAGTTGAAGCTGCTCCATCCTGTTGTTATCATATAACCAAAAACAGTAAAAAGGAAAAGGAAAAAAAAAAATGGAAATCAGAAATTCTGCAAAAAAATTATTTGATAAACTAAATTTCTAATTGTAAACATGCATTCAAATCCTATGTTAAAAAAGAAAAAAGAAAAAAGAAGTAATTATTCCCCAAATCATGGAGAAATGCAGAACCACTTGATCAGCGGTACCGAAATCAGAGACCATCTCTATAACACTTCCAACTGGAACGTTGGTATTAGTTTGTACGAACTCTAAGCAAGCAAGATTATGACATGGTGAAACTCCTTTGTTCTAGTCCATGTATAGTGTGAAATTCAAATTAAGTTAGTACTATGTATTTGTACCCAAAAAAAAAAAAAAAAAAATCATCCTGCCAAGAACTTAAATCTATTTAAAGATAAAAATACTTACACGTCTGGGTTTACCTGAACAATATAACAAATCTATATCTATATCCTATCTATATCTATATATTACTAAAAGCTGAAACATAGTGTTTAATACTGCTGTTCTCACGTTACGCCACATCAACTGCCACGTCAATTTTTTTTATAAAAAAAATATATAATTTGTCCTACAATTTTAAAATGGCTTTTACAATTTTCAGCCCTATAAATGCGGCTCACTACTTATTTATTTACTTTCATTATTATCCTATAATAAATCCAACTCACTACTTATTTATTTAGTTCTATTATCAAACCCAACTCAAAGCTTTTTTAGTTCAGCTTTAAGGAAAATTAAATAAATAAAAAACGTTGAAGCCTTCTCAAGGTTTTGTGTGAGCCTTTTCAGCTTAAAGGAAAAAAAAAAAAAAAAAAAAAAAAAAAACGTGGAGGGAAGCTTACAAGAAAATAAAATTAAAAACGTTGAAGACAAAGAGTTTGAAAGCTACCCACCTTCATAAAATTAAAAACGGCTGCCTATCTGATTTCTACATAAAATTAAAAAGGGCTGCCTATCTGATTTCCTTCCTTCTTCCTTTCCACATGGTGTATAAATACTGACAGAGCTTGCCTGCTTTGGTTGAGGTATCTCTACATCTCAGTTCTTTTTTGCCCCATTATTTTGCTTTATGGTTTCTGTTTCCCTTATTAGATTTTGTTATAATTCTATGTGATTCCAACTACTTAGCGTGACTCTGATTTCTTATTATAGTGCTGTGGTGTTTGCTTTCACTGTCTACTTCAATATCATGATTGTATAACATGGATTAGGTTTTAGAATCAAAGCAAATTGTTTTCCTGGTGTTTCAAATTTTTGCAGTAATTTTTCTGCATAATTTTGTTTTAGAACTATTGTTCAATAAATCTGTGTGCTGTGATTGATATATGTGATATATTCATTCAAGTTTTGGATACTGTGGCTTGGCATATATATAATTTTATATGGGTATGAACTTGATTTGTAAAAGCTATGGATACAGATGCACAGTGCCAATGAGATTTCTAGGTTTATTGAGATATAATATAACTTCTTTATTTTATCATATAATAGTTGAAGCACTAGAATCTTTTTTATGATTTTGATATATCTATGGAATTATGTGCTTGACATCATTCGTATGCTTTTATATCCTTAGATTAAATGAATATATATATAGATTCATGTGCAGACATATAAACTATTGTTTTCTAACCTTTTTTTTTTTTGGATATCAGTTCATGATTATATGGGTTAGATTTTGTTTTAACTAAGGTCTTTGGGTTAGAATTGATTTTGCTTTGGGTATTTGGGTTAGATTTGATTTTTTTTGGGATTATTGTTTTTTGGTAAAATAGATTGAAATGGTGTTGCCTCGCAGCAAATTGTTCATCTTCTACTATGTAGAAATCTCCCTTTGAAGATACTTGCAGCCAATCGTAGGTTCTTTACAAATACAATTTCTTTGTTTTCAGTAAACTAAAATGTTTGAATGGCTGAAATAGATAAGAATAGGTCCAATAACTAAGGGTGGAGCAGCATCCATTGATCAACTCCAATCTTTGGGAAGGAATTCATGAAAGGCAGGCATTAAGAAGGGATTCAATTAGAGTTTATTTCGAATGGAATTTTCTATCCAGTTCGGATTGGGTATTAATTCAAGGTTCAAGTAGTTTTTAATAAATATTGTGTAAATGGCAAGTGTAGCATTTTAAAAATGAATATTTGATGTGAGATTCAATTTTGATGTATATTTGTGTTGTTAGTTAATTGCTCTCTTCTTGCATTTAGTATTAGCATCTTTCTATGATTTCACTTCTACTTGAGTTGATTGTCAAAATTCATTAGTTGCAATGGCATAAGTTTGTAGTAGCTTATAGTTGTGTGACATAAGAAGCTTTTTTTTTAAATGATTATCTCTGATTACTTAGTACCTAGCTTTAGGGTGAAAATTTCTTAAAATTTTTAAATTGTAATTGTGAAATGTAAACTGCACTTTGAAAGGGGTCATTATGCATGTTTAATTTTGGTTTTATTGCTAAAATTTTAAATTGTAATTGTGAAATGTAAACTGTACTTTGAAAGGAGTCATTATGCGTGTTTAATTTTGGTTTTATGGTTATGTAATGGATTGTGTGTCGAGATTTACTTTTGTTATTGTTTGCTCTATTATGGTTTGTACTAAGATTTAATTTTGTTGATTTTGGTTCTATAAATCAAACTCAGAAGACTTTGATTTTGTGCCTCTTGATTTGCATGCATTGTTGGAGTTTTGATCTCATGTTGGGTTAAAGTTATATGAAAAACTTATTGAATAGCCGGTGTTCTTAAAAAGTTCTAGGATATATTAAAAAAGAACACTACAATTGGGATAAACAAAGTAAAGTTGCCCGTGGGTGGAACCGATCGAAGTTACCCTTTTGGCACATATTTAAATCCTCTTGGGCTGTTAGATTTTTTTACCAAGTACACTCAAATTTCAAAATGAATTATCTTAGGCATCTACAATTCTACATCCAAATGTGGATTTCCATAGCATGCATGTAAGTGATTTTGCTACTAACTTTAAGCCTTAATATTTTGGACTTCAATGGAACCAGTAGATGGAATGTGATATAAATTCTCATTTTTTATTTATTTTTTGAGGTGTAAGGAGTACTTTTAGAAACATGATCATGCACTTTAATTTATTGTCTATATGAAGAGGTACTTTATCTAATTCAATTTCTTAATGCTTTGGAGATTTTCACTTACACCCAATTACTTTTGAGATATTTAAGTAATCTTAATGTTCATAATTACTTTTCAACTTTTTTTTCTTTTTTAATGGAGAGATCAAGTTGATTTCAGTCTTTTTTCTCTAAAACACTATCTTCCACTGTCTAGTATATAAGCAACCAACGAAAAACATTTTCTTTTTTATTATTTATCTATTTTTATTATATATATGTTCCTTTTTTGTACATTTGTTATCGGGCAATGCTTTCCAGCAAAGAGAAAAAGAGAATTTGATATGGAATTTCCACATGTCCGAGGCCAAACTGCAAGGAATAGGATCTTCTAAATTTCAATTACAATGGAGAAGAATCATTTGATGGTTAATATTTAATATCCTAAATTTGATAATCTACAAAGTTTCACACCATTTAAAATTTAAATAAAATGTTACATCCTTAGATTTGTAAAATTTTATTATGAGTTATTAAATCGATCAATTTCAAAATGATTGTGGCACGCACTATGTAAGCTTGTGCATGCCCTAGTCATTTTCTAGGACACCTTGAAATTGAATTTAAATTTTGATGGAAATATAACACAAATAAGGTAACAATATGAACCTGAATTGTATGATTTCTGAAAGAAGGGTGTTCAAAAATAGATTGCTTGTATATATTCACCCAATCATAGGTGTCTCCATGCTCAGTCTGCAAAAATCTTATTATTGTTAGAATAAATCTCAAGATATAAGGAAATGAAAATACTTTGTTAGAATGAAAATCGCAATTGCTTTTGCACTAATTTGACATGGAATATTTGGAAGAAATAAAAATTGATATAGAATAATAAAAATTACTTGCACAAATAAAACTATCAACAAATATATAATAGATTATACCAAAATACTTTTGATGGGTTGATCAGGTTGATTTCTGAAATCAAATCATTGAGATTATTCCTCTTTATCATGACTCTATTATGGAATGAACCGAAATATCATGACAAGACATATAAAATAACAAATTCTTTGAAAGCCATGGATCCTTGGACCTTAGTACTTGAGTTTGCTTTTTAATGTCCACTTGTTAGCTTAATTAGATTTAAATGTCAATATATAAAAATGCTTTTCCTATCAAAAAAAAAATATATAAAAATGCTTCTTTTTCACAAGGAAAGTCCCAAAAGTCTAATCCAAAGATTAATAATCTTTCCAAATTGACGACAATCAAGCTTTAATGATAAAAGATGACTAATTTGAATTTAACCTAAAAATCAATTAAGGAAATGATAAGTGATTAATAAGGTAATAATTACATATCTTTCCTAAAAGGCTAAAGGGTTTAATTCCAAATTGATTGACTTAACATTAATAGTTGACAATCAATATATTATATTGCCTAATATGTTGGAGATAGTTGACTAAACGTTAATTAGGAAATGACGAAGTAATCAATGACTTATTTAATTTGATGATCCTTCCTAAAAGACTTAGATATTCGAATTCAAACTAATTTGATATATAAGGCAATAAAAGTCAATTGATTAAAGAACACTTAAAAAGGCAAGAGTACATTTAAAGATCAAGAGCATGTTTAATAATTGATATTGACTTTATTAAAAGAAAGACATTCAAGATTTAATGAAGACTCCACTCCAATTAAGTGTCACTCCTTCATAAGACTTAATCACTAATTCTCATTACACATCAACACTTTGTTTCCACCCACATGTGGACACACTTGGATGATGATCTATCTATACGCTTAGAGGCTTAAGTGATTATGCATTTGGACATTCAAATGCTCTTGCACTTTGACGCTGAGGTGATTTGCTTGTAAGAGGCACTTGTTTAGATGCTTACATGCTTAAATGCTCATGTGCTTATATGTTCTTACATGTTTGTATGTTCTCATTCCCACATGCTCTTACATGCTTGGCTATTCACATGTCTATTTGCTTTGATAATCGCATGTTCACATGTTTTGATACTCACATGTTCATATGTTTAGATACTCACATGCTCATATGTTTAGATGCTTACATATTTAGACATGTTCACATGCTTAGATGCTTACATGTTTAGATACTCACAAGTTCACACGCTTCCATGTTCACATGCTTGCACGCTCATATCTTCCCATGCTTACACATTCGCGTATATTGATGTTCACATGCTTACATACTTGGATGTTTGTATGCCTACATACTCGCACGCCCCCGTGCTAGATCGTAATAAATAAGGCTGTTGGATTGTAGCAGATTACACTACTAGACTATAGCAACTTAAGCTTTATTGAGTGAGCTAGGATATTTTACTAATTGATGCAGCATCATGTTTTGTGTTGGAAAGTTCTGTGCTCAAGAACCTCAAATGAAGAAGATGCTGCCTTGATCTCTATAGGATCTGATACGTTTGTGATAGGTATTACCTATGAATTGTCAAGGATTATCTATTATGTGAGGGTTAGTTGTGTGCTTCCAAGAACACTCCCTTGGTGATGAGATCACTGATATTTGTGGGTTTTGAACTCCAACCCATGTAGCAAAGGGAATAGGGCCAAAGATGAGTGGACTAATATTTGATTGGGTCAAGTATTATGAGAGGCTTGGTTGTGTACTTCCATAAACACTCCCCAAGTGATGAGCTCACAAGTATATTTGGGCCTTAAGGTCCAACCCATGTAGCAAAGAGAATATGGGCCGAAGATAAGTGGCTAATATTTGTTTGAGTCTATTATTTTATTCCCAATAATTATTTGTATTTAAATTCTTCTAACATCTCATTTTTAATCGATAATATAGTTAATCCACTTAATCTTTCTTGGAACATTGTTGATTTTATATATCATTTTATTAATTTTGTTAGGTTCTAAATGTTTAGAATAATTGGCAAATCGTGAACACAAACTTGTCTAGATATAGATCTTAGAGTCTATAGGTTGATTCAAGTCAAGATTCAAGAACATACAAGCTGCAGGAAGAAGACTTCAGATTCTGCCTGGTTTGATCGATCGAAGAACAGGCTCGATCAATCGAAAATCGTATCTGCAGAATTTTAAGTCGGCCCAAACAGCAGCTTAAGCCCATTAAGGATTAGGGTTTCAGATCTACTTCTCCCACTATATAAAGGAAACCCTAAGCCACGTTTTTTAGACTGAAGAGAGAGAGAGAGATTAGAGTGCCTCTTGTGCCTCCTTTGGTTTTAGGGTTTTGTACCCAAACCTCTCTAAAGTCTGAGTTGCTTTGAGTGTATTGTTGCTCATACTTTGCTGTTTGTGTGAATCTCTTGTGAGATCATTGAGGACTTTCCTTCACATAAACTTAGGGTTTTCAAGGTAGAGATTATTTCAACATCTTGATGATCAACTTAGTTGCTGCCATTGAAGCTTAAAGATACACAAGCGGGAGTGCTTGTAATTGATTGAAGAATCCAAGAAAGAAGGAGTCCGTGGATTCAGAGCTTGCACGTGGTTGTGTTAGTAAGTTCTACTGGTGGGTAGCATCAGGAAGTCAAGCGAGAAGCTTGTAAGTCCTTTTGTATGAACTTCGATCATTTCATATAGTGGATTCAAGTTTACCTTGAGGATAGCTAGGTTAAATCCTCTATAGGTTTTTTACCGGTTTGGTTTTCCTAGGTGATCATATCTTTGTGCTCTTTATATTTTCGCTGCTTTATATCTTGATATGATTAATTGATTGTGTTAACCTAGATTTGCATAATTTGACTAAGTTAATCACTTGGCTAATAAACTAGGTTAATCCAATTGTTGTGTTTTAAGGGGTCTAAAACCGTTCAAGTGGTATCAGAGCGAGTAGCTCTTCTGTTTTAGATCTTTTGATCTAAGAACTGATCCTTAACCCCTGTTATCATGCATAATTTGAAGTGTCTTTTTGCTCATGTTTGTGATGCTTTGAAGAAAAAGGACACTATTGTTTCTGTTGATTTTTTTGATGCTTTTGAAACTCTTCGTAAGTAATTATCTAAATCTTTGAAAATTTCTAAGAAATTCAAGGAAGAGTTAAAATTGACTAATCTTGAAAAAGAGGAATTGATTGTTAGATTAGATGAATCTAATAAAAAGAATGAATTTTTGAGAAATCAAATTTCCTCTCAAGATGAGAAGATAAAAAGCTGGAACAAGAGTTAGTTGAATCTAAAGCTAAAATTGAAAATTTGTCTAGTACCAAGCCAGTTGTTGATAACAGAAGTGTTTGTGTTTCTCTTAAGGCTAAAACTGAGAAAGTTTATATCACTCATTTCAAGAGGAATAATAAAGAAAAGACTTATTTTGCTAGGTTAGACAAAGGTAAAAGTTCTGATGTAGATGCTGAAATTTCTAAACCTAAGTCTAAACCTACTGTTAGAGAGCATAATAAATTTGTTTTTGTGCCTACCTGTCACCTTTGTGGTGTTGTTGGTCATATTAGACCAAACTGTTCTTTGTTGAGGCAAAAACCAAAATCTGAGACTAGATTTGCTGTTAGGAATGCTGATATTCCTAAATTTGTTCCTGTTTGTCACTTTTGTGGTGTCTTCAGTCACATTCGTCCTAATTGTCATAAGTTGAAATTTAAGCATTCTGTATGTCAATCTAGGATATGTGATGATATTTCTCCTGCCATGAATCCAAATAAATTGTTTCATATGCTTTTGAAAAATTTAAGCTTGTTGGCTTATGAAAGGAATTTGCAGGATTTTAGTCTTTCTCAGAAGATTGGTGTAATTCCTCAAATACACTCTGCTTCACATGGATTTTCACCTACAAAGCCGAAGACTCGTGCTATATGGGTGAGAAAAGATTTTCCAAGGTGAGTGTTGCTGACTTGTCCCTGATTTAATTCTTTCAATTGTTTGTGGACATATTTTGTTTCTGTTTTTGGTTGTTTTAAAAAAAAAAAAAAAAAAATCCAAAAACATTGAAAAATTTCAAAAAGACAAAAATATTTTATTTTGTGTCTTGTTTTTTTTTTTTTTTTGAGGATTACGTGAGTTATGATATCTCTCTCTTGATTTAGAACATGCTTGACATTGTGGAGAAACTTGAATAGTATATTTTATATAAGTATGCTAAGCTATTTCTGATTTTGTGTGAGTATGTACTAGTTTGTACATGTACTCAAGGGTTAATTAAGAAATTGATATTTCTTGTCTGTATACCCTCTATAGCTTAGTTAAGCACTATCATGCATAGCTTTGCATTGTTCATTTAGCATAATGTGTGCTTTTTGTTTTTGGTCATAAATTTTTTTAAACTAAAAAGATTTTTGTGTTTTGTATTACATATCATGGATTTGAAATCACAGTTGGCCACCTTATCTTTACATAACATGTTTATGTACCTTGTTTAGTTTGGATGAGCTTATTTTATCGCACTTTACTAGTTTGAGCTTTGTAGTGCATGTTGTGTGGGAAAGATGTTTATAGTTTTTGATCACTTTGTCTTGATCTTGAAGTCACATGCCTTTGATTGTCGGATTTGAACCTTTTGAAAAAGGCATAAATAACCATCTCACTACTGTTCACTAGCCAATCATGAACACCTTAGTGCATATCTTAAGATTCTATGCTCGAGAAAGTGTAGCACATGCACAAAAAGAACATAAGGTGTAGCCTCGGTTTAATTGCTTAATGCTTAAAATTGGTGTGTACTATTAGGCTTGATGCCAAATCACATAAATTAAAATTGGTGTGTATATTATGAGGCAAAATTCAAGAAACTTACATGACTGTAAGCTTATGTTCTAGGAGATGTGGGAGTTATATGATGTAACTCTTTAGGTGATAGTCTCTTTTAAATTTTATGTGATGAATTTTATAGACTCTGTGGTTGATTTCTTTTTACATATCATCTCACATGTATCTCAAGTTTTTGCTAGTTGTACACACTACACAAGTTACTCTTTGCTAAACTTGGTACATTTTATTGTGTGTGATCTTGTTGTGGCCATCCAAGATTAAAAGTTCCTTGATCTTAATGCAAAATGTGTTTAAAGTTTGCGAAATTGGATATTCTAGAGCTTGATTGATCCGAATTGGGGATTTGTTCAAATTGGGTTCAATTGATGCAATTGGCTTGTTGAATTGATGTAATTGATCATTATATTATGTATTCTAGCTTGTGTGATGATCAATTAGTCAAATTTTTCCTAAATCTTAACAAGTGGTTTCCAATTTTGGGGTTTTCATTAGAAACTCTGTGCTCAAGCTAATTTTGTAAAATTGAACTTAGTTTTACTGCATTAGAGCATGCATCATGACATATTTTTTATGCATCATTTATGTTTAGGATTTACATGCATTGCATTGTTTTTGTATCCATCTTGCAGTTTTGCAATCATATCTCTCATTATTTTCACACATAACATGCATACACTTTGCTACATTGGGTACTCAACTTGATAAAAAAATTGATTGATTAATTTTTGAGCTATGTACTTTCTAGTATATGCCTTTTTTATGTGTGAACTGTAGAAAATATTTTTCTTAAGAGATATGATGGATAATCAATGTGCAAATATTTTCTCTACTCATGCAACTGTTTATGGGTCACATAGTGCCATGTTTGCATTTTATTGAAAGAGAGAATATTTTTTCTTCATGTGTTTCCTTAATTTTTATTTAAAAACTTGGTTTGTGTCTTTTTATTTATCCCTACCCCTTTATTTTACCCCAAAACTTGTTTTGTTTTTCCTATTTTTATAGGGGGAGAAATTTTTTTTAACCTTTGTGGTTCTTAGGGGGAGTTGTTGCTCTTCATAGGGGGAGTTGTCTCTATTTTCTCTTACTCTGTTGCGTATGTTTTCTATCTACCTTTTGATTAGGTAGTCTTTGTCAATATGTGACAAAAAGGGGGAGACATAGATGACCTGTTTGTTTTGTTTAGAGGGAGAATATAAAAACTTTTTGATGTATCTAATTTAGGGGGAGAGTTAGAATTTATTTTGATATATTTGTTTCTTGTTTCACTTCTTATTGATTTATATTTATGAGTCCTTCATTGGTATATGTCTTTATTTTGTGTTATGTGAAATCAAGAATTTATTTTTGTTTACTTGTATTTTTCACACACGCGTTTATGCGTTTTGTTTAGTGTTTCAGGAAATATATAGGTTGATTCAATTGAGCTGTTGTCTACACTTGCAACTGATGGATAGTAGTTAGGTTGAATTTGTTGTAATGAGCATTTTATTGTATTGGGTTGTTCTTGTATTTGAGCATTTCATTTTGTATGAAATTTTTGTCATGAATTACCAAATGGGGAGTTTGTTAGGTTCTAAATGTTTAGAACAATTGGCAAATCGTGAACACAAACTTGTCTAGATATAGATCTTAGAGTCTATAGGTTTTATTAGACAATACTCAAGGTGATTCAAGTCAAGATTCAAGAACATACAAGCTGCAGGAAGAAGACTTCAGATTCTGCCTGGTTTAATCGATCGAAGAACAGGCTCGATCAATCGAAAATCGTATCTACAGAATTTTAAGTCAGCCCAAACAGCAGCTTAAGCCCATTAAGGATTAGGGTTTCAGATCTACTTCTCCCACTATATAAAGGAAACCCTAAGCCATGTTTTTTAGACTGAAGAGAGAGAGATTAGAGTGCTTCTTGTGTCTCCTTTGGTTTTAGGGTTTTGTACCCAAACCTCTCTAAAGTCTGAGTTGCTTTGAGTGTATTGTTGCTCATACTTTGCTGTTTGTGTGAATCTCTTGTGAGATCATTGAGGAGCTTTCCTTCATATAAACTTAGGGTTTTCAAGGTAGAGATTATTTTAACATCTTGATGATCAACTTAGTTGCTGCCATTGGAGCTTAAAGATACACAAGCGGGAGTGCTTGTAATTGATTGAAGAATCCAAGAAAGAAGGAGTCCGTGGATTCAGAGCTTGCACGTGGTCGTGTCAGTAAGTTCTACTGGTGGGTAGAATTAGGAAGTCAAGCGGGGAGCTTGTAAGTCCTTTTGTATGAACTTCGATTCTTTCATATAGTGGATTCAAGTTTACCTTGAGGATAGCTAGGTTAAATCCTCCTCATCAGGTGTTTTACCGGTTTGGTTTTCCTGGGTGATCATATTTTTGTGCTCTTTATATTTCCGCTGCTTTATATCTTGATACGATTAATTGATTGTGTTAATCTAGATTTGCATAATTTGACTAAGTTAATCACTTGGCTAATAAACTAGGTTAATCCAATTGTTGTGTTTTAAGGGGTCTAAAACCGTTCAAATTTTAATTTTTAAAACTTTTTTCTACAAAAACAACTGTAACATGTATTGTTAGTAAAATTCTATAAACAATGCATGTATTTGGAAATGAATCTAACATTTTTATATAATTAAGTATGTCAATAGGAGGATATTCTTTTGTTTGTAAAATTTCTTTTAAAATTTTTAATTTTGAAAATAAATCTAAACCATCAATATCATAATAAACATCATGTTTGGGAAAAGATTCAAGATGAAGTACTATTGTAACTCCATTGTACACTAATAAATATCTAGCAATCTCAAAATGTATAAATAAAGACATATTTATTATATTATTCAATGAATTAACACTAATAAAAATTATATATATTTATTCTAAGTAATAAGTTTTTGTTTTTTGGATTGAGTTATTTTTAAAATTACTTTTTTGCTTGCTTTATGTGATACTATAGTTTATAGTATATTAATAATATACTATTATACTATACACAACAAAAGTTACAAAACGGATCCAATAACAAAAAATAAAATAAAAAGTTAAAAACGCAAGATTTAAATAAATTAATTAAAAAAAAAAAACCAAAACTTTACAAGCCCATAGGTAAAGTAAGCCCACAGCACAGCCACAGCCCACAAAAATCCACTAGGACCATCACGATGAAAAAAAAAAAACAAAAACAAAAACCACACATGAAGATTCACAGTGCATCAAAGGAAAACTGAAAAACCAAATTTTAAAGAGGGGAAGAGTGAAACCATACCTCAGGTTAGGTCCTCGGTTCTCAGATGTGATGAGATCAAAGGAGAAGTAGAGCTGAGATAGAGAGAGGAAGAGAGCAAGAGTGAGAGAGGCAGAGAAGAAGAGCTGAGATAGAGAGAGACGGAGAGTAAGAGTGAGAGAGAGAGAAAGCAAAGGTGGTTAAATTTTAGGGATTTGTGATTGTTTTGTGTGTAATATTTTTAGAGTGTATTTATATTTTATCAGGTTGAATTTTGGTTTGTATAAAGGTTAATGATGTTATTTTGGGGACAATTAATTTTGTTTAGACCAAAAACTTTCCTTCGTTGTAATTGGTCAAAAGGATGTAGCTATTATTTTGGGTTTCATTTGAAAACCATTTTATGTTATCCCTTCTTTTTTCCAAAATTTTGGTGCCCCTTTCTATTTGGGGGCCTTAGACAATGGCCTAGTGGAAGGGCCGACCCTGCATTGAACACAAATATTTATTGGTTTGGTGCAAGAAACCTGGAGATTCTAGCATTTTACCTTTATTTTTAAAAAAATTTAGCAATATATCTATGTTTTGAAACTATTTAGGTCCATGCCCCTATTTTGAAACTCGATTATCTCAAAATCGAGTTTCAATGTAAAACTCAATTTGTAGAAAATCAAGTATGGGGCGATTAAACTAAAAAAAAAAAAAAAAATTGCATGGAACTCAAGTTCATGGAGCTCGAGTTCCATTTAAAACGCCACTATAGGACTTTCTGAATGCAGCTATAGGTATAGCGCGATCAAACTTAAAAAAAAAAGAAAAAAAAAAAAATTTGCATGAAACTTGGGTTCATGGAGCTCGAGTTCCATTTAAAATGCCGCTATAGGTTGTCAAAAACGTAGCTATAGGTATGGAACTCGAGCTCCATGAACTCGAGTTCCATGCAATTTTATTTATTTATTTATTTTAAGTTTCATTTGGCATAACTCGATTTTAAATCAATCGAGTTTCAAAACAAGGGGCACGAACCTAAATAGTTTCAAAACAATGGCATATTGCTAAATTTTTTTAAAAATAAGGATAAAATGCTAGAATCCCCCCAAGAAACCTAACAAAAGGATTCAATGAATGCAATCTTTCTTATTAACCGTTGATCCCCACAAAGATTGGTTGGGATGGGAAAAAAAAACAATCTTCAACATTTTGTAAAAGAAAACAAATATGAATATAATACTAAAAATCATTCAAATATTTGAAGACTATTGAAAAATATTTAAACCTCTCTATGTTATTTATAAATCCATTGGAAACAAGTCTTAAGAACAAAGATACATAAAGATACTTCAAGATTGGCCATCAGCGGAGATCCATGGTGATTGGCAAAGGACATAGAAATGTTTTGTGTTGATGATGCAGTGGCAACGGTGACAATTTGTAAATTGTCAGTGGCTAACAGTGGTGGGAGTGGTTGAAGTAGCAGCAACAATAGCAATAGTGACAGCACCACCCGATGGGAGAGGAGGAAGATAAAACATAAGGGGGATTCATAGGAAAATATGTGGAATTTTTTTAACAAAATAATTAAAAAAAAAAAAAAAATTGACTCACATGATTGAATGACGTGCATAACTCTCTGATCTGTCTCTCATTTGACACGTCTTTATTTTATTTTTAACTCCTTTATTTGTTTATTTATTTCTAGATTTAACTATCAATCTTTATTTTAAGTGCATTTGAAGCAACAATTTTCAATCCATGCATGCTTGTCCTTTTTCCTTTTTCCACAAAATCCTCAATTTTTGAAAGTTATATCCAAAAAGATCTTATGTTATTTTAACTTAAAAACATTTGCATTTGATTTTGAATATATTGGCAAACCCAACTTTAGTAGTCAAAAAGAAAAGGACAAAAGAAAATAGAATGGTGAGACGTACATGGTGGGTACAGTGGATAGACACCTCTAACACTAAGCAGGTCCAGCGTGACCTCACTGGCATGATTTTTGTCTTGGTTGTCATTCCACAGTTCCAGCGGGTGCAGTAAGGTGTGTGCGAACAAAAACAAATAGTGGGTGGATTTTGAATTTGAAAATAGAGAGGGGAGACCATATAAGGACGGAAATAACGAAAAAAAAGGGGAGGAGGAAAAAAAAGGGAGTAAAATAAGAAAAAAAGAGAGAGAACAAAGTAAAAAAGAAGAAGAAGAAGAAGAAGAAAAACAAGGAAACACCATTTTTCACAGGATTTCAGAACTAAGATGGACCCGTCTTTTCCTCATCTCCTAAAATCATTTTCACTACACCTCTTTGCATACTAATTTTCAAAAGCTTTCAAACACACACACACACACACACAAAACATTGAGAGATTGAAATTTCTTGGGAGAAAACCTGGCCGCAAACTAACAAGTCCAACAACCATATTCCTGTTGTTAGCTTGGCCCACACTGTACACAGCTAGTTCAGTAACTCTCTGTCAACCATCACTGGTGGAGCGTCGCATGGTGAGAGGACCATCCTTCAAAGAAAGCCGTTGTCGTCGCCGTTCATCTTAGTGGAGTCATCATCAAACTCGTCCAAAGAATTGCTGGATTTGGTTTCGACCTTACCAATCTTTATCCTTGTGTGTTTTAGTCGTTTGAAGTTTGGATGCCATGTGAGATGGGTATGTTCTTTGCTAGGTATGTTCTTTTCAGTCTAAATGTTAAAGCTTAAAGCTTGGGTTGTTTTGTGACTAAAGAACTAAGATTCATTGTAATAAAAGAAAGTTAAAAGTCAAAAGTGGGGTTAAATCATGTCAGCATGTGGCTTCTTAAAATGTGGACCATGCATTGAAAGCTTTTGATGAAGACATGAATTTTCAAATCATAGCTACTCTACAAGTTGCCTAGATCCACTCTTCCAACAACCCCTATGTTTTTCGGTTTTCACAAATATAAATATATATATATATATATATATATTTTTTTTTTTTTATTTCAAATCAAAACCAACTCACAAGCTACTAATTTGATTAAGCCCCACAATTTTTTTTTTTTTTTTTTAAGTATAATCCCACTAGTTCCCTTAAAATGAAATCTTTTTTTATTTCAAATCAAAACCAACTCACAAGCTACTAATTTGATTAAGCCCCACAATTTTTTTTTTTTTTTTTTTTAAGTATAATCCCACTAGTTCCCTTAAAATGAAATCTTCTCATGTTGCTCAGATCATGACTTGGAAGAGTTTAAGTTTACACATGCTTTTTATAGTAGTTGTTATATCAATTCATTGATCTGCTTGTTAATTTCTTTGTCATCACTTTGTTTCATTATTAACTTGCTGCCTCTTTTTATTATTGTTATCTTGTCTTATGATTTAGCTTTAGGCCACCATGCCATAAAATCAACTACTTGCTTGATTTGGTGTAATGAATTCAGTTAATAATATTGTGTCCATTGAACGATTAATTGAACAACAAATTGTCCTTACTTATTTAGTAGAGACCGATAGACATATCGGACATGCGTGGATGCCTTATACCTTCCCACTATGTAATTTGACCCTCGAAATCGTCCTTGGTGGACGCAGACCATTTTCCTTATCCATTGAGGCAATCAATTTTTTTTTTTTTTTTAAAAAGTTTTTTATTTCTTGTTTTGTTGTCCCTTAAAAAAATAATAAAATAAGTGGTGACTCCTCAACTTTTTTTTTTAACTCAAACATGAGTAGGGGCAATTTTTTTTTTAATTAATTGTTTGATGGGCACAACTCTCACACGCTATCTCTAAATTTAAATATTGTGGTTTGCTTGAATTGTCTGGCTCTTCCATATATTTACATGTCGGCTACTATCGTCCTTTTTTTTTTTTTTTTTTTAAATTTTAAATATGTGTTTATCTTGTGATGGTTGTGTGCATGCATGTGAGAGTAATGGCATGGTGGATTTTCACGTTTTGGCCCCTCAAGTGAATCAAGGAGTCCCCATTCAGCTCGTTGCTTTTGATCATAATGTTGCTATCCCTAATCCTGTGGCTCTGTCTCCTGTAGTTGACTCTAAGTTCACTGAACATGTTGCAAGATTTGTGAAACTTGAAGGGTATTTGATTCTTATTTGATGTGGAAGATTCTGGGTCAGAGATTGCAACTAAGTTGCCCCCTAAGTTCAAAATGCCTGAAATGGAGAAATATAATGGGATAGGTTCTCCAAAGATTCATTTAAGGCTATAGTGAAGTTTGATGAGTTCCAAACAGTTGGATGAACAGATGCTTGTCAAGCTTTTTCCTCTTTCTTTGATTGGGGCTACCCAACGGTGGTATTATTCTATTAGTCCATATAGGCTGAGAACATAGGATGAATAGATGCATGAGTTTCTCTCACAGTACACTTTTAACAATGATGTTGATTTGTCATGAAGAGAATTGGAGACCACTAAACAAGAGGATGGAGAAACTGTTAGTGCCTATATTAGTCGATGGAGAGCTAAGGTAGCTTAAATGGTTGATAGAGCTAAAGAGCAGGAACAAATTCAGCTGATTTTATGGAACTTGAGACCCCAATTTGCCAAGCACATGGTTGGAAATAGCTATCTTGATTTTCGAGCTCTAGTCCAAGCTAGTATTGATGTTGAGGAAGGACTTTCTACGGGATTATGGTCAGAACCAACTTTAAATAATCATAAAAGGAAAAGACTGGCAAGGGGTTTTGCTAGGCAACCTGAGGTTAATGTTGTTGACATTCAGCAGTGGGGGCCTACTAGGCCAGGTTACTCACACCTAAAAGGGCATCAGTCTACTCATTATAGGCCTAATCAATCTGCCTATCACCAGCCTATACCTACCCAATATAGTCATGTTCATCATCAATACCCCCAACCTACCTTTTGGTGTCCTCGAACCACCCAACCACATGTCCATGCCATTCAGACTCCACCTCCTTTTAATTCATGACCTCCACAATATAGGGCACCACGCGTATTTACAAACTTGGGGATGTCTCTCAGTTGTGCTTTTGAAAAGCTTTTGGCTGCTAGAAAAATTGCATCGTTACCTCCTAAGCAGTTGCCAAATCCTTTGCCTCCAAACTTTAGGCTCAACCAATATTGTGCTTACCACCAATCCATTGGGCATCTTATTAATGATTGCTCTACTCTTCACAATGCAATTGAGGATTTGTAGAGGAAGAGAGTCATTGTCCTTGAGCCGCCCCTTAATGTGACCACCAACCCTTTACCTACACATATAAGAATGCCACCTCCAGCTAACCTTAACCTAATCGACTTAGATGACCCACTTGGATCTTCTATCCACATGATATCATGTGACACATAGGAACCTAGACCTATAACCCTTATACCAAACACGTTGTCATCCCAACCTCCCCAACTACCTATTGACCATGTCATGCATAACTCCCTTAATGTTGAGCCTTATTTCCTCTCTCCTGAGTATACACAAGGTACACCTTTTGTCCTCACCTATAGCCCTACTAGGTCAGGTCCTTTCCTTTTATCTTCAGGTGTGAACAACTTTTTGCATGTTGACCAATATGGATCTATGGAAAGCACAAACTTTTGGGATGTTGGCTTGGTAACTCGTTGTGGTCGGGTAGTGCATCCATCAAATTTGTCAAATGATAAAGAAAAGACTCATGCTAAGATTATAGAGAAGGATAATGAGGTTATTAAGCAGTTGAAGAGGACGCAATCTAATGTGTTAGTTTAGGGATTTTTAGCTTCATCTACTGCCCATCGAGATGCTTTGGTAAAAGCTTTGACTCAGATCCTTGTGCCTACACCTACCTCTCCTAATGAGGTTGTTCACTTGCTTACAGCTGACCATTCCACTGTTTTATCATTCTCAAATGTTGACCTTACTCCTAAGGCCTCAACCATAATCGGCCTTTGATGATTGTTGTTAGTTATGCATCTAGGCGAATCCCCTCAGTGCTTGTTGATAATGGGTCTACTTTGAATTTTTGTCCATTAGTTTCTACAATTGCCCTCGGATTTGGGAAAGCTGATTTTGGTGAATCTTCCTAAATGGTCAGAGCTTATGATAACACACACAGAAAAGTTATTGGGACTCTTGAGTTAGGAATACAGTTGGGACCTGTCACATTCCCAACTCTTTTCCAAGTTTTGGAGGTCTGGCCTTTCTTTAACCTTCTTTTAGGGCGACCATTCATTCATGCATGGAATGTTCTTCCATCATCCCTCCACTAGAAGTTGAGATATAGGTGTTGGCATGAGCTGTCTAATTAGATAAATTAGAGAAATCTGTTTTAATGTAAATCCCATACTTAAAGGGTCATCCATGATCTTAGCCAAAAATGTGTATAGCCTAGAATAGGTTCCTAAAATTCCTCTGTTTGTATCTATATATGATTGTACTAAACTCTAAAGGAAATAGATGAAAATAGAAAAACTTCCAAGTTGACATGGTATCAGAGCAAGTCCCTAGGACCTTTGCTCAAACCACCGTGTGACCAGAGAAAAAAAAAAAAAAAAAACCCAAATCGGCTAGAATCCATGGCGGAATCTAGAGACCTAACATAATCCCTCACTCCCCAGACTAACTCCATCCTTAACGACCTGACAACAAAAATGACGGAGGTCTTGACTAGAGCCCAGACCTCATCACAACCACTATTGGCTGACTCTTCAACTGCTCCAATCGATATCAAGTTGGAAGGATCCAACTATGCTTTATGGTCCCAGGTTGTCAAGATGTATATCTCTGGCAAAGACAAGTTGGGATATATCAATGGAAATTCTCCTCAACCTCCAGAAACTGATCCCTCGTTCAGGAGATGGCGAATCAAAAACGCCATTGTCAAGGGATGGTTGATCAATTCGATGGACCCTTCCTTGATTGCCAATTTTATTCGCTTCCCAATTGCAAAACAAGTTTGGGACATTGCTGCTACAACCTATTTTGATGGGACAGATACGTCTCAAGTCTATGATCTCCGGCATCGTGTTATTCGCATGAAGCAGGCTAGCGGATCCATTGAAAAATACTACAACGATCTTCAAGGGAAGTGGTGAGAAATCAATTTTCGTTGTCCTAACCCAATGGAGTGTGCTATTGACATACAAAAATACAACTCGATTCTACAGGAAGATAGGGTTTATTCTTTCCTTGATGGATTAGATGATAGACAGGATAAAACTCAGAGTGATGTGCTCCAATTAAAACCATTCCTACGGTGGAACAAGCCTACGCTTTTGTCCGTAAGGAAGATGTCAGGCATACTATGATGATATTGGGTGCAATTACTACTCCTAGAGTGATTATGGCATCCAAAGGGATCAAGGGAAGTCACTACCAGACGCCACCGAAACCAGGGGTTCTTTCTCTGAGCAACGGAAAGTCCAACTCATCATCCAAAACCAAAGCTTCATCTGATGGCATGAAGTGTGCTCATTGTGGCAACTCCAAACATACCCGTGACACTTGCTTCAAACTACATGGGTACCTAGATTGGTGGAACGACTTTCAAGCACGGAAAAAACGTGAAGCCTTTGCTACTGATGACCACACTAGGAAAGCTGCTGTGGTCACGTGTAATCCTTCGTTATCCCTCATCTCTCAAGTAGAACCTCCACATGACCCGTATTTGTAGTAAGGCACTTCATATCTCTACTCACAGTGATAATGATGACTAGATTCTCAACTCTGGAGCTACAGACCACATGACATTTGACTCAAATGATTTTTCCCATACAACTCAGCCGAGACAGAGCCATGTTGCAAATGCCAATGTGGTCACTTATCCGGTTACCAGGGCTGGAATAGTGACTTTATCTCCTTCCCTTTCATTAGCTAATACATTACTTGTACCTTTTCTTTCAAATAGACTAATGTCTGTGAGTTAAGTTACTGCAGATCTTAATTGTGTGGTATTGATATATTCTACCTTTTGCCTCCTTCAGGATATTCTCACCAAGGAGATAATTGGGCGTGGTACTAAGAGCAGGCAGAGCAAATCACATGCACCACACAATTAGTAACAAGGAAAGACAGATTTGGTTATGGCACCATCGACTTGGGCATCCATCATTTGGGTATTTGAAGCACTTATTGCCTGATTTATTTTCTAATGTAACACACTTAAATTTTAAATGTGATACTTGTATATTAGCCAAAATTCATACGGCTTCTTATCCCCTAAGTATGAATAAAAGTGTGATTCATTTTGATTTAGTCCATTCGGATGTATGGGGACCTTCCCCTGTAACTACATCTTTTGGTCATCATTGGTTTGTAATTTTTGTTGATGATTGCACAAGAATGACATGGCTTTACCTAATAAAACACAAAGATGAAGTATTTGTTATTTTTCAATTGTTTCAAACCATGGTTCAAACACAATTTTCTGCAAAAATTAAGGTCCTTCATTCTGACAATGGAGGAGAATATGTTAATCAGCAATTCCAGACATACTTCAACAATCATGGTATTCTCCATGAAACCTCATGTTCACAAACCCCACAATAGAATGACACTGCTGAAAGGAAGAATCGGCATATCTTAGAAACTGCCCGTGCTTTATTGATTAATGCACATGTGCCAAATAGTTACTAGAGTGATGCTGTTGCCACAGTCGTGCATTTACTGAATCGTATGCCCACAAAAGTCATACAATTTCAGACTCCACTAAAGGTGCTTTCCGATCATGTCTCATTACTAGCTATTTTGATGATTCCTCCTCGAATTTTTGGCTGTGTTGCTTTTGTTCACCTCCATAAGAATCAACGAACTAAGTTGGATCCATGCGCTATCCGATGTCTATTTTTGGGGGATGGAGTACACAAAAAGGGATATCGGTGCTACGATCCCATTGCCAAAAGAACCTACATTACCATGGATGTTACTTTCCTAGAATCTGACACCTTTTTTCCATCATTGGTATCCAATTCCCCTCTTCAGGGGGAGATCCATGGTGAAGAACGGAATTGGTTGGATGTTGAAGTGTTGGATGTTGGTGACAATCTATCACATTCGAATGATGGGAAAGACATGGTTGAACCTCCAAGAACTGAAGCTGAACCTGTACCTGATTCATCAAAAGATGCAGAATCTGAGGAATCCCTTCACTCCTTAGAACCCGACAACCCTCCTCCTGAGAATATTCCTGAGCTTAGCTCTCCTACCACACCTTTACAAACTAACGCTATAGATACATCTGCGGGTTATGTTCTACCTTTCAGACACAATCGAGGTCAGCCACCAAATCGATACTCCCCAGACATAGAAGAACGGCGATCCAAGTATCTGATAGCCAATTATGTGTCTACTCAAAGACTATCTGAACCTCTTAGGGCTTTTGCACATACTCTCTTCATGTTAGATTTTGAGCAATGTTGAAGAAGCTTTATCAGATCCAAAATGGGCTCAAGCTATAAAAGAAGAATTGGAGGCGTTGCAGAAAAATAACACATGGGTATTAGGTGTGCAAGTTAAGGATGAATTCAAAATGCTAAACCAATCAAACAAAAGCCAAGGAGAATGAATTCAAAATGGAGTGTGCAAGTTAAAGAGGAAATTGAAAAGCAAGTAAAAGCAGGCTTTCTGAGAGTGATAGAATACTCAGATTGGTTGGCCAACATCGTACCAGTTGCTAAGAAAGTTGGAAGGGTTCGAATGTGTGTTGATTATCAAGACTTAAATAAGGCTAGTTGAAGGATGATTTCCCTTTACCACATATAGACATGTTGGTTGATGCTATAGCTGGGCATGCCTTATTCTCATCTATGGATAGTTTGTCAGGATATAATCAAATTTTGATGGCACCAGAAGATATGGAGAAAATGAAATTTATTACTGAATGGGGTGTTTATTGTTATTAGGGCTGTCCACGAGTCAGGTCAGCCTGGGTTTGGGCCTAACCTGCACTCAACCCGATTGGATCAGGTCACTGAAAAATTGACCCGCACTCACCCAAAATACGTGTCAGATCTGCCAAGTCGGGTCATCGGTTAGGGCGGGTCGGATTCAATGGTTTGGCGAGTTTGGACCACTATTAGGCCAATATTATTGGGCTTTTCTAAATTTTGTTATCAGATTGGGCCTCTTTTTTACATCATTTCTTTAAAAATGGGCCAGTACCCTTTAAAATAGGCCTTCAAGTTCTACTTGAACATATATCAGTCCAAATCTATACTTCCTAGAGCCCACATATTGACATTTGGGAACAAAAAAAATACAAAGTAAAACTTGGACACAATAGCAAACAAATAAAAACACACAAAATACCATTTTTTACCACATCCTAAATAACATGTAAAACCTGGGCATTAATCAAACAAATAAAAATGCACAAAATACCATTTTTTACCACCTATTAATCATTCACACATTATAGCAAATATTTTCCAAATTGCCTAAGCCTAAAGGCTTGGCCATTGGGCAGTACCTCAAAATTGCCTCAAGAAAACTCAAGCACATAAAAGTCAATCTAAAGTTTAGATTCTAAACACATTAAACCTACCAACCATTCCGCACATCAAGTAATATTTCAAAACCACACAGCAGCAAGCATTGCTACAAATACTAGAGCATCTTCATAATTCCATATATATATATATATATATATATATAGTAAGCCATAGAGGCAGCAAAGAAGGTAGTTACTGCACAAGTGTAAGGCAGTAAACCACCATGGTAGTAGGCAATATTCCCAGCAGTATATATAATTAGTTACAATTATGAGTTACTAAAAGTATTTCCAAAAAATAGCTTTCCTAATGCAGTAAAGAACTACTCTATTATCTATAGTGAACAAGTCCATAACTTATAGAAAGGAGAGCCTACATAGATGCAAAGTTTTCCTTCCTATAAGCAAGAGTTCATGTATAAAGAAAAGCTATACATCTATCCAAAAAAGCTCCCAAAATATATCGAAAACATTGCCTCCTATACAAAATGTGACCTTCCTTCCTCCTACAATACAAGGGGAAAAAATATTTATCAATAATATATAAAGACAAAGAACAAAAACTATAGAATGACCAATATGAACAAAAGTTACAAGGGCAGAAACATACCTGGTCATTAATCATTCATCAATACTAACTGTGGTACGGGTCGAACCTTTGCTTGAGCAAGAACTAGAACTTGCTACTGTTGTAGCTTGATTCAAAACTAGAAAACAAAAAATTGAGGCAGTAGATTAAATTTTGCTCAAGTATATGACACAATTAATAACACTTCATAGACAAGAAGTTTGGAAGTTAAACATATTACCTAAGTCATGAAATTCATCCTCTAAGGCCTCCACCTCATCCTTTGACTTGTGAAAAGAAATTGGGACATGGGCTTGCAACTAGTTTTAAGCACAAACAAGATTTTGAACCATGAGAGGAGAGAGTGAACTTCGAAATGGATCAAGTATGTGCCCTCCAGTACTAAATGCCGATTCAGAAGCAACTGTGGAAACAGGTACATCCAACTCATCCCTAGCCATTTTGGACAGCACTTGGTACCTATCTGAATTGGCTTTCCACCACCCTAAAATCTCAAATTTCACATCCCTTTTACTCTCACAATTTTCAGCCAAATATTTTTCAATCTCATTGCTACACCCTATAGACTTCTCAGCCTCTAAAAAACGCTCATATCGAGAATTAACCATCACATATGGATCAATACAACCAATTGTATCACCTTCTATGTGTGTCCTCTCACTCTCACTTGGTACTGCCACATTTGGTGAATCAACATAAGAGTAATAATCATACAACCTATCTATGGTCTTCCTCACCAAATCAACCATCTCATCAGCCACTTCATCCCTATAAATTTTAGAAGAAGAAAACCTCAAAAACCTCATTTTCTTTCTTGGATCAAGAACCATAGCCACATACAAAAGCTGATTAATTTTATCTCCTTTCCCCCAATACTTTTCAAATTTAGCTTCCATTTTAGTTGCCATATTTTTCAAGAGATGATTTTGAGATTTAATTAAACGAGCAATATTCTCTTGAATCACAAACATCTCATCAAAGAAGGTATTTGAAGTAACATACAAAGAATTAGAGAGCTTCTTTGTTGCATTGTAAAAAAGTTTCAAGAAACCCACAAACGTCCTACAATTATGAAAATCAGCCCCACAAGGAGATCCCAAACCACCACTCTTTTCCTTGTTCATAAAGTATGAAGAATAGCTATCATTCTCAAAGTCTATTCTTAGGAACACTTTCTCAAATTTTTCAGCAGTATCTAACATGAGGCAGGTAGAGTTCCACGTAGTAGGCACGTCTAGACTTAGTAAACACTTGGATTCAATACCTAATTTGTCCATAAAACTCCTAAAAGTTTGATTCCTATTTGGTGAAGACTTAACATACCTCACCGCTTCACACACCCACGCGATGGACACATCAATTTCTTTCAAACCATCCCCCACAATCAGATTTAAGATATGTTCACAACACCTCATGTGCAAGAACTCATGTTCTAAAACAATCTCCTTCCAATCTTCAGTTACCATTTGTAAAAATTTAATGGTAGCACCATTAGAGGAAGCATTATTCACTGTTAAAGTGAATGTGCCATCAACATCCCACTCATGCAAACACATCTCAATCTTTCTACCTATAGTCTCCCCCCTATGGTCTTCAACTTGACAAAAATTCAGAATTCTCTTATGCAAGTTCCAATCAGCATCAATAAAATGACATGTAAGGGACATGTAATTCAGATTTTGAATACTAATCCATGTGTCCGTAGTAAGGCACACCCTACGACCTTTCAAGGCTTCCTTTAGTTTCTCTCTCTCAACACCATAAATGCCAATCACATCCCTAGCTATAGTTTGACGAGATGGGATATCCCTAATTTGCAACTTAGGTTGTAAGGTAGTTGAATATCTTTGAAACCCATACCCTTCAACAAACCTAAAAGACAACTCATCTATTATAATCATTTCAGTGAGTGCCTTCCTAGAAGCCTCAACAATAAAGGTTGTTGGTACAAGCTTAAACCCTTCCTTCCCATTCATATTGGGTTCAAATGCTAAGGTTTGTTGCCCTTTAAGTGCATCTCTATTGGGGTTCTTAACACAATTTGGCACATGATTCAACAAATTAGTAGTACCATGCCCCTTACTATTAGCACGATAAGTTTTTTGGCAATAATGGCAAACAGCCTTATATTGATCCTTACCAATCTTTATTTTTTCAAAATGATCCAAAGAAATAGACTTTTTCCTGTTATTACCACATTTAGCAGCTACCTCACTCACCTTGGCTTTATCATTAGGTTTAGGTGGAAGTGCCTCAGCATTAGTTGGAGTGGTAGCAGATTCAGCTTGGGCAGCGGGTGTTGTTTGGGAAGGGGGTGCATCAATAGAAGGTTCCATAACCTAAAGACATCAAATTTAAGCATTAGCAAAAAACCATAAAAAAATGATCCTTAGAAAGATCATTGTAGTTGGCCTCTTAAAGGGCAAAGTCACATACACTGGAACTTTGTAGAATAAGAAATATCATAATGCATAAGAATTGACTTCACAAGTACTGATTGGGATGTATCCTAAATCAACTAGCAAGATTGACCAAAAAATTTAAAAGACAATGCGCAAGAATATATCAAATTATCAAGTCTAGTGAAAGGGCGCATCATATCTGAATCTCTATCTAATTGTCAAAGGATTCATATGAGTATCAAACTTACAATTAATAATGACCTTTTTTATAATTTAAAAGGAAAAAAGTAGGGCTTCTAAACTCCCGGTTGATGAGAAGATAACCCAATCCTATTTAGTATGATAACTCTGATCAAGACATGAAGCAATGGATTGATATATCATTTTACACGTAAATAAACACTACATAGATTAGGTGGCCTAACAGCTCTAATGAGAAAGAGAAAATAAAAGCTAAGAAAATCAAAGCCTCAAAAAGAAATTACAAAGACATACCATCATCAATTTGCAAACAAAATTATTGTAGTTAGATATTACTCAAAGAGGAGATGAATAAATATGACTTCAGACTTGAGTTTTTAGACCCAAAAAAGAATTTAGAAGCCTGTCCAAGGGCTCAACTAATCAACCCCAAAAACTTTGATTGAGAAGGGATCCATATTAATCATTGATCTTGTATTAATTATTGTGTAGTACATTCTAAAATTTTTCAATGTATAATTTTCTAGCCGAGCTAGGGAAAACATGTAAATATAAGATCATCATATTCACTAGTAATTCATGAAATTTTATCTAAGTATTTTATTTAAAAAGAACGGAAAATCAACAACAACAGGTCAAAGCAACAACAAAAACAATGACAAAAGTAACGCACAAACAAGAAGTTAAAAGGAAGCAAAAGAGAAAAGTAACGCAATAACAAAAAGTTAAAAGAGAAAAAAATGATACCTCAGAGAACTCTTAGCTGTTAGGGATTTAACCTTGAAAAGGAAGCAAAAAGCCTACTTGAACAACTTTCAACTCCTATATAAAATTAGGATTTCAAAATTTTAAGTTAGGAAAACAAAATGAATCAAACAAATGAGCAATAAAATACAATCAGATAAGAAAATAAGAATGTGTTTGGATTTCATCTTTTTAAAATAGGGGTTCATCTTTTTTTTTTTTTTACAGTGAAGATACAAGTATATTGATCAAAGAAAAAAAAAACAAAAAAAGGAATAAAACAGGCAGATAAGAAAATAAAAATGTGTTTGGATTTCATCTTGTTAAAATAGGGGTTCATATTCTTTTTTTACAATGAAGATACAAGTATATTGATCATAAAAAATAAAAAAAAGTTAAAAAAAAAAAATAATAAAACAAAACAAAACAATGAATAAAACAAGGCAAATACAAATCACACTCAGAGCACACTAAAATAATGAATCAAACTAACTATAATGTCTGTTTGTTAAGAGTATACACGAAAATAAACACAAAGCACACTCAGAAAAGTGATAACTCAAGTCTTTGAAAAATCATAACACAAACAAACATACTCAAATTAGGGGTTCCATCTTTGAAAAGTGATCAATCAAGTCTTTGACCAACAAATCAAATAAAAAAATTTAGGTTTTCATCTTTGAATCCAATCTCTTGTTCAGTTTTGGTCCCTAATCTTTAAGTTTTAAATCATTTGAACAAGATCCCTTAAGTTGCTTTTCATATGACTCTTATTACTTATCAAAAAAAAAACTCATTTGAACAAAATGATAAATCCATATCACAAACACAAAATACAAAAAAAGAGGGATGAAAAAGGAAGAAACTTTACCTGATCTGAGACTAGGAAGCCGAGACTGAGAAGCTGAGAAGACCCATGGTGGAAAGTGGAAACAAAGTGAGGGGGCGGCGTCAGGTGGGGTGTGAGGCGGCAGCAATAGCAACAAGCAACCCGGTGGAGTGAAGAAACTAGAAATATTTTGATGTAAAGGAGTAAAGGACTTTGTTTGTTTCAAAATAAAAAAGAGAGATTTTGAAATCACTAAAGAGATTAGAGAGAACAGAGAACACTCAGAAAAGACCAATGTATAGGAGAGAGAGATGAAGGTTAAGAGTCTTGAAACCTTGAGTCTGAGTCAAGTAAGGAGTAAGGAAAATCTGATTTTGATTTTGATAAGTGTAGCTGAGTAGAGTCTTGAAACCTTTAACCATGGTCCATGATTCATGACTAGAGGCATGGGAAAGTAAAAATCTGATTTTGATTTGAAAGGTAGCCGACTAGCCGTTCTAAATCTTCAGATGAAGATTTTCTTTTGCGTGGAAGCTGTGAAATTTTAGTGCTTTTAGTCTTTTAGTCCCGTCACTCTTGCATGTAGTACTAAACAATTTAGCTTTTAGTCCAATCAATACTCTTCTCTCTTCAGACTTTACGTGATCTAGAAATAACCCACACACACACACACACCAAATGTGGGTGCTACTTATCAAATCGCAGCTACCACCATTCTCCATGATATGATGCATAAGGAGGTTGAGATTTATGTAGATGATACGATTGTGAAGTCTAAGGAGAGAAATGAACATTGTTCTATTTTGAGGAAGTTTTTTGAATGGATTCGCAAATACAAATTGAGACTAAACCCGAAGAAATGTGCTTTTGGTGTGACTTCTGGCCGCCTATTGGGTTTCGTTGTTAGCCAAAAAGGTATAGAAGTAGATCCTACAAAAGCCAAGGCTATCTTGAACATGCCCCCTCCATGCATTGAGAAGGAGGTAAGGGGTTTCTTAGGCCGTTTGGAATACATCAGCCGTTTTTTTTGTCAATTGACTGATGTTTGTGAACATATTTTCAAGCTTTTAAAGAAGAACCAACCAAAAGATTGGAATGAACAATGTCAAGCCGCCTTTGAGAAGATAAAAAAATATTTGTTATCACCTCCGATATTAGCTCCTAATTTTGGATGCCCGTTGTTGCTATACTTGTCAGTATCAAATGTTGCTTTAGGCTTTATGTTCACCAATATGATGACCATGTGTCAGAGGAAGATTGGATTAGATCTAGGTTCGATGAACTGAATCTAATGGATGAGAAAAGGCTTCAGGCTGTAAATCACATGCATGCTTATCAAAGGAAAATGGCTAGAGCGTTCAGCAAAATTCACTATGTCCTTGAGCTTGGCACAAAATTTGTCAAACGCCTCATCGTCATCCATCCTTATTTCTTCAAAGCTAGTAGTGAGCCTTTGAAGCTTAGAATCTTTCACAGCTTTCGTGTCTTCATAAATGTTTTGAAAAATTGTCCATGCTTCATGAGCACTTTCAGTGGCTGAAATCTTCTTAAACTCCTCATTAGTCACAACACTAAACAAAGCACTCAACGCTTAACTGATGAAATTTGTAGCTTTGATTGGGTTATCATCCCAAGACATTGGTGATTTAGTTGGTCTAGTCCATCCAACTTCTACAGGCAACCAAACTTTCTCATCTAAAGACTGAAAAAAAGCTCTCATGTGTACTTTCCAATATGCATAGTTAGTTCCATTAAAAAGAGGAGGAATAATCAAAGATTGTCCACAATCCATAACAACAAGAGTCAATGGATCACACAAAAAAGATTAGAAACCTAATCATAGTGTGCTTGCTCTGATACCACTTGTTGGGTTAAAAAAGATTGATCCTATTTAATCAATTCAATTACTTAAGTTGATTAATTAGGTCAAATTACATGCAAATCGTGGATGCACCAACAAATCACCAATAAACTAATACGCAGTGGAAAATAAATTGGCATAGTGATTTGTTGACGAATGAGGAAAACCTCTTACAAGGCAAAAACCCCCATTGGGTGAATTTAAGATCACCACTTCTAAGATTCCACTAACCAACAATCTAGCAGTTACAAGTACAAGAAATCTTACCACTATCCTAGTCTCTCCCAAAATACCAACCTACAGTTGAACCATTGCTCCAATACCCAATTGGACTTGATCTTGTAGCAGACTTCTTTCCTTTGTTGCACAAATCTCCTTTCTATGACTAATTGCTTTGCATGGATCTCAGTACGTGACTAGCTTTAGGAACTTGATTGATTGTTATTGGCTGCAAAGTTCTTCACTTCATAAATGATGAAGATTAGGAAGTATTTGGTTACAAAACTTTAAGGTGTACAAACGTAGTAGCTTCACATAGAGTATATGAGTTATAGGTCTCTATTTCTTGTTTTATGACTTTTAAAATAAGCCTTAATATGACTAGGGTTGTAGGAAGAGAAACCCTAATCATTCAAGTCATCATGGGCCAAATTCCAAATATGAGATTTCTGAAATCGTAGTTCTCGAAAGATCGAGCTTGTGTCGAGTTTCTCCATTAATCTTTGATAGTAGCATCTGTTAAGCTTGTGTCGAGACTTAATGAAACAACCTTTCTTCACTTGTTTCTTGGATTAACCTTCATGTCTTTAATGATACCAATTGATATGTTTGAACAATAAACTTCTTAGTGCAGTAAACCCAACTTAGATCTATCCAATTACAAGTAAAGTGCGTTTTGTCAAAGGATTAGCAAATTACATAGAAAATATGACCCTAATTGGAATAGTAATCCTTGGGAAGAGTTTGTAGTTTGTGATAGGAAGGGTGGGAAGATTAGTTTTTTGTAATGGGAACTTGTACACCATGTTCATCTATTTAGAAAATTGGGAAGAGTTTTTGTTTGTAGTTTGTCAAACAAGAGGTGGGAAGTTGTGAGTTGTGGGATTAGAGGTTTTTACTTTTATAAATGGGTGAGAAGTTTGTATTTGTCTAAAACTGGGAAGTTATAGGAAATTTATCTGATAATTTTTTTTTTTTTTGAATTTTATTGAATTAAAATTTTAACCTGATAGATTAGATGAAGGAAAGAATGAAATGGAACCATGTTAGAAAACTCATAAACAAAAATAGTACCCAAAAAATAAAAAATAAAAAAAGAACAAGAAGAAGAGAACAAGGCCCAAATTTAAAACAACCCATAAATATAGGGTTGCAAATCATAATTTTTTCCATTATTTTAAGAGAGATGACATGTTCACAAAATTTTCATAACAAATCCTATGTGGCAAGTTATTACTTGCTGTTATTAGTGGGCAAAAAAGTAATTTAAGTTGTAGATTCAAATTAAAAGTCTGTAACAAACTACCAACTAGGATTTGTTGCAAAAATGTTGTGGACATAGCCCTTCTCTTATTTTAATATGAAACAATTTGGATAACATATTACCCCAGTGGCGACCGTAGGATTTTTTTCTAGGGGGGTCAGCAATGGCAAAGCTAGAAAAATGTCATGGGGGGCAACTAAAAAATAAAATGATAACTTTTTTTTTGTCTATACATACAACTTCCATATTATATACAATAATCTAAAATAGTATTTTAAATACAATTTAGTATAAAATACAACTATATTGTACAATAGTCTTAAAAAGTTGTTAATAGTTTAAAAATCGGTAATACAACGACCATTGAATGCATAAACAAATATAATTAAATAATTAATCATACATTTTTGTTAAATTAATAATAACTTATTATATTTATATGTAATATCAATTAAATAAAAATATATGATAAAGAAAGATTGTGACACACCTAGGAGTAGGACTAGGAGTAAATGTGAAACTAATAAAGTAGTAATTAATATAAGTTTTTGCTTTTGAAGTATATGGCTTTTTAATCATACTCCTGGTCTTTCTCTTGGAATTTGAGCAAACATTAAAAGACTTCTTGGACTTGGAAATTGTAGGGGCTGAGTCTGAACACTTCTTCTATTGGATTAGTGGACTCAAACCCAACTAGCCCAATACAATAAATTTATAGAGAATGGGTTGAAGAACTAGGCCTTAGTGAGAGTTACAACAACTAGACATGGCTATGAATGGGTTGAATAACAAGGACACGGACTGAAGTATGAAATTTTGTCCTCTGCCCTCATCTGAATAGTTGGTTGTTCTTATTATTTCTTCAGTGCTTGGTTACTAAGTTTTCAAAGATGATACAAATTGCTCACGTATTCTCACTTTTCTCATCCCCCTTCTTTCTAGAGGATTTCTTTCGTTATATAACCCCTTCCAGTTGATCTTAGCCCTCCATTTGTTGATCATGCAGGTCACTACTCGAGTGTTTGTCCCATCAGCCACCTTCCTAAACCTCCTGTGAGTTGCAGCAACCAAGGCAGTACTGTTCAGGGGTCATTTCCTCATTAACATGGCTAGGACGTTAGTTGTAGGCATTTAATATGGAGGTGACAGTTTCTCCTTGAATTGCTCCTCCACACCATGCTCTCATGGTTGACCTATTGTACTTGTCCTTTTCCTTGGGATGCTCTAGGAAGTTGCCTTTGATGGCGTGCCGCTCTTCCCTTCTGTGATCTCAGTTGGCCGAGGACAAGATCGTCCTCGGCGATGTTTCTGGGCACTTTGGACTTTCTTCGATCATCCTCGGACATTTCTTCTTTCTCGGCGTGGGCCTTAGGCTTAGTATAAAATGGGTCGTGGTTGCCAAATTCTTTGACCCCACAATAGCCCCTTAAAATCCTGTTGTCCAGCTCCTCGAACGGAGGGGAGGATTTTGATATCCTTGGGCCTTTGTCATGGCTTGTCAAGTCTCATCTTCTGTCAGTTCCAGAGTCTTTTCACCTGTCCAAGACACGTTCCTGGCACTTCGGTATACAGAGCGCGCCCTCATTAAATTCTAGCGGCTCTGTGCTCCCCACGTTCAACGGTGTGATGGTAATCTAATGGTGGAGATTTCTTTAACTTTATAGGCGGGAAAGCCCGCACGGTTTTTTTTAATTGGAGGTATAAATACCCATTTGAACCGATTTGCCTCTTTACTTCTACACTCAAGAGTCCTTGCGCACATATTCGATCAAATCTCCAACCAAACTTACGTTTCTTTCCAACATAAAAAGCTTGTCCGAGGAGCTTTTCCTCATTTCTGTAAGTTTTCTTCTCTCCCTAATTCACGTTTTCTTTCTTCTAAATTTCTTTTCTTTTTATTCCTCTCTTTCTTTCGTCCTTCCCTGAGTTTTTTAGCCATTCCTAGGGATAGGTAGGTTTAAAAAGTTGGTCGAGTCTGAAGAGGCAATGGAGAAATTCATCATCGATTATAGGATACCAAGTAATGTACGTTTGAGGTACTGTGAAGAAAGGAAGTGGCATTTTAGGAGGCAAGAGAGTGAAGTAGTGATTCCCATCATCGCCTTCATAAAAGGTGGTATGAGAATCCCTATGGGGCCGGTGATGAGGGACTACCTTAGGCATTTCTGATTAGCTCCCACCCAATGCGCCACCAATGTGTTTAGGATCCTAGGTTGTGTGGATGCTTTAAACGAGAAAATGGGGTTGAGGTTAACCCATCACAATGTAAACTGGTGCTACAACCTCCAACACCTAAAGGGTAAATCCTATTATATAAAGATGAGGGATGATAAGGTTCAGCTTATCCAGTGCCTTCCTGAGTCCAGCAAGGGGTTAAATAAAGACTTTCTCATTGTGTCTGGGGAGTGGCATGACGGCCTTCACTGTCCGACAGAGAAGGGGGTACCAGGTGGGGTATTCAGAGTAGGAGAGGGTCGATCTTTTGGGTTATCACAGTTTGCGTTGTTCGGTTGCTAACATGAATGTTCTTTTTTCTTTTACAGATCCACACGCCTTTGAACGACACCTTCACTTGGTCAACTGAGAAGATTTGGAAACCATCCTTAGGGTGGAGGTCTTTGTGAACGAAGCCAACAACCAAGTCAGAGCTGCTTACAAGATCCTTGGGTACGATCCCTTCCAGAAGTCATTCCCGGCTCTGAAGTATGTGATCAGAGCCAAAGATCCTCGGCTTCACAAAATCACTGTACCAAAACACGGGTTCTCGCTTCCTAAAGGGTCTTCCATCCCAAAAGGCATTCTGTTGTCAGGCCCTTCTTCATCCCATCAGGCTGCAGAGGCCGCGGGAGAAAGAGTAGAAAGAGGAGAAGAGGTTGCTGACTTGGGTTCGTCCGAGGACGAATTTGGTGTTTTTGACCAAGTCAATCTATTCGAGGATCCCTCTGGTGACTTGGGCGACCCCAATTTGATTGAAGTGGATCTCTCATCAGTAGGGACTTGTTCTCAGGCCGAGATGGGTTTTAAGAGAAAACCTCAAACCAATTTGCTCGACCTAATTGAGGGTGAACCGGGGAAGGACACGCTGGGGAGGTCACAATCCAAGCTTCCTCCTCCGCCATCCACACTCTAGCCTACTCGGATCAGGTCATCTTCCATTCGATCGAAATCACCACCTCCACAGTCCAGACTTCCTTCTCCTCCTTAGCCGACCCTGCCTCCCCGGCTCGAGCTTGCCGAACAAAAAAGGAAGAGGGCTCCCAAAGGCAAAGAGCCAATGGATGGGGGGAGATCTCGCTCCTCTCAAGAGGAAGATGAAGCATGACGAGCTTCAAAGCAGTTA
Organism: Quercus aquifolioides; assembly: GCA_019022515.1. Classification (NCBI taxonomy): domain Eukaryota; kingdom Viridiplantae; phylum Streptophyta; class Magnoliopsida; order Fagales; family Fagaceae; genus Quercus; species Quercus aquifolioides. Next base: position 63,171,278 of record CM032328.1, on the reverse strand, counting down.
AAAATCGGGCACCAAGGGCAATGACAAGAAGTCACTACACAGTCCGAGCCCCAAGCCTGGCTCCTTGCCCCAATGCTCCACGGGGAGCCTCTGATGGACAACGCCTCCCTCAGGGACTTCTGAGGGGGGGAAGGCACCTACATGGCCGATGCGTTGGAGAGGTCCTTGCTACTCCCTGTCGATATGGCCGAGTTGGGGGATTTGAGGAGGCAGGAGGTCTTCCTCAACCTCAAAAGGTACCTAGGCATGGTAAGACTTCTAACACTTGTGACTCCGTTGACTTTTGTTCTTTGGTTTCCAACTTATCGTGTACTTGTTTCAATTGGCAGGCTGTCCAGGTCACTTACAAGTTGGAAGAGGTGGCCAACAACCAGAGTAGGGCCTTGAAGCTCAAGCGGGACAAGCGCTTGGATGCTACGCGGACTTTCAAGAACTCCGAGGCCAACCTCCTGAAAGTAAGGGAGGATTTAAAGGAGATGACGAGGGCCAGGGATAGCACTGAATCAAGCTTGGCTGGCGCTCAAAAACAGGCCGAGGACCAGATGAGGCGCCTACTCGAAGCCAAGGATCAGTTAAAGATTGCCAAGGAGCAAATCACTGATCTGAAGAAGAAGCTGGCCGAGGCAGAGGGGGCCAAGGGTGTTGCAGAGTGGGCCAGGGATGAAGCCTTGAGGGCTAAGGAGGAGGCGGAGTTCCCAGGGCAGAGGTTGAAAGCTCGAAGGAGAAAGTTGAGGAGGAGGCTTTTAACTTGGGAGTGGCTGAGACCTAGGCCACTCTCAAGGCTCAAGTACCTGGGTTATGCAGACTCTACTGTTCCCAAACTTGGAAAAAAGCCCTTAAAAAAGCTAGGGTTAAGGCTTCATCCGATTTGTGGAAGGTGGAGAATGTATACTTCCCTCCTGCCATCCGAGAGCCAGGCCCTCCTAGCTCCGAGGCTGGTACTTTTCTTGAGGTGGTTGAGGTGGGCCATCCTGATGCTGCTCTTGCTTCGACTACTCCTAATGAGCTTGCCAAGGAAGCTGAGCATCCTGGGGTAACTGAAACAAACAAAGGCCCTAACCAGGAGGCACCCCAGGATGCTGAGAGCCCTCAGCTGATGCCTAGGCCCCCCATGCCAAGGAGACAACTCTCCTTATGGTGCCTCTACAGGCTATTCCCCCAGGTGAAGGCTCCAAAGACCCTGAGGCTGCTCCAGACCATCCTCCCAAGGGGGGAATGAAGATCAAGTTAAAAAAATAGGCCGCCTCTGTTGTGCTTTTGCCTCATGTTTCTTTCTTTTCTCCCCCCCCCCCTTTTTTTAGATATTTGAACTGTTGTAATGGAACACTTGGCCTGAATGTATGCAATTCCCTTTTCATATGTTAATTGTTGCTATGATGGGTTCTACTATTTATATAACTTGCGCTTTGATTATTAGTCAAACAGTCTCAACAGTGCGATTTGTTTTCTATTTTTGGAACAATAGCCAAAAAATGTAAAGTCCATAATAACAATTTCTACTTAGACTTTGATTAACAATTGAGCCACCTTGCTACTACGACTTGCTTTTGCTGAATAGACTATAAAAGGCAATAACCTTATAATATGAATCCTATACCTCATGAGTTGATTATCATAACGGGTAAAAAATGCTAAGCGCACATTACTTATAAAGATGAACCTTTAAATCCTAAGACCAAATGCCACAACACAGTGTGCAAAGGTACCCATAGGAATGTTCAAAAAATTTGCTGACCTTAAGGAAACAGTTAGCTATTGACCATGCAGGGGAGTTAAGTGTCTTAAGTGATGCTCATGGACTTGTGTTTATTTACATTTTTATTGAATGAGGACAGGGCAAGGGGTCCGAGGTGCCAGACTCCACTTTGGCCGTATTTGTAACTCAGATGAATGCTCAAGCTCATTAATTTCCTGAAAAGTTGTGGTCCGAAGAGTCACACAACACCTGGAATCTGTTTAACGCTCAGGCCTTTGTTAAAAATAGTTAGTTTCCCCATAGGCTTGAGTTCGAAGACCAAGCAAGACCTTGGTTCTGTCTAGCACTTAGATTTTTCTTGGAGTAACTAGTTTCCCCATAAGTTTGAGTCCGAGGACCATGCAGGACCTTGGTTCTATCTAGTACTTAGATTTTTCTTGGAGGAGCTAGTTTCCCCATAGGTTTGAGTCCGAAGACCATGCAAGACCTTGGTTCTGTCTAGCACTTAGATTTTTCTTAGAGTAACTAGTTTCCCCATAGGTTTGAGTCCGAGGACCATGCAAGACCTTGGTTCTGTCTAGGACTTAGATTTTTCTTAGAGTAACAAGTTTCCCCATAGGTTTGAGTCTGAGGACCATGCAAGACCTTGGTTCTGTCTAGTACTTAGATTTTTCTTAGAGTAACTAGTTTCCCCATAGGTTTGAGTTCGAGGACCATGCAAGACCTTGGTTCTATCTAGTACTTAGATGGTTGCCAAAACCCAAGACATATAATCATTATAGACTTTAGAAATTTGAATTAGAGAAATGCTTTTATTAATAATAATACATCTTCAGGTTATTTACATTCCATGGATGAGGTACAGCTTTTTCATCTAAGTCTTCTAGGTAGTATGCACATATCCCTGCTATTGAAGTAAATCGGTATGGTCCTTCCCAATTGGGTCCCAGCTTTCCAAAGGATGGGTTCTTGGTAGCACCCACAACTTTTCTCAACACTAAGTCCCCTGGTGTTAGTGGTCTTAGCTTCACATTGGCATCATATCCTTGCTTGAGTTTCTGGTGGTAATAGGCCAATTGGATCATTGCCTTTTCTCCTCGTTCATTGATTAGATCTAGGCTTTTCCCTAGTAGTTCATCATTACTGCTTGGAGTGAAGGAGCTCGTCCTCGGCGTTGGGAAGTTTGCCTCTAGAGGGATAACAGCCTCGGCCCCATAGGTCATGGCAAAAGGTGTCTCCCCTGTTGACCGTCGTGGTGTATTCCTATAAGTCCATAGGACGTGTGGCAGCTCTTCTACCCATCTTCCCTTGGCGTCATCCAGTCTCTTCTTAAGCCCATTGACTATGACCTTGTTGACAGCCTCGGCCTGTCCATTTCCCTGAGGATAAGCTAGAGTTGAGTACTGGTTTGTGATCCCCAATTCGCAACAGTATCTTCTGAAGGTTTTGCTGTCAAATTAGAGTCCATTATCTGAAATGAGAGTATGAGGGACCTCGAATCGTGTGACAATGTTTCTCTAGATGAATTTCTTAGCATCCACATCTCTAATGTTGGCCAATGGCTTAGCTTCGACCTATTTGGTGAAATAATCTGTACCGACCAACAGATATCTCTTATTTCCTGTTGTCTTGGGCAAAGGGCCTATAATATCCAGGCCCCACTGGGCAAACTGCCACGGACTAGACAAAGGGTTGAGGACCCCTCCTGGTTGATGAATATTTGGGGCAAACCTTTGGCACTAGTCGCATTTCTTAATATATTCTAGGGCTTCCTCTTGCATCCCCGGCAACCAATATCTCTAGGTAATGGCTTGATGTGACAGAGATCTTCCTCCTGTGTGACTCCCACAGATCCCTTCGTGCAGTTCTTCAAGCAGTAACTCTGACGCTTTAGGGTGAATACACAATAAATATGGCCCAGAATGGGAGCGCTTATACAATTTGTGGTCCTCGAACAACCAGAACCGAGGAGCTTTTCTTTTCTCAGCCTCTGACTTCTCCTCGGGTAGGATATCACCTTTGAGGAATCTTACTATAGGGTCCATCCAATTAGGACCCACTCTAACTTGATGGACACGAACCACGCCTTCCGCGACCTCATTTGCCCTATCCAGATGCTCAACAAGAATAACCCGAGGCAGACCCCCTGCCGAGGAAGTAGCAAGCATGGCCAATGAATCTGCATGGGTGTTTCCACTTCTAGAGACGTGTGACAAGCTAAAAAGATCGAAGCTTGACTGCAAGCGTTTGACCTGGCTTAAGTACTCCTACATCCTCGCATCTCTAGCTTCCAACTCTCCCTTTACCTGGCCCACTACCAATCTCGAGTCCGAGAACATCTGTACTGCTTTTCCTCCCATTTTCTGCACCATGGCCATTCCTTGTAACAATGCCTCATACTTGGCTTTGTTATTCGTGGCCGAGAACCTAAGCCTTAGGGATTTTTCTATGATAGTTTTCTTAGGAGATACTAGGACTAGCCCCACTTCGGACCCCCTTTGATTTGTCGTGCCATCAATGTACACCTTCCAACATGGGGTCCTGGCGTAGAGATTACCCCAACGGATTTTCCATTCACGTTTCGCTTCTTTGCCATTGTTTCTATCGGTGGTTCAGCAAATTCGGCCACCAAGTCAGCCAGGACCTGACCTTTTATGGAGGTCCGAGGCATGTACCTGATGTCAAAAGCTCCAAGAATTGTGTTCCATATGGCAATCCTTCCAGTGTAATTAGCAGTTCGAAGTACAGACTTCAAGGGTAGTTAGGTTAGTACAACCACTGTGTGGGCTTAGAAATAATGGGGAAGCTTTCGTGTGGCATAGATCACAGCTAGTATGACTTTCTCCAAAGGTAAGTATCGGACCTCAGCTTCATGTAGTGACTTACTCACGTAATAGACTGTCTTTTGAAGGTCATTGTCATCCCGTATTAGCACCAGGCTCACAGCAATATATGCGTATAGGACTTCATCGGCCTTAGGACTGGACATGATAGGTGTCGGGATAGGTACTCCTTGAGTTACTGGAAGGCCACAATACAGTCCTCGGACCACTCAAATCCTTTCCACTTGTTGATCAAGAGATAGAATGGTCTGCACCTATCCCTCGACCTAGAAATGAATCGATTCAAGCCTGCAATCATTCCAGTAAGCTTTTAGACCTCTTTGGCGTTTTATGGTGGTTTTAAATCATTAATAGCCTTGATCTGGTCAGGATTAACCTCAATACCCCTATGAGTAACCATGTAGCCTAAAAACTTCCCTAATCCCACGCCAAATGAGCATTTGGAAGCATTTAGGCGCAGCTTGTGCTTTCTTAAGACATCAAAGGTGCTGCCGAGGTCTCCTAAATGCTTAGACACCACTTTACTCTTCACCACCATATCATCGACATAGATTTCGATGCTCTTGTCCAACTGCGGCTCAAACATCCTCGTCATCATCATTTGATAAGTGGACCCTGCGTTCTTCAGACCGAATGACATTACCTTATAGTGGTAGTTCCCAATAGGTGTCACGAAGGCTGTCTTCTCCTGGTCCTCTGGGGCTAGTGGTATTTGATGATAGCCTTGAAGGGCATCTAAGAAGCTCATTTGAGGATGGCCCGCAGTTGCATTCACCAGCTGGTCTATCCGAGGTATGGGGAACGGGTCTTTTGGGCATGCCTTATGTAGGTTCGTAAAGTCTACACAAACCCGCCATTTTTCGTTTTTCTTCTTGACCACCACGGTGTTGGCCAACCACTTAGGGTAAAAAAACCTCTTTGATAGCCCCTCCACGCTTAAGCTTTTTCATTTCGTCCCTAATCGCATCGGCGTGCTCTCTTGAAAGGCACCGGGATGGCTGCTTCTTAGGAGAGATGGATGGGTTGACATTGAGATGGTGACAGATGAAGGCTAGATCAATCCCCGGAGCATCACAGGCATCCTATGCAAATACGTCAATATTTCTTTTGAGAAACCCAATCAACTCCTCCTTCTCTTGAAGAGGCAATTGAGCCCTGACCTGAAAGAATTTTTCTGGATCATCGCCAATGACCACCTTCTCTAGATCTTCACATTTTGCCTCCTCGATAGTAGTATTGGGAGATGACACCAGGGCTTTTGATTACTATAAGCTCTTTTCAACAGAGGCCGAGGACTCCGCTTGAGCCGATGTGAAATGGCAGCCACCATACACTGCCTTGCCGTGGATTGGCAACCACAGATTTTGAGAACCTGGTCCCTTGATGGGAATTTCACCTTTTGATGCAAGAAGGAAGCAACAGCTCCTAAGGTATGGAGCCAGGGCCTACCGACGATGGTTGTATATGGAGAGTAGGTATCCATCACGATAAAGTTCACCTCCACTATATCTAGGCTAGTCTGGATGGGTAGCCTAATTATGCCATTTGGAATAACAAGCATCCCATCAAAGCTCATCAAAGGAGAGCTATATGGCATCAAATCTTTCGGTTTTAACCTCAGTCCCTTGTAGAGGTCGGGGTACATAACCTCGACCCCACTGCCATCATCCACCATCACTCTTTTCACATCGTAGTCCCCGATTCTTAGAGTGATCACTAGCGCATCGTCGTGGGGCTGGGTGGTTCCAGCCTTGTCTTCTTCTGAAAAACTCAGGATTGGGTGAAACTTCATTCTGGCCCACTTCGGTTCTGGTTGGGACTCCTCGGCAGGCGGTTGAGCCACAGACAACACTCGTGCAGGGTGCGGGCCTATTCTTCCTGGCGCTGCCAAGATTATGTTGATCGTCCCTACAGGTAGGCCTAGGGCAGTATCTCTTTGGGGCTTTTGATGGGTCTGGCCTTGATGACCGCTGGAATGATGCAGAAGATGCTTCAGCTTTCCTTATCGGACTAGCTGGTCCAGATAGTTTCAGAGATTCCTGCAGTTCTCCGTGGTATGTCCGTGGTCCTGGTGGTATTGGCAATAAAAGTTCTGATTGCGCCTCGTGGATTCTCCTGCCATCTTATTCGGCCACTTAAAGTATGGCTCGTTCTTGATTTTTTCCAACACCCGATGTACTGATTCTCAGAATACAGCATTGACAATCTGTGTGTTGGTTGCTCCGGGTTGCCCTACGAAGTCTCTCCTTGGGTGGTTGCTGTTGTATCGGTCCGACCTGAAATCCCTCCTCTCCTGAGGGATAACCCTCTCTTTTCCCTTGCCTTGCAGCTGGTCTTCCTCTACACGTTTATAATTATCGATCCGATCCATCAGTTGGCGCACACTGGTGGCAGGCTTACCAGTCAGAGACTTCCTCAAGCCATGCTCGACTAGGAGACTTTTTTTGAAGGTGCTGATGGCGACATCATTAAAATTGCCATCCATTTCATTATACATCTCCCAATATCTGTCCGAGTAGGCCTTTAGAGTTTCTCCATCATGCATGGACAAAGACAATAGCGCACTCAAGGGCCGAGGAGCTCTGTTATTTGTAACGAAACGAGAGCCGAAGGCTTGGGTTAGCTGCCTTTACGAATCTATGGAATTTGTCTTTAAGCCATTGAACCACCTTATTGCCACTGGTCCCAGGCTAGATAGGAAAACCTTGCACATCAGCACCTCGTTCTTAGAATGGACAGCCGTCCTTTGGTTAAACTGGCTCACATGCTCCACAGGGTCTGTTTTGCCGTTATAAATGGCGAAGGTTGGCTGCTAGAATCGTTGAGGAAGTGTAGCCCCTTCTATGTGGCGTGTGAAAGGTGACTTGGAGAGTTGATCTAGTGCCCTGCTCATGGCATCGTTTCCCAAGCCCCTAAGAGGTGGGCTTTTATGCTTACATCTCCGGTGGTGCTCTTCTTCGTGAGAGAAGGTCTCGCTTGGAGGAGTTCTCGATCTTTGCCTATAGTCATCATTGCTTTCATCATCAAAGGGCATGTCAGGGCTAGAATGAGATCGCCTTCGTTATGCATGGCGCAGCTTTCTCTTCAAGTCGTCTATCTCTCGATGCATGGCCTGCTTATCATTCTGTCTCTGGAATACGTGACTCCTAACTTCTTCTGATTGCATGACCTGGTTGTTATTTTGTCTCTGGAGCACGTGACTACCCACACGAGAGTGGCTTATGCTGGTTTGAGTGGTGTGCACACTTCCCTCTAGAAACCTTCCATTTTCTTCATTTCGATCACGCTCAAGGTTGGAAAAGTTGCCCTGCTATTGGGATCTAGCCGGTTCAGGCTGATGGGAGCCTGCTTGATGAGGGCCTGATCCTACCATGCTTGATTGTTGCCCTTACTAACACACAAGTTCTTCCTACAGACGGCACCAATTGTAGGGACTGGGTCTGAGCACTTCTTCTATTGGATGAGTGGACTCAGACCCAACTAGCCCAATACAATAAATTTATAGAGAATAGGTTGAAGAACTAGGCCTTAGTAAGGGTTACAACAACTAGACATGGCTATGAATGGGTTGAATAACAAGGACACAGACTAAAGTATGAAATTTTTTCCTCGGCCCTCATCTGAAGAGTTGGTTGTTCTTATTATTTCTTTAGTGCTTGGTTACTAAGGTTTCAAAGATGATATAAATTGCTCACATATTCTCCCTTTTTTCATCCCCCTTATTTCTGGAGGATTTCTTTCATTATATAACCCCTTCCAGCTGATCTTGGCCTTCCATTTGTTGATCATGCAGGTCACTACTCGAGTGTTTGTCCCATCAACCACCTTCCCAAACCTCCTGTGAGTTGCAGCAACCAAGGCAACACTGTTTAGGGGTCATTTCCTCATTAATGCGGCCAGGACGTTAGTTGTGTGAATTTAATGCGGAGGTGACAATTTCTCCTTGAATTGCTCCTCCACTATGCTCCCATGGCTGACCTATTGTACTTGTCCTTTTCCTTAGGATGCTCTGGGAGGTTGCCTTTGATGGCGTGCCGCTCTTCCCTTCTATGATCTCGGTTAGCCGAGGACAAGATCATCCTCAGCAATGTTTCTGGGCACTTTGGACTTTCTTCGATTGTCCACGGACATTTCTTCCTCCTTGGCGTGGGCCTTGGGCTTAGTATAAAATGGACTACGGTTGCCAAATTCTTTGATCCCACAGAAATATATAAAGCATTTATCAAACTATTTGATCAAACAAAGAGAAAAACTAAGAAAATATAGTAGAGAAAAAGAGAAATAAGGAGAATGAGGAAAGAATCACATATGTAGATAGAGATCTATTGGTTGTAATAGTGGTGTAATTTTTTGCTTATGAAGAAGAAAAATGCAGGGAAAAATAGCTTCATTTTGCTGTTAACTGTAAAGTAAGCCAGAGTTCTAGAGAGAAGATTTATTTATTTATTTTTTTAATGAAGGAAAAAAATTTTGAAATTTTTGAATTTTTTTTTTTTAAAAAATTCAATACACAATACTTTTACAAAAAATTTATAAAAAAATCTAGGTGGCAAGTTCTTAAATGTAGGTAAAAAGTGATATCAGTTGTGGGACTAAATAAAAACGAGTTACAAATTGCCATATAACATTTATTTTGAAAATAGCATTAAGATGATTATATTCAAATTTATTTTAGTTGGGTTTAAGTAAAATTTAGGGCCAGGGTGTTTAAATTTTTATTTTAGGGGGTCAAAACAATTTTTTGTTTTAAAATTTATCTATACTATTAATAAGAGGATTTCCTTGTTTCATTTTCAATTTTTTGCGTACCAAAATATGCTCATATAAATTCTGAAATAACATACCCTTTAGTTTAATTTTTTTTCTCACAAAAAAGCAAAAAAGTTTAATACAATTATACTATCTCACATACAAAAGAAAAAAAAAAAACACGTTAATCTCACCACTTATTTGTATTCAAATGTTTGATTTCTATATGTATTTATTATCTATTTGGATTCAAACTTCAATTATTTCTATAAAAAAAAAATACAGTAATTTCCTCAAAAAAAAAAAAAAAAAAAAACTCATTACCTCACTTAAAAAATACTCATTTTTATCCCAAAATTTCTATGATTTTTTTTTTTTTTTTTTTTGGTTTAAATTCTTTAAAACATTCCAAATTTTTTGTTATCCAAATTCTATACAGTTATCACAAATCTCCATCCACCCACACTGACGTATATAATCTTTCTTTTGTTCAAATCTCAAATATTTTTACCTATTACAATTCTTACTCAATCAATAAATTCAACTGTCCCATTGGGTTTCAACTTCTTACGGTTCTCTTTTTCATTTTTAAACATTATTCCACGTTACTTTATTTCTTAAAAAAAAAAACACACACACACACACATAGTTATTTATATATCACTTTTAAGCATTATAACACTAAAAAAAAAAAAAAAAGCATTATTGAAAAATTTCTAACCACCCCCCCCCCCCCCCAGCTTGATCATAACGCCACCCTTGTATTACCCAAAAGTATTTTCTAACTTTTTTTTAAAAAAGTTGTTACAATCATTTCGATTCCGGTGGTCCACCAAAACAAAAGCTATAACCCTGTGACTCGTCTTTGTATGAATTATCTCCTTCAAAGTAGCAACTAGACATAAAGGTTTGAACATCAGTTGGAGACTGCAAATCATGGTTGGAATTCGTATATTGAAGTTGGTTCATAAAACAAGTTCGTTCATATATACCATCATCAAAACTTCCACTACCCATAGGAGGGCAAGTATTATCATCCGGCGGAGTGAAAACATAGCCTCCCCATTTCAATGTGTCTGCTCCTTCAACTAACTCTTTAAATTCTGTGGGTGGCCAATACCCAATTGGATCAATATTATCATTATAAACCACCCACCATTTTCCACCTTCGTCGACTGGATCCTATTGTTAAAAAGGAAAAACAAATTAAATGAAGGATCAGACATTCCGCAAAATATTTTTTGATAGTTTTTAATTGTTTGTTAAATTACTAATTCTCCCAAATACTTAATTATTGGGATATGATAAATTTAATCATATAACTATATACTTCTAACACTCACTATCATGTGCGGGCTCAAACTCCCTTTTAATAAGTGATGTCCAACATGTGAGATTTTAAATAGAGGTAGAGTGGAGAAGACAAAAATCGAACTTAGGATATTCTGCTTTGATACTATATATATTAAATTACCGATTCTCTAAAAACTTATGATATTGGAATATGGTAAATTTAATTATTTAACTACATATTTCCAGTGACAGCTCTAGAAAGTTTTTTCAGGGTGATCATTAAAAACACTTTATTTTAAAGTTTTTATTAATAATAAAACTTGAATATATTAACATCACAAAATAAAAACATATTCAAATATATAAAGTTTTAAATTTTTCTTTCACAAGTTTTCATATTTTTAAATTGTTGTGTGATATGATAGTTTTACTATTAATATTATCAGCTACATCTTTTTCAATATACACAACCAAGAAATTATTAAGCTATTGATCTCTTATTTAATTACTAACATATTGCCTAAATAAGTACTAATATAAACAAAATACATTATCTTTTTGAAAAAATATATCACATAAATCCAAAAAATTCGGCTAAAGATTAAAGCAAATACTAACAGACTAGCTATTTGAAAAGTGTGCATTTTTTTATATAGAAAAATAGCCACTTTAAAATATGCCAGTTGAAACACAATTTAAAAAATCATAATTAAACATTTGATTTGAGATTTTAGGCTAATATGTTTGTTTGAGCAATTTTTGAAAAATGTTACGTTCACAACATTTTTGTAACAATTTCTCAACAAAACCTAAGTTGTAAGTTTTTACTAGTTCTAATTTGAAACTGAAATTATTTTCTATTCATCAATAACAATATGTTATTTAGGATTTGTTACAAAAATATTGCGAACATATTGTGAACATAGTATTTCTTGCAATTTTTTTTCAACATTCAACGAAATTTTTTTTTTGAGAGGTTGAATTTTATTTTTAATGGGCTTAATTGTTATGAAGGGTGTTCGAGTGTTTTTTTTAGGGTGGTCAAGTTCTTTTTTCTAAAGTGGTCAAGTGTTTTTTCGATTCGCTGCCAGTGCATATATCTAACATTTTGATCCAACATTCAAAATATCATGTTAAAAACAAAAACAAAAACAAAAGGGGAAATTATTACTTGAATAAGGCCGAATCTTAGAATCACTTGGTCTTCAGTACTGGAAACAGAGACCTTATCGATAGCACTGCCAACAGGAACTTGGGTATTAGTTTGTACGAAACCCCCACAATTAAGATTAAAACATCCTGTAATATTGCGGACGTCGCTCTTTTCCATGCATGACATGAAATTCAAATTAAGTTAGTACTCTATACATTCGTAATATATATATATATATATATATATATATATATATAGAGAGAGAGAGAGAGAGAGAGAGAGAGAGAGAGAGAGAGAGAGAGAGCAAGACTTAGGTACAATACTTAGGTGCTGTTTCTTAGGTTCCTCTTTTAAGATTCTGCCATGTGACTTTTTTTTCATAGATGGAAGTGTATTTTTTAAGTTAAGTAAGCACATGGTAGAATCTTAAGAGGAGAATCTAAAGGACAACACTTAAGGTACTATACATAAGTTTGTCCATATATAAAATCCTCTCAAGACCTTAAATTTGTTTAAAGCTAAAAGTACTTACGGTCCATTGCATAAACCAATGGGTGCGTGTATCACCATATAAGTCTGGGTTCACCTGAAGAATATCAAAAATAATTTATCAATTCCAAATTTTCATCAATTAAAAAAACAAATTCATGTAAGTGAGGATATAAAATCCCCAAGCGAAGTTACAATTAACCCACCTGCGGTTTGACCAGTTTTAACTAAGCTTACCAGTGGTTTAAAAAGTATCACTTAACCCACCTAAGGTGCCCCCCGTTAGACATCCATACCCTACCTCACCATTTTTCGTTAGAAAAACAAGGATAAAAATATATTTTCAATAATATTTTATATCTCTCTCCTCCATCTCCTCCTTTGAATCCATAACTTCAAAACAAAACAAAAAACAAAAACAAAAAAAGCCATTAATACTAACATTCTCAAGATCAAAATTTCACAAACCCATCCATAACTATGAATAATCCCCTATCATCATTTGAAGTTTTGTTCTAGTATCTACTGGTGGAAAAATTCCTCTCTACCTCAATGGCAAGAGGATTGATGTTCATTGCAATACTCACAGCCACTATTGCTCTTGCATCTCAATAGACTCAAGGACAATTACTTTTGCACCTCAATATATCCACACCATAACAAATTCCACATCCAAATCCATTTTTGATAAACCATATCTCATCAACCACAAAACTCAAAAATCTAAATAATCATTTCTACAAAACCCATAAAGCAAAAAATGAAAATATCACAGATGCAATATCAAACACATGAGCTGTTACAGAAAACACAGAAATCTAATAACAATTTCTACAAATAGATAGCCATATATATTTCAAATCAACCAAACCACATAACCCAGAAATCTAACAACAATTCCTGCAAAAACCACCCAAACCCAAGGTGCCTTTACTGATATCTCGTTAGATAACACCAAATTGCACCACTACGAGACTACTATGGCGCTGATTTGTCAAAGCCTCCATCACCTTTGTCCTCTCCTTCCTTGCCGAAAACCCAAATTCCAAAACCTCCTCTCTTTGACCTTTCATTTCAGTGATTTTTTTTTAATAATCAAAGATCAATGATGTTAAGAATGATGGGGCATGAAAGTTGGATCTGTGAAGAGGTTCCAAGTCTCTCAGATCGAGCATGAGTTCTAGATCTCTAAACTCTTTTCCCTCTCCTTCCTTGCCTCAAAACCTAATTTTAGATCTTAATTTGTTTGTTTTTGTTATGTTTTTTCTGTTTTTAACGGTGAAACTGATGAGGTGGGTTATAGATATCTAACGGAGGACACCTCATGTGAGTTAAGTGACACTTTTTAAACCACCGGTAGGCTTAGTTAAAACCGGCTAAACCATAGGTGGATTAACTGCAATTACCCTAAATCCGACTGTATGTTATTACTTTTAAATTCAGATGCCACTACCCTCACAGTATAAATTAATGTTTTCAATTTAGCTTTCTTGGGAAATTTCTATATATAAAAAGTCATTCCTAAAATTGAAAGAAATAATAAGTCATTTTGACTAGTTTCTTTTAAGGTAGCAGGAATTTATTCCGTCATGCATGTAACAATTGTGTTAGGTTTTAAATTGGCTAAATTCCAGAAAATGTAATAACCTTATAACTATTTAGTTGGAAACTGTTATTGTGGTATTCAAGAACAATTTGTAAAGAACTAGTTCAAAGAAGTCTTTCTATGAAGGACTTGACTGCCACTTGATTGAGGGTTGATAGATTGACTTTCATGGATTCAACAAAATTTCAATTGATAATCGATTGATCAAAATTCTGATTTTGACAGCCATTCAATCGCATCTCAATCGACTGAAAATTGCAAAATTAAATGACGTGTTTTATTTAATGTTGGCTGCAATGGAGTTCATACCCTACCCACGTCATTTATATAAGGCAAGTTAGAACTCAACTATTCAAGGATGTTGGAGGTTGAACGCGCATGCCAAGCTGTGGCAATCAAACCTTTAATGAGGGTTATTGGAGTTGGTCGGAGTTCATGACCAGTTTCAGAATGTCATTTGAGTAGTGGATTGCCTTATTTGGAGTGTGTTGCCCTTTGAGTGTTTTTTTTCCTTTGAATTAGTTCTCCTTTGTTTTTTCACTTTGTCACAAAATTTGTGTGTATCTACTTTTTCTTTCTTTCTTCATTTACAGATTTGGTACTTGATGTGTTTGTGCTTAAATTATCATAAGGGTGGTTCACTAAATCATCCTATTCGGAAATTAGTCGATTAATCCATTGCTTAATTAACCAAGCTAAGGATTCTAAACAAGTTTGTCACTATTAAAAGTTACCTTGAATTCCTAATTTGAATTGGTTTCGTCTTTCTTGGAGTGTAAGGAAAGGATTTTCCTTGGTGTGGATCGGAGGAAAAAGATACTCCTTGCTATGGAAGGAAAGTTCCTTATTGAAGAACTAATTAGGTATTCCTTGTTCATTAGGAATAGAATTTGAGCCCTATAAATAAGCATTGTTGTAAAGTGTTTGGTAGCTCTTGCTCAAGAAACATGAGTGAGTTTATTCGAAAAGTAGTTTAGTAAATTTTGGGGGTTGAAAGATACTTAAGTATGTGTGTTGAGAGTTTGTTTGTGTGAGAGACTTATTTGGTGCATTGAGGCTTTCGTATTATGAGCTTGTGTGTGATATTCCTAAGAGGTTTTGTTTTTATTTTTGAGGTTCATTAGTGTTGCAAGTGTGAGTATGTTGAGTTTGGCTTGTGAAGTTTGAGCTTGACTTATCTCCAGTACTTTTTTAACTAGAAGTTTCTTTTTGTTTTATATATACAATGAGAAGTGGCAGCGAGTTTTAATCTCTACATTTTATTTAGTTAGTAAGTGATATGACAGTTTTTCATTAAAATAAAAAGAGATTATAATTAAAAAAAGTACTAGAAGTAAGCTAAACTCGTGAAGTTTTGAGTGTACTTAATCAATATCATTAATAGTGGACTTTGGTTGGCGTTGCTTATGAAAGTAGGCTTCAAGTTGGTCAAACCACCTTAAATATTGTTGTCCTATATGGTTTTTTGTTTGTTTGTTTGTTTGTTTGTGTGAATTTGCTTTCACTAGCTCCAAATGATCACAGCATTCACAATGATAAGGTGAAAGCATATGTTGAAATTAAACCATACAAGAAGTTAAGATATTAGATATCCTCAAATAAAAAGTAAAGCTAGCTGTATAAAGTTTAAATACTTTTTCTCTTTCCTAAGACTTACAATCCACCCCACTTGTATTTGATTGAAGTTCGGTCCATCTCCTGCTTCAACTGCTACTGAAGCCGAACTATATTGGTGAGGTCCAACTTGAGGATCATATACACTAATACTTGCAATATTTGAATGATACATTTTGTCCGGGGTTGTTTTTGTAAGCAGCCCTGCAGACTATGAGGATAAATTCCATCCAAGGTTAAAGGACTCAAATTGTATTACCAAAACAAAAATTAGTAGGGAAATAAAAATTCACTACTAATATTAAACAAAGAAAGCCATAAATCACTTACTCGCAATGCACCATTCGATTGAAGCGGAGAAAATTGAGGCTTATTTAAATTTGATTCATTCTCAGGTATTTCATTGTATGTGACCCTCACAATCGGGATAGTCCCTTGTGGACACTCCTCATCTAACTCAATCTTTGCATAACGAAAACTAGGCGGCAGCTTCTTGGAATGTATTTGGGCTAATATTTCTCTTACTTTATTGCTAGGTCTCATCTGTTCAATATTTTCTATACTTCAGCAAATAAAAATATCATGACATAAGAAATATTATAAAAGAAGCATCCGAGCTGTTAGAGTAGCATCAATTTTTTTTTATTCAAATCAATTTGTGCTCTTTCTTCTCAATTACACTCTCTTCCATTATCTAGCATAGATGCAACCAACGAAATAAAATTAAGTGAATATATTGACAAAGTAATGACAAGGATAAGGTTTCCTTCAAATAACTCATTACATTGTAATCCAGCAAGTTTAGGTATATGTATATTTTAATCACATGACTCACTAAATTATCAAAACAACTTACATCATGATGATGATGATGATTTTTTTTTTTTTTTTGAGAAGGTACATGATGATTAAATAGGTAAAAAAAAAAAAAGGTAATTTTTTTTTTAGATAGTTTCAACTTATGGCGTTCGCTCCTCGTGATCTCTTTATCATTAGACTAATACACCAATCGGTTTTTTGTGTAAATGAGGATTGAACTTTAGATATCTTATTTAATCATTAGAAATTTTACCAGTTAAGTTAACTGGAACCCACAGTGAAGTTATCAAATATATACGTAGATGGTAATTTTAATCATGGTGCAGTGAGTTTATAAAATTTTCCCCTAAAAGTATAATAATCATAAATACATTGAATAGATACCAAATTTCAACCTCTTAATTTTGTATTAGAAAATAAGTGAAACATGTTTCAATTTTCAACATATATCATGTCCTAATTTCAATTTCATGAAAAAATGTGAGATCTTATTTGAATGTGGACCTTAAGGATTGTGTATGTTCTTCATGATTGTGGCACGCACTATGTAAGCTTGTGCATGCCCTAGTCATTTTCTAGGATACCTTGAAATTGAATTTAAATTTTGATGAAAATATAACGCAATTAAGGTAACAATATGAACCTGAATTGTATGATTTCTGAACGAAGGATGTTCAAAAATAGATTGCTTGTATATATTCACACAATCATAGGTGTCTCCATGCTCAGTCTGCAAAAATCTTATTATTGTTAGAATAAATCTCAAGCTATAAGGAAATGAAAATACTTTGTTAGAATGCACTAATTTGACATGGAATATTTGGAAGAAATAAAAATCGATATAGAATAATAAAAATTACTTGCACAAGTAAAACTATCAACAAATATATAATAGATAATACCAAGATACTTTTGATGGGTTGATCAGGTTGTATTTCTGAAATCAAATCATTGAGATTATTCCCCTTTATCATGGCTCTATTATGGAATGAACCGAAATATGACAAGACATATAAAATAAAAAATTCTTTGAAAGCCATGGATCCTTGGACCTTAGTACTTGAGTTTGCTTTTTAATGTCCACTTGTTAGCTCAATTAGATTTAAATGTCAATATTTAAAAATTATTCTTTTTCACAAGGAAAGTCCCAAAATCTAATCCAAAGATTAATAATCTTTCCAAATTGACGACAATCAAGCTTTAATGATAAAAGATGACTAATTTGAGTTTAACCTAAAAATCAATTAAGGAAATGATAAGTGATTAATAAGGTAATAATTACATATCTTTCCTAAAAGGCTAAAGGTTTAATTCCAAATTGATTGACAAACATTAATGGTTGACAGTCAATATATTATATTGCGTAATATATTGGAGATAGTTGACTAAAGGTTAATTAGGAAATGACAAAGCAATCAATGACTTATTGAATTTGATGATCCTTCCTAAAAGATTTAGATATTTGAATTCAAACTAATTTGATATATAAGGCAATAAAAGTCAATTAATGAAAGAACACTTAAAAAGGCAAGAGTACATTTAAAGATCAAGAGCATGTTTAATAATTGATATTGAGTTTATTAAAAGAAAGACATTCAAGATTTAATGAAGACTCCACTCCAATTAAGTGTCACTCCTTCATAAGACTTAATTACTAATTCTCATTACACATCAACCCTTTGTTTCCACCCACGTGTGGACACACTTGGATGATGATCTATCTATATGCTTAGAGGCTTAAGTGATTATTATACATTTGGACATTCTTATGCTCTTGCACTTTGACGCTGAGGTGATTTGGTGGTAAGAGGCCCGTGTTTAGATGCTTACATGCTTAAATGCTCATGTGCTTATATGTTCTTACATGTTTTTATGTTCTCATTCCCACATGCTCTTACATGCTTGGCTATTCACATGTCTATTTGCTTTGATGATCGCATGTTCACATGTTTTGATACTCACATGTTCATATGTTTAGATACTCACATGCTCATATGTTTAGATGCTTACATATTTAGACATGTTCACATGCTTAGATGCTTACATGTTTAGATACTCACAAGTTCACATGCTTCCATGTTCACATGCTTGCACGCTCATATCTTCCCATGCTTACACATTCACGTATATTGATGTTCACATGCTTACATACTTGGATGTTTGTATGCCTACATACTCGCATGCCCCTGTGCCAGATCGTAATAAATAAGGCTGTTGGATTGTAGCAGATTACACTACTAGACTATAGCAACTTAAGCTTTATTGAGTGAGCTAGGATATTTTACTAATTGATGCAGCATCATGTTTTATGTTGGAAAGTTCTGTGCTCAAGAACCTCAAATGAAGAAGATGCTGCCTTGATCTCTATAGGATCTGATACGTTTGTGATAGGTATTACCTATGAATTGTCAAGGATTATCTATTATGTGAGGGTTGGTTGTGTGCTTCCAAGAACACTCCCTTGGTGATGAGATCACTGATATTTGTGGGTTTTGAACTCCAACCCATGTAGCAAAGGGAATAGGGCCGAAGATGAGTGGACTAATATTTGATTGGGTCAAGTATTAGGAGAGGCTTGGTTGTGTACTTCCATAAACACTCCCCAAGTGATGAGCTCACAAGTATATTTGGGCCTTAAGGTCCAACCCATTTAGCAAAGAGAATATGGGCCGAAGATAAGTGGCTAATATTTATTTGAGTCTATTATTTTATTCCCAATAATTATTTGTATTTTTCTAGCCCAATATAAAATAAAGGCTGAATCCGTGGAAATTTGATTGAAGTAAGACTTTATGTTTACTTTATATATTCAATTTTCTTTTATAGGAACTTCTTGATTTATGTCTTGAAATACTCATAAAAAAAATAATAATAAATTGTTATGTCTTGAAATAATGATGAACAAAACCTTCATGTTAGAACATGTGCAGATACTTTAATTATGTTTGCTATGACTGTAGACTTTCATTAAGCTCCCATGGATCGTAAATGCATGGCACAGTTTCTGGTCCAGCATTGGCCACTTTTGTCTAAGCTTAATACTTGAGAAAATCTTATTTTAAGTTTTATTATATACGAACATGCTTAAATGAATAAAAAACAAGTTTAAGGTTTATCACATTGATCGGCAGCTATTGCAACGCTACAATACAAAAAACCTGAATTTAGGAGTCTAGACTCTTTATTTCTTTGGCGAAATTACACTATTAGTTCTTGAAGTTTATCATATCAACACATTTGGTCCTTTAAAATATAAGTGAGTATTATTGGTCACTCAA
Organism: Quercus aquifolioides; assembly: GCA_019022515.1. Classification (NCBI taxonomy): domain Eukaryota; kingdom Viridiplantae; phylum Streptophyta; class Magnoliopsida; order Fagales; family Fagaceae; genus Quercus; species Quercus aquifolioides. The sequence continues at coordinate 63,151,738 of CM032328.1, read as the reverse complement.
GTTTAAAAAATATTTGTCTTTTTGTTAACTCTGTTAGTATTATTGTCTATGTGGTTAACGAAACACAAATTGCCGTGACAACTTAAATATATAACAAAACTATTTAATTTTGCCATGTAATCTTTAATTAATATTTATATTTTAAAAAAAATGAAAAAAAAGAGAAGAAGATTGCTTCAGTCCCTCCATTCCTCTTTCCCTGCTTCACCGTCTTCCAAACCTCCAATCCAGTCACCAAATCACATGAAAGGCAACACAAATCTGCTACCCAAGTAAGTAGATCCACCTTTGACCATACAAAATCTTATAAATCTCTCTCTCTCTCTCTCTCTCTCTCTCTCAAGATTCATTGAACTAGGGCCAGCCCAAAACATTTTGGGGCCTAAGGCAACAATTAAATTAAGACCTTTTTTATATTTATGTATTAACTAAATTAAAATTTATTCAATATTTTTATATTATAATATATTTCATTTAAAAGTTATTTTTATTGCCGTTTGAGATGTAAATTGATTAATAAAATTTTTGTATTTAAATTCTTCTAACATCTCATTTTTAATCGATAATATAGTTAATCCACTTAATCTTTCTTGGAATATTGTTGATTTTATATATCATTTTCTTAATTTTAATTTTGAAAAACTTTTTTCTACAAAAACAACTGTAACATGTATTGTTAGTAAAAGTCTATAAAAAATGTATGTATTTGGAAATGAATCTAACATTTTATATATTTAAGTATGTCAATAGGAGGATATTCTTTTGTTTGTAAAATTTCTTTTAAAACTTTTAATTCTGAAAATAAATCTAAACCATCAATATCATAATAAACATCATGTTTGGGAAAAGATTCAAGATGAAGTACTATTCTAGCTCTACTGAACAATAATAAATATCTAGCAATCTCAAAATGTATAAATAAAGACATATTTATTATATTATTCAATGAAATAACACCAATAAAAATTATATATATTTATTCTAAGTAATAAGTTTTTGTTTTTTTGGATTGAGTTATTTTTAAAATTATTTTTTTGCTTGCTTTATGTTATACTATAGTTTATAGTATATTAATACTAATATACTATTATACTATACACAACAAAAGTTACAAAACGGATCCAATAACAAAAAATAAAATAAAAAGTTAAAAACGCAAGATTTAAATAAATTAATTTAAAAAAAAAAAAAACCAAAACTTTACAAGCCCATAGGTAAAGTAAGCCCACAGCACAGCCACAGCCCACAAAAATCCACTAGGACCATCATGATGAAAAAAACAAAACAAAAACAAAAACTACACTTGGGCCCATTTGGTACATGTGTTTAAAGATTGAAAATTGTTGTTTGAAAATATTTATGAAAATACGTGTGGGTGAAAAAGTGTATTGAAATGCGTGAAATGATGTTTAAAAACTGAAAATAGTTGTTTAAAAACACTAACCAAACACCCTATTCACAGTGCATCAAAGGAAAACTGAAAAACCAAATTTTAAAGAGGGGAAGAGTAAAACCATACCTCAGGTTAGGTCCTCGGTTCTCAGATGTGATGAGATCGAAGGAGAAGTAGAGCTGAGATAGAGAGAGGAAGAGAGCAAAAGTGAGAGAGGCAGAGAAGAAGAGCTGAGATAAAGAGAGGAAGAGAGGAAGAGTAAGAGAGGCAGAGAAGAAGAGCCGAGATAGAGAGAGACAGAGAGTAAGAGGGAGAGAGAGTGAAAGCAACGGTGGTTAAATTTTAGGGTTACACAGAAACCATGGTATTCAAAAGAAAGCAAAATGGACTCATGTGATTTACACATAAAAAAGAATCAAAAACAAGATATGCACATATCAGGCAAGAATATATAAAATCATGGAAATGTGAAGAAAAAAAAAAAAAAAACAATTGATGCCCACAAACAGCGATACTCTGGCCTCCCTTCCCTTAACTAGAACATGAATCATAACCGGATGGAAAACTGCTTCTCTGAAATAATGAATCTAATTGAAGTATTCTGCATCCCTCAGATATAAAAGCCTCCTTGTGGGAGCTGGAGGCGTCAATCCTGGTATCAAGATCAAGGCAGTTTATGTAAGCATGCAGATCAGAAGCAACAAGACTTAACATGTATAGCAGAGGTTCAAGATGAAATATCTGAAGTTCTTGTAGTTTAGTAGTTGTATTTGTATCATAGTGAAATACGACCTGTAGCTTTTGTTTTTAATTTCTGTTATTAGTGTTGACACGTGAGTAGGAAGTAAGGCACACGTGAGAGAGTTTGTTATTCTGTTATTAAGCTTAACAGCCTCTGTTATTCGTTCTCAGTGGAAGCTAATGGTGTATATAAAGGCATAAGCTTAATTAATAAGATTGATTCAGTTTTTCCCAAATTCTATTTCTCTCATATGGTATTAGAGCTCTCTAGAAGCCTAAAATTCTAGGGTTCGACTGATTTGGGAATTTTTTTTATCTTCATCTGCCATTGTTGCTTCTTTTCAAGCTTCTCAAAATCCTTTCAAGCTTTCTTCTTTTTCTTGCTTCAAATGGCAAACACAACAGCCGCAAACACTTCCACCACGGAATCTTCATCTTTTTCGCAAGATTCATATCATTTCAATGATCCTCTATTTCTACATCCTGGAGAAAATCCAAGGGCTGTTCTTACTTCTCAGCCTTTAATTGGAGAAGAAAACTACTCTGCTTGGGCAAGATCAGTAAGGAAGTCTGATGAAGGCCAAAATTTCACAAGAAAGTCCATTCTATGAAAAGTAAAGAAAGACCATGGGCTTTCACAAAAGAAGGCCCAATTCATGCAGCAAGAAGAATCGACATTGAGGCCCTATGTATGTTCAGATTTCCAGCAAAAAAGGCCATTAAAAATCCAGCAAAATCCAGTGAAAAAAACTGGGTCGGGATCCCCAGAGGCTGCCAGAGGCTGCCAGAGGCTCGGGATCCTCAGGACGTGTGCAGCTAAAGTGGGATTGAGACAGCCCAAAATGAGTACCATGAAATACAAGAAATGAAGAACAGATATGTCTCTCTCAAGCACCCAGTGGTGCAGCAAAGAATCAGAAAGCTTGGAGAGTAACAATTCATGAACAAAAGGCTGGTACCCCAGGAAACCCAAAATGAAGAACTATAAAAGGAAGTGGCTGGGAAAACCTTCAACCCAGCAGGAATGGATTCTACTCATTTGGGAAAAATGACAGCAAGATGGACAGCCAAAAAGCTAAGTCCAAGAGGTAAAAGGACTTGAAAGAACAGAGGGTAAACGTCAGCTATCCAAAATGGAAAGTCAGTAAGTGGCTTTTAGGAAAACAGGACTAAAAAATGAAAACTATGAGAAACAGAGAAAGAATCAACGGTCAGAAATGGTTGGCATGACAGAGGCTCTGGTACCCAAGGAGCCAAGGGGGAAGAATCAATGGTATTCAAACCCTAAAATGACACTATAAAAAGGGGGAAGTAGCCAACATTAAGGGGCATGATGCAGCAATAGAAAATCACAGAAAAATCATTAAGATAACTCTGTAAAACTCAAGAAAAACAGAGGACTGTCTCCCGGTATCCCAGAAACAGCCACTATAGCACATGCTCGGATTCAACAAATTCAAACTTTGCAAGTCTTAGAAGCTTGAATAGCTATCAAAGTCTGTAATTTTTGAACTTAGTTGAACCTTGCATCACGTCTTAGTGAGCATATTGTAATCCACAATCAAGAAAATAATGAAATACCTCATATTGATTTGAGGATCTCTAACAATTACTTTGTGTATTTCTTTATTACATTGTCTTCCTTTACTGTTTCTTGCTAAAATCCCTTTCACCTAACTATCTTGGAAAGCAAAGCCCAAGCAAAGCCACTCGGACTTGAGTTCCAAATCCCACAAGTCTTGTGCAAAAGCACCAAGTCTGTGAGAATTGGGGCCAGGATCCTCGTGGCAGAATCATCCTCATGAAACTCATTTACATATATGTATATGTATTAAAATGTATATCCTAATCTAAGAAACTAACAATTATTTGAAGATATGTGTATTGTATAGTGTGTTTTTATGTAGCACCCATAGAGGTAAAGGGAAAGGGCAAAGCTCTATTGCATAATAAACATGGAAAAAGATCATATAGTTCAGAGAACCAGAGCATTTTGGGTTCTTACAGGCCTAATACGCCTCGGGATCCCACGACAGTACGCCCGGGATCCCATGACAGTACGCCCCAGGGTACTAAGAGGAATTACATTTTTCATCTTGAGGAGCTTTATATGACTTGCGCACAACTTGGTTCGTAATCAGCCCCATTTAGCTGCGGTGAACCAAGCCCAGTCCACCAAAACAACAAGTATTTGGGCCCGGGATCCTTGTCTCTACTTGGGCCTGTGTGCTAAGAAAAAAAGCACTCTCACATTTTGGCGACTCCACTGGGGACTGGGAAAAAGGAAAGGGAAAAAGCAGTCCCTTCGCAAGCATGGCTCCAAAGCTAGGAAACACCTAGAGGAAGGAAAGTTTCTCTTAGTGCGTTCAACATCAAGATCCCAAAAGTGCGGGTTCCTCCAACGAACGTCCTACCAAGGGACTCTATATGAAATTTTGGGGAACTTCCCAACACAAAGATAAGTTTTATGCATCATTATTTTCTCCATTTTATATTTTGAACATAATGGATTGAAGTCTATGGTTTTCAAATGGATAGCTATCACTATGTTGCATGAAAGCAAAAGCATTGTATTGTTTAATAATAGATGTAGACACTTGTTCTACACAATATAGAATCATAGATAAGTTTAGTTGTCATACTCATCCTCCAATTAAATGGACCTCATTTAAAGAAGTTCATAAAAGATAACTGCCCAACTGAATCAATTAGTTTTGAAAAATAATAAATAAATAAAAATGAGGTCCTAAACTTTGATTAGCATTTATGCAGTTAGTTTAGTCCTAAACTTTGAAGTCCAAAACTTGAAGATTCTTATTAAATGAGGTATTGGTGGTGTGAAACTACTTTGTACCATTGGCCTCCAAAGGCAACTCACTGATCTCATAAAACTTAACTAATACTAAAGGTGTTTTGAGAGTACAGCCAACCTATATAGTACAACCAAAAAGTTGAAAAATAAATGTTGAACTCAGCTAGAAGAAACAAAATCTTGTTTCTCATGAGGATTCTACTCTTTACAAAAAGGGGGTAAGAGGGGTTATGTAATAATATTTTAACAATCAAAACATTGTCTAATTTGCTAAAAAAAATGGAGAAGTGAACAAAAAAAAAAGAGATTGATGGAATGAAGATTGTATGAGCTACACAGTAAAGCAGTTGCCTCACGTCTGGGGGCTGATTTATTTTCTTTTAAAAAAAAAAATTCATAATATTGTTTCATTTCTTTTATAAAAAAAAAGAAAAAAAAAAGAAAAAAAAAAAAGAAAGAGAAGTAAGCGAATCAAAGAGGCTTGATGAAATGTAAATTACATAGCAAAGCAATCGCCTCACGTTGTGAGGCTAAATAATTTTGCAGCAACTTGATAATAACACCATATGGCGCAAGTTAACAAAATGGACAAGTTCCTTGGCTCCACCCATGGATTTGGCAAAATGGAGTAGTTCCACGATCCCAACAAAGCTGAGGAGATCCTTTATTCCAGCAAGGCTGAGTACACCCGCGATTCCAGCAAAGCCTAGGAGATCCTTGACTCCAGGAAGCAAAGCCTGGGAGATCCTTGATCCCAACAAAGCTGAGGAGATCCTTGATCCCAACAAAGCTGAGGAGATCCTTTATTCCAGCAAGGCTGAGTACACCCGCAATTCCAGCAAAGCCTAGGAGATCCTTGACTCTAGGAAGCAAAGCCTGGGAGATCCTTGATCCCAACAAAGCTGAGGAGATCCTTGATCCCAACAAAGCTGAGGAGATCCTTTATTCCAGCAAGGCTGAGTACACCCGCGATTCCAGCAAAGCCTAGGAGATCCTTGACTCCAGGAAGTAAAGCCTGGGAGATCCTTGATCCCAACAAAGCTGAGGAGATCCTTGACTCCAGGAATGTAAAGTTTAGGAGATCCTAGATTCCAGTAAAAAAAAAAAAAAACTAAGTGGTTCCCTGGTTCCAGACATGAATCCAACAAAAAAGAGTAGCTCCTTGATTTCAAAGAAGCTGAGTAATTCCTTGGTTCTAGCCATGGTTCTAGCAAAATAGAGTTTTTCCTTGGTTCCATAAAAAATTCGAGTTGTTCCTTGATGGAATAGTTTTCTGGTTCTAGCAAAGTGGAATAGTTCCCTGGTTCCAACAAAATTGAAGTACTCCCATAGATTCAGCAAAGCAAAATGGTTAAAAAAAAAAATGGAGGCACCAGAAAAATTGATAGAAGTTCCACAATAGCATCAAGAGAAAGTGGATCAAGCATGGTTCAACAACTGCCTCATGTCCTGGGGGCTAAAGCCTATTGTGCAGCGGACCTTGAATACATTTTGAAGAAAATCAATAGAAACACTACATTGCAAGTCAGCAGCAAAATCAACATTATTGAAAGCTCAACAACTATACAGTACATCTATCATTTCTTATAGCTCAACAATTGGGCCCACCCACGGAAATAACAAGATTTGGAGGGGATACAGAGACCATTGAAGGACACCTACAACTAGCTCTGAAGGCCAACCATGACATCACAAGTATTGCCTAATCCCCTCAATGTACCACTAGTACATGAAAGAGGGATTGAATGGGAAGTCCACAAAAGTCACTGCCAATCCTAGTCCTTTCATCCAGCACAAAGTAAACTTTGTGAAAAATATACTTTATGATGAATTGGCTCCAGCTGAAGAATATCCTATTGTTAGGATCCCGGGGGCTCCCATCTCGAGGATCCCGGGGGGCTCCCATCCCAGAAGAAGGAAACAATACCCATGGTTTGAAGGATCCCTCAGACAAAAAAAAAAGACAGAAGAAGGAAGGCCAATATACTGCTTTTGAAGATCCCGGAGAAACTTATGGATATGGAAAGGAAGGCATAAATCCTACCAAAGGAAAAACTAGAAGAGGTGAACTTGGGGGCTGACCCAAGGAACCTGGGGCCTATCCTAATCAGCAATTAGTTATTAGTACAAAAAAAAAAGAGCAACTGGTGGAGCTATGGAAAAATATGAAGATTTATTGGCGTAGACTCCTTCAAATTAAATAAGGCACTTCCAAAGGATAAATTTCCTTTGCCTAACATCGATCTCCTCATAGATCTAGCCAAGGCAACAACAATATCAACCATAAAGAGGCATACCATGGTCAAGGAACTTAAGAGCTTCTTGGAAAGAGTTTCTTACATTAGGAAGTTCACACCAAGACCAGCCTTGGTCACTAGTGGACTATCCAAACTGTTGAAAAAGGAGAATGTTCTCATATGGGGAGCTGAGCATCCAATCATAAAACTTCAACATGAGTCATTTTCCTACCTTATGGGTACTAGTCCATGGCAAAATCATTATTGTTGTACCTGGGATCCCGATCCCAAGCATACAGAGCATTAAAGGAAATCGAAATGAGGTATCCCAACATAGAAAGAGCGCATTTGGCGGTCATGCATCTCAACAACTGAATCATTACTTTTTACCACCAAATCCTATTGGTGATAAGCTCTCATCCAATAAAAGCCCTCCTCCATCAGCACTTGCGATCTTAAAGAGTGGCCCAGTGGCTAATATTAATTTTCCAATACAACATAGGTCCGAAGGATCCCCAGAGCTGTCAAGAGCTAAGCTGTAGCAAACTTACTGGTCTAGTTCCCTGAAGAAGAGGAGTACCTATCGAGTGAGAAGATCTCTAAAAAAGCAGTAGCGGTAGAGATCCTTGTAAAGAAACAGACCATGAGGTTTGTGAAGACAGCCTTCAACGAGCATGCCTAGAGGAAGCCTTCCTCTTCCAGGATCCCCGTAAGAGGATCACCCACTTGAAGAAAACACCATGACAGAATCATCTTGGTGGAGCTCCTGGCCACCAATTCACCAGTGAGAGCAACCTTAGATGACTCATAAAAGAAATTTATTTTCATAAAAGATTTGTTCACAGCCGAGAGAGGATATTTTAGAAGATCCTCGGAGAAGGAAACAAATGCTCGACCCTTTAAAGAAAAGAAAAGAAATCAGTTCAATGAGTCCACTTGAGAACGAGGGGCTACGAAGGAACTTTCTCTGAAAATTGAAAAATTCAATGGTCATGAACAAACTTTCCAAGTGGCATGGCCTAGGACTTGGGAAAGGGAACATTTTCCATGTACCTAGCCCAGGACTTGATCATAATACAAATTTTTCCAAGTGGCATGGCCTAGGACTTGGGAAAGGGAAAATTTTCCATGTACCTAACCCAGGACTTGATCATAATACAAATTCTTCCAAGTAACATGGCCTAGGACTTGAGAAAGGGCAAACTTTCCATGTACCTGGTACAGGACTTGACCAAAACATAATTTTCCAAGTGGCATGGCCTGGGACTTGGGAAAGGGCAAATTTCCCATGTACCTAGCCCAGGACTTGATCAAAAAACAAATTTTCCAAGTGGCATGGCCTAGGACTTGGGAAAGGGAAAATTTTCCATGTACCTAGCCTAGGACTTGATTAGAACAGAAATTTTCCAAGTGGCATGGCCTAGGACTTGGGAAAGGGCAAATTTCCCATGTACCTAGCCCAGGACTTGATAAAAAAAAACAAATTTTCCAAGTGGCATGGTGTTGACACCCCATTTTGCAACCCGTATTTAACCACGCATGGAGGGTAAAAGGGTAATTTTGCCTTGAAAATATGCATCTTGATTCTAGCCATTAGATCCTTGGATTCATTTCACCAAAATGATCTTGATGTTGTAACGATCAAATCGATTGGTCATAAGCCCTAATCAGACCACCAGATTGAAAGTTATCATCAAATCAAGTTTTAATGGCTAAGATGTACTATCACAAATTGAGTCCGACTATATATGATTATGAATAATTGATTTCAATTGGTTATAGGAGTAATCAATTTGAGATCAATGATGTGTCATAATTTGATTGGTTAGGACTACATTTTATGGTGAGGTTGCATACACCTAATTAATTAGATAGTTAAACATTAATTATTCAATGAGTAATTTGTGTAATTATCTTTTAATTAGAGTAAATTTGGAACCAATTAATTCTGAAATGGGAGTGATTGGAGCCATTTAATGTTAATTGGGAGCTAATTTGGGACCTATTAATGTTAATTGTGCTGAAACCATTTTCTAACAAATGACTTCTGCTCACCATTTCATCAATATCTCTCAGAATATTTTGAATCTGTGAATGAGGTTAATTTTCCCAGAAACTAGACATCCGGGGCTTCAATTTGAGCACAAGAACGAGACAATTCCGATCAGAATTGGGTCAGATATGATTTTTCGAAATTGGCTCTACAAGCTGTTACATCAGCTACGGGAAAACCGAATTTTGGCTTGCTCTCCACTCCCACCAATCTCTCCATTTAATGCACCAGATTTTCCCCAATGCTAAAATGAGGTCTAGGTTCATAATCCTTGTCAACCCTCATTAAATGGCATTTCATTCATATTCCCTCCACTACTACTATATAAACCCTCCCCCTCCTTCATTCCAAAACACAACAAAAGCCCCCTCTCTTCTCCTCTCTTGAGTTCTAGTGAAGTAGAGTAGTCTTGTCATATCTTGGTCTTCCTGAGACTCAAGGTATTGAGTGAGACTCACTCTCCCTCTCCTAGTTCTTCTTCTTTCCTCCACCCTTATGACTTTCACCAAGAATCTCCTCCTCCATCGTATGGATCTTGCATGAAGGTATAATCCCTTTCCCTAACTTGTTTTTTGTGTTGCCATGATGAGAGTTTAAGATTAAAGCATGATAGTAACTATTTAAATTCCCTCGAATATGTTTGAATGTTCTTAATTGTTCTTATATGTTCTTGGTTGTTCATCACATGTTCATGCATATCACTAGTTTTAATCTTAAATCCACATCAAAAATATGAAAAACATGTTTGTTTAATAATTCTTTCAAATTCTTGAATCTAGGTTATCACCATCCACACACATTCACTAGAATTTTATTTTTCAATCCAAATGAAGTGCTTAATAAATTGAATTAGGGTTTATCACATGCACACACTTCAAATTCTACATGCAAATTGATTGATAACATATTGGATGATGTGACATAATTGTTGGCCACCATAGTCTAGAAGACCGGTTTCACCGGGCAAGGTGGGTGCCTAATACCTTCCCACCTTGTAACATAGCCTCCGAACTTAGATCAAGGCTTAGTAGATCAAATGCTTATCCTTGTAATTTTCAATTTCTAAATTGTAACTAGGAAACAAAGCCATGTACTTTATCTTAGATTGTATCTAGGACCAAAGCCATGTAATTTCCTATGTTCAATGTAAATTCAATTTCAAATTAATAAAATGAGGAATTTTTCAATTATGGTTTTCTTATTTTTCCAATAATTAAATAAGTGGCGACTCCATTGTAAAACCCTTAATATAAAGGGGAAAATATAACTAGTCGAACCTCCATTTTGAGAGGCAATAACACGACTCCACCCATTCACGTGGGTTTGGCCCAACATTCATTAAAACGGGCCGAGGGCGCGGTCTCTCACAGTGGCGACTCCGCTGGGGATATTGAGGGCTAGACTTCAATTAGGTTATGGTGGCCAACCATGTCATTGTTTGTTTATTGCTTTTTGAATATAATATGTCTAATATGTCATTATATTGCATGTCATGCATCATTTGCTTGAATGAAATTTATTTTATTTGTGTGCTAGCCCGGAAGCCCGGTAGTATTAGCCGTGGATTGTAGTCTTCCTGAGACTCACATACCCAGCGGTGAACCTACCACCCACCGCGACAGGATCATCATGGTTATGCCATGGTGGTTCATAGGGACAAACTGTACCGTTCGGACCAACGCGGCGCTCCTGGCGTCACAAGTTGGGAGGTATGACATCCTAGCTTGTGGGAACCTTTAACCTACCTTCTACCCATGTTGTAATGACCCATAGAACCTACCTTTAGGTCGATCCATGTAAATTGCATTTCATCATGCATTTGTTTAGCCGTTGTTTGAACCATGATGACTCAAGTCCAACGCTTGATCCCATCATAATTCTTTGAACCTTGTATGTTATGAATGAGCTCAAGCCCAAAGGCTTGTGATTGAACTCTACTTGGTATGGAAACCGAAAATTGTTTCTTGAATCATTCTAAGCCCAATTCTTGAGCCCATCAAAGGTGTATACGCATTATCAACATCAAAAGCCAAAAGCTCACAAGATGCATGCATTTCAAGTGCAAGCCTAAGCCATTTCAAGCAAATATCAAAAGATCATAATCAAGGTTCAAGCCTTCCAAGTGCAAGTCCAAGCCATTTCATCATAATCAAGGTTCAAGCACACCAAGCCTCAAGCATCCTAAATGGACCAAGAAGAAGCAAGTGGCCCAACTTTGCCTCACTCCACATTTGGTTTGCAACATCATGGTTAAGCTTAAAATTTGTTTGTTTATTCCATGTTTCTATGTTTCTTTGAATTCTAAAAATCCATGTAGCATTTGATGTACTTTGTTCATGTATATATTTTAAAAATTTTCAAAAAAAAAAAAATTTCAAATGAAAAAAGTCTTTGGACTAGGGGCATTGAGCCCTTAAGTCATTTTAAAAAAAAATTCTTTGAACTAGGGGCATTGGACTTCCTAGTGATTTTTTCAAAAAGGCCCATTTTTTTTTTCTTTCAAAGATTTCAAGATTCTTTGAAGTCTTCTTTTCAAAATGGTACATGAGGATCCCTTGGACAAAACTTTTTCTAAATTATGATGTTTAAAGACTTGAACAATCAACTTGTACTGAGAAATGATTAATTTCATTTGATTCGTGTAAACACTTTTGCTAAATTACTTTGAATAAAAGAAGAAATGGTCTTACAAGGCAATCAAAGAAAATCTATCCATTAGAAAATTTAAAAAGCTCATGCATTCATTCCAAATTTCTGAAAACTTTTGTGTCTCCAATAGAGCATTCATACTTTTTCTTTTAAGAGGAATTTATTAAAAGAGCTCAAGTCATTGTGCCTACAAGCAAGCATTACTAGGGATAGGAGGCCATCTTTGGTTAAACCAAATTATTTCCTATTACCTAGAATGTTCATCATCCATTGCTAGCCCATTTGAGCCTTCAAACATTTAGCCTTTTTTTTGCATGAACCCACTAAAATCTAAACTTGGGGTGGGAAAAATTCAAAGTATGCATGCTTAAATCTCATGTTAAGGAGGAGTTGACCTTGTAGCTTTGAAGCTAATTGATAAAGCTCTCCTAGAAGACATGAAAGACAAGTAGAGAATTCATTAAGCTAAAGATAAGAGATCATCAAAGAAAAATGAGCTTTCACTCAATCAAGGAAGGAGAAATGAAATTTCATCAATGTGAGAGAAAACAAAATGTGCATCAAGTTTGAAGAACCTAAAATTCATCATGCCAAGAAGTGTAGAAGGTTCATCTAAAAGAGAGTTCACCAAAAAAGGAAAAGGTTCATCAAGCTTAGAAATGTGCAAGCACATCGAGGCAAGAAAGAAGTCTAGAGAGTGTATCAAAATGACTTAAGCTGAGGAAAACAATGAAGGCAAAAGATCCCCAAAAAAAAGTTCATTCAATCAAGAGATGAAAGATTAAAAAAAAAAAAAAAAAAAAAAGGAGCTCGCTAGGCTGAAAACCCAAAAAGGCGGTCTAGGCAAAAGTTAGGGCCCAAAAAAAAAAAAAAAAAAAAAGAAAAAAAAGAAAGAGCCCGCTAGACTGAAAACCCAAAAGGGCAGTCTAGGCAAAAGTTAGGGCCAAAAAAAAAAAAAAAAAAAAGAAAAAAACAGCCCGCTAGGCTGAAAACCTAAAAGGGCGGTCTAGGCAAAAGTTAGGGCCAAAGAAAAGAAGAAAAAAAAAAAAAAAAAAAATTGGAAAATCCTACAAAGTTGAAAACTTGAAGATGTAACCTAAAAAGAAAAGCATTTTACAAGATGAAAGTCTAGAGGTATGATTCAAGGGAATGAGCATAAAAACAAATGTTGATACAGGTAATCAATGAAGACTAGTGAGAAGATGGCAAAGAAGAAATGGGAAAACTCCTCCAATACTTGATTTTTGAGTAATGCATACTTGAGGGAAACATTATAGGGAATTTTGAGCTTTTTATATCTTCCATTTCATAACCCAAACCCGGCCTACACTACAACCCATGAGTAAAGACCTCCTTGAAGTATTGCTAGTTGTAGGCACATCTTAAGCTCTAATATTATTTTCTCTTGAATTAAAAAGGAAAAATGCTTAAAATTGTCAAACCCCACAAGATGATATGTCCGAGGACAAAACTTCTCAAATTTTCAAATCCCCAAATGGCTCAAAAGAACTTTCAAACTTGGAGCACTCTCCTTGTTTTCACCTAATAATGTGATTCCTAAATATTATCACATTTTATTTCTTGATTGCCTTTGAAGACATAATCTGACAATATTCAAAAGAAAGAAGCAAATTTTGATTACATGAGTTTAATGATCTTGATCTTTCATAATCAAAGAGATTTGTTTGGTTCTTAAACACTATGATTTTCTAAAATGGTTGTTCAAAGGATCACATCTTGTTCCAAAAAAAAAAAAAAAAATGGAAATTTGTTTTTTTCAAAAAAAAAATCATTCTTTTTCAAAATCCAGTTCTCTTGAACTACGTCTTGACCTGATCCTCTATGAGAGAGGTACGTAGGCAGCCTTGCAGAGGCTCGGTCCCATTCACCTAAACAACCTTGGAGGACAAAGTCAAAACAATGTGACAAAATTGTTTGGGTGCATGTTAGGTTAAGCCCCATTTGTTTGCATTAAGCATGTTTAAACTTGGAGCATTAGCCTATTTATATTGTGTGCAAGTTTTCACAATAATTGGTTTCTAACAAGCTAGAGAAAGAAAGTCTTTTTTCAGGAACCAAGGATGGCGAACCATGATCTTCTTTCATGTACCCCAATGGTCACAACATCAAATAAATTCAGCTTCAATCTAAGCATGGAATATACCCCAAACTAGGGGCATTGGGAATTAAGCAAGGACTTATCCAGCAATCCACATCAACTTCCAGCCAAAGCTGTTCTCATTCAAAGGATAGGTTTTTCAAAAAAAAAAAAAAAAAAAAAAAATCATCAATCAAAATTTTCGAGATTTCCAAATTTTTCCCAAAAAAAAATTCTTCATTAAATTCTTCTTCAGGAATAAAAATCTATGATCCTCTTCCATATTCTCCAGTGGTGCAACATCAAGTCAATTGTCCACCCTCAGCATTCATCAAAGCATGGAATATGTCCTAAACTAGGGGCATTCACCAGGTATGCCGAATTCTTTTCAATGAATGACTCTGTTACTAATTGAAAATATTGATTTTGCAGGTACTAGGGTAAAAGGCCCACACACATCGGCATGAGCCAAGATCCAAAAATCCTAGGTCTCTGAAAACATGAGCCAAGATCCAGAACCTTTGGTCCTCTGAAAACATGAGCCAAAGCCCCAAAAACCCTTGGTCCTCTGAAAACATGAGCCAAGATCCAAAAATCCTAGGTCTCTGAAAACATGAGACAGGATCCAGAACCTTTGGTCCTCCGAAAACATGAGCCAAAGCCCCAAAAAACCCTTGGTCCTCTGAAAACATGAGCCAAGATCCAAAAATCCTAGGTCTCTGAAAACATGAGCCAGGATCCAAAACCTTTGGTCCTCTGAAAACATGAGCCAAAGCCTAAAAACGCTTGGTCCTCTGAAAACATGAGCCAAGATCCAAAAATCCTAGGTCCTCTGAAAACAAGAGCCAGGATCCAAAACCTTTGGTCCTCTGAAAACATGAGCCAAAGCCCAAAAAACCCTTGGTCCTCTGAAAACATAAGCCAAGATCCAAAAATCCTAGGTCTCTGAAAACATGAGCCAGGATCCAGAACCTTTGGTCCTCTGAAAACATGAGCCAAAGCTCCAAAAAACCCTTGGTCCTCTAAAAACATGAGCCAAGATCCAAAAATCCTAGGTCTCTGAAAACATGAACCAGGATCTAAAACCTTTGCTCCTCTGAAAACATGAGCCAAAGCCCCAAAAACCCTTGGTCCTCTGAAAACATGAGCCAAGATCCAAAAATCCTAGGTCTCTGAAAACATGAACCAGGATCCAGAACCTTTGGTCCTCTGAAAACATGAGCCAAAGCCCCAAAAAACACTTGGTCCTCTAAAAACATGAGCCAAGATCCAAAAATCCTAGGTCTCTGAAAACATGAGCCAGGATCCAGAACCTTTGGTCCTCTGAAAACATGAGCCAAGATCCAAAAATCCTAGGTCTCTGAAAACATGAGCCAGGATCCAGAACCTTTGGTCCTCTGAAAACATGAGCCAAAGCCCCAAAAAACCCTTGGTCCTCTGAAAACATGAGCCAAGATCCAAAAATCCTAGGTCTCTGAAAACATGAACCAGGATCTAAAACCTTTGGTCCTCTGAAAACATGAGCCAAAGCCCCAAAAACCCTTGTTCCTCTGAAAACATGAGCCAAGATCCAAAAATCCTGGGTCTCTGAAAACATGAACCAGGATCCAGAACCTTTGGTTCTCTGAAAACATGAGCCAAAGCCCCAAAAAACCTTTGGTCCTCTGAAAACATGAGCCAAGATCCAAAAATCCTAGGTCTCTGAAAACATGAACCAGGATCCAGAACCTTTGGTCCTCTGAAAACATGAGCCAAAGCCTCCAAAAACCCTTGGTCCTCTGAAAACATGAGCCAAAGCCTCCAAAAACCCTTGGTCCTCTGAAAACATGAGCCAAGATCCAAAAATCCTAGGTCTCTGAAAACATGAGCCAGGATCCAGAACCTTTGGTCCTCTGAAAACATGAGCCAAAGCCCCAAAAACCCTTGGTCCTCTGAAAACATGAGCCAAGATCCAAAAATCCTAGGTCTCTGAAAACATGAGCCAGGATCCAGAACCTTTGGTCCTCTGAAAACATGAGCCAAAGCCTCCAAAAACCCTTGGTCTTCTGAAAACATGAGCCAAGATCCAAAAATACTAGGTCTCTGAAAACATGAGCCAGGATCCAGAACCTTTGGTCCTCTGAAAACATGAGCCAAAGCCTCCAAAAACCCTTGGTCTTCTGAAAACATGAGCCAAGATCCAAAAATCCTAGGTCTCTGAAAACATGAGCCAGGATCTAGATTTGGTCCTCTGAAAACATGAGCCAAAGCCCCAAAAATCCTAGGTCCTCTGAAAACATGAGCCAGGATCCAAAACCTTTGGTCCTCGGAAAACATGAGCCAAGATCCTAGGTCCTCTGAAAACATGAGCCAGGATCCTTGGTCCTCCATTTTTTTCTTGACCTCAGGTAAGCATGTTTTGTACTCATTCAAAAAAAAAAAAAAAAAAAATTTGCATGCATGAACTACGTTTGGACCTGATCCTCCAACCAAGAGGTATGTAGGCAATCTCCCTTGAGATTCGCTCCACATTTTGATCCATAACATAACCATCTACACTTTTATCTACATGCATCATACATTCACCACGGTTAAATACTAATTGCAAAGTTGGGTGTCTCTTTCATACATTGACATTCGCTTTGCAAGCTCTGTCAATGAGGGGCATTCTGTTGACACCCCATTTTGCAACCCGTATTTAACCACGCATGGAGGGTAAAAGGGTAATTTTGCCTTGAAAATATGCATCTTGATTCTAGCCATTAGATCCTTGGATTCATTTCACCAAAATGATCTTGATGTTGTAACGATCAAATCGATTGGTCATAAGCCCTAATCAGACCACCAGATTGAAAGTTATCATCAAATCAAGTTTTAATGGCTAAGATGTACTATCACAAATTGAGTCCGATTATATATGATTATGAATAATTGATTTCAATTGGTTATAGGAGTAATCAATTTGAGATCAATGATGTGTCATAATTTGATTGGTTAGGACTACATTTTATGGTGAGGTTGCATACACCTAATTAATTAGATAGTTAAACATTAATTATTCAATGAGTAATTTGTGTAATTATCTTTTAATTAGAGTGAATTTGGAACCAATTAATTCTGAAATGGGAGTGATTGGAGTCATTTAATGTTAATTGGGAGCTAATTTGGGACCTATTAATGTTAATTGTGCTGAAACCATTTTCTAACAAATGACTTCTGCTCACCATTTCATCAATATCTCTCAGAATATTTTGAATCTGTGAATGAGGTCAATTTTCCCAGAAACTGGACATCCGGGGCTTCAATTTGAGTACAAGAACGAGACAATTACGATCAGAATTGGGTCAGATATGATTTTTCGAAATTGGCTCTACAAGCTATTACATCAGCTACGGGAAAACCGAATTTTGGCTTGCTCTCCACTCCCACCAATCTCTCCATTTAATGCACCAGATTTTCCCCAAGGCTAAAATGAGGTCTAGGTTCATAATCCTTGTCAACCCTCATTAAATGGCATTTCATTCATATTCCCTCCACTACTACTATATAAACCCTCCCCCTCCTTCATTCCAAAACACAACAAAAACCCCCTCTCTTCTCCTCTCTTGAGTTCTAGTGAAGTAGAGTAGTCTTGTCATATCTTGGTCTTCCTGAGACTCAAGGTATTGAGTGAGACTCACTCTCCCTCTCCTAGTTCTTCTTCTTTCCTCCACCCTTAGGACCTTCACCAAGAATCTCCTCCTCCATCGTATGGATCTTGCATGAAGGTATAATCCCTTTCCCTAACTTGTTTTTTGTGTTGCCATGATGAGAGTTTAAGATTAAAGCATGATAGTAACTATTTAAATTCCCTCGAATATGTTTGAATGTTCTTAATTGTTCTTATATGTTCTTGGTTGTTCATCACATGTTCATGCATATCACTAGTTTTAATCTTAAATCCACATCAAAAATATGAAAAACATGTTTGTTTAATAATTCTTTCAAATTCTTGAATCTAGGTTATCACCATCCACACACATTCACTAGAATTTTATTTTTCAATCCAAATGAAGTGCTTAATTAATTGAATTAGGGTTTATCACATGCACACACTTCAAATTCTACATGCAAATTGATTGATAACATATTGGATGATGTGACATAATTGTTGGCCACCATAGTCTAGAAGACCGGTTTCACCGGGCAAGGTGGGTGCCTAATACCTTCTCACCTTGTAACATAGCCTCCGAACTTAGATCAAGGGTTAGTAGATCAAATGCTTATCCTTGTAATTTTCAATTTCTAGATTGTAACTAGGAAACAAAGCCATGTACTTTATCTTAGATTGTATCTAGGACCAAAGCCATGTAATTTCCTATGTTCAATGTAAATTCAATTTCAAATTAATAAAATGAGGAATTTTTCAATTATGGTTTTCTTATTTTTCCAATAATTAAATAAGTGACGACTCCATTGTAAAACCCTTAATATAAAGGGGAAAATATAACTAGTCGAACCTCCATTTTGAGAGGCAATAACACGACTCCACCCATTCACGTGGGTTTGGCCCAACATTCATTAAAACGGGCCGGGGGCGCGGTCTCTCACAGATGGCCTAGGACTTGGGAAGAGCAAACTTTCCATGTACCTAGCGCAAGACTTGGCCTAGAACAAATTTTCTAAATACATGGCCCAGAAATTGGCCAAGAGGAAAAGTTTCCAAGTACGACCAAGAAAATGGTCAAAAGCAAAAGTTTATGGGTACAAGCTGTAGCACGTACCAACAATAGGTAAAAGTGCAGATTGTAAGCATATCCCAGTCATGGCTATAACTTGTAGCATGTACCAGCAATGGGTATAAACTATAGCATGTACCGGAAATAGGTACAAGCCGTAGCACATCCCAGTAAAGGGTGCAAATTGTAAGTAAGACCCAACGAGGGGTACAAAGAGAAAGAGCCTCGAGTGGGTATGAAAAACCCAAAAATGGGTGTATAAAGTGCACAAGATTGACCTCCTTGAAAGGAATTGGTTTAAGAGAGCCTAAGGAAGCAAGGAAGGCGTAACTTAAAAAAATTCTAAGAGTACATCACTCGAAGCCGTAAAAGCATGGGTACTTTTGCAAATCTCTATACAAAGAGATTAGTCAATGACATTGCAAACCAGCTAGCAACATTTCCCTCCTCTTACAAGGTGTAAACTCACCAAAGGCTTGGAAGTACTTCAATTCAACAAAAGAAAGGTACCCTTTCGATGAGCCCACTCATTAATACCATGTTTGAATATATCAAAACACTGCAAAAAGTTGTGCAAGAGGTATCACTCATGCACTAATACTTTATTCATGTATATTAAAGTGAAAATTCTAATATTTTGGTCTTCTTACTTGACCAATTATCAAAAATCAAAATTTGGAATTCTTGTGTGATTGAAATCCTCACATGATTTCATATACATGAAATAATTTTATTGCTATGTCTTATTTGGCAATTGGCTTTTCCAGTGCATACACTGGGGGCTAAGATAAGATTAAAAATTTTCCTTAGATATATCTTTCACTTGATGAAAATTGAGAAGCCTAGTGCAAACTTTACTATACTAAGTTCAACCACTGTTATTTTCTTTGGCTTATGAACTATATGGTATATAGCACTATAATTGGTGGCATGATATGAGAATAATTTGCTGTAATTTGAAATATTATATAATCTCTCACAATTTGGAAAAAGAATAAGGCAAAGATCAAGAGCATCCACAAGAAGAGCAAGGTCTTTAGCTAAAAGCAAGGCATGGAGATGTTCTTAAGCATTCTAAGCCATGTTCTCAGGGAAGTTTATGTCTCTTAATACATTTTGAGAAAGAATAGCTAGCCTTGATTTGACTTTAAATTAGCATGTTTATATGATTCAAAAACTTATGATATCATGGTCTCATTGGTAAGTCACTATTCATGGACTAAAATCTCATGTGGCAAACATCTGGGTGTTATTCACCTTAGCCATAGCAAGCATGTACTACAATGCATAGAATATCTTTGGCAAAGTTCATGGGGGCTTCCCTCACTCAACCTATTTTATAAAACAAACAAAATCTTGTTGACAAAGCTATGCTATCTTATATTAAGACTTAATATGCATTCAATATGATTTTTGTATGCTACTTTCTAAAAAGGCATATCCTAGAATTGCTAGCAAAAACACTAGTGCTAAAAATATACTCTTGGCATCAAATGCAATACCAATATAATTTTGGCTATATATGAATACTTCATGTCGGACTGACAAAATTGATTTGTTTTATGGAAAATTGAATACCAATCTACAGCTTAATACTAACATGAAGGTGAATTCTAATCTTTGGCAACATGTTAGTTCATTCCATGAAGGAAGTGTAGCAATTCATTTGGAGTTTCCCTCAAGAATTATTTGATCTATACATTGGTTCTACAAAGCAGGAAAGTGTCCAAAAACAATTTATTTGCTCGCGCGTGGGCTACAGGTAACCCACAAGCTCGGGGGGCTAATGATGAAGGCCAAAATTTCACAAGAAAGTCCATTCTATGAAAAGGAAAGAAAGACCATGGGCTTTCACAAAAGAAGGCCCAATTCATGCAGCAAGAAGAATCGACATTGAGGCCCTATGTATGTTCAGATTTCCAGCAAAAAAGGCCATTAAAAATCCAGCAAAATCCAGTGAAAAAAACTGGGCCGGGATCCCCAGAGGCTGCCAGAGGCTCGGGATCCTTAGGACGTGTGCAGCTAAAGTGGGATTGAGACAGCCCAAAATGAGTACCATGAAATACAAGAAATGAAGAACAGATATGTCTCTCTCAAGCACCCAGTGGTGCAGCAAAGAATCAGAAAGCTTGGAGAGTAACAATTCATGAACAAAAGGCTGGTACCCCAGGAAACCCAAAATGAAGAACTATAAAAGGAAGTGGCTGGGAAAACCTTCAACCCAGCAGGAATGGATTCTACTCATTTGGGAAAAATGACAGCAAGATGGACAGCCAAAAAGCTAAGTCCAAGAGGTAAAAGGACTTGAAAGAACAGAGGGTAAACGTCAGCTATCCAAAATGGAAAGTCAGTAAGTGGCTTTTAGGAAAACAGGACTAAAAAATGAAAACTATGAGAAACAGAGAAAGAATCAACGGTCAGAAATGGTTGGCATGACAGAGGCTCTGGTACCCAAGGAGCCAAGGGGGAAGAATCAATGGTATTCAAACCCTAAAATGACATTATAAAAAGGGGGAAGTAGCCAACATTAAGGGGCATGATGCAGCAATAGAAAATCACAGAAAAATCATTAAGATAACTCTATAAAACTCAAGAAAAACAGAGGACTGTCTCCCGGTATCCCAGAAACAGCCACTATAGCACATGCTCGGATTCAACAAATTCAAACTTTGCAAGTCTTGGAAGCTTGAATAGCTATCAAAGTCTGTAATTTTTGAACTTAGTTGAACCTTGCATCACGTCTTAGTGAGCATATTGTAATCCACAATCAAGAAAATAATGAAATACCTCATATTGATTTGAGGATCTCTAACAATTACTTTGTGTATTTCTTTATTACATTGTCTTCCTTTACTGTTTCTTGCTAAAATCCCTTTCACCTAACTATCTTGGAAAGCAAAGCCCAAGCAAAGCCACTCGGACTTGAGTTCCAAATCCCACAAGTCTTGTGCAAAAGCACCAAGTCTGTGAGAATTGGGGCCAGGATCCTCGTGGCAGAATCATCCTCATGAAACTCATTTACATATATGTATATGTATTAAAATGTATATCCTAATCTAAGAAACTAACAATTATTTGAAGATATGTGTATTGTATAGTGTGTTTTTATGTAGCACCCATAGAGGTAAAGGGAAAGGGCAAAGCTCTATTGCATAATAAACATGGAAAAAGATCATATAGTTCAGAGAACCAGAGCATTCTGGGTTCTTACAGGCCTAATACGCCTCGGGATCCCACGACAGTACGCCCGGGATCCCATGACAGTACGCCCCAGGGTACTAAGAGGAATTACATTTTTCATCTTGAGGAGCTTTATATGACTTGCGCACAACTTGGTTCGTAATCAGCCCCATTTAGCTGCGGTGAACCAAGCCCAGTCCACCAAAACAACAAGTATTTGGGCCCGGGATCCTTGTCTCTACTTGGGCCTGTGTGCTAAGAAAAAAAGCACTCTCACAAAGTCTTTGATTGGCAAAAATAAGCTTGGTTTTATAGATGGTTCTATTACCATCTCTTCTCCATTGTTGAATTCACCAACTGCCATTCAAGCATGGATTCGTGCTGATAACATAGTTGGTACGTGGATCATCAACTCAGTATCACCAAAGCTTCAAGGTAGTATTATATACAGGGATACTGCACTTGAAATTTGGACTGAGCTTCGAGATACATTCAGTCAAGGAAATGGCACCAAGATTTTCAACATCCAGAAACAAGTTGCTGAGATTCATCAGGGAGAGCAATCACTCACTGACTATTTCACTCAGCTTAAAATCTTGTGGGATCAGCTTCAAAATCTTAGTCCATTTCTCCAATGTACTTATGGCAAGTGTGTGTGCAACGTTAATCAAAAATTGAAGGATCTTCAAGCCAAAGAAGCCACAATGAAATTTCTCATGGGAGTCAATGATGTGTTTTCTCAAGTTAGAACACAAATTCTGCTCATGGATCCATTGCCTTCTGTTAATAAGGCTCATTCCTTGTTTGTTCAAGAAGAAAGATCTGTCACAAATTCTGTTAGAGTTGAATCTACAGTTTTGGCTACCAAGAGCTCAGGCAACAATTCAAGAGGAAAGGACAGACCTTTATGTACCCACTGTGGAAAGTTAGGTCATACTGTGGATAAATGTTACAAACTCCATGGTTTTCCCCCGGGTTACAAATTCAAGAATAGAAATATGATGGCTCATCAAGTTTCAACCCTTGCAAATCAGTTTCAAGGTCATTGTTTGGCTCCAACTACTGATCACAATCATGCTGGGAATCAGTTTCAAGGTTTTTGCTTGACTCCAAATGCTGATCACAATCATGCCCCAAATATTGTCACTAATTAAGCACCTGCATTCACTCTTGATCAGTACCAACAGCTTCTATCCTTAATTGGAGTTCATCACAACTCAACAGTTCAGGAACCTCACATGGTCAATGCTGTTTCTTTGCCATCCAATGCTGTAGCAGGTAATGTTTCTTGTTCACCACATTCAGTCTTTTCTGCTAAAGTTGTGAATAGAAAGGCTTTTGGTGTGGAAACTTGGGTTATAGATACTGGTGCTACAGATCTCATAGTCTGTTCAGTGCATTTATTGACTTCTTTTGCTGCAATTGCACACACTGTGGTTGAATTGCCTAATGGGGAGGCTGCTCTTGTGACTCATGTTGGTACAATTAAGCTTTCCTCACATATTACCCTAACCAATGTTCTGTGTGTACCCTTCTTTTCTTTTAATTTGATATCTGTCAATGCTTTGAATCAATCTCAGACTCTTTGTGTTGTATTCCTTTCAAATTACTGTTTTATACAGGCCCTTACCTCTTGGAACACGATTGGAATGGGCAAAATGCATGATGGACTCTATCTGTTACAAGGATCTAGCCTTTCCAAAGCTTCCAAGTCTCTTGATGATTTCTTCTTCAAAAATAAGCTTAGTTCTTTCACTGCTTTTTCTTTTACTGTTTCTCATGCCAATTTGTACTCTCTATGGCATTCTAGATTAGGGCATCCCTCGGACATGAAAGTTCATTCTTTAAGTCATCTTTATCCTTTCTTACAAAATTGTTGTACTAAAGACTGCCTTGTATGTCCTTTGGCCAAACAAAAGAGATTACCTTTTCCTTTTGATAATAAAAGAGCTATTCATTCTTTTGATCTTGTTCACGTGGATGTTTGGGGGCCATTTTCCATTTCCACCACTGCTGGTCATAGATATTTTCTTACAATTGTTGATGATGCATCAAGGGCTACTTGGATTTTTCTCATGAAAACTAAATCCGAGGTTAGACCTTTGATTATCTCTTTTTACAATATGATATACACTCAGTTTCAAACCAGAATTAAGGCCATTAGAACTGATAATGCTTTAGAATTTAACATGATTGATTTTTACAATTCCAAAGGCATTCTTCATCAACAAAGCTGTGTTTACACTCCACAACAGAATTCAGTTGTGGAGAGAAAACATCAGCACATTCTAGCAACAGCTAGGGCCTTACAAATTCAGTCCAAGATTCCTCTTGTTTTCTAGGGAGATTGTGTGCTCACTGCTGTCTATTTGATTAATAGACTCCCTACTCCTTTTCTACAAAATAAGTCTCCATATGAAGTTCTCTTCAATAAAATTCCTTCTTACTCTCACCTTAGGACCTTTGGCTGCCTTTGTTTTGCTACTAATGTCAACCCCCATAAGAATAAGTTCACTCCTAGAGCTAGGAAGGCAGTTTTCTTAGGATATCCTTTTAACATCAAAGGTTACAAGCTGTTTGACCTTCAATCTCACTCTATTTTCATCTCTAGAGATGTCATCTTTCATGAAAAGGTTTTTCCTTTTGATTCAAATACTCCTATTCCTTCATCTGCCTTAATTCCTTTGCCTAGTTTTCCTTCTATTTCCCATGTTTCTCTTGATTCTATCCCCTCTGTCAGTGCTGATTCCTTTGTCCAAATTCATCATGATCTTGACACAGATGATCAGGCTTTTCCTGATGCCTTTGATCATGTTGCTACTGATGTTCTTGATCATGACATTTCTGCTGCTCCAAGTGTGCATCCTGATGCTCCTAGAAAGTCTAGTAGGGTCTCTAAACCTCCATCCTACCTTAAGGCTTATCATTGTAACCAAGTTTCCTCAGCATCCATTGCCAATTAGTTCCAATCAGGTACTTCACACCCTCTTTCTTCTTATATCTCTTATGCCACATTATCTCCTCCCTACAAATCCTTTTGTTGCTCCATTTGTACCAACACAGAACCTCAGTTTTTCTCACAAGCAGTGGCTGACCCTAAGTGGCAAGATGCCATGGATGCTGAAATTGCTACCTTGGAAGCCAATGACACATGGACTGTTACTCCTTTGCCTCATGATAAACATCCTATAGGGTGCAAATGGGTCTATAGGATTAAATATAAGGCTGATGGGTCTATTAAGAGATATAAAGCTAGGCTGGTTGCAAAGGGCTTTACTCAAAAGGAAGGATTGGATTACCTTGAAACCTTCAGCCCTATTGCAAAAATGGTTTCTGTGAAGTGTGTGCTTGCTGTGGCTGCTGTGAAGGGTTGGTTTCTTAGCCAACTTGATGTTAACAATGCATTTCTTCATGGTGACTTACATGAAGAAATGTACATGGCTCTTCCACTTGGTTTTCACAGCAAGGGGGAGCATGGTGAGCAACTTGTATGCAGGCTGAACAAGTCTCTCTATGGCCTTAAACAAGCCTCAAGACAATGGTTTTCAAAGTTTTCAAGCACACTGATTCAGCTTGGGTTCATTCAATCTAAGGCAGACTGCTCATTCTTTACTAGGCAACAAGGAGATTCATTCATTGTTTTGTTAGTATATGTTGATGATGTGCTCATAGCCAGCAATGATAAGGAGCAGGTTGATCAGTTTAAGGTGATGTTGAATCAAAAATTTCAGTTTAAGGACTTGGGTGCATTAAGATATTTTCTTGGTTTGGAAGTAGCTAGGACAGAAAAAGGCATCTCCTTGTGTCAAAGGAAGAATACTCTTGAGATTTTAGAAGATGCAGGGCTTCTTGGATGCAAACCTGTCAAAATTCCTATGGATCCGAATCTCAAACTCAGCAAACATAAAGGTTTATTACTTGATGACCCAGGGCAGTATAGAAGATTGGTGGGAAGACTACTGTACCTAAGTATCACTAAACCAGATATTAACTTTGCAGTTCACAAGCTAAGCCAATTTATGGCTAAACCAATAAAACCACACCTTGAAACAGCACTGAAGATTCTGCAGTACTTGAAAAATGAACCTGGCAGAGGTATTTTCTTCTCAGCCAAATCAGAGTTGCATGTGAAAGGTTTTACAGATTCGGACTGGGCTTCATGTCCAGATACCAGAAGGTCAGTCACTGGATATTGTATATTCATTGGAGATTCCTTAGTTTCCTGGAAATCAAAGAAACAGTCTACTGTTTCTAGATCCTCTGCAGAAGCAGAATATAGGGCAATGGCAGTTTCCACTTGTGAAATAGTTTGGATTCTCTATTTGTTAAAGGATCTTCAAGTTAATCACAGTAGAGAAGCATTGCTGTTCTGTGATAGCCAGGCAGCTCTTCACATAGGTTCTAACCCTGTTTTCCATGAACGAACGAAGCATATAGAAATTGATTGTCATGTTGTGAGAAATAAAGTGTTGGAGAGGGTTATCAAGCTTATTCATGTTAGAACTCAGTCCCAATTAGCAGACCTGCTTACTAAAGCCTTGAGTCATAAACAGTTTTCAGAACTTTTATCCAAGATGGGACTTATCAACATTTATCAACCTAAAGTCCATCTTGAGGGGGAGTATCAAGATCAAGGCAGTTTATGTAAGCATGGAGATCAGAAGCAACAAGACTTAACATGTATAGCAGAGGTTCAAGATGAAATATCTGAAGTTCTTGTAGTTTAGTAGTTGTATTTGTATCATAGTGAAATACGACCTGTAGCTTTTGTTTTTAATTTCTGTTATTAGTGTTGACACGTGAGTAGGAAGTAAGGCACACGTGAGAGAGTTTGTTATTCTGTTATTAAGCTTAATAGCCTCTGTTATTTGTTCTCAGTGGAAGCTAATGGTGTATATTAAGGCATAAGCTTAATTAATAAGATTGATTCAGTTTTTCCCAAATTCTATTTCTCTCATAGGTATGTCCCTGATGTTTTTGTTATTGGGGTTCACAATCTGAAATTTTACACATTTCATAAAAGGATAAATGAATTGATGAAGTCATAAAGTTGGTGCATGATGCACGATGGTAAGAAGTATACAGCAATAGATAGATGACTTAAAGAGGATAATACCTTGACAACAATAATGGCTATTACACCACAGACAATAAGTAATAGAAAAAGCATGATGCACTTATCTGTAGCCACCTGAAATAAATAAAATTTGGTTTCTAAAAATATAATTCATATAAGTAGCTTGCAGAAAATAAATGGAAAACGAGTTGCATTTAGATAGGGGAATGAAAAAAGAACTAACCTGCCTACCAATCTCCTTCACAAGCTGGGAGGCCTTCTTAATTGAGAAGTTAATTGTATCCAGCTCATTAACAATACGGCCCATTTGATCAGTCTGCAAAATATCAGATCAGAGTTCAGAAGGCTAAACACATGGGAAGAGAAATAATTGAGATGATTGAATGGTCACACTTACTTGACCCTTTAATTGAACAGCAGTTTCAGTTCCCACTTCAATTGTTTGTTCAACAACCTGAGGTAGCCCAAGAGTTAAGATCGCTAGCAACAGAAATTTGAGCCAAGTCATTTTCAAAAGTTCACCTTTTTAGTGCGTTCAATGGTCTGATCGGTCTCATCCGTTGTCTTCATTCCAGCATTGATAAGTTCTTGATTTGACATTGCTACACGGCAAGACATGTCAAGTTGTTAAATAGACCTATTGTTTGTGAACCACTAAAGAAAAAAATCCATATATGCATGCATAAAAATGTGCATATAAATCAAGGGTAATATAATCTTTCGATTGTTTGATTCACATCCATTTTTTAGTCAGATGAAATTAGGGAAGCTTATTACAATCATTTATAAAATATCATTATTGCAATCAAGTGTTATTTAGTGTATGCCATTGAAGCTTATCTCACATAAACAAGTAGTAATCTCAAATTCTCAGGAAGAAATCAGGACTTGTGATTTTGATTTGTGATTGTTTTGTGTGTAATATTTTTAGAGTGTATTTATATTTTATCTGGTTGAATTTTGGTTTGTCTAAAGGTTAATGATATTATTTTGGGAATAATTGATTTTGTTTAGACCAAAAACTTTTCTTCGTTGTTCTTTGGTCAAAAGGATGTAGCAATTTTTTTGGGTTTCATTTGAAAACCAATATATATATATTTTATGTTACCCCTTCTTTTTTCCAAAATTTTGGAGCCCCCTTCTATTTGGGGGCCTTAGGCAATGGCCTAGTGGAAGGGCCGACCCTGCATTGAACACAAATATTTATTGGTTGGGTGCAAGAAACCCAACAAAAGGATTCAATGAATGTAATCTTTCTTATTAACCGTTGATCCCCACAAAGATTGGTTGGGATGGGAAAAAAAAAAAAAAACAATCTTCAACATTTTGTAAAGGAAAACAAATATGAATATAATACTGAAAATCATTCAAATATTTGAAGACTACTGAAAAATATTTAAACCTCTCTATGTTATTTATAAATCCATTGGAAACAAATCTTAAGAACAAAGATACATAAAGATACTTCAAGATTAGCCATCAACGGAGATCCATGGTGATTGGCAAAGGATATAGAAATGTTTTGTGCTGCTGATGTAGTGGCAACGACGACAATTTGTAAATTGTCAGTGGCTAACAGTGGTGGGAGTGGCTGAAGTAGCAACAACAATAGCAATAGTGACAGCACCACCCGTTCGAAGAGGAGGAAGATAAAACGTAAGGGGGATTCATAGGAAAATATGTGGAATTTTTTTAACAAAATAATTTAAAAAAAAAACTCACATGCTATGTTGCTAGCCTGACAAATTCATCAATGTGGCTATTGCCGTATAGACTTACACGAAAGTTAAAAAATGCTATATCATTTTTCCGTTAACCACATAAGAAATAATGCTAACGACAATTAACCAAAGGACTAACCGTTCTTATTTTTTAAACTTGAGGGACTAACAGCACTCATTTCAAATTTGAGAGACCAATTGCGTTCACAAGTTAAACTTTAAGGATTAATAGTGTAGTTTCATTTTTTCTTTTAATACCCATTAAATGAAGAATTTGTTAAGAATCCAAAATTTTGGTAACTTTAGCCACAATTTATTGTACAAAATCTAACCCCTTAATGATTTAGATTAAATAATTATAAATCAAAAATATATTTATGTTATATCATTTAAAATTTCAAAGATAATGCTTATATTATTTACACTCTTAAACTTAAGAAATAAAATTTTAATCATAAAATGGAGAGCTACCTTGGCTTGCCCACAGACATGGTGCAAACCAAGCCATGGCTGCATGCATGCCCTACATACTCAAGGCATGCCCATAGGCATGGTGTATTGGAAATGGTAAACCAAAAGATGCTTCTTGATTTTTCTATAACAATTTATGTTTCTTCTTTTCCAATAACTGTTTGTGTTTATTGTCATTCCATAACGTTTGTGTTTTTATGTTTTTCATATTATAGAATTTTCTATTATGAATTGAAGAGTCATTATAATAAATACAACTCTTGTAATTCCACTTGGTTGGAAACTCTATAAAAGGAGGAAGATATGTGGTGTGAATTGTAATTCCACTTGGTTGGAAACTCTATAAAAGGAGGAAGATATGTGGTGTGAATTTGTGTGAGAAAAATGTAAAGAGTGAAAGAGAAAAATGTAGAGAGTACTCAAGGCAGCAACCTAATATTTTCCAGTATAAGAGAAAGTATTGGAGAGTGCTTAAGGTCACAGCCTTATTTGTGAGAGTTTTGTAAAAGACCACAACCTTATTTGTGAGAGTTGTGTAAAAGGCCATAGCCATACTTGTGGGAGTTTTTGTACAAGGCCATAGCCTTTGTTGTTGAGGGTTCTGTACAAGACAACAACCTGATTTCTCTTCCTTTTGTGAATTTGAAATTGTGTCTAATAATATATTCATCCCCTCTTTCTTGTGAGTGTTTTTTCTTTTCTTTTTTTGGTTATTCTTCCTACTAAGAGTTTATGAATCGAATAATAAATTAACTTTCAATTAAAATAAAATTTAACATATATGATAAGAACATATATAATATGTAATCTAACGGTGAATTAATATCTTATACATAATTCACAATTTTATGGAGGGAGAGACCTTAGCCTATCAATTTCTACACACATCTAGATTTGCTAAACATGATCGTATATATATGGACCATGGGCTATTGCAGTTTGAACCGTGAATTTTGATGCAACAATAAGAGAGTGAAAATCATGCATTATAGTGGCAACTAGGGATTACAAAGGTGATACTATCATAGTTTGAATTGACTTTGTTAGAAACTGAAAGAATATGGACAGTCACCCAATGTGAGCATGTCCCTCTATTTACCTCAGATTGTAACATCTAAGAGTTATGGAGTAATGGTATTAGACCATTACACTATCCCACTAAGTCCACTATCCCACTCAATATTAATGGAGTGGTGTGTATATAAACACCAAGAATGGTACCCATTGGATGGTGGACGAATTCTGTATTTCTCATAATGTTTATAGAGTGTTGTAAGGCTCTTAGGTTGTGGGTTATGTTTGCATCACTCTAGTAGTGTGCAACACCGTCGGAGAAAAATTTTTGGTTCGTGGGTTACACAAACTAGAATTCAAAACGTGTTTGGATAGCTGGTCTGCGTGGAGGCTGACTCTAGACAGCGTAGAACATCCTCAAAGTTCCTGGGTGATCGTCGGTTTAGGCCAAGAGAGATATGCCGGAAAAAACCGATTATTTAAATTCCGCTGCAAAGTCTATTTCTTACATTGGTATCAGAGCTTTTATAGGTTTTTCTCGATGTCATAGGCATATATGATTAGCTCTTAATGCGTTTTATGTTGCTGTGATATGCTATGAATTTCTTTGCACCTCACATGGCCTTCAATGGCAAGTTTTGATTCTGCGTATTTCATGCCTTGAAATTAATACATGTTGTTTATATTACATTTATTAATATCTACCTTAAGTTTCGTAGCAAATCTCTAAGTGTGCTATGAGATATAATTTCACAAAGCTTAGAACACCGAAACTTTAAGGACAAAACTGCTCTTATATGATTCCTTTTTACAAAATATGATTTCATATTATGAATCTATATGTTATAAGCTTTAAATCGGTATATGGTACGTTAAAAATGGACTTGAAATGAAGAAGATATAAAACTTTGAAGTTTATGTTTGAAACTCGTTTTTTGGCTGAAAGAATTTTGAAGGCTGGAGGTTGAAGACAACCAATTCCAGCAAAACCCACTCTCTCTAGCACAACGTACAGCACGTGTTAGCTTTACAGAGGTTTGTCCTCTACATAAGGCACTACATAGAATCCCACTCGCCTAGTATAGTTTACACGGACTGTTAGTATTACAATTAAAATAATAGAAGGCGTAAATTTAGCATTTAATTAATTAGATGGACATGTGGCATGTTTTTATTTGTAGAGTATATAGTGGAATAGGAAGTGTGGGACAGAAGATTTGGACTCAAATGGAGTTCAAATCTTCTATTCCACACTTCCTGCTCCACTATATACTCCACAAATAAAAATATGCCACATGTCCATCTAATTTATTAAATACTAAATTTATGTCTTCTATTATTTCAATTTTCTAAAATAAATAAATAAATAACCCATCATATTTAGGAAATTAAAATAATAGAAGGCGTAAATTTAGCATTTAATTAATTAGATGGACATGTGGCATGTTTTTATTTGTAGAGTATATAGTGGAATAGGAAGTGTGGGACAGAAGATTTGGACTCATAATAAAACAATTGAAACTTTGAGTCCTGAGTCCTGACTTGAGGTTGCAGTTGCTTTTGTCATGTGTATGTGCACAAATAGCATATGTGTAATAGTCCTTCGTTATTACTAAATGGCTAGGCAGGTGAGGAGGTCCTTATTATTAACTCATTACTTTACCTTTATCCACTCTGACCTGGTATATTAAAGGAACTCCCATAACTCTCTCTACCATAACATAGAGAAGGGATATATTATGGCGAAAGATCTCCATCTCCAAGACCAAGATCTTTGCATCTATCTTGTAGTTCTTGCTTTTGACAGTAAAGTTTGTAGTCAAATCTATGTTTTTTTTATTTAAAGTTTAGTGCTTAATCTTATCTTCCTGTTTAGTGTTTACCAAAAAAATATATAAAAAGTTTTACTTAGAAGAAAATGTTTGTGTTGTATTCCCTAGAGCCCTAGAGGCTAGACTATTAATGTTTGGTTACTTTCCGTGCTTAAGCTATGGCATAGAGGCCTTGATGGCTTCAGCTATGCATGTTGAATTAGTCATTTTTGGAAACCTGCTCCCATTCGTACAATTCTTAATCCATCAACTTAAAATTCTCATACGTACGTACACCTACCATCTATGGGTGACAAATAGGCGGGTTGGATCATAAATAGGTTGTGTGTGTAATTACCCATTTATACATTTATGACCCGTTTATATATAAATTAATTATCCATTACCAACCCAACCCATTTAATTAGTAACCCACCCATTTAACCCAATATGACTCAAATACCTTTAAAACTACTTTTTTTTTTTTTTTTTTTTTTTTTTTTGAGAAAGGACACTGTAATTTTATTGAATAATAGCCGAATCGGCTTGAATTACAGAGACAAGGTGAGGAGGAACATCCTCCATCCACACCGTTAACTCGCTAACATGTCTTGCATGTTTAGCAATGTTATGAGCTGATTTGTTGGCTTGTCTTGGCACGTGTTGAAATTCCACTTCTTCCATCTGTTTTGCCACTTCCTTCGCTTCAACCAGCAGATGACCATACTCATTCATGAAGGAATTTGCACTCTTTAGACCATCAATAGTAATCTTCAAATCACCTTCAAGGATAAATGAAGATAACCCAATATCTCTGGCTAACTGAAGGGCTTTCTTTGCTGCTATTACTTCCACTGCAGCGACTGAAAAAGGTAAGTGGAAAGTTTCTGCCATGGATGCCAGCACACAGCCTTCTGCGTTCCGGACTACAACTCCCACTCCTGCACGTTGGATCTCTCTAAACACGGCACCGTCAAAGTTCACTTTAGCTTTTGGCCACGGTGGTGGCTTCCAAGAAGACCGAGGATCAGTTACAGGGGACTGTTAAGGGGGGCGAGGTGGAATGGTTCGAACCCACGACGTTCTTGCCTTGTGCACGTCTGAAAACACCTGCTGAACTGGAATTTGTTTACCACTGGTCCGCATCGCGTTTCTACGGTTCCAAATTGCCCAAACCTTGGTCGCAAAAAAATTCAAATCCTCCCCTGTTTCCACGATGGTTTCAACCAGGTCTTTGAAGCTAGAGAAACCTGGACTGGAGACCAAATTAACCCACAAGTTGTTCTGGGACCATACCTGAGAAATGGAGGGGCACGACCACAGTGCATGGAGCACATCCTCAGACTCACCATGGCAGTGATCACAGCCATCGTCTGCCAGTACCATTCGTCGTCTAAGATTGTGTTTTGTTGGGATAGAATTCTTGATGGCCCTCCACAAAAAGTTTCGGACCTTGGGCTGCACCTGCAAACCCCACACTTTCTTCCACAATTTGTTGTCATCCGGGTTGTACTCACCACTGTCCAAGCACCTAGCATTGTAGAGAAATCTATAGCCTGATTTCACCGTATATGATCCAGTAGGAGTGAAAGGCCATACCAATGCATCATCCACTGGTTTGCTACACAAGGGAATAGACTGAATCAACTCCACATCTCTCTGGCTGAACAGTTGGTTCAGTGTGTCAAGCCGCCACTCCTGATTAGAGTAAGTTAGCAATGAATCCACTGTTGCTCTCTCCCAACCCGGTACCACAGGAGAAGAAATAAATGGCATAAAGGTGGAAGGCAACCACGGGTCAGACCAAACTCTAATTGAGGATCCATCACCAACCCTCCATCTCATACCCTCTTTTAACACTTCTCTTCCCTTTAAGATACTCCGCCATGCATAAGAACAAGCTTGAGGTTCCGATGCCTCCATAAATGAACAATTGGGGAAGAATTTTGGTTTGAACACCCTACAGAGTAGAGAGTGTTTATTTTGGAAAAATCTCCAAGCTTGATTAGCTAGGAGTGCATCATTGAACAATGCTAAGTCTTTGAACCCCATTCCCCCTTCGCTCTTAGGCTTGCACAATTCTTCCCAACGAACCCAATGTATCTTTCTTCGATCACCTCTTTGTCCCCACCAAAACCTCCTAATGAGCCCCTCAAGTTCATTACACAACCCAATAGGCAATTTAAAGCAATGCATAGTAAATGTAGGGATGGCTTGGACCACGGCTTTTATAAGAATTTCCCTACCTGCTTGAGATAGCAATTGTTCTTCCCACCCCTGTAATTTTCTCCAAACCCGCTCTTTTATGTAATTGAAACTTGCTTTCTTATTTTTTCCCACTAATGAGGG
The DNA here is from genome assembly GCA_019022515.1 of Quercus aquifolioides. NCBI lineage: Eukaryota > Viridiplantae > Streptophyta > Magnoliopsida > Fagales > Fagaceae > Quercus > Quercus aquifolioides. The sequence continues at coordinate 63,117,435 of CM032328.1, read as the reverse complement.
CAAACCAAGGTACTTCTCATAGCTCCTCACTTCCTCCACTCCCAAGGCATTCTTTATCATCAATCTCCTTTCTTCCAATGTTGAGCGGCTAAAAAAGATTGCGATTTTTGCTTTATTTATTTGCTGCCCCGAACTCAACTCATAAACTTGCAAAATTTCCAGAATCTTTTGGCACTCCTCTGGATTAGACCTGCAAAAAAGCAAACTATCGTCTGCAAATAAAAGGTGAGTGAGTGGGGGGCTTCTCCTTGATAGGGAAAAGCCATGGATGTCACCTCTAGCTGCTGATTGTGTAAGTAAACCATGCAAACCCTCTGTACATAAGAGGAAAAGAAAAGGGGACAGGGGGTCCCCTTGCCTGATACCTCTAGTTGGCTTAATGAACCCATGAGGCGCACCATTGATCAAAATAGAATAGGACACACTAGTCACACAAAGCATTGTGAGGGTTATCCACCTTTCATTGAACCCCAATTTTTTCATCACGCCTTCTAAGAAAGGCCACTCAACTCTATCGTAGGCTTTGCTCATGTCGAGCTTAATGGCCATATAACCCTCCTTGGTGGATTTGTGGTTTTGCATATTGTGTAGGGATTCAAAGGCAATAAGGATATTATCAGAAATGAGGCGGTCTTTTGTGAAAGCACTTTGGTGTTCAGTGATAATGTGTGGGAGGATTTTCTTTAATCTGTTGGCTAACACCTTAGAAAAAATCTTGTACAACACATTACACAGGCTAATAGGGCGAAATTGAGAGACTAATTCCGGATTTTTTACTTTTGGGATCAAAGTGATAAAGGTGTGATTTAGGTGTTCAGGTAATGTAGCTGAATTTAAGAATGCTAAGACAGAAGTAGTTATATCCTTACCCACCAGCTCCCAATAATGTTGGTAAAACAATGGAGGCATGCCATCTGGTCCTGGTGCTTTGAGTGGAGCCATTTGATTGAGAGCTTTCTTGACTTCCTCCTCGGTAAAAGTTGCTAGCAAATCCATGTTCATATCTTCGGTTACTATGCATGGAACCCCCTCCAAAGCTAAATCGGGCTGACATGCATGTGTAGATGAAAATAATTCACTATAATACTCCAGCAACTCCTTTGCCACCTCCCTTGGATTCGAACACCATTGACCCCTTGCATTCTTAATTCCTTCAATCTTATTCCTCCTAAATCTTTGAGTGGCCCTACTGTGAAAGTATTTTGAGTTTTTGTCCCCATGAATTGCCCAAAGAGCACGTGATCTTTGGAACCACATTCTCGTCTCTTTGTCTAGTAAATCATTCACCTCATTTCTTAAGCCCCATGCCCGAAAATTAACACCTGTTGTAAGTGCTTCCAATTCGGCTTGAGCTAGGAGTTTTTGCTTCTGCTTCAATTCCTTTCTGACACTCCCAAAGTTTGTACTACTCCATTTCTTCAAAGCCTTGCCACACCTCTCAATTTTTGGAACAATCCCCGACGCTGTCTCGTTATTGCTTTGCTTCCTCCAAACTTGTCTTACCGTTTCCGAACACCCTTTTTCAGACAACCACATTTCCTCAAATCGAAAGGGCTTCTCAGTATTTGCTAGTACCACTACCTCCGGTTCAATGAACAAAGGACAATGGTCTGAAGTACTGCAGGTCAAATGGTGCACCGTTGTTCCTCCAAACCTCAAAAGCCACTCATTGTTCGCCAATCCCCTATCCAACCTCTCCCACAAGGTTTGTCCATCTCTGAAATATTTTTTCCAAGTAAAAGGATTGCCTTTGAAACCCAAATCAATGAAGCCACACACATCCATAGTATCCCGAAATAGCTGCATTTGTGAATGACTTCGGTTTGAACCTCCTTGCTTCTCTGCCCCTTTAACGATTTCATTGAAATCCCCAGCACAAAGCCAGGGGAGGTTGAACTGTGAGTGCAATTGCCGGAGAAGATCCCACGACTCATGACGTTTGTGAGTTATAGGTTCTCCATAGAAGCCTGTGAATCTCCATGCTCCCTCCGTTCCTCCTCCTATGATACAGTCAATATGATTTTTTGAAGAAGTCTCCACCCGCAAATTCATTGACTCCTTCCAAAACAACACAAGTCCCCCACCTCTATTGACTCTTGGTACAATAAACATGTGATCAAAATTCAATCTACGTTTCACTAACTTTAGCCTTGCTTCATCCGACCATGTTTCGGCAATGAACATGACGGAGGGATCTTTTGCCCAGACATAATCTCCAAGCTCTCTCTCTGTCACCTGGTTCCCAAGCCCGCGACAGTTCCACACTAATAGACTCATGGCTCTTGGCGGGGCTGCCCTGCAGCCTCCACCATTGTTTTTGGGATTTCCTCAACATCAAACGGGACCTGAATACGTTTGTTAGGATAGTGTGGTTCATCAATGGGATTGAGATTTGACTTCCTCTTCTTTTCTGTTTCGGATTGGCCAGTAGATACTCCATTGTTGCCTAATCTCATTACACGTTTCCATGTTCTGAGACTATTTTGTTGCCCTACATTTCCAGCCGTTGATTGAGATACTTGGACTTCATCCTGATCATCCAAATTGTTCAGCATGGTTTCTTGGAATGGGGCGGCTAGGGTTTTCTCCTTAATCAATGCCGTGCGTTGGCTACTTGATGGGGGAATTGAATTAGCATTGAATTGGGAGTTTCCAGCCTTTATTTCCGAAATAATGGGGTTGCCAATTACGTCATTTAATGTTACCTTATTTGGAATAGCTGACTTCAAATTCTGAACCAAGCCCGGATTTGGTATCAAGGTAGCATTAAGAGGTGGAATTAATTCCTCATTCATTCTCGGATTGAAGCTGTCACCCAACGGTAAATCACTCTCAACGTAAATCTCTTCCTCCATGATTGCTGCATTAAATGCCACCGAATTGGAGTTAATGCTCCCTCCCAACTCCACGGTTTCCCTCTCCAGTACCGCTGGTCCTGATGGTGGAGAAGCAGCAGCGGCCCTTGCCGCCATGTGAGCTGCCATTTCTGCTTTTTTCTCCCTTGCCTTGCTGCTTCTTTCCTCATAGTACCCCGGCACATAAATCACGTCTCTCCCAGATGATTTGTATGGTGGAGCTCTAAGGAAGGACCCATATTGTTGTTGATCCATCTTCAGAGTTCCGTTGCTTTGAATCCATAGATCGCAATCTCTATCATCGTGATCCATCTTCCCACACCAATAACATATGCTTGGCAAACGTTCATATCTGAATTTCACCCAATGTTTGTTTCCGTTAGGTAGAGTGATTACCCTACCTCTACATAAAGGACTTGAAATATCAACCGTCACTCGAACCCTAAAGAAACTACCTCCATCATCCTCAACTGCTCCATTAGATTTCTGAATTTCACCCACTGTTTCACACAGTTTCTCTGCCACCTTTCTTGTTTGAAAACTAATAGGAATGTCATGAACTTGCACCCAAAAAGGAACTTTGTCGAAAATAAGGTCTATAGCTGGAATATCATTCGTATAACGTTGCATGACAATCAAATGTTTATCGAAACTCCATGGTTGACTCTTCAAAATTTTGTCAACCTCCGCCAGATTGTTAAACACAAAGAGAACCAAGTTGTTTCCTTGGTTTCGGATCCTAAAGCCCCCATCAGTCCTCCATAATTGCCTAAACGTCTTTGCCACAGCCTCCATTTGAAGAAAACGGGTGGTTAGGAATTTTGCTGCAATGATAAATTCACCCCTTCTATGATCTTCAGGAAGGATGAATTCGACCTGTTCTTTCTCCGACAGAGACATATTATTCCAGCTTTCTGTTAATTGCTCCATCACTAGACCGTCGCAGTTGTCCTTACCAATGCGAAGGAGAATACACAAGTTGCTGTTTCCCCAAACCCCACAAGAAAAAAACCAAAATACCCTCTTGACCTCCAAAATTACCAAAATACCCTTAAATACCTAAAATGATACAAATACCCCTACACTTCCAAAATTACAAATATACCCTTGGACATCCAAAATTATACCCAAAAGCTCTAAAATGAGCAAAATATCCATGAAACCTCTAAAATGACCAAAATACCCTCGATATCTCTAAAATCACCATATATGCTTAAAACCCACTAAAATGACCAAAATACCCCCGAAACTCAAAAAATGACCAAAATACCCTCGAAACCTAAAAATTACCAAAATACCCCCAAAACCTAAAAATGACCAAAATACTCCCAAAACCCAAAAAAAAAATGACCAAAATACTCCCAAAACCAGAAAAATGACCAAAATACCCCTAAAACCCAAAAAATGGCCAAAATACTCCCGAACCCTAAAAAATGACCAAAATACCCCCGAAACCCAAAAAATGACTAAAGTACCCCCAAAACCCAAAAAATGACCAAAATACTCCCGAACACCAAAAAATGACCAAAATACCCCCGAAACCTAAAAATAACCAAAATACTTCCAAAACTCAAAAAATGACCAAAATGACCAAAATACTCCCGAAACCTTAAAAAGACCAAAATACCCCCAAAACCTAAAAATGACCAAAATACTTCCAAAACCCAAAAAATGACCAAAATACCCCCGAAACTCAAAAAATGACCAAAATACCCCCGAAACTCAAAAAATACCAAAATACCCCCGAAACCCAAGAAATGACCAAAATACCCTCAAAACCTAAAAATGACCAAAATACCCCCGAAACCTAAAAAATTACTAAAATACCCCAAAACCCAAAAATGACCAAAATACTTCTGAACCCTAGAAATTTACTAAAATAACCAAAAAATCTAAAAATTATCGAAATAACCCTAAAACTAAAAGATGACATAAATGCCCTCGTAACCTAAACATTGACTAAAATACCCTTAGAATCTAAAAGATGATCAAAATAACCCCGAAACCTAAAAAATTACCAAAATTCCCTCGAAACCTATAAAATGACTAAAAGACTCTTAGAACCTTTAATTTATCAAAAATATCCTCAAAACATCCAAAATACCCTAAACCTCTATTTCGGTAATTTTAGATGTTTCTGGTGTATTTTGGTCATCTTACATGTTTAGCGGTATTTTGGTCATAATTTGGGTTTCAGGGGTTTTTATCGATCATTTTTTTTAGGTTTTGGGGTTATTTTGGTCATTTTTTAGGTTTTAGGGGTATTTCGATAATTTTTTAGGTTTCAAGGTATTTTGGTAATTTTTTTAGGTTTCGGAGGTATTTCAGTTATTTTTTAGGTTTTGGAGGTATTTCAGTCATTTTTTAGGTTTAGGGAGTATTTTGGTAATTTTTTAGGTTTATGGTGTATTTTGGTAATTGTTAGGTTTTGGGGGTATTTCGATCATTTTTTTAGGTTTTTGGGGTATTTTGGTCATTGTTTTAGGTTTTGGGGTTATTTTAGTCATTTTTTAGGTCTTGGGATATTTCGATCATTTTTTAGGTTTCAGGGGTATTTCAGTCATTTTTTACGTTTAGGGGGTATTTTGGTAATTTTTTAGGTTTAGGGTGTATTTTGGTAATTCTTAGGTTTCGAGTGTATTTCGGTCATTTTTTTAGGTTTTTGGGGTATTTTGGTCATTTTTTAGGTTTCAGGGGGGGTATTTTAGTCCTTTTTTTTAGGTTTCAGGGTATTTCAGTCATTCTTTAAGTTTAGGGGGTATTTTAGTAATTTTATGGGTTTCGGAGGTATTTTAGTCATTTATAGGTTTCATAGGTATTTTAGTCATTTTTTAGGTTTCGGGGGTATTTTAGTCATTTTATTGGTTTTAGAGGTATTTTGGTCATTTTTTGGGTTTCGGGGGTATTTTGATCATTTTTTGGGTTTCGGGGGTTTTGAGGGTATTTTGGTCATTTTTTGGGGTTTGGGGGTATTTTGATAATTTTTAGGTTTTGGGGGTATTTTGGTCATTTTTTGGGTTTCGGGGGTATTTTGGTCGTTTTTTGGGTTTTGAGGGTATTTTAGTCATTTTTAGGTTTCAAGAGTATTTTGGTCATTTTTTGGTAATTTTTAGGTTTTAGGGGTATTTTGGTCATTTTTTGGGTTTTAGGGGTATTTTGGTAATTTTTAGGTTTTTGGGGTATTTTCGTAATTTTTTTTAGGTTTTTGGGGTATTTTGGTCATTTTTTAGGTTTTTGAGGTATTTTGGTCATTTTTTGGATTTTGGGAGTATTTTGGTCATTTATTAGGTTTCAAGAGTATTTTGGTCATTTTCTAAAAATTTAGATTTTATGTTGTTTATTTAAATTTTAGATGGGTTTAGTGGGTATTAGTGGATTTATCCATTTAGACCCATCTAATTAAATAACCAAATGGGTCTTTACCCATTTAACCCAAATATTCAAATGGGTTAGGTTAAGACTTATCCAAATAAGGTGGGTAATGGGTGGGTTCATGAATATGGGTAAAAATTGTCACCCCTACTACCATCATTGATATCCATTTGCCCATTTATGATCTCATAAGTTTTAAATTCAAATTCAAATTCATTGCAGTTTTGAGCATGATGCAGTGACAGAAAGTCATAAATATTCACTATAGGCATTCTTGAAAACTTATACTAACAAGGTAAAGTTAGGTGTTAGATAAATGCACTAGGTCAGTGAATTGAGCTCCCATTAATTGAAAAGCATAAATTTAATTTCTTCAAGATCTCAAATTCAATAAATGGAAGTCCACACCATAAGAATGAAGATGAGCAAGGTAGATACCAAGGTCTTTACGCAATTGTCGAATTCATGAAAGTTTTTTTTTTTTTTTTGATACGAAAAACACAACTTTATTGAACTGGAGAAAATAACAAAGCATCTTGAATCACCAACGATTCAATGAAAGATGGACAATCCTCCATCCAGGTTACAAAAGAGTCTAAATCTTTAGCATAAGCTGCTAAGATATGAGCTGGCTTATTAGCCTGTCTTCTCACATGCAGTGTTTCATAAGTGCGAAAAACCTGAAGTCTTCGGTGGGTCCCAAAGATTAGACTTGAGATAGAAGTCGGTGCAGCTGTAGGGTCCAGAAGTGCCTGCCATGCATTACGTGAATCTGTTTCAAGTAAAATATCCCTGATGCCAACCTCCCACGCAAAAAGAACAGCTTCGTCCATGGCCTTGGCTTCAGCCTCCAAAGGTCCCAACGGCAAAGGAAGGCGTTTGCTCATGGCAGCAATCACGGATCCTTCATGGTCACGAATAATCACTCCGATGCCAGTTGTACCAAGGTCTGAGAAAACCGCAGCATCTACATTTACTTTGTACCAAGGGAACGCCGGTGGAACCCATCTAGTGTCGGAGTCGTCCTTGAACAGTGGTGGACGAAGATGAGCATGATGGTACTCTAGAAGCAAAACTCGGGCTTTGTGGACAATCTCGTGAGGGGATTGGCAAGCATTGCCCAGTCGGGCTTTGTTTCTATTGAACCAGATGCTCCATGCCGTGGTGACCGTTAGCTCTAATAGTTCAGAGCACATGTGCTGCTTGAAGATCAGGTGCCAAAGGAGATCCTTGAAGTGCATGAAACTGAGTCCGTTGCTATCAAACGGGATATCTGAAGTGCTCCAAACTTTCTTAGTGAAAGAGCAGTCCCAAAGAAGATGTCCCACCGTTTCTGGCTCACTATTACAGGTTTCACAAGTTGGTGAGTCAAGGACATGACGATGGCAGAGGTTGGCTTTGGTGGGGAGAATATTTTGACACGCTCTCCAGGTAAAAAGCTTTATCTTGCTTGGAATATGGAGATTCCATATTTTCCTCCAAAAGCTAGTGTGGAGCGTGCTATTGGAAGTTTCTTCAACCAGGTTACACCGAGTCATGGAAATGGCCACCTTGTACGCACTGTTCACTGTGAAGTTGCCTCTGGTAGTATAGGCCCAAACAAGCTTATCTCTTGGCTTATGGTGACTGAGTGGAATGCCTAAGATGGAGGTGGCATCCACGGGTAGGAACAACTGTTGGATCATATGGACATTCCACTCGCCATTGTCTGGGTTGATGAGGGAGCTTACCGTGGCGTTAGCCAAATGAGAGGGTGGAGGTGTTAACACCCGAAAGGTGGAAGGTCGCGGCAACCACCGGTCAGTCCATATGGCAATGGACTCTCCATTTCCAACCTGCCACCGACAGCCTGCTTGCACAACCATTTGAGCTGAAAGGATGCTGCGCCATGCATACGATGGTCGTGAACCCAACTCAGCATGTAGGAAATCTGTTTGTGGGAAATAACGTGCCTTTAGGACTCGGTGAACTAAGGAGTTTGGGTTTTTTTCCAGACGCCAGCCTTGTTTAGCAAGAAGTGCTAAATTGAAAGCTTTTAGGTCCCGGAAACCCAACCCACCCTTATCTTTAGGGGCACACATTTTCTCCCAACTAAGCCATGCCATTTTATTTTTTCCATCCTTCATGCCCCACCAAAATCTTCTGATTATTCCGGTCAAGTCATCACATAGAGAGTCTGGAAGTTTGAAGACACTCATAGTGTATGTCGGTATAGCCTGTGCAACTGCCTTTATCAGTACCTCTTTCCCAGCTTGTGATAGTAGTTTTTCCTTCCACCCCGATAGTTTGTTATCAAGCTTCTCTTTTAAGGCTCTGAAAGTGTTTTGTTTTGATCTACCCACTAGTGATGGTAAGCCCAAATAAGTTTCATGTTGTCGAATCACCTCTGCTCCAAAGCGATTTTTTATGGCTTCCTGTATGTCATGTGGAGTATTTCTGCTAAAGAAAAGGGCTGTCTTGTCCTTGTTGAGCTGTTGGCCGGATGCCTGTTCATACACTGTCAAGAGATGCTCAAGATGGCTGCATTGTTCTGGTGTTGCTTGACAAAAGATGATACTGTCGTCAGCAAAGAATAAATGTGAAATCCGAGGACCAAGAGGACAAGCTGAAACACCTCTAAGGAGACCCTGTGATGTGGATTGATGTAGGAGTGCTGACAATCCCTCTGCACAGAAAAGAAATAAAAATGGGGATATGGGGTCCCCTTGTCTCAAACCACGAGAAGGGGTGATGTGGCCACGAGGTTGTCCATTAATCCTGACAGAGTAAGTAACCGAGGTAATACACTGCATCATAAGATTTATCCATTTAGTAGCAAAGCCCATTTTTAACATAATACCCTCTAAGCACCTCCATTCAACACGATCAAAAGCTTTACTCATGTCTAATTTTAAAGCCATCTCACCAACTTTACCACAGGTTTTTTGATTGAGATAATGCATATTTTCAAAAGCCACAAGTATATTATCTGTGATGAGGCGATCAGACATAAAGGCACTCTGGTTTTCACTAATAATGGATGGCAAAAACCGTTTTAGTCTATTGGCAATAACTTTGGATGTAATACGAGAGATAACATTACATAGACTAATAGGCCGGTATTGAGTAATCTTTGTGGGGTTCTTGATCTTAGGGATGAGTACAATGTGTGTCTCATTGAATTTTGGAGGTATAACGCCTAAATTCAAAAAGTCAAGAATAGTTTTTGTGACACACTCACCTGTAAGAGACCAAAAGTGCTGATAAAATAGTGGAGGCATACCATCAGGGCCGGGGGATTTTTTTGGGTGCATCTGTTTGAGTGCTTTGTGTACTTCCTCCGCTGTGAAAGTCTGAGTCAAAGCACTATTCATCTCCTCTGTAATCACTGGCTGTATGGCATCAATAAGCTGTGCTATGTCAGCATGTCCATTTGAACGGAAAATATTTTCAAAATACTCCAATATGATGGTTTCAGTAGTACTGTCATCCTCCTGCCACTGTCCTGTTGAGTCACAAATGCCAGTAATTGAATTTCTATCCTTTCGGTTTGAAGCCTTCTGGTGGAAGAAAGCGGTGTTGCGGTCCCCATCGGTAATCCACAAATTCCTGGACCGTTGATGCCACATGGTATTTTCTGCATCCATCCATTTGTTTAAAGCAGCCCGTACTTCACCTATTTCAACTTCATTTTGGATCGGATTCCGTTCAAGGAATTGTAGCTTACGATCAAGCCTCTCAATTTGGTTTCCCACATGGCCGAACTCCTTTTTGTTCCATTCTGTCAGGCGATGGCTGCATGTGTTGTGACAGTTTATGATTGGATCACCATTTGCCATATAGAGTCCCTCATGCCAGGCTTCTTGGACTACTTCGGCACACCGTGGATCATGCAGCCACATGGCTTCAAAGCGAAATAGAGGTCGATGGCGTGGCCTTCGGGATTGAGGTTGTTTGAGATGGATAGTAAGCATAGAGTGGTCTGAGGAAGGCATGGATACATGGTGGACCGAGGAGCCTGGAAAAAATTGTTTCCAAGCATTGTTGGCTAGAGCTCGATCAAGGCGGATGTGGGTTCGACCTTCCGTTGGGTGATTGCGGGACCATGTGAAAGGTGAGCCATAGTACCCAAGATCAATGAGATCACAGAGATGAATGGCACGACGAAAGCGATCCATTTGTCGTGCCGGTCTCAGACAACCTCCAACCTTCTCGGATTGGCTTGTGATTTCGTTGAAGTCACCAACGCAAAGCCAAGGGAGCTGATTGGATCGTCCAAGAGACTCAAGAAGAGTCCAACTTTCATCACGTTTGCAAGTCTCAGGGTGGCCATAGAAACCTGTCAGTCTCCACCATAGACCTGTAGTGTGACAAAAAATATGCGCATCAATAAACCATCGTGAGAAGTTTTTTACATGTACCTTAGTATTTGGTTTCCACAGAAGAGCTAGGCCGCCACTCAAACCATTACTTGAGACCACTAAACCTTGGTTATAGTCCCAGTTCTGTTTTTTGGTATTCAACTGTTCTGTAGAGAGTTTTGTCTCCATTAAGAAGACACAAATGGGAACTTCTTTTTTCCATGCTCTCTTTAGAGCTTTAACTGTCCGGGGGTTCCCAAGCCCCCGGCAGTTCCAACTGAGTATACTCATTGGTCCCGGCGGTGCTGCCAGGCAGCCACCGCCGATTCCATATTGTCCATTGACAGGTTCTCCAGTACTCCATCAAGCTTCTGTTTCTTGTCCAGAGGTGTTGCATGAGGTGTAGTCTTGTCTTCAGATTTCCGTTTCGGCCCAGAGAGTGACAAGCCACTGTTACTGTTGTCTAAAATATGTCTTGGAGGCCCAAGCCGTTTCCAAGTGCCTTGTGATGGGTCCAGTACTTTTTTTGGGCCATGCTGGGTTATGTGGTTAAAGTCTAGCACGTGTGTTATTGGAGTGTCAACTAGGCAGTTATCTTGGTCATGTGGTTCAGTGGGGAAAGTTGTCAATTGGCTGGAAGGAGTGATTGTGGGTGGGTCCATGGAATTTTGGATTTCCTTATGTGGTGTGGTTGACTGAGATGGATTTGGAAGGTGAGCTATTGCGGCGTCAATGTCGGCGATATGGGTGCTAAAAAGATTATTGTCTGACAGGATTTCCAAATTTGTCGGGGTACGTGGCGTAACAGTAAGCGGATTTGTGGGAAGAGATATGTCAGGGAGATGTGACTGCGCTGTGGGGTTGGTCATTGGCACTGTGGGGTTGGTCGTTGGCACTGCTGTGGTTGCCGTGCCGGTGTGGGATGGTGGCATCGGACGTGGAGGGCGTGGTGGGGCCCGAGGGGGATTTTGGTTTGGTCGAAAGTTGCTGTTTGACACTTGGGGTTGTTGAAGGTTGGTGATGGGCGCTCGCAGCCATGCTCCATACTGCTGGTCTGCAGAGTTCAGCGTGCCTCTACTGCTATTCCAGAGCGTACAGTCCTTTTCATCATGATTGAGAAGGCCACACCAATAGCAGAAAATTGGTAACTTCTCATATTGGAAAGCCACCCATTGTGGATCTGTTTCTCCGGTATTTATCATTCTACCACGGCAGAGAGGTTCATTTATATCCAGTTGGATGCGGGCTCGAAGGTAACGCCCTCTGCATTCACCAGTGGTTGAGGTGTCAACATGTTCAACGATCCCCAACGTCGCACCGATAGCTTCAGCTGTAATTTTGTTCATTCGTCGGAGTGGCAGATTATGGAACTGGACCCAGAAAGAAGCATGATCAAACGTGGCGTCATCGGCTGATTCATCACCCTTTGGTTTATATAAACCAATCAGGTATTTATCAAACGTCCATGGTCCTTGCGCTAGAATCCTTTGTGTATCGGCCTCATCTTCAAAGATTAACAACACAGTGTTGGATCCCAGATCTCGCACTTCGAAGTCTTTTGCAGAACGCCACATGCTTCGCAGAGTCCGTGTGAGTGCTTCCAAATTGACTCTGCGCTTTGTAAAGAGTTTGGCAACAAGAACCCTGCTGTTATTCTCCATTAGTGGAGGAAGATCAACTGTGCTAGTCTCTTTCGCTTTAAGAGAAAGTCGTGCCCATTGACTGGCCAGGTCATCCATGGTCTCGTGTATGGGTGATAAGGGTGGTGAGAAGAAAATGTATATGAGGGGTCTTGTGTATGGGTGATAGGAATGGTGAGAAGAAAAGAGTGTATATGAGGGAGGGGTTTATCCGGAGAGAGCAGAGTTTCCACCGGTGGGGAAAAAAACTCTATTCGGCGAATAGAGAAAAAGTTTCATCACCTAGGTTTCAGAGAGAAACCTACGTGAGAAAAGTTTTTACCCTTTTGTTTTGTTTTAGGACCTACTTTTAGGACCTACATGAAAGTTCAATTGAAGTAATTGCAAGAGCCCAGTATTCGGACTATATGGTCAAACGACGAGACACAATTGGTTCTTGACATAAAAATTAATGGAATTGCATCCAAGATAGATGAGATAGTGTAAAGTGGATTTACGATCAACTGGGCCACCAGCCCAATCAGCATCAAAGATAGCTGAAAGGGTCAAAGGCCCAAGTTGAAAGTGAACGCCATGATTGAACAAAAATGGGTTTTGTCTGTGGTGTAATGCGCCCCCACAATAGTAATTTGAAAAAGTACTTTAAGTATGTAACGCTAGGGCTGAACATCGGCATATAGTCCTGTCTTAGGAGAAATCTCAATAGAATGATGGGGTCGGCATGGCTAGAAGTGAGAGACCGCGTCCCTAACACATTTAATGAATTTCGGCTAAATCCACATGAACGGGTAAAGTCGTGTTAGTACCTTTCAAATGGAGGTTCAACTGACAATACATATCTACCTAGATCGAGAGTTTTACATTGAGTCACCACTTATTTAATTACACAAAAAATCAAAAGAAAATCATAATTGAAATAAAAATTTCTTTATTGATTTGAAAACGAATATATGTTAATGTTACTAGGAAATTACATGGTTTTGATCCTAGACACAATCTAATGATAAATGTACATGACCTTATTTCCTAGTTACAATCTAAAAGTTGAAAATTACATGGATAAGTATTAATCTACAAACCCTTGATCTAAGTTCAAAAATTAAGTTACAATGTGGAAAGGTGTTAGGCACTCATCTTACCTGGTGAAACCAGTCTTCCAGAATCAATATGCTATCAATGAATTGAACATTATTACTTTAAAGTAAAAATGACATATTATTTGCTTGAAATTAGATGTGTACATGTGTAAAACCCTAATTTTAATTTATTCAGGATTGGATTTGGATTGAAAAGTAGATTCTAGTAAATGTATGTGAGTAGTGACAACCTAGAATCAAACATATTTTTTAATAAAGGAAATAACATTGTGATTGTGTGTGATTAGGATTATCCCAAACTTAGCATGTATACGTGTTGAATATAGTTAAGAACTAACACATTATTTCACATTTTCAACCTAGTTTTAAGATCAAAAGCATAGTGTATTGAAGAACAATCAAGAATATGTGAAAACACTCAAAAACATTCAAGAATATTCAAATAAATCAATAAACTAACATGCTTTGATCCTAAATTTATATTACAATAATACAAAAACAAGTCAAGGCATAAAATTATACCTATATAGAAGATCCAACATGGCAGTGGAGGAGGGTTTTTTTGTGGTTCCTATGGGAGGGAGGGGTAGGAACACGTGTTATCATGGCATGCATCAACCAGGTTTGGGATATAAGTTTTATAATTAGATAATCAAATAATTCTTCTAACCACAAAATAATTGATACCTAAATACAAGGCATTTGAATATTAAGGAAAAAAATGCACTTGCAAATTCAATTACATAATTAAATTCAACCAAATAGATGTGCTCGATCTAGTAGAAAACCTTGAGTGTGATTCCTCTTCTATTTTCTCTTTTACATAGTTAATTATATTTGGAATTACCTATTACTTGATTCGGTCCTTACCTTGCGTTTATATGTGTGTGTGTGTGCGTGTGCGTGTGCGCGTGGGCCAAAAACTAGTTAAAGCAATTTAGTTTTAGGTGTGATCACAATTAATTTGCATGATGAGTTGATAACAATCCACAATGGGAGATTTAAACAAGAATAACCTAAATTTATGTAAAAACCACATAAAAAGGCCTTATATATTTAGGTTTTTGAACAGTGTTACAAGATTTTTTTCCCCTCAAGAATAGGCCTTCCAAGGTATTCTAAGAGTTTTCTCACTTTCTACAATCTTCTCTCTTTCTCTTCATTTTTTATGTGTGTCCCTTCTACATGCCTTCTGTTTTGTTCTTATCTTTCCTTACATTTGCACCACCTTCTTCTTTCGGATGTGTTGTCCCTGCACAGGTGGATAATTTTTTGTCCCATTAGACTCTTCTTTCCTCATTTTCATGATGAATAGAGACTTTTGGGGCTTATTGCACTGTTCAGGCTAGTCATTTATGATTAAATGTGATTGTGCCAGGAAAGTGACCTTTATTAATGCGGAGGTACTATAGATCTATCAGCAAGCTTCAGCAAGCTTTCTCGAACAATCTCACACCTTCTAGAATTCTTCCTCAGAAGTTCGGAAGGTGCTTTGTCTCCGTTAGTTCAGCACAGATCTTGACTTCGGACGTTGTCCACAATAAGTTTATCCTCGGATCCAAGTTGACGCCCCGTTTGGTCTGTGGTCTAAGGTTTTGTTCTTTTAGGAAGGTCTATTCTCAAAGCCTGTATTGGGCTTATTTTAGCCCATGGTCCTATGTCATTTGGGCCCCATAAAACTATCTCCCACAATATATATATATATATATATATATATATATCAATCCTTAATTATGCATGCTAATCAAACTTAACTCTTTATTTCCACTTAATCTTACACTAGGTTAAGCAAAGATCCTAAATGGTGTGGGGCACCACACATATTGACACACCTAAATCACATACAATATAGTCCATAAACTGTTCATCAAACGAATTCATAATACCTAATGTCCATACAACCTTAGAAAAATATATCACTTTTATTAATGAAAAATGTCGTATGAATTGGATTTGAGTAAAACCAAACATGAATGAGGTCCCCTATATTGCTCTCTAAGAGAGAGAGAGAGAGAGAAAAGCATTGAATTGAAAATTTCTGCTAAAGAGATAAGTAATGAAACATGTTTTTGTACAAGTCTGGCATGGATCAATTGCTTTAGATTGAAGATTAAATATAAAGTTTATTATGCATGGCATCCTTATGTACAATAGTGTAAGAGCTTGATTTTTATTGAATCATTATTCATTTAAAACTTAATTATGGTCTAAAATTTATTTTATTTTTCAATCTAGAAGCTTGCTTAATTTAGAAATTTAAGATGATTAAAATTATGAATTTTAACTCCAATATTTAGCGAAATCCTTTAGATTTTAGTTTTTAGTTTTACTCAAAATAACAGTATTTATGATTCTCATAGCTCTTACATATTTACAAACTACTAATGTTACAAAAGTAACACAAGGACAATAGATAGTAAACCTATGGAATGGATTGAAAATGCACTCAAATTATTCGTAGAGAAGTTTTCTTATTTTATTTGATTCAATTTCATATGTTTATTAATGAATAAATAAATATTATACCTTCTCCCACTTGTGGGAAAAGGCAAGTAAACCAACATTTTTCTTGTCTCCTTCAATAGTTTATCCCTTAGTTCTTACATGATGGATTGTAACAATGACCATGGGCTTGTTCTAGAACTCGATACATTTTCAACATACTTAGACAACTACGTTATATGATTTCTTCCTATTCTAATGACTTCTTCTAAAATAAAAATACACGTTTTAGACTTTTAGTATGTGCTAAACCAATTGTTTAATATTTTAAAATTCTAATCAGACACAATGTTAGACGATTTATGTACAAATTATTAATTTTAGATAATTTTTATTTTAAATGGCTAATGTACTTTTAAATATTCATTGTTATCGCTTAATATATTAATTTTTTAATATAGTTTTTTTAAGTAAACCATTGTTTGTTGGAAAAATGAGTTTTAACAAGTCTTCACACGTCATTTGAGGCAAGGCTATATTGGAAAGTGTTCTCCTCGATGAGGTGATTAACGTCATATGATTACTTACTCAAAATCATTTAAGGGTTGAATGTATAATTGACTTCTAATTTTCTAAAGTGGCCACTTAAACATGGTTTATAGTTGTAAAATTCGTGAGTCTCACATAGAAAAAAATTGAACATTTTATAAATTTTTATACTTACGGGTGTGGTTCCAAGTGAGTTGTCCAATATTAAATAATTATTTATTAATTTATTTAAGTTTCTGTTATTGCGCACTATTTTTTTTTTTTTTTTATATTCTATAACAGTTTGTCTATTCATGTGATTTTCTTATATATAAATTGTGGCACCATTTTAAATAGTTTCCATTTACTCTATATGGTTTTTAGTTTTATATTAATGTTCATAGGCAAAGAGAAAGAAAGATAAATAGTTTTATTTGATGTAATATTCAGATTAATGAGCTTCTTCTATTTACAATTAGTATGTAACACGTGCTTACGCATGAGAATTGTAAATTATAGTAATGCTATTGATGTTAGTTTGGGTTATTAAACATGTAAGACATTAGTTCGACCAGAATTACATTGTGAGGTACTAAAATAGTTTTTCCTTACAATTATTATGATATTGGCTACGTCAAGTTTCTCATTACACAATCAGTGTCTATGAAATTCTACTAAATATAATATAAAATAAAATAATAAATTGGTCCAATAAGTGGGGGATAGGTGCATGCGATCGTTCAACTCAATTACAGTTTGTTATTTCTAAGATCTTCACATACAAAATATTTGAATAGAAACAACATAAAAAAATCTGCTCATTAGTTTAGAGAAAAATAACAACAAAAATCTAAACAATCTAATTTGTATGGAATGCTAACTAAAGCAGAAATGGCTAAAAGAAAATTATCTAAGATGTCAAGATTTAGGCTTGAATTGTTTGTATTTACCACCTTCTTATCGTAAGCTTGACATCAACGCCCCCAAATGAAAAAACTTAACAAATAATAATATATCAAAATTAAAAGTGACTCTATAGAATGTTCTAAAGTCATCTTCTGTAAACGTTCTTGTTAGGATATTTATGAATAAAATGAAAAAACTAATAACATTTTCTGAGTAATAGATAATTAATGCATAAATTCAATTATAAACAATAAACAAATAAAAAGTAACCCTGCATAGATACGAGAATATCACCTTCAAAGCATTTGGGCCATGAAGGTTAAAAGAAAATGGGTGAGTTTAGTTGAGTTTTTTCAGACGGTGCTTTTTAAAAAAGTGGTGGTTTTAAAAATGCAGTATAAAATTGAGTTTTTTAAAAAGTAGAGTGTTTGGTAAATATATATATATAAAAGCGAATTCTTTGTTTTAATTACCTTTCCTAATGCAAGTTATGGACACAACATTTTTACAAAAATTTCACAATAAAGTCTATATGACAATTTTTTTTTTTTTTTTTTTTTTTTTTTTTAGGAATTATATGACAAGTTGTTAACAGTAAATAAAAAAAAAAA
Source organism: Quercus aquifolioides (assembly GCA_019022515.1). NCBI lineage: Eukaryota > Viridiplantae > Streptophyta > Magnoliopsida > Fagales > Fagaceae > Quercus > Quercus aquifolioides. The sequence goes on along the minus strand of CM032328.1, from coordinate 63,099,644 downwards.
AAAATGTCACTAGTAGGTCCAAATGGGTACCAATAACAACTTATTGCGTAACTTTATTATGAAATTGTTATGAAAATAGTGTCAATAATACTTTTTTTTTTCTAAAGAAATTAACACTAATTTAAAAAGTCTAGAGATACAATAAAATATGACAATATTTTCACAATACTCTGTTTTTAGTTGTGGTCAATCTTAGTCTAATATTAATTAATTAATTTTATTTTATTTTCACATATGAAAGATTTGATATCTCTGTTGTGAAAATTTTGTGGTAATTTATTTTGTCCTAATAGAATTGAAATTTTCATTTTGTAAACTTCCTTGCATGGACACATATCCCACTCAAACCACCTTTTAATTTTTTTTTTTTTTTTTTTTCTCAACTACACGTTTCTTTCACCCTTATCTTCTTTCACCTTTATCTTCTCCCATCCACTATTATCTTCTTTTTGCTTCTCCTGTTCTCTAATTTCATCAAACAGCTTCCAAGAACCAAACCGAACTCCTTCCAAATTTGTCATCCAACCTCATGCATGCCAATTAAAAATCAATTAAGGGTGAGGTAATTTTTCTCAATTTCACCCAAAATAAACTCCTCTCTCTCTCTCTCTCTCTCTCTAACCCCAAAACCAAATTGGAAGTGAGATCAAATGTTGAGATTTGACAGTGAGATCAGCAGTGGAGGTTCTTATCCTTCTATGTATATTTTGTCATATTTTCTATCTGTTATTTTGTGTATGTTCTTCTACCAATAATTTTCTTTGCATGTCCTTCTCTGTCTATTTTGTGGTTGGTTCGTTAAAATTTGGAGGAAAGGAAAAGAAAGAAGAACCACTACTACAGGCACGATGGGATTCTTTGTTTGCTTCTTGCAATTGGCGAGGAGGGAGCATAAACTGTAGAGAAACTCTTCTCCAGCTCCATTACATTATTTTATTTTGGATAAAACTTAGGTAAAGGAACTTCAGTGTTATTACTTAAGTTCTTCTTTTAAGATTTAGTCACGTGGCTACTTAACTAAAAAATACACTTCCTTTTCATGAGAAGGAATTCACATGGTAAAATCTTAAAAGAAAAACCTAAGAAATAGCACCTAAATACTATACCTAAGTCTTGTCTTTTTTCTTTTTTTTTGGATAAAGATATAGAAAAAATTGAGATTTCAAAATAAAAACAAAGGTAATTTAGGGATAATGCTTAAAATGACCGACTGTAACATTACAAACCATATTTGCGTTTTCACAATCGAAGCTCCAGGGTCCAATATGAAAACACAAGAATCCTTCGTATTTGGAAAAGCCACTTTTGGACATCGCGCAATGACAATAATTTACCAAACACACATTTTGGGGTTTGGGCTTGGAAACGCATGTTTTGGGCCCTGAAAGTGGAACCAAACGCACATGTTGTCTATATCATCCTTAGGAGGAATACAACACTACTTGACTCTATGAAATTAAATAAAATAGTGGACATTCTGATGAGGACAAATTGTTAAAAAACCTTTGGCTTTGATTGAAATTTTGGATGACAATTTTTTGTTAGACTAGATAGAGACCAACTATTCATATATAATGAAACGAACATTTACGCATACGCTAAATATCAAAAGGCATATTACAAACCTATTTACGCAACACAACACCTTGAGCAGCACTTCCAATGTCACTGGCATTTTTAACGTAAAGAATTGAGTGTCTAGAAGATGCATTAGGAACATGTACTGCACTTTCTACCAGACATTTTTATCAAATATTTTGGATTTAAATAGGCTTCATAAGTCATAACATAGTTTTTATACATGGGTAAGAGCTGTTAGTTAACAATTCAACCACAGATACCTTCATATAATTGTTTGTGAACACATGGAAGAAGAACAATTGAATGTGAAGCCAAATGACAAATCAATTGAAACTTCTGGCGGTTTTGTTGTTGATGCTGCAATTGTGGCTCCAATATTGTGTTTATGTCTTCACTTTTATAATTGTTATGTGTATATCTAAAAATATGTTATAATTGTATTTATTATATGCTTTGAAACTACTATCAAAATATTTTCATCTAGGTTGTGTCTTCATTCTTTTCTAAAAAAGAGGTTGTCTTCATTCTTTTTGTTTTATTTATGTTTGAAAATATGTTAGGCATTATATTTGATAATGATGCTTTTATTAGGAATGAAATTTTATGATGTTATAGATTAAAGATAATTTGTTTCAACGTTTACTCTCTTCAGTTTTTCATTTATATTGGAAACATATTCAAGATAACAATTTTCTAATAAACATATTCATCTTTCAAATAAGATCCTTATGTGACTTAGTCAAAATAATACTTTTTTTACCCTTCCTTTTTGTATTAACAAATGTTAAGACGTGTATAGTATAATTTGTCCCACTCTCCCTTCAAAGTTACTATAATTTTAGAGTGGAGTTTGTGGAGTGCCTATGTTAGAACCATGTTTCCTCTCCCTTGTGTGTGTTTGTTTATTTAAAAATAAAAAACTTATGTTAAGACGTAATTTGTATTAATTTTTTTTTGATAAATTACAAAGTTAGTCCCTATCTTTTACACCATTTATCAATTTGTTTCATAATATTTCAATTGTATCAATTTAATCCCTAACCTTTTTAGTGCAGTGTCAAATAAATCTTTGCCATTAACCCTTGGATGGAAAAAACTAATTTGTCAAATGGAATAATAAAAAAATAATTTTTCATGCCACATCAACTGCCCACTGCACGATCAAATCATGAAACCGTTTGCCATGGTTGTTACTCATTCGTTTGGAATTTTAATTGGTACTATAGTTGTAAGCAATGCAAAGGTTTTGTAGTATATATTAATTGCACTCTACCAGTATTGCCCACCACTATGTCTTTCTATGATATCAAATCTAAAAGTCTGATTTGCATTCAAGCCAAGGACATCCTTTATCACTCCAAAAGCATATCAAAAGAAAATTTTATCTGCCTTTGTGAGTTATCAAATGCCATGAATTTTTCTTGCAAAAAAACATTTCCATGTTGAAATACAGAAATTATTTCCCATTAATCGTATACATGACAGTATCATTGTCAAAATCCTTCTTTTATCTGATTTTTGCAAGTCACCAGCAGAAGCTTTTTGCCTCTACACCTGAATATACTGCAATGCCAGTGATGGAGTTAATGAAACTTAAGAAGTCCTTAATCAGCGACCAATGGGGTTATGAGAAGAAAATAGTTCCCAAAGATGAGGTAGGTGCCAGGAGAATTATGCTTATTTTGATAACTTTCTTAATATTCTTCTTTCATTATTCCAAATTATTGTATATAGAGGCAAGTAAACTCCTTCACCTGAATTAAGGTCACTGAGTACAGTATTTGTTTTTGTCTGTCTGACTTCTTTTATTTATTTGTAAGGTTTTATCCGCCCTTACCTGATTGCTCATAAATGCCTAATGTAATATGTACGGGTTGGGAGTGATCTAACGTATGATGTCAAGTATTCCATGTAAAAGACAAGTAGAGAAAGCTTAGGATAGAAAATTTTAGGTTTTCCTCCTTTTACTAATAGTGATCTTTCAGGAGACAAGCAGCGGTGGCAAAGCATCATAGGTTGAGGGAAGGAATCAGATATTAAAGAACTCCTAATATATCTTTTAATGTCACGCCCCCTCCCAGAAGGGTCCAAAGCATAAAAATACAACCCAAAGGTACCTATATATTTTCCCTTTTTGACAAATCAAACCAAGTAATCCACACTGAGTACCAACATCAAGAATATTATAATAATTCCATAAAGATATTGGCCACAAAAGAATGGAGGTCTGAATAAATATAATTACATATCATTTAACTTGTCTCATCAGTGGAAATGTAGTCATAACCACTATTAGATACAAAAGAATGAGTCAAGCCTACACTATGATATACATCATCTAAATATTTCCATCACAAAACTTCAGCCTCCATCAGTAGTTGTCTAACTACTGCAAGCCATAACATCTGACTCAAAAGGTTGCTGCCTGCTCTGTAAAAATTCACTATTAAACAATAGTGAGACAAAGCTCAATAAGTAGCAATGTTAATGCACATATGAGATGACAAATACATAATAATGGATACTTTGGCATGCCTATCATAACTTACGGATTTCGAGTTAAATTCAATAATAAATACTTTCAATACAATAATACATAAATTGCATTTTAAATAATGGAGCATCAACGTAATCGAAATAGTAAATTGTGACATTACATTACTCGCATGGTAAGCCAGAATGATATCCACTGGATACCCTAAAACAGAACCCAAATTCCAGATACATATAGTAGTTATCCCCACAGGCTAATATGCCAAGTTACAAATGTCACACAAATTCGAGTATAAAGCTATAGGCTACCATGTCACAAAGACAACAAGAACAAAGCATAAGCTACCAGTTATTGGGTACCATGTCACACAGACTTAGGTTCCATCCTATAAACCATGGTGTCACAAAGACTCAAGTGCCATAATATAATCCACCATGTCACAAAGACTCAGGTGTTGCGCTACTGGCCGTGTCACAAAGACTGCAAGTACTAGTCACTGGCTACCATGTCACACAGACTCAGGTGCCATAATATAATCCACCGTGTCACAAAGACTTAGGTGTTGCGCTACTGGCCGTGTCACAAAGACTGCATGTACCAGTCACTGGCTACTGTGTCACACAGACTCAGGTGCCATAATATAATCCACTGTGTCAAAAAGACTCAGGTGTTGCGCTACTGGCTGCGTCTGCAAGTACCAGTTATTAGCTACCGTGTCACACAGACTCAGGTGCCATCATACCAACACCACAAAGATCCAAGTATTTGGTTGAGTAATCACTGGGAAATCACAATTGCCATGACATGAGGTAAGGTGTCATAAAGAGCTAGCAGCTTTATATAATCAAGTTTCGTAACACATTTCCAATGAATTTGCATAATTTCCAAAGGAATTCCTATCCAGTCAGATTTCACACACACTTGTCAAATGACGCTTTCCAATTCTTTAAATTGTCTAATTATTTGTAATATCCATTATAAACGAATCACATCAAAGCCAGTCTCCGAGAAATAATAAAAACTTTGCATTTTCCCACATTATACATATACACATTACATGTTTTAAGTAGCTACTTACCTTGTAATACCGCATAAAAGCCTAGCTTCCAAGTGTCCCCACAAGAATTAGTTAGAACCTAAAGAAAAGGTATACAAGTTTATCATGACAAGTTTGAAAATCTTAAACTAAGTCTAGCTAAATAACTTTAATCTCCCAAAAAAAAAAAACAGTTCACTTAGGCAAGCCTAAACTTAGAATGTAGTGCATATTTTATTAGCTCCTTTGAGGTCACCCTTTTTGCCAATCACAACTTTACCCAAAAATCTCATATATCTCATAATATTTCTTTAGAAACTAAGAATTTCTTCACCTGAAAGATCTATCACAAAACTAGCATCACAAACATGTACCAAGACAATAAGGCATCAAAACCCCCAAATCTTAGCTATAGAAAACCTCAAATGACCACCATTTATATAAGTAAATAAAACCCTAAGCCCTTCATCAGAATATGTTCACCAAATCAAAACTCTTAAGCATTATTATGTGAATATCACTTCAAAAGCTTAGATCAACAATATGAAAATCCACCAAAATATTTAGAGTTTTTACCTTAATAGTTTGAGATGAAGGAGCCTAGAGATTTTTACGAAGTTCCACGGTGAATCTCGTCGCAAAAAGATGGTGGTGGTTATCCAATGGAGTGGTGGTCGGTGAAGGTGAGAGAGAGATGGAGTGTGTGTGTGTGTTTTGTGTGAATGAAAGAAAGCAAAGTGGGAGAGAAGGCCCTTAGGTGACCAGTCAAGAGAGAGTGAGATATGAGATGATATTGGTGAGATTGTGTGGTTGAGGGGAGTGGGGTAGGTGGGTCACACGTGTGGTTCCTTAAAAAAATATCTGACTTTCCTCTTTTTTTTTTCTTTTTTTTTTGATTTGGGCTGGGGCGTTACAGTTAATATTGATTTTAAATACAGAAAGTATAATTGATTAATAAATATATTGAGTTTTTACTAACAGTGTTTTATGTGTCAAACACTGGCCAAAATGGCCCATTACCATCAATTTTGGAAATATTTGGCCCAAAAACACTGTTTCGGAAATAATTGGAGATCTACCACTTTTTAAGTACTCGAGTTTGATAAACTCGAGTACTATGTTTTTTACTTCCACCGTGGCACGCTGACATGGCAGCGGGATTTGAAAATTCTAAGCAGTACTCGAGCTCACAAAGCTCGAGTACTTTATTTCTGTGGTACCCGAGTTTGGGAAACTCGGGTACCATTCTGCCTTAACAAATTTTTTTAAAAAAACACTGGGCCAACTCAGTTTACTTACTCAATCTATCCCGGGAAACTCGGGTACCATTCTGCCTTAACAAATTTTTTTAAAAAAACACTGGGCCAACTCAGTTTACTTACTCAATCTATCACTCTCTCATCTATCACTTTCTCAATCTCAAATCTCCCTCTCAATCTTGCTATCACTTTCTCAATCTCCCTCTCAATCTCGCTGTCAATCTCCCTCTCAGTCTCGCTCTCGCTCTCGCGCTCTCGGTCTCGCCCTCTTCTTCGGCACCACAAGCTTGCTCTTCTTTCTCTATTTCTCACGGCAACACAGGTACATCACTCTAACTTTTGTCTTCTTCGTTGACCTGTCTATTTCTCTATTTCTACTCAATCTTAATGCATATAGGCTCTGGGATGTGGGTTTCGTTTGAATATATATATTTTTTTTTCTGTGGGTTTGCTTGGGTTTCATTTGATTTATTGTGGGTTTTGTTGGGGTTTTGTTCATTTGTTTGTGCGTTTTGTTTCATAGTATTTTCAATAATTTGTTTTGGGTTTGTTTTTATTTTCTATTCCTGTTATCTTTTTGTGGGTTTGTAATGCAAATTATGTGTTTGATGAAATGCTTCTATGAACTATCTATGAAATGCTTCTATGAAATGCTTCGTGGACTCGTTGAATTTGGGTTAGGATAACATTTGCCGTTCTCATTTGGCACATTTAGCTTGTTTTATCAGTTTAGGATCTTAAGGGTTGGGAGTTTAGGGGTAGAAAATGATCATCTTATAAATTTATTGTAGTTGATGCAATTAGGAAGGAGAAAGGGTTTGTAATCACATTTAGTTACAAAATCCTCATATGCCTTAGAAAGTCATTAGATTCACAATTAGGAATTGGAATTTCTTAGTGTTTTTAATGTAAATGTTCAAGGTTGAAATCCGTTTTTTTCTAACTATTGAATTATCAAAAAATAGAAAAGTAGAACAACTCTCTAAATATTTCAAAAAATCTACTTTAAGATTGAAAGATTTGAGGGCGTCTTGAAGGTGCTATATATATTGTTTTTTATGACCCTTTAAAGTGCTATATATGATGACGCTTTGTACAATACTTATGAAACCTTAATTCTGCTAACATGGTAGTTGAATAAAATCTTACAGTACTATTACCTATAAACCTCTTATACTGTCTCTTAACAATTCGTACTATCATCCAATAATAGAGAGACCACATACAAAGTTCATAAAATAAATTTCAGTACCCTACATGTACTACAAGTCATAGTACTAGTTATAATGTATGTATGTATATCTGTTTGTTTATGATGTTGTCAAATTTAAAGTATCTACCAACATCTTTTACGTTTGAACACAAGACATAGTAAATGATCTTTTAAGGGATCACTATTTTATTGCTTCAACAATTGTATCCTTTCAAATGAAAACATAAAAGATAAGGCAAACATAGATGACTTTTGTTTGGGCTAATGCATATGCAATGCGGGACGGACTCACTAGCTATGCTTTATAGAATGTGTCCAGATGAGGATGTATCCTCTTAACTCAGTAGAACTGTAGAAAAGATTGAAGCCAACTCTATAAACCAAACCCGTGTTTGGTGGAATTTACTCCAAAGATCTTTATGATCTGTTTATTGTATCTGAAAATATTAATTTATTTTGCAGCTAAATTATATATGTACAAATTTTTAAAGATTCACAATAATAATTTTACACAATTAATTTTTAAAACAAAATAAGCTAAATAAAAAAATAAAAAAAATCATCCAAAGACAACCTTAAATATTGAAGGAGTGAAATTAAGTGATGTACAAATTGTTATTGGTACTAGGAGTAGGAATACTCTTAGAGGTCTTTGTTAATTTTGTGATATGGCCATATGGGTATGTAAGAGCAAGGTGAAAGGTGAGGTCATGGGTTTAAGAACCACTAGGTGGGTATGTAACTTATGGATGAGAAAATGTCATACATACTTTATTCACCCATAAAAGATAATTTTCCTTGAATCTACTATGGATTACGGTTTTATTCTCTGGAATATGGTATTTGCTCTACTGATAAAAAAAAAAAAAAAAAAAAAAGGTATTTGCTCTGATGGTTCACATGAAAAGTGGGTCTAGTTTCTTATTTTCAAGTGACTGGAAAACGTATGGGCCTCCTTTCTCTGATTATGTGTACTCTTTTTTATATTGAGCTTGTTAACTGACTTTGAAAGTTTGAATGAATCACAGGTTAGTTGAAACACACATTTTCTCTTTTGTTGTGGGAAGAGCATTTGTAACAGATATTGAAAAGTTAAAAATCATCAGCAAAACAAGATCTTTGGATGTGGCTAAGGTGTTAAAGTTTTTTTCAGAAGTCACAAAGGTTTGTCTGTCACATGTCTGTTTCAGAATGCTGATTATTTTCCCAGTGATTGGTTTCTTTATTTCATGTTATCTATACTTTTATGCAGGATGGAATCAGTCCTGGTTCAAATTTATTAACTGCAATTGAGATCCTTGTATCTGGGGTATATTTCCTTAATCTTTGGTGGATTAAAATAATCATTATTGTTGAGGTTTTACTTCATATTTTTTTTCCATATCATGAATATTTGTATTCTGTTTTGTTAGATGGTGTGGTCTCTAATGATATTCTCTAAGTTTTGAAACTGATTACCATGCATTGAATGGTAAAAAATGATTGTTTGGATAATACATAGATGTGCATGCTTTAGGCATTCTTATCTTATGTCCATTTGATCCCTTTGTTAAGCTTTTTGAACAATTTTAATGGATGCAGCCTGTCGATAAGCAATCTCTCCTTGATTCGGGCATATTATGCTGTCTCATTCATATACTCAATGCCCTTCTGGATCCTTCAGAGACCAGTCAAACGCAAAAGCCTGCTGATCATGAAGGACTACTGCCAGCAGTAAAAGATTATGATAGTGGTGTTGGGCAAGTCCGCCGCCTTGAGGTATCTCTCTCTCTCTCTCTCACACACACACATGCACATTTCTATGGATGTAAGGTTCAAGTTACACTTGCTCTTTTGATTTCTTTTAATGACTCCATCAGGTTGATTTCATCCTGATAAGGAACGGGTCTATAATGCTGGTGCTGTTAGAGTTCTTATCCGTTCATTGTTGCGCTTTACTCCCAAGGTGCAGCTAGAAGTGCTAAGTCTTATTGATAAGCTTGCTCGTGCTGGCTCCTTCAATCAGGAAACCCTTACCTCAATAGGTGCGAAATAGATCATTCAGTGTATTTGTTTTGCTTTGCTTGAATGGTAACTAGTTTCTTATTATTTGCTTTGTATATTTATGTTGTGTTGAACTTTTACTAGAGACAATTCATCCCTTTCTTTTGGGATCATCTCCATTGCTCTCTTATGCTTTGAAGATTGTGGAAGTTCTTGGGGCATATAGGTAAGAATTATGGTCATGTCATGAAATAAATTTATCTGTTCATCCCTGTTTGCATTATGTGTCGTTATGTTCAAATAACAAGATTTGTACTTTTGGTAATAGATTACATGTCTACATATTACTTGGATTTGTTAGTTAGTCCTTTCCAATGTCATGTTAATGTTACTTTTGTCCTTTATTACTTGGATTTGATGGACTTAATCCTCCCCTGGGCCCTACGGAAGGTTATTAACTTACAATATATTGATGTTATTGTTGTTATTTGCACAATGGTTGTTTGGATTTTCTACATATATCTCTAGTGTGAACTCTTTTTCCACTGCTGCATGTTAAAATTCAGCCTATATTGAATTTGATGACTGAGATAAGTATTTGCTATTGCACTTCTAGATTAACTTTGTCTTGTACCTTTTCTGCTGGTAACTAGGTGGACACTTGGATAATAGTATGAAGCTAATATCATCTGATGCTGCAAAAACCTTAGAAACAGCCCACGGGCACTGTGCTCCAGTTACTTGTCTTGGTCTTTCACCTGATAGCAACTACCTGGGCATAACAACCAGCAAATGCTTTCAGTCTTTTCTGGGGACTGAGGGTGGTTGTCCCACTTAAGCAAAGAACAAATTGACTCTGTTTGAGACTTTCAATTACCTGAGCGCCTTCATCTTTATAATGGAATACAATAGATATTCAAAAGAAAAAGAAATTTCCTCAGCCTTTTAGTTTTTATTTACTGTTCTAATTGTTGTTATTGTACATTGATTTATTTTGTTACTTTGATGTAAGCAAAATTGTTTAATTAAAATGAACTTTCTGTTTTATAAAACAGTATTTGAAGAACAGAATAGATTTTCTTTACCCTGCAAAAAGAAAAAGGAAATAAGTAGCAATCACTGTAAATGCATATTCTAAATTGAAATGTTGTCACACTGTTGCTGCCTTTTGCTTGCAGTTGAGTTTGAAAGTGGTGGATCAAATGCTCAAGTGACGGAAAATGCAACCGAAGACCTAACTTATTGCTGTCACTATAAATTTACAAATGCAGTATTTTCATTTTTCATGTTGTCCCTTTTCAGTGCTTATATTGGATTTATGTGAGTTACAATTACTACTTGGTTATTGTTCTATTGTTCTCTAATATAATTAATTGACTAATCCCTAGCCATCCTTGGGTTGTTGTGCCTCTACTATAGTGATAATTGTGATAGAAAGTCGTACCTAATGTACAGGATTTTTATTTTTTTGGAGTTTGAGAGAGATAATTGGTAAACAGTTTTACCTCCTTTTTTTTTTTTTTTTTGGTTTTAGAATCATCTTATCCTCTATTATAGTGGTATTGATTTCTTAACAAAATCTGGGGAATTAAGGTTGCATGGATAGGGTAGCTTTTGATTCTGATTTTGATGTTACATAGACAAGGCTGCACGAGATATATATATATATATATATATTACAAACTGAAGCTTAAAACTGATGTGAACTTCATGTACACAAAGCAAGCAATGTTTGCAATACGAATGAGCATGATGGGGGTGTCAAAGCAATTTCTCAATGTTAGGCCCTTGATCTGATTGATCGAAGCACCTTAAACTGTGCATGCAGGTTTATAAAAAAGGGACATTTTATACAAAATTAAAAAAAAGGGACATTTTATAAAAAATGAAAAGAAAGGACATTTTATAAAAACACTCGAGAACCAAGTAAAATATTTGCGTGTGAGTTTCTCTTATTTTTTGAAGGCCTTATTTTCTGAAGGCAAATTGGTACCCGAGTATGTGAAACTCGGGTACCAATCTGCGTTACATATTTTTTAAAAAACACGGAGCCAAAAAACACTGAGCGAGCTGCAAACTTGGGGTAGTTTTAACAAGGTACTCGAGTATGTGAAACTCGGGTACCAATCTGCCTGACATATTTTTAAAAAAACACGGAGCCAAAAAACACTGAGCGAGCTGCGAACCTGGGGTAGTTTTAACAAGGTACTCGAGTATATGAAACTCGGGTACCAATCTGCCTGACATATTTTTTAAAAAACACGGAGCCAAAAAACACTGAGCGAGCTGCGAACTTTGGGCAGTTTTAACAAGGTACTCGAGTCCCTTAAACTCGAGTACCTACTCCCACGGTTATTGCCCACCTACTCACATACGAACGAACTGGCTCCAACGGTGCGAGTAAATGCTACTTAATGGTACTCGAGTTCTTTGAGCTCGAGTACCATTTAACCATATACCAACCCATCAGCATTAAGACATTTTCAGTAGAAAGCTCTTCAGAGACACTAATCTGTGCGAGTCAGCCATTATCAGCATAAACTTGACTGTTTGGTCACCATCTGCAAGTCCTTGAGCTGTGTTGGTGTCTCCATCAATCAACGTGCTATCCATTCCACCGGTGAGTCAATTCTTTTGTGACCAGTACATAGATGTATTTGTTAAATGCTTAGTTTTTAAATTTTTTTGCATGAGTTAAATGACCTCAATGAGTTTTTAGATTGTGTTTGTATGAGATTTTTATGCATGACTTTCATGTAACGAGTTTTGCAATATTAACTGTGTACAACTGCTGATACATACATGGTTCTATATATATAGTGGAAATTTAACTGTGTAATGGAAAGGAACTATTATTTTACACTAAGTAATGCCACAAACACAAAGTTTGTAAGGCAGATTGGTACCCGAGTTTCAGAAACTCGAGTACCAATCTGCCTGATTCCCTTTGGCACAAAGTTTTTTCGCCCAAGGAATTTTAAAAAAAATTTGGTCAGTGAGTAGGTGGGTAATAACTAATAATTGTGGGAGAAGGTACTCGAGTTTCAAGGACTCGAGTACCTTGTTAAAACTGCCCAAAGTTCGCAGCTCGCTCAGTGTTTTTTGGCTCAATGTTTTTAAAAAAATATGTAAGGCAGATTGGTACCCGAGTTTCACATACTCGGGTACCAATCTGCCTTAAGGAAATAAGAAAAACTCACACGCAAATATTTTACTTGGTTCGCAAGTGTTTTTATAAAATGTCCCTTTTTTATAAACCTGCATGCACAATTTAAGGTGCTTCGATCAATCAGATCAAGGGCCTAACATTGAGAAATTGCTTTGACACCCCCATCATGCTCATTCGGATTGCAAACATTGCTTGCTTTGTGTACATGAGTTTGACATCAGTTTTAAGCTTCAGTTTGTAACTTTTCTATACAACTTTTTAAAACTTCATTTTTGTTGGTTCTTTTTTCTCATTATTTTCAATTTTTTTATAAGTATATTGTACCCCACCATCATAAAAACAAATTTAGCAAAAGACCTACATAAATGGTTCCCAAATATAGGTCAAATAACGGTTTGCATGTGTGTATAAGCGAGTAATTTAGAACAAGTTCTTTCGTGAGCTATATTCAGTTACCAAGCTTGCAAAAAGTTGGTTAGCATTTCTACTTTGAAAGAGAAAAGGGGGAAAGGACTAAGGAGACACATCAATCTACACTATCATACAGCATAATCTACATATATAAACACCATTGTTGTATTTTACATTGAGAATGGTTAATATACAATCACTGCCGAAGCTTAGTTCTTGCCATCTCTAAGGCTGCCTTGGCTGCATTACGTTTTTGCTCCCTTTGATGACAAAGTTTTGTTGCCTCTTCTGCTTCCTGAGATGCAGTCTGCAAACTCTTTTCAGACTCCAACATATCCCTAGAAACCTCACCTACGCGAGTCTCTAGCTCCTTAGTCTCAGCCTCACAACTGGACAACTGATTCTCAATTTGGAGAAGCAACTCTTTGACACAGGAAGCCTCTTCACGAAGTGAGTGAAGACGCTGATTGGAGTCTATAAATGCAGTCATTATTTCGTCGTGGATGCGAGAAATATCATCATACCTTACTTTCTCACTATGTAACTGCTCCATCAAAACTCAGTTCACACAATAACCCTCTAGATTTATCAAAGTAGTTCCACATTTAAATCTACCTAGAATCCAACTGAAAGCTAAAACATAGAACCATGGCATTAACAGAATGCATATAAATTATAACTAACAAATGGATTGAATGTCCCAGCAATCTGCCTTGCAAATAAGATTCAGAAGTAAATAAACTGACATAGACACAACCAATATTGTAAGTGTATGAGTTGTTGGAGACAACTTTATATTATTTCACCTGTACAGGCAAGACAAAATACAAAATTTGGAAGCAAATAATAATTGAGGAGATTCATGAGCAAAAAAATTGACAGTCACAGAATCTATGGTTCCATAGTTGTAAAGTAGGTGAAACTAAACACAAGGAACTTTGACAGACCTTGTAATGCAGAGCCTCACGTGATAATTTCCCCTGCTTACTGCTGCCAACTGAACATGAAATGCAATCAACTTTTAATTAGAGATATTAATGGGAAAGAAAACCATTTCATAAACACAGGAAACTGTATATACTTATGGAATTTGAAAATAAACTTACGGCTAAGCACAGAAAGTTCAGAGCTCTTCAACACACGCAGCCTCTTAACCGTAGATACAAACATTCTGTAAATTATAAATTGAGAAATTAAATTCATAAAACAGGAACTTTAGTGCTTATTAAAGGAAGAACCCAAATTCAGCATGGGATTTGAACTTTAGTAGTTAAGATACTAAGCAATGGCGTAAAAACAACGCGGTTGAAGTACCTAACTGTACCCCCACACTTCTCCCCCTTTTCCTCACCCACTAGTGATTATTCAAGGAACAAACTGTCGTCCAGCAGATGCTCCAAGATAATCACAGGGAGGGCTAAATGTCGCATAAAATGTCATATTCATTAGGACAAACGAATTCATTGTAACTAGAGACTTCATGTTCATTATATGTATAAAAGAATAACATTCAATTACTTCAAAAAAAAAAAAAAAACACTAGACTCTTCGTAAACTAAGTTAAAATCACATCAACAAACCTGGATACTGAGGCACAACAGCTCTGCAAGTCTCTTCAAGGTGATCCTTGCGTAATAGTTAGCATCAGTTTTATAACAATTGACATAACATTCAATAACTTAAGTAATTAAACATATTTGTTGTTTTAAGACAACAAATGTCCAATAAATTTTCATCTTACTAATTTATTGTTCAAATGAATCCACAATTTTTTATTTTTTATTTTTTATTTTTGGTAATTTCCTAACAGCAGCATGAAGTTGATTATTGTATATATACAGATGTGGGTTTCATTTGAATATATATATTTTTTTTCAATAGCTGCCTCTAAGCTAGAATTACCTGATTATTAACACAAACATTTAGTCATGTTCATTCCCAATTAGCAAAATAACTATAGACAGACCAGAAAAATGAAGAGCCATTTCTTGTTGACTTGTCGAACAGCCATTTCTACAAAAGCTGTTGGATGCATTGAAAAACTTCACACAGTCAATTCAACAAACAGATAGCAATCAATCAAAATTGCTTGAGGATGAAACAGAAAACAATACCTTGTTGGAGCTGGAGTGGGTTTGATTGATTTTGGTGAAAACCCAGGTAGGGGAAAGGTATAAATTGTGGTTGGAAGTAGTTCTAGGGGCTTCAAAGAAGCCCTACAATCAAAGCAATACAGAAAATAGAGCGCCATTGAACAGGAAGATGATTCTTTACTGTTTGTGGAGCAAAGCAAGAAGCATTTCATCAAACACATAATTTGCATTACAAACCCACAAAAACATAACAGAAATAGAAAATAAAGACAAACCCAAAACAAATCAGTGAAAATACAACGAAACAAAACGCACAAACAAACGAACAAAACCCCAACAAAACCCACAATAAATCAAATGAAACCCAAGCAAACCCACAGAAAAAAAATATATATATATTCAAACGAAACCCACATCCCAGAGCCTATATGCATTAAGATTGAGTAGAAATAGAGAAATAGACAGGTCAACGAAGAAGACAAAAGTTAGAGTGATGTACCTGTGTTGCCGTGAGAAATAGAGAAAGAAGATGAGCTTGTGGTGCCGAAGAAGAGGGCGAGACCGAGAGCGCGAGAGCGAGACCGAGACTGAGGGGGAGATTGACAGCATGTGGGAGATTGAGAGGGAGATAGCGAGATTTGAGAGGGAGAGAGCGAGATTTGAGATTGAGAAAGTGATAGATGAGGGAGTAATGGTTTAAGTGTGGGTAATAGGGGTTTTGCTGTTCTGGGTGAGAAGTGAGTGACAAAGAAATAAAAATGAGTTTAAGCGGACCTGGGAAATTTTTTTAAACAGTACTCGAGCTTCCCAAGCTCGAGTACTGTTTTGAATTTTTTCAATCCAATTGCTACGAGCAATTGGAGCCAATACAGATTAATACCCGAGTTTAGGGAACTCGGGTATCTCATTGAACAGTACTCGAGCTCAGGAAGCTCGAGTACTGCTTAGAATTTTCAAATCCAGCTGCCATGTCAGCGTGCCACGGTGGAAGTAAAAAACATAGTACTCGAGTTCAGCAAACTCGAGTACTTAAAAAGATGGTAGATCCCCAATTATTTCCGAAACAGTGTTTTTGGGCCAAATATTTCCAAAATTGATGGTAATGGGCCATTTTGGCCGTCAAACACTTCCACAGGTTTTTTATGGGATTTGGGCTAAAATATTGTGGCTTTGGGCGGGCTTATTGCTTCATTTATCCTTGAGTTAGGCTATGAGGCCTAACTTAGCATATGTTTGTAACCTATGATTATGATTTTTTGAGAAAAAGATTCTTATACATGGACACTTCATTCTCTATTTCTCTATGATTTAACTGAAACAGAATGGAATAGTTGAGTGCTTCAATAATCAATACACTCTCCTTAAGTGAATTACTGCTGCCGTCTTCAGTCTTGGTACCATTTGACAAAAACATTTTAGCTTTCTTTTTTCTTGTTCTAGATTGGCACTACCTTTGATGGATCACAAAATGCATTGCTTTCTTACTTAAAAATAAATAAATAAATAATAATAATAATTTTAATCTAGTCATTGGTTAATGGTAACTTTTGGATTTGGTAATGCTAGTGAAAGAATGTATCCAATGAGCTCTGGCTCAAATGGTACTTTCTCTCTTTGTAAAAGCAAAGTGGAGGGTGAGGTTGTGGGTTTAAGATCCACTGGTACATGAATAACTTACCAATTAAAAAAATAATAATAATAACAATGAAAGAACATAAGAAACTTGATGTAAAACCTTTTGTATTTTTGTTGGAAATACGAACTTTTTAGATCGTTAATTATGTATGTTTTTCAGTTTAATTTGGTAAAATGGCTCCTTTTATGTAGTGTAAAGCCAGCAGTTACTCTTGCTTCTGTTGTGTAGGCTTACTTTGGATTGTTTGGTAATGGGTACTTACTCTAGAACTTGTAATTACTCTATTTTGGAAAATGATCAATTATATGGACCAGTTGAGTTTACCATTTCGGACGTTTTACTCAAGTGAACCATATGCAGGCAATTATTGCCTCTTGTTGTGGCTGCTTCCGTGGTCGTACATTGGCTGTCATCTCCATGAGTTGTGAGTCTTGTGACAATGATGCAACCCGTGGTTTTGGACTGTTGTTGCCTGGCCATATTAAAGTTGATTTTAGTGATGCAGTTGCCCTTGAGAAAATCTTCAAAGTTTTAGATTCACTAAAATTTATGATTAAATTATTGATCTTGTACTGTACCCCAATATTGAGATAAATTATCTTATTTGTATAATTCATCGCATGCTTCATGCATTCTTTTGTAATCCATCTGAACTGCATCAAAACTGTAGAGGAAAGTGTATTGATTATAGCATGTTTCTGTTATTCATTATTGCAGAAAATGGTGATTGAATACTGGATTTCTGTTTGAGCCCTTTCAAGGAGAGGCTGTGGTATGTATTTTGGAAATGAATATTTGCTCACTTTAGGGTCATGAGATGTGTTACAGGGACTTGGATTTATCCATTGGTGCAAGGTTGTGCCTGAGTTTTAGATCTGTCTATTTTCTAAATCATAGAACTAGGACATGGCTAATGTTCGATCACTCCAATTTCTTTTTGTCAAAGCTGTTTGGTTAAAATGATGGAGTAATCGAACATCTTGATTTTTTGTCTAAGCTGTACGTACTGAATTTGATCCTTTTCTTAATATGTTTTTCCTCCTCTTTTTTTGAGGGGAATCAAGATTCCATCCCTCCAAATTCTGAATTCTTTGTTTTCCTGAGAAAAAAATTTCTTTATTTGTTGGTAGGTTGTAATTCCTCCAGATGGTTATTTAAAATCTGTCAGAGATCTGTGCTCAAAATATAATGTTTTAATGATTGCAGATGAGGTGCAATCTGGCTTAGCACGATCAGGAAAAATGCTGGATTGTGATTGGGAAGAAGTGCGCCCAGATGTAGTGGTGAGCACCCCCCATCCCCTCCAAAATCTCTCTCTCCAGATTCTTTATAATTTTCATGACTTTTACCAAGTCTTGGATGTGAACATAGAAACATTCTGGATAATGATGTTTACTTGAACCATTAAACTACAATATGATTGCAAGTTACACCAGGAAAATTACCCATGTAGCATCCCTTTAATTTGTCAAGAGGACATGACACTCATATGGTCATTTTCTCCATTTTGGATACATTGTTATATCCTGTTCAAATATCTGTACAAAGCTGGGTTGCTAAGTATTGATGTATTGCCCACAATTCAGTATCCATATCAAATATTTAAATACAAGTATCCAGTTACATCTTTAGGGGTTGAAATGGGAGGCTTACACCTTATGAAATGACGGCTCTCTGTGTGCGTGTGGGACTATGAAGGTTTCATACAAGATCACTCACGAAGACTCTGAAATAAAAGTTTTAAAACCTCAGGAACTTGGTTGTTTTCAGAAGGCCAAAATTTGCATCTATTGGACTTGTACTTGAAAGTGAAATTTGACTATGAAGGTTTCACTCTCTATTCAAAACTCTGATAATTGCATTGTCTATTTGTAGAAGATTTTTATACCACCATTTTGTCATTTATCATAGCTATGAATTTGTAATGGAATTATGTTTATCCACCCAATTTGATCAGACAATACCACATAAGAAGACTTTGGAAGAAAAGTTTTAAAACCTTAGGAACTTGGTTGTTTTCAGAAGGCCATAATTGCTATCTATTGGACTTGTACTTGAAAGCTGACTTTGACTATTTCTTGTCTATATGCAGAACTACCTTCAAATTGTTTTTTGTTATAGCTATGAATTACTAAAGCCAATGAACTCTAGATCAAATAACACTTAATCCTCCCATAATAATGGGATGGAAGGTAAGGTTGCACGTTCAATGCCCACTAAGTGCATGCATAACTTATCAATAAAAAAAGAAAAGAAAAGAACAAACTTATAAATTCTGAGAAACTTCTTCCTATCCACCCAAAACCAATATCTTATTATGAGATTCCATAAATAGTCATACAAGACTGAATAAGACAGCTTTGAAAGCGAAGTTTTAAAATTCTGGGAATTAATTCTTTCCAGAACTATGGACTTGTACTTGAAACAAGAAAAACGTATTTTTTTAGTTTTAACAGGATTCACAATAGAATGGAGTATATACTTTTTTGAAGTTAACCTAACATTTGTATTCTTCGTTTTCCCTGCCTGAGAAAATTCTTGCCTGTTTGCACTGTATTCCTAATGTGTCTTGCATGATGAAAAAAGATATGTCACGTCTGAATATCTTGTCACAGAGGCTAAGTTTGAGAGATGTGAAATGCAAATTGCAAGCTGCAAGCTGCAATTTGCACAGTATCTTCATTACTCTTTCTTATGCTTGGGAGGCCTTTTTTGTTTAAACTAACTTAACAATCTTATTGACTGCTCCAATGTGATACAATACGTATAATAACTTTTTAATTTTCTTTTCCAGATACTTGGAAAAGCTTTGGGTAGTGGAGTGATACCTGTAAGTGCAGTGCTTGCAGACAAAGATGTAATGCTTTGTATCCAACCTGGAGAGCATGGAAGATTTGCATTTATAAGTACTTAATTTGTATTTCATAAATGATTTATTTCTTAATCTGCTTACTATTTTATGTAATCAGCCTTTAATTTCTAACTCTTGTCCATCTTGATCTAAAAGATTTTGCCTGGACACATTACAACACCCATTTATATGATTTGATTTAGAAAATGTTACCAAAACACGTGGCTCTAGTTTTTCAAGGATTTTATTTAATAGTGCATACAAGTAGAAATGGCCAGGTTTGATTTACGCATAGTGAGTCAATTCACTTCGAGTGATATGGCATAACAACCAAATAAGAACAGAGTCAACCCAAACACAAAAATAGCCAAACAGGATAATGATGCAGTCAGGTTTTAATGGTTCAACAGTAATGCACCTCACTTTATGGCAGTATATACCCTTCTATGAGTTGGATGGTTGGCCAGTTAATTCTAATTCTGCAAGTAACATGCAAATGTATGCAAATTGTACATTGATCTCATGTTTCAATTTCATTAAAATTTTATTGATTAAGTCTTAAAAAAAAATACTAAAGCAAATCAAACTAATAAATTTCGACTAAGAATCAAATTCTTAAAAATACAAGAATTTTTTTTTTTTTTTTAATTTCAAATTCTTAATAGCTTACTTGGTTGAAACTTTTGTTACTTCCAAAATAAATATAAATAAGACCCAACAACATGAAAGTCATTTAGTCATAAATACTTTTGTTACTTCCAACTTGCAAGATTTAAGGTAACAGCCCTTAGTTCTTTTAGAAATTAAAAAATCATGGGAAGACAAGCTGGGATACAAAAAAAAAAAAAAAGAGAGCCGAAATTCTTCTTTTATTTAGGTTTCTAGCATGAAAACCTGGTTATGCATTTTGCCTTGATTATTGAGGTTCCATGACTGGTCTTTAGAATTTGCCAACTAACTATACTGCTAACATAAATTGTTAGGCATAAGAATTGCAGCAAAGTAATGTGATCTTGAAGGGTTCTTGAAAAGGATTTGATGTTTAAGGGTTTAGATAATAAAAATATTGGATCTTGAAGATATTTGATGGTTATTTTGGTATGAAAATGGTGAGTAGAATGAGAAAGAAAGAAAGATAAATACTAGACAATCTCACATAGGTTTTCCTAAGCAATCACATTTAGGTAAGAGAAGGAAATCACCCTCAAAGTTTAAAATAAGCTATTGGAATTTCATTAAAACCAATCTCTCTCTGAATGTTAGTGACCACAAAAAGCCTTTACATAGGCAATTGCTAATTCCTGTCCTAGAAGGTCCCAAGAAAGCTTTCCATCATCCAAAACATCTCTAGTTGATGCTTGAACCTACTTTCCCTTGCCTCTTATAAGTCTTCAAAGGGGGCTGCCAATTGTGTACCTTTGATCTGGGATGTTTTTCTTCCTGTCTAAGATTTGCCTTGCGCTTCGCGTCTCCTTTTTCTTCTCAGGGTGACAACTTGTTTCTTCGTCTCTCTTCCTTTTACCGGTTATTTCCTTCGCGACTACCACATCTTCTACATTCATATATTTTTGGGCCTTGTAGAGCAATTCTGCTACTATCTTTGGTGGACCTTTTGTAATCGAAAAGAAAAAGTCCCCAGGTAAGAATCCCTCCTAGAAGGTCGTCAAGATGACTTGATTTTCTGCTTCGTCCACCTGTAATAACTATTGAAATGAGTTACGTACTGCCTCAACGATTCTCCTTTTGCTTGACGAATGTTGAGAAGATGACAAGTTGGCTTCTTATGTCTCTGTTCTCCAATGAAATGACACACAACGCCCTTGCTGAGTTGCTCAAAGTTTGCAATAGTACCCGGGGGTATTTTGCTGAACCAAACTCTGGCTATGCCCTTTAGTGTTGGAAAAGTTCTGCACATTACTTCATCTAGAGTCATTTGCAGGTGCATCAAGGTTTTGAACGATTTGATGTGGTCCAAAGGATCTTTCGAACCGTCATATGACTTGAGTTGAGGAAGGCGAAACTTTGGTGGAAGAGGACGATTCAACACCTTAATGGTGAACGATGAATCTATTCTCTGAATCATTCCGTCCAAATTCTCTATGGCTTTGTCTTTTATTGCACTCCTGAGTTCATCCATTTCTCTTTTCATACTATGGAGTTCATTTTCCATCTCGGATGAATTTTCTTTTGACAACCTTGTTCTTCTATTAATCTGACTATCCGACTCCTCTTCATTATTGTTTCCTTCAATTCTTCGAGGTTGTTCTTCTTCATTCTGATTTTCGATAGTCCGTAGTTGTTCCTCGTTTTGGGATTCAGCTGCTCTTCGTAGTTCTTCATTCTGGAGAGTCAATTATGCTATATTGGCTGTGAGAGCCTGAATCTGTTGTGCAGCTTGTTCAAGGTCCATCTTGCACTGTGAAAACCTCTTTTGTCAATTGGGGAAATGGCTTGAATGATTAGCGTTTTCCATAGAAAGTGCCAAACTGATGATGCAAAAAATCAACAGTTGAGATCTTCTTTTGTGTGGATGGACGATGGTAATGGATTCGTCTAGGGACAAACCTGCAACAGATCTGAAATAGAGAAAACAGAATACACTGGTGTGGTGTTTGCCAAACACCCTCCGATGATTCAATTAGAATAGAATTCAGTTGAAGTGTATTGCAAGAGAATTCAACTTAGGAGTAGTTTTTGGGGTGAGAATTGTGTATACCTTTTGGTGTTGTTCTTCTCTGGCTATATAGCCATCTTTGTCTTTAATGAGCAATGGATCTTTACATTCATTCTCATTTGTAACAGTTGAGACGTTACAGATTGGTGCTTTGACTAGTGTAATGTCTTCTTTCCTGTTGCTCCGTTCGTTACTCCTTGGCATAAATGCTCGTTATAAATGCATAACGTATCTTGGGTTCGTCATTATACAATGACGAAGCGGTTATTTTTTGGACTCATCATTATCCATTTAAACAAATAGAAATAAAATCAGATAAGGTTTAAGAAATTAGAAATTTAGAAGACTCATTTAGAGTATCCATTGGTACTTTAACTAGGTCTTAAAGTAACGAGTTGGCTCTTCTATATATTGATTGACACTCGGAGAGGCTAGGTTAGTACTCAATTTTCCCACCTTTAAATGGTATTCATTTTCCTGCTTTTTCTTGTAGAATTTTCCCCTAACCTTTTTAGGTTAAATACATCAAATTTTGTTTTCACTTAAAATGAAGTTTCCCAAGTTTTTAGAACTCCAATATTTTTCCACAAAATGGGGGTAAATTTTTTAAAAATTGCTCCCTCCCTCCCCTGCCCTTTTCTTTCCATCATTTAATTACTTATTAGAAAATTCTTTTATTCCCCTTGGCCCTTCTATAAAGCCAGGAAATTTCTTTTAAACAATGTGGCACCGTAGAACATAGACCTTCCCACTTGAGAGGGTATATAATGTTTCAGATGTATACACCTAGTTCTCTCACAACACATGAGACCCACACCACCACCAAAGGAGAAAAAAAATGAGTAAGAAAAGCATTAAAGGTACTACCATATACAATTATTGGGCATTTTAAACAAAATGACAAACTTGGGTTTTTTTTCAAACGGATTAACAGAGTAGTGTTCTAGCAATAGAAGAGTAGTTTTTAGTTATGATCTACAGATTTATACCTTTGTATTAATATTATTCCAATGTTACCAATTAATGAATAATCTGAAGACACGAGTTAGCACATACACTAAAAATCAAAACTTGTGCACTAAGACATGTCTTTATGCGATGCAACCAAATCATCCACACATTCTATAAATAAACAGTGGGAAATTACAAATTTTCATAAATAGATATGAATTGATGTAAGCCTCGTCAATGGGTCGGGCTGGGCCGACCCGGCCCGTTTTTACTTGGCCCATGGGTCTAATGGGCTGGGCTTAACGGGTTGTTGACCAGTCAATGGGCTGGGTCGGGCCGGGCTGGATAGAAAAACCCTAGCCCATAGCCCTACCCATGGGCAATACCCATTTGGGCTTTAGCGGGCTGGGCTAGTGAGGTGGGTTTAATGGGCTACCCATGGGCATTTTTAACGGGTCTTCAATGGGGTTATAAAAATTTAACCAAAAAAGTTATAATTATATATCATTACAAACTATCAAATTGAACAATTAAATCTACTAAAAAGATTCTATTAAAAAAATATACTAAGACATACCTCTTAAAAATGTACTAAAATAAGATTAATTAACTTGTATTGATAAGAATAAATAAGTACATTGAAATTTTCATTAATATATTAGACTGAAAAATTGTAATTGTATAAATATAACTATTAAAAATATAATACTATTATTCTATAGAGTATATAACTATAAGAGGGCAAAAATAATAAGAGATGAAAAATTGAGAATAGTCTAGGGAGAGTTTGAATTTGAGAGATTTGTTGTGAGTAAAATGAGAGAAATGGCATAGGTATTTATATATTGGATACTTGACCACACACACACACACACAAAAAGAAAAAAGAAAAAAAGAGAGAGAACTGACTTTTGTATTGTTCAAACGGTAAGCATTCTTAAAGGAAATATATGAAGAATCAAATATAAGGAAATATTTGAAGAATCAAATATTTGATTCTTCATATATTTCCTTTAAGAATGCTTACCGTAAGGAAAGAATTTCTTCCATGAGTTCCAACCAATGGTAACCTTTTTTTTTTAAAGGAATTTCTTCTATAATTGTAACTTGTAAGGAATGAATTAGAATTTATCAAAGGAAAGAATGACTTTCTTTCCAGAGGCATAGAGGTAGGGCAACGGTCATCTTAGTAACTTAGTTTTAAAAATCAAAACTACTAGACTAATACCAAAATATATATATTTATTATACACATTGTATCACAATCACTCCAAATATTTAGTGGTTAGGTGTGTGGTCTTAAAGTTTTTATAATGTCTAAAGTTCAATCCCTCACCCACCGAACCCCCAAATTATTTTGTTATGAATTTTGGGCAATGAGTCAGGCTAACGGGTCAGGCTAATGGGCTGGGCTAATGGGCTAGCCCACCGGGCGCCCATGGGTAAAGAAACTAACCCATAGCCTGTCCCATTGGGCTACTGGGCTACCCACGGGCTTCAATATTATCGGGCTGGGCTGCCCATTAGTTTGGTGGGCTAGCGGGCTATTGGGCCAGCCCATGGGTCATGGGCTATTTGATGACCCTTAAATTGATGATAACAAAATAGGGGTACATTGGGACAACTAGTGTCAAGTGCAGTGTGGATACATCTCTCTTCTTTAATGAATTAGGAATTTCATTAAGAAACAACAACACTTCCTACAAATAGAGCTTAAAAAGAAAATAAAAGAAAATGATAATACAATAATAATGATAGACCCAAGCCTTGTATGATTCTTTAACACACTAAATAATTATCTCCCATCATCAAGTGTCGATATTTTAACCTGGCTATTTATGCTGTCATAACATGCTAAATCACTGTTAGCACTACTGACACTGAGACAATCATCATTTGGTTTACTGAGTAAGTACTCAGTCTCTTCTGAACCCATATTGCCTTTAACATGTGGAGGTTTCTCCATTGCTTTCAAGCCCTCAAGTTCCAATGCAACTTCTTTCATGGTAGGCCTCTCTTCTCCCTTCAAGCTTAAGCATCTCTTCACTAACATGGCAACCTCCATAACCTGCTTAGCATTTCCCTCATTCAACGCTCTGCAGTCAAGAATTTCAAACAAGTGTCTCTCTTTCGTTGCTAAGACAAAATGCATGGCTAAGTTTCTCTTTGCTTCGGGCCTATAAAAAAAAAAAGGTGCTTTCTTTCCAGTTAGTAACTCTGCAAGGAGAACTCCAAAACTGTAAACATAACTCTTTTCAGTTAACTGGCTTGATTGCAAGTATTTAAGATCCAAGTATCCAAGCGTCCCTTGCACTAATGTGGTTAACTGAGTTTGATCCAAAGGAATCAACCTCAAAGCTCCAAAATCGGATACCTTAGCTATGTAATTATCATCTAATCAAGAGTACATTAGTGCTCTTGATATCTCTATGAATGATTGGAGTGGAAGCAGCAAAATGCAGATAAAAAAGCGCCCCAGCAGTCTCTGTAGCTATTTGCAATTGTAATTGCCATTGAAGCGTGAAAGAATGGTCTGTCTGGTGTATATGGTTGAAAAGGGTACCATTGGTAACAAATTCATATACCAACATAGGAACTTGAGTCTCCAAACAACATCCCAATAGTTTTACCACATTCTTGTGGTTCACTTGGTAAAGCACAATCACTTCATTAATGATTGTTCAATTTGACTCCGATCTAATGTTTTGGACTTCTTAATGGCAACTATTCTATTCTCTAATAATATTCCTTTGTACATAGTTCCTTGGCCTCCCTGGCCTAGGATTCTATTTTCATGGTAATTGTTTGTTGCCTTCATAAGTTCTTTAGCTGTAAATATTCGAGTTGTTTCAACAGATTCTTTGTGCCTGCAAAGTTTTTGTTGTAGCATAAAGCCACCATTTTGTTCAAAAAACTTTTGTTTGAGTTTGATGTGCTTTTTTTGACGAAGTCAAAAGTATAACCAAGAAATTCCCAAAAGTAGCAGTAAGAGGCTAACACTTAAACCTACACATATATGTAACAAATTGAAGCTTCTCAACCAGAAAACTAAAGTTTTGTGAATAGGTCATTTTAGATAGAGATGCTATGTAGTTTTGTGAATAGGTCATTTTAGATAGAGATACTATGTCCACAAAACTTTCAGAACAAATCTTAAGTGATACATTGTGACATTATTACTAGCTGTAATTGGTGGGTAAAAAAGTAATTTAAGTGTTGGGTTCAAATTAGAATTAGTAACAACTTAGCACTTATGATTTGTTGTGAAAATATTGTATACGTAACACTTATATTTTAAATATCAAAAGATGAAAAAAAAAATGGGAGCATTCAACATATTGGCTTTTATTTGCGTTGATCCTAGGGACATCACAACTGGAGAAAAAATATGCAAATTTATATATTATTTTTTTGAGAAGATATATATTATATGTAACATATGATTATGAAGTGATCAATATTGTTTCTTACTTAGCACAATCCTATTCATCAAGGGAAAACTCTGAAGACTTTGGTATGGGTGGTCGTGGTATGGGTTTGCAGCCCGATCCATCAATGCTTTTGCCATCATCTTCATATCCTGGCTGACAGGAACACCTATAAGTACCATTTAAATTGATGCATGTTGAATTTTTGTCGCAAAGGTTGGGGTTTAGCTCGCACTCATTAATATCTGTAAAAATATGTAGAAATAGATTTAAAAAATCAGGATAAAAAAGTCAGCAATCCATTGAAAAAAACAATGGTATTCTATAGTCAATAAAACATTGTATATTGAAATTGGTGCAGTAACCTTGGCTGCCATGTGGAAGGTACGTGAGGGTTGCCTTCGAAACCCTTAGAACAATTGCACCAATACCCTGGAAGACTGTCTGAGTCATGACAATCACTGTTATTTTTGCATGCGAACTTTTGAGGATGATCTTTTTTAGCTTCACTACAAGTTTGATTCCCTATTTACCAATTGAGCACCATCTGGGTCTTCTCATGTAAAATCTTGCAGATCTTTTGAAGAAAAATTGTAAGTTTATTCTTCTGCTACGTACAAAAGCATAGCTGCAAGGATTGAATTCACTTACATTTGTGTGGTTGGAAGAGCTACTGACATCGATTCTGTAATCCATGACTCCCTTTGGAATAGCAGTCTGGCAACAACCAATGCCAAAGCAAGACCCCTCAACCACGTCACTGATTTTAGAACATAGAGACATGCACCCAGTTGTGTATGCTGTCCCACTAGAACCTTTTATCAAAGCATATATATGTGTCACAACCAATGGCCGTGAACTTGTTTCGAGTGCTGGAGATAGGGAATTTGGACAAATGGATCGAAGAGAAAGACACGCAATTCACCCCAAAGCCATATGTGTGTCACATTTATATTGCTCTTACGCAAAAATGCTGAGGGAGCGATTGCAAGTGATGAGGAAATCTTCATTCATGGAACATCCTGCCCTTGTGCCAAATGGGTAATGGAATATTGAGGCTGCCACAGGTCTGGTCAATATCACTACAATTTTTCGAAGGCAGCTCATCATAAACAACCGCTAGCTGCTTCTGTTGCCCATAGTAAGATCAATGTGAAGAGTAGTGCCTTATATGCCAGTTGCCTATGGCAATAGTACATTGTGCATTACGGCTATAACACATTTTTGTGTTGAATTAAGTAACTTTGTGTTAGATGATAGTTTGTAATTCATTAGTGTAATCTGTAGTGTAAATCAAGTACTGTATGTTTGTACATAAAGCTGAACTACAAGTCATTTATGTATTAGTAAGTTACTAGGCTACATGTAGTTTACTACATAGAGGAGTTAGTTAGGAGTAGATGATAGATGGCTTTCTTTCATTGGTTTGTTTTGTTAGTTGGTTATTTTGTTTAGCTTTTCCCGCCAATCTGTTTCCTTTATAAGAAACAGAGTTTGTTTATTTGATTAATGAGAATTCAATGCATATTCAGATATTTCTCTCTCTTCTTAATCTCTGATCTGTTCACGCCATTGATGAAGCTTGATGTGTGCATGAATTCCAACACTTTGTACCTTTTTTTGTAGGCTTTTCTTTGCTAGGGAGGCGAGTGATGATGAGTGGGGGGAACTTACAAGAATGGAAAATGGAATTTCTATATTTTGAAACTTGGGGAAATGAGGCATGTAGTCTTGAGCAAACTATATATATGTTTCTCAACAGAGATTTATTCTGTTGTGTTTGGATGTGCTTCAAGATCTTGCTTGATTGCTCCTTTTGTACTAGTATTAGGATCATGATCCTTTGCTCTAGGCACAGGGATAAAACACCCAAGTCAATGCTTTGGTTACTTAGAAATTTCCTCCTGGGACCCTAAAAAGAAAGTACTGAGTGCTCACTGCCCCTCCTTCCTAACAAGAAATCTACACCATTCTTATAATTTGATTGCGTACTTTTTTAATCTTTCTTATAATTTGATTTTTTTAAAAACAAATATCACTGTGAATTGGACTTTGAGTATCAATTTTATATATCCTTAGACTTTTCATTTTTAATAATTAAATTTTATTTTATCAATGAATAATTAACTATTGGACATTAGGTTTATGACAAGATTTGTTGCGAAAACATTGTGAATATAACATTTTTCAGAGTGAAAAGATTATAAAAAAAATTTCATTCAATTTATCAATTAAAAAAAAATATATATATATATATATATATATATAAGCCCACACGAATTTTGGTTAATTTGCATTTTTGCTGATATAACCAAATTCTTTATTTTATTTTATTTTATTTTAGGTGAATTTAAAATTGTCGGAATTGTATAATCGTTAATTACTGATAGGGATGGCAAAATCAACCCAGACCCATTTGCCCACCTAAACCCACTCACTTAAAAAAGACCCAAACCCACCCAATTATTAGTTGGGTTAAATGGGTATTAACCCAATTAAAACCTATTAACATTAATGTTTATTGGGTTTTAATTGGGTACCCAATTAGACCCAATTACGATCCAAGTACCATTTTTACAAATCACCCAACCCCAAAACCACTAAAATTACCAAAATACCCCCTCAACCTAAAAAATGACCAAAATAACACATAAATCTAAAAATGACCAAAATAACCTTAAAACCTACAAAATAACCAAAATACCCCCAAAACCCAAAAAATGACCAAAATATTCTTGAAACCCAAAATGACCAAAATACCCCTGAAACATAAAAAATGACCAAAATATTCCCAAAACCCAAGAAAATTACCAAAAACCTAAAAATTACCAAAATACCCCCAAAACCCAAAAAATGACCAAAATAACCCAAAAAATGACCAAAATATCCCTAAAATCCAAAAAATGACCAAAATACCCTTGAAACTTAAAAAATAACCAAAATACCTCCAAAACCTAAAAATTATAATTTATTGACAAGACAATTTGATTATAATTCAATTCGTGACAAACATAAGTAGAAAGCTTATATTTCGCTCATAAGTTTAGATAATTTGTCCACGTGAAAATCGTTGGACACTGTCTTTTTTGAGGCTGCTCAATAAATCCTTCGTGAAAGGCATGCATTGAAGCGGTCAAGTGTTTCTCTATTGCTGGAGAGTTCTCACTTGCTTCAAAAGTGGAAACCGGCAAAGAAAAGGTATTAGAGGCAAGTGCTCTTTAATTGTTACAAGTGCAAAGCTTTTTCTTTATTCTTGTCTACTACAGAGAAGAGAAGAGTCGAAGAAACTTCCAAGTTTTATGCTATTGGATAGTTCAGTATGATTTCCTGCCCGTTTCCACAAGAATACCATTTCCAAGTCAAAAAGCATTGTGAAAATAGAATGGCCTCTGGTGTGGAATGGCCTCTGTTTCCTTTCGGCCGCTTTCAGTTAGTGTTCATTGCTGAGTGATCGCACGCTATCTGGCAGGAAAAGGTGGTCCGGAAGCTTCCTCTTTCCCAGCAAGCAAGACGGGATCACCACTTCTCTCAGTAATGGACTTCCTCCTTTTTTTTTTTTTTTTTTTTTTTCTGATCTTAATATTCTCTCACCTCGTGACAGGAGAACTTGGTTTTAATTTAGAGTAAAGAGATTATTCTTGGTGGTGAGTGGAATCTTGGAATGGCTTCTGCCTTTCTGTTTGTTTTCTTTTTTCTCTCACACCATGTGTTGCTTTATTCGGCTGAAGAAGAAGAGATATACCCCCCAGGCTGTCCACCCTTTGTTTGCGGAAAAGTCGGCAAGATTGGTTTTCCATTCGCCAATGACACAAGGCCAGAATGCGGTTTGCTCATCTTACATGATTGCGGAGATCCACGTCAAATGAAAACCCCGAAGATCAAACTGGAGAGGAATGGAACACTACTGTACGATGTTGAAAACATCTCTCAGGCTAATACCATACAAATTAAGGACCCACAATTGCAGTCTGTGTTGGATTCCAATCGTTGCAAATCCTTAAAAAATTGGACTCTTCCCAGTCCCAGCTCTCCATTCATCTCTTTTCAACGAGCGCTGTTCAAATGCAACCGCTCTCTCAATATTCCTCCCCCTGCAGGTTTTAATAGAACAAATTGCAGTAACTATGACATCTATTATAGTCCTCCACATTATAATTTACGCCTCACTCTACCTAAATGTCCAATCATTCAGCTCCCATTGAACTGGCAAAATAAAAGTAATGACCTGTTTAGATTGTTATCTGCAGAGATTTTGCTTGAAGTGCATGTGACTGAAGATTGTCGCGAGTGTTATATCAAAGGAGGTCAATGTAAGACTGACAACAAAGGAGAATATTATTGTAGCAAAGGTACGAAAGTTATGGGTATAGGAGTAATGCAAAAATGTTTGGATAAACACTGACATATATTCATGAAAAAGCACACCAATTTCTTTATATTTTTTGGTTGTAGTTATATTTCTTATACATGTGCTGCTCTCTGCTCCATGCCGTAATCCACTCTTTACCGAAGTAGCTTTACCTGATTCGAATTAGTTTCAAATTTTTGTTGTGCAGGGAATAATAGAAGCAGGGTAGTACCAGTGATAGCATTAGGTAAGAGGCCTCTTCAATCAGATATCTTGTTGCAATATTATTCGAGTTTGCAAGGAAATTAAATTATTCCATCTTACAAGTAATATATTTTATTTTTCAACACATATTATGTGCCAAATACAAGCTATCGTGATTTTCTTCTTGAGTATGGCTAATAACCAAAGCTTTACAATATGTACCAAAATATATTTTTCATGCAATGATGAGTTTTCAAGTTACTCTATTATCTTTCGTTCAGAGAATCCATTAGAAGATTTTAAAAGAGATGTCTTCAAATTTTCAATCGCAATTAATGATGCATCTTTGTTGACCAACAATAGATAATCTTTTAATGTTCATAATTTCTTCTCCAATCAAACCAAACCTAACTCCAATGCCAAGTAATTCTTACATATTTTTTTTCTTCATTGCTATTCTGGTGTTACCACAATTGAATGCAAATTTTAAAAGTTCAAGAGATTTTGAGCCAGTAATTTGAGCTACACTATTTTATGCACCATATAACTTTGTGATATATATTCTTTGATTACAGTCACTTCATTTGCCGGAATTGGAGTTCTGGTGGTCATAATTTGCTACTTCTTGGGATATCTCTCATTTACTAAAATTATTTGTCTTTGGAAAAAGCAAACTCTAGCCTATCAGAGTGTAGAGGCCTTTATAAGGAATCACGGTCCACTTGGTATTAGAAGATACAGTTATTCAGATATAAAGAAAATGACCAACACTTTCAAATATAAACTGGGGCAAGGGGGCTATGGTGGTGTATACAAGGGGAAGTTAAAAGATGGTTGTTTTGTGGCTGTGAAAGTTTTGAAAGAATCAAAAGGTAATGGAGAGGAATTCCTAAACGAGGTTGTAAGCATTAGTAGAACCTCTCATGTTAACATTGTCACTCTTATGGGCTTTTGCTTTGAATATTCTAAAAGAGCTCTGATCTATGAGTTTATGCCAAATGGATCTCTTGAAAAGTTCATATATAAAGATTTTTCCACAAATGTTGATTGTCAATTGGCATGGGAAACATCATACAAGATTGCAGTTGGTATTGCTCGGGGATTAGAATACTTGCATAGAGGTTGCAACACACGAATCTTGCATTTTGATATAAAGCCTCACAACATTCTTTTGGATGAAAACTTTTGCCCAAAGATTTCTGATTTTGGCCTTGCAAAAATATGCTCTAGAGAAGACAGCATCATATCAATGGTGGGAGCAAGAGGGACTATAGGATATATAGCTCCAGAACTATTTTGTAGAAATTTTGGAGGGGTCTCTCACAAGTCAGATGTCTACAGTTATGGAATGATGGTTTTAGAAATGATTGGGGGAAGAAAGAATATTGATGTTAGCGTTGATCGTACTAGTGAAATATATTTTCCACATTGGATTTACAAACGTCTTGAATTAGATGAAGAACTAGGATTGCACGGCCTCATTAACAAAGAGGATGAAGAAAGTGCAAGGAAGATGATAATAGTGAGTTTGTGGTGCATACAGACTGATCCCTCAGACCGACCATCAATGAGTAAAGTGGTGGATATGTTGGAAGGAAGCCTTGATTTCTTGCAAATGCCTCCCAAGCCTTTCTTGTCTTCCCCACCAAGAACTCCAGTGGATTCTTCAACTGCAACAATTTTGTTATGATATGTCTCTATTTTGTCCAAAAATGCATTTCTTCTTTTGAAGGTAACCTAATGAAACATTGCTAGTGAAGATCTTTGTGAATTATTTTTATTTTCAGCTTATAGATGAAGAGCCTTTAATGATTGTTTACAATATGAATATTTGGCATGGTGGCTTTTACTATTAACTAGTGTCATTTTATTATTTTGGGTGTGTTTGATTGATATTATTTCTTTTTTAGGTGGTTAATCTTTTTTCTAAATTATGTTATGGTGCGTTATATATATATGGAGAGAGAGAGAGAGAGAGAGAATCCTATACACCAAATTATGAAATTACTATAGTGCATTTTGTTATGGTGCGTTTAGCAAACATGATCAACCCAAGCCTTGGTCAATCTTTTTCTAAATTATGTTATGTTGCATTTTGTATTCTCGCATATGCAGATATGCTAGCCAC
The DNA here is from genome assembly GCA_019022515.1 of Quercus aquifolioides. Lineage (NCBI taxonomy): Eukaryota > Viridiplantae > Streptophyta > Magnoliopsida > Fagales > Fagaceae > Quercus > Quercus aquifolioides. The sequence continues at coordinate 63,066,185 of CM032328.1, read as the reverse complement.
AAATATCTGCATATGAAATGAATTGAAAAAAAAGGTTTAACAATGTCAAATCATTTGTTTTCCTTCTTTTCCATCTTTTGTTTGTCCAATGGGTCAGTTAGATTTTTACTAACTCTCCCCATTTTAAACCACAAATAAAATGATAAAATGACAACAACTCAAAGAGCGGCATAGAAAAGTCAAAAAGAAAGTTTGTTATGGTCTTATCATGACAATGTGCATTGAGTTTACAAAGATTTATGAAAAAATTTTAATTAAGAAATTTTATTTCAGAGCCTTAGCTTAACAGTACTCCCTAATATATCAATATTCAATAGACATGTTCAAGGTTTAATCCCCCTTCCTCAATTATTGAATTATTAAAAAAAAAAAAAATTAAGACATTTTCTATCAAATTCAACACCTTCCTCTTATTCGCAAGTAGGTAAGCATGGAAATATTTGCACTTTGAATGAAATTTGATAGAAATTTAGACCCCTTAAACAACCAGATTGCGTAGCCTAGATTAATTAGCCAAGTTGTTACTTAGTCAAATTATGCAATTCTAGGTTAAAACAATCCAAACAATCATATCAAGAATATAAAGCAGCGGAAAATAAATGAACACAAGATATGATCACCCAGGAAACCACACGGTAAAAACCTGGGGAGGATTTGACCCACCGATCCTCAAGGCATAACAGAATTCACTATGAAAGAATTGAAGTTCTTACAGAAGGACTACAAGCTCCCCGCTCGACTTCCTAATGCTACCCACCAGTACGAACTTCCTGACACGACCACGCGCAGGCTCCGAATCCACGGACTACTTCTTTCTTGAATTCCTCAATCAGCTACAAGCTCCCCGCTTGCTTTTCTTTTAAGTTCCAATGGTTGCAACTATGTTGATCATCAAGATATTGACAACCCTAAGTTTATGTGAAGGAAAGCTCCTCGAAGATCTCACAAGAGATTCACACAAACAGAAAATATGAGCAACATAACAATATGGACAACCTTCAAAAATGTGGCTAGGGTTTTGTTTATATACCTAGGGTAAAAACATAAAACCCTAAACGTTTAATGAAGTAGGGCTGAGTTGGAAATTCTGCAGAATAATCAACCTGTGCGATTTTCGATCGATCGAGTCTATTCTTCGATCGATCGAGCCAGGCCAAAAGTCCCAAGTACTTCTGCAGCCACTCGATTCCAACTGTACAATAATAAACCAACTTTGAGCAAGCCTAAACAAGACTAAATACAATGTTTTGATCATGGTTTGCCAACATTACAAATTAGAGTTCTAAATACATAAAATCCTAAGACCTTAGAACCTAACAAAATTCATATACGAAAAGGAGCTTAAAACTAATGATCTCATTTTATAATCGCTCCATAAATTTAATTGTTTTAAGATCAAATTAAAGTCAAATATGTTTGTGGTTATGTCAATATAAATAATGTTTTTTTAAATAATGTTTGTTATTATGGATTTTATAGAAATATGAATTTAGTCACAGACATTTATTTTAAATTTATTTCTTAAATTAAATACAAGAATTTAAGATTAGAGTTTATCTTATCCCTTCCCAATGACATTTTATTTAAAGGCTTATACTACTCAAATTGACGCATGATATGAAAATACATAATAATTACCAATAGCCTTGTATCTCTACTATAGTTTGGTCTTGAGCAAACTATATATATTTTTCTCAACAGAGATTTACTCTGTTGTGTTTGGATGTGCTTCAAGATCTTGGTCGATTGATTGCTCCTTTTGTACCAGTATTAGGATAATAATCCTTTGCACTAGGCACAGGGATTAAATTAAAAGCATGTGCACTACACGTAATAAAATCCATTTGGCTTGAGTAAAAAAATATTAACAAAAGGTTTGATTTAATTTATCACGTGCCTAATATCTGTGAGTTAATTATTCAAATTGAAATGTCAAATTCCAAAGTGACCATATATATTCGTACAAATATTCTGTCTCAAATTTTATTAAGAAAAAAAAGGAAGAAAATGTTTCGTAGTCTATCACTGTCTTTTAAGTTTCAAAACATATAAAAATGAAAACAAAATATAAGGAAGAAAAGAACTTTGACTACCATTATATTTAAAATTGAAAAAAATTGTTCTCATGCAATAATTCATTCTATTTCATGAAATTTTATGTTTCAACTGCTAGTTAAATTTAATTTACTACTTTATGTGTTAATTAGTTTAGTTCGTTTTTGTTTCTATATATGAATTCTTGTTGAATTTAGCGCATATCCGACCTTACTCTTGAGGTATGATTTTTATGAATTTTGATACGTCCAAATCCGAATTGTGTCCATTTGGTAACATTTTTTCCTTTTGCTTTAAGCCTTTTGCTTTATAAATTCACTTAAAAATAAATAAATAATTGAACTTATTTTAATTTATCTCACATTTCAACAAATAAATTAAAGCAAAATACGAGAGACATCAAGCTTACTCCAAATATTGTCCTTTTTCTTCTTCTTTTTTGAAGTTATTTAAAAAACAATAAGTCTAAAAATACAAAGTTTTTCACATATTTTTTTATGACCATTGAAATGATATATTTAGATTAATGTCAATAAAAATATCAATTTTATAACAATAATTTTGTTTATATAATTAAATACAATAGGTATAAGCCCATACGAAAATTACCAAAAATTTTAGGGGGAAACAAAAGATGATGGTTGGTTATTTTGCTTGTTGATTATACAAGCGTAAGTGAATTTCTAAGGTGTTGTCGTCTCCCCAACATTGCTGATATTACCAAAATGATGTAATCAATTTTAGAAAGTACTTCCACCTGAAAAATCATTGCAGTACACCATTTTCTTTTTCTTTTTTGACGGATCCCTCTTCCTTTTTCTCCTTCCTTGTGTCTTCCTCCCTAGTCCTTTGTATCTCTTTTTATTTTTTAATTATCTACTTTCCTCCTTGTGTCCTCCATGAATTCATCCTTTTCTCATCTCTTTTTTCTTTTTTACTGACCTTTGCCCTCTTCTTATATATCTATTCCTGTTTTAACTCAAAAAAAAAGTAGCTTGGAGGGTTGCATGGAAAAGAGAGCTCGCTTGAAACTCTCTCTCTTGATAGGCTATACATACAGAATGAAGAGGAAAAAGACTCTTTTCTATTTTATTTATCTTCACACTCTTGGTTACAAGTTGACCGAATGCATGTTATATATACATATTCCACGTGCAACCATAACTTCCTCTCTAGTTACAACATAATAGCATTAATAAAATCTCGCTTTGATGTACTCCATAAAATTTTCACATTTACTACAAGAATGTTTAATACTATACAAGCTCATATTAATGGTCTATTTATCACTTTTACCTTGATTGTAAAATTGGCTTGTGTTGACATGGGTATTGATTTTTACACGCGGTGCTCAAGTGAAACTTTAAATTTAGAAAGATGTCTTGGCAAGCTTTAAATTGATGCTTTCCAAGAGGAAGGGGGACTAATCATATATGGGCTTGTTAGGATTGAGGGATTTATCACATATGGCCATATAGGCTTGGCCTTCAGGTTTCATATACAAATGAAGGCATCAAGATCTGTGATAGTGCTGAGGGAGAAATGTTGTACTGACAGTTAAGCAATTATTGTTTTCCAATATCAGGATTATCTTTTGTTACTCTGCTTCCACCTTATATTTACAATATAGATGCTAGCTATAATACAAGATACACATAGGGTTGAGTTGTTGGCAGCAGAGGTTGAAAGATTGAAGGTATAAATACTTATTTCTAGTATAATAATTACTGTTTTCTTGAAAATTCTCTTGTAAATATACTTTTTTCCTACTCTATAGGACATTAAAAGGTGTTAGGGTTGCTTCATTAAGAAAAGGCAATGTATTCTGTCAAGTTGAATTTTGAATTCAAAATGCCATGCGGAGTATGTGAAACCTTTAGAAGTAAAATACAAGTTCCTACACTTCGTTTCTGGTATAACCTAGAACAGATTTGATTTTAATACATTAATTTTTAAACAGATTCTGCAGCATGAAATGCTTGTTTTTATGATCAATGCATCTTTATTCATAATAGATCAGTTTTAGTGCTGCTACACATATGAATGTATGATGTAAGACAGATCTTACATGCAGAAGTTGGGAGATATCTACAATTGCTATAGGTGGGCTAATTCTTCAGTTTTAGGTTTTGAGGAGCATAAGGTAGGTGGGCTACAACCCCTTTCTCCCTATCTTATCTTCTTTGGCCCACACGTATAAGAGCACCAGTATTCGGATTCTTAAAACATTTATCATTTTACACTATAAAAGTTATCTCATCTATTTTATCATAACTCACTTGACATTCTACCCGGCCCAATACTAATGCATACTAATGCTTAGTAGATATTTTGAATATAAAACTCTCTAAAGTCTAGAAGATTCACTGGACTCCTTCATCTTTCATGATCAAAATCCCCCTGATATATATAGTGGTGGAGCCAAGATTTGAGTTGAGGGGGGAACTTGTATAAGATATATGCACTTTATGCACGTCAAGTGAATATATAATATTGGAAACACGGTTTCAAAAAAAAATATTGGAAACACTAAAACTTACATGGAAGGCATGCTAGTTGAGGACTTGTGGTTACTTATTAGTTTATTTATTAGGTAGAGTTATGCTCTCTTTCAAGACTAATGGCTTGTTTGGATGTTTAAAAAAGGAGGGGGAGTAGAGTAGAGGGAGGGAGAGTAATCTAATTGCATTGTTTGGAAGTTTTTTAAGGAAGGAGGGGGAGGGGTTTGGAGGAGTTTGGAGGGGTTTCAACTCCCTCTAGCCTCCCATTTTTAATTCCCCCAAATTGGAGAGATTTGGAAGGGGAGTAGATTATATAAACTATTGACCAAGTAAATTACCTAATTTACCCTTATTATATTAACAAAATTACACAAGGGGAAGGGCTAATTACTCCCTTCCCCCTTACTAATTTTAAAAATATCCAAACAAGATGGAGGGGATTCATTCTACTCTACTCTCCTCTCCACTACTCCCCTCCCCTCTACTCCCCTCTACTCTCCTCCCTCTCTAAACTTCCAAACAAGCCATAAAGAAACAGAGTGGAGTTCAATTTGGCTAAATTATCATCAAGTGTGAGTGAGTAGAGCTATTAGTTAGATGAAATTCCTCCCAAGATAAGGAAGATATTCCAAATTGATGTATTACTTTGATCTAGATTACTATTTCTATCAAAAGAAAAAATTAGTCTCTCGTATATCTGAAAGACTTATTGTTTTCGACTTTAGAACCACTTTAGACTTTAAAACAAAAATAAGATGATACAAACATATATCTGGAAAAAAAAAAAAAAAAAGATAATAGTCTAGCATGCATTATATATTTACTTAAATATTAAGCAGATGTAAATATCAGTAAGATGGCTTTAGAACCACTTGGAGACTCAATGAAAAGCCGATGATGAAAACGGTGTTGTAGCAGCAATAAACTAAATCCACATCAGCAACAGACTCATAAACGGTGTCGTAGCCAATTTGATCAAACGGTGTCGCATCATGATCAGTACTAGCCTTGCATGTTATCTCTCTTAATTAATAGAAGAACGGCTCCGTATGATAAACGATCTTGTTTTGGCCTAATAGAATTTTGTTAGTTAGTTGTACAGCTCCTTTTTGTGACCAATAGACACAAGATTACAATAATTCCGATCAGTATAATCTATATATATATATATATATATATATATATATATATATATATATATAATAGGTGAAACTGAAAGAAACTAAAATTAGAATTTCAAATTAGGCGGCAGGGCAATGGTGTGGCCCATGCATTGGCTAAGAGAGCAATAGTTTCGTTTCCTATTTTAGTTTGGATGGAGCATGTTCCATCTGATATTTACCAGTTTGTTATTTCAGATTTTCCTGATATTGAATAAAAGTGCTCGGCTTGATTCTCAAAAAAAAAAAATTAGAGTTCCAATTTTGTGCCATGTGTCCTAAATTATTTATTCTTAAAGAGTTTTATTTTTTAACTTTATAATCAAATATGGGACCACATCATAAATATTCATCCAAGTGAGTTATTAAGTACAAAAATTAAACCAAAGAGTTTAGAATAAATGAATCATAAAAAAAAAGGTACTTCACAATAATTTTTTTTTAAAAAAAGACAATTTACATTTTATACCTAATAATATCCTTACAAATTTTTTTAAAAGAGCTAACAAAATATAAAAATAACTATGAATAGTATTTACAATTATATATATAGGAATTATATTATATATCTTATTGTATATCTTATTGATGTTAGTATGTAAGCAAAAGGTATCATATTCTATGAGATATACTTCAAACATTGTCCTTACAATTGTTTGGTTTTGTTAACATTGTAGGCATTGTTACCCCAACAGTGATTTAATTCATATCTAACCTTCTACTCAGTGGGATTTTATTTCAAGAATATGCTGATACTAAAATGGAGCCAATGATTTCAATTTTTAGTCTAGTTTTGTTGACTGTTGCCATATTAAATATGGCTCATTGTGAAAGGCAGACTTATTTTTAAAATGAATTGAGAAGGCAATGCTTTAGAAGGAAACATGGTAGGCACTATTCTATAACGCATTAAAAGCATGAGTCTCTTTGGGCTTTAAACTTTTTTTCAAAAGCCCAATATTTGCCCATTTACTAAGTTCTCAGACTCAAAGCCTCACTGTAACCAAGCTCTCAACTATGGGGGAATTGAACTGATGGAGCTGAGGAACCAGAAGAAGACTACATGGGGGACCTCTCACGTTTTATTCCACAAGAAACTTCTCTCCCTTCAAAATCTTCTTCCAAAAAGGCCAGTCTATGACTCTATGCCTTGTTTGGTTCCCCAAAAAACTTTGGAACATGCATAGCCAATATAATCTAAGGTTTTTTTTTTTTAATTTTTTTTTTAATCTTAATTCATATATATTTACATGTTGTCTTGTTCCAGTGAAAATTTAAGCCTGTTGAATTGAACCCGATAGTTTAGGACACCCTCTTTTATGTTGCCACGAAAAATGAGGAAAGGAAAAGATATGAGTAAATATTTGATGTTGACGTGTTGTATGTATTTTGGCGGGAGTTTAATCAATATTATTGGGTTTTCAATATTTAAGCTAATTAGATTATATGAAGCAATATCATAGGTTATCTGGGCTCTCACTACATGACTATCATCACAAAACTCTCATAAGTATCTTGACATTTCCGAGTCAAGATTTATGTTAAGGACCAATCCCATGTTTTGCTCAACTCAAGTATCACCAACTCTTTTTCAAGACCTATTTTCCTTTCATTTGTTGTATGATAAATATAAAGTACAAATTAGAGGTCATGGATTTGTCACATTAAAATTTTTTCTAGAGATTCTCTTAACTACTAGATACATTGGCAGTCTTTGCTTAACCTAAACTTGGGGGAGTAATATGCTGTCTGGTGAAATTTCAGACTTAATGGGCTCTTTACTGTTTAGGTTTCAATTATTGTAAAACTATAAAGACTTGAAGCTAATTGATTTAACGATAAACCGATTTTTAGTAAATAGAACAAACTGCAAGGAAGAATGGAAATGGGCCTTCAATTAAGATCTAAAGAATTGAGTGGCAACATCTCACTACAAATATACCAACTTGAAAAAAAAAATATTCTCAAAAGAAAAAATAATAATAATAAAAAACCAATGAAATTCAGTCCACATATAACCTCAAGTCCAGCCAGCCTGTTAACCTAGGCCCATTCCGAGACTAAAGCCCACACACTAAAACTTTACACTAGTCTATCTTCATTTAATAAAAGACTTAAATTGAAAATTTGAATGGTTTGGATTGCTATAGAACTGAAAGTGTTTTGGTTTGAATCGATGTAGGCACTGATTGGAACTCCACTGTGTGTTGATTTGCATTGGTTAGTTTTACAAGCAGCACCCACTGGCAGGTAGAGACTCAGCAAAGTCCTCAAATTTCATCTGGGCTTCCAAGTTCCTCTTCACTTTTAGCTCCATGAATTTCAATTGGCATTCATCACACACAACTATTCCAGATGCCGCATTTGCCTAACCCAAAGGTTTTATTTTTGGAAAGAAAGAAAGGTCAATCACAGAAGGCCTAAAAGATATCATCATATGTATACAATAAAGATGAGAGGATTTATTTGTTAGGAGAGGAAAACAATATCAAGAAATGCATATGAGCATTTCTTTTAGTATACTATAAGTCATTGTTATCGGACAAAGCATATTATCATTACTGGATTGCATCACAACTAAGTGCACTTGCAAGATTACTAAAAGGCATTATGAAATTCCCCTTTTTTTTTTATTTTGTGGCACCAATTAAGTATAAGAGAATAAGAGATGATGGAAATAGCTACATGTTGTTTATTTTGTTAAAAACTTCGCATCATGGAATAGAAATGATTTTATTCTCTTATGCTGCTTGTGTAGGATCAAATGAATAAAGTTTTCATATCAAGAATATTTTCATAAATGAAATAACAGGAACCAGCATGCAATGTTCATTTTGGGAAATTGAACATTGCTCCCCTGCCTGGTGTTGGAGGAGAATTTTTTTTATTTTATTAAAATGTTAATTAAATGTACACAATATTTTATAAAGTAGTAAGTCTACAGCTATGCTTCTGTTTACACAGGTCTCCCAAATGATAGTTAATTTAATATACCTTTCTCCTCTCAGCAGTGTTTTCCTTAAGTTTCAGGATATCTAAAATTAGATGATTCATTTTTTAAAGAGTCTAGGTTATGCTTGCAAAGGGCCAATACTAGAAGGTATTATAAGGGGATTTGGAAACTTAATTGGGATTGGCCATATGGAATTTCAATTTACTTTTAGCTCCAAGAATTTCAGTTTACATTCATCACACACAGCCATTCCAAATGCTGCATTTACCAAATAGATATCATGATGCATATACTATAAAGATGATAGGGTTTATTTGTTAGGATAGCAAAACAATATCAAGAAATGCTGATATATGCATATCAGCATTTCTTTTATTATATTATATGCCATAATTATTAGACAAAGCATATTATCATCATCGGAAACTAAGTGGACTCGCGAGCTTACCCAAAGGCACTTGAAATGGCCCTCTCTTTCTTTTTTTCTTTTTTTGTGGCACTAAGGGATTATGAAAATACTACCTTCTGTTTATTATGTTAAAATGTCCTCGTCATGGAACATAAATGATTTTATTCTCTTATTTTGCTTGTGTAGGATACTAGGATCCGATGAATAAATTCGCATGTCAAGAATATTTTCATAAATAAAATAACAGAAGCAGTAAGAAATATTCATTTTACTAGTCTATGAACCAACTTTCTAGTCAAATTCCCTCAAGCATGTCATGTTTGACATTTTTAAATCATTTGAAGTTGTTTAACAATAATTTGACTGGGAAAATCCCTTTAAGCACTCAACTACAAAGCTTCAATGCATCAAATTTTATTGGAAACAAACTTTGTGGACTACCACTTTCTAATAATTGTACTATAAAATGATGTAAATCCTAACAATGAAAACAAAGGGAGTAAACATAATGGTAGACTTGAAGTAGATTGGTTCATTGTAAGCATGACACTCGGTTTTGTGGTTGGGTTTTAGGGTGTATATGGCCCTTACTATTGAACAAGCAATGGAGAATTATGTATTTTCATTCCTGGATCACACGGGGTACAAGCTTAAGAATCTTGTTTTGTTGTAAGTAAATATTGTAAGATTCTTAATACTAGTGCAAATGTCATGTTTACCAATATCTTAATGATTTCTACTTATCAAAAATATTTGATGATTTCTAGATCATCTTTGTGCTGCTTAGTACTTATATTATTAGTTAATTCACTCCATTAGCATATATGAATATGGTGTTTCTTCCAATGAATGTCAAAGGAATCCAATTTGTAAAATCAAATTTTAGTCCATAAAAGCAGTTGATTCTTTAAAAGCAATATAGTATACTATATCTTGAATTGATATCCGATTTGTGTTATTGTTACTGTTTTTATTTTTAATTTTTTTTGGGTGAGGACTATTTCTGTTACTTTAAAGGGGAATTTTGATATATTCCTAACTAAGTGTTCATCCGGCTATCTTGGTAACTCTCTTTAGAATTTCCTAGCAATCACTTTGTAAAGTCTCAACAAGATTGTGCATAACTAGACAACATGATCATATTTATAACAAATTCCAAGGGTATCAGTTGGATCCCTTCCAAACAATTTTTGAGAAGGAATCCTAGGCTACAAAATAGTGGCTCTGTAAAGTCTACCATTCCCTTGATAAATTTGGCCTTTGATGTCGAGGGAGATTTTTTCCGATAATCTCAAAGAAATAAATAAAACTAACTTTTATTTGGATTTTAAATTTTTTTAGCTTTTTTGTTTTTCTTGAAATGTTAATTAAGTGTATACAATATTTAGATAAAGTAGTAAGTCTAGTGCTATACTTCTATTTATTTGGGTCTTCCAAATGATAGTTAATTTACTATACCTTTCTCCTAAATAACAAGAAGTCTCTCGGCAGTGCTTTTCTTGAGTTTAAGGATATTTAAAACTGGATCAATCATTTTTTAAGAGTTATTGTTATGTTTGCAAAGGACCAATACTAAAAGGTAACCGTAGGGGGATTTGAAAACTTAATTGGAATTGGCCATATGGAAGTTTTACACATTTTTGGTTACCTATTTAGGTGGACGACTTCTCAAACACCATATTGAAGATGAACATGAAACTTGAAACTTAAAAGTCAAGCTCAATAGTGTCCAGTGGAATTCTTTCTCCCTCTTGCAAGAATGTAGCATACATGAAAATTTACCTATTAAAAAAGCATACATGAAAATTCTCATGTGTCAAGAAAATCAAACCATAAATAGTAGTCTACTTCTTTATAAGGTGATATTTAAATAATCACCTTGGTTAATTACTAAAGAAAATGAGTAAAGACATAAACATTATTTGCGAGCTAACCATCATTGGCTAGTTTTGGCTAAATATCTATTTAACCATACACTTGTGTTGTTGCCTGCTATTAAACATGTAGAGGTACCTTTGAACACTCTTCCTAATTACTTATTGCTTCATTCGATCTATATCTTTCATAATTGTAGTGCTTCTCTGGCTATAGTTTTCTTTGTAATACCCTATAATTCAACTATTCAAGCCTATGCAAAGGAGCTCCAATCTAACTTGCAATGAGAAAGAAAAACGAGCCTTTCTAAGATTCAAAGCTATTACAAGTCCTTCAAATAGGCTCTTGTCTTTGTCTGTCCAAGATTGCTAAAGATGGATTGGAATATGACATGACTAAGTAGGTGGAAATCGGGTTGAGCTCCACCTAGGAATTTATATTCTGCTAATGAATATAGATTACCATCAGGTGGCAAGACTAATCCTTTTTTACTAGAGCTAGAACTACTAAATAAAGTGAGTTAATTATTCTACTGGTGAGGGCATTCCAAGATCTTTTGGTTACTTGGAGAGACTTAGACATCTTGACCTCTCCTTTGCAAGATTTGGAGTATTCATTTCTCAGGAGCTTAGAAATCTATCACAGCTTAGTTTCTTAATCTATAGGAAAGTGATCTCTATTTGAATAGTCTAGTGTTGGTTTCTCGTCTTTTTTCCCTGCAATATTTTTACGCAAGTGGTGTTGGCTTTCAAAGGGGAAAAAGAAAAAGGCTTCAGGTAAATCAGCACCCTTCTCTTTTAACATTATGATCATCTCAATGCCAGCTTCATAACATGCATTGGTCCCTAAAAATGTCAATTTTATGTACTCAATCTTAATTTCTATGAATCTTTTTTATTAAAAAATAAAAAAATAATAATTAAAAAAAATAGTTACAACCATAGAAGGAGGCTTTGAACATATGGTGTCAATTGAATTAAAAAGCTTTAGGCTAATCTTTCAGCGAATCATTTCAGTGGCACAATAGCAATTAGTAATAAACTTTTGTACCTATCCTTAGATTCCAATAATCTACAATGCCAAGTACCGAGTACCAAACTAAATATTTGCAACCTTAAACATGTTTAGCGTGAGTAGAAGGTACAAGTTTTGTTTTAAAGTGAGAAGCTTTTAAATATGATCGTTTATCTTCATATCCAATGGGCTTTTCTTTTGGTGGGCCAAAGTGAGAGTTTTAGTCCAAACATAAGTGGAGCATGTTTCTAACTATTGTTAATAGACCAATCTAACCTTAGATCATAGCACTAGTAGTAACCAAAATGAGAATGTTTGGATTATTTCCGTATTACTTGATTATTTTTTTGATTTTTTAATACAATGGAAGTATATAAGTATGGAGCCCTTTTGTAAAAGTTAAAATTTAAAGAAACACTTTCATTTTTAAATTCAAAGCATGAATTTCTTATTATTAATTTTTTTGAGAATTAATATTGCACAGAAAAGTACTTCCCCAAAAAAAAATTTAGTACATGGTAAAAAAAATATTTTATAAAATATGGAAATTTATGCTATAATTATTTCCATTTTTTCAAGATTGTTTAAAATCATGAAGTGAAGGGCAAATGAGTAATTCGTGCTAATTATAACTGATATAGAGACGATGTCGTATCTCTCTCTTTTTATTGTCCTCACCTTGTTGATGTTAGTATATAATTATAAGGCATCATGTTGTACAAGGTATGCTTTGAACATTATGTCCTTAATAATTGTGTGGTCTTTGTTTAATGTTGATGTTGTAGGCAGGCACTGCATGCATTTCAAATGTGATTTAGTTTGTATCTAACCTTCTACCTAGTTGGATTTTGGTTTCAGAAATATGCTCATACTAAAGTGGAGCCAATGTTTTCAGTTTTAATAGTTTTGGTGATTATTGCCATACAAAATATGGTTCATTTTGAAATGCGTACTTCATTTTTAAACTATTTGAAAGCACAATGCTACTGAAGAAAATAGAGTTGGCACTGTGACGAGTATTTATTGCACATTTGTATCACAAAGTATTGTACTACGGTGCACATGTAACTTGCTAAAAGCTTACTCTGTGGGAATACTATTGATTATTGCAGTTGCAGATCCTTGTGTATGCTTCTGAAGGCAGCTTTGGTTCATGTGCTCTGTGCTCCAAGAGGTCACAAATATTAGTTTGGAATTGTAGCAAGTCTCATTACCCTTTGAAGTTGTTTTAAACTGTATGTGCTAAGGATTTTGATTTCTGCCTATGATATGTACGAACTATTTATATTTTATATATGGAGTGGTATGACATTTCACCTCACACTAAAAAGAACAATACTCTGGGTTAGTTGTTTATATCTTTCCAGTTTTAAGCAAGTCTGTAAACAACTATATTTATTAATCTATTCCTTGATATGGGCTGCTTCTTTTTTACCCTTTTTTCTAGTCAATGGATGTATGGATCCTAGGTAACTAGTTCTTTAAATTTAAACACAGATTTGGTGCTTTTCCAAGTGGCCTGTACTCTATTTTAAAACCCACACAAATTTGGGGGTGCTGAAGTTTGAATTGTATGCTGGCAAACATGACTTTGGAAAACAGCCTAAAAGGTGCTAGTCATGACAGATGAATTCGTAGTATGACGTTATCCTATAGGTTTAGTTTGAGCCCATACAACACTAAAGAATAAAAAGAACAAGGGATAGAAAAAGAAAAAACAGAAAATGCTCATAGAATGTTATTGTTAGGAAGAGCTAAACATCAAAAGGGTGAAATGACAAAGTGCTTGCCCTTTTACAATGTCAAGGCTCATTTTACTAGGATCTGTTGCTCTCAACTTGACTTGAGTGTCATCCAGATCCAGTTCCCTCTTGCATCTATACTTCAAGGTGGCATAGACCACCTTACTTCTCACTTTTGATGTATCAAGGTGACCTGAAAAAATAAGAGGCAACTTTCACAGACAACATTGCATACTAAATTGCCTCCAAAGAGGCGTTCAGCCTGGAAGCTAAATCTAGTTTGGCATTCGGTTTCTAGTTCCATTGTGTCATTAGCATTTGAGAGTACTTACATTACTTGAGAAGCAAAATTTGCTATAAACTGGTAGTTCCTCTTCACTCTTTTAGCTCCAAGAATTTTAGTATACATTCATCACACAGCCATTCCAGATGCCACATTTTCCTAATCCAAAGATTTTATTTTTGGAAAGAAAGAAAGGTATTTATCAATCACAGAAGGCCTAACAGATATCATCATGCATATACAGTAAAGATTATAGGATTTATTTGTTAGGAGCGGAAAGCAATATCAACAAATGCATATCAGCATTTTTTTTTTTTTAGTATACTATGGTCATAATTATCGGACAAAAGATATTATCATTAATGGATTGCATCACAACTAAGTGCACTTGCAAGATTACGGAAAGGCACTTTGAAATGACCCTCTTTTTTTTCTATTGTGGCACTAAGTATAAGAGAAAAAGAGATGATGGAAATAGCTACATGCTTTTTATTTTGTTAACATGTTTGCATAATGGAACATAAATGATTTTATTCTCTTATGCTGCCTGTGTAGGATCAAATGAATAAAGTTTGTATGTCAAGAAAATTTTCATAAATGAAATAACAGGAAGAAGCAAGCAATGTTCAATTTGGGAAATTGAAGTACATTATCAACAATTCATGGTGTGCTAGACATGTTGGGACAAGTAGCACAATCCTAGGATTATTTTCTAGATCTGCTTTACCTAATTTCTAAAAAAAATTCTCTACATTAATGACTGATAGAATATATATGAATAACATGTCTCTTCTAAAATCAATTCTCAGCTCATACAAGCAGTGATCTGTTAAAAAGTAGTGTAATATACCTTGTCATGACATCCAGCCCGTCTCTGCTATTTAAAAAGAAAAATTAATACATTCCAAAAGGCCAAGTGTTCATCTAGCAATCGTGGTAGCTCTTTTTTGAGTCTCTTAGTGATCACCTTTGGAAAGTCTCAAACAAAAAATGACAATATTCTACATAATTGCACAAACTGTATGGCCCTTTATAACAAATTCTGAGTCTATTTGGCGGATTCCTTGCAACCAGTATCTAAGAAGGAAGCCCAGGCTTTAGAAGAGGAGTTGCTAATGTCTACTTCTCCCTGGGCATAATATGGCCTTCGATGTGTATGGAGAATATCTTTGGAGTTACTTTCTATAATCTCCAAAGAAAATTATTCCTTTCAATTAATAAATAAAAGGTTTAATTACCCAGAACATTGATACAGTAATTGGTTTAGTCCTGCACCTTTGCTTTCTCAAGTTTTGCAAATGAAAGTTGAGTCACTATACCTTTCTCCCAAATGAGATTTCTCTCAATGGTGCTTTCATTTAGCTTCAGGAAATTCAAATATGGATGGTTCATTTATTGGGAGTTTTACACTTTTTTGGACCCTTATTTAGCTGGACAATTTCTCTGACACCATTTAGGATATGAAAATAGTAGTAAGGGTTACTTATGAGTTGTGAAAACGATACTAACTGCATCCTAATTTATAGGAGACCTCTGTTTGATTTTATTTTGTTTTACACTTAAAATTCTACAAAGCAGAGTAATTACTGTGTCTGCAACTAGTTGACTGAAGTCTTGTAAGTAGACCCTCCATTTTAGGGGGCCTTATGTTGATCTGGCCACATATCAATTTGCTTACCTGCCAAATGTGCACTGAATTTTAGACAGCTTCTCAAAAAAAAAAAAAAATAGACAGGAAATTTCATTGGTCAATTTGCGTTTCCAGTGTCTTTGTAGTTTGTAGTCTTTTCTAGAAAAAAAAAAACTTTCTCATAAATGCTTTTTCTTACTATTATCAAATCTATTTTCACTAAATTTATTTATTTATTATTATTTATTTTATAATTAGATAGTTACAACCAAAATTTGGACCTTAGATATCATCATTATAAATTCTAAGAGATGACAATAAATTGGAGTACCAATAGTGTTTTTCTCCATGTACTAATGTCTATGGTATTTATGGGAATAATAGTTTTTTTTTTTTTTTTAAAGTTAGAAATATATACATAGTATGTTGCTAATCAAGAACCGTGCATCTCCAACCTTTTCCTCTTGAATTTCCAATCACTTGTATATGGAAAGTTGCCATTGAACTAGAAAGCACTGGCGGAGTACTAGTGAGGTTTGGGAGTCGTAGTAACATTAATGTATATTCGCTTTCAAATCAATAAAGAAATGTATATTCCAATTATGATTTTTTTTTAATAATAAAATAAGTGGTGACTTCATGTAAAAAGGTAGAAATGTATAATTAATCGAACCTCCATTTAAGAGGCACTAACACTACTCTACTCATTCAGGTGAGTTTAGCCAAAATTCATTAAATGTGCTAAAGACATGGTATCTCACATCTACCCATGCCGACCCCCACGATTCTACAGAGATTTCTCCTAATATAGGACTATATCAGTTGATGTTCAGCCCTAGCGCTACATAAAAGTACCTTTTCAGATCACTATTGTGGGGGTGCATTACAACACAAACAAAACCCATTTATGGTCAATCATGGCATTCACTTTCAACTTGGGCCTTTGACCCTCTCAGCTTTCTTTGATACTGACAGGGCTAGTGGCCCAATTGATCGTAAATCCACTTTAGGCTATCTCATCTATCTTGGATGCGATTTCATTACTCGGTCTGTCAAGAAGCAACCAATTGTGTCTCGTATAACAATAGAGTCTGAATTCGGGGCTCTTGCAAAGATCTACCTTGCTCATCTCCATACTTATGGTGTAGACTTCCCTTTCATCCTTGAAGGTGTGGTCTGCAAGGATATTGTTGTTAAATTCATCTCCACACATGATTGAATTGCTGATATCTTTACTGAACCACTGCATTTTGCTTGCTTCGTTGATCTTCAATGCAAACTCGTGGTCCCTGTTCCAACCATGGGTTTGCGGATGATAAGCTAGACAAACAAAATAGTAGCGTTTGAACTTCAGTAATTCAAGGTAGCAAACTAGGGAGGTAGAGTGTAGAAGATAAGGATTGAACTCAGGTCTTATGCTTTGATACCATGTTAAATTATCGATAGTCCCAAAAGTTTAAATTATTGAGATATGGTAAATTTAATCATTTAACTACAAAATTCTAATAGGTGTCACCTCAAAGTAATATTGGTTCTAATGTCAGAAACGGTATCGTAATACAAGTTTTTTATTTCTCTTTGATTGTTCAATTATCTCTTATTTCATTTCCTTCATTCGTTTACCAAATCTCACGGTAACTGATACATATATTTACTTTTAACAAATTTCCAATTCTTCTATGAGTGCAGTAAGTCATTAACTTACTCTGCTATTCTTTGTTGGTAAATGGTAATACACACGATAATATATGTGGAATAGATAGGGCTGCATGCTCTTAGCGTTATGATTGGCTATTTCCTAGACAAATATGTATATTCTTTAGTAGCTACATGTAACAAAAAATCATATAGAGTTTGTTTTATAAACAGGCGGATAAGTTAAAGTTTGAGAGGAGGGGAAAGTATGAATTTGAGATCTTGAAGAAATCAAATTTATGCTCTTCAATTAATAGGAGCTCAACTTACTGACCTAGTGCATTAATCTAATACCTAACTTTACCTTATTAGTATAAGTTTTCAAGAATGCCTATGCTGAATATTTATTACTTTCTGTCACTGCATCATGCTAAAAGCTGCAACGAATTTGAATTTAAGACTTATGAGATCATGAATGGGCAAAATGGATAACAATGATGGTAGGTATACCATATATGTACGTACATATGAGATAAATGTTAGGTTGGTGGATTAAGAATTGTACGAATGGGAGTAGATTACCAAATATGACTGATTGAACATGCATATAGCTGAAGCCATCAGGGCCTCTATGCTATAGGTTTAGCACGGAAACTAACCAAACATTAATACTCTAGCCCTCTAGGGCTCTAGGGTACAACACAAACATTTTCTTCTAAATAGTTTGTTTTCGTGCGCGTGATTTAAATTCTTGTATTTTGAAGCATTTTCTAATCTCTTGGAATGGCCTTGAGAAATCATTCTTTGCCCAACACTCAGCGTGCTATTAAAGGTGTTGGGTAAAATAGTTAATTAGTTTCAAAATTCTATAGTTAAAATACCAAGTTTCTTTAGGTTAACTTGAAAGTGTCTCCATAAACTTCAAAAATGAAGGAATTAGAGATTTAGAAAGCTAATTGAATTTTGTTTTGATATTTGTGTTTTGTTATAATATAGATTTTGTAATATGTGGTTCTTTAAAGTTTATGTGCATGGTTGTGGGTTTTTTTTTTTTTTTTTTTTTAATAAATGAGAAAAACCTTATTTTAAGGGTCGGGAGACCCTCAAAAAAGGTTATTGTGCTTTTATTTATTTTTTAATTTTTCCAGGGTCGCCAATCCTCCATAAAGACGAAACTTTTTTTTCAAGGGTCATGTAGGCCATCGAAATTTCTGTTTCAAGGATCCCATAGGCCAAATTTTTATTCGGAAGGAATTTGTTTCAAAGGTTATCAAGGACCTTCTAGACCCTCAAAACAATCTTTTTTGAGGGCTTTTAATACTTCTTTTAAGGGTTTTGACCCTTGAAACAAACCAACTTTGTTGTAGTGATTATCCAATTCTAAACCACTTAATTAGCCTTAGGTGTCCTAGGAAATTCATGTAAACGAAGGAGATTGAAATTGATTAATTCAGTTATAGTTATACCACACCGGCCTTAATTAATACATTATTAATGTGGATTCACCCACCAACTACTGTGTGTATATATATATTGTTTGTTTTTTGAGAAAAAGCCAACTACCGTATTATTTTACTCCATTAAGGACAAAAGATGAGAAAAGTTACAAGAAATCAAAAGGGGAAACTACACAATAAGTTTATAAGTTTATCTACTAAGCACAATTGGTCTTTAAACTTTTAAGTAAATGTTATTGGTCCCTAAAATTTTAAAAATGAGTATTATTGATCTTTTTATTAACTTCTGTTAGTTTTTTTTGCCTACATGTCAAACGGAATGATGATGTGTCTTTTTATAATGACTTGGCAACTGTTTTTAGTATTAAAAAATTACTTGCCAGCAAACACACTACCCTCAAATCAGCCATTGTCTCCAGCACCACCTCTGGCTCAGGCCAGCACTTAGTCCCCCTCCTCAGCTCACCTCCCCAAGTGCTCCACCTCGTTATGGACACCTCCTGCATCCTCATATGGATTATCTCCAAGTCTCACCAAACAAAGTCAATAATTTCTTCAAATGGTACCTAGATTCCAACCTCAAATCAATATTAGACGAAAGTTTGCCCAAGATCTACGCTTGAATTACAAAACCCATTTTCAATAACCCCAGCTACAACAAAATAGATGGTAGAAACCAAGAGGTGGGTCTGTTAGAGAACACATTTAAGCTCATGAAACCACAAAACCAAGAGCTGGATCTTACTATAAATTTTTTTTCCTTTGGGCTAACTTGGTCTTGCTCCTAATTGATGGTGGCTAGTTTAGTATATTGAACAATAGCTATATTAATAGACATTGTAAAACAAGATTTGAAGGAATAGGAAATGATTGGGTTTTTTTTGGGGCAAAACAAGAAATGTGCGGTAAGCAAAATTGGGGTTGTGGGGATTGGGTCCAAACGCTACTGGTGTAGGTGACAAGGAGGACAAGTTGGGGTGGAGAGCCAAGGAAGATGGAGACAAAAGTATTGGCCGGATCTAGCAGTGGCACCGGAGACTATGGCGGGCTTGAAGCAGTGGCAGCCTGAGGAGAGAACTTGGCATGAGGTGAGTGGTGTGTTTGCTTACATGTAATTTTTTAATACTAAAAATAGTTGTCATGTCATTAAAAAAAACACATCATTATTCTGTTAGACATATAGACAAAAAAACTAACAAAAATTAATAAAGGGGCCAATAATTTTTATTTTTAAAATTTTAGAACCAATAGCATTCATTTAAAATTTTAGAGACCAATTACACTAAGCAAGTAAACTTTAGCGACTTAGTACTGTAGTTTCGCCATATCAAAACAACGCGTACATGATGTTCCATTAAGCAAATCGTACATTAGTAAGACATTTTGTCCATGAGGATACAAATGTAAAACACCACATTATTATTATTATTATTTTGCTTATAAATAGGACGCACTCACCCCATATTAATTGATTATTATTATTATTATTATTATTATTATTATTATTATTTTGCTTATAAATAGGACGCACTCACCCCATATTAATTGATTATTATTATTATTATTTTGCTTATAAATAGGACGCACTCACCCCATATTAATTGATTCATATGTCCACGTTATTGGAGTGAACACAGCTACTTGGTCTTTTTACGCGCAAATTAAGGTGAAGAGATGATTCTTAGTTCATTTTATTTCTTTGAACTGCATCTTTTGAAATTTTACCAATTTTTTTGTGATGATTCACAGTTCAGTTCATTTTATTTCTTTGACCAGCATCTTTTGAAATTTTACCAATTGTTGTGTGATGATTCTTAGTTCATTTTATTTCTTTGAACCGCACCTTTTGAAAATTTACCAATTTTTGTGTGGGTGGGTGTGTAGTGTATATATTTATTTTTAGCTTTGTTTGAATGAAGTATTCACAATTAGTTCTATGTTCTTATTGTTGGCTCACATTTTTAACTTCTTTTTTTTAAGCTTTTTTTTTTAAATATCTGAGATGATTTAATGAAGTTATTTAATTATAGGAAATATTTATTTTCATAATTTGTATAAATAGATCAATGACTTTTAGGTGAAAAAGTGACAATCTCTCGCTTTTAGATTTTTGTGGAGCTTAGCGTTAATGGAAATTATATTGCTGTGAATTGATTTGGTGGATTAGATTATTAAGTCTAGAAATCCTGTAGTTAGTTGGAAGAATTTTTAGGGTTTATGTATAATATATATTCCAAGTTCATTTGCTTTATTTAACAACAAATCTGAATTTCTCTTTTTTTACTTAATTATGTGCAGATCTGTACTGTACCACACGGTGCCCAGCTCCAACATGACCGTGAATATTATTTTTATTTTCTCTCTCTCTATGCTCCCCCTCATGATCTTTGCTTGTCCAATTAATTTTGGATATGTAAGGAATATCACTCAGTTTGATCCCACTTGCTTTAATACAAGCTCTATAATTTCTAATGAAACCCAATGCTGTCATACCCTTAAATCATTGTTTTCCTTAAGCTTAGCGCAACACTTAAATGTGTCTTCAATGTTTTTACTTCCTAATAACCATATATCTATGTCTTGTTTGAAGGACTTCCAAGTAGAGTTGGCTTCCTTGGAAGTCCCAACTCATTGGGTTCCCACTTGTTTGGACCCAGAATATTTTGTGTCCAGTCCTAGCTTTTGTGATAGGATTGAGTCATTAGATGATTGGTTTAGGATTGCAGGTAAGAAAACACCAATCGACTCTTTTTGCAAAGATAACCTCAACCTCTCTAATAATCATTGTGTCAATTGTTTGACAGCAATTAGAATAACTTATCGAAATGTCTTAATGCTGATTAACCATTCTAATGCCGAATCTTGCTTACTATTAGCTCAGCTTTATGCAGCTGGTTCAGTGAATATCCATGGCCCTGAGAGCAAAGACGTTGCAAGTTGTATTTTTCAATTGAATGGTACTATTGTAAACATGCAAATGTAGACATGTAATTTTACCTTCTGTTATACTCTTGATGTTTGGGGCTTGGTTTTCTTTTAGAGTGGGTTATCAGGATGTGAAAGTGTATGTGTAAATTGGGCTGTTGGATCTTGTATGCTTACACTTTTAAGCTTTATAATGAAGTTGGACAAACTACTATTCATCAATCTTGTTAGGTTTGTTTTTTGTCTTTTTATTTTTACTATTATTATGATTGAGGCATGCAAGTAAACTTGTTTCTAGTGTTAAGAAACAAAAAAATGATAAAACCTATTAAACATATTTTATTCCACATAACCGTGTATACACAAGTCACAATTTTAGTGCAAAATGTGTGTGTACAGTTGTGTGGAGTAAGGTATGTAATAAACACAAACCAAAAAAAAAAAAAAAAAAAAAAATTAAATATCAATATTTCTAGACTCATTTTTACTTTTATAATTTTTTTTTTTTTTTTTTTGCAAAATTTATTGCCTATTTTAGAATAAAAATTTACATTTTTTTTTATTTTACCTAACTATTTTTTTAAACACTCATATTTATTTATTCCATCTAATGTGGCTAACAGTCAAAATTTTAAAAATAAAAACTATGCCACTTAGGATGTCATCTGTATTGTCACGTGACCTAAACTAATTTTTTTTAATAAAAAAAAAAAAGCCGAATTGAATTTTCCCACCGGACTAAAGGTTGATTTGCTTTTGACCTAAACTAAAATACTTCGAAACTTTGAAAAGTACCATGATAGCATCAAAGCCACTCAATTTGGTCATGTTAGAGTGATATTTTGATTCTTTTTAGGGATTGCGAGAATATTTTGGTTTTGTTATCTAAAGGTTTAAGGGACAATTAAATTATTTTTGACATGACCAAAATATCACTCTAACATGACCACGTCATGACCAAAATATCACTTTAACTCAATTTGATGCGTCTAAATTTTAGTGGCCACGTCAGATAAAAAAGCCATGTTTTTTTTTTTTCCTTTCTTTATTTTTTTTTTATATTTCTTACAATTTCTTTAATAAAAATTAAATAAATAAAATAAAAAAACTGAAGAGAGCCCTCCGTCTCTCAATTTCTCCTCCTTAATCTCCATCTCTCAATTTCTTTAAGTCAACACTCTGTTCTTACATGTCAAAATCCCACCATCAACTAACACCTTCATCCCAAAAACTAAAAATTCAAGACCCACAAGTCACCCACCAGACCTCCATCAACTAAAGGCCCCAAACCAACAACTGAAACTCATCCCTAATCTACTGGGTATAACCAATGAATTTTTTGTGATGTTTTAAGGGACAATTAAATTATTTTAGACATCTCATGGGTGGTTTAGTCAATTTTTATTTATTCTTTTATGTTTCAGTGGAATTTTTCCTTGGAAAATATTTTATAACAAAATAAACTATTCCTTAGTCACATTGAATGGTATCGTCTTCACGTTAAATGATTCACCAATGTCCTAATTAGGAATACCAGCGTTCATATGTAAACAAGAGTTTACAAAATTTCAGTCTTAAACAATCCCAACTCTAAAACCAACAAATTTTTATGATGTTTTAGTACTCAACATCCTTGGACCACACTGTCTTTTCTCTTATAGAATTTCATAAGCACAAAGATAACTTAATTCTCTCTTCCCTCTAATCTATTGTTGTTGGACTTCTGCTCCAATGCACTATATGCATCTCCCTGGTAAGGGGGGGAAAAAAAAGGAACCAAGTAAAAACAGCTGAATCTATGAAATAAGAACATAATCAAAATCTGTTAAGACCAGAGAATCAAATGAGAGCATAAGCCCAACACGCAAAGCAACGGTATCTCCAAAATTTAGACTTTATATGATACCATGCACAAAAATGTTTTTGCTATTGTCCTCACGCAGTAGTATAACTAAATATCAATAATCAAGTCATATTTTGCCAACTCTGAACTTTATTGTTGAAACTTGGAACCCAAATATATTGGTGTTGCCCCTAAAATTCAGACTCATAGACTAATCAATAAAAATAATTAGATCATTCAAACCCTCAACAAGTACACCAAGACAACATTTTTACATTCAAATAGATGTTCTTGGAAGTCCTTTATTGTTAAGGTTTTATACAGGAGATGGAATCAAGTTAATTGTGTTAGAAAGCATGCACAAAAAATGTTCACCATTACATTAATGTCCAATCGTGACAACCACCTGCAGAACCCTTCCACCACTATAAAATGCATAGGTGAACATTATAATTCACATTATGCGCCAAATTGCCAATACCAGTTTTTCTATACAATTGAAAATAAAAATAATTGAAGGCCCAATTGAATTTAGAAGCTAAAATGATGCTCACAACATTATCAACCATAACATAAATAAATTATCACAACTGATTCCTGCAAGCGTAATCAAAGAAGCATATTTCCAATGCTCTTTTGCACTGGATGTGCCCTTAGGACTTGTTAGCACCAGCAAAACCAATAAAGCAGTGGCAAACACCTATAGCCTAGTTTATCATCACACACATAAGACCATCTACACTTTCACCAAATTCACAAAGTTTTGAATCCAGATTGCCACTTAACAAATACAGATTCGAATATTATCCCTAAAGCATTCAGAGTAAATTTCACAAATTAGAGAGAAAAAACACATTAATAAGTGAAAAACCAACTAACCATCCCATCATAAGCTAGAACAAGAAACTCGTCATCATCGCAAAGCTCAACCTATTTCAAGGAAAACCAAAGATATAAAAATAGAGCTTGACAAGAAGAATCTCTTAAGAAGATATCCCCATAATTTTATACACGGCCATACCTAATACTCATATTCGACCATATCAAATAGAGAGAGGAATGATATGCAGCCAACACTGATCATTTGGAAATTAGGGGTAAACAGCAGCAAAATTCAAGGTTCTTAATTCTCTGCTATAAAGAAAATCAGCATCGTGAACTAATATGAACTCAGGCACACCGAAAATATCATTCTTCATTTAACTCTTCTATAAAGCCATGTCCTCCACTACAGCAGTCACCCAAGAGAAATTTACACACCAGACTCAACTTTAGTCTCGACCTCTGCTATAGCTGCCAGTGGCTGAAGAGCTTTGAGAGGATTCATAATGATACCTTCTATAAGCCCATATTCTTTGGCTTCTTTTGCACTCATGAAGAAATCTCGGTCAGTATCCTGATTGGTCCTGTCAAGATTTTGACTGGTGTGGTAGGCGAGATATCCATTAAGGTTTGCTTTATGATGCAGCATTTCATTTTCCTGAGAATCATGTCTCTTGTTTAGGAGTTAGGATACTGTTTATAAGATAATATAATAAAAGAGATGACAAGTAGATAAATAGAAACTACAGTCATTATATAGTATTAAGAATGTCCAAATATTAAATGTCACAGGTGGGTTTCCATTCCTTCAATTTCTTTATAGTTCAACCTCCAACTAGAGCCAAGTAGACTACCAGAAACAATTGATTCTAAAACATATATTTGAGTTAATATTTGACATTTGGAATGGATCTCCTCCTTGGAGACACCCAAACCACCAGTTTTTTTCCCCTTCTTTTTATTGGCAAGTTAAACATGGAACCGAAAGTATTGTTAATTTGTTACTAACACAAAGTCAGCAAAGCCAACATAACCATGATTAAAAAGTTGAAAGGCATATCAGATTTGGCTAATTTAACAAATCAAAGCACACCAAACTCAATCCATGATTAACCATTAAAGAAGTAACTACTAAGTTCTTCTGATCCATAACAGATTTATGGTTAATTTAACATAATAAAGCACACCAAACTCTCATGCACACATGAGTCAAAAACCCAAAACCCAGCTCATTAATATAATCAGTTGTGTCACTATAAACAATAACAGAAAAACCTTCATTTGGGTACCTCTGAATTATTCTTGAAAGAAAAATATAACTAAAAATTTCAGAAATAAAGCAATTAAAAATAAACAGGACATTAGATTTGTGAAGGCTCTAATTACCGCCTAAGCATTTCAAAATCATTGAGCAAGTCCAATTGATACCTTCAGCAAAATCATTAAGCAAGTCCAATTGCTTCCACTTCAACCTTAAAATCCTTCAGCAAAACTAAACCAATTAAGCTTTCTCTGCCATTACCCTCACAACACAAAGCAACAAAAAAATTGATACCTTTTCCCTTAACTTCCAAATTATGCACTTTGCTATTATTGGGATTTGCAGACAACTTCTAAACTCTATAGATTCAGCCCTTCGCTGGGCATGGCAGCAATGGCAAAACCAAGGTTAATGGAGGAAATTGGAGAAGAAGCTGGGGTCTTCAACCAAACAAAGAATCTAACAAAACCCCTCAAAAAATCTATTTGGCTTTTATGAATAAGGAAATTAACACAGAATTCATTCAAAAGTAGGTGAAATTTAATAATTGATATCAAAATTTCGCAGAGAAAACAAAGTATTTGGGATTTCCTTCCTAGACAAATTGAAGTAGATCATGAATGAAACCCTAAAAATCAATATCATGGTTTCTATTTAGATTTATTTCCCGCAATAAATCACAGTAAAAAAATTAACAAACTTGTTAACAAAAACTAATTTAAAAAAATACATAAATAAAAATAATTGACCAAAAGAAAATTCCTAACCGGGTATTGCTAAGAATGGGAGAAAATCCCCTCTGCCACCAATTATGCGCCTTTGTACCTTCTGTAATTCAACAGTGGAGAGGTTAGAAAATGATGGGGAGCTGCATTGGATGAGAGAGTTGAAGAAGAAGGAGGAGAAGATGGGCGTGCATTTGAAAGAGAGAGAGTTTGAAGGAGACGGTCAGAGGCTTCAGTTTTTGACTCTGGGGCGATGGTAGACTTGGCTTGGCGGAAGGCTGGGGGGCTGTGGTAGGCACCATTCAGGTTGGAGTTTGAAGGTTTGTTTTCTGCATCTGGAAGTATTCAAATACCATCGTGTTCGTGTATATAGTAGGGTTGTTCAAGGATTAAATTGAAGTGAATTTAAAAAAATTATAAATTAATAATGATGTGTAAATTTGTGGAGGCTACAAAGTTGAGGTGGACCACTCTTATGATGTCAACAAAAAGTCAGAGACTTTGGAAAGTATATGAAGCATTGAAACCACTAAAAATTTGAAACTAAAGCAAAAAGAACAGTGCTCAGTATAAACTGCAATCATAAGGATGAAAAAACTACTTGATGAGGGAACATTGCTGCCACCACCATCATCATTATCGTAATACCCAACTAGAGATCTACCTTCTTTACATTGAAACTCCATTCAAAATTAACATCCATTTATTACTTCAATAACTTCCTATTTGAATAATAAAAAAATTTCCTTCACCGCCTTGGCTGGCTTTGTAAACATGCAAGAAGCCTCTAGAAATCCTACTAAAAAAGCTAATCTTTCACCACCTATTTTACAATGCATGTCAAAGTCAAACCTCGCTTAAACCCTCTAACATTCAACATGTCTTTGTCTTTTCTATGCTTTCTTTCTTTGAAAATATATTGGACAATTCTGACTATGAACAAATAAGTAAATCACAGCCACAACAGCTGAGCCAAACACCTCATAATTTTTTTTCTTTTATCCTCAAATTTTCTCAAAATTAGTACTCTTCTTCTTACTAAATCCGAGATATCTTAGGAAACCCACTCAAGCATTGTATTACTTCTATGTTCTTCACTTTTTACTCAACTTGTTTTCATAGCTCATATTTGTGGCCATAATTCACAGCTTTCCTAGCCTTGCAAGCCATCCTAACAGTTTGCATTAAACAATCGCAGCAGAAAATTTTCTATTATTAGAAAAATTTATAAAGTGTGTACACAGATTACAATTTCATGTAAAGTGTACATACCCATACTCTAAACCTCTAAGGAAGGAAACATCACAAACCCCTTACATATGTGGCTTAGATTTAAAACAAACTACATATATTCCAAGTCTGATAAGCCAACTCAATGGTAGAAAAATGTTCTTTATAAAATTAGATAGTAACATATTTTACAAAAATATTTTATATAGACAATTCAAAGAAAGTCTTTAAGAACCTGAAACCAAGAACTTAATCTCAATAGAATAACACAGCTTTCACCTAACATTGAGCATGCTCTGTCATGTATTCTATGATTGATTAGTAATGTGAGTCAAGCTTGAATTCAAGCTAATGAGTGTCTATATACTAAACAAAAGGGAGAAAAGAACAGCCTTACTATGAAAAAATGATGGGAAATTAAGTGAATCTTAGCTCTTCTTGTCTATGCTCCTACTTTCAAATAAGGATTAAAACCAAGAAAACAATTTTACAATAAAAAGTACTGTACATCACACATAAACAAAAAGAAAATCTAATATAAATTGCCACAATCTGGAAGAAGGAAGAAAACCATGTGCTAAATGGACATTTTAGATACTGCAAGACCATGTATATACTGTGTAGGAAGAACATCTCCACGTATTAGACCTGCAAAATGGACATGGTACAAATTTAAGTTCTAGAAAAGGAACAAAACAATCAGGTGTTTGATAAAGGAACAAAACAATCAGGTATTTTATCAAACAATTGTTGTGCATGTAACATAGAGTCTCGTTAATTAAGTTCACGCCAAAATAATAAAGCAATATTTTTTAGAAGAGTGATTGGCAGAGAGAGACAAACAAATCAAAGCTTTAGAAAAACAAAATAGTCAAAAAAATCGAATTAGAAGGTGAAATCAAGGTGACCTAATTTTGGTTGCTATACAAAAGATTTGATTGTTTCTATTAGATCAAACTATCAAACATCAGACCACAAATATACAATAAAACTTGGACGGTGCTTAATGTCAACACTATCTTTATAATCCATGCCTCCAAGCCAAAGCCTTTTCTTCAGTTTGGCTCAAGCATTTTGTTGAACACTTTGAAGGGTTGGCCTCTGTTCTCTTCTCATACAATGAAGAACTATTAGAACCTACTGGTTTCCATTATTTTTTTGAAACATTCCACCCTAAAAAAATAATAATAATAATAAAATAAATAAACATATCTTCTAAAGGGGAAAAAAAATTACAGAACATAGAGTCTAAAAAAATATTAGAAAGAGATAGCGATAGACCTAGTGAGGCCAATAATGACAACTGAAAAGGCAGGCACACCCTCTGCCACAGCCAGGCCTGTGGTAGGATTCACTTAGCAGAGGGACTAAGGCAGCCATTCAAGTGGGGTTGTTCTGCCTCAGGGTGTTGGGGGCTGAAACTGTTTCTGGAGAAGATAGATAGTGGACTGGAGAGTGGAGAGAGAGGAGAAGACAGCAGTGATTAAACATGATGGTGGGCGGTTGGGCTCCACAATAGCTGGGTTGTGGTTGCCGGTTATCCTTCCTGGAGAGAGAGGAGTTACCGTAAGGATAGAGAGAGTGCAAAGGGAAGAAAGTTGAACAACGTTGGGCATAAAATCAGAAGATATTTTTTTTTTTTTAATTAAAACAATGCACACATGGAAACTTTTGAGGCCTCCAAATTTAATGTGACACAACTTGAGGAAGTCAACCAACGGTCAAACATCTTTGGTTATATAGTATTTACAAACTAGTCGCTAATCTGTGCAATGCATAGACAAAATTCTTATGAAAGTATAGTTCATACATAAAGCTTTCTAATTGTATATGAACTATCATAATTGTAATAATAATTGTAAAAAAAAAAATAATAATGAAAGAAAATCTAAATCAAATAATCATTCATAAGAACAACTGCAAACAACCATATGACAATTTCATGACTGCAATTTGGTTATTCCCTACTTTTTTTACATGCATAGCTCCTATACATTGGCTTCCACTATCACGAACTACCCCCAAACCATACCATATTATGTTCTACAATTTCCCTTTTTTGATAGGCATTGTTCTATAATTCCTTGACAGCCAAATTTACCTTATAATACATACCTACATGAGGTCTCTATCTACTCAACAACCACTCTTATCTGATTAGTTTTCTAAGCTTTCATAAATTCCATATTAAGATTAGAGGCTGTCTGCATCAAATTCACTGTTGTCTTCAAAACTTCACCCACCCACCTTTCGTTCTAATTGTACCATAACAGCCAGGCTATATTCAGCATGACCTCCACCTCCATGACATGCCCATTTTGCTTTAAAGACAAAATAATACTATACCTATGGAAACATGATGGTTGGTCTCTAGACTTCCAGCGCTTCTCAGCACTCCCATATTTCATACGTCATTGATTCTGCACTATCCCCACATATTTCACTTGAGAATGATGAAATTATTTTCCTACAGTAAGGATTCAGCTAATTCATAGGTAAAATATTGTGGATCACCTTTCAAGTAAAAAGTATAAGTTATGGCCTCACATTTTGTCTACAATACAAAGAGAAGTACTTTTTTTTTGGGTACTTTTTTTTTTTGTACTTTTAGCACGTCACAGCTCATCATGTTTGATATAATCTTTAGCTAAATAACTATCTTTCAAAGGCCATTATTCTTTTTGTAATGAAAATCTTTGCAAGCACTCTGACACGTTTGATATAATGTATAGTTAAATAATTGTCTTCCAAATTCAATGTTAGTACATACAATGCATTTAGTGTGCCATTCTGGTGTAATGCATGGGATAAAAATGGAGGGAGGAGAAAAATGTTGAAAGCAATGTGGGATAATGTTTCTATATTATTTCTTGGGCAATTAGTTTGCTTGTTGTGCTGATGAATGAATCAGGCTACTTATGAGTAGTTCTAGATTGACTCGTTGGTAAGTTGCGTTTAAGTAACACCCGCCATGCTGGGTTGGTCAACTATCAATAGCATTTTTGGTTCGTCATATGGGTGGTGTTTCAATGTGTTATTGATTCCTTTGACAATTAAAACCAAGAGTATAACTATTGAATTATGAAAAAAGAAAAATGCTAGAGTGAGTGAGACATTTTGTCAAACACATAGTGTACATGTTCTAAAAGGGAATGAAAAGAAAAATGCAGGAGTGAGTGAATCCACCCAAAAAATATAGAACTGAAGAAAAAACCTTCAAAATGATCCATTAAAAAAAATTATCAACATTAGAATGTTCTATTATCCACGGGGAATCTAACTTCTCATGAGAAATTGATGGTCTATTAGATATTTTTCATAGAGTAAAATTCAGGCCACATACACATTGTTCTAATCAAGCAGAAATTAATGGTCTTCTCCATGTGCTTGATCAAACCCAACAAATTTCAGTAGATTGTGGTGCCCGAATTGCACAGATCTCATTGTTCAATTGAAGGAACTCACAAGTGGGTCGTTGCTGTAGCTTCCATTGTTCTTTCAATCGCACACCCAAATCGGTCAGCATCATTGAGTCTCCCACAAACCTTTTCCAAGTCTCTCTTAGTAGTGATTTGTACGGCTCAGCGCTTCTTCTCTCACCGCAGAGGTTGAGCCATTGGTGGAAGTTCTTGGTATGGATAATTCTATGGAAGTATTTGTGGCTATGAAGTCTGAAGTTGTCCAAGAGCGTAAAGAGGAGTTGGGCAGAAAAAAATCGGATTTTTCAAAGCTTTTGTGTGGTATTTACTCAAACATTTAAATTAATTAAAAACATTAAAATGATGTGGAAATTTGTGGAGGCTCCAAAGTTTATGTGGCATAATATGAAGAGGTCAACAAAAAGTCAAAATTTTCGGTTTTATAATATACTAGTCGCTAACCCGTGCGATGCATGAAAAAACTACTAAAAATGAGATCAACTCTAAAATTAGAATCATTTTGCAAGTTAGAATACAAAATTAGGTAAAAGAATTAATTTCATGTTATAGTCTAGTTTTTTATTGGTAGCAGAATCACTTGCATGACCGAATTTGGTCTCAATGGATCAAGTGCAAATCCTTCATCTAGACATTCAAGTATTAGGATAAATGATGTGTTTTTGATAGGTAAAAATTAAGATAAACAACAATTACACATACACAGAACCAAAAAATAAATAAATAAATAAATAAATAAAAAAATTGTTAACCTCAAATATGTAAAATTTGCCAAAAAGATACATCACATGTTAATGCATAAACACGTCTACATAACTTTTGAATAATCCAAGTGCAGCAACATTAGAAGCAACCTTTAGGCTTCTTCACTATTTCAAGTGGCTCCTTAACAATGTCATATTTACTTCTCAGTTCTATTCATCATCCTACAATATAAAAGTCACAATCAACACATATGCATCTCATAAAATCCACAAGCAAGTTTTTGTTTTTTGTTTTTTAATTTTCCTTCACCCTTCTCAGTTTGACTAAAGAGACCAAAGTGAATAAAAAAAAGTTTATAATTTAAAACTGAAAAGTTAAAGTTTACTTCTTTATGGTGTTTCACACAGAGTAGATACAAAACCATGTCTTTTTTATAAGAGTTCAAGTTAATTTCAAAACACAAACAAGTCCAGTTTCATATGATGTAGCAAGAACCTTTGAGAATGAAACTACAACATACTTCAAATAATGATGAAATTGCCCATTTCCGTAATCTGACTCTCTTCCCTACAAATAAGAGGACTCATAATGTTGAAAGAACTTCCTCTTCTTTTAGTGGGTAAAATAGTAAGATCAAAAGTATTGTGTAACAAATATTATCATATTAAAGTGAAAATAAATTGGTTAAGCAGAGATATTCAGCTGAACACAGATGTACCTACATCTTCTGCATCATCATGAATCAATACAGCACTTTCTTGGCCAAGCAAGATATCAAGACCCTTTTGATGTTCTTGGGTGCCATGCTTACGTGAAATCACTACTTAAGTACTCTCCTAGAGGATCAAGTAGCTTAGCCATTTACATTGCATAGTGCCAATAGGCAATCACTCATTGTATAAATGTACATCTCAAACATTTCACTTTCTTCTTTTAAAAATGTGTGAATAAAGGGCCTTAGCTTCGTCATCATATATGTTTTTTTAATAGGTAGCTTCGTCTTCATATCAATTTGCATAAATTTCACACATGTCCATTTCATAATTTTTGAATACCATAAGGCTACAAGCACATCAAGTCACTCAAATGGCCAAAATGTCAAAGAAAAAACAATGCAATCAAAGCCTAAAGAGTTAGAAAATAAATATTTTTAAAAAGAATAAATACACATCTGCAGCAGAGCAGATATAGTGAAATGAAAAGCCAACTTGATAATCAATCAAATTGATAAGAGAGCCTCTATTTAGTTTCCAAGTTATAGGGATTTTCCCCCAATAACTACCAAACCTTTCCTATCTACAGTTCGCCTCATGCATTACGGAACAAAAAAATCTCATAGTGATATTACAAATAAAAATAGTATTTAAGCTTGCCTTAAGCATAACATAAAAATCCTGCCAATCTTTCTTAAAAAGAAGGGAGGGTGGGGGGACAAAAAAAAGTGCAAACAAGTGAGGTAGTGCTTCCCAAAAATCAAAAGATCCCACCAGAAAATTCTTCAAAACTTCCAAGTGATTCATTGTTATGGTGATTTTACAACATAAGACTGCATAAGCAGTAAACTATATCCCTTTCATGTCTTTGAAAGTTTTACCTACCTTTGGTTAGAAATTTGAACATTCTATTGACAAATTGAAAGCACTCAAATAAAACTTTCATCAACAGATTCAGAACCTAACGGTAATCATTCATGTTGACCTCTAAAAGTTCTACAACAAGACAAGTTACAATGGTATATAGCCAAGCTTATTAGAGATGATCATACAAACAAAGATGGAATGTCACCATGATACCTGAAAACAAAGATATACAATATGCTAAGCACATTGCCAAAGTACAATAAAATATAAAGGTAAAAGAAATACCTTGCAAATCTGTTTTTTATTTTAAATATTCTTCTTCTGATGTCATATCTTTTTTTATTTTAAATATTCTTCTTCTATAGCGTATGATCTATATCAAGAACCAAGTATAGCTTCTTATGGTGTAATAAATCTGCTTCTTTCAAATTGACAATTTCAGCATTGTGAAGCCGTAGTCCCAGCAAATAATGTTTAAGCTTAAATGAATTACTATTTAAAAAATAAAAAAGAAAAAAAGATCATCACTATACTCCACCAAATAGTCTTATCTCAAAGAAGGTTACCTCATGAATGTAACCCAATGCCACACCAGATTTGGCCAGCAACCTTTGCCCACAAAATGTACATGTTGTCATCTTGCAATTCTTGAAACCTTCAAACTTCAAACTGGTCATCCAAATATCTCTTTTTATTACCAATGAAACCCATCATCAGAATTTATCTTTACCTGCCAAAATAAATAAATAAATAAAAATAGATTGGTTAAACTCCATTTGTTCCAACAAAAATACCTTCATTCAGTTCCATTAATGTAACAGTTCCTCATGCGAAGAGCCATCCCAAAGCTATAATAAAACCATGCAAAAGAATTATATTGATATCCGTAAACGTAAGGCATAAACCACATCTTCTTATATGAATTAATAAGTAGCAGCAAGTAAAAAACATATAAAGAAGAAATCATACAGATTAAAGAGGAAATTCAAAGTCCATAGTTCATCCGGATTAATCCAACATCATTCAAAGCAAAAACCTTCCTCTAATAGAGGGAAAAAGAAAAACAAAAAGTCAACCATGAAACAAAATTGATGAAAATCTTCAATTGGGTAGTCAAAATTCTATGGGGAGTGAAGCAGAAAATCTGAACCACAAATGAGAAGGAAAACAGCCTCAACTTAAAACACAAAATTCCTATATCAAAACCAATACACCCACAATACCCAAACCTAAATCACATTTAACGCTCGATAAAGGGACAAGAAAAAAACTTTACCTACAGTGGTTCCAGCCATCTGATGGTGGCGGTAGACCGGTGGTGACAGCCTTCTAAACTCTCTCCACACCCTTACGAAGTCTTAGGAAAAAGCACAATACGGTAGCGTGACAGTGTGAACATCGAGGGGAAGGAAAAAGAAATTGAGCCACCCAAATTACACAAAAAAACTCTCACTCAGAAGGAGAAGAAGATTAAGAAAGAAAATCTCAAGTATTACAACTGAAAGGGGAAAACACAAGAAATTAGTTTTACCAGTAGTGGTTTTGCTGGCTGACCGATGGTGGCAGGCTAGTGAAGGCAGGACTCTGTTCTTTCTCTTCAACCGCGTGGGTTTTTAAAAGTTAACTTGTGTGAAGGTGAGGATAAAAGTAGGTTTTTTGGCCTAATTGGTTTATCTTTTTTTAGATGGGAACGTCAAGCTTGATAAGTAAGCTTGATGGGAGCTGATTAGAAGGCTGTCACCACCTTGATAACATAAGTAAGCTTCCTTCACACCCTTGAGCATAAAAGCCTAGGCATCCACCCCAAATTTATTATCTTTGACCCCATAGTTTCTTCTCAAACTCAACCTACTAACAATCTAAATCACAAACACAAATAAAACACAACAAAAAGAGGGGGATCAATACAAACACCAACACTGTAACAAAGATAATTATATAAGTTTCACAGTTAAAGTAAATACAACCACTGATTCTCTCACCTGCTGGGTTGTGTTCCTAGCAACCCTACAAAACCAAAACTAAAACCAAAAAAAAAAAAAAAAAAGCATTAAGATTTTTTTTTTCCTGAAAAAAAAAAGTTGAAATACAGCAGTAAGTTTTATAACCTTGAACAAAAAAGAATTAAAGATATCAACTATTCTAATTATTTCTCTTTTGATGTTGGTTATCCAACATGTTCTCAGGACCAAATAGAAAAAGGGCCAATTAAAATCAAATAAACCCATTTGCAAATCACAATTTCAAATACAACCCACTATAAGATTCCCCTTAAAACAACCATGCATCCTCTGTATCCTGTCTCTTTTCTTTGTCTCTCTCTCTCACACTTGCTGGCAGATTTTTTATTTTTTATTTTAACAAAAAAATTCAGCATTGTAACATAAAAAAGTGTCTATCCAATGGTGACACACAACATAAGAAAAGTGTTGCTTTTACTGGATTACTCTTAGCACTTGTATAAAACGTCAGTTTTCCTCATTAATGGCACAATACAATCTTTTTGAGACATTTTATCAAACACACATCATGCATTATTGTTGCAACCATTCCCTGCATATAATGTGATCAAAGAACTACCTAAAATTTCAACAATAATAGAATACCATAATACCTCCAAAACATAGTCAAATTAGAATTTCAACAATAACTTACTGTAATCAAGAGTACAGTGGAAACAAACAAACAACACAATAGTTACAGTTCCAAAATCCAAAAAACAAAAAAAAAAACTTTCCAATTCCTTCAAAATCATCTATGTTTGTATATGCAATCATAAGGATATGTTTTGACAATTACATTAGTTACACATTGAAAAATAATAAACTCATATAAAACTCATATCCAGGAGATGCATAGACACGGGTATAAACAATTAAACAGAGATTCTTACCTGAGTCTCAGTCCGAGTAGCCCAAATAAACCTGAACCTCCTCTGAGAATAAATAGGAGTGGTCGCATGTTACAGGTTTTAGTTTTAGTTTTAGTTTTTAGAAAAAATTTCAGAGTTGGGTTTTTGAGGGAAGGAAAAGGGTAGAGATTTGGGTTTAGAAGGGTAGAGAAGACTTTCAGAGTTGTGGGAGAGGAGGACCGATGGTTGGTGGTGTGGGTTGGGTTATGGAGAGAAAACTGATAGTAAAGAGGGGAAGAGTATGGGTTTGAGAAAGGGGAGTGCATATATTTAATTGAGAGAAATAAATTGCAAATGTGTAAAATTGTGGTGGAGTTAACAAAAAATCAAAAGGCATCTATTGACTGAAAAGTTGCTTATTAATAAATGAAATTGTGGATATTAACCGAAAATGTGCCTATTGAAAAATGAAAAGTCACAAATGTTTGTGTTTTTAAATGTATACGTATCGTTAATTTATGTAACTACGTGGCACAATGAGGAGCGATCAACAAAAAGTCAAACGTTTCAACTATTAATTATTAATATAGAATATAGATATAGACTAGTCGCTAATCCGTGCTATGCACGAGAAAGCTATTAAATATGAGTTAGAAGATTATTCTAATCACACACACAATATTTTCTTTTTCTTCCCCAATTTTCATACACTGCTAACTCTGTCTCAGGCTTGAACTCAATATAATTTTATTTAGTTTTGTGTTGCTTAGGATTAAATGTGTTTTGTTTCCTATGTTGAGGCTCCTTTGTTACTATTAATGTGTATTTCTAAGTTCTACCAGTTACATTGTTGTATTTCTTATATATCTCTCTAACTTTATCCCATACATGTACCACAAACTATATGATACATGAGAAAGAAATATAATTCATTGACCAAACATCTATTCAGCAAAAAAGCAAGACCAAACAAACACCTAATTAACCACGGCAAAAGCTGGTAAGGCATTTACAACATAATGTGACTTGTGAAGCATCTAAGACAACCTAAGACTTTACAACCGTAGGCCTAGTACAATACTAACTACATTAATATTTGCTACCAACTACTAATTAATTATTACAGTATGTCAATGAGTATTTCAACACTAACTACAATAGCAACACTTGATTGATGCAGCCATAATGTAACAGTACCTCATCATTCTTTGCAATTTAGAACATGCAAATCATGAGTGGAACACACTGTGAAGGTCAGAACTAGAAGCCTGAAAGTATATTAAAAAAAATTAGACCTATTAGTGGTAATTTGAACTCTAGTAGAATAACCTACTATTAATTTTGATAGGCCACAAACTGAATGACCCCTTGTGATTAAACCAATTAATTAATTAGCCAAGTTATTAATTAATCAATTTATCATGCAAACGCGTGGAAGCACAAACAAATCACCAAAACTAAATATGCAGCGGAAATTAAAAGACACGGTGATTTGTTTACAAATGGGGAAAACCCTAACGGCAAAAACCCCACCGGGTAATTTTCAGGTCACCACTCCCGAAACTTCACTATTATCAAATCAAGCGGTTACAAGTAAAGGAATCACAAGTACCTTACCAACCTACAGTTGAACCCTTACCCCAATACTCAATTGGACTTGATCTGTAGTGATAGTTCCCCCTTTTGATGCACGGCTCCCAAGTATGTGACTAACCAATGCGCGAATCCCAGTACGCGACTTCAAACACCAACTTAGAAGGAGAGGTTGGCTGCAAAGTTCTTCAGTTCATCCTACACGATGAAGATCAGGAAAATGCTTGGTTACAAAACCCTTTGGTGCAAATACACAACAACTTCTTCAGAGAAGATGAACTAGGTCAAGAACTTCGTCTTTGATCACAAATTGCTTGAACAGAGTTTGCTCAATGCTTGTGCAACTTGTGTCTTCTTTGACGGCTCTTAAAACAATCATTTTATATGTCTAGGGTTAGGAGAAAAGAAGGCCCAAAGACACATTCAAGGATCCTAAGAAATCAGATCAGAAAATCTGATTTTATAAATCTCGACAGATATCAGGTGTCGAGGAGCTATCGAGAAGGTGTCGAGTTTTAATGAATTTGCACTTCAGCTTGTTTTTCTTGGACAGACTTGATGACTTCAACACTTGATCTTGAAACCTTATTTCTTGAAGAATTAAAAACACCTAGAACTACCCAATTACAAGTAGAGTGCGTTTTGTCAAAAGGATTAGCCAATTTACATAAATAAGTGACATATGTTCTTAACAAGTGAAAACACATATGTCCTAACAAATTTCACGAAATTGATTCCTAGAAGACATTTTCTAAACCTAAAAATAAGTTTATCAAAAAAAAAAATAGGGAGCACAAAAAAAAAAAAAAAAAAAAAAAAACCAATTTTGAAATTAGAAGGAAAAGTTTCATGTACCTAGCATATGTTCATGTTGTCTTTTCCACATTGGCTCCTGCATTTGCATATCCTTGAACTCACTCTAACTTGAAACCCCTAAGCATTCGCACCAAAAAGAATATATATTCTTACAAAATATTCAGTAAAATTGTTAACAAAATTGGAGTACAAACACCAATCCAAAAGAAGGTTCAAGTTTTGAACTCTTTTTGGCAGTGAAATACATAATTACATGGTTAGATTCAGTATAAGAGATGTTGTCGCACCAAATTTCATACCAAAAGCTCATTCTTGCATCATGTTTCAACTCATTCAAAGTTCAGTGCTAACTTAAATTCTTTAACTAATAACTCCCTTTCTAGAATGACTAATAATAATTTTTGAGCCAGTTACTCTTTGTTAGAAGTAGAAGCAAACAACATTGTACTATGTTGTTGCCAGCTTAAAGATGTTAACATCAAGTGATTTTCCATATTGAATATGTTCACTTTAAACTGATAACTCCAACCTGGAAATGTAATGCCGAAATCTCAATTATATTAAAGAGTAAACCAAAAAATCCTAAAACAAAATTGCAAAAAAACTCCATTATTTTTTTGAATGGACCAATAGTCAATAAGTTTTAGCCCCTAGCTGAAACTTTTAGGTTACTCTAGAACCCAAATTCATCAACGGCTTGTTATCGGATAGAATTACAGAAATAACAAAAAACTTCAACGAAATCCTTTTATTTTTATTTTTATAGGTGATAAGAATATTATTATTAAAACAAACTAAAAAACAGATGAAAGCCAATACAAGGTGTTCATGATGGTGAACACAAGGAAAAGCAACAAACAAACAAACAGCAACAAAGAACAAGAAAAAACTTAAAGAGCAATACTAAGAGAAGAAATAAACTCTAAGATAGTGGAGCATTCCGAGAAGCCCCAAAACCTAGACCAATCAAATAAAGTCTTCTGGCATAAAGCTTGTAATTGAACCAAGGATTTCTCGATATCCTCAAAAGAGCGCCGATTTCTTTCCGTCCAAACAATCCACATCAAACAGCCAGGAACCATATTCCATATGTTTGAATTAAAATTTCCCCGCCAAAAACTCCAACAATACACCAAGCTTTCCACAGAGCCTGGCATGACCCATTGTGTCCCAAAGATCTGAAACATATAAACCCACATAGAGTGAGCTACTGGACAATGGAGGAGAAGATGATCCACAGTTTCCTCATTCCGATGGCACATACAACACCTATTCACCAAAATGCGCTCCCTAAGCATAAGATTATCCAATGTAAGGATCTGCCCATGAACCACTATCCACACAAAAAATGCCACCCTCCTAGGGACCTTAGCTTTCCAAACGCCCTTCAACGAAATCCTACTTATACCTTCTCTTGGACATCTACTTGATTTGTAGAAAAACAACTAAAGTAACTTTGTACAAACACCAAGACAGCTACAGAAACTATCTGCAACTATCTAATCTAATCCTATGTGGCAAGCTCTACAAACTTCACCTGTTTCTGGATGCTTTGTGTCTATTCAGCCATATTTTCACTTAGTGGAGATTATTATTTATTATTTAACAATGCCCACGGGCATATCCTTACCCTGAACAAATTCCTGCTCTTTTACTATAGATTAGTGTGCCCTACATTGCTTCAATTTTATTTGTTTGCTTCAAATTGGTTATTTGACCTGTATTTTGTTTCATATAAATTTGGTATTGATTTTTCAAAGTTCGATAAGTTGATGTCCTCATTTCCTGCCACTTCCTGCATCTTGTTTCACTGATGCTGTCCGGGGTACTGTTCTAGATTCACCTTGTTTCACTGATAGGAAAGTGTTTCAAATACACCTTCTCCAGCAAATAATAGGTTGGATACGTATCCTAGCCAACATAAGCGGGTGAGAAGAATAAGCAACTGCAAAATCCCAGTTCTGAATAACAAAAATTCAAATAAGGGGTATTCAGGAGCCATTTGGTAACGTTGTTCTAGTAACGTTATTTATATTTTTTAGACAAACATGTGAGTGAAAAAATGTGTAGAAATACGTTTAATATTGTTTAAAAACTGAAAACATATGTTTAAACACATGTACTAAACAACCCCTCAAACACTAATATTAAGATGGAGATATCTCCAAATACTGCTGAGGATTTTTCGGGCCATAACAAACTATCTCTTTGATCATGGAAACGTATCTTACGTAAGTCGAACAATCTCTCATCTCCTGAAGTTCAGACTATTTTTTCGCACCCAACAAAACGCCCTTTCACTACTTCTTCGCTAGAGTCTCCCGCTCACAAAAAACAAGCTCTTGACAGTGATAGCTTAAGTGTTTCTCAATCCTTGGTTGGGAGCACTTTTCCATCCCTCCTCCAACATGAATCTTTTAAGCCTTAATTGTTGAGAGCTTGGGATCCAAGAGGCAGTACATGAGCTCTGCTGTTTGGCGAGCAAATAAGGTCCCAAAACTTGATTGGATATGGATTGGTTCTGCAAGATTAAAGAAGAAATTGGATTTGTCACAAGGTTATGTGATCTGGTGCTTTCTTTTTTTCCAAAATTGCATATTTTTTACGAACTGAAATTGGAGTGTTGATTTGCCCAAGCCGTTTGGCTGCAATCTCCTCTCTAGAATGGTTTTAGGCTACCTACTCATATTAACTTCATTGACACAATGAATGCTGCTCTCAAGAAACTACCTCATCAGATTTTGATACTCTTTGCATAGCTTATGGGTGTTATGAGTTGCCGTAATAAGCTGGTTTTTTTGGATCATAAAATTCCAACTCACAAAGATTTATGGTGAAGTGTAAGCTGCATCATATGTTCGGGTAGAAGAAGAATTTGGAACCCCTTTGTACAACGGCTTCTGTGACGAGGAATTTGTTCACTTAAGGTGGCATGGACCCTTGAAGATATTAATTTGATTAGATATAGTTTTGTTTTTATTTTTTTCCTTGTATTCTTTTACGATGTAATTGTGCTACTCTAGTTGTGGTTAGTGCAATGAGGAGTTCATTGTTTGGTTAGAAGAATGTTCCTCTTTTCTCTTTTTCATTGTACAATATGATTCTTTATAAATAAAGTCTACTATTTTTTTTGCTAAAAAAAGAATTGGAGAGAGAGAAAGAGAGAGAGAAATGAGATTCTTTATAAATAAAGTCTACTATTTTTTCTTCTAAAAAAAAGAATTAGAGAGAGAGAGAGAGAGAGAGAGATATGAAAACAAAAAGAAAGAAAAGAAAAGAAAACTAAATATAATTGTGTCTATCTAAATTTTTTTATTTTTTTTTTAAAAAAAGAAGAAGAAAAAATTGACAAACCGTAGAAATTAAAAAAAAAATGAAAAAAATAGGAATTCTTTTTTGATGGATGAGAAGAATTTAAGTTTATATTAAATTATTAAATTTTTGTGTCTATCAAAATTTATCCAAAGAAGTGATTTCAAATTAAAATTTTTATCAACTTAGAAATTATAGGAGAAGAATATAAGAACCAAATATTTGTGTGTGTGTATATATATAGACTAGTCGTTAACCTGTGGGATATACGGGCCTATCTCTTTTTTTAAGTAGTTTTTGCTATAGAAAGCTAATAAAGGATGTTCTCAGTGTCCATAAAGCTACTAATAAGAAACATTACATACAAATCTCTGCACCGAAATAGCCATTGTTGCTAATTCTACATTACAATATTGGACATGTAATATGATTCTAGCTAATACGAAGTTGGCTGATGAAAGTCATGTGAGATATTTATAGATTAAAAGAAAAGAAGAAAAAGAAAGTTGATAGTGTTGTAAAATGATGGAAATATATATAAACAAAGTAAAAAGAACAAGAAATATATATTGATAAACTCTTATATTCAAGTGGTCATCCACAATTTTTTTGATCTCTCTTAGATATGTACAATAATAGTAAAAAAATCCCACATATATATAGGACCTTAGAATGCTTGTAAAGTTTATGGGATAAGGTTGTAATAATGAGTACAATTATGGACATA
The DNA here is from genome assembly GCA_019022515.1 of Quercus aquifolioides. Lineage (NCBI taxonomy): Eukaryota > Viridiplantae > Streptophyta > Magnoliopsida > Fagales > Fagaceae > Quercus > Quercus aquifolioides. The sequence goes on along the minus strand of CM032328.1, from coordinate 63,023,644 downwards.
CATCTCCCCTATAGGCTTTACACATCCCAAATAACCTTTTCATTGCCCAAACTTTACACATTCCAAGTAGACTTTATTTCTAACACTCCCCCTTGGATGATCACTTTCTAAGAATATGCATCGTTAAAACCTTGCCAAATAAAAACCCTGTGGGAAAAAAAATTTTGGCTAAAGAAAAAAAGTACAATATTCTTGTATATCTTCTAGTGCCTTAGGATTGCCTCATTAAAACCTTGCAAAGGAAAACCCAGTGAAAAAAAACCTTAGCGAAGGAAAAAGAGTACAATCAGCACACATCCTTCAGAAACTTTACTCCCCCTCATGAGTATATCGAATATCCTTAAGTCGACACATACCAATGTTGTGCACCATCTTCTTAAAATTCGCAGTTGGTAATGGCTTAGTGAACATATCTGCCAAATTATCACATGATCGTATTTGTTTGGCATCAATATCGCCACTCTTCTGGAGCTCATGTGTATAAAAGAATTTTGGTGCAATATGCTTGTTTCTATCACCCTTGATATATCCTCCCCTAATTTGAGTGATATAAGCGGCATTATCTTCGTATAATATCGTTGGACTTTTTATGATTAATGATAATCCACAGTTCTCACGAATATGTTGAATTACCAATCTCAACCAAATACATTCACGACTTGCTTCATGAATTGCGATAATCTCTGCATGATTTGAGGAAGTAGCAGAAATTGTTTGCTTAACAGATCTCCATGAAATAGCAGTATTTCCATAAGTAAATAAATATCATGTTTGTAATCGGCCTTTATGTGGATCAGAAAGATAACCTGCATCAGCATATCCAACTAATTGTGGTTTTGATCCATTTGGATAAAATAATCCCAAATCAGTAGTCCCACGAAGATAACGTAAAATATGTTTAATTCCATTCCAATGTCTTCGAGTTGGTGCAGAACTGTACATTGCTAGTAAGTTAACTGCAAATGCTATATCAGGTTGTGTGTAATTTGCAAGATACATCAAAGCACCGATTGCACTAAGATATGATACTTCAGGACCAAGAGTTTCTTCATCATCTTCTTGTGGTCGAAACGGATCTTTTTTGACATCAAGTGACCGACCCATCATTGGAGTGCTCAAAGGATAAGCTTTATCCATGTAAAATTGTTTCAGGACTTTTTCTGTGTACGTTGATTGATGAACAAGAATTCCATTTGGAAGATGTTCAATTTGCAGGCCAAGACAAAATTTTGCCTTACCAAGATCTTTCATCTCAAATTCATTCTTTAAACAATTTGCTGTTTTTGTTTACTCTTCTGGAGTCCCTACAAGATTTAAATCATCAACATATACTACAACAATAGCAAATCCGGATTCTGATTTTTTTGATAAAAACACATGAACAAATTGGATTATTCTCAAATCCTTTTTTCAAAAGATATTCACTGAGGCAATTATACCACATGCGTCCAGATTGCTTTAACCCATATAAAGATCTTTGTAGCTTGATATAATACACACTTCGGGATGTAGGATTATATGTTTCAGGCATTTCATATCCTTCAGGGATTTTCATGTAGATATCATTATCTAATGATCCATACAGATATGCTGTAACAACATCCATTAATCGTATATCCAAATTTTCTTTTGCTACCAAGCTAATCAAAAATCTGAATGTAATTGCGTCCATTACAGGAGCATATGTTTCTTCATAATCATTACCAGGTCTCTATGAGAAACCTTGTGCTACAAGTCGCGCTTTGTACCTTATAATTTCATTTTTCTCATTTCGTTTACGTACAAATACCCATTTGTATCCAACAGGCATTACACCTTTAGGTGTTAGGACTACAAGTCCAAAAACTTTACGTTTACTTAGTGAATTTAATTCTGCTAGAATCGCCTCTTTCCATATTGGCCAATCATTTCTACGTTGACATTTATCAACGGTTTGTGGTTCATATTCATTATCATTACTTCTGGTAATATCAAGAGCAACTTTATATGAAAATATGTTGTCGACAACAATTTTATTTATATCCTATATTTCTCTTGTATGTACATAATGTATCGAGATCTCGTTATTTTTAGGTACTTGATCCTCTTCAGGGGATAACTCTTCAAGATGTTTATTTTCAGGAGATTTTTGTTCATAAGTTTTGGATAGATCAATTATTTATGTGACCTATTTCTTGGGTATAGCCTCTTTATAAGCTGCAACTTGTTTTTCTTGTACTTTTCTCTTCCAAAGAATTTTATCTTTAACACCGATAGGTCTTCCACGCTTCAAGTGTGGCTTTGATTCATTTGCTGCTGTATTAACTGTTTGTCCTACATGGACTTCAATCCGTGCTGGAGTATTAGCAGCTAGAATGTGAGATTTCACTATTTTCTTATTGTCGGTGAATATATCCGGTAATTGATTTGCAATTCCTTGCAAATGAATAATCCTTTGAACTTCCATTCTTATTGATTTGTATGAGGATCAAGATGAGATAGCGTTGAAACATTCCAAGTAATCTCACGTCATGCTTCAGGCAACGACTTTTCTCCCCTTAATGGTGGGAAGATTGTTTCATTAAAATGACAATCCTCAAAACTTGCCTTAAAAACATCACCAGTTAGTGGTTCAAGATATCTAATGATAGATGGGGAATCAAAAACTATATAAATTTCAAGTCTACGTTGAGGACCCATCTTAGTGCGTTGTAGGGGTGCAATAGGTACATATACAGCACAACCAAATGTGTGTAAGTGAAAAATATTTGGTTGTTGGCCAAGTACAAGTTGCAATGGTGAAAATTTATGATAAGCAGTTGGCCTAATACGAACTAATGATGCAGCATGTAAAATAGCATGACCCCAAGCAGAAACTGATAATTTTGATTTCATAAGCAAAGATCGAGCAATAATTTGAAGTCTCTTGATAAGTGATTCAGCTAAACCATTTTGAGTATGTGTATGGGCAACAGGATGTTCAACACCAATTCCAATTGACATGCAATAGTCATCGAAAGCTTGAAATGTGAATTCATCAGCATTATCTAAACGAATTTTCCTAATTGGATAATCAGGAAATTGTGCTCGCAACCTAATTATTTGAGCAAGAAGCCTAGCAAATGCAACATTTCTAGTAGAGAGTAAACATACATGTGACCATCTGGTTGATGCATCAATTAAAACCATAAAATACTTGAATGGACCACAAGATGGGTGTATTGGTCCACATATATCACCCTGAATTCTTTCTAAGAAAGATGGACACTCAGCAACAATCTTTGAATGTGATGATTTGGTAATTAATTTACCTTGAGAACATGCATTACATGGATAATCACTAGGTAAAAGAATCTTCTGGTTCTTTAAGGGATGTCCGTGGGAGTTTTCAATAATTCGACGCATCATTATTGATCCTGGATGACCTAGACGATCATGCCAAAGCATAAAAACCTTTGGGTCTGAACACTTCTGGTGTATTGCAACATTTGTTTCAATTGTTCTCATTGTAGTATAATATAACCCAAAAGAGAAAATAGACAGTTTTTCTAATATGAACTTCTGGCCCGATACTATTGAAGTAATATAAAGAAATTCTTCACTGCCTTCGTTATTGGTTTCAATATGATAACCATTATAACGTATATCCTTAAAACTGAGTAAATTTCTGCTTGATTTAGAAGAATACAAAACATCATCAATACAAAATTTTGTGCCCTTTGGCAACATTATAATCGCTCTTCCAGAGCCTTCAATTAAGTTTAATGAACCTGATATGGTATTGACATTGGCTTTGCATAATTTTAAAATTTGAAAATATTTTTTATCTTTAAGAATTGTATGAGTTGTTGCACTGTCTGCTAGACAAAAATCTTCTTTATTCATCTTGGAATTGATTTTATCAGTAGGATCCATGCATCTTCATATATGCAAAACATAAATTAAACTTTATTACTTTAAACATAAATAAAACATATCAAAATAAAAATACTTATTACAATGCCATAATATAATGAAAGAAAAATAATTAATTGGTATGGACACTTTCATCACCAATCATGCTTATTAGAATATGATAAAATAATAAAAGAAAATAATTAATTGGTATGGACATTTCCATCACCAATCAAATTATCAAATTTTCCATCAACATCCTCAAAGAAATCAGAGACATCAAGATGAGTCATATCCACTCCATTTGGAAGGTCAAGATAATTCATGGGATCTTCAAGATCATTATGATTAACAATGTTTGTTTCAATTCCCTTTATCTTTTTTTTTTATGGAGCCTTGGTACAGGTCTACCAAATGTTTAGGAGTACGACAAGTACGTGACCAATGACCTTCCATTCCACACCTATAACACTTATTTTCATGACCGTTTGATGGTTTATTTTGTAAACCCTTGCCATTTTGATTCTTCTGATGGTAAGGTGTGTTATTCCTTTTTGAAGAATTATGAGTACGATCCTCTCTATATTGATTGTTCCATCCACGACCACGACCACGAACATAATTTCCTCTATGTTTATCAAATGAGGTTCCATTCGCTTTAGGAAATGGAGTAGAACCGGTCGGGCGAGATTGGTGGTTTTTCAACAAAAGCTCATTATTTTGTTTAGCCACTAGAAGACATGATATCAATTTATAATATTTTGTGAACTTACGCTCTCGATATTGCTATTGCAGGAGCATATTCGAGGCATGAAATGTAGTAAATGTTTTCTCTAACATGTCTTCTTCAGTGATTTTTTCCCCACATAATTTTAATAGTGAGATTATATTTAAAAAGTGCAGAATTGTACTCACTCACACTTTTAAAATCTTGCAACCTCAGGTTCAACCAATTATAATGAGCTTTTGGGAGGATTACAGATTTTTTATTCTCATATCTTTCCTTTAAATCATTCCATAAGACAAGAGGGTCTTTTACTGTAAGGTACTCAGATTTTAATTCTTCATGGAGATGATGGTGAATAAAAATCATTGATTTTGCACGATCCTGCAGGGATGCTTGATTGCCAACCTTAATTGTATCTCCAAGGTTCTTTGCCTCTAGGTGAATCTCAGCATCAAGGGTCCATGACAAGTAATTCTTGCCCGAGATGTCAAGGGCAGCAAATTCAAGTTTTGTAAGGTTCGACATCTATATAAATATATATATATATATATATATATTATCATACACAATTTTAATGAAACAATACAACATATACATGTTCAAATTTAATTGTAATGAAACAATACTTACATTTTTAAACATTATCAGGACATGTGATAATGTATAAACGTGAAGACAATATATAATAGTATATTACTAACCATTTTTAACAAATTTTTTTTAACTAAATAAATGTGAATCTCATAATATATAATAATAGGATAACGTGAATCTCATAACAAAATACAACAATAGAATAACGTGAATCTCATAAAAATTTTAATCAATTAAAAATCACGAAAATTATAAGCATAAAACATAAAGACAAAAAAAATAGAATAGTTACTAATTCCTTAAAAAGAAAATTTATAGTGAGTTAAGAGAACTACACAAATGATCTTTGATGTTTGAAGAACAATGGGATCCTTTCCAAAATATGGTAGAAACTCGTGTTGATAACTTGTTGTAAAATGATAGAAATATATATAAAACAAAGTAAAAGGAACAAGAAATATATATTGATGAATTCTTATATTCAAGTGGTCATCCACAATTCTTTTGATCTCTCTTAGATATGTACAATAATAGTAAAGAAATCCCACATATATATAGGACCTTAGAATGCTTGTAGAGTTTATGGGATAAGATTGTAATAATGAGTACAATTATGGACATACATCTCCTCTATAAGCTTTACACATTTCAGCTTTTACACATCCCAAATAACCTTTTCATTGCCTAAACTTTACACATTCTAATTAAAATTTATTTCTAACAGATAGTAAATTTATTAGTGTGAAACGTAGGGTATCTAGAAGAGCATAAATCCGTTATTAATTACTAATAGTATTAAAAAAAAAAAAAAAGACTTTTTATATAAAAGCCATGGTCACATATTTCACGTAGTTTGATATAAATCTCATTAAAGTAGTCTTAGGCTTTAACTGATATTTCTAATTTGTTGTAACTTAGATTAATGGTAAAATCTAATACGTATTTCCTTTTTGATTTTACATAGTGTATATACATATATATATATATATATATATATATATAAAGATTAAAATAATTCTTTGTTTAAACATTAAAGAGTTTATCATTATAAATTCTTATCCTTGATATGAAACATTAAATTACTAAATGTAAAATATTAATCAAACTTAAATTAAAATTAAACTTAGGATTCCAATTCTTAACATCCTCAATTATCCAATAAATGTATGAAAGACAAATTTAAAGAACAACTCAATCAATATTTCTAATAAATTGGAAGACAACTTTAAAGTATTTTGTATTTTCTTCCTTTGTTCCTTTGTTAGTGTGAGTTATACATTGCATTCAACATTAATTTTTTTGAAACTTTGTAGAATCACCATCTTGTTCACTTGATAAGTTGCTATCAAGTTCAAGTACCACTAATGAAATAATTTACGACATGTAAAAGTTAAATATCAAATTTGTAATTTTGCTATATTAAAAAATGCGCACTTTTGTTATTTTAAAGTCAAAAACTTTCTTGAGGGTGTAGAACTCCCATCTATACTAATCTCTAAATAAAACAATATTTATAATATAGGGTTTCTAATTCTAATTCCTAATCAAAGTTGGGGTTGGAATATAATGGGCTGGGTTGGGCATGACTTGAAAACATGGGAAATAATTTGTTTGGGTCGATGGCTCGTTGATTTCAATTTTTGGGTTGGGCTACGTTGACTTGGGGCTTCACATATGTATGTGGGCTAGTGTGTATTAAGGTGAAGTGGTTTGGACTCGGTACTTTTTCGGATTGGGCCATTTATTGAGCTGGGTTCGGATTGGGATAAGGCCTTTGGAAAACTGGGTTGGGATTCTACATGAAGTGGGCTTAAGCGAACCAGGTCAATTCTTCAGTGAATCGGACTGACCCACCCAACAAATAAATCAGCAACATATTCTGGTATCTTTCTCTTAATCTCACTCTCTCTCTAAATCTCCAAGAGCTCAGCTTCTCACCGGCCTTCACAGTGGAGATCCCTGAGATCAGCCCCTCTCTCATGATTCTGGGCACATCATGAAGGAAGGTTTCAAAATACCTATAAGCTCTTTCAGCAATCACCAAATTGCTTCCACTTCAACCTTAAAAGTCCTTCAGCAATTAAGCTTTCTTTGCCATTACCCTCAATACAAAGCAACAAACAAATCGATACCTTCTTTCCCTTAATTTCCAAACTATGCACTTTGCTATTATTGGGATTTGCAGACAACTTCTAAACTCGTCCTTGGACCTCGCTGGGCATGGCAGCAAGTAGAAATAAAATTCAGTAGTAGCTAGTAGCAAGCCTACGTTTTTTCTATCCACGAATCTTAGCTTCCATGGTTATACCAAATTTACCATCGCGAAAAAATAAAATTCGCAGATAGATGGCAAGGCCAAGGTTAATGAAGGAGGAAACTCTGCCATGGCCGGGGCCGGGGCGGTCGTAGACTTGGCTTGGCAGTGGGCTGAGTGGCTGTAGTAGGCACCGTTCAGTTTGGAGTTTAGACTGAGGGGTTTGTTTTTTGCGTCTAGGTCTGGAAGTATTCAGAGACTATCGGGTTCATGTATATGGTACGGTTCATGTCACAAATATCTGCATATGAAATGAATTGAAAAGGAACGTTTAACAATGTTTCCTTCTTTTCGATCTTTTGTTTGTCGAGCGAGTTGGTTAGATTTTTACTAACTCTCCCCCGTCTTAAACCATAAATAAAATGATAAAATGGCAACGACTCAAGGAGCGACATAGAAATGTCAAAAATAAAATTTGTTATGGTCTTATCATGACAATATGCATTGAGTTTACAATTTATGCAAAATTTTTAATTAAGAAATTTTATTTCAGAGCCTTTAGCTTAACGGTACTCCCTAATATATCAATATTTAATAGAAATGTTCAAGGTTTAATCCCCCTTCTTCATATTAATGCATGACAGTAGGATCAATAAGTAATAATTGCCAAGGACCTTGTATCTCTATTAATTGACACATTCTGGTGTTTTTAATGAAAACATCCAAGATTCAAAACCACCCACTCCCAACTATTGAATTGAAAATTTTGTAATAATGTATACAATATATATAATAATGAAGGATTAAAGATGAATCTTTCAAATTAAGATGCTTTAGTGCATTAGATCATATATTTCATATTTGTTTGAAAATAATTTTTGAGAAACAATTATTGTGTTTTTTATCCAAATACTAGGCACATCCAAGAAACTTGAACAAGCCAACTTCCTAAAAAAAATGATTTCAGACTAATATGTTCTTCCCTTTGCTGAGATGACATTGTTGATGCTTTTTGGAGTACAGAAGCTTCTAATTTTCATTCCATGATCCTTCGTAATTTTTAATATTGTTCTTAATTTCAATATCAGCCATTATCAAACTAAAAAGAAATTGTACTTATCTTGATTGTTCATGCCTTGATGCTTCTTAGTTCATTTTACTTCTGTTAATTGTACATTTGGAGCTGGCATTTTGAGAAATGAACATCATGCTTTCAATGCGCGTAAAAGTTTTTATTAAGGTTGGGTTAATTGGGTATGTAGAATTTCAACGTGGTAGTTTGGTCCATGAGGTTTTAGAAGATTGTGGGCTGGGTATTTGAGGTCCATATGTAGTAGGAGGCATGGATTGGGGGGGTGATGGAGGAATATGGGCTTTGGGCTAACCATTTGAGGCCGAACCCCATGGGACGAATCAGGTTGGTCATTTGTTACTAATTTGTTGCGTGACAAATAATTTTCAAATGAGGAGTTGACCGAAGTAGATTTGGAAAGCAATTAACATATCCAATTTCCTTATCCAAAGCATGAACAATCACGATAAGTAGAATTTCTTTTTGAGTTTGACATTGGCTGATATTGAAATTTAAAAAAATATTAAAAGTTACGAAGGATCATGGACTGAAAATTAGAAGCTTTTGTACTCAAAAAAGCACCAACAATGTCAGGCCAAAATTAATGGGAAATTTATCTCTCTCTCTCTCTCTCACACACACACACACACACACACACACAAAAAGGGGAGAAGAAGAAGAAGAAGAAGCAAACTTTGGTATCTAATCCAAGCAACCAAATCTAAAATTCATCAAGGATCCACAAATCCATATAATCTCAAAACCACACAAATTAATTCATATCAATATAATCTAATGCATTCAAAAGTATCTTCTTTTTTCTTTTTTTTTTTCTTTTTTTAATACAATATAGAAATTCTACTCTAACCTAATCTAAATGTATATGTGTGTGAAGCTCCCTCCTAGATACTTGAATCCCGACCCTTGCCCCCCACACCCCACAAGTACTTATACTAGTGCATTCAAAATTATCGTTAAATGTATAATTTAATGCATTTTTCTATTAATAGGATTTCATTATGATTTTTAGCTATTTGCCTTGCAAATAAAGAAGAAGCAAACTTTGGTATCTAATACAAGCAACCAAGTCTAAAATTCATCAAGGATCCACAAATCCATATAATCTCAAAACCACACAAATTAATTCATATCAATATAATCTGATGCATTCAAAAGTATCTTCTTTTTTTTCTTTTCTTTTTTTCTTTTTTTTTTCTTTTTTTTTCTTTTTTTTACAATATAGAAATTCTACTCTAACCTAATCTAAATGTATATGTGTGTGAAGCTCCCTCCTGGATACTTGAATCCCGACCCTTGCCCCCCACACCCCATAAGCACTTATACTAGTGCATTCAAAATTATCGTTAAATGTATAATTTAATGCATTTTTCTATTAATAGGATTTCATTATGATTTTTAGCTATTTGCCTTGCAAATAAAGGGACATTACAAGTTTTGTTGACAAAAAAATTAAAAATAAATAATAAAGAAAAGTTTCCGTATATGGCACAGGTTATAGATATGTTAAATTAGAAAGCTAAAGAGTTGGTTGTAAAGAGGACTATTGGGAAAATCTGGATGGTTGTAAAGAGAGGGACGAGTGGAAAAATTTGGATGGTTGTAAGTGGTAGATATATTAACAAATTTCCATACCTTCTTTACATGTATAGTCAGTCAGTCCTTTACATTGTAACTCTGGTATTCTTTTTTGGTAATACACCATAATATATGTAGGCTATTTCCTATATAAAGAGGGTTTTTTTTTTTTTCCAATAACTAAATTGAAAGACAGATTAGGGGCAAATTACACTTTTCCACCCTAAACTATACATCAAATTACACTTTGCACCCTAAACTATTCGAATGCTCATTTTGCACCCTAAACTATCACATTTATTACACTTTGCACCCCAATATTAGTTAACTGTTAAGTTAGACAAAGATTAATAGCACATGATTTATACATGATTTTTGCTTATGTGACACATTGTTTAAAGACAAAAAAAAACCCCTTAACAAACAATTAAAAACAAAATCTTATTTCATTTTTATTTTTATTTGGGTTGAAGATTCCCCACACCCCACAATGGAAGCTTTGTATTTTGACTTGCTTCTTTATGGAAGTTGCAGTTTTACTCAAAAAAGAACAACGGTAAAAAGCTGCAATTATAGAGTGACTTTTTGTTATCTGGGTATGAGTAGCTTTATGATTTTATCAAACCGATTTGAGTTTACACCTGGTATATGATGTAGTCTCCACCATTTTGTATATGATGCAGTCACCATTTTGAAGTTATTATGTTAAAAAATATTTGCTTTCCGTCAATGATGCGTGAGGGAGAGAGAGCTGGAAAAAAAAAAGGAAAAGTTTTTGTTTTAATTGATTGTGAAGATGGGTGTTTTTGTCTTTTAATTTTGTTACATTTAAGAAAAAAATCATGTGCAAGTCATGTGCTATTACTTTCTATTTAATTTAATAGTGAAACTAATGTCAGGATATAAAGTATAATAAGTGTAATAGTTTAGGGTGCAAAGTGTAATCTGGTGTATAATTTAGGGTGGTAAAGTGTAATTTTCTCGACATATTAGTTTCAGATAAAGCATATCATTTCTAAGTCAAAAATCCCAAAACCATATAAAATGCCATAATTTTTGTTAAATCTGTCCACGTAGCAGATTTTGAGTGGTGAAAAAAAAATAGTGAGTCTATATAAAATTGACCGATAGTCAATCATAATCTGACATATAGGATACACTACAACAAAAAATGTTTATTACAACGAAAAAAAATCGTTGCAATAACATTAGAGTCATTGCAATAGTTTACGTGAAGTGTTGCAATAAAATTTAAGGTAATAAGTTTGTGCTACAAAAAAATTTGTTGCAATAAATCTTAAATATTTTAATGACAATTTTGATATAATAATATATTTGTTGTTGCAATAAACAATTTACTACTTCGAATATCTTGTAGCAATAAGTTATTATTTCATGAATTTTATTGCAATAAATTGCAAAGAATTGACAAAAATAATTTGGGTCAAATTATTGCAATGATATCTTTATTGTAATAGATAATTGTTTCATATTTTTTATTACAATAGATTATAAAATAAGTATAAGATCATTGTAATAATATATTCGTTACAGTTTCATGTTTGTCATTGCAATAGATTATAAAAAAATTGATATTTAGTTATTGCAATGATATATTTGTTGTAATAAGCTGTCTCTTTGAAATTTCTATTGTAATATATTGCAAAATAATTGGTATCAAATTATTACAACGGTTTCTTCAATTTAAGTTATTAATTTCTTCTAGAGTAACATGGAAATTGTCAATGTCAAAACAAATCCCATATTTAGCTCTCCGAGGTAAAGGAACACTAAGCCATCCTAGTGGTCCACCAATCAATGCATATCCACCCACATAGAAAAATATGTAAATAGAAATGGCAACAGCAACATCCACTTTGAAGTACACCACACTATAGTCATTCAATCATAGTAGACCAAATATCATAAATAATGTGAAGGCCATCACAGATGTAGAAGATCACAGTACTACCAGTTTTTTGTATCAACCAACTAACGTAACTCCCAAAATTACCATAATGAAATCTATATACCCAACTGCCATAGATGAAATATAAGTAGAGGCAGACACACCATCAGAAGTTAAAAATATTGGGGCGAAGAAGTTTACAGCAAAAATTCCCGTCATTTGCATAAAAATCTCTAGTACACATGCAATAAATAGATATGGCATATACTGGAGGCTAAAGGGATGAAACAAGGAACTATAAACTCCCTTACTCTCTGCTACCAATTTGTCAGATTCAGCAACTATTAGTCTTCCTCTAGTCCTTTTAAAAGCATTTTCAGCTCTTTCAAAGTCTTTCATCTTAATAAAATAATGTGGACTTTCAGGAGCAGTAGCAATTAGCATCAAGGATGCAAGAGCTAAGGCTCTTGAAAGACCAAAAAACCACCTCCACCCTGACTTAGTCTCTACCACTAAATAATTTATGGTTGATGCCACAACAAATCCCCTCAAATTAAAACCATAGACATATTTAGTAGCTAAGGAGTTTGCATACTCAGTTGGAGCAGATTCTGAAATATAGACAGGAAGAACTTACAATAGAATGTAATAGTTCACACAGATCACATTGTCAACATTCATGAAAAAATCATTTTCTTATAATCATACAAAAACATTATATACGTTAATTTTTAAAATTCTAAAATAAAAAGTAATACCTGTAGAATACATCCTACTCCAAAACCACAGATGATTCGACCAATGAACAGGGTAGGATGGTTATTTACTGTTGAGAGTATGAATCCCACCAACACGAGCCCGAAGCCAATAACAACCAATAGCCTTCTACCATAGAGCTTCAAACATACAAATGCAAGGAGGATTGACATAGTAGCAGCAAAGTAAAGGCATGCAACCAAACTATTAATTTTATTGTCATAAAATGAACAATAATTGGTTGTCTTTGTAAATTGTATTTCTTGGCAAACACCAAAAAGTGTGAGTGATTCTTTCGTGTTAACAACACCTCCTAGAATCAAAATAGCAAATATTAAACCCATATTCAAATATATATTTCATTTCTTTCGATGTAAAATATTTTTCTTAACATTATTTTCCTACACCAAAATAAGTCTATTACATCAGGTTTTAATACAACAAAATTAGTATAGTGGTATTAAATGTAATATCACATCTAAAAATTAAAGTTGTTGCAATAGTAACTTAAAAGTAGTAAATTATTACATTAATAATAATTAGTTGCAATAATTTATAATTTTTATTTGCAACAGAGGCTTTAATACTAAATTGAATTTGGAAATTTTTTTGCAATAACTTAAATTGGAGAAATCAAATTTTTTTTGCAATAACATGAAGTTGCAATAAATATATTATTACAATGATCTAATTCCAATTATTTTATAATTTATTGTAATAAAAAATATGAAACAATTATCTATTACAATAAAGATACCGTTGCAATAATTTGACCCAGATTATTTTTGTCAATTCTTTACAATCTATTGCAATAAAATTCATGAAATAATAGCCTATTGTTACAAGATATTCAAAGTAGTAAATTGTTTATTGCAACAGCAAATATATTATTACACCAAAATTGTCATTAAAATATTTAAGATTTATTGCAACGAAATATCTTTGTAGCACAAAACTATTACCTCAAATTTCATTGTAACACTTCGCAAAAACTATTGCAATGACGCTGATGTTATTGCAACGATTTTTTTCGTTGTAATAAACATTTTTTTGTTGTAGTGATTTATATATGCTAGTTTTACTTTTTCTCTAGCTCTTCTTCTGTATAAAGAGTTTGGTTCTTCTAATAGTATTAGACTACTCTCTTCTATTCTATGTAAAAAGTATTTTCTTCTAATTTTGAACTTTAGAAACTCTCCAGTTTTTTTTTTTTTTTAAAGCTTTTAATATTGTAGTCTGTAGAGTCTCACATTCCTCATATGCTGCTATATTCTTTATATATGTCATGAACTATTAGTCACAATAATTTATATCCCCCATGTAAGGAACTGAGGGCCACAGTTAACATTTTCTTTGAATTTGTTGAACTTACACATTTGTACTTTATTACCAAAAAAAAAAAAAAAAAAACCTGGTACAAAGTATTTTAGCAATAGTTGACAATCTACTAATCCAGGCATAAAATAAAATAAAATTCATCTATAATAAAAGAAGATTAACTTTTTTTAAAACAATTTGATGTTCATTATATTGGATGCAAAATAACACAGCTATTCAAAAAATGTCTAGATCAAAAAGACCTCCTTTAATTTTTTTTTTTTTTTTTTTTTTTTAAAAAGGCCTCCTTTAATTCCCACCAAAAGTTTTGCATTATTGTGTCTACACCATATCTCCTTTAACAAAGAAGAATTGTACTAGTAAAAGAAAAGCAATACCAACGAGATCAAATATATCAAAGAAAAAACAACGAAGCTGTAGTATAACACATAGATATTCTTCTTTTGTGACCCCTTTGCTTTATTAGAGAGGAAAATGAAAAGGAAACTATGAGAGGGATGTGTGAATCCACAGTTGCCCCATACAAAAAAAAAATACCTAGTGTGTGTGGCAATCATAAAAGAGATAAGTGACCAAGTCGTACTATGCTCATGACAACCAATCACTGATACACAATCGAACTATGCATTTTTCTCTTTCATTAAGCTTAGATCATTCTAAAAACACTTTCTGACCGACATGTAAAAGTTCCAATCAGATCAACCCCTCAATTTCTACTACATCAAACTTAAAAAAAAAAAAAAACACACACACACACAAATTACACATACCGCCCTATTTTATACCCTTCAAACATGAAATTATCTTGTGATTTATTTTGTGACACTTACCTTGTGGTTTGTTTACGAGGAGTTTCTGCTATCTATAACAGAATTTGATTATGTGTCAAGTGCCAATATCACATTTAGAGAAAGAAATGAAGAAAAAGATTGTAGGTTCCTTACATTTCTAGTTCTCTCTCTAAATTCTCGTTCAATCATCATTTTAGTTTGTATGTTTACAAGGCGTGAGCTTTAAGGCAGAACAGTCTTTTTCTTTGCTTCTTTTTCTCGTTTCTTTTCCAATGGGTGTTGTTGGCATTAAAGTTTGCAAATATCTCGTAAACAAACTGCAAGGGAGGTCAATGCCTCATAAAAGGGACTACAAGAGAAGACAAAGTAAAACATATGGTAGCTCCACGTCTTAAAAATAATATTCATATCTATCTCCAGCTGAGCCTACACAAACACAGAAGCGTTGGGCATGCATATTTGTTCTTCATTAAACAAAAGATATTCTAAAAGAACATTATAAACAATGCTCTTTTCCCATGGTAAAGGTTCCAATCAGACAGACCACATGTATCTCACTCAATTTTCTATAAGCTCAAAGGTTTCTTGCCAAGCTTATTCATATCTTGAGGCATCTAAAGTGGAAGTCTGGCACATTGAGCAACTGGAGCTCTTATTTGATCCTAACCAGAAAAATATGATTTAAAACAGAAAATTCTTACAAAATAAAAAAGTGATCAGAGGATTAGATAGGCATGAGCTAATAGTTTTATAATATTCCATCGATGCATTTATTGTAATTAAACCCCCCAAAAAAAAAATCCAGATTGAGATAAGTATCCTAATTTTATTAAAAAGAAGATTAAAAAAGGAAAGCTACAATTAGAGGAGAGAGCTTTTTTGAAAATCCATGCTAAAGTATAAGATATCAATTTCAGCAACTGATTGCCTTAAGAAGTAATGTACATGTTATTCAATACAACGGTCACATATGTTAGAACTAGTTGGGGAGACATGCTCTGGCTTTGCTTTCTGCATCTTTGGTAGATCATGCTCAAGAACATCACTCAGTGCCTTTGAGGCTTCTTGGAGCTCATCCAAACTGAAAATATACAGGTAATGTAAGTCATACAATTATAAAAAATACAGTCATTCATTCTAGTGTAATATCTATTTCGTGTATGATGCCTAAAAGTCCCCTCACTTGCCAACCTTGTTTCCCAGTTACTAATATGTCAACTATGTGAAAGAAAAGCACAATGAAAACAACCTGAAAGTTTCAATGACATGAAAATCTTGAACATGCACCAAGCATGTTTCCTTACCTTATTGAGAGTGGGGGAGTTAATCGGATGATAGTATCATGGGTGGGCTTTGCAAGAACTCTCTCCTTTAACTGTAGGCAGATATCATATGCAGAAATAGGGCACAGATTTTTGCTGTTGAGCTCCACAGCATTGAACAAACCTCTACCTCGAACTTTCTTATGTAGTTTGGGTATTGCTGCTGAATCTTAAGTAGATGGTGCCTTAACTCCTGTCCCAGTTGGGCGGATCTATAGAATTGAGAAATATCAAGAGACAATTTATGCATCAAATGGGGATAAAAAACCAATGAAAAAAATAATGAAGGCAGCCATAGATATACATGATGAATCTGGGAGAAAAAGCATAGTTATTTCAAAGCCTAAATTTATGTAAATGCTATTTATGAAAACCCCAACTTGTAATCCAATTGAATTGAAAGATAGAAGCTCTACTAAAACCTTTGGGCTTTAGTTTTAAAAGGAAATTTCAGAGAAGGTATTGCATAAAGTACAATCAAGTATTATTTTCCAAACCATAATACAGATGAAATAGTTGTTCCACCCCATTTTACATTGGCTTTTTGAGAGCCTTGTGAAAGCTCTCTGCAGCTGACTACTGCTTTCTCCTTTCCTTTCTCCTTCTGTGGTTCTCAGATAAACAACAAGTGATTAAGAGTAGCCTCAATTGTAATTTGACTAGTCCTTTTGTAGTATAGTGCAAATATAGCTAGAGCTTCCTTAGGATGTGACAAATGGTATCAAAGCCTACCTGGTAATGCCATATGGCTCAAGGGCACTACAACACAACATGGGTCCAGACAAAGATGCCAGGAATTTAAGCGGGAGAGATTGTGATACCCCACATTACATGGAATGGATAGGATAAGTGATGAATGACACAATTTACTATTTAATTATTGTAATTTATTATTTTTGGTATTTTTATGTAAAAATCGTTATTTTAGGTTTAGATGATTTATTTCCTTGTTTTTGGTGCATTTAATGCTTTTTAGGTCAAATTTGATTCCTGATATGGTTAGGTATCAATTAGGAGTTATTTTAGAATATATTTTCTTGTCTGTCAAGTTTTATGGAGCCCTTAAATAGGCTCCTAAGTCTGTAAACGTTTTTCAGAGATAATTATTGAATAGAAATCAGAAAAGGTGAGGCTTTGCTCTTCTTTTGGTTCTTCAAGAACTGTGAACTTATCAGGGATTCTTCCTTGTGGTGTTCAAACTTTATACCTTTGGTTCGTGATTCAATTATAATCATTGGGTCAAGGTCTGTTACTTATACCTTTGGTTTGCATTTCACTTATAAACGTTGGGCCAGGGTTCTATCAAAAAATCTGAATTTTAGTTTTCTTGGGCAAGTATTCCAATATTTTGTTGGGTCTCAAAACGTGTCAATTGAGGTTCGCATCATTTGGTATCATAGCACAGGTTCTAAAATCAGTTTTCTTTCCCTTTATCATTTATTTCCTGTTATTATCCTATCTTGTTCCTTTTGTGTTCTTTATTCCTCGTTCTTCTTTTGTGACATGCACTAGGTTAAAATCGTGCACCAAGCTTCCAAAACAAAAAAGTAAAAAAAAAAAAAGAGATGGTAATTATTGAAAACATTGTGGAAGATTCAATTGAGGTCAAATATAAGTATGAGTCCACAACTCACAATCCTCAAGTCTCAATTGATTTGTTGAAGATGACTATACAATATGTTGATTTTCCTGGAGTAGAAAAATTTAATTTTATTATCAACCCTTTGTTGATTGATGCTGCAAATAAATTGAAAGTAGATGAGAAGAAATTTTACGCTGCACTTTATGAAGGATTCAAGTTACAGAACCGGATCAAGTTATTAAAGCATTTGAAGTATTTGTTTATTTGGAGCGGAAGATTTCAGATTTCAAAGATGAACTCGAGGACGAGTTTGATTCAAGTGGAGGGGTCTGATGAACGACACAATTTACTATTTAATTATTGTAATTTATTATTTTTGGTATTTTTATGTAAAAATCGTTATTTTAGGTTTAGGTGATTTATTTCCTTGTTTTTTGGTGCATTTAATGCTTTTTAGCTCAAATTTGATTCCTGATATGGTTAGGTATCAATTAGGAGTTATTTTAGAATATATTTTCTTGTCTGTCAAGTTTTATGGAGCTCTTAAATAGGCTCCTAAGTCTGTAAACGTTTTTCAGAGATAATTATTGAATAAAAATCAGAAAAGGTGAGGCTTTGCTCTTCTTTTGGTTCTTCAAGAACCCTGAACTTATCAGGGATTCTTCCTTGTGGCATTCAAACTTTATACCTTTGGTTCGTGATTCAATTATAATCATTGGGTCAAGGTCTGTTACTTATACCTTTGGTTCGCGTTTCACTTATAAACGTTGGGTCAGGGTTCTATCAAAAAATCTGAATTTTAGTTTTCTTAGGCAAGTATTCCAATATTTTGTTGGGTCTCAAAGCGTGTCGATTGAGGTTCGCATCAATAAGAGTAATTGTGCAAGCGTGTGCTAAATCCCACATTGGGTTTACTAGATCAAACTAGTCCTTTGGGGTATAGCACAAATATGACTAGCTTTTCTTGGGTCATGGCATGCACAACTACTTTGACTTAGTGGGTTTTGAACTCACAACCTAGCCCTCCACTCACATTTTTGAGAGGAGAATGTCCATTTGAGTCAAGGCTCATTGGCTGCAGCATAGAAGTTTTTAAACGGCAAAATGAAAAGACAAATAAAAAAAATTTTAACTGACAGAAAAAGGCTAAAAAAATTGATATGTGAAAGGTGCTCAGTGTGGCATGATTTTCCAAAGAAATAATCCACGGTCATTGCTCCTCACTATGCTATTTTATCAGTCATCTTTTCAGCACTTCTATATAACTAAAGAAGAAAACACTTGTGACAAATCAATCATTCCCTTGGAAATTAAAAGTCTCCCAAGATCCCTATCTCCTTTGCAACAAAAGAATATCAGCAGAGTTATTACTTCCACAATGATATTAAGAAACTCAAATCTAAATGCTCTAGGATTTTTCACTCACTACAGCTTCAATAGAATCCTTTTATTTGAATGAAAGATTTAAAGACAGAAAAATTTGCACAACCTATATGGTTTATTATTAAACCCCATTAGTCACGACGGAACAACCATATAACTGCTTTGATTATGTCACTTGGCGAAGGAAACCACACCCTTCCAAGAGAAATGAATAAAGGTAGATCTATCAACTTCTAACCAAACCCTCAAAATGAATTTAGGAGGAAGGCATCTTATAAACAAGACAGAATCCCAATCCGAGAACGTGAAATGTATTTTTCTATGTTGAACTTTAACCGTATCAAACTTGTCTTACAAATTGTACAATTCCTTGCTACAAATATGTATCAAACGGATAAATTAAGGAATCTTTCCAAAATGACCATTCGATAGACTCCAAAACATGGTAACAGAAGCTCAACTTGGAAAGAACTAAAAGTTCCTGCCGCATTTCAGAAAAAATAAATGCTTCCAAATGTGGCTAGGCTTGATGAAAGTAGTATTCAACTTCACTGATCCATATGCATCATTTCACTCAGAAAAAACTAAGTATATAGGTACATCATGTCCAATATCTGTTATGGTGTTTCTTCCAGAAGGTACTTTTTTCTACAGAACACTATTTGTCTATGTACAATTTGCATACATTTGCATGTTATTTGCAGAACTAGAATTAACTGGCCAACCATCCAACTCATAGAAGGATATATATTGCCACAAAGTGAGGTGCATTACTGTTGAACCATTAAAACCTGACTGCATCATTATCCTGTTTGGCTATTTTTGTGTTTGGGTTGACTCTGTTCTTATTTGGTTGTTATGCCATATCACTCAAAGTGAATTGACTCAATATGCGTAAATCAAACCTGGCCATTTCTACTTGTATGCACTATTAAATAAAATCCTTAAAAAACTAGAGCCACGTGTCTTGGTAACGTTTTCTAAATCAGATAATATAAATGGTTGTCGTAATGTGTCCAGGCAAAATCTTTTAGATCAAGACAAGAGTTAGAAATTAAAGGCTGATTAAATAAAGTCGTAAGCAGGTTAAGAAATAAATCATTTATGAAATACAAAGTACTTATAAATGCAAACCTTCCATGCTCTCCAGGTTGGATACAAAGCATTACATCTTTGTCTGCAAGCACTGCACTTACAGGTATCACTCCACCACCCAAAGCTTTTCCAAGTATCTGGAAAAGAAAATTAAAAAGTTATTATACGTATTGTATCACATTGGAGCAGTCAATAAGATTGTTAAGTTAGTTTAAACAAAAAAGGCCTCCCAAGCATAAGAAAGAGTAATGAAGATACTGTGCAAATTGCAGCTTGCAGCTTGCAATTTGCATTTCACATCTCTCAAACTTAGCTTCTATGACAAGATATTCAGACACGACATATTTTTTCATCATGCAAGACACATTAGGAATACAGTGCAAAGAGGCAAGAATTTTCTCAGGCAGGGAAAACAAAGAATACAAATGTTAGGTTAACTTCAAAAAAGTATATACTCCATTCTATTGCGAATCCTGTTAAAACTTAAAAGTATGTTTTTCTTGTTTCAAGTACAAGTCCATAGCTCTGGAAAGAATTAAGTCCCAAAATTTTAAAACTTCGCTTTCAGAGCTGTCTTATTCAGTCTTGTGTGACTATTTATGGAATCTCATAATAAGAAATTGGTTATGGGTGGATAGGAAGAAGTTTATCAGAATTTATAAGTTCATTCTTTTTTTTTATTATTGATAAGTTATGCATGCACTTAGTGGGAATTGAACCTGCAACCTTACCCTCCATCCCATTATTATGGGAGGATTAAGTGTTATTTGATCTAGAGTTCATTAGCTTTAGTAGTTCATAGCTATAACAGAGAACAATTTGAAGATAGTTCTGCATATAGACAAGGAATAGTCAAAGTCAGCTTTCAATTACAAGTCCAATAGATGGCAATTATGGCCTTCTGAAAACAACCAAGTTCCTAAGGTTTTAAAACTTTTCTTCCAAAGTCTTCTTATGTGGTATTGTCTGATCAAATTGGGTGGATAAACATAATTCCATTACAAATTCATAGCTATGATAAATGACAAAATGGTGGTATAAAAATCTTCTACAAATAGACAATGCAATTATCAGAGTTTTGAATAGAGAGTGAAACCTTCATAGTCAAATTTCACTTTCAAGTACAAGTCCAATAGATGCAAATTTTGGCCTTCTGAAAACAACTAAGTTCCTGAGGTTTTAAAACTTTTATTTCAGAGTCTTCGTGAGTGATCTTGTATGAAACCTTCATAGTCCCACACGCACACAGAGAGCCGTCATTTCATAAGGTGTAGGCCTCCCATTTCAACCCCTAAAGATGTAACTGGATACTTAAATTTAAATATTTGATATGGATACTGAATTGTGGGCAATACATCAATACTTAGCAACCCAGCTCTGTACAGATATTTGAACAGGATATAACAATGTATCCAAAATGGAGAAAATGACCATATGAGTGTCATGTCCTCTTGACAAATTAAAGGGATGCTACATGGGTAATTTATTGTAGTTTAATGGTTCAAGTAAACATCATTATCCAGAATGTTTCTATGTTCACATCCAAGACTTGGTAAAAGTCATGAAAATTATAAAGAATCTGGAGAGAGAGATTTTGGAGGGGATGGGGGGTGCTCACCACTACATCTGGGCGCACTTCTTCCCAATCACAATCCAGCATTTTTCCTGATCGTGCTAAGCCAGATTGCACCTCATCTGCAATCATTAAAACATTATATTTTGAGCACAGATCTCTGACAGATTTTAAATAACCATCTGGAGGAATTACAACCTACCAACAAATAAAGAAATTTTTTTCTCAGGAAAACAAAGAATTCAGAATTTGGAGGGATGGAATCTTGATTCCCCTCAAAAAACATATTAAGAAATGGATCAGATTCTGTACATACAGCTTAGACAAAAAATCAAGCTTTGCTTTCAAAGCTGTCTTATTCAGTCTTGTGTGACTATTTATGGAATCTCATAATAAGATATTCGTTATGGATGGATAGGAAGAAGTTTATCAGAATTTATAAGTTTGTTATTTTCTTTTTCTTTTTATTGATAAGTTATGCATGCGTGGGCAAAATTTGCCAAAGAATATAATTTCAGAAATTTTTCAGTTGGGTAGCACACGTACAAAATTATATTGTAAGTTAGACTCTTTTTTGGAAGTTGATTTTAATAAACTCAACTTCCAGGCAAATTCCACCAAGTAAATAAGTCTGAAGTGGAAGTCAAGTTTACTGAACTCGACTCTCGTCGAAAGTCATTTGCCTGGAAGTCGAGTTTATTAAAATCGACTTCCAAAAAGAGTCTAACTTACCAGATAAGTTTGAACGCGTACTACTCAGCTGAAATTTTTTTGAAACTGTACTAGCAAATTTTGCCCCTAAAGTGAGTTATGTTATTTCTGTTAATAGCTAATTAGAGTGAAATACGGGAAGAGACAGTAGCCTTTTAATAGCGTGATGTTTGTGTGCGGACTAGTGTGGCCTTGAGTCTCTTGTGCTCTAAGATAGAGTTGAAATTTTTTTGGATGAGACGATCAACATTAGGAGACATACCTTCAAATTGAGCTTGATTCCTAGCCTTCCATATAACATCCCAAACCATAGCTCCAAACAGAATCAACTTTGAATCCACCTCATAAGAGAGAGATAAAAGGGTTTGAATAAACAGATCTGGAGAGCTGAGGTTTCAGCACTTAGGTCTCAGACCCCAAAGACTATTAAACCAGATAGCACGCACGCACCCCAGGGCAGTTTGTAAAGAGGTGGAGGCTGCTCTCTTCTTCCACTTTACATAGTTCTTTTGTTGGGAGGACATTTGCTGCTATTCTCCATAAATGCAATTTTAGTCTATCATAAATCTTTGTCTTCTATATAAGACCCTGAATGGAAATGTATATATATATATATATATATATATATATATATATGGCCACGTCTCAAAAAAAATTTAATTAGATTTTAATTGGATTCTCAATTTTACGTCACATGTCTTATTTAATTTTTAATTTTATGCCAAGTGAATTGTTGAATATAAAAATCGAAATCGAACATTTTCAGCTAGAGAAGCTAGTGTATTTGTGTTAAAACCCTTTCTCCTATCCCTTGTGTGTGTATTTGTTTCTCAAAAAAAAAAAAAAAAAAAAAAATCCCAGACTTGCTTCACTAGTTTCCCTAAACACTTTAGTTAGCAAAAATAAAATAAGATAAAATAAATGCGACATGCTCACCCGCACACATGGAGTTTCTGCATATGTGTTATGTTCTTTTTTCTTTGTCACTCATTAGTTTCTGCATCTGTGTCATATTCTTTGTACATGTTAATTACATGAAATCTGCTTATATCTCCCCCATAACCTCAATCACATAGTGTTCATAAATGTGACATGCTCACCCCCACACACACAGTCTAATTCAATTTCAAACACAGTCACAAATATACTCACACGTTTTGGTAACCCCAAGCAAATACAAATTCGTTAATCACAGCTGCCTTGTTTACATATACAAGCAACCAGCCAACCACAATGTTTCGAAATTGATGACAGACATGCGGCCTAGTCCTAGGTCTGACCCATTGAACCCACCAACTCTCTCAAGCCCAAAGTTATCACTCTCATAAACACACGCCTTTCAAGCCAGTCTCAATCAGTACCAAGCCCAGGTCCAAAACCAACCTTGAAATCCAACACTTCCTTTACAATCAGACCAGCCCATATTTTAAGCTCACACCAAAGCCCATTTGAAATAAATAAATTATCAGCCCACGTCAAATTCAAGCCCAACAGAAACCTCCATTTACATAAAAACCTAGCAAGCCCACACCTAACCTAACCCAACTGAAACCCTCTCAAACTTAAAGCCCAGGTCGAAAATTGGGAGACAGAGAGATCCGAGAGAGAGATAGAGAGGGGCTGATTTTATGTAAACTGGCTTCATCAATACTCTGATATAATATTACTAGTCAATAGGGTTCTCCAAAAAATTATACTTAATTCCTTATAGTTTTAAAATACTAAATTATAACTAATTTTATAATAAAAAAAGTTTATAAATTAATGTGATAATAAATGTGATTTTTTTTAATCAACAACATAATAAATGAAAACTATATTTTCATTTTATGTTTAAATATTAACACCGTGAGGTCTGTATAACACTAAAATTTATAATAGGGTAGCATGACTCTTATAAGTCACAAATGTAGCTTCATGTCCAAAACAAAATAATTAGATGACAACTTGGCTCTTCCTGCTAGAGCATGAGCTGTTATTAGTTGTTTAAGTATGTGTTTTTGACGTAAAACATACAACACATGCCTTCCTAGAGCAACAAGGGTGTTGAAAGTCATGGCGCAAGATCAGGGAGTGCCAGTAGAAGCCATCGCGGCGACAATGTTGGAATTGCGTGAAATTTGGCAAGTTAACGGGAACCGACATTCTGATCCAGACTCAATATTATCTCCTGTGTTGCCTAAATTTAGGCAAATTCCTTCGTTAAGGCCTCAAAAACAGTGTTTTTGCTATTTATAGTAATATTTGTTTTTCCATAATAACTTTTAGTTTAAAAGTCAGAATAAAGTCCCGTCTGTTTTGGCACGTCTTTTAGAGACCGTCTTTTCAATTTCTGCAATTATTTTAATTTTGCTATTTTTGTTAAAAATTACTATTTTGCCACCTAATTATGTGATTAGCATGAATTAGGGTTTTTGGGTGTTTTCCTAGCCGCTATAGGTTTTCTTTTGCTGTTTAAGCATATTGTAGCCTTTAAGGCAGTTCAATTTTCAGATTTATAAAAAATATTGACGAGACTGACGAGTCCGTCCCATACTGACGATATTGTTCACGGACGATGACACCATCGGGAGTAACAGGATGATCATGCACGTCACTGACGAAGGCATTCAGGTTATTCAATGCAGTCAACTAAGCCTAGAACGGTTGAAAGACCAGCTGTACGGACCGTTGGAACGCATTGATGCCCCATTCACTACCCCCAAACGTTACCAGAAAGAGCATTAAGACCTCCATAACTACTCCAACGGCTAGAGGCCATGAAAGAGTATAAAAAGACCACACATTTGCCAATACCAAGGTACATACAAAAACATATTGAAAGAGAACTATTACTTTCTTGCATTCTCCAATTTCTCTGAGATTTCCTTGCATACTAACTTTGGCATCGGAGGCGTGGTGGCAGGCACCACACCGGTGACCCTTCTAGGAGGCTGCAGGTTGACTTCATCCGACCACATTGACTGACGAGTTCACGCTCCATCAGTTTGGCGCCGTCTGTGGGATCGACATTTTTTCGCATCTAATCGCGAAAAGGTAGTTTCCTCTCAAAATACTTATTTCAGATGGAGTCCAATCAGGAATCCGCAGCCTTGTCGCAGCAAATTCAGGCCCTTGCAGCTACCGTCGAAGAATTGTCCAAACAAAATGAGGAAATGAAGCAGAGACTTCAGCAGGAAGAGAATAGGTCCAAGGGAAATCGAGATGACGAAGGGGATAGCCATAGAAGAATCGACCATCGAAGGCCCACCACTCCAACCGAGCAGAACTCGGATCTACTCCAGGAGATGAGGAAGGAGATGGACGAGCTTAGGAACGCCATCAAAGAAAAAACTGAACGAAGTGTGGACCGACTGGTTAGGGCAACAGATTCGCCATTTACTACGGCCGTCCTCGACTGTCCAGTGCCGTCGAAGTTTCGGCTACCCCAACTTGAGCCGTTCGACGGGTTAAAAGATCCCCAGGATCATCTTAACACATTTAAGACGACCCTGGGACTCCAGCAGCCCCCAGACGAGATCTTGTGTCGTTCCTTCCCAACCACTTTCAAGGGAGCCGCACGAGAATGGTTTACAAAACTGCCAACATCGTCCATCGATACCTTCGACCAATTGAGCAATGCCTTCCTGCGACACTTCATTGGAGGACAACGACCAAAGAGAACCGCGGATCACTTACTCACCATCAGGCAGGGAGAGAAGGAAACTTTGAGGTCATATGTGAAACGTTTCACTCGGGAGACACTGGAAGTAGACGAGGCTGATGACAAGGTACAGCTAACAACCTTCAAGGCGGGGTTGAGAACCAGAGGGCTCGTCTCGTCACTTGCAAAAAATCCCCCGAAAACAATGGCTGAAATGCTCCTCAAAGCACAGAAGTACATGAACGCGGAAGACGCGCTGGCCGCCATCGGGGACGTTGAAAGGCCAGGAGACAAGGGTAGAAAGGAAGACGACCGCAGGGGGCAAAAACGCGAGCGTCCAGATCGCCGAATTGGTGACGGAACCAGAGGAAAAGATGATAAGAATTCTCGAATGGTAAAATTTACTCCTCTTGTTATGCCTGTTGACAAAATTCTAACGCAGATTAAGGACGAGCATTACCTGAAGTGGCCACGACTCTTACATTCGTCTCCTAATGTCCGTGATAAGAACAAGTACTGCCGGTTCCACAAAGATCATGGCCATTACACCGAGGACTGTCGGGACCTCAAAGAGCAGGTAGAGGAGTTGATACGAAAGGGGAAGTTGCAAAAATTTGTAAAGAAGGGTGACTACAGCAAATTTCGGGAAGGAAACAAAGGCCAACCTGAAGCTTCGTCAAGAGGGAATGACCGTCAGTCACAACCCCCTCAAAATGTGGTCGGGGAGATACAGACGATCACAGGGGGTCCCGTCACTGGAGGTTCGTTCAGATCTCTTCAAAAAGCATATCAACGTCAGGTGAACAGCGTCCACACGATTCCCCCGTTGAAGCAGAGACGAACCGATCAAGACATGACCTTCAATGAAAACGACGCAAGGGGAGTGAAGCAACCTCACAATGACCCCCTGCTCATAATGCTTACCATAGAAGGGTTTAACACCAAAAGGGTCCTCGTGGACAATGGAAGTTCTGCTGACATTATTTACTTCCCTGCATTTCAACAATTGAAGCTAGACCCCAGAAGGCTACGTCCTTTCGATTCCCCCCTCGTCAGTTTCAGTGGTGACAGGGTCTACCCCAAGGGCATAGTCACGCTGACAGTGACAGTGGGGACATACCCGAAGCAACTGACCCGTCAGCTGGATTTCTTGGTAGTGGATTGCCCCTCCTCATACAACATCATTATTGGGAGACCTGCCCTCAATAAGTGGAAGGCGTCCACATCTACCTACTGCTTAAAGGTGAAGTTCCCCGTGGAGAACGGGGTCGGTGAAGTTAAGGGAGGCCAAGTCTTAGCTCGGGAATGCTACCAGGCTGTGTTGGCCGCAAAGGAAAACCACACCTGGATAATTGAAGAGAAGGAGGAGGAAAAGGTAGAGGCTTTAGAAACAGTGCAACTAACCGAGGAAGAAACAGCCAAAACAACCAGGATAGGGACGACCTTAAGTCCCGAAATGAGAAAAAAGCTCGTCTAGTTTCTTAAGCAAAACCTGGATGTATTCGCCTGGAGCCATGACGACATGCCAGGTATATCCCCGGAGATCATCCAACACAAGTTAAATGTAGACCCAGAGAAAAAGCCCGTCAAGCAGAGACGAAGAGTTTTCGCACCAGAAAGAGATCAGGCAATCGCTGACGAAGTGAAGAAGCTCTTGACTGCAGGTTTCATCAGGGAAGTGTACTATCCAGACTGGCTGGCCAACACTGTTCTGGTGAAGAAAGCAAATGGGAAGTGGAGGATGTGCGTGGACTTCACGGACCTGAACAAGGCCTGCCCGAAGGATAGTTTCCCCCTTCCAAGAATAGACCAGCTAGTAGACTCCACAGCCGGGCACAAGCTATTGACGTTCATGGACGCTTTCTCAGGGTATAACCAGATAAAAATGGCTGACGAGGATGAGGAGAAAACGGCCTTTATCACCAGCCAAGGCCTCTATTGCTATAAGGTAATGCCTTTCGGACTAAAGAATGCAGGCGCTACTTATCAGAGATTAGTGAACAGAATGTTCAGCAGGCAGATAGACAGGAATATGGAGGTCTACGTGGATGACATGCTCGTCAAGAGCAAGGAAGAACTTACCCATTTGGACGACCTCAGGGAAACATTCGCCATTCTCAAACAATACCAAATGAAGCTGAATCCAAGTAAGTGTGTCTTCGGTGTAGCCTCAGGAAAGTTCCTGGGATTCATGGTATCCCAGAGAGGAATAGAAGCAAATCCGGAGAAGGTTCAGGCCATAATCAACATGGCGTCGCCCAAGACCGTCAAGGAGGTCCAAAAGCTCACGGGACGGATCGCCGCCCTCAACAGATTCGTCTCTAGGGCGACGGATAAATGCCTCCCCTTCTTCAAGACCCTGAAGCAGGCCTTTGCCTGGACTGACGAATGTGAAGCAGCTTTCCAAGAGCTCAAACGCTACTTGAGCAATCCACCTCTATTAAGCCCGTCAAAAGAAGGTGAGAACTTGTATCTGTACCTGGCTGTTTCGTCTACAGCCGTCAGTGCAGCCCTGATCCGAGAAGAAAACCGAATACAACTCCCCGTTTATTATATCAGCCAAGCCTTCCAGGGGGCTGAGTCCAGGTATCCGAAAATCGAAAAAATCACGTTCGCATTGATAATTGCCTCACGCAAGCTCAGGCAGTATTTCCAGGCAAATCCGATCTGGGTAATGACGGACCAACCTATCAAGAAGTCCATGAGCAAGCCCGAGGCAGCAGGGAGAATGGTCCAATGGGCGATTGAACTTAGCCAGTTTGACATAGAGTACCATCCCAGGGCGGCGATTAAAGCACAGGCTCTGGCAGACTTTATCGCTGAGTTCACCCTTCCGGATGAACAGAACCCTGCCAGTAAAGGTAAACCTTGGGTAATACAGACCGACGGTTCGTCGGCCCAAAAACGGGGAGGAGTAGGGGTCGTCATAACCACCCCTGACGGAGAGGTATTGAAGTATGGAGTTCAGTTGAAATTCCCGGCGACTAACAACGAAGCCGAATACGAAGGGATTCTGACGGGGTTGAGGCTAGGAAAGGTGTTTGGAGCCAAGACCCTGTTAGTCCAGAACGACTCAAAGCTAGTAATCGGGCAGATCAAGGGAGAATACGAAGTAAAGGAGGAAAGAATGCAGAAGTACCTCAGGTTGACAAAGCACTTGACTCAAGAATTCGAAGAGGTAGAGTTCGTCCAGATTCCCAGAAGCCAGAATATGACAGCAGACGAAGTATCAAAGATAGCATCGTCAGAAGGAACGGGGTCAAATGCAGACTTGATGATGGAAGCACAGAAGAGCCCCAGCATAGAAGAAGTTCCAACCTTCGCAATCCAGAACACAAGTAGCTGGATGACGCCCATTGTATCCTTTCTTCGGGAGGGGCACCTCCCTCAAGACTCAAATGAAGCCAGGAAGATCAAAAAGAGGTCTGCCAGATTCACAATTCTTGATGGCACCTTGTACAAGAGGGGCTTCTCCATGCCCTACTTAAGGTGTGTGAACGAAGAAGACGCTGAATACATCCTAAGAGAGGTCCACGAAGGGATCTGCGGGGATCACGCAGGCCCTAGATCCTTGGTAAGTAAAATTATGCGAACAGGTTATTTCTGGCCTACTATGCAGGTGGACGCAATGGAGTTCGTCAAGAAGTGTGACAAGTGCCAGCGATTCGGGAATGTTCAACGACTGCCAGCCGAAAGACTGACGACAATAGCATCCCCATGGCCATTCGCACAGTGGGGAATTGACATCGTCGGCCCATTCCCCTTGGGCAAAGGCCAGGTAAAATTCTTACTCGTCGCTATAGATTACTTCACAAAATGGGTTGAAGCAGAACCACTGGCAACTATCACTGAAGCAAAGATCCGGAGCTTCGTATGGAGGAACATAGTCTGCAGGTTCGGGATTCCAAGGACGATCATATCAGACAACGGACGACAGTTCGACTGCCAAGGCTTCAAGGACTTCTGTTCTGGACTAGGCATCAAGAACCATTTCTCATCGCCAGGCCATCCTCAAGCAAATGGACAGACAGAAGTCACGAATCGGACTCTACTCAAAATCATAAAGACAAAACTGGATGATGCAAAGGGTTCTTGGCCAGACGAACTACCCAACGTCTTGTGGGCATACAGAACAACAGCGAGAACCCCGACGGGAGAGACCCCGTTTAGACTTACTTACGGAACTGAAGCTGTGATCCCGGTCGAGGTCGGAGTAACCAGCACCAGGCGGGAGATGTTCAGCGAGGAAGACAATGACGATCGTCTGCGAGTCAACCTTGATTGCCTGGACGAAGTCAGAGATAAAGCCTGTAACAAAATGGCGGATTACAAGAAGAAGATGACAGAGTATTACAATAAAAGGGTGAAGCTCCGACGACTCAACATCGGCGACCTCGTCCTACGTGAAGTAACACTTGCGACCAAGAATCCAACTCAAGGGAAACTTGGCCCCACCTGGGAAGGGCCGTACCGGGTTGTTCATTACTCCAGACAGGGAAGCTACCACCTTGAAACTCTGGACGGACAAAGACTCCCGAGGCCATGGAACATTGAACACTTAAAGAAGTACCATCAATAGACGTAACAATCAAATGTACTTGTTATCAAAATCAATAAAGAATCCATTCAGCTGATATTGTTCTGTGAGCAGGTCTATGCAACCGAAGGTAAATGACGAAGGCAATATCCCTAATAAGGGTGTAAGCCACGAAAGGCCAGAAATGGCTAAGTAACAAAATTCCACATAGAATGGATGTAAGTTACTGACGACCATAAAAATGGTTGAAATGAAGCTAAGTAACAAGATTCCGCTTGACGGATGTAAGTTACTGACGATGACTAAGATCCCTAAAAACGGATGTAAGTCACGAAAGGCCAGAAATGGCTAAGTAACAAAATTCCACATAGAATGGATGTAAGTTACTGACGACCATAAAAATGGTTGAAATGAAGCTAAGTAACGAAATTCCGCTTGACGGATGTAAGTTACTGACGATGACTAAGATCCCTAAAAACGGATGTAAGTCACGAAAGGCCAGAAATGGCTAAGTAACAAAATTCCACATAGAATGGGTGTAAGTTACTGACGACCATAAAAATGGTTGAAATGAAGCTAAGTAACAAGATCCCACATAGAGTGGATATATGTTATTAACAATAACGATACCTACAAAGTAAAGAGATGGACCCTACATAGACGGGCGTATTGCAAACGACGACCAAGCACACACAAGCATAGGTAAAGTACACAGAAGTAAATCAAATTAAAAAGCCCAAAAAATAACGGGCAATTCACAAAGTGTTTTTACAAGACCCATAAACACTGAGCCTAAAGCTTCGTCCTTAAAATAAATTAATTGTTGAAGAAAAAACGACCCAAAACATAGTGGGTATCCAAAAAGAAAAAAAAAATATTCTAAGTATCAGGTACAGGCAGCATCATCAACAGAAGGTATGGTGTCAACAGGAGCTGCGTCAGCAGGAGCTACGTCAGTAGGAGCTTCGTCCACAAGGGCATCGTCCACAGGAACCTCATCACCAGGAGCACCCACAGAAGCTTCAGGCTCAGGAGCAGGAGGTCGGGCGGCTTCATCTGCGGCCATTTCCTGATCCACCTCCTCCAGGTCCAGCTCCTCCATATTCACCCCCGAAGGATGCTTCACGAGGTACCTCCTCAGGAGCTCGAATCCCTTAAAGTACCAACTGAAGAGCACAGTATTATACTCGTCAGTGGTTTGGAAGGCTTCAACGGATCTGGCGGCTATGGTCTTGAGACTCTCCCTGGCCCCAAGGAGTTGATCGTCCTTCTCCTTAGTCAGCTGGCGCTCAACCCGGAGGTCACCGTTTAGTTTCTTGACCTGCTCCTTCAGAGTGTTGTTCTCACCCATGGAAGCAATAAGGTCTCTCTTCAGCGACGAGTTCTCTGCCTCCAAGACCTCCATCCGAGACGTCATGGACGCCACCTTGGCTTCCTGAGTAAAGAACTCAGAAGAGAGATGCAAACTCTCCCCTAGCACCTGGACAAGCTTGTGCACCTGACGAGCCGCGATCTCGTTGAAAGGGACGCCAGATAAAGCCTGCAAATCCGCAGATGTCACTGCCTCGTGAGCTCGATCTACGGCCATCTTCTCGTCATTCCACAGGGTTGATGAACGAAGCGCATGTTTCTCCTTCCCTTTCTCAGTCAGCCGCGGCCTTTTTGAGGCAGGAGTGCCACCTATCTCCTCCACAGAAACTGTAGGAGAAGCCGTTCTCGTCGTCTCACCCGCGGGAATGATTGGACGAACAGAGGGAGTTGGAGTAGCATGACCTCCCTTCCCAGTGACGCGTACGCTCTTCGCTCCCAGACTCGACAGAGGCTCGTCTTTCTTAGATCTCATCTTTGCGTACATACCCTTGTTAAATTTGGTCGTCATTTCTACAAAGGAAAAACGCTAAGTAAAAAAAAAAAAATAAAAAATAAAAAAAAAATAAAAAGTGAGTACTGACGGATTTAACACTTACTCTTTTTTCCTTCGATGTCAATGTTACGAAGGACGATTGCAGAGGGATCAGGACCGAGGCAGTAGAAGGCTAGCGTTCTGGGGTCAACAAGCTCGTCCCAGCTCTCAATCGTCAGTGCGTAATCGATCGCCTTCTGAACCCGTTCTCTATACCTGCTCTTGAGCTTGGGTCGTTTCTTGGCTATAAAAAAGAAAAAGAAAAAAAAAGGTGTCAATAGCCATGAAAGAAAACACAACAAAAGTGAAAGGACGAGGATTGAGGTCGACGCACCTAAAGTCGGGGTTTCCCACCGACGACGCAACCTTGAGATATCACCCCAAACCCCTCCAGAGGCCGTCTCAAAGTCATCCCCAGACACAAAGAAGAATCTGGACTTCCAGTACCTGAAGGACGACGGTAAACCCTTGACGATCCTGGTCCTTCTCTCCCAGGGCACCAATTCGTAATACCCATACTCCTTCGATGCCTTTAAACGATACATGTAGACAAGCTCGTCTATCCTAAGCATGTCCCCGTCATTAGCGGCCAACCAGATCACCATACAGCTGACCAAGATCCGCCACGAATTAGGCATAAGTTGCCCGGGGGCAACACCTAAAATATCTTGGAGTTCCATCAAGAAGGGGTGGACGGGAAACCTCAATCCACAGACGAAGGCAGATTCGTAAAAACAAATCTCCCCAGGAAAGAAATGACAGGCCCGGTCTGCTTCACTAGGCAGACGAACCCTAACTCGCTCTGGGAACTGAAACCTGTCCTTGAACCTACCCAGCGCATCGGTATCTAAACCACACTCCTCCCCAAGGGCATAAAAAGCCCTAACTTCTCGAGGCGTGGAGACGGCTGTGTCTTCCTCCACGGGATTACCGCTAGACGATAACCCAGTCTCGAGCTCACTGGATCTAACCTCAGATGCCATCCTACCCTCCCTCACCAAATCCTCGAACCAGTCTATTGACTGACGAAGCAACGGCAAGAGGTCAGCCAACACCACAGCAAGACAACTACCCTCGTAAACAAAGTTTTCGAGGTATGGAAAATTTCCTAATGAACCTCCTAATCGAGCAAAAAGAAACGATATGGAGGGGCAAGCTATCCTAACCTCAGGGCTACCAACCATAAGTAAAACAGAAAAATACAAGAAAACCTAGAAATCCCTAAACCCGTTGGAGCAAGCACAAAGAGAGAAAAGATGGGAAAAATCAGAAGATCCACCACCAAAAATACAAACAAAATATGAAAAAGAATGAGTGGGGAACACACCTCAAAGAAGATAACTGCCGCCGACGACGCACCGGTAGGGAGGAAAATTGCAGAGAATGGTTGGCGAAGAAGATACCCAGAGAAAGAAGTAGAAGTTCTTAAGAAAAAGTGAAAAGGAGGAGTGAGAAGAAAGGAGGTTTAAAAATGAGGCTTGGGAAACTAAAAAACCAGCGGGAAACCCAATAGTCCCCATTATTCGGACATTAACTCCACCAGCCAGCACGCGCCACGTATGCCACGTTCTATGGAGCGCCGTCACTTCGCACTTAATGAGGAACAGAATCCCAAGAGTCACCTGCAACACAAGACCATTCAGATTCTATCATCGTCAAGAACATGACGAACATAGAATCCGGGGGCAACTGACGAGACTGACGAGTCCGTCCCATACTGACGATATTGTTCACGGACGATGACACCATCGGGAGTAACAGGATGATCATGCACGTCACTGACGAAGGCATTCAGGTTATTCAATGCAGTCAACTAAGCCTAGAACGGTTGAAAGACCAGCTGTACGGACCGTTGGAACGCATTGATGCCCCATTCACTACCCCCAAACGTTACCAGAAAGAGCATTAAGACCTCCATAACTACTCCAACGGCTAGAGGCCATGAAAGAGTATAAAAAGACCACACATTTGCCAATACCAAGGTACATACAAAAACATATTGAAAGAGAACTATTACTTTCTTGCATTCTCCAATTTCTCTGAGATTTCCTTGCATACTAACTTTGGCATCGGAGGCGTGGTGGCAGGCACCACACCGGTGACCCTTCTAGGAGGCTGCAGGTTGACTTCATCCGACCACATTGACTGACGAGTTCACGCTCCATCAAATATAGACTTTGTCTATTTCTCTCTAGTGAATTCCAAAACCCTATCATCTTGTGAATTCAAGGAACCCCTCATGGATTCGAGGTTTTCATTCAAAAGCTAACGTGTTTAGTTTCTTTTCCATTCAGAAAGCAATGTGTTTATTTTCTTGTAGCTTACGCGACATCAGTTTCACATGTAATTTTTATTAAAACATGTCTATCAGTGATAAGTTGGAAATTGTTGACACCTCATTTTGCAACCCGCATTTAACCTCACTTGGAGAGTAAAAGGGTAATTTTACATTGAAAATATGCATCTTGATTCCGACCATTAGATCCTTAATTTCATTTCACCAAAATGATCTTGATGTTGTAACGATCAAATCGACTGGTCATAAGCTCTAATCGGACCACCCGATTGAAAGTTATTATCAAATCAAGTTTTAATGGTCGAGATGCACTATCACAAATTGAGTCCGACTGTATGTGATTATGAACAATTGATTTCAATTGGTTATAAGTGTAATCAATTTGAGATCAATGATGTGTCATAATTTGATTGGTTAGGATTACATTTTATGGTGAAATTGCATACACCTAATTAATTAGATAGTTAAATATTAATTATTCAATAAATAATTTGTGCAATTATCTGTTAATTAGAGTAAATTTGAAACCAATTAAGTCTAAAATGGGAGTGATTGGAGTCATTTAATGTTAATTGGGAGCTAATTTAGGACCTATTAATGTTAATTGTGCTAAAACCATTTTCTAACAAATGACCTCGACTCACCATTTCATCGATATCTCTCAGAATATTTTGAATCTGTGAATGAGGTTAATTTTTCCAGAAACTAGACATCCGGGGCTTCAATTTGAGCACAAGAACGAGACAATTCCAATCAGAATTAAGTCAGATATGATTTTTCGAAATTGGCTCTACAAACTGTTACAGCAACTACGGGAAAACCGAATTTTGGCTTGCTCCTCACTCCCACCAATCTCTTCATTTAATGCATTAGATTTTCCCCAAGACTAAAATGAGGTCTAGGTTCATGATTCTTTGTCAACTCTCATTAAATGACATTCTATTCATATTTCCTCCACTGCTACTATATAAACCCTCACTCTCTTTCATTCCAAAAGACACAAACAACTCCCCTCTCTTCTCCTCTCTTGAATTATAGTGAAGTTGAGTAGTCTTGTCATATTTTGGTTTTCCTGAGACTCTAGGTATTGAGTGAGACTTACTTTCCCTCTCCTAGCTATTCTTTTCCTCCACCTTCAGGATCTCCCTCAAAAATCTCTTCCTTCACCATATAGATCGTGCATAAATGTATAATCTCTTTCCCTAATTGTTTTTTGTATTGCCATGATGAGAGTTTAAGATTAAAGCATGATAGTAATCATTTAAATTCCCTTGAATATATTTGAATGTTTTTAATTGTTCTTATATGTTCTTCACATGTTTTTAGTTGTTCTTCACATGTTCATACATATCACTAATTTTAATCTTAAATCCACATAAAAAATATGAAAAATATGTTTGTTTAATAATTCTTTCAAATCTTTGAATCTAGGTTATCACCATCCACACACATTTACTAGAATTTATTTTTCAATCCAAATGCAATACTTAATAAATGGAATTAGGGTTTATCACATGCACACACTTTAAATTCAACATGCAAATTAATTGATAACATATTGGATGATATGATATGAATGTTGGCCACCATAGACTAGAAGACCGGTTTCTCCGAGCAAAGTAGGTGCCTGACACATTCCCACCTTATAACATAGCTTTCGAACTTAGATCAAGAGTTAGTAGATCAAATGTTTACCCTTATAATTTTCAATTTTTAAATTGTAACTAGGAAACAAAGCCATGTACTTTATTTTAGATTGTATCTAGGACTAAAGCCATGTAACTTTCCTATGATCAATGTAAATTCAATTTCAAATTAATAGAATGAGAAATTTTTCAACCTTAGTTTTCTTATTTATTCCAATAATTAAATAAGTGGGGACTCCATTATAAAACCCTTATTCTAAAGGGAAAAATATAACTAGTCGAACCTCCATTTTGAGAGGCAATAACACAACTCCACCCATTCACGTGGATTTGGCCCAACATCCATGAAAACGGGCCGGGTGCGCGGTCTCTCATAGAGATCAAAATTGGGTTGTAACTGTTCCTAACTGCTAGAATTTAGTTTTTGAGGGTTAGAGCATTCACACCAGGTCATTTATATCTGATTTTGGTGTTAAGAAAGGGATAGAGATTGTTTGGTGTTAAGAAACAAAACAAACAATTAGGATTTTGTATCTTCAACTCAAGATTTCAGTTCAAATTCACCTATGTATGGACCTGAGTGCAAAATGGTGTGCATAATTAACACTGCCCTCTATGCTTCTAAACCCCAACATACATGATTCCATTAAAAGAGTTATGTTTTATGGCTTAATCGTTTTATGACTACCATAGGTAGGGGGGTATCCATGGGCGTGTTCCAGCCCCGAGATATTAAGTATGACATCATGTGGTGGCCCAAGATATTAAGTATGATAGTAGGAATTATGATTTAGGATAAATACACACATATACTGTCAGTGCAAAAATGATGTGTGCATTTGTTTATGAGCGTTAAGTGGTGTGTAATAAATACCACTCAAAAGAATATTTATGGACAAACATGACCAAAACCCCACTCTTCGAAGCTTGATTTAAGACCAACCAAGTACATTTTTCATATTATTTACAAACGTGATCAAAACCTGTCCTTATAAGATGTTCCATACACAATGAGGTAAGGTACAGTTCGAACAACAGTGTCGATTGGTATTGCAAAGTTAACCCCTGATGATACTCCTGTCCCTGCAATACAATGAAAAACCAATAGCCTTTAAAACTTTGATCTTGGCTTCTAGCATCTTTATTATATTTTAGATTGAATAACTAATTTGTTCCTCTAATTATTGGGTGAAGTTCAATTTAATCCCTCAACTATAAATTGTAATAACTTAACCTATATATATATCATTCTAGTAGAAATAAGGTTCGTGAAATAGGACCTCATCATTCTCCTATTTCTCTCTCTCTCTCCCTCTTTTAATTCCATTTCTTTTAATTTATTTATGCAGTTGTGTTTAGTTGGAGAACCTGTGGTACAATACCTAGGAAAATGTACCTAAGTTTTTCTCTTTTCCCCTTTACTTTCTCCCATTCTTTATCCTTCCAAATGCTGAACGAGTTACTGAAGATTATATCACAAAAGGCAATGCACCTTTGAAGTGAACAAACAAGTGGCTCAAGCTATTGCAGTGGGGAAAAAAAACATGTGCAAAGGTGCAATTAAGAGAGGTAAAATTAACTAAGAAGCATCTCTTCACCTTTGCGAGTAAAAGTTGCAGTATTGACTCCGATAACATGGCCATATGAATCAATTAATGGCCCTCCTGAATTACCTGTACAGATTCCATGCAACAAACTATGAAGGATCATGGAATGAAATTAGCATTGATAAGAATAGCAATTCATTTAACTATAAAATTAGCATCGGTAAGAACTCAGTTCCACTTTGTCATATAACTAATCTATTCAAGATTGTGGAATGCAAATCCTAAACTATAAAACCACCCTCAATGCAGATAAAAAGCAAATGACTCAATCAAAGTACAAATTATATCCAAATAATTCAATTGATCATAAGGTTACTTAATTGAGGAAAAATTAAAATGAAATTAAAGGACATTTCAATACAAAGTTACATTTTACTTGAATAAAAACTCTATACTTGATATCTTATATCAGTGGGTGTAATAATCAGATAAATATCCAAAACTATTCTGAAAATTTGAACAAACCATAACTTCATAAAATCTTAGAAATTTTTTGTGAAGACAACTACCCCCACTCAAATGTCTACGGTTCTGCCAGTGCACTAGGTAATGCCTCATTGTTTGCTGGGTAGCTAATTATAGTAGTATGATTTTATATCACTCGACAACGACAAAGAGTAATGGTTTCATATTTGCAATATACAAAACTGAGTAAATCTTCAACAATAAAGAATTTAGATATAATAGGATGGATTGAATAAATACAATCTTTACTGAAGTAAGAGAAAGAGTGATGATTATCAAGGAATTTCAAATATTTGAAAGCAAAATGAAATTTACCTGCATTAATGTCAGCATCTGTTTGAATTGCTCCTCGAATGGCCCTTCCATTTGGCGAGGGTATCTCCCTGCCTAATCCACTGACTACCTGCACAACTCAAAGTGACAAATGCATGGATGTTAGACTCTTTTACCAAAGGCAGGGCCACATGCCAATGAGAAAAGAACACTCTCAATTGACTGCTCAAAGCCTCAAAGTACTCCAAAACAAAGTACAATAGACTTAAAATAGATTATGACCTCAGTTGTGAAATTTCATAGTTCACACTTGGTATTAAAATATTTTTTTTCCTTCTTCTTTTCTTTTGGTTGGTTATATAGCAGACATATTAGAGAAATTACCCCTGTTGTCAAAGTGTTCTCATATCCATAAGGATTTCCAATGGCAAAGCAGCTTTGACCCACATGTAAATTCTGAGATGTGCCAACAGCAACCGGCTTTAATTCAATCCCTTCAACATTAACCTGCCCATCATATTATGTTTGAATAATTTTACATAGAGATGACATAATGCAAAACACCCACAAGTAGACAAAAGTGTTGTCATGTGGAAGGGAATGAATAAGGAAATTTGTCCTTAGAAGTGACTCTTCGAAATCTCTCTTGTTTATGCAGATAATGAATGAAGTACACATTGTAAATTAGTTTTATATGTTCTTTGCAAAGGTGAAAAGGGAAAATCCATGGATACTTCCATCTCATGTGCATTTCATGCTGCAGGTCATACTTGAAAGGCCTTCTATCTTGTCTTTGACCAGTAGAGTAAATATGATTCCAAGAAAACTGGTTACCCATCATATATGAGCTGAGGTCGAAACAAAGACTTCATAGCTGGGAGATAATAATACATCTCTTGGAATGTAAAATCTCACTTCATTACATAACATTACAAATTTTTAGTTCAGTTTGCTAGAATAATTGCATGGTAATCAACAAATGATAGAGTTTCTATGTTTTTGTCCAGCTCATGGGAGGTATATTAGGAAGAGCTACATAGAAAATGATATCTCATTGTTTTTTTTGTTAATGGAAGGAATCAAATAGGTGAAATTTTTGCTGGGAAGCATTTGATTCCCTCCCAAGCCCCAAAATTGACTCTAAAGAGCATGAAGCATTCCTATTTAGGCCTTGAAGCTATGCTTGCCAAAGATCCACTTACCACCCCCCTGCTGCCATTATCCTTCTCTATTCTATGAATTGCATTAGCTAAAAGAAGATGTTCTCATATTGCTTTAATTTTTTTAGATTAATTGCAAGGTTTTAGGTATTACATCAATATGGAAAATATCTAATTAAATCCCATAAAACCCTTAACATTAAAATCAATATTCAAAATTCTAAAAAAGCAATTCAAAAATAAGATAAAATCTTAATGATTTTGGAGCTCCTTGCATCAAACTTTTCCTCCAATTAGAAAGGTCAACTTTTGTTTCTCTTACCAAATACATTTTCTAGACTTTTTGCTACCGTATATAGTAGTTAACCATGGCATGTCAAATCAAGCATGATCAAAAACTAAGCTTTGTGATAGCATATATCCAATCCTAAAATCTTCAACTTGATGAATGAAACTCTATTCAACAATGAAAATATAAGGAGAATAAAATTATATAAATTTTCATATAAGATAGTATACAAGGCAAACCACATTGAGCAATAGGTCATGAAAGCTAAGATTTAAATTTATTTTTGATAGGTGTAAATTTAAATTTAATGATCCCCAAGCAGGATTTGTCTTTGTATTGTTTATCTCAAGACTCAAGAGTGATCACCAAGAAGCCTCTATTTGAGCCAACCATAAGTTGAGACCAAGTAGTAGCTGGGAATATTAAAAGCACTAATAAGCCTATTAAAATATACATCGTTCAGCTCGAGCTTGGCTTTAAAGTAAACATGCATTTACCTGAAAATAAACAAATCTTAATAGCTTGCCTCTTACATCTCACCACAATCTCTAATGAGACGTTTGCAAGCCAATCAAAAGCCAATATTATAGCTTGATTCAAATCACAACCCTGCTCCCAGTGTCATCTCACACAAAGATAAATTAGTAAAAAAAAAAATTTAATGATTGATTTATCATCACAATTGTGCTGAAGACCCCACAATCAAATCCTAGGGCATGCATGAGTTAGTGGTTTTGATAATGCAGATTCAGGGGTGGTGCAGGGGCTGCTTCTTGGTTATGTGAGGGCTGCCACTCTGTAGTGCATTATTGTCTTTTAAGAAAAGGATAACATAAAATTCCATTTATTAAATACTCAAAAAATTTATCTTTCAATTGATTTCAGATGCAATCAATTCATCATTACCATGTTGATGCTTAATTTGCACCTCAGCTTCTAACTTGACTATAGAACTTACCTCCACACCTCAATCCTAAATGTGAAATCCATTGTCAATCCATCATTATTCTCTGTATCATTAATTTTCTTAATGTCTTTTCCAACCACAATGGGCTAGTTGATTTAGAATCGACAAGACAGACTTTCCTTCTATAGAGAGAATGTCAAAAGTCAACACGTAAGAAATTTAGGAGTAGAAAAGTACTAATAAAAATCATCCGAGCCAAAAACAAAATTACGGTGAAATTTGGTGACTTGAAGGGAATCATGGTGAGGATCAAAACTCATCGCCTTACAACCATGACCTACACCACTTTTTGGGAAAATTCCTTTAATTAGTACTTTTGCTAGTTATGATAGATTTTCTTTATGTTATAACTTTCAATTTAAAATTCAAAATAAGGTCTAGTTTGTTTTGAGACGTCTCCTAAAGACTATAGCATTTGATTTGTAATATTCTAAATTTTTTCTTTTTGGTAATTTTTCCTATTTTTGAGCCTAATTCTGTGCTTAACAAAAATTAGGGAGTTTAGGTGTCTCCTATCCACCCTAGGAGTACTTTTGTTTAGGGTTTTCTAATGGTCTCCTTGCAGCCCTATCTTTTCCTATTTATGTACATTGTAACCTCCAAGGCAATTTTGTTTTTCGTTAATAAAATTTTTTTGAGAGTTTTCTCCTATAATTTTCTAGTGGATTCCAGAATTCACCTTATGGATTCAAGGATTATCGTCTTAAAATAAACATGTTTGATTTCTTGTGGCTTTTTGTCTGCATCCCTTGTGGAATTGACATCATAAACAGTTCCATTGAGGTAAGTTTATGTCATCTAGCATTAACCATATCTCTTAATTGTTTTTCAAGTATGAAATTTTCTCCACCTCTTCTCCTTATATGACGTTTGTATACCAATTTTTACATCATATATGATCTGGTGCTGAAGCGAACAGCATTTAGTAATAATGCAAAACTTCTGAGTCCAAGGACAATTATACAAGTTAAGAGGAAACAGATAGATGTATATGCATTTCAAAGTGCAACATCTAAATGTAAAAATAATTAACAAGTGCCATTTCATCCCAACCACAAATCATCCGTTGATTCTTCAAAATTATTCAGTTCAGACCTCCACTTGGTTTCACCCAGGCTTCATCCTAGTCTGGGTAGATGACCTAGGTTTGGGTCTATAAGCAATAAAAATTTCCCTATGAGGACTTGCTTTCGCTATGGCTATGGTGGGTTTCCCTTAACCAAGCCATTACCCATGAGTCACTAGCTCTTTCTTCATCAGGCACACGGTCAGAGCCCCGAGCTCCTCCTACTACTTGGGAGCTTATGGTTTCATGTTATTTCACTCCCTGATACTTCACTATTGGTCAAGGGTGTTTAGCCTTACAAGGTGATCCTTCCTGATTCAAATTCCATGTTCTCCATGATGCTCAGGTCAAAGCTTAAGCTAGTGATGCTTTGGGCTATTGGACTCTCACCATCTAGGGTGCAACACTCCACTACTGCTTCATTGCTCTCCCAGAAAATGAGGTTAAGTTATCTTAAGCACTTTCATGCTTCTCTACAATATAGGCAGTAGATTATTTTACAATGTTACCATTCTTAGTTTTTGAACTTATATTTTAACCTAGTCAATATCGAAATAGTCTATGAGATAAGCCTTATCATGAGGTACCTCCTGGAATTTGCCCTAAGTTGTTTGCAGCTTTTTTTCTTCTATAAAAGTAAGTCTACATTATATATCAATGATAAGAGGCTTAATATGTGGCAAAGAAATTAAACGACAGTTTCAGTGCACACCTTAAGGACAGCCAGATCATATGCTGGATCAACACCAACAATCTTTCCTTCCCTGTAAAAGCCATTGCCTCTTGTGTCCGCTAGATAAATCTGTAAATACAGAACCGAAGCATTGTTACTCAAACAAAGGGCTAGTACATTAACTGAATGATGATTGTCAAAACAAGTGAAACAAAAAATAATAACTAAAAGAAAAGAGCCAAAACCTTACAACGATGTATCCCGCTCCCATCTGTTGCCAATTTAGTTACAACATGGTAATTAGTGACCTGTCACACACAAAAATAAGACTTTTCTCATTAGTATTGGAGAAATCACCCATAAGTATTAAAAACATATATATAATTAGATTGGTAAGTACGCATATCACTAACTCATACATAAAATTCAAGCTTAAAATGAACCAACCTTTCAATTCTAGAGAAAAGTATAAATGCAGGTAAATATGTAAGTATCAGCTGCAACATTGGGTGTCAGGATGTTAGCAATATGGTATATTTTGTTATATGATATTCATTTTTCAAATTGTTTTGGAAAGGATGTTAAAACTTCAACAAAACCCAGGTGCTGCATCATATTTTCTTCTGCAAAGATAATCTGATGATAATAATTGTTTAGGGAACTCGCCACTGAACTTTGCAGATAAGGAAAACAAAGAAGCAATAGCATATAATGCTAAATATGGATTCAAATACGAGAACAGAAGAAGGGAATTCTTACAATGTGACCAAACTTATCCCAGATGAAGCCTGAACCTGTCCCTTCAACTTTTGCATTTTCATCCTCAATAAGGTTGACATCATCAGAAGTGGTCTTGGGGCTTCTAACTATTTCAAGGTCTTTAATGAAAACAACAGATGGTGAAGCTTCCTACAATAATTCGAAAATAACTCCGCCAGTTAAGCAATCAATACAAGCATGCAGGGCAAAGATGAAAATTAAAAAAAAAACACACACAACTGATTAACATTTATGCCTTCTTTCTTTCTTTCTTTCTTTCATTTTTTGATATGTTCTGGCCCTAAGGGGAGGAGGAAAGGGGAGATTCAAACTAGTGACCTTCACTATATAAGGCATGGTATCAAGCCAATTGCGTTACCCCTTGGAGTTAAAATTCAGTCTTTTCTAATAGCAATTTAAGAAAATGGCTTATGGTGGAGGTGTGCAATGTCTCTATCTCTGTCTCTTCAATGTGCTGCTTAAGGTTAATTTATTGAAGCAGTATGTCCGTTATCAGCAATTAGGGCTTCCACTCTAAATATTTGTACATATTCTAAAGAAAATTTTTTGGTAAATAATAAACCTTAAATTTTGATCTTGGTTTTAAATTAAACCCTAAAGTTGCAATTTTTAAAATATACCTCTATTGTTTAAATAAATTGCAATTGGCTTTCTCATAGTCATAGACGACTTAAAACCTATTTTATTCCAAAAATAAAAACTCATATAGAGCACTAAAAAACCCTTCATAGGAATTTTACCAAGTGGTATTATAACGCCAAAAAGGCCTAAATTGATTATAAAAAAAATTTTGGGTACCCAAATGCGAAAAAAAAAATTACAAATTGTTCCAATCACTCAAAACAGAAGCAAAAATGGGTGAAATAAATGACCACATTCACAACAACTAGTAGTATCAGTTTGAGAGCAAATTATTGTTATTAAAATGACCCCCAAAAACAAATGCAGAGACAGAAGAAAAAGAGTAAGTAAGAGGAAGAGTAATAAGACCTGGAAGAGTTGCACTACTCTGTCTTCT
This sequence comes from Quercus aquifolioides, assembly GCA_019022515.1. Classification (NCBI taxonomy): domain Eukaryota; kingdom Viridiplantae; phylum Streptophyta; class Magnoliopsida; order Fagales; family Fagaceae; genus Quercus; species Quercus aquifolioides. The sequence continues at coordinate 62,978,745 of CM032328.1, read as the reverse complement.
TCTTGCTCAAGTGGGTCTTCTTGTTGCTGTTGAGCAAGTGCAAGGTGAGTTAAAGAAGAAGCAACTGCAACAAATAGGCTTGGACCAAATGCTATTGTCCTCCGCCTTGTAAGGAGGTTCTTCTGTGACTTTGGAGTATTAGAGGAAGAGGAAGTAATGTTGTGTCTGTGGATTGGAGGGAAGTGATTGTGAATGTGAAGGAGAGAAAAAGAACCCAACACCATTACTGCCATCTTACTGTTTACTTCTTTCGGGTGCCCAGTCCAACTGATAACTGTTTTTTTTTTTTTTTTTTTTTTTTAAAGATAAAAGTCTGCTGCCTACGTGGCCCAAAACCAAAACCTTTTGCCTTTTTTTTTTTTTTTTTGCTGAATATTACTTAAAAAAAAAAAATTGACAACAAAATTCATTTTAAATAATATTACATGTATTTTTACACATATTTTCACTCACACTTATTTTAAAAAAATACAAACAACGTTGCTACAAATCTCTTGTCAAATGAGCCTAAGTTTTATATATGGGTTTGCCCGCCCTTAACACATTTTTTTTTAAAAGACAATTTTTTTTAATTAATACAAATTTTATTGAAAATATTCAAAGCTATCAAAATTGATAGTCACTTTTTTTCTTTCTCCAAAAAAATTTAGAAAATATTTCTTAAACCAATATTCTCAGAGCAAATATTAACTTTTTCATATATATATATATATATATATATATATATATACAGAGAGAGAGAGAGAGAGAGAGAGTTTATGACATGAGTGAAATTATTCAGAGAAATGAGGAATATAAAATCGGTAGAAGGAATGCCGAATTGACAAATAATTAATTAATAGTGTTACCAAATTATTGGCAAAAATTAGAGAGAAAATTTGCACGTAATTCCATAATGGAGATACCAAATTGCGGGAAATTATTGTGTACTCCCAGAATACCATAAATGTGTATTCCCTCCTCTCACATGAATGGTGGGTCCCACATATTAAATTCATGGTGGGACCCACCATTTATGTGAGAGAAGGGAGTACGCATTTATGGTACTCCGGGAGTACCTAATAATTTTCCCCAAATTGCAATCAACTCTCTCCTGCTCGAGCACTACTGGATGTTGGTCACAAATAACTCAGTATGCATTTATTGTGCAAAATGTATTTTTTGTTATAGTACTTGTGCAAATATACACAAGAATTGTAATTTTGCATTTTAATTTTTTATTCTTTTTTTGTATTTTCCAAGGATAAAGAAAAAGTGTGGATGATGGTTGTAGTGCAAGAAAGAAAAACGATTAAAAAAATTAAGGAAAAAATGATATTTAATTTAATGAAATAGAGTTTAGAATTATAATTTGTTGCAAGTGTTTTGAAAAATAGTTAGGTAAAATAGAAAAAAGAATATTCTTATTCTAAAATAGACAAAAAAAAAAAAAAAAAAAATGTTTGCACAAGCTATTGTGAGTGTTCTTAGCCATGATGGTATATATCATAAGGTAGCCTTTAGATTATTATTTCCCGAATTTTATTGCAATAAATTGTAAAAAATTGACAAAAATAATTTTGGTCAAATTATTGCAATTGTATCTTTATTGTAATAGATAATTATTTCATATTTTTCATTACAATAGATTGTAAAATAAGTATTAGATCATTGTAATAATATACTCATTGCAGCTTCATGTTTGTCATTGTAATAGATTGTAAAATAATTGATAGATATTTAGTTATTGCAATGATATATTTATTGCAATAAGCTGCATTTTCAAAATTTCTATTGTAATATATTGCAAAATAATTGGTATCAAATTATTACAACAGTTTCTTCAATTTAAGTTATTGCAAAAAAATTTCTAAATTCAATTTAGTATTAAAGCCTCTATTGCAATTGAAAATTATAAATTATTGCAACTAATTATTATTAATGTAATAATTTACTATTTTTAAGTTATTACTATTGCAATGACTTTTAATTTGTAAATATGATATTATGTCTAATACCACTATACTAATTTTGTTGTATTAAAATTGTAATAGACTTATTTTGGTATAGTGAATATAGCAAGGCTTCAGGCTTCATTGTATGTACTTTTTCCAAAGTCGATGTGTTCCATATGCTTTCACATTCATTTCTTCTTCACTTATGTTTCTCATTTCTGGAACCAAAATGCTAATGAAGGCTTCCATCGCTAGAGCATGCATGGCAAAAAGGAGAACAATATATTCCTTGTAGGTGCATCCAACGGGCATTGATATGTAGGCCATTAAGCTCAAGAGTAACATGGAAATTGTCAATGTCAAAACAGATCCCATACATTTAGCTCTCCGAGGTAAAGGGACACTAAGCCATCCTAATGGTCCATTGATCACTGCATATCCATCCACATAGAAAAAAATGTAAACAGAAATGGCAACAGCAACATCCACTTCGAAGTACACCACACTATAGTCATTCAATCGCAGTAGACCAAATATCATAAATAATGTGAAGGCCATTGCAGATGCAGCAGATCGCAGCACTACCCGTCTTCTGTATTGACCAACTAACATAACTCCCAAAATTACCATAATGAAATTTGTATACCCAACTGCCATGGATGAAATATAAGAAGTAGAGGCAAACACACTAACAGAAGTTAAAAATACTAGGGCAAAGAAGTTTATGGCAAAAATTCCCGTCATTTGCATGAAATCTCTCGCACACATGCAATAAATAGATATGGCATATACTGGAGGCTAAAAGGATGAAACAAGCAGGAACTATAAACTCCCTCACTCTTTGCTATTAATTTTATTGTCATAAAATGAACAACAATTAGTTGTCTTTGTAAATTGTATTTCTCGGTAAACACCAAAAAGTGTGAGTAATTCCTTCGTGTTAACAACACCTCCTATAATCAAAATAGCAAATATTAAACCCATATTCAATTATATATTTCATTTCTTTTGGTGTAAAACATTTTGCTATATTTCACTACACCAAAATAAGTCTATTATATTAGGTGTTAATACAACAAAATTAGTATAGTGATATTAGACATAATATTACATCTAAAAATTAAAAGTCATTGCAATAGTAACTTAAAAGTAGTAAGTTATTACATTAATAATAATAATCAGTTGCAATAATTTATAATTTTAGTTGCAATAGAGGCTTTAATACTAAATTGAATTTAGAAATTTTTTTGCAATAACTTATATTGAAGAAATTGTTGTAATAATTTGATACCAATTATTTTGCGATATATTACAATAGAAATTTCAAAGAGACAGCTTATGGCAACAAATATAACATTGCAATAACTAATTATCAATTATTTTACAATTTATTGCAATGACAAACATGAAGTTGCAATGAATATATTATTATAATAATCTAATACCAATTATTTTACAATCTATTGTAATAAAAAATATGAAACAATTATCTATTACAATAAAAATACCATTGCAATAATTTGTCCCAAATTATTTTTGTCAATTCTTTGCAATCTATTGCAATAAAATTTGTGAAATAATAGCCTATTGCTATAAGATATTCGAAGTAGTAAATTATTTATTGCAACAACAAATAAATTATTACATCAAAATTGTCATTAAAATACTTAAGATTTATTGCAACAAATTTTTTTTTTTAGCACAAACCAATTATTTCAAATTTTATTGCAACACTTTGCATAAACTATTGCAATGACTCTAATGTTATTGCAATACTTTTTTTCGTTGTAATAAACTTTTTTTTTTTTTTTGGTAGTGATTTATATATGCTAGTTTTACTTTTTCTCTAGCTCTCTTCTATATAAATAGTTTGGTTCTTCTAATAGTATAAGACTACTCTCTTCTCTTTTATGTAAATAATATTTTCTTCTAATTTTGATATGTAGGCATCTGATACAGTAATTCATAAGTTTGGTAATTGGATGACGGGCATATCTATTAGTAATATTTTCTTCATGCAGAGGTGTCAATCCCAATGGTATTGGTTAATGCATTTACTACCAACTTATTTTCTCCTTAGCTGAATTGTATTAGTGTGACATGGAAGAAGCCACGTGTCAAATTTTGTATTTACTGTATTTAAGAAAGAGATTAAATTCTATAAGGACGTGGTGTAAAACCCATGTTTTACCCCTCTAATCCCAACATGCCATATCATCTTATCATATATTTAAAAATAAACACAATCATACTCAATCAATTCTAATACCCATATATAAATCCAACCAAATTGGGAATCTATTGAGATGTTATTAGGTGTGGTAGGATGTATTGAATTTTAATAAATTTTAAGTAAAATACTGATGTGGCAATCACTTATTGGATGGTGTAAAACATAGGTTTTACACCCCATCCTTATAGAATTTAATCTCTTTAAGAAAATATCAAATCAGACAACAAGTTGGTGTTACTTTTATTGTTTATCAAAAAAATCAGACAACAAGACGGTGTCGTTTGATATTTTTTTAATGTGGATTCCATTAGTAACGAATTCAATAGACTGAAAATATAGAGGCACGTGAATCCGTGTTTCATTTTAAAAGAGGAATTACTATTTAAATAGAAACGTCACCGTTTCTTTATGAATCTATGCTCTCGCCTCTTGTATTATATCAGTGTGATTTAAGTGTAATGACGTCATCTTATTTTAAGTTTGGATCCTTAATTGCTATAAAAACGACATCACTTCATTGCTGGATTGACTCTCATGCTCTGCCTAAGTTTTTAGTTTAAACTTTTAACATATCAGTATAAAAGGATGACTATGATTTTACTAGGACTGAGCACGGTTCTGTTTGGGTTGGGTTCAGGTCCGACCCATACACCAACCCGGGTCGGGTGAGTCAATTATTTTTTTAAAGGGTGTTACTGTTATTACATTTCTATGTGTATTACTTGACTAATTGTATTTCTAAAAGGAAACCCTCTAGTCTGAAGTTTGTACAGTAAGTATTTCCATAAAAGTTGTGTTTGTGGATTGGAGGGAAGTGGTTGTGAATGTGGAGGAGAGAAAAAGAACCCAACACCATTACCATGTTACTGTTTACTTCTTTCTTGCATGGGTGTGCAGTCTAACTGATAACTGTTTCTTTCTTTCTTTTTTTGTTATTTTTTAAGATAAAGTTGGTTGCCTGCGTGGCCCAAAACCAAAAACCTGTGCCAGTTCCATTTAAAAAAAAAAAAAAAAAAACCCTGTGCCATTTTTGCTAAATATTATCTTTAAATAACATTCAAGACTCAAAGCATCAATTGTGAGGGGCGAATATATCATCAAGAGATTGTATCAAATACAAGCCTTGATAAGCATATGCATAATTCATTATTTACGTATTTGATCTATGAGTAATTCTTTTTATTTTGCAAATTTTTATTTGTGTCAAAAGAGTCAATATCCTCGATATATTATCTAATACAATTTGAAGGAGTACTAGTACTAGTACTGATTTAATGGCTAGTATGATATATCCTTTCGGTACGACCAGTATCAGTACGATATTGACTTACTTTATAATTAATATATTTGTGTTCTTGTTTGCCACAAAAATAAATTAAAATTTTACAATATTTCTAACATTCTCAATCCAAGAGACAATAAATAAAGAATATTTTAGTCGAGATTGAGATAATTGATAAAATCATAGTGATGTAAATATTTCAACCTAGTTTTATAGTTCATTATTTTATTTATATATATTTTTAAGTTAATGTTTATGGTTATATTTACATTATGTTCATTTTCATATTTGAGCTTGTATTTGTATTATTGTTTTTTATTGCACATATACTTTGCATGATTATATCTTTTCTTATTCCTCACATATTTGTATCACTAAAACAAAATTCAATTGAAGAAATAGAGTCAATGCATGTTTGGCCAAGAAAATGGAAGTGGATTAAGGTATCGCTTTTGGTGTTTGCTCCTTTTAAGATTTTGATTTGGATAAAAAGTATATTTGATTAGTTGGGACATTTGAGGATGAGGAGGTAATAATAATAATAATAATAATAGGAGGTCAAGAGTATGAACATTACATAAAATAGGGATAATTAGTGCAATTCTAAGATTTTACTATTTGTACATGGGCTCTTCAAAAATTCTGATACGTTTTGATATGTTTATGAGGTCAAAAAGATGGATGTCTTTATACACCGGAAAAAAAAATGGTTGGTCCGCCATAGATATATTTATAATGTTAGGATAATCAGTTTGAGCCCTTTCAGGCACAAGAAGTCACATTTATACACACCATAAAGGCAAAATTCCTTATGTATTGGGCCAACTCGGATTATTGCTCGAATCAATTTTGATATGATTCGCCCAGAGTCCATTTACCTATAATGTGGTACAAGCAAGCATGGGCTTCAAGGTTGGAGTGGTCATATCTGGACTCGTGCTAATGGGTGATTGTTTTGCATTTAGTACTCGTGGTGCACTGATTGCTGTGGGAGGCCAGACTTTTAATCTAAGTTAATTAATGTACTCATTTTTTACCGATCTCATTCAATTGGTAATTTACAGAACATGCTTTTGAATTTATTACTTTATATAAATTAATAAATGGTCATGAACATGACCATGACTATTGTTAAAACCATTCCATACTATTTTGTTCCTAATACAAGCAACAACAAAACAAAGCATATATTTTTCAAGGTCAAGTGGTTGATACAATCATACTAATGTGAATATTTTGATCTAATTTATTGTTTCATTGTTATTTATAAAATTAACTAGGGTAAAATACTATTTTGGTCCCTAAACTTTACCAAAAGTTTGTTTTTATTTCCTGAACTTCAAAAAGTTCTTTTTTCATCCCTAAACTTTGGAAAAAGTTTTTTTCAACAATTTAAAAAACAAAAATAGGGATAAAAAAAAAAGAAAAAACTATTTTCAACACTTTAGGGATGGAAAACAATTTTTTGGTAAATTTTAAGGACATAAATAAAACATTTTCAATAGTTTAGGGACGAAAGATGAACTTTTCAATAGTTTCGGGACAAAAAATGAACTTCTTAAAATTCAGAGATGAAAAAAAATTCTTTTATAAAGTTTAGGGACAAAAATAGTATTTGACCCGATTAACAATGTTTATGCTTATGTTTATGTTTGTTGTGAGGATTGAAGTTGGCAAATTCCATGACTTTGTAATATTTTATTAAGTTTGTAATGCGTTTCGATGTCTAAGTTCAAAAGGTGGAAGATGTAGCTCAAAACAAAGTGTATGTTGACTCACTTTTGGTAGGTTCATAACAAAAAGATAAGGCTATACATTGGATGAAGTGAGGGAAGGTTTAATTTATGCTACAAAAGCAAAAGGATTGTTCGGGTTCAAAGTTATTAATTTAGCACTTTTGACAAAACAACGATGACAATTCCTCACAAAGAAACCAACCTTGTTACTCAAAGTGCTAAAAATGATAAACCATCTCATTTGCAATTTTTAGAGACCAAAGTTAAACCAAATGACTCATAGGCATGGTGGAGCATCATGAAGGCAAGGAAGGTGATTGAAATGAGGAACAAAAGTAGCATATAGATATAGAAAGATAAATGGATTCCTACTCTTACAACATATAGGAAACTACATGTGAATGCCATAGGAGATGAATTGATTAATGTATAATTGACACTATGGGAATTCCAACTCATGGACTATATCTTTCTACTGGTTGAAGGAGAGGAAATCAAATGCATTTCATTCATCCATAGAATTGCAGATGCTGGATTAATCTAGACTGGGACAAATAATTATAATTCCATGATTAGAAGTGCCTACCAATTATTGATGGAGGATTATGGCCGTGAACAAGAAGCTAGCAAAAATTCAAATTAAGCACAACAAACCCAATTATGATAAGAAATATGACACTTTGTAATGCTGAACAAAAACACAATAGTCTAGATATAGTTCTATCTTTGCAAAGCCTTGACAAACCAAAGAAAAATAAACCTAGAATCCACTAGAAATTTAAAAAATCTCATCAAGGTATTTAATTTTAGTCTACTAAAACCAGTCTAGAAATACATTATCTATAGAAGCCCTTTAGGGTTTCAAATCGGCTCCCTTGAAAATAAAAATACCCTTAAATTTCCTATGACATCAAAAAAAGATTAAATTACCCAAATAAAATAACCGAATTTAGGTTTGAAAATAAGCGATAACAAACAAAACTATTCAATTATGCGCCTCTCCACCTTGACTTCTGAATATCCTACTTTTCAAAAAAATACAGGGACACGTATTCTATATTAGTCCCCTCCGCCTGTAAAGAACTTGCCCTTGAGTTAATTTCTGGATACATTGGCTCACCCAATGGATAGTAATTGTACAACATCCACATTAAATGTTTTCAAAATTGTTATATCACTAGGAATATCAACACATACTCATTGTCATTGAATTTATTCATAATTGACCATATTTCTTTGGCTTTAGCTTGTTGTAAGTACCAACTGGAAACCTCTCCTTGCCCCATGTCCCCCTCTTGAAACACTTTGTGCCTTCGATGTTTATCAACTGCTATCTTATATTTTGCATTGGCTTCCTCAAGCTTTTTCTTCACCTACTATTAATGAAAAAATGTTACAAAATCGCACTCTTTCTCTATCCTACTTCCTACTCATAATCCCCTTTATTCCCTTAGGATCCTTATCAATTATCAATCAAAATGTCTCTGTTCTCAATGGCTAGCTTACTCCTTTTGATAGGCCAAGGAAACTTTTGACCACGTACACATGTAACATGTTGCTCTCCTATTAGGGTCTTGCATGCTGAGGGACAGTACAGTTGTAGTGCGTCGTTATTGCTAGATGTGCAACGCTGGGCTAAGGACTGGTTGTCCTTTCTCCTTAACCTTCTATTGCAGGTGATGAGCCAATGTAAGGCCCTTCACAAGTTCACATTGTGTAAAAGTCCTTCGGTGGACTGGCCTGGTGTTGAGCAATGGTAGTGCTCCTTGCACTTTAAATTTGCAGGTAGTACCTCTAAAAATTGAGTATTGTCTTGATCCGTTGGCGCAGCCAACGACATATGCCTTTGTGCCTATCAGCATCTCTCCATGTTTGGACCGATTTTTGTTATCTTGTCTTCGTCCGTTGTTGTTCCTTAAACTTATTATGGGTTTTATAGAAAGATGCATTTAGTCAGAGTTTTATTTTAAATTTATTTCTTAAATTAAATACAAGAATTTAAGATTAGAGTTTATCTTAGCCGAATGACATTTTATTTAAAGGCTTATACCACTCAAATTGCTGCATGATGGTGGGATCAATATGAAACAATTGACAAGATCCTCGTAGCTTTACAAATTGACACATTCTAGTGTTTCTAATGGAAACATCCTAGGTTTAAACTTACTCACTCCCAACTATTGAATTGGCAAAATGTAATAATCTATACAATATATATATATAATAAAAAAGGATTAAAGATGATTCTTCCTACTATTTTTGTTTTGTCATGTTAGTCACATGTTTCCAATCCTTCCCTTAATTTTTTTGGCTCTTCTTCCCCTATTACTCCCCACTTTACCGTTACTTTTCCTCCAATTATTTATCTTTTTTTTTTTTTTTTTTTTCACTTTTATTTTCCTATCTTTTTTTATATATATATATACATAAATTTGTTGTTACTCCCTTAATACCCCCACTCCCATTCAGTTGATGTTTTTTTTTTTTTTTTTTACAACAAAAGGTGATTATTTACTCTCTTTCTTTTGGTAGGTTTAGTTTAATTATTTCTTGCAGCGTTGCTTTGAATTGATGATTTTTTGTGTTTTGGCAACTATTATTTGAGTTGATACATTTTGGTGTTGTGTTTCTTAATTTCCCATCGCTGGTCCTCTCTTTTCCTCATTTATGAGTTTAGTTTGATTTTGTTAGAATTATGGTTAAGTGATTAAACTCACCATTTCCTAATAGCTTAAACTTTTGGAACAATCACTAATTTAACAGATTTTAGTATGATTTAATATTTAGTTGTTTTGGAATTTGAGTTTATATAAATTTGGCTATGAATTTGAAGGTGATTGCCAACTGTTTGAGTATTTGAGTATTACAAAGCCAAGCTCTTGTACATTTGATTTCATTTTAATTTTAATTTTGATCAAGATAATGCTATAATTTTGTTATAGGCTTTGATTATTATGATAATCTACATGAGAGAATGTGAAATTTGAAATGTACCAAAATAATAAATTTAAGGCAAAAATACAAAACTGACCCTCTAACTTTCACTGTTTTTCATTTCAGTCCTCTAACTTTCAGTTTTGTCAATTCAGTCCTCTAACTTTCAATTTTTGTCAATTCAAGGCTCCGTTATAACTCAGTTAATGTTGCCGTTAGATATGCTTGAAACGACGCCGTTTTGCTCTCTCTCTCTCTCTTTTTTCTTTTTTTTTTTAATTCGAAATTAAAATAAAATAAGAAAAATCTGAAAAAAAAAGAAAAAAAGAAAAAGAAAAAAAGGAAGGAAATCAGAATCCTCACCGCGATCGTTGAATCTCGGCCGTTGATCTTCCATTCTGATACGCAGATGAAGAACACGAGGAAGAAGAAGAGGAGGCCTCGAGTCTCTAATCCCGTCGCCGACGACAAAGGCGGCGTTGTTCCGACTGCCGAATAAGACGAACAGAGTAAGATCTTCAAGGCCTTAGTGGAGGCTTTCTCTTTGGCTTCTCTAGACGACGCCGTTTCGGCCCTCCGCCAAGCCAACAACGATCCTAACAAAGCTACCAAGATATTATCCATGACCTTTGTTATCTCTACCCTTCTCTCTCTCTCACTCTCTCTACTAAAAAGCTTACCCTCTGTTTACATTGTCACCCTAATTTCGGTACTACCAGTACTGCAAACCCACCTCCTTTTTTCTCACCTTCACTTTCACTGTTCCTCTCTCTTAACCCCTTTCAAAAAGCAGCCTCTGATAATATTCCATTTCCCATTTCTGTATACTGGCTCTCCCAACCATGGAAGCTTTCAGCTTACTCAAGTACTGGCGAGGCAGTGGTGGTGGTGGTGTTAACGTTACTGGCGTTGGAGACTCCGGTGTCAACACGCGCACCGCCGGAACCACCACGATCCTCACCGCCGTTTCTCAAACAGAAGACGAGAACGAAGATAACGACGATGACGGACCCTTCTTCGACTTGGAGTTCACTGTTCCTGACGAAGAAGAGGAGGAAAACCAAGGCAAAGAGAACGAGAACGAGAACAAAAGCGATGTAGAAGTGCTAGAAGAAGAAGAAGATGAAGATGATGAGAATGATGATGAAGAAGAAGGCAATGAGTTTGACGATGGTGGTGGCGAAGAGAGAGAGTTTAAATTCACGCTTTCATCTAGGTCTGGTTCTGGGTCCAGCAATGTTGATCGCGCGGACCCAAACTGGGTAATCTCCAGTTCCTCGTGTTCTTCATCTGCGTATCAGAATGGAAGATCAACGGCCGAGATTCAATGATCGCGGTGAGGATTCTGATTTCCTTCCTTTTTTTTTTTTTCTTTTTTTTTTTTTCATATTTTTCTTATTTTATTTTAATTCCGAATTAAAAAAAAAAAGGAGAGAGAGAGAGAGCAAAACGGAGTCGTTTTAAGCATATCTAACAGCAACACTAACTGAGTTATAACAGAGCCTTGAATTGACAAAATTGAAAGTTAGAGGACTGAATTGACAAAATTGAAAGATAGAAGACTGAAATGAAAAACAGTGAAAGTTAGAGGGTCAGTTTTGCATTTTTGCCTAAATTTAAAGTTTTAAAATAAGTGTGTTCATTTAACCTACCAACCTAATGGCCAATTCAAACTGATGCATTGGGTCGGTTTTTTGTGGTTTGATAGTTTAGGTTGGGTTCTATTCCCCAGCCCCCGCCCCCCAAAATTTTGGGTTGTGTTGGGTTGGTTCACAAAATTTTCATCTCAAGTAATGAAATACAACTACGCTATTAATTCTTCTAAAAATATATGTATTTAAGCAAAGTAAAAGACATTTAGTTTACTATACACTGGAGTTATTATTATTATAAACTAAATTTAGTATACATTAAAAAGTCTGAAATACATTTAAAAAATTATTTCAGGTTGGAAAAGTCATTAGAACCAAATGCAATTATAATAAGTATAATTATTTTTTAGTAAAAGTTTCAAATTAATAGTAACAAACACAATTAAAAAAAATACATATTTTATAATAGCATAATTATTTTTTAGTAAAATTTTCAAATAGTAACAAACAAAATTTAATTAAAAAAACATATTTTATAATGAATTTTTTAAAATACGTGAAATACATTTTGCATGTTTGTTGATATATCAAACGCAAACTAAGGTAAAGTTACGCTCATAAAAAAAGATATTTTTGCCGTATAGTCAAAGATACGAACATATCATATCTCTCTAAAAAAAAGATGTTAAAGTCAAAGAGACGACACAGTATTATTATTATGAATTATTATACTGAAATAGATATAATATAAGAAAAAGCTTTAGCAACTTAATTTTTTTTTGGCTTACATAAACTTTTACTATACTGTACTGTTATTATTAATTAATCAACACTTTTTTTTAAGAATTTGATAATTGGTAAAAGAGATTTGAACTTTAGACATTTTCATTAGAAATATTAAAAAATGTCCTTTAAACTATAAGATTCTTGACCAATAATTTATGTTATCAAATGAGGGCAAGAGGTAGGGAAAATAAAGATAATTTGGTTTTGGACGGTGATATTTGGCAATATCACAAAATTACATGTTGTATACACTATACACGTAAAATTAAAAATTATGCTGACAACATATTATATCGTAGTTGTTTTTATAAATTACTCAGATATAATTATTGAAAAATTGTACAAATTTGTGAGTTTCAATTAGTTTAATTGGTAAAATTTATAAATTAAAATTCTATCCTATTTATAAAAAAAAAAAAATTCCTTTTGTTTTTATTTTTTATAATTCGTTGATAATTGATATAGGAAAATTTAAACCCTGGATATTTTCGCTAAAATGCTAATAAGTGGAGAAATTACTAGGTCCATCAGGACGATTGCTGAAGTAGTTCTTCTGATTTTTTTAGCCAATAAAATGTTATTATTTATGTAAATGTGACATCACTTAATGGTTTTTAATTTTTAATTTTTGTATTGACTAAAAATCTGACTCATATATTTGCATAAATAGTATTATTTTATTGGTTGAGAGAATCACTTCAACAGCCCTCTCAGTATGTCTAATAATTTCTCCAATAAGTGCGAGTTAAAATACAAAATTCTCTACAAATTTCCTTTAATTAAAATTTTAGATTATGGAAATGAGTTTCGCAACTTCGAATGACTTTATAATTATAATTATAATTCATATATTTATATTTGGATTTTATAGCCTTTGTTAAGATCTTGATTTGACGCGCGGTATGGTTAAATTGACGCACTTGATTGTCCTAGTATGGCTTCTTGTCATATTTCTATCCATTTGCTAGCTGGGCTTGGATCTTATTTTAAAGTGTGATAGGGTAATTTTTTATTGGGTTTAACTTACTTTCAGTATTTTTTTAATTTGATATCTTTTTTTGTTTTAAATATACTATAGCAAATAATAGTGGGTTTTAATCTCCACATTTTATTTAGTTAGTGGGTGATATGTCAATTTCTCATTAAAATAAAAGAAAATTATAGTTAAACAAATATTGGAGGTAAGCCAAAGTTTTTTCTTTAGTGATTTTTTTTTTTTTTTTATATACACTATATATTACACAAAAATTACATACTCACTTTTTTGCATAGAACTCGCAATTTCTTGACTTCAAGTCATGAGTTCAGTAGAAAAAAAAAAGTGAGTATATATACTTTGTGTGTAATAGTATGTGCACACTAATTATTACCCAATTTTTCATCTATGATCCATAATCTTATATATATAAAAAGCGGCTATGCTGCTACAGTACTTTAGCACTATGCACTCAGTGTGTTTGTACTGTGTAAGCACTGTAGCGGCAATAGTGCTTTGGTGAGGCACTTCTTCTTTCTTCTTCTTCTTCTTCTTCTTTTTATATATATATATATATATATATATATATATATATATATATATATTGTTGTATTGACATAACAAATTTCACAATATTTTCATAATTATTGAAGTGTCAATTTCTTATAAGTCAAAATAAAATAATAAAATATGAAACTGTGACTAACCACAACTGAAAATAAATGTTTTGTGAAAAGCGACAATGATGCTACAATTTGCACTGTTCATCTACAGTGTCATTTTGGTGAGCCACTTTGTTATATATATCTTTTATATATAAGATATTGTTATACTGACATAACAAATTTCACAATATTTTCACAATCATTGAGATGTCAATTTCATTGCCGTTTTAGTGTTTTAGCACTGTTTATTCAGTGTTTTTGCACTGTTTATCTACAATGCCATTTTGGTGAGCCACTTTGTCCTTTTTTTTAAAGTTTTGAACAGTAGCTACAGTACCAAGCGACACTGTAGCTACAGTAGCAACAATTTTTTTTTTCCAGTCTTCCGTTTGTACTTTTTTTTTTCCTTTTATATATATTGTTATACTGACACAACAAATTTCATAATATTTTCACAGGTGTCAATTTCTTATAAGTCAAACTAAAATAATAAAATAATAAAATATGATGAAACTGTGACCAATCACAACTGAAAATAAATCTATATATATAAAAGCACGAATGCGCTAAATCACTGTAGCTACAGTGCTTTGGTTTCGTGAGCCACTTTTTTTTTCTCAAGTTTTGAACAGTAACTATAGTGCCAAGTGGCACTGTAGCTACAATAGCTACATTTTTTTTTTTTTTTTTTTTAGTAATCGGTTTTTTTTTTCTTTTAAATATTTATGTAGGCTGGTATATGTATTGTTATACTAACACAACAATTTTCACAATATTTTCACAATTATTGACGTGTCAATTTCTTACAAATCGAAATAAAATAATAAAATATAAGACTGACCAATCACAACTAAAAATAAATGTTTTGAGAAAATATTACAACACTTATTGTGCTGTGCTTTTGGTTTATTCAACTGGCATGGTAGCTACAGTGCCTAAAGTTTTTTTTTTTTTTAGTAATCGGTTTGTGTTTTTTTTCTTTTAAATATTTATGTAAGCTGGTATATATATTGTTATATTAACATAACAAATTTCACAATATTTTCATAATTATTTATGTGTCAATTTCTTACAAGTCGAAATAAAATAATAAAAAATGAGACTGTGACCAATCACAACTAAAAATAAATGTTTTGAGAAAATGTTACAACACTTATTGTACAGTGCTTTTGGTTTATTCAACTGGCACGGTAGCTACAGTGCCTAAAGTTTTTTTTTTTTTCAATAATCGGTTTGTGTTTTTTTTTTCTTTTAAATATTTATGTAAGCTGGTCTATATATTGTTATACTGACACGACAAATTTCACGATATTTTCACAATTATTGACGTGTCAATTTCTTACAAGTCGAAATAAAATAATAAAATATAAGGCTGTGACCAAACACAACTAAAAATAAATGTTTTGAGAAAATGTTACGACACTTATTGTGCAGTGCTTTTGGTTTATTCAATTGGCACGACAGCTAGAGTGCCTAAAGTTTTTTTTTTTAGTAATAGGTTTGTGTTTTTTTTTTTTTTTTTTTTTTTAATATTTATGTAAGCTGGTATATATATTGTTATACTGACACAACAAATTTCACAATATTTTCAAAATTATTGACGTGTCAATTTCTTACAAGCCGAAATAGAATAATAAAATATAAGACTGTGACCAACCACAATTAAAAATAAATGTTTTGAGAAAATGTTACAACACTTATTGTGTAGTGTTTTTGGTTTATTCAACTGGCACGGTAGCTACAGTGCCTAAATTTTTTTTTTTTCCCAGTAATCGGTTTGTGTTTTTTTTTTCTTTTAAATATTTATTTAAGCTGGTATATATATTGTTATACTGACATAACAAATTTCACAATATTTTCACAATTATTGACGTGTCAATTCCTTACAAGTCGAAATAAAATAATAAAATATAAGACTGTGACCAACCACAACTAAAAATAAATGTTTTGAGAAAATGTTATAACTCTTATTGTTATCAAAATGTTTTCATAATTGTTAAGATCTCAGTTTCCTATACATCAAATAAAAAAATGCTAAGTCTACAACATTTCAACATTAACTTATACAGTGCCTAAAGTACTTTTTTTTTTTTTTTAAATAATTATGTAAGCTGGCATGTCTATTAACTATATAAAAAGAGACAAAGGCTCATGAATAGTGTTTTTTTGGTTTATTCAATTAGTGAGGTGCACTTTCTCTTTTCTTTTTTTCCCCCTTCAAGTATGCCAGTTGGTTTGAGCTTTGTTTTTGTTTTTTTTTTTTTAAGATCTTTATATGTTCACTTTGTACATGCAATGCAAGTTTACATTGTAAATACACAAAAGTGGTTAATATTATACGCATTTGCACAAAAAATGGTAAATATTATACAAAGTTTGTAAATATGTACAAAATTTGCCAATTTTTTTTTTTTTGTCTACAATATAAATTTACATTGTAATTAAGTACAAGTATACATAGAGATATTTTGAAAATGTTGTAACGCATGTGTCAATTCCTTATGGGTCAAAATAAAATAAAATAAAATAAAATAAAATAAATATTATACCGAGATCTAGCACAACTAAAAATATCGTGACATTTTGTTGTTATTACAATATATTCACAACTATTAAGGTGTAAGTTATAGGTCAAAATAAAATAATAAAATATTGGACTGGGATCTGTGACGGTCTTATACGATTGAGATTAACTTTTTATGACATAATTATCAAAATTCTTAAAATTAATGTCTCTTTTGATTAATGTAAATCTCTATGTATTTTAAAAATCAAATGATTTTTATTTTTATTTTGTGATAAAAATAAAATCTAAAATTGATCTTAATCACTACTTTTTTTCCCATGGCTAGCACGTGCCTTGCACGTGCTGCCTTGACTAGTAAATAAATGTTTTCCTAAATTGTATTGGAGACGAGAAAATAATAGAATAGATTGAAAGAGATTTTTATTGAACATTCCATACAATTTCATGCTTGAGAGTTTAGTAGAAGAAAAGGAATGAAATACTTAGAAATGAATTGTCATTCCATTCTACTCACCCTTAATAATTCTTCTAAAAGTAAAATGAAATACCCATTTCTTCAATGAAATTAAGGTAAAATATTGATTTTGTCCTAATTTTGAGGGGAAAAAAACCTGAAGCAAGTGATAGTAAAATCAAATATTTTTCTTTTTATTTTATTTTTATAAACTCCCAGGAATTATTGGAAAAATATAAAATTTATCATTAAGTTCCATGCCTTTCTTTTACAATTTACGCATTTCATTCCATATAATTCTTTTATAAACCCTCGAATGTAGTGTCAAGTTTAAAACTCATTTCCACACTATAAAAAGCCAGTCTATACCGGTAGCTACAGTGCCTAAAGTTTTTTTTTTTTTCAATAATCGGTTTGTGTTTTTTTTTCTTTTAAATATTTATGTAAGCTGGTTTATATATTGTTATACTGACACGACAAATTTCATGATATTTTCACAATTATTGACGTGTCAATTTCTTACAAGTCGAAATAAAATAATAAAATATAAGGCTGTGACCAACCACAACTAAAAATAAATGTTTTGAGAAAATGTTACGACACTTATTGTGCAGTGCTTTTAGTTTATTCAATTGGCACGGCAGCTAGAGTGCCTAAAGTTTTTTTTTTAGTAATAGGTTTGTGTTTTTTTTTTTTTTTTTTTAATATTTATGTAAGCTGGTATATATATTGTTATACTGACACAACAAATTTCACAATATTTTCAAAATTATTGACGTGTCAATTTCTTACAAGCCGAAATAGAATAATAAAATATAAGACTGTGACCAACCACAACTAAAAATAAATATTTTGAGAAAATGTTACAACACTTATTGTGTAGTGTTTTTGGTTCATTCAACTGGCACGGTAGCTACAGTGCCTAAATTTTTTTTTTTTTTTCCCAGTAATCGGTTTGTGTTTTTTTTTCTTTTAAATATTTATTTAAGCTGGTATATATATTGTTATACTGACATAACAAATTTCACAATATTTTCACAATTATTGACGTGTCAATTCCTTACAAGTCGAAATAAAATAATAAAATATAAGACTGTGACCTACCACAACTAAAAATAAATGTTTTGAGAAAATGTTATAACTCTTATTGTTATCAAAATATTTTCATAATTGTTAAGATCTCAGTTTCCTATACATCAAATAAAAAAAATGCTAAGTCCACAACATTTCAACATTAATTTATACAGTGCCTAAAGTACTTTTTTTTTATAAATATTTATGTAAGCTGGTATGTCTATTAACTATATAAAAAGAGCCAAAGGCTCATGAATAGTATTTTTTTGGTTTATTCAATTAGTGAGGTGCACTTTCTCTTTTCTTTTTTCCCCCTTCAAGTATGCCAGTTGGTTTGAGCTTTGTTTTTGTTTTTTTTTTTTAAGATCTTTATATGTTTACTTTGTACATGCAATGCAAGTTTACATTGTAAATACACAAAAGTGGTTAATATTATACGCATTTGCACAAAAAATGGTAAATATTATACAAAGTTTGTAAATATGTACAAAATTTGCCAATTTTTTTTTTTTTTGTCTACAATATAAATTTACATTGTAATTAAGTACAAGTATACATAGAGATATTTTGAAAATGTTGTAACGCATGTGTCAATTCCTTATGGGTCAAAATAAAATAAAATAAATATTATACCGAGATCTAGCACAACTAAAAATGTCGTGACATTTTGTTGTTATTACAATATATTCACAACTATTGAGGTGTAAGTTATAGGTCAAAATAAAATAATAAAATATTGGACTGGGATCTGTGACGGTCTTATATGATTGAGATTAACTTTTTATGACATAATTATCAAAATTCTTAAAATTTTAAAAATCAAATGATTTTTATTTTTATTTTGTGATACAAATAAAATCTAAAATTGATCTTAAGCACTACTTTTTTTTCCCATGACTAGCACGTGCCTTGCACGTGCTGCCTTGACTAGTAAATAAATGTTTTCCTAAATTGTATTGGAGACGAGAAAATAATAGAATAGATTGAAAGAGATTTTTATTGAACATTCCATACAATTTCATGTTTGAGAGTTTAGTAGAAGAAAAGGAATGAAATACTTAGAAATGAATTGTCATTCCATTCTACTCACCCTTAATAATTCTTCTAATTAAAAGTAAAATGAAATACCCATTTCTTCAATGAAATTAAGGTAAAATATTGATTTTGTCCTAATTTTGAGGGGAAAAAAACCTAAAGCAAGTGATAGTAAAATCAAATATTTTTCTTTTTATTTTATTTTTATAAACTCCCAGGAATTATTGGAAAAATATAAAATTTATCATTAAGTTCCATGCCTTTCTTTTATAATTTACGCATTTCATTCCATATAATTCTTTTATAAACCCTCAAATGTAGTGTCAAGTTTAAAACTCATTTCCACGCTATAAAAAGCCAGTCTATACCGGCGTTTCTAAAAAATGCCGCTCTAGGTCACTTGCACTAGCGCTTTTGAAAGCGCCACAACATATATGGTCTATAGCGGCGCTTTAAATGATGTACCTATTGCTAGTGCTTTCGGGACCTATAATGGCATTTTTGAAGCGCTGGGATAGCCTGTATTTTTATAGTGCCACTCTTTTTTTTTTTCCTTTTAATAATTCGATATTTACAATGGGAGAGTGGGATTTGATGTTGGCCTTTTCTATTGGAAATACTAGAAGACATCAATTAAGCTATAAGATTCTTTACAAACTCATTTCCACACTTGAATAAGCCTATATTTCATACTATTATTTAGAGATATTAGAATTAGAGTGGTTTGTCCCATAGAAGAAAGTAAGAGAGCATGAGCAAAAAAGACCTACCAGTGCTGCTTGTGCTATTAATTTCTTTAAATTTATTCATGTCATCTAAAACTTTGCCCTTAAACCTTAAATATTTTTAGGAAAATTATTCTCATACACTCATTAATGTACATTATGATCACACAACGTTCATTATTTCACATGCTATGTACACAATTTCTATTAATCTTTATTTTAAAATGAAAATGGATGACGGATGATGTAGAATAGAGAATATGTAAGAGTAAATACCCATATTTATGGCTAATTGGTGTTCAAGTATATTTCTAGCATGTGTTGGTTAACTCTACAAGTCTCTTAGCATAAGAAAAAAAATATTTTAAAATTCAGTAAAGTCAGGACATGTACAACAACAACAACAAAAAAAGGCAGAAAATTTTTATATAGAGCGAGATATTTCTACATGCAAAAGTCCGAATCGATGTTTAGTTACGCTAACCATTCAGAAAGAACAAAGTAAAAGACAAGTAAAAGAGACAGGAAAAAGACAAACAACAACATTACAAAAACGCAGCAAGCTGTGTTTTCCTACCATAATATCTACATTCATATTTGTAAGTTTTATTTTTTTGAAACTTTGGCTGAAGTTTCTAGCTAGTGGATTGAAGTCGAATTTCTCTGTTAAACCTCTGAATAAACTCCTCTACTTTTCTGTTCAGTTCCTCATCCGACATAGTTGAAAACTCATTTTCTTCATTCTTTTCAGTCTCTGAACTCCTTATATTAATGTTCTTGCTCTCGTCTATCACCACCCTTTTGGTTTTCTCCGACTTACTTCGACGGTAAGTTTTTGCTTTAATCTTTTCTCTTAAATCTTCACTTAGCTTTTCGGAATCACTTTTGATAACAGCTTGGAAGTTTCTTTCAGGTAAAACTTGTACTTGTTGAATTTTTACTTCTCTCTTTTCCTGAAAACTATCGACCTTTCGCTTAGAAGTGCTTTGCTTAACAATTTTTTGGTATTGTGGAACGAAGGATGGAACATTTTTCACTTGGGTACGCATCACGTACTCTTGGTAAAGGTCTTGTTTCTCTTTGGATGAGGAATAGGCTCCATAGTCAATGGCAATGATGAGTATGAGAGTGATGGAAAGGAAAAACCAAAACTTGGTGTTGTAGAGGAGAGCGGAAGGAGACAAGTTGAAGACATATAAGACGGAACTGTAAATAAAAATGGAGAAAAGAGAGGCATAGAAAGATAAACCCTGGGCTTTTTGGGGATAATCTTTGGAAGAATTGTACGGTTTGATTGAATCTTCCACTAGATTTGGTGGTGTTTTGGCCATGTTTAGAAGAAAAGGAAGAGGTTAAGACTAGAGGGTTTGCGGGGGTAAGTGGGGCTTAGAAGTAAGAGCCTTCTGGCTAAGGGAATTTTTTGGTATATAAATTTAAAGTTGGTGGAAGTACGAAGAAGAATTATATAGGGGTGACTAGGGTGCCTAATAATTGAATCACTTCAATTACAAATATCCCTCTTCTAAACTCCGAATTTACTACCATGTCCTCGCCAACATTTTTTATGTTTTGGTTTTGATAATGTCTATTGGCAGAACAATTTTGGCTATTTCAGTAGCTTCTCAAGAACAATGTTGTAATTTTTAAGTGGATTTCAATTAATTAAGTTGGTAAAAAAATTTGTGGTTGAATAAAAGAATTTGATTAAATTCAAATCTTATGTACCTCTACATTAAAAAGAAATCAATTAATGCCCTAATTCGATAGTAACATCAATTATCACATAACCGGCATTATAGTTTTAAAATTATATCAAATCTAATTATATTAGAGAAAAATATTTTTTTACATTCATTTATATCTATTATTTCATATCAATAATTTACAATTAATACAGAAATATTTACATTTTAACACAAAAGTGAATAAAAAAGCAGATATAATAAAACGAGTATAGTGGGTTCCAGTTAGCTGAACTAGTAAAATCTCTGATGGTTGTATAAAAGATCTGGGGTTCAATCCTAGCCTACACCAAAAACTAATTGATGTCTTGATCTGATGACAAAAAGCTATCATTAGGAGCGGATGCCATAAGTTGAAACTCTCTCTAAAAAAAAAAAAAAAAAATGAGTATAAGAGTATAAAAGCCTAAATATTACATGGAAGATTGGAAACCGCCAAAAGAATTGTGGTAATAGCTTGTCTATGGAACCAAAGTGGTTGTAATTGACAGCTAAATAAGCCAAATCTTAAAGTAAGTCAAAGAGCAAATGCCAAGTCATCACAACACGGCTGCGTGATGACACGAGGCAATTGTGCATTTCATTAACATTTTGTGCTGTCACCCGGATATGCCACTTATGTGGCGTTTGGTACGGGGGAATCCACATTACTCCTGGCATCCAGATTCTTAGGAATGTGATTCCTAGGAATGTGAAGAATGTAGCTATTCCTATGTTTGGTTCATTCCCAGGAATCTTAAATGAATTATTTATTTTTCCCATTCTATCCTTAGATTTGAACGTGAACTACCAAGTCATTTAAAAAAAAGGGTCAAAATTGTCAATTTATAAAAATACAATTTCCTTTAAGCTTGGGAATCTGGATTCCTACCTGTTTTAAAGGGAATTCACATTCCTACTGAGAGGGGTTTAAGGGGGGAATCCAGATTCCTCTGGCATCTGATTCCCTAGCATGATTTGCAACCAAACATGAGAATCTTTAAACATTCCTGAGAATCCTAAAACATTACCCTGTACCAAACGCCACATTAAGGTTTTCCCTAATTATGGATTACCTACGGTTGAACATTTGCTTCAATACCCACTTAAGGCAATGTGCGTTGAGTCTACAAAGATTTATTAAAAATTTCAATTAAGACATTTTATTTCAGAGCCTTAAGCTTAACAGTACTCCCTAATATTTCAAAATTCAATAGAGATGCCTAAGGTTTAATCCCTTTTTTTCAATTATTGAATTATTTAAAAAAATTAAAACATTTTCTATCAACATTCAACACCCTCCTCTTAAACGCAAGAATGTAAGCATGGAAATTTTTGCACTTAGAATGAAATTGATATAAGAAAAGGAGCTTAGAACTAACAATCTCATTTTTTAATCGTTCCATAAATTTAATTATTTTAAGATCAAAGTAGTAAATTACGTTTGTTGTTATGTAAATAAAAAACTGATGTTTGTTATTATGGGTTTTATAGAAAGATGTATTTAGTCACAGACTTTTACTTTAAATTTATTTCTTAAATTTATTTTTATACAAAATAAAATTTCTATTCTAGCCTAATCTAAGTGTATATGTGTGTAAAGCTCTCTCCTAGAGACTTGAATTCCGGTCTTTGCCCCCCACACCCTACAATCGCTTATATTTGTGGAGTGACTACCGCACCAAGGGTGCGTAGTGGTAAATTTATTTCTTAAATTAAATACAAGAATTTAAGATTAGAATTTATCTTAGCCCAATGATATTTTATTTAAAGGCTTATACCACTCAAATTGATGCATGATGGTTGGATCAATACGTAATAATTGCCAAGAACCTAGTAACTTTACAAATTGATACCATCTAGTATTTCTAATGAAAACATCCAAAGTTTAAACTCACTCACTCCCAACTATTGAATTGGCAAAATGTAATAATCTATTCACATGTTTCCAATCCTTCCCTTAATTTTGTTGGCTCTTCTTCTCCTTATTACTCCGCACTTTACCATTACTTTTCCTCCAATTATTTATCTTCTTTTTTTTCACTTTTATTCTCTTATCTTATTTTTTATAAATTTGTTGTTACTCCCTCAATGCACACTCCCATTCAGTTGATGTTTTTGTTCAACAAAAGGTGATTATTTACACTCTTTCTTTTGGTGGGTTTAGTTTAATTATTTCTTGCAGCTTTGCTTTGAAATGATGATTTATTTATTTATTTGTGTTTTTGGCAACTATTATTTGAGTAGATACATTTTGGTGTTATGTTTCTCAGTTTCCCATCACAAGTCCTCTCTTCCTCTCATTTATGAGTCTAGATTAATTTCAGTATGATTTAATATTTAGTTGTTTTGGAAGTGAGAATTTGAGTTTATATAAATTTGGCTATGCATTTGAACGTGACTACCAACTATTTGAGTATTTTAGTATTACAAAGCCGAGCTCTTGTACATTTGATATCATTTTAATTTTGATCAAGATAATGTTATAATTTTGTTATCGGCTTTGATTATTATGATAATCTACTTGAGAGAATGTGAAATTTGAAATGTACCAAAATAATAAACTTGAAGTTTTAAAATAAGTGTGTTCATTTAACTTACCAACCTAACGAACCCAACCCAATCCAAACTAATGCATTGGGTTGGTTTTTTGTGGTTTGATAGGTTAGTTTGGGTTCTATTCTCCCACCCCCTCGTGGTTTTCAGATCTAGACCATTCATAGAATCATAAAAGAGAAATGTTTAAGATTTTAAAGTCGAACTGGGGTCCAATTGAGGTTGGACAGTGATGATGTCATAATTTATTTAATATTTTAATAAATATAAAATAATATAACAAATTTGTAAAAATGAGTAATTTTGATTAAAAAGAACAAGATATAGAGAAATTAAATAATTTTCAATTACATTTTCACAACTCATATATAAAAAATATATAACACAAAAAAATAAAAGTGTAATTACACTTAATCCTTCAAATATAAAAATATTACTTTTTTTTAGTCATAAAATAGTACTTAAAGAATAAAATAATTTTGATTTTTCACATACAATAATATTAAGTATATTAGTCACAATAAAATATTTATGATTTTAATTATATATCAATATATATATATATATATATATATATATATATATTTTATAATCAGACTATTGGATTCTTTTTAATATATCTAAGTTTTTGAAACTTAAGTTAAAACTAATATACTTTCATTTTAGTGCATTAGAAGCTTAGTTGCCCTGGTGGTTAGCGTGCATGTATCTGTTTGCTGTGCTCCCAGGTACTTTAACATATTTTTTCAAATGTTGAGCATGACCTAAAACGTATTTGAACCCTGTCTGGTTCTCAAGAAACCGGACAGTTCACCTATGATTTGAGCGATTCATGGATTTTAGTGTAATGTTTGGTTCTTGATGCTTAAAAAATCAGTCTCTAAATCGGTTCTTGGTTAACCCGGTTGGACCAGACAGTCTGGTCTGAGTTTGAAAACCATGACCCTCTCCTCCCAAAATTTTGGGTTGTGTTGGGTTGGTTCACAAGATTTTCAACTCAAGTAATTAAATTCAACTATGCTATTAATTCTTCTAAAATTATGTGTATTTAACCAAAATAAAAGACATTTGAAAGAGTTTCAACCTATGACGTCTACTTTTGATGATAACTCTTTATCATCTGACCAAGACATCAATCGGTTTTTTTTATAAGTAAGGATTGAACTTCAGATCTTTTATTAAACCATAAAAAACTTTATCAATTGAGTTAACTAGAACCCATAAATAAAAGACATTTCATTTACTATACACTGGAATTATTAATATTATAAACTAAATTTAGTATACACTGAAAAGTCTGAAATACATTTAAAATTATTTCAGGTTAGAAAAGTCATGTTTCTAAAAAAAAAAAAAAGTTGGAAAAGTCATTAGAACCGAATGCAATTATAATTAGTATAATAATTTTTTAGTAAATGTTTCAAATTAATAGTAACAGACACAATTAAAAAAAAATACATATTTTATAATAGCATAATTATTTTTTAGTAAAAGATTTAAATAGTAACAAACACAATTTAAAAAAAAAAAAAAAAACCAAACATATTTTGTAATGAATTTTTTAAAATACGTGAAATACATTTTGCATGTTTATTGATATATCAAACGCAAACTAAGGTAAAGTTACTCTCATAAAAAAATATATTTTTGCCGTATAGTCAAAGATACGAACATATCATATCTCTCTAAAAAAAAGATGTTAAAGTCAAAGATAACACAGTATTGTTATTATGAATTATTATACTGCAATAGATATAATATAAGAAGTTCGCAACTTCGAATGACTTAATAATTATAATTAATATATTTATATTTGGATTTTATAGCCTTTGTAAAGATCTTGATTTTTTCTCCCAAAAAAAAAAAAAAAAAAAAAAAGATCTTGATTTGATGCACTGTAGAGTTAAATTGATGTACTTGGTTGTCCTATTATGGCTTTTTCTTTTTGGCTGAATGTCCTATTATGGCTTGTTGTCATATTTCTATCTATTTGCTGGGCTTGGACCTTATTTTAAATTTTAATGCGTGATAGGGTAATTTTTTTTTAGTGATGTTTATTTCATATACAATATTGCAAAAAAATTTACACGCTCACTTTTCTGCATAAAACTCGCAACTTGAAGGTAGACATGTCGCGAGTTCAGTATATATATATATATATAATGACTATATATACTTTGTGTTTAATATTGTATGCGCACTAATTATTACCCCATTTTTTTTATCTATGATCCATAATAAATAAATGTTTTCCTATATTGTATTGGAGACAAGAAAATAATAGAATAGATTGAAAGAGATTTTTAATGAACATTACATATAATTTCATGTTTGAGAGTTTAGTAGAAAGAAAGGAATGAAATACTTAGAGGCTGTTTGGATGACCTTTTTCCATAACTCAATTCTCAATTTCCATAACTCATAACTCAAAAATGGTGGGACCCATATTTAGAAGTTCGTTTGGCACCACTGTAACTCTGTTTCCATCACTCAATTATCTGATTTTTGAGTTATGAGTTATGGAAACTGAAAATACATTATAACTGTTTTTAGTTTTCATAACCTATAACTTAATAGCATTTTTGTAATTAAAATTACACATGGGTCCCATGGTCAGACTTTTTGCTCTCTCTTTATCTTCTTTTTTTTTTTTTTTTTTTTTTTTTTTGTCTTTCACGGGTCTAGGACATACCAGCTCCTCTTCTTCTTCTTCTTCTTCTTTTCTTTTCTTTTCACTTTCTTGGTTCTTTTTTTTCTTTTTTTTCCTTCTTTTCTTTTCTTTTTTCTTCTTTTCTTCTCTTTTCACTTTCTGGGTTTGGTTCTTTTTTTTTCTTCTTTTCTTTTCTATTCTCCTTTTCTTTTTTTCTTCTTGTCTTTTCTTTTCACGTTGGTTTCTGGGCTTGGGTTCTTTTTCTTTTTTTCTTCTTTTCTTTCCTTTTCACTGGGTTTCCATTTTTTTTTTCTTCTCGAGTTCATCGAAGTTGTCGCCGCTGTTGATGTCGAAGTTGTTGCCGTTGTTGATGTTGTTGTTGCTGCTGTTGTCACTGTGGGTTGTAGCGGTGGCTGCAGCGGTGGTTTTTTTTTTTTTGGTTTTTAGAAAAGCATGAAAAGCATTGGGTCAGGGGAAAACGAAGGGGAAAAGCATTGGGTTTTTTTTTTTGTTATATTGTAGATTTGGGAAAAGCATGAAAATAAGGATCATGGTGGGCTTGATTAAAATATGTGTTAACATGGATGAAGAGAAAATCAGAGAAAAACAGGGGAAAATGAAGGGGAGAGGCAGGGAAAAAAAAGAGGAGAGAGAAAAGTCAACTGACATTGGGTCAATGTATGGGTCCCACAAACAATTGAAAAATATTGAGTGATGGCAAGTGAGTGATAGTGCCAAACAGGTAGGATATTTTAAAGCGATGAGTGATGAGTTATGAGCGATGGAAATTGAGTGACGAAAATTGAGTGATGAAAAAAAGCCATCCAAACAGCCCCTTAGAAATGAATTGTAATACCATTCTACTCACCCTTAATAATTCTTCTCAAAAGTAAAAAGAAATAATCATTTCTTCAATGAAATTAAGGTAAAATATTGAATTTTTCCTAATTTTAAGGGGGGGAAAAAACCTGAAGCAAGTGATAGTAAAATCAAATATTTTTTCTTTTTATTTTACTTTTATAAACTCCCAGGAATTATTGGAAAAATATAAAATTTATCATTAAGTTCTATGCCTTTCTTTTATAATTTACACATTTCATTCCATATAATTCTTTTATAAACCCTTAAGTCAGTCTATACCGGCGTTTCTAAAAAACGCCCCTATAGGTCACTTGTACTGGTGCTTTTGAAAGCGCCACAACATATATAGTCCATAGCAGCACTTTAAGTGATCTACACTAGCAATTTTGAGGCGCTGGAATAGTCCTGTATTTTTGTAGTGTCATTCTCTTTTTCCTGTTTGAAAATTCGATATTTACAATGGGAGTGTGGGATTTGATTTTGGCCTTCTCTATTGGAAAAACTAGAAAATATCAATTAAATTATAAGACTTTTGACAAATTCATTTCCACACTTAAATAAGCCTATATTTCATACTATTATTTAGAGATTAGAGTGGCTTGTCCCATAGAAGAAAGTGAGAGCATGAGGGGAAAAAAAATACCTACCAGTGTTGCTTGTGCTATTAATTTCTTTAAATTTGTTCATAGCATCTAAAAATTTGCCCTTAAACCTTAAATATTCTTAGGAAAATTATTCTCTTACACTCATTAATGTACATTATAATCACACAACGTTCATTATTTCACATGCTATGTACACAATTTCTATTAATCTTTATTTTGAAATGAAAATGGATGACGGATGATGTAGAATAGAGAATATGTAAGAATAAATACCGCTTATTGGTGTTCAAGTATATTTCTAGCATGTGTTGGTTAAATCTACTAGTCTCTTAGCATAAGAAAAAATATATATTTTAAAATTCTGTAAAGTCAGGACATGTACAACAACAACGACGACAAAAAAAAGGCAGAAATTTTTTATATAGAGCGAGATTTTTCTACATGCGAAAGTCCGAATCGTTGTTTACGCTAACCATTCGAAAAAAAAAAAAAAACAAAGTAAAAGACAAGTAAAGAGAAAGGAAAAAGACACAAACAACAACATTACAAAAACGCAGCAAGCTGTGTTTTCCTACCTTAATATCTACATTCATATTTGTAAGTTTTATTTTTTTGAAACTTTGGCTGAAGTTTCTAGCTAGTGGATTGAAGTCGAATTTCTCTGTTAAACCTCTGAATAAACTCCTCTACTCTTCTGTTCAGTTCCTCATCCGACATAGTTGAAAACTCATTTTCTTCCTTGTTTTCAGTCTCTGAACTCTTTATAATATTGTTTTTGCTCTCGTCTATCACCACCTTTTTGGCTTGCTCCGACTTACTTCGACGATAAGTTTTTGCTTTAATCTTTTCTCGTAAATCTTCACTAGGCTTTTCGGAATCACTTTTGATAACAACTTGCAAGTCTCTTCTAGGAAAAACATGTACTACTTTCTTTTCTTGAAAATTATCGACCTTTTGCTTAGGAGTGTTTTGCTTAGGAGTTTCCGGGTTTTGTGGAACGAAGGATGGAAAATTTTTCACTTGGGTACGCATCACGTACTCTTGGTAAAGGTCTTGTTTCTCATTGGATGAGGAATAGGCTCCGTAGTCCACGGCAATGATGAGTATGAGAGTGTTGGAAAGGAAAAACCAAAACTTGGTGTTGTAAAAGAGAGCGGAAGGAGACAAGTTGAAGATATATAAGACAGAAATGTAAATAAAAATGGAGAAAAGAGACGCATAGAAAGACAAACCCTGGGCTTTTTGAGGATAATCTTTGGAAGAATTGTACGGTTTGATTGAATCTTCCACTAAATTTGGTGGTGTTTTGGCCATGTTTAGAAGAAAAGGAAGAGGTTAAGACTAGAGGGTTTGTGGGGTAAGTGGGGCTTAGAAGTTAGAGCTCTCTTGCTAAGGGAATTTTTTGGTTTATAAATTTGAAGTTGGTGGAAGTACGAAGAAGAATTATATAGGGGTGATTACGGTGCCTAATAATTGAATGACTTCAATTACAAATATCCCCTCTTCTAAACTCCGAATTTACTACCATGTCCTCACTAACTTTTTTTATGTTTTGGTTTTGATAATGGCTATTGGCAGAACAATTTTGGCTATTTCAGTAGCTTCTCAAGAACAATGTTGTAATTTTTAGGTAGATTTCAATTAATTAAATTAGTAAAAAAATTTGTGGTTGAATAAAAGACTTAGATTAAATTCATATCTTGTGTACATTTACATTAAAAAGAAATCAATTGATGCCTTAATTTGATAATAAAATCAATTATCACATAACCAATGTTATAGTTTTAAATTATATCAAATCTAATTATATTAGAGAAAAATATTTTTTCACACTCCTTTATATCTATTATTTTATATCAATCATTTATAATTAATACAAAAAAAATCTACATTTACACAGAAAAGTGAAAAGAAAAACGGATATAAAAAAATGAGCATAAAAGTATAAAAACCTAAATATTACATGGAAGATTGGAAACAGTCAAAAGAATTGTGGTAATAGCTTGTCTATGGAGCCAGAGTGGTTGTAATTGACAGCTAAATAAGCCAAATCTTAAAGTAAGACAAAGAGCAAATGCCAAGTCATCACAACACGGCAGCATGATGACACGGGGGCAGTTGTGCATTTCATGATTAACATTTTGTGCTGTCACCCTGATATGCCACTTAAGGTTTCCCCTAGTTATGGATATACATTAAGACTCCTAATTAGTACTCCTAACTCTTATGAGTAAGACCGACGCAATAGAGATGAGTACTTCTCATGCAAAACCATTTTTTTATGATGATCAATAAATGCTAGAGACACACTTTTTCCCATACTTAAATTTATGTATTAATTATTGATAATTGAGAAATACTAAGAACACATAAACAGAGTGTGAATTTAAATATTAGAAAAAGCGTGTTCCTTGGATCAAAATAATTGTGGCTATGATCATCTAACATTTTTTTTTTTTTGCTAACCTATGATCATCTAACATATATGAACTCTATGAGGTTAAAAACATCATTCTTAGATCACATAAACACCTAAGTGGTGATTATGAAGTATATAACTATGTATAGCTAAGAGTTTTCTGTGTAGTCTTTTACTCATTGATTAAAGGTTTGAAGATGATTACCAACTAAGATGAGCTCTAGCTCTCATGGCGTGTCTTTGTCTCTACAAGTGTTTCCAATCATGATTATATCAAAATCCAATAATGCAAAATAAGAGGATGATATCTTCTATGAAAGTCTTGCAAAACCTCCCTGATCTTAGGCTTATCATGATGGGGTTGGGGGGCGGTGCTTCGCTTTAAATCACAGTCTTCCACATGGTCTTACATATATCACTCTACGTAAAATTGGGACCAACAATTAATTAGTGGATCTCTTGTGCATAGCCGCCAAGTGTTTGGTCCCAGTTAAATCAAGCTTGATTGTTGACACGTGAATGGTTGATCAAAGATGTTGACATAACTCTTTTAAGATTTCTGAGACATGGAAAATTAAATTTTCGTCATCATACAATAATTTATGTATTTATTTATACACACATATAATATTGAGAAATCATCTCATTAGTTTGGTCTTTTCGCTTGTGTCCGAAACTCACTTTTCTATCCTGTGGGTGTATTGAAAAAACAGAAAAATCTTGCTTGATCTCCCTGTCCAGTGTCTCTGGCTTGCTCTCTTTATTTTTCTATTACATGTTCAGGGAACAAAAACTCATGGGGTGCAACACGAAAACAACGGTGGCACCTTCTGATTGGCTTCTTTTCTCTCACTCTTGCATTATACATTGATACGATTGCGTATCCTATTTGATTATTATTAACCCTTTTATTTTAAGAATCAATTATTACCAACCCATTAATCATATTTATATTTGTAATAACGAGAGGAATACTCCAAAGACAGCGATCTAGACAAAGACGTGTTTCGTGTGCGGGGTTAGTATATAGCTCTGATAACGGAAGGAATGCCATGATTTATGGTCCAAATTTTGGATTCATGATTTTGGTTCAAATATTATTATTTTACAAGGCATTAGGATCATATGATTGATGAAAATTTTAATGGAAATCACTGTGTTTTTTGACTCAGGTTACGATCAAATATTTTTTTACTAATACATACATGCTTAAAAAAATGATAATCGTTGTTATCTAAAAAATTATTATCTTTCCTCTGAAGAAAAAAAAAATTCTTTTAAACGTTTGCTTGAAGTTGAAATACGACCTATTTGTGAAGAATTTTCGCAAGCTACAGCTTTCATCAAATCAATTTGTGTTATTTTAGTTCTTGCAGGAACCAAGTTGTAAATTCTTGAATATTGTATGCATCAAATTTCTTGTCACAACATTTTTTTTTTAAACCAAAATTTCTGTATTATGATTACACTTAACTAAACCTTACTATATGTCTCTCGGGCAACAATTTAATACTCAAACAGAAGAACTAAACAACAGTTTGTATGAATATACAAGAAAATACTAACACTCACTTGGGATATATATGCCTTAATCAAAATCAACCTTCGAGGCTACAAAGTACACACAAAAACTGTTATCCGACTACACACTATGTTTTTTTCTTTTCCACATACCATTAATCACACCCTGAACATCTTTAAAAGGATCACATGCAGGAAATAACCGTCAATAGCAATTACTTGATAACTGCGATTTGGGACTTCCCTTGGGACACAACTGCTAACTGTCTTAGAATCAACAAGACTAAACCTGATAACTAACTACTTGGTAATTACTTTACCATGATATTGCCTCCTACATAACACATATCCATTGCGTGTCCTCTTGATAGTCCAAACAAACTACCCTATTCTATACTCAGCTGTGGTTCATACATACTAAGAGCAAGTTAACATTAGCTTTTAGCTTTTAATTTTTATGTACAGTTTTTTAAAATCTCAATTTTTCTCAGTTTTTCAAAGTATAAATATATTTTAGCATACTTTCAGCAAAAAATTTTCAAAAAAAAACTAAACAAATTATTTTCAAACGGACACTAAATAGAGGGCTTAATTCGTGCCCGTGCCACCTTAAAAGGTGGCCACACAGTAGTTCAACATAATCACCACCTATATGCAACCTAGTCACTTTTTGTCAAGCAAACCGCAACCCAATCGTGCTTTTCCTACATTAACACAACATGCCACTCACTAAGGCAGTCCAACCCTATCCTGTACATTAATAGCACAGTCATTGCATATTAGCCTGCAAACTGCCAAGCCCTCTAGGACACACCACTACACATATTGCCTACAAAGGATACAATCGAGTGTAACTTACAAGGTCATGAGCACGATTCCAACATAATCACAGAACCACGATCACTATGCCAAGATAGCCAACTTATGTAAGCATGCAACACAAGGAGGGACATCACAACTTCTTGCTGCCGAAAACAACTTGCAAAGTCTATGGCATGCCTCTCACATGCCTATAGGCTAGTGTGGTTGGCATAGGTGCAAGGTGCCACCACATGAAATTACCCATCTCGAAGATCAAGGGTCTAACAAATCACCCCATCGAAAACGCCGAACATCCTCATTGGTAGGGTCTCATTTTTTTTTGATAGGGTCTCATTTGTCAACACATTATCAATCACCACAACGTAAGCTCCCTTCACTTTTGCTTTCCTGTCCCAAATTCCCCATTCAATGTGCAGACACAAAACAAGGATACTTTTCATCCATGATCATCATTCCACCAAGAAAATGATTGGATTACTGCCTTCGCTCACTAATCAAGAAGTCAATACCCAATATGGCTTCAAAATCCTCTAACCAAACCACAAAGAAATCAACATTACCAAGCAAATTTCTAACTCAAAATTGCACTTCATAAGCAATACCATAAATTGTTTGTAGTTGTGATTTTATTACCTTGACTTTGCTTGGACACTTGTTGACTTGAACCCCAAGTGTAGCAAACATTTTCTTAATGACGAAATTGTGAGTAGCACCCATGCTAAACAAGATCAGAAAATAAAGTGATGAATTCAACCCAACTTGAACAAAAATCAAACCAACAAATTTCTCAACCCACCAACAAATGTCCATTGAATTAGGCTTAAATTAGGATCACCAATCTCAAATGAATTCTCACGTCTGAAATCAATCAAATCATTTTCTGCATGCATTGAAGTGGAAAACAACAAACCACTTGCATTTGTAATTCCATTTATCCCCAAGACTGCCAACTCGATCGATAGAAAGTTGAATAACTTGTCTTCCCCTAACATCTACTTGATGTCCAACATCAAACAACTGAACTATTTCACATAATCTCACAGTTTTAGTGCGTTTTATATTTTTCAAGCTAGGAGTCTCTAACAACGCACGCAAGCAGCGTTGCAAAAAAGGAACAATTCCTTCAATCCTTCTTTAAGGCATTCCACAAAGAAATGTTTTCTCTATTAGCATTTTGATCTTCTTCCACTTAAGTATTCGGCCAAAATTTGGTATACTCGATAAGATATAGTCATCTTTTCCCCATGTAGCACATGAATAGCCTCGAAACTTTTACCTTTGTGGACACTTCTCTACCACTAAGAAACCTATAAATTGCACTTTTCAACAAAACCAATTAAAATTTTAAAGCATCTTGTTGCCCTTTTGACAATATCAGTTTTCATGTCCAATGATGTAGCCAACTCTTCAGTCTTCTGTAAGGTCACATCTACATGATCTACCAAAGAATTCTTCAAGTTCAATGTGTCTGCCACAGTAATGTCCAACCTTTCACAAATAGAACTTAACCATTTTTGTGCAAGATCCCCAAGAATGGCTTCCAACCAAACCATGCTTTCTCAATACTCTTGCAAAGAACCACCAATCATTATTTGGAAACCATGCTTTGATGTAAAAACCATCACAAGCCAGATTTTTCACCTAAAGTTTATGCCTAGCTACTGATGGCATTAAGGAATTTTATTTAATTTTAGGCTAAAATACTATATAACCCTTCAAGTTTAGGGTCATTCTTTCTAAATCGGTTTCTTTGACTATGAAATTTGTAATTTACACCCTTAAGTATTACAACATTATCATTGATGTGCCCTTTCCATCAACATCTTCTAGAATCTTTTCGTTAATCCACCCAAAAATGATCATTTTGAACATTAAAAAAAAAAAAATGTTGTCATCTTTTAGTCAATTTAACAGCGAAAATTACTAAACCATAACAAAAAAGGCACATTAATATCATTATGCAAATTTTAAATGTCAAGGGGCATATTTAGAGTGAGCCCAAATTTAAAGGGTGTAAACTACATTTTAGCCTAAATTTTGTTATAGTTTTGAGAGTATTTAAAAGAATACGTATATGTCATAACTTTAAGTTGTCTAAGATAATTCAAAATTTCAAAATTTTCTAGCTAGTCGCACAGCGAGAGTACAAAATGATTGTCGAATGTAATTTCCCTAGCATTAATTTGGCCTAGTCTGTTAAATTAAGTGTGCATTTGGATTTTTTTTTTTTTAACTTTTTAGTTTATTTTAATATATAACTTTTTTAAAACCTTACTCTTTGTTAGATATAATTATACTTTTACCTATTTTTAGCAAATTAATATTATCGAACCAGTAAAATGCTTGTTAGGTTTGGTGTTGGCAAATCTATATCAATGTATTTTGTTGTGAGTTGTAAGTGTAAAATATCAAGTACAAGTTTAAGTCCAAGACTTAGCTCAAGAAAAGGAAATCACATGAATTTCGATTGACCCTTGATCTTTTTTCGATCAATCAAGATCAAATTTTTGATCCTCAATCGAGACATATGAATCCTGATTTTTTAGCAGGTTGTTTAAGTCAATTCGTGTCTAGGAACTCGTGACCTACATGCATAAGTACATTAGGACAGTTATAGTTGACTGCAACAAGGTTTTGAAACATATATCCATGTATGTCAAAGAAACCCCTAGATATTATTTTCACCACAAACTAGGAGCACACAAAAGTGAATTCTAGAAATAGTTTTTTGGTTGGTGATCAAAGTTGAAGCCACAATAGCCAATCTTAGTATTTTGAAAGTGGAGTAGAAAACTTTAAGGTGGTTCTTGATATCGTGGAGACGAGAAAAAATTTGACATTAGAATAGTCCAAGTAGTTTGGGAGCAAATTGTGGAATCACATCTATACATAATACTGGGTAGCAGCTAGGAATATGAGTATATTTTAGTTGTAAATTGTAATACTTGAATTCTAATAGTAAAATTTTTATTGGGGTTAGATAGTAATTTTCCTTGAGTATGCATTCATAGGTTTTTCACATTGTAACTACATATTGTGTCATTTGTGTGACTATTGATTTATTATTTTATTTGATGATGTGCTTTAATTTGTGGTAATTAACCAGAATTGAATTGGATATATAATTGATTAATTAATCAAATTGATTTAATTTCACATAAAATCATTAAGAGATCTAAATTTCTTATCAAAGTTAATCTAAACTCACACTAAGATTGATGCTGAGCTTTAGATAATACTTGAACTTAGCTAGAATCAATTAGCTTTTTGACCAAATTTATACGTATAAACGTAATTAAATAGCGCTATAGTCACAAACTATTAAATAAATTTTTTATAAATTATTACTGTAATCAATTCTTATTAGTTCTTATCTAATCTTACTATTATCACTATTTTTTCATTTATAAAATAACGTGTAATTTTGACATTAACGTGTAATTTTGACATTTTTGAAACGGCCAAAATTTGAGAGTTGAAAATTTGAAATACATAGTGGAATATTTGGCAATTAACGAAATTAGTGGCAGTAGGGTGGTCTTCACGCTTCATTCATTCAATCCGAGAGAGGGAGAGAACAATGTGTAGTCTGTAAGACTGTACAAGCATCATTGTTCTGTTTTGTTGGCCAGAGAGAGATACTGTGAGAAGATAGATACATGTCCCGTCATGTTACACTTCTTTGAAATCCCCAATTTGACCATGCCTGACAATCATTTCTACTTATGGTAACCGTTTCCCTTCTCTCATCTCACACCATTTTTCATGCAAGACAACGCTGTCATACTTACCCTTGCAATTGTGGGGAGCAACGGGCGACAACTTTTAGGCTCAATGCAGCCTTGACCCTGACATAAAGATGAGCATGAGCTCCTGCGTAGATATTCCTTTACTTTCGTCCTCTTTGCCATCAATAACATTCGAGAAAGCTTGTGAGAAAGAAAGTGGAACTTATACCCTTTGGTTTTAGATATTATATAGCATTAGCTACTACAACTTCCATAAATTTGTTGTTGTGGGGTTTTTGTTGGGCTTTCATCTCTCAGTTTTCTGACCTTTCTTTCATGGCTTGTGTGTGTCTTTTGTTTGTAGGGTTGCTTGTTTTGGCAGGGGAGGTGATTGCAGAACAAAACAGTAATTCAACTGGGGGTGAGATATTGGTGATGGAAGAGGATGAACTTCTGGGGCTATTTGAAGTTTTGGGTGCTCTTTTAGAGGACCCTGGCTGGGCCCAAGTGCACCCACAGCCATGTACTGACACTCCATGGCCTGGTGTGCAATGTGAGATGGGTCAAGACCCTCCAGTCTTTCATGTCACTAAGATCCATATTGGCCCTGATATTCTAACCCCACCTTGTAAATCCTCTGCTAATCTATCAGAATCCCTTCTCAAACTACCTTATCTGAAGACCCTATCTTTATTCAACTGTTTTGTAACATCTCCACTTACTCTTTCTCCAACTATATTTTTTGGTGCATTCTCTTCCTTAGAACATCTAGCTCTTGTATCCAATCCAACCCTCTCAGGAGAAATTCCTTCTAGTATGTCAGAAATTACCAGCTTAAGGGTCCTGAACCTAGCCCAAAACAACCTACAGGGAGAAATCCCCAGCAAGATTGGTGGAATGGTCAATTTAGAGCAACTTGATTTGAGTTACAACAATATAAGGAGTGAAATCCCAGGAGAAATTGGAGGGCTAGAGAGTTTGACCATATTAGACCTGAGTTGGAATGGAATTGAAGGGAATGTGCCTAGTTCTCTTGGTCAGCTTCACGTTCTACAAAAGATTGACTTGAGCTCAAACAGGCTTGTGGGAATGATTCCACCAGATGTAGGGAAGCTCAACAGGTTGGCCTTGCTTGATTTGAGCCATAATCTTCTTAATGGGCCTATCCCTGAAACACTCTCAGGTTTAGAGCATTTGGAGTATCTACTAGTTGATCACAACCCTATAAATACAAGTATACCTTTGTCTATAGGGTCGCTTAGGAATCTCAAATCACTGAGCTTCTCTGGGTGTGAGCTTACAGGCCCAATACCCAACTCTACAGCTACATTGGAAAATCTCACTGCTCTTGATCTAGACAACAACAATCTCACTGGGACAATTCCTCCAAATTTAGGGGCACTTCCAAATCTTGATCAGCTAAACTTAAGCTACAATCAGCTAAGTGGGCAGGTACAACTCTCAGAGGAGTTCATTGACAAGCTTGGGAAGAGGCTGGATATTAGAGGCAATTCTGGGCTCTGCACAAGCAACCAGATGTACAAAAAGCAGAACAGTTCTACATATCTCGAAGCTCCTGTTTGTTTGAATACAACAGGACCCAAAAATGACAAAACCGTGTCTTATAAACAACCAGATGATGATGAGAGGATGAAGCCATCTTGGTACCACGACAAGATGAGTTCAATTGCTCCACTACAGATGAATCAAAAGCTCATTTCACTTACTTTAGCTGCTAGTTTTTTGTTGTTTGTTTTATGATTTTCTTAACGTGGGACTGTAACTAAGTGTTAATTCTATATGAGAGTCAAGTTAGTCACTAGTTTTTGTTTCAGTTTACATTCACGAGTCATTTTCTTTGTATGTTTGAGATATGCATAGATAAGTTAATGCAATGTACCGATAGGCATTAATCAATGGTTGAAGAATTGGGACCGCATGCAAGTGAGAAAAAGCTAGGGACCAAAACCCCTTTTGAGGATTTTTTGGTATCTACCAAGAAACGCGAATCTCATAAATCTCAAGTCTAATCAACTAATGTTGCCATCCATCCATAGCAGCAGAGAAAAGTAGAAGTGTCGGGTGTTATCTTTAAGGAGCATTCACCCTTCCCAAGTTAAAAAGGATATGCTTCAGTACTTTTGTAGGAGAGAGAGAGAGAACCTCAAAATCATAACAGTAGTGCACAGATCAAGGGTTGTGTCATAATCCCAATATTACCTCTACCTGCGAAGCTCGCGGATAGTTCGGATTTCGCGGATAAAACAGGGTTATTATTATTATTATGTAATTTATTTTAAGAAATTTTTTATGAAAAATTATATAAGTTGTAAAGAAAGGTAATCATTCTTTTCATTTTTTATAAAAAATTTCCTAATATATGCATAGGTTAGTAAAATTCTTTTATGTATTATTTGTAAGTTTCACACTACTTTTTATTTTAATTTTATTTCAAATAATTTAACGTTCAATTTTTTTTAACGGATACTCTTATAACAATTGTTAATAAATCATAATAAAAAAGTTTTGATAATATTTTTATGAGAAATATAAAAAGCTGTCAACAACATTTATTATTTTATCATTTTTCTAATAAAATGTTTTTAAAAATAACTCTAAATTATATCAATATTTTTAAGGGCATTAATTAATATTTCCCTATATAAAATAAGGAAAATGGTATTTTATAATCATTCCCTAAATACATTCTAAATTACATTCAATTGGAAAACTTTGTAACTCAATTGTCACTTTTAATTTTTATGGCAAAGATATCTTCTAAGGCTTAAATTCTTCTTTTCCATTGTAACTATAAATTTTGAACTTTCAAAATTAAATAAAGATTAGTTTATGAAATAAAACTAAATAAAAATAAACATATAGAGTTTAGAAAATAAAACATAACTTTGCTAAGTACAGAATTAGTATAAAAAAAATCTATAAGAAATATGAGGCAAACTGCTTATTATCTTAGTAACAGATTCAACTTACAAATATTCATATTTAAGAAATACATCTCGAGTTGACGAGTGGTTACAATACAGTTAGCAACAGTTGAATGAAATCAGTGTCAAACAAATATATAAGTGATAAAGGGAGATTGAAGACATAGTGTGGTTGTCTAGATGACCAAAACTGAAGGCAAAGACCTAAGAGAGAAAGAAGGAATGATGAGGGTGGAGGGACAAAGGGAGACAAAAAATAGTTTTTTGAGACTTCCCTATTTCTCAATTTGAGAATTGATAGTCAAGTCATGAGTGACCTGTGAGTACAACCTAATGGATCAATCTATGTGACCTGTGAGTACAACCTAATCCAACTTGTTTTTTAACCAGTCCATTGCCATATGGATTGCAAATACTGCTCACTTGCTTGCCAGTGTCGTTTTTCTTGCCTTGAAAAGGTAATGAAGCGGAGATAGGTATTGATTGAGATTCTTTTGACTCCCTTACCCATCAGTCCATCTCATCTCACTCTACTCGATCTCGAATGTGTATATATATTTCTATTTAATTGTATTTAAATTATTTATATATAAATTATTTTTTTATATAAATTTTTATAATTTATTTCTTTATACATATTCAATTACAATTCCCCTAAAATCTCTCTCTTGTTCTCTTATCTATACTTAACTAGTGTCAAATTTACCTGGTTAAGAGCACTAGCATTAGAGGTGTAAACACCCCCTAGTTACTATTTTACATCCAAAACTTCAAAAATATTGCTCCATCCAAGTATGGGTTCTTAAAAAATTTTAGAACATGTGAACAATTGGTTCTTATATATAGAACCAACTGTTCACTTGGATGTAAAAAAAATACTATTATTTTAATTGAAAAAGGTGAAGAGAGAAAAAAGAAATGAAAGAGAAGAGAGAGGAACATGATTTTTTTTATATTATTTGATGTTATAGTTTACATTATTTTAATGAATTGTATATAAAAATAGAAACTAAGATGTTAGGTGAATTGTAAAATGAGATAGTTAAATAGATAAAGTAGATTTTGAGGTTATAAAATATAACTTTTTTGAAATCTCGGATGAAAATGCTCTAACGATGAAAAAATACTTTCAAACACGTCTCACTTCTATCCAATACAAGATTTTCTAGCCCCAAAGAAGAGAAGACTAGGGTGGGGTTTGGATTTGCGTTTGCATTTCCCCGTTTACGTTTCCTTCCTTTTCTTTTCTTTTTCTTTTTTTCTCATTTTTTTTTTTAGCGTGCATGAACAGTAACCGCACTGTTCATGCATATGGATTCACTGTTAGACATGGCAAAACGGGTCAGAATTTTTTGACCCGACCCTCCCGTTTTGCCACGTCTATCAACGTTGAGTAGATTGAGATTGAGGTATAATTCTTATAAAATATTTACTTATTCTTCTTCACTTAATATATTACGTACTCCATTATAGTTTGTCATTCTTTACTTGTCACCTTCATTTTCTCTTCCTACTTTAAGCAGATCGAAAATTATACCAAGATTAGCTTTTAGAAAGCTGGAACAAGAGTTACACCGAATTTGGGTATCAAGTGTTTAGTGGTAATTGGTAAGTTATAACAGTATCACAAGTGAGAATCTAATCACAGTTAAGGAACTCAGAAACAATTGACAAATTGCATCTATTTCCCAAAAAAAAAAAAAACTTGTTTGAAAAATACGAGTCAACTTGACCCGTCCCGCGACCTGACTCGACCCGCGACCCATTTTAACCCGCAACCCGATTGACCTGACCCGAACTCGATACTACCCGCCCATTTTGCTACGTCTATGAATCACTGTGCAGAAGAAAATTTTCACTATTCATGCTCTATTCACGCACTGTTCATGGGACCCACAATCACTTTATTAAAAAAATATATATTAAAAATGGGTCCCCGATACTATTCATACATTTAAAAATTATTTTGCTACAATGTTTTCAGTTTTCAGCAAAATAAGTTGTATCCAACTCCACCCTACTCTTTGCCATCTGTATTGCACCCAAAAGTTTTCCTATCCATGTATGTATTTATTAATCGAAATGGGCGGGTTATTAAATTTTGGGGTACAGGACTAATTGTTGTTCTCTGGGCTGTTGAATTAACTTTCAATTGTATTATGGCATTTCCTATTTGATTTGAATTTACAAACGGTAAATTTATCGTATTTTATCATTTGACAAAAGTTT
This sequence comes from Quercus aquifolioides, assembly GCA_019022515.1. Lineage (NCBI taxonomy): Eukaryota > Viridiplantae > Streptophyta > Magnoliopsida > Fagales > Fagaceae > Quercus > Quercus aquifolioides. The sequence continues at coordinate 62,936,735 of CM032328.1, read as the reverse complement.
TTTTTTTTTAGACTGATGTGTAAAAGTCTTTTCACAAAAAATAAAATAAATAAATAGACCCACGAACTTTAAGTTTTATTATTGTAATCGGAATGAAATTTCACTGTGGTAATTTGATTTAAAATGTTATTAATTATTTTCATTAATAGTATACTTTAACGTTGCTATTCTTTTTTCTTTTCTTTTTTTAACAAAAAAAATATAAAAAGTCAACATATATATATTTTACAAAAAGCACAAAATAAGGCTATCAAATATAAGCTAAAATATTATTTTTGTCCTTAAACTTTACTAAATGTTTGTTTATCCTTTTTAAACTTTAAAAAACTAATTTTCATCCTTAATTTATAATAGCTAATTTTCATCCTTAAGCTATATTGAAATGTTTGATTTTCTGATCTTAAACTTTAAATTTTCTTTTCATCCCTAAATTATTGAGAAAAACTTTTCCCCCTAAACTATTGAAAAAAGCTCTCTACAAAATTTAGGAACAAAAATAATATTTTAACCTTAAATATATTTAATTTTGGGAAAATTTCTATTTCACTCCCTAATTGCAATGTTACCACCAATCTCTTCCACCTAATTACAGTCTCTATGCAACCAAAAGACTTCCCTCATCCCCTCCAGTAAAGCATCTCTTATATCATCATATCAAGTTATTAATATAACAATCTAATGCGTGAATCACATGATATTCAATCTAATAACTAACCCCTCACATATCTTTAATTTATTGAGTGGAATGTAATCAATTTGATTTGAAGTCCCTGTAATACCTTTATGTTTTCTTAAGGAGTAATTCTACGATACCCCCAAAAAAAGGGGGGGTACGGTACCCACTAGTAGGTAACCTGCTACACCAGGTTACTTTTTTCTCACATTTGACGGTTCCATCCTCACATTGTGCAGTTCCAACATCACATGTGACAGTTCTTTTCTCACATTTGGTGGTTCTCTTACTTTTTTTATCACATTTGACGGTTCCATCCTCACATTGTGCAGTTCCAACATCACATGTGAGAGTTTTTTCTCACATTCGGTGGTTCCCTTACTTTTTTTTTTCTCACATTTGACGGTTTCATCCTCACATTGTGCAGTTCCAACATCACATATGACAGTTCTTTTCTCACATTAGATGGTTCCCTTACTTTTTTCTCACACTTGACAGTTCCATCCTCACATTGTGCATTTCTAACATCACATATGACAGTTCTTTTCTCACATTCGGTGGTTCCCTTACTTTTTTTCTCACATTTGACGGTTCTATCCTCACATTGTGCAGTTCCAACATCACATGTGACAGTTTTTTTCTCACATTTGATGGTTCCCTTATTTTTTTTCTCACATTTGACAGTTTCATCCTCACATTATGCGGTTCCAACATCACATATGACAATTTTTTTATCACATTGGATGGCTCACTTACTTTTTTCTCACACTTGACGGTTTCATCCTCACATTGTGCAGTTCCAACATTACATGTGACAGTTCTTTTATCACATTTGGTAGTTCCCTTACTTTTTTCTCACATTTGACGGTTTCATCTTCACATTGTACAGTTTCAACATCACATGTGACAGTTTTTTTCTCACATTTTGTAGTTCCTTTACTTTTTTTTTTTCTCACATTTGACGATTTCATCCTCACATTGTGTGATTTCAACATCACATATAACAGTTTTTTTGTCACATTGGGTGGTTTTCTTACTTTTTTCTCACATTTGACGGTTTCATTCTCATATTGTGTAGTTCCAACATCACATGTGACAGTTCTTTTCTCACATTTGGTGGTTCCCTTACTTTTTTCCTCACATTTGATGGTTCCATCCTCACATTGTGCAATTTCAATATCACATATGATAGTTCTTTTATTACATTTGGTGATTCCCTTACTTTTTTTCACATTTGACGGTTCTATCCTCACATTGTGCAGTTCTAACATCACATGTGACAGTTCTTTTCTCATATTTGGTGATTTCCTTACTTTATTTTTTTCACATTTGATGGTTCCATTCTCACATTATGCGGTTTCAACATCACATATGACAGTTCTTTTGTCACATTGAATGGTTCCCTTACTCTTTTTTTCTCACATTTGACGGTTCCTTACTCACATTGTGCAGTTTCAATATCACTTGCGACAGTTCTTTTATCACATTTGGGAATTCCCTTACTTTTTTTTTCACATTTAACGGTTCCATCCTCACATTATACAGTTCTAACATCACATGTGACAATTCTTTTCACATTGGATGGTTCTCTTACTTTTTTTCTCACATTTGACGGTTTCATCCTCACATTGTGCAGTACTAATATCACATGTGACTGTACTTTTGTCATATTCGGCGGTTCCTTTATTTTTTTAACATTTGACGGTTCCATCCTTACATTGTGTAGTTCCAATATCACATGTGACTTTTCTTTTGTCACATTTGTTGGTTTCCTTATTTTTTTTCTCACATTTGATAGTTCCAGTATCACATTTGACAGTACTTTTGTTACATTTAGTGGTTCCCTTATTTTTTTCTCACATTTGACTGTTTCATCATCACATTAGATAGTACCAATATCATATTTGACCGTACTTTTACATTTGGGCCCACCATTGAAGTCACTTTTTTACTTACTTATTTCTTTATATATATGTTTGTAGTAAAAAAATGAGGATGAAGATGGCAATCCCACATTGGAATGGTTTAAAATACATATAAGGACGATGACAAGTATATGTCAAAATTGATGGTTCCTTTTTTTTCTCACTTGTTACCATAATACCCTGGAAACCTAAAAAAAAATGACCATAATACCCTTAAAACCTAAAAAATAACCGAAATAACTACGCAACCTAAAAAATGACCAATATACCCCTTAGAACAAAAAAAAAAAGATTGAATGACCCTAAAACTTAAAAAAAAAGACTAAAATTACCATAAAACCTAAAAAATGACTGAATTAACGATAAAATCTAAAATGACCAAAATACCCTTAAGACAAAAATGACAAAAATGACCACATGACCTTGAAACTTAAAAATGACCGAAATTACCATAAAACCTAAAAAATGACTAAAATAACCATGAAACCTAAAACATGACCAAAATACCCTTAGAAAAGAAAATGACCAATATGCCCCCTATACCTAGAGAATATCTAAAAATACCCTTAGAAACTTTAAAAAGACTGAAATACCCTTAGTACCTAAAAAATGACCAAAATGACCCCAAAAACTTTAGAAATAACTGAAATTCCCTCAAAACCTAAAAAATGACCAAAATTCCCCTAATTCCCTCTAAAATGATCAAAATACCCTTAGAACCTATAAAATGACTGTAATGCCCCTAAAACCTAAGAATGACCAAAATACCATTGAAAGTCTATCGAAGGTGATAGGAGTGAACTAGCCAAAGACTCTCTGACGATTAAGCCAATATTTTTTCCAATGACTTAAGTATGAAAAGTGGATGAATACCTTCCTTAACAGGGTGAAATTCTTTTTATAGAAAGTTTGGAGTGGGTTTACTTGTGAGGTGCCACTAATATAATGGGAGATGGGTGGACTTAGTGGGGAGAATGGAGCGAATTTCAGGGTATTCACCCCATATCTCGGAATAATGGATGGTGCAACCATTCTTGGTTTGCAGAAAACATCTTAGAACTTACTAAGTGCTGATCATCCATGATTTTTTGTCCGTCGACGACTTGTCTCTTATCCTAGATGACATTCTTCCTTTTTGGTGTTACTTCTTTCCTCTTTCCGGACATGGATATTTTGGACTGACTACTATGGACAATATATGTACTTTTTAATTGCCCATCATCCTTAAAACCTAAAAAATGCCTGAAATACCCTCTAAACCTAAAAAAATGATTGAAATACCTTTAAAACATAAAAAATAACTGAAATGACATTGTAACTGAAAAAGTGACTGAAATGCCCATAGAACACCTTGGTGAACTCTAGTTTTATAGGCTCAGGTTCTACTGATTTGTATATATTTTTATTTTTATCCTAGTGGAATTGGAATTTATAGACTCAAGTTCTTTTTTTTTAACAGCCAACATCTTAGTAAATCTCCTATAGCAACATTTTAAGATATAATATAGACCAAAAATTAATTGTTTCAATGGAAATGTCTTTCTTTTAACTTTTAACACACATATGAAGTCTATGCATAAATGAATTAACTTTCGCCCAATAACTTTTTTTTGGCTAAAACTCTATAGCATCACATTAGAATCAATACCATTGTAGCTACATTTTTCAAACAACTAATACTTTATAACAACTAAAAGTAATTTGCTCTTTCACAAGTTGTATATGCTTAACAACAGTCCGCAAATATCTTGTTGATGGATGGCATCCACCTTTTCCTTGAACGTTCCAGCTTTGGCAGATGACTGGCTTCACCGTCCGTTTACAAGTGTAGAAAATGTATTAGAAATCAATAATATGCCAATTAACATAATAGTTCAAAAACTAAGGCGCTAAAAAGCCAAGATTTTCAGGTGTACAACATATGGAGCAGTAAGATTTTGAGGGGGTAATATATTTAGCAGATTATAAAATTGGGGGTGAAAAATATTTGATGAATTAACTCTCCCAAGACTACAAATCTAAAATAATGAACCATGAACCAAGTGTTCCATGTATGAAAAATTACAATTACAAGGAAAAAAGAATTCATTTGTAGATAGGACCATCAAAGCACATAATAAGCTCATGAAAGGCTCTATTCCAGACCTTCACTCATCTGACCATTCCCTCATCCTACCCATTAGCTCTTAACAACTTAATAAGTTTATTAGAAAGGGGAAGAATGGTAAAATAAGAAGTTAAGTTTATATAACATTGTACTGTACTTAACCAGCTTGACTACTCAATCAATAAAAAATCTCAAGTGTCAACAAATAAACATAGAAGGAGAGGCTTTCCACTGATAACTTTATTTTTATTTTTTTGAGAAAGCACTAATAACTAAATAAATACTAACTGAAATGTGGTCTTACAAATTTTTTTAACCTTGATATCCTTGAATATAACTATTTTATGAGGTTGATTCCCAATATCTCGTATTAGTTCAAAATACCAACAGTATTCATCATACCAATTTAGTGTAGATGTCAACTGACTGTATTGGAAACAGAGCAACTATAAAGAGGTTTAAGTATATTTTCTTAAAAGTTAAAATGAATCAGACCTAATTATAGTAAGGTACACAGTAAACTACTAAATATAAAATTAGAGACATTAACATATCTATTTAGTAGGTCATTCTATTGGCAAACAATGCAACTAGGTTACCCACTTGAAAACACAGCTTAAAGTGTTTCCTGCTATAGCTTTCTCAGTTTGGATGGTATAATTTGAAGCATAGAACCCACTCTGATGACAATGACTACCAACCCAACACAGTATTGCAAATTACCTGCTAATTGAAAATTATTCAATGAGCCCCTAGCTTTAAAACCTTAAAAATGATTTCATCCAAAATAATTCATCTGAAAAAGGCTTTGCAAAAATAATAACTTTGTCACCATGATCCTCATACAGCATATGCTCACCCTTAAATCTTGAATCAATGGTAGCAGCTAATACTCTCCAAATGCTATCAAACATTTAGGAGCATGCCAAGAAGTTGCAAATAGACTTCAAATTCACAACCCCAGTTGACACACAAGTTCCACACAAGCTAGTCAAATAAACAAGTAGGCTGCCCGTGTGCATCCCTAAACATTTTTTAGGGTACCTATCACAACAAAAAATACTATTTGTTGAAATTTTAATTGCCTCATTTTGCACCTCCATTTAAAGAAGTCCATTGAGAATATACATGCCTTTTCTACTACTGAACTGTTCACATGCATACTCAAGACCCTTCAAACAGATCAAATAGCAACACAGTGAATGTACACAAATGTTGTGACTTAATTGGACATGTCCTTATTCCAATTGCTAGTCAAAAATAAAAAGAAATTGAAGTTTGGCATACAAAAATTGTATATCACATTTAAGTAATTTTCTTTTTCTTTTACAGTATATCAAGTACCATAAAATGATTGTGTTATGAATATGTATGTTAATGACATAAGATCAATAATACAAATTAAAAGCAAGAAACATTATGTGATAAAAAGTTTAAGATTGCTATTCATGTTTCTTTATTGCAATAATCAAGCAGAATCTTTATTAAGAAAGACATACACACATTGGCTGTTGATCCTATAAATAACACAACAAACAAAATTTCTCTGCAACTTGTAATTGTTCCATGGAGGAAATATAAACAAAAAAATTTAGCTCACAGCAACATAAAGAGACGATAGAACAAGAGAGATCAATAGAAAAATCCCAGACCCAATGAAAACCCACTTACCCACAGAAAACAAAAAGACCAATTGAATAACCGCGGCTCATCAGAAAAATCAGATACCCAAAGACCCACTGAAAAGCCCTCTAAAATTCACAGCCACAAAAACCCAGGATAACACCCAAAGAACTCATTGAAATTGAACTCACAAACCGAAACAAAACAAACATATAGCGATAGAACTGGAATGAATGAAATACAGAGAAAATACAATAAAACAACACAAACTGCATGAAGAAGATTGAGGATTCCTCCTCACCCAGCCCATACACAATACCCACAAGAAAATCAATGAAATAAAGAGTTCATATATCTACGTTTTCAAATGGGTAATCCTAAAAATAAAGAAAAAAGGAAACAAAACAACGACATTGAAATTAGAATTTTATTGTTTTGATCCTTGCCTTTAAGATATCAAAACGATTTTCATCTTTGAAGAAACCTTCACCTAAGAATGCAAGAAGAAACAATCTGAGAGGAGTGGAGAACATGAGAGAGAAACAAAGATGCAGAGAACGCGAGATACACTAGAGAGCGGCGCCGACGAGCTGGATTGGATGAGAAGAAGCGCCGCCGATTTGAGGTTGTGGGTGTGCGACTGCGGCTGTCTGGTTCTTGTACGGTTTTAGCTGTGATTTGAGGGTTTTGTTTAGAGAGGCAAACTGAGACAGAGCAAGCAGAGGTAAGAGAAGTAAACGTGAGAGAACAGTTTGATAAATGTTATAATTTTTGGTTTATATATAAAACCTGTTTAACCGGTAGCCAAAACCCATTAAAATTATATCAACGGTCAAGATTAAAAAAATACTAAATGGAGGGTTCAGATTTAGGGGGTACCGTACCCCCCTTTTTTTTGAGGGGGTACGGTAGAACGACCCTTTCTTAAATGCCTGAATCCCTATTTTTATTAGGAAAATGTTAACAAATGTCCTAAGAGCATTGGTTTATGAACTATATTTAGAAATATTTTATGAAAAAATAATAAAACAATTAATTTTTCTGTCAACTTTTTATATTTTTCATGAAAATGGTATTAAAACTTTCCTAAATATAGTTTATTAATAATTACTTTAATTAGAGAAAAGGGGACAGCTTCTTTCTCCCTTGCCTTGCTCCATTTTACTTTTTTGATTGAAAGTAGCAAGCCACTCCTCTACTGGTGCAGAGGCCAGAAGGTTGCTTCTTCTATATGTTCAGGCAAAGAACATCTAGAAGCTAGCTTTTGTCTTGTAAGCAACTATGCCCATATAATAGAACTTAGCTTATCAAAGCAGTCTTACTAAAAGTAAATAAGGCAACCAATTCCATTCCAAGTGACATGGCTTTTTATTATTCATGTTCAGAGAATCCGTTAACATGACCTTTTTTATTATAGTAATGACATAATAATAAATACCAAATAGTAATGTTATTATAAAAAAATTTGTTTCCACTATATATTTTTCATTCAAATTCCAAACAATATTACTAATATATTTAGAAAATATAAAAATAAACATAATATTAATTATGTTTTCATTTTTTTTAAACCATTTTGATCTTTTTCACAATTGACAAAAACTATTTCTATTTACTATGTTTATACATAATAACTATTATGTTTATTTTTACCAAATAGCTTTTCAACAAAATAATGATAATAAACAATAAAAAAAATTAAGTATTTTTACATTGTGTTTATTGTTATAATTATTGATTTTGTTATAGCCATTGTTAATTAATATTATTGATAGAAGATAAACAAATTCTCTTTCTTATTATTCTTAATGGCGTTGCTGTTGTTGTTGTTGTTGTTATTATTATTATTATTATTAACTCTCTCTTGAAATTTGTCACATATTTGGCTGCTTTGTTAAAGACCTTTAAAGCTCTTTTCTCCATGTGCACTACAAGATAGGTTCTTTAGCATACAAAAAATCAAAAAATATACTTTCAAAATGCCAAGTTATAAAAAAGTGCAATTGAATTTTTTATTTAAAAAAAAAGGTAAAAGTTTGATTATTTTATCATTTGGTTTTTTGTCATGATTAGTTCTTTGCAATTTATCCCCTGTTATTCGTAAAGACCACTTCTTTTAGTTTACCAGGTCGTTCGTCCCCCATTCATCGTGGTGATGACCATTTCTTTAATTGTTCCAACCCTTCGTTCTCTCTTTAAAATTAGTAATACACTTTAGTCTGTTTTCTCTTCCTAGTTTAACAAAAAAAAAAAAAAAAAAATCAAACAAAGATCTATCACAGTGGCCAATTATTTATCTATAAGAACTATAAAAGTGAATTGAAATAATTTTAAGTTAAGAATTATGAAAGAGACAAAAGATCACTTATCTATGATTAATTAAAATGTTACATATATCAAAGATATTACAGATTTAACTTCTTCTTTTTTACTATTCAATATGCTTATGATATCAAACATTTAAAATATTGCAAGTTTGAATAATAATTTATTTTATTTCAAGATTTTCATTTAAATCTAAAGGCTTTAACTACTACAGTTTAATTACGTGGCATTTTGAAATTAGATTTTCTTATTTTTTGAAGCTAAAGGGCCTATATATCTTGTAGTGCGTTTATTAGGGGAAAATAGTTTCATAAGTCTTTTAGAATATTGCCAAAAATGTGACAAAGTATGAGAGAAATAATAAATAATTTTTTATGTTATATCAATAAAAATAAAAATAATTATAAATACAAGGACAACATCAACAATTACAACAAAAATTGTAGGAAACATATTTTTTTATGTTTATGATAATTTTTTTTTAGTCGAAAAATCTATTCTAACTCAATTTTGTGTGGAAAAAAAAAACATAATAATTGTTATCTATAAACATAAACATCATGGACAGAAAGTTGCAGAACTCGCTAGATTTTGAAAATAAAATCAAAATAACTAAAATATAAATAACAAATAAAATAATTATAATGTACATATATTTTGATATTTCCTGTACATGCCATTATATATTGTAATTTGAGACGATCTTGCATGGAATGTTGGATAGGGTGTTGTTGCCTTTTGTCCAACATTAATTAGAGATCAAAATAATTGTTTTATTAGTACTACTACCTACTAGCAAAGCTAGGGTACGATAGTAATATATATATATATATATATATATATATATATATATTCATATCTTGATTCTCAAAAAAAAAATATATATATATATATTCATATGACTACTAATATGCTCGATTGTCTCTATTCTAATTCCAATAATCTTTTATTATTATTAGTATTATTATTATTATTAATTTGCCTTATTCTGCTACCCAAAGAATAGATAATCAATAGTCCATTGTAGTTTGTTTCTAAGGCAACATATTACGCTTACATTTTAGCCTTCAACCTATCCTCTTAGTATTGTGCAACATTCCTAAAGAATGACTACGGGCTTTGCATAATGAAAGCAAATTGTGCGAGTTTTTTTTTTTTAATTAAATCTAGCCATTAAATTGTATGTTGCTTATACGCTTAACACACATGTTAAATTTTATGCAATCAGATGTTATTTATTATATGATCCATAAACTTATTTTTTATGCATAATTTTATACTACAAAAGCTTGCAATTTAATAATTGATTGATGATATAGCTATTAATTTTTAATTTTCTGAAAATTTCGCAAACATAAAGAATATAAGAAGAAAATGTAATTTAATAATGGATTTCTCAAAATTTATATCTAATAAAAAGATATTAAATGAAGTTGTAGTTTTAAGTTACAACCAAGTTTGTAGCCAAATTTTGTCTTTATTTTAATGCTAGCATTATGAGAATAATTGTGGGTTCTACATTTTTTTTATAAAAAAAGAGGTGAATTAGGAAAAAGTTTACGTAAAAAAAAAAAAAAAAAAAGAGAGAATTAAGAAAGAGTTGTTTTCCTCTAAATAAAGTAAGTTAGTTTTTAAAACTCACATTAGAAAATAGTAGAAATAAAAATAAAAAAGAGAACATAATTCAAATACAAATAAGACACAATCAAATACAACAAATATAATTGAAACAATTTTTTTAGGAATTTTATAAAAAGACTAATAGTATTAAATGTTGCAAAATATGAAAATTCTTGTTCATGATGCCTCGTAGTATAATATGTTATTTTATGAGACTTTTTTTTCCCTTTTCTTTTCATTACATTATGTTTAGTATATTTGTAAAGCACTTGGAGTGGAATGTCATCATTGAGTCTAAATCTTCAACAGTTGAGTCGATACTTGAGGAAAGATATTCAATAAGGGTTTGTTTTATTGAAAATTTTGATATAATAGCATGGACCTTTTTATATTGATCAAATTTATATTGATTGATATCCAAGGAGCCACATCCAGTAAACCATATGAAAATAAATCTAAACCAAAATATCACTTTAATAAGTACTCTCTTTCATTATATTTATATACTTTCAAGAAAAATGTTAGGGATGAAATAAAATTTGAAAACATTTTCAGAGCATCTTTCTTTTGTGTTGATGATGTGAGTCCTAGTAAAATCCTATTTGATTAAAAATTTTAATTTATTTATGTTGAGTTGACACTCACTTGTGATATTTTGTTGTGGCCATTGAAAATTTATTCTTTCAAAGAACCAGCTAGGGGAGAAACATTACATGAGAAATTTTCTATCCACAGTATTTTCACAATACTTTCTAAACTAATACTAAATGACAAGTTATTATTTAGTGAGCATAAAATTAATTTTAGTGGTGAGTTCAAAATAAAACTAGTAATAACTTACCATTTAATTTTTTTTTGTAAAAATATTATAAAAATATTGTAAATGTAACACTTGTATATTCTTGTAATATATTCCTTTTGATACCACCCTATTATTTTCTTTTCACTTCAATCTCTTCCTAGAAGTAATATGAGTTGTGTTAACGGGCACTGTAAGGTATCTGTTGGTGCCCATTAACACCAAACTTTGTGTTAGATATTTTGCCTTTTTGTCAATGTTTTGTCAGTTTTATACACTTTTGAGTTAGCTTTATACCAATTCTCCTATTAATTCAATTTTTTTTATTAAGTGAGACCCGCATCTGCCGAAGTAATATTAATATTTTGACTATTATAAATTGCATCCGTCCAATAAACAAAAGAAATAGACCTCCAACCTCCAATCGAGTACCAAGAAACAACTTGCTTAAAGAGACAAAGTGGTAGATGATGCAATGATATCCTGTATAATAAAGAAGAAGAAGAAGAAATCATAAAGAGAAAAGTTTGATTGGTGTAAGGTATTCTCATGTTTCAAATAATATATATAGTTCCACCGACATTCACGAAATCTTAATTTCCAACAAGTGGTACAATAATTGCGCTATTATACAATTTTTGTATTGTGATTTGTGAGTGTCCCTACTTTGAATATTGTGACATGTGATGTAAGGTGGGATTCTTATTAATTTTTGTATTGTGATTTCCCCCTTTTTCACTCATGCGGTGCCTCGTGATAAGCACGAACCAATCAGCCTCAAACCGGAATTCAGACTTTTATAGAAGATAGATGGTTGCGTTTTACACGGATAGCCATCTCTTCTTTCTAAATTTTAACACAAGCTAGACTTGTATTTGGGTAGAATGAAGGCAAGTTCTGACTCAATCCGCTTAAAAACTCTTGCTATTTTTTGTTTGGTCTATCTAGATTTTTTTTTTTTTTTTAATAATAATTCGATAGTTATAATAAGAGAATGAAGAGATTTAAATTATAGATGTCTTAAAAATTAAAAATATGCCAATTAATTAAGTTACAAAGCTCTCAAGTCTCAATATTTTTACCTAAATCTGGCTCATAAATTATTTTTTAATTAGTAGATAAATTGATAAATTAATATTATATATGGTATTGACTAAGAGACTAAATAAGGTTGTATAGCATGTTACCTTTCCATATATTTTATATTTAGGAATAAAACTATTTAATACATGTAAGGACCAGATTTGAATTCCTAGCCCAAGGTATGAATGGACTTAGGCCCAAAAAACCCAAAACAATGAATTTGTAGAGAATGGGTTAGAAAACTGGGTTTTAGTTAATCAAACAACAAGTTAGGTAGGCTTGATGACAAAAAAATGAAAATAAACAAGTTTAAACTGAAGAAAAATGTCTTCGGCAAAGTCCGAGGAGACTGGCTCTTAAATAATGCTCTTAAGTATGGTTACAAGTCTAATTCTAAATTGCTATAGTGTTTCTTTCTTGATTTCTCGATCCCCCTCTTTCATTGCTTCCTCCTTCTTTTATACTCTCTTCCCCCTTTCATCTCTCTGCTCTATGTGCATGCCAGATAATTGGTGTTGATACTTGTCCCATCAGCACCTCCCATAAGTCTTCATGTAGTAGCTGTAAGGCTGAAATCCACTATTTAGGTATCACCTCCATATTAATGCGGTCAGAGAGTTAGCTGCAGTGTATTTAATGTAGAGGCAACAACTTTCTCTCTAAATATTTTAGGACTCCTCCCTGTCTGATGTCTCTGGAATACTTATCTGCACCAACAGAATTTCCTGGAATGTTACTTTGGTCGACAAACTACTTCTTCGAACCTCGGCTTTGGCTAGCCTAGGAGGTATTTATCCTCGGCACATCCTATTGAGCCATTATGACCAAAACTAACCTATTTATTTACTAACACAGTCTCTTCTAACAAAGATTCATCCTCCTCAGAAAAACCCTTGTCCTCGACTTGGGCCATAGGCCCAATATACAAATAGATAATGAACTCCTGGGCCCAATATCCCTACAATAGCCCCTCGAGATTCTTCTTTCTGGCTCCTCGGGAAGAAAGGAGGATTTCGATGTCACTATATTTGCTCTGTGCCCATTTCGTCCCACCTCTGCTTATGAAGAAGCCTTTTTAACTGCCCAAGGCACGCTCCTGGTGCTGCAGCATTCGAGACACGCCTTCATTAAATTCCCGCTCCTAGCTCTCTCCTTGGTATAAATACCTCTCAAACCAATCATTCACCTTATCTTAGCATTCATTTCGTTTTAGCGCATATACACTGTATTTGCAAACCTTCTCAACTTACTCATGCCTCTACAAATACCAAAAGTCTGTTCAAGGACACCTCCCTCATTTCTGTAAGTCTTCATAAATTTTTACGCTTTTCTTTTTCATATATTTTTCTATTCTTTGTACTTTTCCTCTCCTCGGCTCTATTTTCTCCTATCAATCCTTTCAATTCCCCTGAACCTTTCTAGAAATGGGTAGATTCAAAAGCCTGGTAGACTCTGATGAGGGAATAGAGAACTTTAGAACTCTGTATAGAATCCCTCCAGGGATAGGTATTAGGTACTGTAAGGAGGGACAGTGGCATGAAGATAGGCAAGAGGGAGAGATAGTGATCTCGATGATTGCCTTCATAGAAGGAGGGATGAAAATCCCTATGGGTGAAGTCACAAGAGACTACTTTAAAGCTCATAGGTTGGCTCTCACTCAGTGTGCCCCGAATATGTTTAGGATCTTAGGTTCCGTAGATGCCTTTAATGAAAAATTGGGTTTAGGTCTGACCCACCACGATGTCAACTGGGTCTATAACCTTCACCATCTAAAGGGGCAGGGGTACTACTTGAAATCAAGGTACCCTGAGGTTAAGCTTATTCAATGCCTTCCTAAATCCAACAAGGGGCTGAAAAAATATTTTTTGATTATGTCAGGGGAGTGGCACGATGGCCTCTCCTGCCCGATGAGAGAGGGGCAACCAGGTGGGGGTTTTAGGCTTAGGAAGATTATTTTAATTAACTCATTCCCTTTCATTTGTGTTGTTCCTGATTCTAACAGCTCTTTGTTTCTTTGATGGTTTTGCAGATAGACATGCTGCCGAGCTGAACTTCAACATGGTCAACAAGGATAGCCTAGAAAAAATCCTTAAAGCCGAGGTGTTTGTGAACAAGGACGGCTAGTTATGAGCGGCTCACCTAATCCTAGGATACACGCCGATCTCGTCTAGCTTCCAGGCGCCTAAGTGCATCATAAAGGCCAACGATCCCCGCCTTCATCGGATAAGTGTAGTTGTCCTTGGTTTTCTCCTCCCTGAAGGCATTCCCGTTCCAGAAGGCACCCTCTCTACTCAACCCATCCCAGAAGGTGTGCCTAAAGTAGCTTTTCCACTTCAACACAAATCTAGTGAAGCTACTTCCTTTCAACCTACTAGCAAGGAAGAAGATGACGAAGAAGAAAGGCAGAAGGAGGTAGTAGACGTTTTAGACTCAGACGACCTTTACAAGGTTTTTAACCAGCCCTTGTCCCCTGATACATCAAATGGTGACCTCGGCCAATTTTTTCAGCCTCAATCTAGTCACCTCGGAGGAGTTGCACCCTCATCAGACGAGATGGGAATTCAAAGGAAGCAAAGGTCAACTCTCCAGGAGCTGTTGTAGTCTCAGCTAGGGAGAGATGCACCTGGTAAGGCACCTCAAACCAGACTTTCCACTCCTTCGTCCGCGCAACCCTTCCAAGCTGGTCAAGCCAACCATAAGAGGAAGAGAGAAGAGAAGGAGAAGGAAGTGGTGGAATTCAGGAAAACCCAACTTCCCCAAAAGGTCGAGCCCCAAAGAGGGGCCAAGCAGCCAAAGGTGACGCAGACGAGGTCTGCCATTGAGGGAGAAAGAAGGGGGGACCACTGAGCCACAGCCCCTGTCTAGGCCCCACACATGAAGCTGGATAGAGCTCCTCTTCTTGATGATGCCTCCATCCGAGACTTCCAGCGGGGCACAGCTGGGTACATTGCTGATGCGGTGGAACAGTCCTTGTTGTTGCCCAAGGATATGGCTGACTTCAGGTCTATAAGGCAACAAGTTTTTCTCAGACTGAAGAAGGATTTGGCCATGGTAAGTCTTTTAAGTGAAGGTTTTTTTTTTTTTTTTAACTAACATACTCCCCTTCCTTTTCAGGCCATCCAAGCCACCTTCAGGGCCAAAGAGATGATGAACTACTCCCATCGTAAAATGAAGGAGGAGGAGGGGAGTAGGATAGCAGCCGTGGATGCCTTCCACGTGGCTGAAAAAAGTAACCAGAAGCTGAAGAGCAAGCTGCAGGAGGAGGAGAAAGAAAGAAAGAGTGTCACCACTACCTTGAATACTGTGGTAAAGCAAGCTGAGGGCCAAAGGATATTCCTATGTAACGCCGAGGACCAGCTGGCCGCCTCCAATGAGCAGATTGTCGCCTTGAAGAAAAAGTTGAAGGAGGTCGAGAAGGCCAAGGCTTTAGCTGAGAAGGCCAAGGAAGAGGCAGAGAAGGCCAAGGAGGAAGCATAGCAATATGGATACGATGTTGAGGTGGCCGAGACCGAGGACACCTTTAAGGCTGAGGTCCCAAGGGTATGTAGGACTTACTGTGTGATGTAGCCTTCAACCATGCTAGGGTTAAGGCTTCTTTTGTGCTTAGGAAAGCAGAAAGTGTCTACTACCCCCCAGCCATACGCCCCTCAAGCTCCTTGGGCTCTAAGGCCAACTCGGTGTCCTCGGAGGCAGGTGAAATTCAAGGTAGCCCACCCAAAGCTCCTCCTGTAGCCAACACTTCTTCCAAGGAGGTAGAGCAGGCCGAGGGTACTGCGAAGTTAGGGGATACCAAAAAAGAAGTAGCCCAAGGTGCTGATCTACCTTCAGTTGCTCCAAAAGACCTTTCTAAGGAAAAAGAAACTTCTTAGAGTATGAAGCTGATGTTGGCCACTCTCTCCATACCCCTAAAGGCAAGGTCCAAGCGTCCACTACGGCAGCAAATAGCCAACCTCCCAAGAATCCAAAAGATAAACTTGTAATAAAAACGAAGCAATAGGTTATTATTATTATGTTTTTTTTTTAGTTCTATACTTATGTCAAACTTTTGTAGTCTACTTGCCTTTTCCAGAGTCTCAATACCAATGAAAATTGCAAATCTTTCTTTTATGATTTTGGTGTTAATACTGATCCAAACCTAACCTTTACTTGTTTCAACACTTGAGAGAAAAAGTAATAGTGAGGCATGTCTTGAATTACTAATTTGCATAAGTGGCAGCATAATTCTCACATGTCACATAATTAGTAGCAGAATAGATACATAGGTTTACTAATCTTGAATTACCAAGTCTTCCATCTGAGTAAGGTATAATTTTAACTTTGAGAAGATATACAGTAGTGTAACATATACACAGGTTTAGGCCTGCTTTGTCCCCTACTCATTGGCAAGTTTAAAGGAACAAATGGACAATCAATTTCTAAACAGACACAGGCATGCTTGTAAATGCTTTAAGTGGTGCTCATAAGCATCTAGTTGAGACTCTTATTACATTGAAAATCATTGTTGTTTGGAGTGGTTATACCTGACATTTAAAGTAATCAATAAGGAATACTAGTTTACCTTAAATGTGTAGTCCATAAAGTCCGCAATAACTAAGGTTTAGCCCTAACACTTAGCAATTTGAGGGAAAGTATTAATTTACCCAAAGAATGTGGTCCGAAGAGCCAGGCATATCTAAGGTTCTGTTTAGTACTTGGAACGGTGATTAAAAGGTATCAATTTACTCAAGGTATGTGGTTCGAGGAGCTAGGCATGACCAAGGTTCTATTTGATACTTAGATAGATGTCAGGGAGTATTAATTTTCCCAAAGCATGTGGTTTGAGGAGCCAGGCATAGCTAAGATTCTGTTTAATACTTAGAACAATGATTAAAAGATATCAATTTTCCCAAGGTAAGTCGTCCGAGGAGCCAGACATGACTAATGTTCTGTTTGATACTTAGATGGATGTCAAGAAGTATTAATTTTCCCAAAGCATATGGTCTGAGGAGTCAGGCATAGCTAAGTTTTTGTTTAATACTTAGAACAATGATTAAAAGATATCAATTCTCCCAAGATATGTAGTCCAAGGAGTCAAGCATAACAAAGGTTCTGTTTGATACTTAGATAGATATCAGGGAGTATTAATTTTCCCAAAGCATGTGGTTCGAGGAGCCAAGCATAGTTAAGGTTATGTTTAATACTTAGAACAATGATGAAAAGATATCAATTTTTCCAAGGTATATGACCTGAGGAGTTAGGCATGACCAAGATTCTGTTTAATACTTAGATAGATCCTAGAACGTGTGATACGCAATATAATAAGCTCGAATATGGTGAAGAA
Organism: Quercus aquifolioides; assembly: GCA_019022515.1. Taxonomy (NCBI): domain Eukaryota; kingdom Viridiplantae; phylum Streptophyta; class Magnoliopsida; order Fagales; family Fagaceae; genus Quercus; species Quercus aquifolioides. The sequence continues at coordinate 62,919,260 of CM032328.1, read as the reverse complement.
AGCTTTCATTAATAATAATACCTTCTCAAGTTATTTACATTCTAAGGGCATGGTACAGCCTTTTTCCTCTAGATCTTCCAGAAAATATGCACCTATTCTGGCCATCGATGTGATACAATATGGCCCTTCCCGGTTGGATCCCAATTTTTCCCATGCTGGGTTCTTTGCAGTTCCTAAAACCTTTCTTAAGACCAAGTCTCCAATTGTCAGTGGCCTTAGTTTTATATTGGCATCATACCCTTGCTTGAGCTTGTGTTGATAGTAGGCCAATTGGACCATGGCACTTTCTCTTCGTTCTTCAATTAAGTCCAAGCTCTTCTCCAATAGCCCATCGTTGCTGCTCAGAGTGAAAGAACTTGTTCTCAGTGTGAGGAATCTAGTCTATAGAGGAATAATAGCCTCGACCCCATAAGTCATTGAAAAGGGCGTCTCCCCATTGGATTTATGGGGCGTAATTCGGTATGTCCAAAGGACATGTGACAGTTCATCTACCCACTTACCCTTTCTGTCGTCCAGCCTCTTTTTAAGCCCTCCCACTATGATCTTGTTGACGACTTCAGCCTGTCCGTTCCCCTGTGGATATGCCGGGGTGGAATATCTATTTGTTATGCCGAGGTCATAGCAATACCTCCTAAAGGCCTTGCTATCAAACTACAATCCGTTGTTCGAGATGAGGGTATGAGGGATTCCAAACTGAGTGACAATATTCTTCCAAACAAATTTCTTGGCATTCGCATCCCTGATATTTGCCAATGGTTCTGCTTTAATACAGTTGGTGAAATAGTCCGTGATGACGAACAAATACTTCTTATTCCCGCTACCTTAGGGAAAGGGCCTACAATATCCAACCCTCATTGAGCAAAAGGCCAAGAGCTGGACAGGGGATTAAGGACTCCTCCTAGTTGATGAATGTTTGGTGCAAATCTTTGGCATTGGTCACACTTCTTCATATAGTCTTGTGCTTTTTTCTGCATATTTGGCCACCAATAGCCTTGTGTGAGGGCCCTATGAGACAAAGATCTGCCCCCCGTGTGGCTTCCATAAATTCCTTCATGTAATTCTTCCAGGAGTAGCTCAACTGTTTCAAGGTGCATGCATAACAAATAGGAGCCAGAAAAGGATCTCTTATACAACTTTTGGTCCCCGAACAACCAAAACCGAGAAGCCTTCCTCCGTATCTTGTCAGCCTCAGACATATTCTCGAGTAAGACATCTTCCTTAAGGAATAGTACAATAGAGTCCATCCAATTAGGGCCCATCCTTATTTGATGAACATGGACTACATTTCCTCCTAACCCAGTAGGTTTACATAAGTCCTCTGCAAGGATCACCCGAGGTAAACTTTGTGCCGAGGAGGTTGCCAGTGTGGCAAGGGAGTCTGCATGGGTATTTCTACTTCTAAGGACTTGTGATAAATTAAAAGACTCAAACCCAGACTGTAAATGTCTAACCTGGCTCAAGTATTCCTACATTTTGGTATCTCGGGCTTCCAATTTTCCTTGGACTTGGCCTACCACCAGCCTTGAGTTAGAGAATACCTTCACTCCTTTTCCACCCATTTTCTGAACCATGATCATCCCTACCAGTAGAGCTTTGTATTCGGCTTCATTGTTTGTGTTCGAGAAGTCTAATCTCAAGGATTTCTCAATCGTGATCCTCTCCGGAGATATCAGGATTAGCCCCACTCCAGATCCCCTATGGTTCACTACACCATCAGTGTAGACCCTCCAGAACAAAAGTTCTTGTACGAAGACTACTCTAACCGATTTTTCATCTATGTTCTGCTTCTTTACCCCCTCTTCTAATAGGGTTTCAACAAACTCAACTACCAGGTTGGCAAGGACCTGACCCTTAACAAAGATGCGAGGTATGTATTTAATATCAAAAGCCCCTAGAATTGTACCCCACTTTGCAATTCTCCCTGTGTAATCAACACTCCAAAGTAGAGATCTGAGTGGGAGCTGGGTCAGGACAATAATTGTGTGTGACTGGAAATAGTGGGGAAGCTTACGTGTACATGTATCACTGCCAGAATGGCCCTCTCTAGTTGTAAGTAACGAATCTCAGCCTCATGTAATGACTTGCTTACATAATAAACTGGCCTCTGTACACCACTATCAACCTGTATTAACACCAAACTCACCGCGTGGAAGGCCACTACAATATAGGCAAACAAAACCTCATCCACCTCGGGTCTAGACATGATGGGTAGCCAAGACAAATATTCTTTCAACAGTTGGAAGGCTAAGACACACTCCTCGGTCCATTCAAATCCCTTCCACTTGTTCAATAACTGAAATAAAGGTCTGCACCTGTCCGCTGATCAAGAGATGAATCGGTTTAGAGTAACAGTCATCCCCGTGAGCTTCTAGACCTCTTTGGGATTCTGAGGTGGCTGTAAGTTATTAATTGCCTTAATCTGGTCATGGTTGACTTCAATTCCATAGTGTGTGACCATGTATCCCAAGAACTTCTCTGATCCGACACCAAAAGAACACTTGGTTACATTTAGCCGCAGCTTGTTTCTTCTCAAGATTTCGAAGATATTCTCGAGGTCATTAACGTGCTCAGATTCTAACTTACTCTTGACCACCATATCATCTATGTAGACTTCAATGTTTTTCCCTAACTGTAGTTTAAACATCCTGGTCATCATCCTCTGGTAGGTAGCTCCTGCGTTCTTCAAACCAAAGGGCATCACCTTGTAATGGTAATTCTCAATAGGAGTAACAAAACTTGTCCTCTCTTAATCGTCCAAGGCCAAAGGTATCTAGTGGTAGCCTTGAAAAATGTTCAAAAAGCTCATCCGAGGATGACCTACAGTGACATCTACTAGCTGGTCTATCCAAGGCATGGGGAAAGGGACTTTTAGGCATGCTTTGTTCAAATCTGTGAAGTCTACACATACCCGCCACTTACCTTTTTCTTCTTCACAACCACAGTGTTGGCCAACCATTCAAAGTAGAACACTTCTTTAATAGCCCCAGCCTGCTTAAGCTTCATCACCTCGTCTTTGACAGCGTTAGAATGATCCTTTGAGGAGCGCCGAGGTGTTTTCTTTCTGGGGATGACAGATGGATTAACGTTCAAATGATGGCAGATGAAACTCGGATCCACCCCCAGAGCTTCGTAAGCATTCCAAGTGAATATATCAACGTTCCTCTTTAGAAATTTCACCAACTCTTCCTTCTCTTGAGTGGTAGCTGAGCTCCAACTTGAAAAAACTTTTTCGGATCATCACCTATAACAAATTTCTCTAAATCTTCACATTTGGCCTCCTCGGCTGGTCCCTTCACAGGTAATACTGGGGACTTTGATTGCTATAAGCCTCCCTCAACAGAGTTCGAGGACTCAGCTGCTGGCTGATGCAAAATTGTGGACACAAGGCACTACCTAGTCATGGATTGATTTCCTACCAACTCCTCAATTAGGTCTCCTGACGGATACTTCACCTTCTGGTGCAGAATTGAAGAAACAACCCCTAGGGTATGAAGCCAAGGCCTGGCCACAATGGTCGTGTAGGGGAGTATGCATCCACCACAATGAAGTTCACTTCCACCACTTCTAAGCTTGCTTGCACGAGCAACCTAATCTGGCCATTTGGGATAATAACTTTCCCATCAAAACTTACTAAAGGTGAATCATAGGCTGTCAAATCTTCAGGTTTTAAGTTCAACCCTCTATACAAGTCAAGGTATATAATCTCTACACAACTGCCTTGGTCTACCATTACCCACTTTACATCATACCTTCCTATTTTGAGGGTGACTACCAAAGCATCATCATGTGGCTGGATGGTTCCAATCTTGTCTTCGTCCAAGAAACTCAGCGACGGTCAGACCTCCACTTTAGCTCTCTTTGGCTCGGAGTTAGAGTCCTCGACTGGTAACCTATCTACAGACATCACCCTGAAAGGGTGAGAACCAATTCTCCTAAGTGCAGCGAAAATGACATTGATTGTGCCCAATGGGGGCTTTGAAGAAGCACTCCCCTGAGTCCCTGACCTCGCTTGACCTCCTTGCCCATCGGGACGATACAAAAATTGTTGTAACCTTCCTTTTTTAACCAGCTGATCCAAATGGTTCCACAAAATTCTGCAGTCCTCAGTGGTATTGGCAATGAAGGCTCTAGTTGCACCTCAAAAGGTCTCCACTCATCTTGTTCGGCCATTTGAAGTATGACACATTCTTGATCTTCTCCAAAACTTGATACACCGGTTCTCAAAACACAATGTTAACCACTTGAGGAGCTGTAGGCTCAGACTGCCCAGCAAAATCCCTTCTGGGTCTATTATTGTTGTAGTGATCAAACCTGAAATCCCTCATCTCCTAAGGGATAACCTTATCCTTTCCCTTGCCTTGCTGACGATCCTCCTCAATCCTCTTATACTTATCAATCCGATCCATGAGCTGACGAATACTAGTAACAAGTTTCCCAGTCAAAGACTTCCTTAAGCCATGCTGGACAGGCAGGCCGAGCTTGAAAGTGCTGATGGCTATATTCTCAAAATCACCGTCTATCTCGTTGAACATCTCCCAATATCTATCCGAATATGTTTTCAGGGTTTCTCCTTCTCTCATGGATAGAGACAACAAGGAAGCTAAAGGCCGAGGAACTCTGCTGCACGTAATAAAGCGGGATCCAAATGCCTAAATGAGTTCCTTGAAGGAATCAATGAAACTTGCCCTCAGACCATCAAACCACCTCATCGCCACAGACCCCAAGCTGGATAGGAATACCTTGCACATCAAGGCCTCATTCTTGGAGTGTACAGCCATCCTTTGATTAAAATGACTAACATGCTCCACAGGGTCTGTTCTACCATTGTACATAGTGAATGTGGGCTAAGCGAACCGTCGAGGAAGTCTCCCTCCCTCAATCCAACGCGTAAAAGGTGACCTGGAAATTTGGTTGAATGCTTTACTCATAGCATCATTTCCCAGGCCTCCCGAGGATGAATTTCTGTTTCGGCGTCCATGATGATAGTCCTCATCATATGAGAAAGACTCGCTAGGAGGAGTCCTTAATCTGCGCCTATAGCTGCCATCCTCTTCACATCAGAAGAGAAGTTAGAATTGGATGAAGCTCACTTTCGCCATTCATGGCGTAAGCTTTGCTTCAGGTGATCAATCTCCAACTGCATGGCTTTGGTATTTTTCTCATGGGAGAGATGGCTTTTACCCCAAGATTGGCTCTTACTGGTATGGGTAGTATGTACACTTCCTTCTCGGTCCCTTTTTTCATTCAAGATCACGGAAGTGATCTTGATGCTGAGACCCCATAGACTCTACCTGGTGTGAACTTGAACCTACCATCGTTCTGCGTTGGATTCACTATAACACCAGTAATTCCCACAAATGGCACCAATTATAAGGACCAGATTTGAATTCCTAGCCCAAGGTATGAATGGACTTAGGCCCAAAAAACCCAAAACAATGAATTTGTAGAAAATGTGTTAGAAAACTAGGTTTTAGCTAATCAAACAACAAGTTAGGTAGGCTTGATGACAAAAAAGTGAAAATAAACAAATTTAAACTGAAGAAAAATGTCCTCAGCAAAGTCCGAGGAGACTGGTTTTTATATAATGCTCTTAAGTATGGTTACAAGTCTAGTTCTAAATTGCTACAACGTTTCTTTCTTGATTTCCTGATCCCCTTCTTTCATTGCTTCCTCCTTCTTTTATACTTTCTTCCCCCTTTCATCTCTTTGCTTCACATGCATGCCAAATAGTTGGTATTAATACTTGTCCCATCAGCACCTCTCATAAGTCTTCATGTAGTAGCTGTAAGGCTGAAATCCACTGTTTAGGTATCACCTTCACATTAATGCTGCCAGAGAGTTAGCTGCAGTGCATTTAATGCGGAGGCAACAGCTTTCTCTCTAGATATTTTAGGACTTTTCCCTATCTGATGTCTTTACAATGCTTATCCGCACCAACAGAACTTCTTGGAACATTACTTTGGTCGACAGACTACTTATTCGGGCCTCGGCTTTGGCTAGCCGAGGAGGCATTTATCCTCGGCACATCCTGTTAAGCCATTATGACCAAAACTAACCTATTTATTTACTAACACAGTCTCCTTTCACAAAGATTCATCCTCCTCGGATAAACCCTCGTCCTTGGCTTAGGCCACAAGCCTAATATACAAATAGATAATGAACTCCTGGGTCCAATATCCCTACAATACATATGTGTGTTTTTTATTTTATTTTTTCGAAATATTAAAGGCAAGATAATGTTAAAAAATTTTAGTCATTTTCATTTGGAATATATATATATATATATATATATATATATATATATATATAAGTCAATGTGAGATTTATATTTTTAACACAAGTACACTTTTTTGGATGGATTGAGATTGGGTGCAATGCCGATTAAGGGTTGTGATTCAAGTTAAAAAGTCATTTGAGAGCTGAGATTTTTTTTTTTTTTTTTTAAGTTAAAAAAATTTCCTTTTTAAAAAAAAACTTTTTTCTTGTTTTGATATAAGGCTGAGAAAAGAAGTGAACTTTTTAACTTTGAATGTCAACTCTTTCTTGGTATTGCACTAACTCTCAATCCTAATAAGAATTTATGAACAAATTTAGCTCATAGTATATATTGCACCTAATTATCCATCCAGATTTCACTAACTTTGATAGTTGGTGATAGGTTGGGTGGTTTGAAACCGGAAAACCTGCCTCAAACATTTTGGGTGTTGGTTCTCTCAATTAGGAATCCGATGAACCCAACCCGCCACCAAAAAAAAAAAAAAAAAAGCCCAAATATTTGAAAAAGATCTCGCAATCTTTGACTAGATTTTTTGAACTCCGACTAAATCTATCAGAAATGCTCTTGTTGTCATTTTTATTCGGTTTCAACCTCCAGCCACCACCCCTGGACAACCAATCCAAACCAAACCGTTGCTTCTCTTTAGTTGACAATGAGTCTCATCTTTTGCCACCTAAGGTGATTTGGTTGAGTCCAAAACCAACTCAAAACCTATGAACACCTTTAGGCATAAAACTCTAAAAATATTTTTTTAATTTTAAAATAAAAGGCTCTAAAATGATATTACATTATGCTCTGTTTCTTTCGATGGAAAACATTGTGTGAATATAGTTTTCCATGTTTTTTAGTATTTTGTAGCATCAGAAAAAATAAGTTAAAAGAAACTATCTATAGTCAACTGAAAATATATGGTTTATTTTTAAAGGCTTTTTCTACTAAATTTTTTTGGAAAACAACTCTATCTCATAGCAAGCTAAATAAAGAAAGGAGATTATTTTTCAACTCATTGAAAATTGTTACCAAACTTAGAAAAATGAGATAATTTTAATAGAAACTACTTTTTGAAAAATGACTCATTTTCTCTAGAATACATTATCCCCGAAACAATCAAAGCTAATGAAAAAAAAAATCTATATGCATAAACTTTACTACACATTTTGTCACAATTTACATATGTCTCGAGTTATGATTAAATTACTATTACGAAGAACCAATAGTGGACCCGTGTGTAAAATAATATATGCCCAATCATAAATTGACTAACTTTAAAGTCAATGTAAAAAATTGCAACAAATTATGTTGGTCCTCCAAGAATTGTGAATTAGTTGGGCTCGTTGTTACTTGTTGACAAACTTTTAAAATGACCCTAAGGCTAAGGGTCTTATTTGGTCATCATCAAATGTAACACGTGCACAAATATTATTAATCAAAGGATAGACATCACATGTACATCATTAAAAAAAAGAAGATATATATGTATGTACATAATTACATAGTCCAAGCATTCCCTCAAAAAATAATAATAATAATAGTCTAAATCCCATGAAACAGATTTGGTTGGCAATGCTAACCTCGAAAAGCCAATCCACTCTGTCCCTCTCTCTCTCTCTCTCTCATATGTCATCCCTACCCATTTTTGTCTTCACATAACAGAACCAATACTTTCTCTCTCTTCTTCCCTCACCATTTGTTTGGTTTTTCTTTTTCTTCTTTGTATCGTATTATTTGGACGTTCACTCTCTCTCTCTCTCTCTGCTTCTCTCTTCAGCATTATCTGCTGTGCAACTCCTCTTTGGCACTCTCTCATTCATTCTTTCTCCTAAGGAGCCCAAGGTGTGTTCTTTGCTTAACCGTTGTTTCATATTCAGTGTTCTTTTATTTTGGTTTTCACTGTATGCTGCTGTATACTCTGTTTCTTATAGGACTATTCGCATCTGGGTTTTGATTAGGATTGTGATTGAGATGTAAAAGTTAAGGTCTTTACTTTTTATATTGAAACGGGTTGTGACTGTTTTTTAAAATCAGTTTGTGATTTATGTTAATTTGTTGTAGTTCTTATGACTTGGGATTTTAGTCTCGGGTTGTGTTTGGCTTATTTGGTTTTTACAGAATTTGATTGCATGCAGTTTAATTGTATTCTTTGTAAGCTGGCCAATCAGAACTGATTCGGTGTAAAAAAAAGTGAAAGTCCCTTTGAATGCTTGAGCTAATTACCTAGTAATAAAGGTGGGGAATTTCATGTCTTTAAAATAAAGTGGATGCCCATTCTTTTCTTTTAAAAGCATGACAAATAGGAGGATCACTATTTTCAAGCTAGGGGTGTTGATGAATCTTATAATGGATAAATGCATGAAGGTGGTAGAAACTTTTGAGGTGCAATTTCAGGGGACTAAGCCCTGTTTCTCTGTGGTTTATGAATGATGCAGGAGCATAATTAGAAACTATCTCAATATTTTATTTTGGATTTTCATTGGATAAATTCAGATTTTAACGTTTTTATTTGTTTAGTTTGAGTTGTAGGGATATTTATCTTTATCTTGTAAATCCTGGAAGCTCTATAAAAAGCTCCAGATGATTTATTTTGTAATCAGACAATTATTATTATTAATAAGAGATTATTTGTGCAAAATTGCATTGTGTTTGGTGGTGATTCCAGACAACCTTTAGGTGGTGAATTCTATGGTTTAAGGTGAGACTAATCTAGGCAGGACGCCTAGGTTGTCCTGCATCAATGAACTTCTTTGAATATTGGTTGCATTACGTCAGCAGATTTTGCTCTATGAATTTGCTTATATATGCCAGAAAAATGTTTCATAGAATCCAGTTTTAGTAAATTTAGATATACTGCATACTTGTGTTTTTCAAATTTTCTTTTATTTTGATGGATACTCTTCTCAATTTCTAAGCATGTACTTCTTACTTAGGTTCTTGCACATTATTGCCTTTATCAGAATTTGTGTGATTTTAATATTATTAAAATCACTTTCAGAATATTCTGTAGATAGCATAAACAATCCTTTGGAGAGATGGAGATAACTAATGTTATGGAGTATGAGGCAATTGCCAAGGAGAAATTGCCGAAGATGGTTTATGACTACTATGCATCAGGTGCAGAGGACCAATGGACTCTTAAGGAGAACCGAAATGCATTCTCAAGGATTTTGTAAGCTATTCTTTTACAGTGACCCCAAAAATAGTTTTCTTTTGCTCTGATGTGTTTCATTTGCCTTTTTTCTCGTGATCCATGCTTTTGCTTTGATATCTATTTTGTACTTGATATTTTCCCTTTTTTCCTGAAAACAAATCGTAGTTCTTCCTTTTCCCAATTGTAGGTTATGTTCCCAATTCTTTTATTTCTTTACCTCAGGTTTGTTGTTGCATCTCTTCTCTCAAAATTTCTCTTTGTTTATTGGAAATAGGTTTCGACCTCGTATTCTTGTTGATGTAAGCAAGATAGACATGGCCACAACTGTTCTGGGCTTCAAAATCTCAATGCCCATCATGATTGCTCCCACAGCCATGCAGAAGATGGCTCACCCTGAAGGTATGTACCATTGGTGTTAGTTATATTCATACATTTGTACATATATACATATATGGCATTGTTAAATATAAAATAGGCATGTATATTATATATGTCCAAAATATGCGCATAATATGTTCATTGTACCTACGTTATTCATACCTTAAAGATGATGTTGGGGGTGCGTATGGGACAATTTAGAGATAAATTTCCTATTGGCTACAATATGTAACTTGCTCACTTGTTCTACTTTCATTTCAGAACCAAGAGTATGCTTCTTCTTCTTGGTTCAAACAAAAGTATGTGTATGTAACACCTGCTTTTCCAGGAAGCTTTAAGCAGAAAGTTCATTTAAGAGGTTTTAAAAGCATTATATCTTGTAATTTTCATCTCCAAAATTTCATATGCAACTTCACCTCTTTAGAAGAGGATCTTGATACAATAGTTTCTGCACTCTGCTGTCATCTTTTCTTTTCCTTTTCCTTTTAATTTTTTATTGGTCTTTGTTTCAAGTACTAAGCACAACAGTGTCAGGCTGTACTATACCATTCCTCTTAGACACTTTTAAGAGTTCCAAAGTTATATAGTATGCATTAATTTATTTTGATGGAGGTAAAGAGGAAAAAAAAATTCAAACTATTTTTTCCCTAAGTGGAGGTAAAGGTGCTTCTAAATGCAGTTGAAAGTGATTTCACAAAAAATAGATTCTGATATCTTATTTAAATTAGAAGGTGAATATGTTGGTAACTTTGAATAAGCATTCTTATTTATAGGCCAACTACATGGCTCCTTTTAACATCATCCATGGGAATGGTGTAGCTGCACTTTCTAAGAAATACTTTTTATTATGAAATGCATGCTTAAAAGTTCATAAAGAGTTTTTGCATGTTGATATAGTTTGATTGATGGCTAATTTGTTTTTAGTGTACATATCAGAAAGTTTTTTCTTTATAAAAAATAAATAAATAATATTTTAGGTTAAATTTAACAAGGTAAATCTCATGCAGGAGAGTATGCAACAGCAAGAGCAGCATCAGCAGCTGGCACTATTATGGTTGGCTTTTCCACCATTTTTTGTTTTTTTTTTTGGTTCCCGCAGAAAGGGGGGGGGGGGGGGGGGGGGTGGGGTTTAAATTTAAATTGAATTAAAAATTTTCTTGTATTTCCTTGATTGTGTTGATTTCAATGTGTAAACCAATTGGGCCTGCCACACTCTGTGGATTTCCAAAATAATTGTAATCAATGTTAACATGTTGTTTATGCATGATTGGTGGTTTCAGACACTTTCCTCATGGGCTACTTCCAGTGTTGAAGAGGTTGCTTCAACAGGACCTGGCATTCGCTTTTTCCAACTCTATGTGAGTTCAAGAGATCATCCCTTAATTTCCTGTTATTTGTCTTTCTCTTTCCTTTGCTAAAATCAGTGTTTTTACTTACTGTTGTCTGTTGTTGATCTTGGCTTGAGCATCTTGAAGAGTTATTATAAAAACCTCATTAGTCACAAACCCAGATTTAATTGCATATTCTCCCCACCCCTCTCCGGGGCCCTTTAATTTTTAACTTACCTTCTAATTGATATATTTTTTCTAATAAATCCTGTCACCTGTCAGTTTTCTATTTCTTTTTCTGTTTCAAGCTCTCTTCGTTCCAACAGAGTGGCCCTCTGGCTATTTTTCAAGAGATCATCCTACTTCCTACTTTTGAAGTCATTACTTTTTATTGAGTCCTGAAATAACTTCAGTGGAGTGTGTGATGCTTAATGGGTTTTTCTTTTTAACTGTTACTTGTCTTAGAATTGCTTTCTCTGGTTATTCTTCAGGTGTATAAAGACAGGAATGTGGTTGCACAGCTTGTAAGAAGAGCTGAAAGGGCTGGTTTTAATGCAATTGCCCTGACTGTGGACACTCCGAGGCTTGGCCGCAGGGAGGCTGACATCAAGAACAGGTGAACATTTTTTCAAAGTGCAATTTGAAAAATATAGGAAGATAAAACAATTAAAAAGGATTAGCTTGTCCAAATATTTCTTACATGACTGAAGAATAAGCTACGACTTTTCTGCATAAGAAAATTGTTTGACGGGTTCTCCTACAGATTTGTTTTGCCACCATTTTTGACTTTGAAGAACTTTGATGGATTGAATCTTGGAACGATGGATAAGGTGGGTCACCAATATGACTTTTTAATATCAGACAGATAATTTTCTATTTTCCATATAATATATATATATATATTTTCTCCATGATCATACGTGGGGTTGACCTGCAGACCAATGATTCTGGACTAGCTTCATATGTTGCTGGACAAATTGACCGCTCTCTCAGTTGGAAGGTAAGATGGCTTTTTATATATAAGATTTCTAGAAATATGAGAAATTTGTACTAATTTGAATTATTTTCTCATTTGTTTGAACAGGATGTGAAGTGGCTTCAGACAATCACCCAATTACCAATTCTTGTGAAGGGTGTCCTTACTGCTGAGGATAGTATGTGAACAGAAACTTCCCCCCCAACCCAACCAAAAAAAAATCCCTCTCTGATTTATTTATTTTTAAATCTAGAATTTTCAACAATCTTCTAATTTAATCCCATCTCATGTTCTACAATGCAGCAAGGCTAGCCATACAAGCTGGAGCTGCAGGAATCATCGTGTCCAATCATGGAGCTCGCCAACTTGATTATGTTCCTGCAACTATTATGGCTTTGGAAGAGGTAGATTTTTTATTTTTTTGCTCCAGCATGATGTAGTTCATTTATAAACATTTCAATTTTCCATAATGGGTTATATTTATGCATGTTTAATCGACAAGTGCAGGTAATCCAATGATATCATGCTTAGTTCTGATATTCATGTGTCACTCTTCTTTTAATTTGTATAGTTTACTTTCTTTTCAATATGTTCCTCACGAGTTCCCTGAAGTTGAATGCTAGAATTGTAACAATGCTTCCTCTATACTCACAAACAAATGTTTTTCCAAATTATTGATAAATCTGCTAGAAGATAAAGATAATGTGTGTGCGTGCGCGCATGCTAAGAGATTTTGTTGTCCTCACTTATATGGTGATTTTTTATTTTTTATTTTTTTTGGTTATTTATATTCCTGAATTCTTTTTATCATTCAGTTTTTCCAAATTTTTTGACTGTATCACTGAGTTTTTCTGTTGTTTCATAAATTTGCTTTTCCCTTATCTTGATATTGTACATATGTCAAAAGAATTTGTTGAAGTTGCATTGCTTTGAAATTGAACCTTGTAATTTTTTAATATTATGGTTCTGATTGGGATGACTTAGGTTGTCAAAGCTGCACAAGGCCGAGTTCCTGTTTTTCTGGATGGTGGAATCCGGCGAGGGACAGATGTCTTTAAAGCATTGGCTCTAGGAGCATCGGGCATATTTGTGAGTAAATATTATGCTATATGACCATTACAGAGAAATAGCTGCCTATAATGACCAATGAGATATTTCTACTTGCCTTAGATTCTTATATTAATATTACTGAATACGAATAACAATTTGTAATTTAACAGTATTAAGATCTTAAAAGTAATGGCAATGGTACTTCCTAATGTTGGATCTTGTGACATTCTTCCTGGAAATTTGGATAAAATTAATAATCCGACAAATGATGTATAAATTAAGAAGCATGAAAGAATAGTTACTCACAAGCTCCAGGTCCCTTAGCTAATTGCCATCCATATGATCCTCTTGTCCTGTATCAGATTGGAAGACCTGTTCTATTCTCATTGGCTGCTGAAGGCGAGGCTGGTGTAAGAAAAGTACTTCAGATGCTTCGGGATGAGTTTGAAATAACGATGGCTTTAAGTGGTTGTCGCTCACTTAAAGAGATTACCCGTGACCACATTGTAACTGAATGGGACCGTCCGTATCTTTCACCCAGGTTGTAAGATTATAATGCTGCTTCTTGTTCATTATTATGGTGGGAGGTTATTTCAAGAACCTGTCTTTTGTAAGAATAACACCTCTCACATTTGGTTTGAAAATATATATTGAAGAGTTCGAACTTCTGTAACACAATAAATGAGATTATTACAAAACTACTTAGTTGGGGATTGGGGTTATGAACTTATGGCACCAATGCAGCATATTTTTGTAACAGAGAATGCTTTATTTTGTTTCTAAGCAACTGGTGGTGAAGAAAATATATCATATATAGCAATTTGACCGTTCACTTCAAGTAAAATAGTATTTCTTTGCATCCTGCTGGGGGCTAGGATTTTCAATTTTGCACTGCTTATCTTTGTTCGTCTTTTAGCTTTGACCATTCATCTTTGTTAAATTTTTTTTTGGTGACGAAACTAAAAAAAAAAATTCTAGACAATCTTCAACTTGTAGGTTCTAATCACTTAAAGTCATTGATATAAGTTAAGTTGAGCACTAGAGTGTTCAAAATTTGGTTTGTTTAATATTTTATGGAACTCTGGTTTAAGATCAAACTGAATTTTTATGTTTGAACTTGATTATTATTATTTTTTTAAATTTTCTGAATCAGCACAAGATTGTTTCTTTTATGTTTGAACTTGGTTTTTTAATTTTCTGAATGAGCACAAGATTGTTTCTTAGATCTATCACTATTGGCAATATTATATTGTAGGGCATTTTTTCAAGAGCATTTGTATGGGTTTTGTAGACTAGTCTTGTGCAATGCATACTTGTTTGGGCCCAAACACATTCAACTGCTGAAGAGATCTCTTGATAACATTGTTTTCAAGACAACCATCAACAATGGTCCACCAAAAAATAACAAATAAGAGAAAATAAAGCCAAATAAAAGAAAAGAGATAAAAAAAAAAATAAAGGAAATTAAAGGTAGATATGATCAAAATTTTTTTTTTTAAGTAAATGGTGTAAAAAGAAAAACTGTAAGGACAAACACAAGAGCGAGAGAATTGGTGGCCTCCACCAATGGTAGCGCCGGTGAGAATTGCCACCGACAGTGGCGTTGTAGCTGGCAGAAATCCAGCCATAGTAGTTGGGTTACTTGAATTTGGCCATAGCTGAATTAGAGAGAGGGAGAGGACGCTTGAAGAGAACTTGTTCTAGTGTTCTTTAGCCAAACATAGGCAGCTTCCAAAATTTATACAAATATTACTCTTTCATATCTTAATTGCACTGCACTGTTTATTATTATTATTTTTTTTTAATGTTTTAACCATGAAAACGACAACTACATAACAGAGTCAATAAGTCAACTTCAAATAAGTAAAAACACACACACACACATATACCCTGAGTTTAACAATGTTATACTTGGAAGTTATATGCCAAGTGATTCAATGTGGGGATTGATTCATACATAATAATTGGTTTACATTGTAAACTAAACAAATGTGTATAATCTTTGTTGGGTTAAAATAGATTGAACTCAGTTAATTAATTAAATTACCTAACTTGATTAATTAGGTCAAATTACATGCAAATCGTGGAGGTACCAACAAATCACCAAATAAACTAAGTACAGTGGAAATTAAATTGACAAGGTGATTTGTTAACGAATAAAGAAAACCTCTCGCAAGGCAAAAACCTCACTGGGTGAATTTCAGGTTACCACTCCCAAGAATCCACTAATCAACAATTAAGTGGTTACAAGTATGGAGAATCTTATCACTACCCTAGCCTATCCCAAAATACCAACTTACAGTTACGCTCCAATACCCAATTGAACTTAATCTTGTAGTAGACTTCTTTGCTTTGCACAGATCTTCAATCGGTGACTAACTCATTTGCATGGATCCCAATACGTGACTAACTCCAGCAATTTAATTGATTGTTGTTGGCTGCAAAGTTTTTCACTTCATAGACGTTGAAGATCAGGAAACACTTGGTTACAAAACCCTAAGGCGTACAAGCATAGTAGTTTCTCACAAAATATATGAGTTTTAAGTCTCTGTTTTCGTACTTGATGATTTTTAAAATAAATCTTATATATGACTAGGGTTGTAGAGAGAGAAACCCTAATAATTCAAGTCATCATGAGCTGAAATTCAGATTTGAAAATTCTGAATTTGTAAGTCTCGATAGATTGAGCTCGTGCCGAGCTCTCTCATTAAACTTCGATAGCAGCTAGTATCGAGCTTAGTGTCGAGCTTTAATGAAACAGCTTTTCCTCATTTGTTTCTTGGATCAATCTTCATATCTATAATGATACCACTTGTAAAGTAAACTTCACATACTTGTTGATACATTAAACCCAATTTAGATCTACCCAATTACAAGTAAAGTGCATTTTGTCAAAGGATTAGCCATTACATAAAAAATATGACCCTAATAACATTACAATTGTAAAAAGTGTATAACATTATACACATTTGCATATAAGTGTACAACATTATATTTAGTTTATTAAACTATCATTTTGTGTTAGTTTATTAAACTATCATTTTAGCTGATGTTCTATATTACTATTTTTATTTAAAATCATTCTCCTTGTTTGTTTCTCAATATATATATATATATATATATATATTCTCCCTATTTGATAAGACTAATTCTTCACAAAAAAAAAAAGATCCATTTACTTGAGTAATGTGAGGGATGCTACAAATTTAATTGCATAGGCCTTACAAATTGACGGTCAGCAATCAAAGAATTGATTCAAACATTTATATATCGTTTAAGTAACACCAATAATATTAATTTATAATTTTTTTAAAGAATGCGATTGGTTGCACTTCAACAACTACAAGATAATAAATGAGAATTGTAATTGGTGGCGCAACACTTTGTAAAACTTATGTAATAAGATTTGTAGTATTTTTTAGCATCACTCAATTTTGTTAGGAGAAATGCTACGTCCACAACATTTTCACACTAAATCCTAAGTGGCAGGTTGTTATTGGTTGTTATGAGTGGGCAAAAAAGTAATTTAAGTTGTAGATTCAAATTAGAACTAATAATAACTTACCACCTATGATTTGTTATAAAAGTGTTGTGAAATGTTATGGATGTTGCACTTCTCATTTTTTAGTTCTTGGAAAAAAATTTACCACTCACATATAAAAAAATAAAAAAATAAAAATCATTTGTCCCTTTGGGAACCTTCAATAATATGAATACAAATCCTCTGTACTTTTTTGTGTTCCACTTTATGTTTCACCAATTACAACTTGTCATGTATTTGTTTAACTTTCCTTATAAAATAGTCAAATTTTAAAATGAAAAAAATAAACAAATGGCAAGTTGTGATTAGTGGAACCAAAAAAAAAAAAAGTATAGATGATTTGTATTCTAGTAATATAAGCACTTAAACCCAAGGAAGCCACTCATCTATACTACTACTAACAAGATTCCATATTTGAGTTTCATCATTTTATGTACCAAAATATTCTCACATAAATTCTTAAACTCTCTAAAATAACCTTATCTTTTAGTTAAATAATTTTAATTTTAAAAACACAAATGGTTAAAAGAGTAGTTTAATATTTTTTTTAAAGTTCCTAAATTTTAAGTTTTTTCCATTCTCTTCTCCAATCTGAATTACCACTTTTATGAAAGATTCTAAAAATTAGGACAATATTTTTATCTCACTTTTAAATATTATTCCAAGTTACCTTACATCTTTCTTAAATAAAAATTAAAAAAAAAAAACATTCACGGTTATCCATACTACTAAAAAAAGAGAGAAAAGGTAAAAAAAAACTCACGTCTAGCATATTCAAATTTCAAACCCACTATTACCTATGTTATTTCCTTATTTGAGTATAAGACCCTCCCTTAAAAGTTACTATGGCTTTTGAGTGGAGTTGTGATGTGTCTTTGTGTTAGAACCCCTTTCCCTCTCCCTTGTATGTGTGTGTGTGTGTGTGTTTGTGTCTCAAAAAAAAAAAAAGGTAATTGTCCCACATTGCTTAAGAGAGTGTGTTGTATGTAGTATAATTTGCCCCACCCTCCCTTAAAAGTTACCATGACTTTTGAGCGGAGTTATGGTGTGTCTTCGTGTTAAAACTCATTTCCCTCTCCCTTGTGTGTGTGTGTGTATTTGTTTCTCCAAAAAAAGAAAAAAAGAATGGGTAATTGTTTCACATTACTTAAGAGAGAATGTTGTGTGTAGTATAACTTGCCACACCCTCCCTTAAAAGTTATCATGGCTTTTGAGTGGACTTGTGGTGTGCCTTTGTGTTAGAAGCTCTTTCCCTCTACCTTTTGTGTGTGTGTTTGTTTCTCAAAAAAAAAAGAAAAAAAAGAATGGGTAATTGTCTCACATTACTTAAAAGAGTGTGTTGTGTGTAGTATAACTTGTCTGACCCTCCCTTAAAACTTACCATGACTTTTGAGTGGAGTTGTGGTATGCCTTTGTATTAGAACCCCTTTCTCTCTCCCTTGTGTATGTGTGTGTGTGTGTGTTTGTTTATCAAAAAAAAAAAGGGTAATTATCCCACATTGCTTAAAAGAGTGTGTTGTGTGTAGTATAACTTGTTCCACCTTCCCTTAAAAGTTATCATGGCTTTTGAGTGGAGTTGTGGTGTGTCTCTGTGTTAGAACTCATTTCTCTCTCCCTTGTGTGTGTGTGTGTCTTTGTTTCTAAAAAAAAAAAAAAGGTAATTGTCTCACATTACTTAAGAGAGTGTGTTGTGTGTAGTATAACTTGCCCCACCCTCCCTTAAAAGTTACCATGGCTTTTGAGTGGAGTTGTGGTGGAACACCTTTCCCTCTCCCTTGTGTGTGTGTGTGTTTGTTTCTCAAAAAAAAAAAAAAAAGGTAATTGTCCCACATTACTTAAGAGAGTGTGTTGTGTGTAATATAACTTGCCCCACCCTCCCTTAAAAGTTACCATGGCTTTTGAGTGGAGTTGTGGTGTGCTTTTGTGTTAGAACTCCTTTCCCTCTCCCTTGTGTGTGTGTGTGTTTGTTTCTCAAAAAAAAAAAAAAATTTAAGAGTGTTTAGGAAGTGATGAAAGTTGAAGTTTATTAGAGTTTTTAGCTTATTTTTGCTACTATTTATGGATCCCATTGTATTTTTTAATACTATTCGTTGGTTTCACTATATTATTCAGCTATCTTTTAGCTTTATTTGTAGTTTCAATTAAATAAGTTATTCTCAAACGAATCCTAAATTTCAGTTCTTATCCATAAGGTATCATTCTTAGAAAAAACTATCACTCTTCCTTATCTCCTCTACCCAGTTTTTTTGCATAAAGATAACCATTAAACACCTCTACCACAATTAATTGTTGCTAAAATTTAGACTCTACAATTCAACACTCCAATCAAATTAAAGTCAGCAGTTATTCTACAAATTCAACTCTTCCTTATCGATGATATGTCTTACGATGATTTTATTTATTTATTTTATTATTATTTTATTTTTTTGGCTTAATCTTCAGCATAAATACACTAGGGTTTGGCACCCTAGTGACTTTATTGTTTCCATGAATAGTTATAATAGAGTTCCTAAAGGGAAAATATACTTTTTGATGCACAAAGGAGGGTACATCATCATTCTCATAGACCCATGGTTGCTTAAGTAGCATATTAGAAAAAGCAATGATATTTATGACTTGGAGTCAACATTCACAGTAACAGGGCCCATGCTGAAGCTAGATATTACTACTTCTAAAAATTCTCTATAGGTATTAGGGGTGGCAAATGGGCGGGTTGGGTCATAAATGAGTTAGGTGTGTAATTATCCATTTATCCATTTATGACCCTTTTATATATAAATTAATTATCTATTACCCGCTCAACCCATTTAATTAGTAACCTGCCCATTTAACCCAATAAGACCCAAATACTTATAAAACTAGCTGAATACCCTGTTGATTTTCAAAATTACCAAAATACCCTCACTCCCTCACTTGAGCTAGCTAATTCCACAAAAGAGTCAAATTTGAAACTTTCTTTCCTAAAGCTTTCTCGGCCACCAAACAGTCACCAAAGCTTTCTCGGCCATGGAACAATCACGAAGCTTTCGAATCCAATACCAACGAAGTTACCACCAACAATGACCATGGCTGGCAAAAGGTCACGTACGCGAAGCGCCAGAGGAAAGCCAAGCCAAATTGTTCCGATTTCGCCTCCAACAGAATTGTTTCCAACGGAACTGTTCCCGACGCCGACAACGTTTTCTAGTTTCTGGAGCAGCAATCGACGATCCGACGCCTCCAAATTCTTAAGGCGCAGAGATTCGCCGTTGCTGTGGATGCCGATTTCGACGCTCCGGCAACAAGTATGATAGCAGCGATGAGGAGAACAAGCGCGTGGTGGAGAATGGGAAGGCTGAGGAGGCCAAGAAAGTGAAGCCGAAGAAGCCAAAGGTTTCGGTCTCCGATGTGGCCGCGAAGATCGGCGCCGACGATCTCTCAGATTTTCTCGTCAATATATCGGAGAGTATGAGCTTTTCAATTTCAAAGTTCATACATTTTTATTTTATTTTATTATTCCTTATGCATGTGAATGTGTAGTGAGAGAGGGATTTGGTTTGATCTGTTTGATTTTGGATTTCCAATCAATGTTTGGTTCCCGAGAAAACTAAGAAAAAAAATAGAATCTTTTTTTTTTTTTTTTGACGGGAAAAAAAAATAGAATCTTGAATATTATTATGTTTAATTTTTTTGATGTTTGGTTCCCTAGAAACCTAAGGAAAAGGAAAGGTAACGGATATACTGTTTAGTGGGTATTGTTTTGTGGGGTTTTTTTAATTTTAAATTTTAGATGGGTTTAGTGGATATTAGTGGATTTATCCATTTAGACCCATCTAATTAAATAACCAAATGGGTCTTTACCCATTTAACCCAAATATTCAAATGGGTTGGGTTAAGACTTATCCAAATAAGGTGGGTAATGGGCGGGTTCATGGATATGGATAAAATTTGCCACCCCTAATAGGTATGAGTGCCCTCGTTATACAACATGCGTAGTTTGGTGTGAGCCACTATAAACATGAGCACAAAAGTATGCCACAGATTGAGTGGGATAGGACAGAGAATATGAGTTGTCACATTAAGTTAAGAGTTACATATAAATTTGGAAGGTGTTAATTACCCAAGCCTGCCCATAGTAGGCATAAGCTTGGACAGGTGTTATGTACCCAAGCCCACCCAATTGAGTGAGCCAGCCTCCACTAACATATTTTGAAGCCATATTCCAATAAGGATCCTTCTAACAGACATCTCCTAATTAGGGATGGAAATTTAGATCCGACCTGCGGATACCCTAATGGGCTAGATTTTACCCAGCCCGATAAAGAATAGGGTCGGGTATAGGTTTTAAAAAAAAAATCCGAAGCAGGTCCGGTCGAGTCCGGGTTTTATCAAAAAAACCCGAAACCCGGCTCGGATAAAACCTAGTTATGTTAGATTACTAAAATACCCCCCCTTATATATATATATATATATATATATATATATATATATCAATGTAACCCTAAGTCACTACTCACTATCACTAACCCAGCCGCCTCTCATTACCATTTCAATTCAGTTTCACGCCTCAGACCCTCCCTCACCTCAGTCAGCCCCTCATCACGCCCTCAGCCCCTCATCACGCCCTCAGCCCCTCGTCACGCCTCAGCCCCTCATCACGCCTCAGTGCCTCAGCACGCAGCACGCCCCAGTGCCTCAGATATTTTTTGTGTCACAATTGTGTAGCATTTTTAATTTCTTAGACTTGTTGGATTAATTTGTTGGTTTGTAATTATTCTAAGCCTTTTTAGCCTTTTGTAATTTCTTAGCCTTTTTAATTTGTTGGTTTGTGGAGGATAAGACATTTTGTAATTTCTTAGCCTTTTTAATTTTTTAGACTTGTGGGATTTATTTTGTAGCTTTTAAATTTCTTGAACTTGTTGGACTTATGATACTTATTTATTGGACTTGATGGATATATTTTATTTTTATGTTTAGCTAGTGATTTTAGTTATGATTTATTGATTTATAGATGTATAATTAACAGGTGATTTATTGATTTATGATTAACCTATGATTTGGATTGATTTATGATTAACCTATGATTTGGATTGATTTATGATTAATCTATAATTTGGATTGATTTGGCTGCCATATAATGGGCTTCAAAAAATCTAGGCAAAAAATCTCGATTTGGGCTTGAATGGGCTGTAATTTAGGCAAAAAATTTTAATGGGCTTCAAAAAAAAAAAATTTGGTTGGGCCAGATTTGGGCCCAAGCGGCTAAACGGGGCCCGCGGGGCGGGTCTGGGCCCCAAAAAAAAAAAGATTACTAATCGGGCCAGGTCTGGGTCGCGGGTCTTGGCCCGCGGGTCGGGTCCGGGTATGTAAAAACCCGGCCCGAAACCAACCTGTTTCCATTCCTACTTCTAATCACATAGCAATTAAAAAACAACGACAAACAAGATTAAAATCATAAATGAAATCAAACAATTTCATACTATAAAGGGCATTCTGCACAACCTCAATTGATCCTTATCTGAGAGTTGGTTAATTGATATGCCCTGCTTGACTGTCATGTGTTAAGAGAACTATAAACCTTGATAGACTTTCAATTGAAGCTCGATTGTTGGAGAGTTGCAATTCAATAGACTATGAATCGAAGCTCGTTTGATTGAGAGGCACAAACTTAGTTGTTACAAATTTAATTTTAAGTATGCCTCTATTTTCTCAACCTTATATATAAAACACTTATTGGTACAACTTTTAAAGTTAGAAAAGGTTAGCTATCACATAGAAATCCAGCGAGCCTTTCAAAGCTTAGTTCAGTATAGTTCTTGATTCCTTACCTTTATGCCTTGTTGTTAATCAAGAACAATGAAAACACCTTCTAATTGCTAAAACCACAGAGCATACAGTCTTGCATCAGCGCAAGCAACATGATCCCCGAGTTCCAGATTTAAGCATGGAGTCATGGATGTTTCGTTCATGAAGCTGTTCATGTAGAATAAATCCAGAGTTGCTGTGGGTGCAGGTAACAAGTATCTTCCATAGTGGATTGCTTTGGTGGGGTATTGCTACTCCCATATTGGTTTTTCATATGGAGACATTCTCCTTCGAAATTCCACTTCATTAATCATTACCAATGGACGTATTATTATTTGTTAATTGTTTTACTTTTACTTATATCATGTTTAAGTGGTAATTAAAAGAAATTTTTTACAAGTGTCTTTTTATTATTATTTAATAATTCAATAGTTGAGTACGAAACATTTGAATTATGGATGTCTTTGTTGAAAATGCTAGAAATTGCATGTGACTTAATCAACATAAAATTGCTAAATTTGTGGTTATTAAATATATTGGGGTCAAAAATGATCTTCCAACAATTACAAAATGCAGAGAGTTAGTTAGACCTACTTAGAAGATCGATTCAACATTATTATGTATTTCACAAAAATAAATTATGTATATATACTTGTAAGGACACGGTTTGAATCCTAAGCCCAAAAGGTAAAAGGATCTAGGCTGAAAGAACCCAATACAATGAATTTGTAGAGAGTGAGTTAGAAACTAGGCTCTAATAAGTTGGATAACAATTATAGTGGGTCCAAATGACAAGAAAACAAAGATAAACTGATTTTATCCAAAGAAAATCTTCCTCGGCCAAATCCGAGGAGAATAGTTCTTGTATAAGTTTCTTTTGAATTTGGTTACAATTACAGTTCTCAGTACTATAGTCTTTCTTTCCAGATTTTCAGACGACCCCCGTATAATGGTGTCTTTCTTTCTTATATTCCCTTCTTTTGCTTCATCTCCACCCTCCATGTGTAAATCAAGTTGCTTGCTTTGATCCTTATCCCATCAACACCTTCCTGAAATCTTTGGGAGTAACTGTAAGACTAAATATCACTATTCAGATATCACCTCCACATTAATGCGGCCAAAGAGTTGACTGCAGAGTATTCAATGCGGTGGTAGCAGCTTTCTCTTAGATATTTCTTAGCTTCCCTTTGTCCTATTCTCTTCCAATATTTATCCTTATCAGCGGAATCCTCCAAAATGTTGCTCTTGATGGCAAATCAAACCTTCTGACCTTTGCTTTACTTAGTCAAGGAGGCATTCCTCCTCGGACAACCTTCCCAAACCTTCCTGACTAGAACCCTTCCATAATTTGCTGATTTGTACTCCTTCGCTAATGTCTATATGTCCTTGGACTACTAAATGTCCTCGGATAAGGCCCACAGCCCAATATACATCTCTGGACCTTATATCCCTACAATACTAATACTAATATAATAAAAGTAGCGTTTAGAAGTCATGATTGTGCCAAATAAATATCATGTTTAATTGCCATATGGTTGCACCAAATAGTAGCTTTTTGTTTGGATCAAACAACTTATTTGTTTTTATCAACTTTTCATCTACTACTTTATCAATTAATTGATTAAATATGAAAACTTATTTATTGTTATCAACTTTTTTCTATTATTCACTCTTTTATTTTTACATAGAAATACCACCTTTAATTTTTTATTAACTTCTCTTCTATTACTTCAACAAATTTTTAAATATATACAACATTTTCCTCTATTACTTTATCCACTTTTTGGATAGATACAAAAGCTAATCAATTTTTTTTTTTCTTCACATTGTCTTTTTCTATGGTAAAATCAATAACTATTAGGTAGAAAGTGTTATAATTTTTTTCCCTAACACACGGTTTCGTTTTTGAAATTTTAAATTTATTTTGACTGTCAGATTTTTTTTTTTTTTAGTTTATTTATTCTTCTTATCAAACTTTTCATTCCACCATTATCAGTAATTCTCCTTTTCATATAATTCATAAGTTGATTAGAAATTTAACTACTTTACAATTTGAAATTTTTATACCAGACAAAACTCTTCAAAATTGGTATGTATGTATATATATATTCTTTATTTTCCTTAGTGTGGTCACATTCATCATCTCAAATCCAATCTCTTCTTCTACCTACCCTACCTATCAACATTGTAGGCTCTCTCTCTCTCTCTCTCTCTCTCACAATATTCCCATGCTTCAAGTCGATTAGGTTTTGTGTGTAAGAGAGATTTCATGTAGTTTAAAATTTTAAATTGTACTCTATGGATTAGTTAAACTTTCAATTTGATTATATGGAGTTATTGCAATTGTGAGATCTTCTTTTTTGTAGGGTATCTTACTTTATTTCATGCAGTTCATATCTTGTCTTCTATTACATTTATGTATCTTCTCTATACTCTATAGTTCTTATGGTAGAAAAATAAAGAATAGATCTAAGTCTACTGAATGATTTAAGGTATAATTTGTGTTAAACTTTAATCTTCATTGTTAAAAGACCACTTAAGGGGTAGTTCTTATAAATATTTACCTGTAATATTTACAATACAATTAATATGTGTGTGTGTGTGTGTATATATATTTGAGAAACAATGTGTGTGTGTGTGTGTGTGTTTTTGAATCTTAAGTTTCAATGTCTTGCAAATTTACTATACATTAGCCATGATGTTTGTTGATAAATATTGGTGGATACTTTACATTTGATTCTTGATTAAACCTTGCATCACCCAGTCATAATACAAGCAAATAAATAATCCAAAGCCCTAGATTAAAGCAAGGGAACATTTTATTTACAATTATAATTTTTCTGTTTTTGAAGGAAGCACAAGATTGACAGACCACTGCTTTATTTCAGCTTCGAAATTCTGTCTGCGTTAAAGATTTAAGTATTTCCAAAAGGGACTTTTCTCCAAGATGATAGAAAGAACTTCATCCCACGATTTCAACTGTTATAGTTCAAACCTTGACATTTCAAGAGGCATTGGTATCATTACATAACCTTAGATCTGTGCCATCCCTGCAGCTAAATAATCCACAAAAAATTAGTAGCCTAAACTAAAGACCATGCATACACTGACTTGCTTCTCTTCACAAAATTTTTTGGAGAGAGCAATCTAAGAAGCATACCATGACCTCTCCCTTTTGTGAAGTAGCAAGCCAATGAGCAACGACCTACCAACAAAATATGAAAGCTCTGATTGTAAAGCAATTTGGATGACTATTCTCACCTCTGTGACCATCAATTGCATATGCAACTTGCATTTGGATCTTAAATTTTGTAAATGTGGTCCCAGAGATCAGTAAGGTTCCTTTTTCAATTGACAAGCTTTACGATAGTGACTGAGGGAAGGACACCATCCTCTTTGTAGCCTCTTTCTTCCATTAAATAAAAGCAGCACAAGAATGTTGATTGTTCCAAAGATTCCCTCAAGCATATGTAACAGGAAGCCAGATGATCCAGTCCTCAAAACTCGGTCCCTCATCCTATTGAGTGGTATAAATGCAGTCTGGTGAAGCATCACTTACTCAAGCAGGCTACACTGGTCTCAGTGAGATACAAGGGAGCACTAAAAAGTTGCTTGCTGAGAGAGGCAATGTCTTAACTTTGCCTGGAAAGTATGAAGCCATAGGCATTTTGATATATTCACAATGCTGCAGATGCCATGAGTGAACCACAAGTTATCATTGAATGCAACTTCTTGCAAGTTGCATATACCTAAAAAAAATATTGACAATGGAGTGCCTTGTGAGTCAGCACAAATTTTGGGCTCAAAATGTCTGAGCTCCCAAATTTGAAGTTGGACATGTTCAATTCATGCTGATGAAGTCATCAATCAAGTGGCAGTTTCTTCTCAAAAAAAATAAATAAATAAATAAGTGGCAGTTCACTGTCAGATGAAATGTCCATAACAATTCAGAAGGACTTGCCCCGTGCCTAGGTAGTCAGTATTTTTTGCTTTTTTTAAATTTATTTATCTTCCTTGAAAAGAGGTTGTAAAAGACTCTTACAACTAGGCTCATCCCAGTACAACTCATCCCACCACTTTCTGCTTCCGCTGATGTGCATAAGGGAAGAAGGCAGGTTGTCCATTAAGAATGGAAGCTTCTTTAGCTTCTCACAGTCCCATACATCAATAGAGTCCAATGAATTACAAATTAATACCCTTTTGGAAATGGATTTCAATTCTGGTAAAGAAGATAAGTATAGGAGACGTAACCTGGGAATCATGATAGGAGGAAAAGCATTGCTATTTACCCCACTGGTTTCATTCCCTTCAATGATTTCCTCTATTGAATGACAATTCCATACTTCAACCTCTTCAAGATTTTGAAGGCATGATAACAAATCAAATGTGAGTATGTATTTAAGCCTGTGACAATTGTGGATGTGCAGGGCTTTTAACTTAGAAAATACACTGTCTGTCACAGCTCCATGACAAATTGCCTTTAAGTTAAGTAGCTTCTGGAGGATCAATTTCTCTAGACTTGGAAAGGAATTTTCATCTGCCATTATGATGTACTCTAAACCACTACAAGTGGAGATGTAACACTCTTTTAGGTCATCCAATTTTGATGTGCTTGACAGTTTAGAAAGAATGTCAATATCATCACAACCCTGCAATGCCAACTCCTGAGTATTGTCTGGGAGCTCTATTGAACTCCCATTGGTGATGAGGTTACAGCCTTGAACTTCTGCACTGTAAGTTCCCTTGGAAATAGGTAAAAGGCTTGATAGAAGTCCTATACCAATATGGTAGCTTTTCAGCACCCGCCAATGTCTAGATTTCACATAGTTGTTGAAGCTGTATGAATCCTCAAAGGAAAGACCAAGATTAGTTAGTTGTGAGGAGTTTTTGATTTCTGCAAAATCTGCTCCCCCCCCGTTTCCCTGTGAATTCAAGGACCATCTCCATTTGCTTCCAAACATTGATAGATTTTCTAGGCGGCACAGGTTTGGGATGACCCCAGCAGGAAACATGTTAAGCTCTTCTGTATAAGAAAGATCAAGACGCCTGAGATTTACCAAGCCTTTGATACCACTAGGCAACTCTTTGATCAAGGTATATGAAAGGTCCAACACCCTCAGCTCTTTCAGCGTCGCTAGTGAAGGTAATTCTTCAATCTCACAAAGGCGTAACATGATTGCACGCAGATTCTGTAAACAGGAAAGGGAATCTGGAAGTGACTTTATTGAAGAATTAGACAGGTCCAGAACTCTAAGGTTTTGCATGTTCAGAAAGAATAAATCAGGGATTTTTTCCGTTAGGGGGTTCTGTTGCAGGAGCAGAGTAGATAAATTTGTGCTATTGGGATGATCTGGAAGAATTTTAATGTAGTTTTCCATTAGAGAGACCCTCTCTACATTTTCCATCCACGTCCTTGGCAATGTTTTCAATCCAACACCAGCTTTGACCATGAACCGAGGACTCTCCTTTGTGATTCTGATTGCTAAATCCCTCACCAAATCATGCATTCTTACGCACCCTGTTCCAATAACCTCCAGCAGGCAAGCATCTTTGAGTTCCTTAAGCAAAGCATGGCCTTTGTTGTTCTCATGCTCCCTATCCCACACTTCATCTATGAAACCTTCTGCCATCCAGTACTCAATCAGCTCCTCAACATCAATTTTATAATTCTCAGGATATAATGCACAGTACAAAAAGCAAGCACGGACCCTGTCATTTTTTAAGTGGTTATAACTAAATTTCAGACGTGCAAAAACATCTTCCTCCATGCCTTCAATTTCAGCTCTTGAGCTTTTCAATTCTTCCAGTGCATTCTTCCAAACTCTTGCATCATTGGTTTTCCTCATGGCTCGTCCCACAGTGATGATTGCAAGCGGCAAACCACCACATTCTTTAACAATCAGCTTTGCAGAGGATCCTATTTCAGGAGAAAGAAAGTCATCTATTCCAGCTTTATCAGTGAACAAATTCCAGGCTTCCTCCTCAGAAAGCATGCCCACCTTGATTTCTCTTTGTGTTTCCATGCCCCGACAGACTTCCATGAGTCGAGTAATGAGTATTAACTTACAACCATTCTCTTTATTTGGCTGTGGGATCCCCACCTCTTCTAAGGTAAACTTACTCCATAAATCATCTATGATTAGAATAAATTTTTTCATTCTCAACAAATGCTCAAATAACATGGTTGATCTCCTGATTAAATTATTACTGAGTGAGAACTCCTTGTATAGATCCAGGTTTACTGCTTTCCCTATTTCAATTTGCAATATCTCCAAGTCAAAAGTTTTTGATGCGGTCACCCAAATAACATTATCAAATATTTGAGCTTCATTGAGTAGATTATTTATATGCATCATAATGGTCGTCTTCCCAACTCCACCCATACCATAGACACCTATCTTATTGATGTTGACATCCATCAAACACTCCCAAATCTCATGCAAAATATCCCTTTGTATTGTTTTACCGATTAACTGTGTTGCTGGCATAAACTTTCCTATATCTGGCAATAAATCAATAAATAAACCACTTGGAAACACTCCCTTTTCTTGAAGCTCGGTCACCTTTTTAATCTTTTGTAAAAGATGTTTTCCTATTTTATATCTTGAATAGAAATTAGGAAAAACACCATTCATGCACCTTCTTGTAGTGCTGATTTCATTTTCTAAGCTATCCACTTCATTGTTTACCTTTTCCACAAGTTTGAGCCACAACTCTACCTCACCCTTTAGCTTTTTACTCAAGTATGTTAATCCCATATTCATCTCCATTTTGATGTCATTTGCTCGACCATTTAGTTTTTCCATATTGAAATGAAGTGACTCTTGGCGTTTCCGAACATTTCTCAAATAGGAGAACGGTGTGGCAAGGGTTTCCCATGATGAATTAACAACCCCAATGACAGTCCCAAGACTCCCAACTATATCCATGGTCACTGCATTAAGTGAAATGAGGAAGAGAAAAGAGAGAAGAGGAAGAAAGGAAGGAACAATCACAAATTTATGATCAAGTATAAATAAATAAATAAAAATCAAATAAGCTATAACATATTGAAGTTATACTTAAAAGCTATAACCTTATTACAGGCTCAATATTTGACAGCAACAAAGCTTATGAATTTTTATGCTTCTTATACAACCTAATCTTATTTCCAAAAATATGCTTGCAAGTTAAATGCCTTATGTAGAAATTTTCAAGGAAATGACACTAAAGAGATAGAGAAGTTATCTAATGGATTACCCTGTAAAGTTTAAGGCACCCAAGACTCAAGAGCAGTTTTCCTCAAACCTTCAGTTCCACTAAAAAAAAGGATAAACATTCCTAATGGGGAACATAACTGGCAGCCCCCTTTAAAGACTTATAAGAGGCAAGGGAAAGATGGTTCTAGTGCTCAATCATTAATTGGGGATGTTTCGGATGATGGAAAGCTTTCTTGGGAAGGAGTTTAGCAATTGCCTATATAAAGGCTTTATTGTGGTCAATGGCTTTTAGAGTGAGATTGGTTTTAATAATATTCCAATAGCTTATTTTTAAACTTTGAGGGCGATTGCCTTCTCTTACCTAAATGCGATTGCTTAGGAAAACCTAGGTGAGATTGCCTAGCATTTATCTTTGTTTATTTATCATTCTATTCACCATTTTAATACCAAAATAACCATCAAATATATTAAAGATCCAATATTTTTATTGCCTAAAACCTTAAATATCAAATCCTATTCAAAACCCTTCAAGATCACATCAAGTAATCTAATTTAGTGCTGAATTCCTAACGATCCTACCTCAATTCCTACCTTCAACATATAAGACTTACTTAGGTAACAGTCATTGCTGCAATTCTTATTCCTAACAATTTAGGTTAACAGTATAGTTAGTTGGAAAATTCTAAAGAAATACCAGTCATGGAACCTCAACTAATCATGGAAAATGCATAACCAGATTTTCATGCTAGAAATTTAAATAAAAGCAGAATTTCTGATATGGTTTGTATCCCAGCTAGGCTTGTCTTCCCATGATGTTTTTGTGGATGACAGCCTACATGATACCCTCCAATAACCCCACCCCATCCTTCCCCCACTTCCAAACCCGTCCTCCCTCTCTTCTTACCTTCAACAAACCTTATGCTAGTAATTTTTTTTTAATTACTAAAGGGATAAAGTTAATATTTTTTAAAGGGTTAATAGTCTTTGTTAATTAAAAAAAGAATAGAAAATTGGGCTTCCAATAATTGGCTGACTGTATGACTTATAATTAGTTAATTCACACACCCTTGCCGAGTACAGGATTTATATAATGACTTGCTTACCTGACGTACAACTATAAATTAATTCATTGTTAAGCACTGCCCTCCTTGTAATAAAAAAATAGTTATATTTTACAAGAAATCTTAACTCATTCCATCAAAGAAATAGAATTGGTCTGCTAATTGTACTTTAATCAATGTTATTATGAAATATGACTTTGCATGGAATTTATTTATTTACAACTATTATAATTTATGTACTTATAAAATATAAAATTATGTTAACCATTACAATTTTTTGGGTCATATTTATTAAAAAGGTGAAATAGGTTGTTTTTATGTCAACCCCAAAACAACATATTTATTAAACGACTTGAATTGAATCATGTATGCGTCAACCTAACACAATTTGTTTATTAAGCATGGTACATGGATCATGTTGGCCACATAATAAAAGAATTATGTTAAGAATGAGGGGTTTTTGACATGATTATTAAATGGATCATGTTCGTGTCAACCCATGTAATTGAATCTCTCGACCTTGACATGACTCCAACGATGCCTAACTCAACTCAACATGCATATGACCCACCAACACAAATTGCCACCCCTATGTTCAATACCTTCTTGTACTTGTACCACACCTGTACTCATATTTACCTTACCTTTACACTACTCTAGCAAGGTTAAGGGCCTATAAGACAACTGTACAGCTATTTACACAGAATAGTAAATAATAACTTCACTCAATTCTAACAGCTTTCTCCATACCAAGAACAACTCGGTGTCTTTGTATCCTGATTGAACAATTTGTTTAAAAGATTAACTGGGTTAGACTGGAAAATCAAGGCTACGCTTTTGCCAGAAATCTTATTACAGATCGGGTATTTTATAGATTGGATAATGGTTAAAGTTAAACCCCAACAATTCTTGAACTACAGCATGTCTAAAAACACCAATATTCTTGAAAAGAGAGAGAGCTATAAAAAATTGAAAATAGAAAAGATTCTATATTCAAATGATCTTGTGTTAACAACCCAACTATTTCCTAAAGGGAACTACTCAAATTATCAAGGCGAAATTGATGGAAGCGGACATGAAATTGAGGATGATGATTAGATACATGATACTGCACTGATATCAATAACAAAGAAGACATATATTGATTCATGGCAAAGGACTAAGGGCTGTTACCTAGAATCTTGCAAGTTGGAATGAAATGCCAATCTGCTCCGTACTTGCCAGTTGCCAGAAGAGAAAAACAGCAGCAGTTGACTTTTCTAAAGAGAAGAAGACAGAAGTTTAATAAAACATACGGAGTAACAAATATAGCAATAATTTTTACTGGAACAAAGTTTTTGCGGAACATCTACTATATTTTACTTTCACTTTTTATTTTTTCCCCTCAAAATCTACTTTAGATTCCTAATGTAACGATTTAGTCCCCACCAAACAAACTTAAAAGAGGTCACTTTTTCTATATCAAAAGCACATAACTAAAGTGATTTTTAGTTTGTTCAATTGACAATGGTACTAGAGTAGTTATATATATATATATATATATATATATTTTTTTTTTTTTTTTTTTTTTTTGAGAAAAATATATATATATATTTTTTTTTTTAAGTCATCTGTTTTCTTTTAAATATTTATATAAACTAGTATATATATTGTTATACTGACGCAACAAATTTTTCTATATATAAAAAGCACGAATGTGTGTAGATATAGTGATTTTTGGTTTGTTCAGTTGACACTGTTGCTATAGTAGCTATAGTTTTTTTTTTTTTTTTTTTTTTTTTTTTAGTCATCGGTTTGTGCTTTTTTTTTTTCTTTTAAATATTTATATGAGTTGGCATATATATTTGTAGGGTCAAGATTTGTAGCTCAAGCCCAAAAGATATGGGATGTGAGCCCAATACAATGAATTTATAGAGAGTGGGTGAAAGAACTGGGCTGTTTGTGAACTAAACAACAGTTAATCAAGATTTTAAAAGATGAATCAGTACAAAAACACACTTGAAACTTGAATAAACTGATGTCCGAAGAGATAAATTATTGCTTGAAAGGCTAATACAATTCTTAGAGCTACAGTAAATTTTCCTTCTTTTTCTTTTTCTCTTTCTTTCGATCCCCCTTTCATGAGAGGTCTCTTACATTTATATAATTTTCTTCTAAACCATTTTCGTCGTACACTTGTTCTTCATCTAAGCATCCACTTGGGTACATGTCCTATCAGATATCTTCTTTGGTTCTCTATGAGTGGTGGCAGCTAAAATTGCACTGTTCAGGGGTCTTCTCCACATAAATGCGGCCAGAAAAGTTGCTGTAGTGCATTAAATGCGGTGATAGCAACTTTTTCTTTAGATATTTCTCTATTCTTATCATCTTTATACGTGCATGAAGTTCATCCTTATCGTTGGAACTTCTTGGAAGTTCACCCAAACTGCTCAAGTATTTGCTTGACCGATATTCTTCAAATCCAAGGAGAATACTCTCCTCAGACTATATTTCTTTATCCTTTCCTTACGTAATTCTCTACTCTGAAGCATTTCTCAATCCTTTACTCCTCCTCGGACGTACCCACATCTTCAAATAGGACCCAAGGCCCAATATACGAATTTGGGTTTTTATCCCCACAATATTGTTATACTAACACAACAAATTTCTCTATATATAAAAAGCTCGAATGCGTGTAGCTACAGTGATTTTTGGTTTGTTCAATTGACACTGTTGCTACAGTAGCTATAACATCTTTTTTTTTTTTTTTTTTTTTTCCAGTCGTCAATGCTTTTTTTTTTTCTTTTAAATATTTATATAAGCTGACATATATATTATTATATTGCCACAACAAACTTCTATATATAAAATGCGTGAAATGCACTTAGCTACAGTAACTACAGGGATTTTTTGTTTGCTCAGTTGACATTGTAGCTACAGTAGTTATAGTGTTTTTTTTTTTTTTTTTGTCATCGGGTTGTGTTTTTTTTTTTCCTTTTAAATATTTATATGAGCTGCCATATATATTGTTATACTAACACAACAAATTTCACAATTATTGAGGTGTCAATTTCTTATAGGTTGAAATAAAATAATAAAATATGAGACTGTAACCTACTACAACTGAAAATAAATGTTTTGTGAAAATGTTGTAACACTTGTTGTTATTACAATATTTTCACAATTGTTGTGATCTCAATTTCTTATAGATCAAATTAAAAAAAAATGCTAAGTCTATAACATTTTCACATTAATTTCACAACAAATCATAGGTAAGCTACTATTGATGGATAGAAAACTGATATCAGTCGTGGGTCCATTTTAAAATCAGTAACAACTTGCCAACTAGAATTTTTTGTGAAAATATTATGGGGATAACATTTCTATAAAATAAATAATAATATATCAAACTGAAACTTACCACGGCTGAAAATAGAGGAATTGTGACATTTTGTTGTGTTCCTAAACTTCTTTTTTGGTTTAGTCAAATTTGATTAGCAAAAATTCATTGTTTCATGCATAATTTTTCTGTTAGTTTTCTTTTTGTGTTTTTTTTTTTTTTTTTATTGCATAGTTTAAAGTGATTGTCCCAATTAAAAACAATTAACAATTTACCACCTAGAATTTGTTGTGAAAATATTGTGGATGTAGCATTACTCTAAAATAAAATTATAAAATATCATACCAAGGTCCACCATAGCTAAAATAAAGGTATTGAGAAAATATCGTCACATTTATTGAGTTCCTGACTATTTTTTTTTTAGCCAATTTGTTGAGACAAAATTCATAGTTTTAAGAACAGTTTTCTTGGGCTGAGTCTTTTTTTTTCTTTTTTTTCTTTTTTAACACATTGTTTAAAGTAAAATACACATAGTTTTACTAACCAAAAAGAATTATGGAAAAAAAATACTTTCCCCCTTTAAGTTTGAGGTAGTTTCATCCCCCCAAATTTAAAGTTGAATAATTTCCTCCTTTATATTTTGTAGACAAGTATATAGTCCATGCTGTTACTCTCTTAATTAAACCTAAAAAATCTTATGATTCCTAGAATATTTTATTGTGCAATATCTAAAATGCCTCACTAAAATTGAATGTCCCAAAAATTTTCTTCGTGTATTTTGAGTCTTATGTGTTAGTCATGCTTAGAAAGTAAAAATGGTGATGTATAGTATTCTATTTGTCTCCTAGAGAACACTAATTTATTAGTAGTTTAAATCTTCTAGATTTATAATTTTATCTAATAAAAACTTCAATGACATATGTCTTTTGTTATTTTGTTTTTTTTTTTTTTTTTTTTTTTTGTTTTCTTTCTTAAAAATGTGTTCATTAAAAATTATGTTAAGCATCATAGTTAGGCTCATAAAATAAAATGATAAAGAAGGAAATATAAATAACAAAATATTCATTGCAAATGGTTGTAGGTATTTAATTTGATGAAGAATTTCAATTGTAGCATATGTTATCATTTATTACGAAAATTTAAATATTGTGACAATATTTTATCAAAACTTAGTTGTTAATTGTTGGAAGATGACAAAATTTGTTACCATTCTTAGTAGAATTTTTTTTTTTTTTTTTTTGAGTAAATACTGTCTTTAGTAAATAGGTTTTAGTAAATAGGTTCTAAGAAATGAAAAAGTATTTTGTATAAGATGATATCACGTTATCCGTATCAAAATCCAATAAATGAGAGACATGTATGTAAAAATAACTACCCGCTAACACATGTCTTTCAATTGTTAGTGGGTTAGTTATTTTTTACTGACATGTCTCATACTTATTAAATTTTGATTACGCTGACATGATATCATTTGATACTAAATAGATAACCATATGTTAAATAACTATTCTAAATTCAAATACATGATTTGATACTACTTAAAAATATATATATATATATATATATATATATATATCTTAAATTTTCTCACTCAAGGAGCAGCACATGCCTTGCACATGAAACCTTACTATTCCTGGCAAAAAAAGAGCTCACTTTTAGACCTTAGCAAACTTATATTATATGGTCGCTTTTAGTTCCTAATTTGTCTAGTAAAAAGATAATTTCTTGGCCATGTCACCTAAAGGACCAAAAGTGAACATTTTAAACTTCAAGAATTAAAATTACTTTATTCTAAAATTTTGAGATCAACCATATATTTTATCATTTTTTTTATTACTATGTTTGAGAAAGAAATTAAACAGTAGGTAATATGATAAAGGTATAAGGAAGCTCCTATGATGTTCAGTGTCAATACTTATTTTATATATCGGATATATATATATTTATCATTCCTTTCACAATTTGTAGGTATTACTTGTGTGGGATTACATGTTGTAAGAATGAAAATCCATGCATCAAGGATTATAAAGACCAAAACATCGAAGGGTAACAAACATGTATGGACAGATTATACAAAATAAACTTTGATGGAGCAGTTTTTAAGGAGCCGTGTACAATAGGCATCGTTAACATCATACAAATGAGCAAAGAAACTTGCTAGCATTGCTAAATTCTAAGAGCCAAGCAATATTTGATGGGGAAGAAGCTGAGATCTACGCAGCAAGGAGAACAATGGAGTTTGCTCTGGAAATGGGATACAAGGTGTAATTTTAGAAGGGGACACTAGCTCAATCATCTCGGCATTGCAGTAATGGGCAACGCACCCGTCCAAGATTGGCTGCCTAATAGAGGAGGTGAAAGAGAAATGGCACGGATCAGAATTAGTTCTGTTGGACTTGGTTATAATGAAAATCAAGTATCACATAATTTAACAAAGTATGCAAGACATATGATTAAAATACCCAATACTGGTGAATCAACTTCAGTCTAATGTAATGCTTTTTCAACATCTATGAAATAGAACTCCTCCCCTTAGAAAAAGAAGATGAGATATCCATATGCTAACTGCCATCCAAAATATCCTAAGGGCACCCGAATGAAATTCTTTCTATTTTGGGTTTTTGTGCCATTTATAATCAAAGTCCAGAGCTTAACACAACAAAATACACATTTATGTGGTATTTTAACCATCTTCCTACCTTGCTACCAGAGATAGAGAGAGAGTATTAAGGCACAATATCATGGAGATCAACATTCCATACATAAACACCTCACAAAAACGCTTGCCAAATTGCATGTCCGAAAATTTTAAACTCACATTGTTGTCTCATTGGTGGATCTATATCTAAACTCGAACAACGACATCCATGTATCTTTTAAGCTAGTAAGGCATTTGTTGAATATCTAGTGATATGCCAGAACTTTAATTACATCCCTAAGACCTAATCAAAAGATAATTAAAACCCAAAAACTAGTAAAAAAAAATCTTCAAAGGTCTTTAAGTCCTTGAGGTGTGAAGACACTCATCATTGTGAAGATTCTTCGGCATCTTCAAAGGAAAAAATTCAAGCTATAGGTTTGTACTGCCATGAAAATGAGCCAGTTTGTTTGAAATAGCTAATTCTTGACTAACAACTCTCTTTCTGCCATGGCTTCAATCTTCATATTAGTTGAATCATGTCTGTCTGTCTGTCTTACTTCATCACCATGAAGAATTTTCTCAAAAATTTGATTAATGGCATTTCCTTTAGCCTGTATTTAATGAGAGATAAGCAAAGTATATAATTTTGATAAGAATAAGGTATATAATAAGAAAAGAAAATATATATATCCTCTATCTAGTGACATCCATACCTTTACTCCAATAGCGATTGCAGTTTTGAGCTTAACAAGTTCACCTAACCTTAAAGAACCTCCTTTCATATCTTTGACAAAGATAAGTGGAACCCTCCTTGATGAGGCCAAGCTTGGCAGATGCTTTGTCAGCCACCGGGGGTTGCAATCAGAAGCTAACAGTACAGCCTACAAACTCAAAAAGAGAAATATTGTACTTTTTGGACCCAAAAAAAAAAAAGTGCTGAGTTTGGTGAACTAAGAAGAGGATAAAAATGGTTATAAATCCTAATAATATATGTATCAAGATTCAGCCACCAATAAGTTGAAAATGACTATTGTTCACTTGTCCATTATTTAACCTTTTTCTCTTGTTATAATCACATATATCCATGAACTTGTTTGGTAACCTTACTACCTTATTACTAAGGGGCTTTGATTGTTTCACATCCAACTGTGTCCACACTCTTTAACATCATATCCACATTCTTTCAAATCATGTGTAAAATTTAGATATTTGGTGTGAGAATGTGGACATTGTGTGAAACATTTCATATTTGCAAGTGTGAAACAACAATTATCCATTACTAAGTTTTCCTCGAAAGCTAATTACCAAAAAATCTGCAGGACAATTAATTTAGCAATGACGACTTTGGAAATAAGTTTCGACCAACAATGTGCCTTAATTAGAACAATGTACATTGTGATTGCCCACTTCATATTAAATGTTAAACAAGACAATAATTGAATACCTTAGCAAAGAAAAAGGACAATACTTGAATATCTACTCACACGACAATACTTGAATATCTACTCACATAATAGTATTTGCAGGACCATTGTACAAACACTCAATAAGAATTACATTCACTTCAGCAGACAGTATATCAAACAAAAGCAATTTTGACTGCCATACGACAGCAGGTTTCTCAGTTCAATTGAAGAAATTATCTCACAGAAAAATACAACATAACAATGAGGCGACTTACTTGAAGCTGAACTAAAGGCGCTTTACAATTGTTCCTGATTGAAGAGGGCCGTTGAGGAGAGCTTCCCACTTGAGCACTTGGCGCCATGCGTTCAAGGACGCGAGTGACATCATTGACCCCAATAGAGAATTGTTGCTAAAAAGAGAGCCGACATGCATGAGATTTCTTCAATTTAAAACAATCATCATATCAAGAAACACCAAATGGAAAACATAAAAGAAAGAAAACCTTTAACCATATTTTTTCAGGCAAGGAATTTCCATCCAAGAGTCTCGCTGACTCTATCTCCCTGTTCAATTAAAAATTCAGCGAATGAGAATCTGAGTTCACAACTCAATGACAAAGTAACTAGTTCAATAAGTTAGTCAGCCATAACTCACATACATTTTGCACAGCCTAACTAGTCAGAACAGCATAAGAGTCAAACCCAATTGGCAACTTTTAGAATGCAACAAAATCATGAAAGTGTATATTGCAGCATCGGCATGAGAATATAATTCCATTAACAAGTCAAATCAAACACTACCAATAAAAAATAATCGATAACGGATTGAAGTTTCACCTATGCATAGATTTGAGTAGAGAAGCGAGACGTTCCCCTTCGTAGCAACTATATATATCAACCCCAACAAAAAGTCATGAAATTCATTCAAAACAAAAATATTAATATTGTTGACAACCCAAAAAAAAAAGAAAAAGTAAACCCATAAGAGAAAAGCTCACGTACTCTTGCTCTTGAGGAGGAAGGAAGCTTGCTTTTGAGATTTCTATATCGTTTTTTGAAGCTTTCTTTCTACTTGGCATGGTTGGCCTTCGGTCTTTGCTTTTGCACACCAGGTGTTTGACGAAAAGTGGGAAAAAAAAAAGCTCACAAGAGATTATAAGTTAGACTTGCGTTAAACTCAGACCCATAGAAAATTAAAAATCAAGCACTTTTGCCCAATGCTCCAATCAAATCCGCCGTTCACATCCTCCAAAAAAATTACAATGCTATTCCTTGGAATGAAAACCCAAAACATGACCAAGAACCCAACCGATTTGGAAGATTTGAGTTAAATACCCACAATCAGTGACAAACACAAGAGTCCAATCTTGTTCCCTTGATTGCGTTCTGTAGAGAGGCCTTGGTGGGTGTGGCTGTATCTGTGGCTTTGTGTGGTTTGGACTTTCTGTGCAACTTATGGTGTGGTGGTGGTAGTGGTAGTGGTAGTGGTAGTGGATTCTGGAGGTTTTAATTGAGTGTCTTCTGTTTGGGCCTTGGTGGGTGTGGGCTGTGTGGCTACGGCATAGGACTGAGAAAGTCAATTGGTTTTATCACTTCAAGTGTCCAAGGGAGTGAAAGCCCATTGGGTTCCATATATGGCATAGCATATTCCCGGGCCTTCAATGACTAATTAACTTTGCCATGAGATAATGAAGATGAGAAGTGAGAGAGATTAGTTGCTTTGGGGTGAAACTATAAGAGAGAGAAGAGCTGAAGAGAGAGAGAGAGATTGTGAATTGAAAAAGAATATTAAAAAAATAAAAAATGAAAACCCTTTGTGACAAGTCAATCACAATTGTGTGTTTAAAAAGTCATGCAAAAATTCAATCCAAAATTGATGAAAATTTAAAAATTTTGGATAAAATCTTAAATTGAAACTTAGCTGATAATTCTTTCTTCTCTATTCTTCTACGTTTTCTTTCTTCTTCCTTCTTAGGCATTTTCTTTCTTCTTTTGTCATTGGTACCCAAAACCAAAAGTCTAAGGACATGTTTGGTAACTGTTTTCGTTTTCTATTTTTGTTTTCTTGTTTTCAAGAGAAAAAGAAAAAAACAAATTTTTTTTTTCTCTTTTCAAAATGAAAAACACGTTTGGTTAATTGTTTTGAAAAAAACATTTTTCAAAAACAAAATTCAAGAAATTTGTTTGGTAGTTGTCTTTGAAAAAGTTGAATTTTGTTTTCTTTGGTTAATTTTTTTTAAAAATTATATTTATTCTAATTCAAAAAACACGTTTGCTCCAAAGTATTTAAAATCCTTACACCTAAAGAAATTATAAATCAATTGTTTTGTATATAACATTCAAGCCTAAAACTTTAATCATATAAGTAAGATTGAAACTATAACAATTATCAAGTGTTATAAAAGATAATCAATAACTAAAAAGTTTACTACATGGCATCAATGCCAAGGAATCAATTTCATCCAAAAGAAAAAAATAACGTGGCATCAATGATGCCTATTATTTGTCAACATCAATCCTACGATCTGATCCCTATAAGCTGCCATAGCTTTAGCGACTTGATCAGTTAAGTCAACAGTGTGCAATGGCTCACCCAAATTATCCCCACATTCACCTTCAATAGTAAGGTTATTAATATTGAATTTAGTAAACAAGCGATCATTTCTTGTTGCGATTTGAATGAAGTTATGAATTGTGCAACAGGCTCTCATCACATTCCCTTATCGACATGGTTTATAACAAGGCATCATTTTTAAGACTGGAAATCGTGCTTTTAAAATGCCAAAACATCTTTCAATTACATTACGAAGAGAAGAATGTCTATAATTGAAAAGCTCTTTAGCACCTTCAGGACAATTCCCACCTCGAAAGCCTTGTAGATGGTATCTCTTAGTACGGTACGGAGGTAACAACACCAAGGTGCATGGATAACCAGAATCCACTAAATATTAGCCACCTAACAAAGAAAAAATAATAAGATAGAGAGAAGTATGACACGGTGAATGGATTCAACTTGAAAATTATAAATATGTAAGTAAGGCAACAATAAATCTTACCAGATAGAGGCCATGGGAAATTATATTCTAGCATTTGAAGTGCATCTAAGAATACTCGTGAGTCATTGGCTGTACCCTCCCAACCCGTGTAAATAAATGTAAACTTCATATCAAAATCACATGCACACATTATATTATGGGTGATTGTGGCCTTTCTATTCTTATAGCTAACTAGCTTTGATGCTAGAGCCCATGCATTGATATATGTTCCATCAATTGCGCCTATACATTTCTAGAAAAAAATATAAACACAAGTATTAACATATGCAAGCAAATAATATTTGTATGATAAAATGAACAATAACTTAAGATTACCTTGAAATATGGAAAGAACTTGGTATTGTTAGCAATACGTGGATGCACTTCATTGCTTTGAGAAGGACGTATAATGAATTTTCCCAGGCGGCATATTGCTCTTACAGTTTCCTTAAATTGCCTGTCCACTGTTTTAGTTGAGTGTTGAAAACGATCTGCTATTACCCTTATTCTCACATTATGTCCCACTATTAATAGGAACATACCAATTGCCTCCTCCACTGTGATCCAGCGTGAGTTTGTTAAGAACTTATGTGTTCTCAAATAGTTACAGAGACTTGTAAATGTTGGCCTATCCATGCGGAATAATTCATAACATGTTCGAGGATTGCCATTCAATATCTCTTTTATAAATGCATCACCAGTCAACATAGAG
Organism: Quercus aquifolioides; assembly: GCA_019022515.1. NCBI lineage: Eukaryota > Viridiplantae > Streptophyta > Magnoliopsida > Fagales > Fagaceae > Quercus > Quercus aquifolioides. The sequence continues at coordinate 62,877,408 of CM032328.1, read as the reverse complement.
ATATGTTGCGGCTCCTTAGGAATATAGTTGTTTTTATTCTCAACAAACATTAGTAGGAAGAACATATCATCGTCCTCTTCCTCATCTGACGAGGATGAACTGCTATAATAATTTAGTTCAACATTCATCTTGGAGAATTAAACAACAAATTTGTTCTCAAATATTGCTTTTTATTAACATAAATAAGACATTATCAACATAATATATATATATATATATATATATATATTACCATAAAATAATAATAAACCATCATTAACAACATTAGATAACAATAAAATAGTACCAAATCATAGTTCAAAGACATTAAAATAAACATAATCTAATAGGAAATTATTGTTTTGACATAATCCCCTACAAGCTACCCAACCAAACCGTCCTCCTGGTGAAACTCATGTTAACAAAGATCTCTCTATCATTAGGATCCTGCTTGAACTTCTCAACAGCCTTCATAAATATTTCATCATTGATTTCTTCCATGGTCTCAAGGATATTAATGCACTTGCCTAAGGAGAAGTCATTTGTAGGTGCAATATTGCTACTAACTTCATCAATGGTATACTTCTTATACCTCTCAACCTTTGCTTTAGATGCCTATATCCTAGCCTTAGCGGCCTCAGCCATTGATTGTAAGGCATCATTCATTTGGGAGCTCATTAACTCTCGCTTACTCTTACTAGGACGCTCGTCACAACTATCACTAGGACGCTTGCTCAATTGGGTTGTAATGTCAGACTCAATAATTGCCGTGATAGGGTCTTGGGTAGGACTTTCTAAATTAACATGAACTCCCCCATGAATGAGTCGTTCTTCCAATGCATTCTCTTCATCTGAATTAGGAGGGTCTTGGGTGGATGCACAGTGTAGGACCCTAGTAGCTGTAGACTTATTAAATATAAGCCCAAGCAAATTATAATTTGAAAGTCCTTTGGTTCGAAACATCTTTGCCTTGGGATGTGCCTAAAAATATAAAGACATCTAGTAAGAAAAAAAAAATGATGGGGGATAATGTTTAAAAATAAAACACTGTATTATATGCAAAGATTTATACTTGATAATAATTTTGCCATGACTCCTCAAGTGCATGAACAGTGTTGGTTTCAGCATCTCAACCAAAACTAGTTTGATTTATGAGTGGAGAAAACTCATAGTGTAGTAAACGCATCCTATTAAACTTCCCTTTGAATTGAGTCATTGTAAAACTTCATTTACCTAATTCATTCAATGTAGCTAACATTTTCTTCCAAGTATCAGAACTGAATTGCACATCTGCCATATTTCCCTTATTGATCTCTTTCAGCATTATGTCGATAAATAGTTTTTCAAGTTGTGGTGTCCAAAGGTTATCTTCATCAATTGAATTGTTTCCTTTCATCTATTATAATACAATCAAACATGAAAACAACTAAGGAACAATCTCAAAACAAATGCCAAACCACCAGATCAACAAATACAGAAATAAAAGGAGATATTGACATTAAATTTTAGATACAATATGTATAAACTGTTGAAAAAGAGAACAAACTTAAACCATTGCATAGTTGCTGCACAAGGATAGCTTATTATATGAAATCACCTTGTTAAGAAATTCATTACAATACAAAAAGATATCACAGAATTCAAAAAAAAAAAAAAAAAAAACTGCAATATTTTGTGTTTCACGGCTCCTATTAAATCTCACATATTTTGTGTTTCATACTGCACTTGTTTTTTTTTTTTTTTTTTTTTTTTTTATGAACCATACGGCACCTGTTAAATCTCACACTGCAATTGCACTATTATATACCTATAAAACTGGAATCCTATAAACTAGGACAATATTATATGCCTAAAAAATAAACCAAATGTGCTAATACTATTATATACCTATAAAATAAACCAAACGTACTATTCTATCACATCAATCCCTAAAATGGATTCTGCAAAGCTAGTTGTCCTTGTAACATTAGTTTATTCAAAGTTAAAATAGGTCTTACTTATATAGATAGTAAAATATTATTTTAGATGTGTGCCTTTGACTGATGGATCACCAAAAGCTGTAAAAGATTGAGCAAATCTACTAATAGAAAACAGAAATATGAAATTAGGAAGAGAGAGAGAGAGAGAGATAAATTAGAGGCACAAAGAATAAAACTGGAGGGGAGAGCGGGAAAGGGAGTGGGCTTTTCAGTACTTGGCACCCTTGTCTCTGGTTTCGTTCTCTAGCCTCTCTGTGATGAACTGGAGGTGCAGCAAAAAACTAGAAATATATAGCAGGATTTGAGCAGGAAATTTTAGCAGAAAGTAGCGGCAAAGAGTGAAAAAATTATGTGAAGTAGAGGCAAAGAGAAAAAATAAAATAAAAATAAAAATCAAAGTAAGTTTAGTTGCACAGTTGAAACTAGAGAGCTGGTTCATTAAAGTTGTAAAATAACTTGTTTTTCCTGTGTTTTCACAAGCCTAAAAAACACAAAACTGAAAAGAGCCCTTTGGTTGTTTTCATTTTTCTTTATAAATTAGAAACACAAATTGTTTTCTCTTTTTTGTAGTTTTGAGCTTACCAAACAAGTTTTTTTTTGTGATTGGAAAAAAAAAATAGCTCTTGAAAACAGAAAACTAATACAAAAAAACAGTTACCAAACATACCCTAAAATTTTTTTCTTTTGGAATAAAGTTGTCAACCACCAAACTATAGCAAACAATACCTCTTCCCAATGAAAAAGTTGGACATGTGGACCGTTGCCACCATTCATTTGCTTTGAAATTTTTTAAAGCTTTTTTTTTTTCATTTAATTGCATTTTTAACTGCATTATTTATTGGATCTAATTGGACTTTGATTCCTAATGGCTAATATTATAAACCCACGTATTGGTATATTAAATTCATATAATATGTATAATATTTTATATATTTATTAAAATATATATAATATTATACACATTTGCATAAAAATATAAAATGTTGTAGACATTTTTTTTTAATTTATTATATAAATCTTATCTAGATAGTATAATGTAAAATAATATTTTTTTTCTTTTTATTGTTATTATTTTTTTAACAGTTAATAATATTTTGTTGATTTTTGAACCACTATAATGAAAGTTGTGGTATAAAAAACACATTTCAAAGATGGTATTTGAATGATTTTAGTCAATTTTTTTATTCTAATTTAATATATTTATTAATATTTTAAATAAATATTAAGTTAATTGTGATGTCATCACTATTCAACTTTGGTTAGACCTCAATTTGACCTTAAAAACATTGAACGTTTTCCTTTTCCAGTTCTTTGAACAGTCTAGGTTTCAAAACCATGATATGCTCTCAATATGTGTCATTGAATGGAAATATCATTGTTATTTGTTCACTTTATTTTTATGATATTAGGAGGTTCTAATGAATTTAATAATTTTTCTGTTTTAAAAAATTATATTCCTATTTTGTAGAATTTATTTTGAAGTTTTTTTTTTTTTGAGAAGAATCCCCTCAGGGGTAGAGATTATTTTATTGCATTCTCAACAAATCAAGTTGGTACACCTCAAAAATGTCTGGTGGAACAGACTCCATCCAAACTAAAAAAGGAAAATTGGCAGCCCGCCTAGCAAGCTTATGTGCCACACAGTTCCCTTCTCTATTAATATGTGTAGCTGAAATGTCAGAAAAACTAGAGAATAATCTTTTGATATCCATCAGTACATGACCCAAAGCTGAGTATTCCATGTGACCTCCATTAATAGAGGTAATAGTGTTCACTGAATCTCCTTCCAGGATCATCCTATCAAAGCCGAGTTCCTTAGCAAAAACCACAGCCCGGCGAGCTGCTAACACTTCCACCATCTCCACCGAAGTCGGTAGTGGAATTTGTTGTGCAAGAGCAGCCATAACTAATCCTTATTCATTTCGGATTATAATGCCGATGCCAGCTAGTCCCTCAGATGAGAAAACCGCTCCGTCAAAATTTGCCTTAACACAAGTAGCAGGGGGTGGCCTCCATCAAACTGAACGAGCTGTCCTTGGGATCGTTGCATGTGTAGGGCGCAGCTAGTGAAACTCCTGGAGAGCATCATAGGCCGAGGAAGGAATCTGCCTCAGTGGAAGTGCAGTTTCTCCTACTCGGACCTTGTTGCGACGCATCCATATTGTTGAGACCGTCATAGCAAAGAGATTGAAGGAAGTCTTTTCCAGTGAGGCACTGTCAATTATTTCGAGGAAGGAGGATCTGTAAACCGTGTCAGCCTTCAACTTCTCAAAATGAACTCTCCATACATCATTCGAGTTCGGGCAAGACCAAAGCGCGTGCATGACATCCTCAGAGTGCAGCTTGCATTCCTGGCATAACACATCATCCAGCACCTGCCTCCTGACCAGATTAGCCCAAGTTGGTAGAGAGTTGGTCCCTGCTCTCCATATAAGAGACTTAACCCGGTTTGGTACTCTAAGGCCCCAAATAGAGTTTCATACCTTCAAGTTCGTCCCCTGATTTGAGTTACCTGTTACCTCAGTTTCATCTTGCTCCAACAGTAGACGATAGCCTGACCTGACCGAGAAGATCCCATCACGAGTGTGGGGCCAAAAAGGAAGGTCTTCTCTGTTGAACAAACTGAGAGGGATGGCCTTGATGGTTGCTGCCTCCTCAGATATAAAGAGCCTATCAATCTCTTCCTCTTTCCAGCATATGTTCTCATGGTTTATTAAACTAAAAACCAAAGCATTAGCTTGGCCATCTGCTACAGGTGCGTTATATTGAACATATTAAAGTTCAGGTGCGTTATCAGATACTATTAATTTATAATGATATTTTTATGATTTATAAGTTTATTTAATGCATTGTAAAGAATTAAAAATGTCCTTTATTAAATAATCTCTCCGTTTAAAATAATATTATTTGATTAGTGTAAATGACTATACAATAATCTTTCTGTTTAAAAATATTACTTTTGTTAGGTTCATGTAGAGCTCAATGGCTCATCCTACCTATACAAGTGGAAAATTTGAATGGAAAAACATTTATTTTCCAATCAGAACTAAATAACTATAAACTCTATTATAGAATTTGACAAAGAAATTTAAGCTTGATAAAATGACAAAAGTACGTATTTATTTAATATAGCAAAATTACTAATTTGGTATTTTACTTCCACATGTTATATTTTATTATATTCATAGGCTTATATTAGTGGTATTACAAATGATGGTGAGAGCAACTTGTCAAGTGAACATAATAGTAATTCTACAAAGTTACAAAAAACTAATGTTGAATGCAATATACAACTCACACCAACATCTGCACTCAAGGAGAACAGAATGAGTTATTCAATGACTACTACGAAGCAACAAAAGAAGAAGATACAAAAAGTTATTTAAAATTATAAAAAAAAAATCACAGAAAATTATGAAAAATATTTTGTCTTTCAATTGATTACAAATTGTTATTTTAACATTGCAATATTTATTGGATAATTGAGGATATTAGTTGTTTGGAATCCTAATTTTTATTTAAATTTTTTTAATTGATATTTTTCATTTACTAAGCCAACAAAACGAAAATTTTTAGGGTTGTTTAGCACTGTCAACAACATTGCATATGTGATAACTATTCTTCTTTTATTGTTGGATTTTTTTTCATAGTTAATAACTTTCCCGTGCATCGCACGGGTTAGCAATTAGTTTATGTTTATTTTAGAAGTAACAAAATTTTCAACCAAGTAAGCCATTGAGAATTCGAATTTCTCATAAGAAAGCAAGTTGATCTGAACACTTGATGGCACACTAGTGGGCACATCTCTCATTGGGTTCAACACATACTTCACCCCATTATTGATAAGAGAATAAGTATTCTTCCTCCCATCATATTGTGTATGTCTATCAAATTGCCAAGGTCTGCCAAGGAGCAAATGACAAGCGTCCTTGGGAAGAACATCAAAATAGGGTTCATCTTCAAATTTTCCAATGGAAAACTTTATTTTGCACCTGTGAGATACCATAACCTCACCTCCCTTCTTAAACCAAGACACTTTGTAGGGTTTTGGGTGACGATCACAAGAAAGCTTCAACTTGTCAACCATTACTTTTCACACCATATTCTCAACATTTCCCGAATAATCATTAAAACACACTTCTTTCCAAAAGAAACATAATAAGTTTTGAAAATATTGTGTCTTAACCATTTTTCATCCTCTTGGACAGTCATTACACGTTTGATTACAAGACTTTCTACATCACAATCAGCATCACAATACTGTTCATTCAAATCCCCCTTTGGTTCATCATCATAAATTGGCTCTTTACCTTCATCCATTTGCTCTTTCTCCAACAAATGCAATTTAGCATTCTTCTTGGGACATTTGTAGGACCTATGCCCCACTTCTCCACACCGAAAACATTTAGAAAAGGTTGGCATACCCTTTTCACGCTCTTTAGTTCCTCCCCCTTTTTATGGGTTTGGATGATCAAAAGAGCTTGAATCTCTTTTCTTCGTTTTCTCCCTTACTGTCTTAGAGCATTCTTCCCTGCGATATGAACTCCATTTCAACTTTTCTTCTGCTTTTAGTGCCATTTGATAAGCCTCCTCAAGAGAATGTAGAGAGTGAATCATAAGTTTTCCTTTAAGGCTATACTTCAATCCCCTCACATACCTTACCACAAGTTGATCATTAGATTCATGCAAATTAACACAACTCAAAAGCTTGTAAAAATGCTCCATATAATCAATCACAGATTGATCACTTTGCTAGTGAAGTTGGTGGAACTTTTGGTTGAGTGCTTGAGAATAGTCCAAGGGCAGAAACTTCTCATCTAGTTTCAACTTCAACTCAGCCCAAGTATTGACTCTTGGAATTCCCCTTCAATCTCTACTTTGCTGGTACTGCTACCACCATATAAGAGCATGTCCCTTCAACTTAGTAGCCACAAATTGCGCATTTCTTTCATTAGTAAGATCCTTCCACTCAAAAAAAGCTTGTAGAGATGCTATCCAATCACAACACTCATCTGCATTGAGTTTTCCTTCAAAATCCTTAACATTAACTTGAATGCTTCAATTAGAATTTTCTAATGCTCGAGCTAGACGATCCATAGACCGCAGCAGCAGATTCTAGAACAGAACTAGAAGTAGTCGAGTGATCATCATGGCCAAAGTCATCTTGGCGATAAGTAGTGCGGTCACTTCCTTCACGAGTTAGAGAGGTTGGAAGGCGATGAAGGATTTCGTTCATCATTTGATGGAGAGCTTGATTAGATTGCCTCAATTCAGCAAGCTCAGATTGTACATCACCACTATTGGTGTTCCTTCGACGTCTTGGAGGCATTTTGGAATAAGAACCAGCAAATTTGAAACTTTCTGACAGATTGACATTTGCTCAGTAAATCACAAGTATCTCACTGTGAAAAACTCAAAATCACGATTTGCTTTTTTTGCTAGAAACTAGAAAGATAGATCTTTCCAACCATATATGGCATGCAAAAAGAATCCTCACGAGCTTATACAAAATTACTGAAAGAAGATGAACAGAATTTACTAAAACAGAACGAGAACTTAGGTAGAACAACAGGAATACTAGCTCTGATACCAATTTGATGCGGGCCAAGACCCGCTAGATAGGCTAAATCAAAGATTTAACCTAATGATAGAATGAATAGTTTAGGGATGCCACTAAACCAGAGGTAGCGGATGTCACTTAATGCTATTAATCATGGATGTTACTCAACGTGATTAAGTCACACACTTGATTGTTAGGAGGAATCACTCAACTCCAAAGTAAGGACACTTGCAAATGATTTTCTGAATAGAAACTTTTTGCCTTATTCTGATTTCTTATTAATAATTATAGGTGAATACATTGCATGTGAATAAATGTTTTCAACTAAATGCTTGACAACTTCCAATGTAGATGACAACTCCCTAGACTAACTTCACATCACCCTACGATCAGATTTATTAGGTTAGAACAACTACCAACAAGACTCATGATTAACTTTGACTGAATAATAAAGATAAATAAAAGACAATTAGACTAATAAAAAAATGACTCATATTGCTTATGTGGCTGCCACATAAGTTACCACTATGCTCCTGCATCAACTTCAAATATATTTTCTTTGCTTCTTCCTCAATTATCTCAATTTCGTGTCATTCTTATCTACACCATCATCATCAAACTTTTCTATTTGCTCCTGCTCAATGGTATGTCAATGTACATAACTCTTTTCCATATTGGTTTTAAAAAAATAAAAAATAAAAAATCAAACAACCGCAAAGGTTTCTGTTGAATATGGGTATTTTTATTTTTGCTATTCATTTCTTTTTGTTTTTTATTTGGTTTGGATCCTATGCAAACTCTTCACTATTTTGCTTATTCTAATTATTTGGACTCTAGCTTTTCATCACTATCCTTTTTTTTTAATTGTATAAGTTTCTTTTCACGGTAGAGCTTGGTTTTAAAATAAAACATTAAAGAAAATAGTACAAGTTTTTTATTTAAACACAAACTATGCAAATACCAACTCTGCCTCCCATTTAAAGTTTGATGTTTTCCTCTATTCGGCTTTATTTTGTTTGGCTCTTCACTATTTTGCTTATTCTTATTTTCTAGACACTGGCTCTTTTTCATTTCCTTATCTTCTTATCATTATCCTTTTCATATCATTATCTTTTTTTCTTTTCTTTTCTTTCTTTGATGAAAGCTTACGTATTACCTAATATTTGTATAGGTATACGTATGTTTTTATTTGATTATAATATTATGGTAGAATTTGGATTAAAAAAGGTATAAGATTTTCATTAAAACACAAAACTGTGCAAATAACATCCCTTTCTCCCATTCGGATTCAATTTATAATTTTTCGATTAATTGAAACTCTTACAATTTAGCTTCATTTCGATCAACCTCATCTCTTCCATATGAAATTAATTGTAGTTGCTAAATTTGAAAGGAAATTATTAACCTATATATATATATATATATATATATCGTATACTATATAATAAAAGTTGGGCTTAGATGTTGTGGTTGTGCCAAGTGATTTCACCAAATTGTAAAAAAAATTTAGATTTTTGAAAATAAATATAATTGTTGAGTCAAGTGATTGCACCAAACTACAATAAGTTTTTAGATGAAAACAAAATGTTTTTGATCTTATCAACTTCTTTAGAGTTTGGAAAAAGTAACAATAAGTGTTTGTATCAGCTTTTTCTTTTTTCTTTTTTTTTTCTTTTTTTTTTTAATTTTATAAAGTAACAATTTTACTCTTAGCTTACATTAGTATTTCTTTTTTTTTTTGGGATAAACATTTATCCTACACCATCTATTTTCCAATAGTAACAAATTTTTTTTAAAAAAAATTCTTCTTATTTTTTTTTTTTTTGTGTGTGGATAAAGTAACAAAAAAATAGGTAATATTAACTTTAACATTAAAAAAAAAGTAATAATAAAAATAAAAATCTAATAACATTAACTAATCTTTTGGAATAAAGTAAAAAAAAAAAAAAATGTAATTAACCTAAACTTCTTGATTAGGTAAACTCCTTTTTCTTTTTGTTCATATCAAGTTATCAACTTCTTCACAACTTAAAATTATCTAATATAAAAGTGGGAGTATATATATGGTTTGGTGTATTTTACACTTTTCCTACTATACGGTTTGTTGATATTAATTCCTTCTCACACCTTACCTATGAAACTTGCATGTATGTATTTGCCTTCTTCTTTTTGTTTTTTTCATAAAATTCTATTCTTAATTTTTTTTTCTTCATCAAATTGAATATGTTTTGTGTGCGGGTTGCCTTTTGTTTAAGTTATTTTTGTTAAATTTCATCTAATTTATATGCTTATTATATATGGTTTTCAGAATCAATGTTATATTTTCCATGAGAACTGACAGATTAATTTTAACAAAAATTTTATTTGCTTTTTGAAAATTTTGTGTTTATGTAAGCGTCTTTACTTTAACTGTAATTCTAGATTTTTTTTGTAATGTTTATAAATTTATATTGTTTGTAATTATTGAATTCAGAGTTTCTTTGTGTGTATATTTTTATGTGTGTGTCGTAGTAAATTTTTCTTTCAATTTAAAAAAATAAATAAATTTGGGTAGCTTTTAATTTGCAATATATATATATATATGAAATACTGACAACGTAAGGTACTATTAATGATTTTTCCAATATTTATATCCACAGGTAGCCATGAGACCAAGATTTGAGAATCGAAAACCATGATAATGAACATCACTTTACAAAGAATGGAGACAGAAAATTGATTAAATATAAAAAGGGTAATATAAAAACAATGGATATTTAAAGTGATGTGAAAATCTACACGACTTCGTTGCCTCCCCCTACTGTCAAAGTTAATTCAACTTTCATGTGAGTGTTTTTACTTTAACTCTAATTCCAAATATTTTATGTAAGTGTCTTTACTTTAACTCTAATTCCATATTTTTTTTTAATGTTTAGAAATTTATATTGTTTGTTATTAATGAATTCAAAGTTTCTTTGTGTGTATATATTTATGTGTGTGTTGTAGTGAATTTTGCTTTCAATTTTTATTTATTTATAAATTTGGGTAGTTTTTAATTTATAAAATTGGGATGATTTCTTGGGGTTAAAGTAAAAATATTAGGTCAATTTTAATCACAATTCATGCAATAGTAGGGTGTTAGATGTTGATATTAATTTTTTACTTATTTACATTAATTAACATAAACATCCTAGCATGTTTAGTGTTGATATTAATTTGGCACTTTGAGATGCAAGCAAGTCATTATAATTAAATATAAATGCTATTATGTTGGTATGTTATAATTATTATTTGTTGTTCCTTACCTTACTTCGCCTTAATTGTTATTTGAACAAGTAAAATTTATGTCTTAGTCCAACCGGATATAGCATTTCTTTCCAATTATTAATTAGTGTTCCTCAAATAAAATTACTACTAAGAGCTTTTAGAAATTTAAAACTTGCCACTATCTATAAAATATTTTTACTATTTTATTTGTTATTAAATTTAATTATATTATCAAAAAATATATATTTTTTAAAATTTATATATAATTCTTTTATTAAACCATAAATCATGGGCATAAAATTAATATATATATATATATATATATATAGCGTGTGTGACTCGGATTAGACGGCTGGTAAGAGTCTTTGTTAAAAGAGAAAAGCCCAACTACATGAATGGCCTAGTTTAGTTAAAGCCCATATGCACTGTCTAATAAAATTAAAGCCCATGTTTTTTACAAAAAAGGAAATAGCCCACCATCTCTCACTAGGCTCAGTTTGCTGAATCATTTTCCACAAAAGAGACCCTATATAACTTTCTTCAAAAACAATGGCCACAAGCCCATTTAATTGTCATTGTCATTTGGAATGGTCCACAACCAAAAATAAAAGAGAGTAAGTTGCTCATGAAATTTTAGTCTTTATGTGGAGTATTTCGTTTTGTTTCTTTAAATTGATTTTCACATGGGTGCAGGTCCTAAGACCGTAGCAAAATCATAAGAAAGCCACAAAATCAATTTCGGTTTGAAAGGCATAGTTGGACTAGAATTTCGAAACTCCGCAGGAACAGCTAGTGTCTATATATATATATATATAAGTTCCACAGCCACCACACATCCTTGTACACTTAAAAACTTCAGAGTAGAACTTCAATATTATGTAAAAAAAAAAAAAAAAAAAAAACTAATTCCCATGATCCACCAGTCCCCTCCTCTCCATCACCTTCACTTCTTCCATGTCTATCATTGCCTCCTCCTCCATGTCCACCACTGTTATCCCCTTCATCATCGTCTCCTCAATCAGCACTCCCATCCTCTCCATCTGCATCACCACTGTCCCCTCCATCACTGCCATCTCCTCCATGTGCACCTCTCCCCTCCTCTCCATCACCATTGCCTTCTCCATGTGCACTCCTTCCATCCCTTCCATCGCTGCCACTTCCTCCATGTCCATTGCTCTCGTCCCCTCCATGTCCAACACCCCCCCTCCTCTACATCAAGGGCACCTCCTCTATCATATGCAAGCTGATCTCTCTCCTTAATGTGCTCAATAATTTGTTCTGTCTTGTCACGGTAGCAATAACATAGGAGGCTAACAGCAACAGTTATCACTAACAAACTAGGTAACATTGCAGCAACAAGCACAATTTGTAGAATCTTATTCATTCTAAAAAGGCTTTGGCAGTCACAGATGAGGAATATCAGAGGTGGAGTGCTAGCTTATCTGAAAGAAAAAAAAAAAATGATATAAAAGTAAGTTTATTATTGATTTGAAATTTAATAAAAATACAAAGTATGACATATACATGTCTTCCTGCATTAGTTTTAGAAAAAAACATTAAATCTAACCAAAATTAGACTACATTTACAAAAAATAATATTTATAGAAATTAAATATAATAAAGTCACTATAAGCAACTATAAAATAAATAGCAGTTAAATTCAACCAAATTAGACTATTATGGTAAAAAATAATTTCAATTTCAATTTCATTCATCTCAATTAAATTCAAAATTAATTTCATCCATCTCAACTAAATTCAAAATCAACTTCATTCCTACTAATAGTCTAATACTGTGCCCTCACAGTCTCTCTACTCTCTAATGATAATTCCCACATCAGTACAACATAGGTCTTTGAATAGCTATGGGATATGGCCTCACTCAAGAAAAAAAAAATGTGGGATATGCTGCATATGCAGTAATAGTTTAAAAATAGGACCCACTGAGCGTTTTTTTTTTTTTTTTTTTTTTTCATAACAGGGATGCCACCTTGGAAGCACCCCTGTTACACGGCTTTGAAATAGAGTGTTTCCCAACTTCTAAAACTATGCAGCAATAGCAAAGTCTCAGGAACCACACTAGGCACTAACTATTGATAATGATGGATCAATCAATTAACACATAACTTCCCTAATATGAAAAAAAAAAAAAAAAAAAAAAAAAAATCAATATCAAGGATAGATCTAAGTCGACTGAATGATTTATGATATGATTTGTGTTAAAACTTTGTAAAAAGCCCAATTTCCAACATAAATCCAATTTTAACACAAATCATATTTGTGTAAAAAGTCAACTGAAGTACTTGATGTGTTTCATATTTTGGTCAAACAAATCTTCACAGAGCTAACAACAATGAGAATTTATACAAAAGAATGTGAATTAGTTCCATTAGTTGCTACAAAAAGAGTATCATATTGATGAAATATTTCCTTACATGCCAACACAAAGAAAACATCATGATCAAATTTCAAAAGTCTACAATAGTATATGTCATGCATCAACTCTGTGATCCTAACTTCTTCTTTCAGTATGTTCAAGCTAGCTAATTATAACATTCAACATTTGCTAATAACTAGTTCTGATTTACATGGGGGATTTCTTCTGCATTAGAATTTACTTTTACAATCTATCTAGTCAAGTAAACAATGCTCAACTTTATGCCAGACCACAGTTTTTCCAATAAAACCATGCACAGTCTATAGCATTTTCACATCTTAAAAATTCCAATTCTAAAAAAAAAAAATGAAGAATTTTGAGAGAAAGCACAACAACAGGTGTGCATTACTTAAATTTGAAGTCAACAATATGAGGCAGAAATCCAAGTAAATTGTAAATAATCACACACCTCAGCAATGCACTTCTTCAAAAGCTGAGTAGAGGCAGAGGCTTGGGCTTGGGCTTCAACGTCGTAGCGCAAAGACCAATGGCGGGGGAGGAGAGTGCGGAAGAGAAGGAGGAGAGAAAGAGTGAAGGATTTAAGGAAGTTGGAGAGAATTGTAGCCAAGAGATAGAATGCTTCCATTGATGAGCCTAAATTAACTACCAGCTATAACATCTCTGATATTCATTCCCACTTAGAGGCCAGAGCAACAGTGTCAGCACTCCAAAAAAAGCACTAAAAATTGACTTTTATTTATTTTAATACATCACATTTATTATTATTAAGACTATCCATTAAAACAACTTAAAAAAACAATGTAATATTATAATCTTGTATTGAGATTACATTAATATAAGATTACAATAATATAATATTACAGTAGTATATATATATATATATATATATATATATTAAATATACATATGTATTTAGAATACTACTTCAAGTGATTTGGTCTTCTTGTCTGTATTTTATATTTTTTGTCAATCTCATGAAAAAAAGTTTGTAAGGTATGGTTCAAACTCACGTTAATTTGAATTTGTCATTACGTTTTTGAATCTTAAGTTTCAATGTCTTGCAAATTTACTATAGCCATGATGTTTTCTTTTAGAATGAGCCATAATGTTTGTTGATAAATATTGGTGGATACTTTACAAATTTTTTTTTTTTTTGACAATTGACAATATAACCCCACCCTTGAATACTTTACATTTGATTCTTGATTAAACTACACATTAAATGATTCTTTATTAAACCTTGCATCACCTGTCATTTATTATTATTATTATTATTATTATTATTATTAATTTTTGTTTTAGTAAAGCATCACCCTGACATAATACTTATTATTGACAGACTTCAATGCTAAGAATATTTTGCTTAAATAAGTCTGCAGATATGAGTTATAAATATGATTAATGCCATCATTTAATCTTAATTTCACTTGGATAGTTGGACAATACAGTCCCAAAACTATTTGAAGCTATGAGCATCAAGTACCTGTTCACCAGAAACTTTCTAAATATTGAATCTGATGCATATGGAGGAATTGATTGTAGCATGTGGTAACCTTAGTTCCTTGCAAAAAGATTACCTCACCTAGTACTCTAAATGTAAATCTGTCGCTCATTTATGCCTTTCCTCGTGGTTGAGCTTTGTGCTCATTAATGTTAAGTTCATTTAATTGTATATCCAACATTTTGGTTTCAGAAGACTAGAAACAAGCCATATATTTTCATAGTATTTTCGACTCACAATTTCAACTATTTGCACATGTATGTGTCCGTACATATTGGTGCGCAACAAGTATTACCGTTTTAGTAATAAATATATGTTTTATAGTGAATTGGTTGTCATGGTATTTTTAACTCACAATTTTAATAAATATATGTTTGATATTGAATTGGTTGTCATGGTATTTTCAACTCACAATTTCAATTGTTTGTACACCTGTATGATCGTAAATGCTAATGTGCAATAAGTATCACCATTTAAATAACAAATATATTCTTGATAGTGAATTGGTTGTCATGGTATTTTCAACTCACATTTTCAATTGTTTGCACACCTGTCTATTTGTACATGTTGATGTGCAACAAGTATCATTGTTTCAATAACAAATATATGTTTGATAGTGAATTAGTTTTTATGGTATTTTCAATTCATAGTTTCAATTTTTTGTACACTTGTGTGTTTGTACACATAGATTGACTCAAGCATATGTAACGGGAAGCCTGATGATCCAGTCCTCACAACTTGATCCCTCATCCTATTGAGTGGTAAACATGCAGTCTAGTGAAGCATCACTTATTGAATCAGGCTAGGCTGGTCTTAGACTCTCAGTGAGATATAAGGGTGCATTGAAAAGTTGCTTGCTGAGAGAGGCACCGCCTTAACTTTGCCTTGAAAGTATGAAGCCATAAGCATTTTGATATATTCACAATGCTTTAGATGCCACAGGATTTTTTTTGCAAAATAACACCAATTTTCAAACAATTTTGTTAGTTAACTATGTTTCCAAACTATTTAGCAAACTAACATCTCGAGTCTTTTAAACTCGAGTTCACTATAATAACTCGAGCCTAAGAGACTCAAGTTTCACGTTCTAGCAATGGAAATTGAGTCTCATAGACTTGAGTTCCTTAAAAGAAACCCAAAAAAAAAAAAAAAAACTCACCTACTTCTTTCTTCTTTCTAATTTCTTCTTCTCTCTAGTTTTTTCTCTATATCAAAGCCCAAATCAGGCCTCCAAGGCCGAAGCTCATCATCAAGGTTTTTGTCTTGTTCATATCTCTTGTTCCCCACCAGAGCTCACCTCCAATCGAGATGCATAGCGTTTGTTGGGTTTAGGTTTGCAGGTTCAGATCGGGATGAGGTAGTGGCGCAATTGTTAGGTTTGGATTTGCAGGGCGATCAGGATGAGGTAGTGGTGCGATTGTTGGGTTTGGGTTTGCAGGTTCCAATCGGGATGAGGTGGTGGTGCGATTGGCTTTGTGTATTTTGTTGGGTTTGGTTTTGCTGGTGAGATGTTTGTGAGGACATGTGAGGAAGGTTTCGATTGCATCTGTATGAGGTGGTGGAAATTTTGCTCGGATGAAGATTTTGCTTGGATCAGATCCGATCTGTGAGGAAGATCGTACATGTGAGCAAATTTGTGAAGAAGATTGAACTTGTGAGGAAGGTTTTGAAGGAGTTGGTTTTGTAGGAACTGAAGGTTGAAGAAGGAACTGGGCTGTAAGGAACTCAAGTCTCATAAGCTCAAGTTCCTCGTAGAACTTTTTATGCTCAATTTGCTACGGTGAACTTGAGTCTAAAAGGCTCGAGATATTAGTTTACTGAATAGTTTGGAAACATTGTTAACTAACAAAATTGTTTGAAAATGGGGGTTCTTTTGCAAAAAAATCTAATGCCACTAGTCAACCACAAGTTATCATTGAATGCAACTTCTTGCAATTTGCATATTCATTAATATTTACCTAGTGTAACTCTAAAGAGTTACACATTTTCGAAACTATTAGATTTAAGTAAATCTAACGGTAAAAAAAAACTCTAATTGATGCAAATATTTTGATTGATCTGATTTATTATTCATTCCTTATGACATTCTATACTTATCTCTAAACCCAAAAAAAGTGTTTACCTCTCTCTCCCTCTCTCTCTCCATTGCATGTTCAAATCTAACATTGATTTTTTTTTTTTGCTGTTGTAATTTCATTATTGATTTTCTTCATAATTAATTACTTTTTATTTTTTCTAACATGTTACATTTTATTCCTAAAGTTTTATATATTGCACGAGTTTGGTTTAATTTGTTTTCCTTTGACTTTTTAACAGATTTGCTTATGCATAGGGTTTTCAAAGCATTAATATTTTTATTAAGTACAAATATAATTTTGCCAACTTTCAACTAAAAAATTAATCCAAAAGCGCAATAACTTGTAGGTGTTTAAGTTTATTTCATTTTTCGTATATAACATGTATAAAATTTTATGAAATTATTATACTTATGAACTAGTATTAATTTTCTAACTATGACCTTAATAATTTATATACTATTCAATTCTTTTTTTCAAATTCTTTTTTTCTTCTTTTTTTATTGAAAGAAATATGAAAAAGTGGTTAGTCATAATATTAAAGTTTTTTTTTTATGTGAAAACAATAGGGTGGATTCTAGGTTAACCTAACTTGTCAAAGACTAGGTAAGGTTCATATAGAAATAACAATCCATAAGACTTGAATCCAATTAGGTCCAACTTGAACCCAGTTAACCCGACTTGAGGTTTAGTTGCGGGCAAGTAGTCCCCCAAAAGTTTGAATATATCTTTTTAATATACGAAAAACCTTGATTTAAAAGAAAATCAAATCTCATTTTAATTACAATCCTAAAATTTCAATTAATCAAAAACCTATGATCTCCCCAAGCAATTAAATGTTCAGAACCTAAAATTGGGTACCTTAATTTCATATAATAACCTTCTATTTGGTATGAAAACGTGCTCAGGTGATAAAAAGTACAAATTTAATATAATAAATCTCATAACTATAGACTTTTTTTCTTCGAGAACACCTTAACGTGGCTATAATTTGACAAAATTTAGAGTATAACTATAACCAATTTTGATTTAGAGCATTTTGGCATATTATTCGCAAAAAATTTGTAACTCAATTGGCACCAATTTATGTATTAAACGTAGATGTTTAGTGTTCAAATTTATTCTCTTCTAACTGCACAATCAAATGCAGGAAAATATGGACAGGTACCGGATTTTGTTTTCGTAGCCCATGTGGTGGATGTCTCCGCAGCTGTACATGCACCATTTGTTTTCCGATCATTTGCATCATTGCCATTTTCCATGAAGATCTTCATTTTACCGCTATGGCCAATGGCTCTTGTGGTAGAGAAATTATACAGTTCTCATGGTAGACCACGTCATTTGTCTACCATTCTAGTAAAAGACTCCTGTCTATTTAAAATTGCTGAGTCAGTATTCAATTTTTATTTAAAATTCCACAATTTTAAACAAGTGGGACTCTTTTACTAGAATAGTGGACCACATCACTTGTCTACCATAAGGACCTTATAATTTCCTTGTGGTGTCACTTCTTATGCGGGCTTTGTCTAAAACCTTTGTCTACTCATTCTACCAACTTAGAGGTCGGCTGCTCCAAACATGGATTGTGCCTAGGTTTAGCTTTCAGGTCTGCTTACAACTTTACATTAAAAGTTTTAGCCATAGCCAATGCTAATTGCTTGTTAATGTTTTATTTCATCTAGTATTTTGCAAGAGAGTTAAATTTACCTAGTGCTTGTCATCTTTGGCAGTATTTCTTACCATTTGCTACAAAGGGCATTAACAAGCACATTGAGCAGGCCATTCTCAGGGCTGATAGTCATTAGCCTTGCTGCATTAAATAAGGTGGGTACTTGTTTTTTATTTCTTACCATTTGCTACAGAGGGCATTAACAAGCACATTGAGCAGGCCATTCTCTGGGCTGATAGTCATTAGTCTTGCTGCATTAAATAAGGTAGGTACTTGTTTTATTCTTATTTATGTTCCTATATGCTAACTACTATAACTAGACGACTTTATTTCTTTCTTTTTTTCGCCAAAAATATTCATAAGTTTAATGGAGCCCTTGATTACTGACCATGGTTGGTTGAGGATTTAAAATTTGAAAATTGAAAGGTAGGTAGACGCTTATTATCAGAAAGTTCTTCACAGACACCGGAAGTAACAAAATATCCTGATCCTGTTGTAACTATATGAAAAAAAGAAAAGAAAAAAGCTAGCTTTATTTTATTCAGCAAAAAATAAAAAACTGATAACTATATATTTCATTTCACCCCTGGATAATACAACAATAGTAAAATCTTACACCAAGTGAAACTTCAATCTAAGAAATTATTTTATTACATTCTTTGCAATCATGATTTCATAACTAGGGTATTATTTTCATGTCTCTTAATCGCCCCACCCACATGCCAATACTCTTCAATGTATTGGCATACCCAAAAAATCCAAACTCACGACTCTTGTTCATGCTACAAACATGTGGAAAACCAAAATGCAAACCCGCATCGAATGCCTCTGGACAAACAATTTCCTCCATGTTGGTCTTATAGAGCCCATACATTTCAACGATCTCATCCCACACCCTTCCCTTCTTCTTCATCATCCCAACCCAATCAAACTTTTCATTCTCATCAAATGGCACAAACTCAACATCAAAGACCTCACAACACACCTTCCATAAGCTCCTCCACATGTAAACATCACCATTGGTGAATTAAAGGCTTGGTTCTTAGCTCTATCCATCACCGCAGCCCAAATCTGTTGCTCTACTAACACATGTGCATCTGACATGTCGTAGAAATTTTCCCACGTGTATTTTGTACCTGTTAGAATTATTGTTAACTAATTAAACTCATCATCTCCTAATACCACAAATTTATCATGATATTGAAGAAAAAAGTCATGAGTTTGATCTCTATTTATACTATACACCGCATTTAAATTGTTAAAAATCTCGTGTATTGTACTCCATTTATTAAGGAGTATTAGAATTATAATTAAGTACCTGGATATCAAAAGGGCAAGCTTGGTATTGACAGATAGTAGCATACACGCATAGAGTTAGCCTTGATGAGAGGGAACTTTGATTTGCAACTAATCCTATAATCTCGACTGTTGTTATTTTTTTTCACTAATAGACACATGTTCAAGTTATTTGTAGTAATCGTATGTCTAGGTTATTTGTAGCTATTTGCAACTAATCCTACCAATGACACATGTTTATGTCCAATGACCTTGGTGGAATCACTTTGACACATGACCGTGGTTACAACATGCCACAATCTTATTGTTTGATCATGATTCTAGTAATCGTATGTAAACCTTTATTGCTTATAGCTAATTGTGAAAGACTTAAAACGTACACTTCATTTTATTTTGCAGGGACAAGAAGGGTCACTGACAAAACTCAAATTTTTTTTTATAAACTCAGAAAAATTGAAATTGAAATTGAAAGGAAAAGTGGTGGAAGAGAAAGAGAGAAAGAGGTAAACATTTTTTTTTGGGTTTAGAGATAAGTATGGAATGTCATAAATAAGGAATAATAAATCAGATCAATTAGAATATTTGCATTAATTAGAGTTTTTTTTTTTTTATTTTTTTTTTTTTATGGTTATTATATATATATATATATATATAGATGAAATGTCCATAACAATTCAGAAGGACTTGCCCCGTGCCTAGGTAATCAGTATTTTTTGCTATTCTTTTTATTTATCTTCCTTGGAAAAAGGTTGTTATACTCTTACAACTAGGCTCATCCCAGTACAACTCATCCCACCACTTTCTGCTTCCGCTGATGTGCATGAGGGAAGAAGGCGGGTTGTCCATTAAGAATAGAAGTTTCTTTAGCTTCTCACAGTCCCATACATCAATAGAGTCTAATGAATTACAAATTAATACCCTTTCGGAAATGGATTTCAATTCTGGTAAAGAAAATAAGTATAGGAGACGCAACCTAGGAATCATTATAGGTATTTACCCCACTGGTTTCCCTCCCTTCAATGATTTCCTCTATTGAATGACAATTCCATACCTCAACCTCTTCAACATTTTGAAGGCACGATAACAAATCAAATGTGAGAATGTATAAAGCTTGTGACAATTGTAGATGTGCAGGGTTTTTAACTTAGAAAATACACACCATCACAACTCCATGACAAATTGCCTTTATGTTAAAAATAATTGTAATTATTTTTAATTATACTTGTGCATATGCATGAAGTTGTACACTAGTTTTACATGATACAATAAAATCAAGAACTCAAAAATAAATAAATTTGACACGAAATATGCTAACCTAATAAAATCCTAATAGTAACCAAACCTATTCTAAGAACTGTAAACTATTTTCTAATTTGCATGTGAATGTGTGATGATTTTATTTTTTATCTTATCGGTGTGTGATTGCAGGTAGATCAATGCTTCTTTTTTTTCTTTTCTTTTTTATATTATCAAACTTTGATGTGATTTGCTTTGGACTTAAGAGGAAAATCCAAAGCAACATAAATATCTCTCAGCTGTTATCCTGTTACAGGCTTCCAGCCAAAATATTGGACTACAGAATCTTTCAAAATTAAGAAAAAGCTTGAAAATTGAAATAGTGTGAAAAGAAAAGAAAAGAAAAAGATGGGTTAAAAGATAACTTATCCAATCAGCCTTGCCACTCACACATCATGTCTTTCCCCATCATTACGCGTTTACCATAATTGCGATTACAGTGCTATATATTCAGCATTTCAATTCACGTTGACGATTTAAGCACTCATGTCCAAAGCCTGAAACTATTCATTTGGCATTTTGCTAATCAAAATAAACTGCTTCAATAATTTTAGAGAAAATAATCAAAATATAGTAACACAACTATTTTTCTCACAACTTTACCACATCGAACAACTTTGCCACCACAACAGTAATGCGCGCGAGTTATGTGGTGGATTAATTTTTAAATAGATGAATAGTATCGTGGGTCTCATTTTTAATGTATGAACAGCACATGAACAGTGCGTAAACAGTGCACATACTGTTTATGCACAGTAATTTTTGTCCCCAAAAAGTCAAAAAATCCGGCCAAAAAACAAAAAAAAAAGAGAGAACTGAAAACGCAACTCAACATTGAGTATAAAGAAGTGCCATCCAAACCAAGGCAAAAACAAAGCTAAAAATTTTATAACTCAACTAGTACCTTGTGTTTTCAACAAATTCGTTCAAAATCTAATCTCTCATAGTCTCATGTAAAGACAAAAGGAAAAGAAATGATTAGTTTAAAATTTCAACCAAAAAAAAAATAATCATGGATCTACTATAAGAAATTCATTCTGAAACACCAGGTTGATAATTAAGGCAAGTAGACCCCATTCTTCATTTTAATCAAACGTAAATATATTATTTGGTAATCAGCTAAAAAGTTCAATTAAGATCTAGACCACCGCCATCTTAGATGTAAATAGTTTCAAATGAAAGTATGGTGGAAATTGTCAACTTGTTTAAATTTATATCATGTGTCATTTTCACCATTTGTTGTATCCTAGTTGTTGAAGTACTACATGCGTAATTTCCAGGATGTTTCTCCGGTGATATTGTTCACTCATTTTTCAAACCCATTTATTTTTTCAAACCCAATGGGCAATAATTTTCTCAAGAAAGCAATCCCATATTAGGATTCCTTGTAACTACAAGTGAAAATACAATATTCATATACACCGAAAGCAAGCACCATATACATTTAGCCAATTTCTAAAACATGAAATTTCTTTCCATATGTGAAAATATGAATTCGTCATTTATCCATGCTTTTTATTTTTTAAAATATAATAACTCGTGCATTTTCCTATGTTGAGAATTTGATTGGCTTTGCATTACTATTCATAATTTTACACACACAAAAAAAAAAAGAAAAAAAGATTGTTCTCGATACAATGCCAAGAACTATAGTTTTGTACATATGCTTCTCTCTCTCTCTCCATTGAGCTCAGATTGTGGGGTTTTTCATTGGCTGTCGGCCATTGCTAGGATTGTCTTTAGGCGTCCTAGGACATGGGGCACAGTGGTGGCCAATTGGTGGTGTCAGGTTTCACTGGGAGATGGGGGTGAGTGTGGCAAAGAAAGAATAAAATTATATTTATATATATTAGTATGATGTATTACCCCAAAAAAAAAGGGTATGGAAGGCATATTTAAAAAGTGAATAGCTAAAATAAAAATGGTTTTTCTACTTTAAAATTTGGTGAGAATTTGCACAAGCAACTAGATGTGAATTGAGGGGTGTTTGGCGTTCAATTGAATTCTTCTACTCCTGGCCAAGTGAGCACGCAATGACACTATCTTCATTGGATGGAAACTCTCTCCCACAGGCTTCTTCAAACTTAACACTAATGGTGGCAGCCCAGGTAGGGCCAGTGTAGGCATGCTCATTAGGAATTGCCAAGGGTTCCTAGATTGGAAATTTCTCTAGAAGTATTGGGTTCACTCGTTCCATGGCTGCAGAACTCAGAACTCTAGGGCCTCCGCGATGGCCTTGCCTTAGTTAACAACCCAACATTAGAAGACTCCACATTGAGATAGAGAGAAAAGTTGTGGTCACGATCCTTACATCCCATGATACTTTGTCTGATATATCTCACCCCTGTAATGCTTTGATCTTTAATTGTTAAGTCTCTCCTATAAATAGTATTGACTTAATTATAAGACACCACTTTAAATTGGCGGTATTTGTAATGTCCACCATAAGTTACAAATTTCTAATTTCTAATATCCACCACAGTATATTTAGTAATGACTTTTTGGTTTTTAAAATTTATTTTGTAATAACTATAACGATACTACATAGCAATGCATGTTATCTATCTTCTTTTATAAATATATATATTTATATATAGACATACACACACACACTAGCCTTGTCACACGCACTCTGTGCATGCGATGAGGCTTTTTTTTTCTTTTTTTTTTTAAGTCTAATGTCATAATTTTCCACTCATCTCAATTTTTAGAAGTTTTTTTTTTTAATTTTTTAATTTTTAGATAAGTTGATCTCCCCGGAAATTAATAAAAGATTTAGAATTATTATATTATCATTGATTATTCATTCTCTCCAACTTTGAGGAGCAGTGACGTGGAGTGAACACATTTTAGGTAAAGGTTGCAGAATTAAAAACGTTGTCTGGAATTTAAAAAAAAAAAAAAAAGTGAATAATGCTAGAGATATAAACTATTTTATAAAAAAATTTCAAATTGCTGATGTGGTGAATAATTATTGACAAATGAAAAAGTAATATAAATGATGGGTTTAAATGAAAATTAATAAGAGATTGGTCACATCAATATTTTGTAAAAATATTGTAAAATAGTTTGTGATTGTAGCATTACTTATTAAAAATATGTAGTTAATATCATAGACTATGATTGCTCTAAAGAAAACTTAACAATATTAATAGGAAACATACCCACAAACTCTACTTAATTTTTTCATTATCTTCTTCTCCAAAAAAAAAATTATGCCTTCACTCTTATTGTTGTATTATGTCCATAAATGTTTGCATGATACTTGTTAAAGTTGTGTGATTGAGAGAGTGTTTGTTACTGTTATTTAAATAACAGTTTTCAGTATTTAAACAACATTACACATATTTCTACACACTTTTTTACACGTACGCGCGTATTTCCACAAAAAAACAAGAACGTTACTAAAAATTTCTTATCAAACGGGCCCTGAATCATTCACTGAAGCATGAAAGAGGGGATAAGCACAAATATTTATATTGGTAAAAGTCTTTACCAACTGCATATTTATTAGTGGTGACAAAATTTGACACAATCCACAAATCCAACAAGACACGATACCAAATTAGTAGGTTATGGATTGAGACTTAACGGATTTGTATTAAATTGGTAAAATGTCATTTAAAATAACATTTTACCAATATATCTTTCAAACCCTAGACATATAAACTGATAGTTGTTGTGTTTTTTTTTTGACATATTGCGATTGATTATTTGTGATATTAAGATATGTTTTTGTATTGAATGATTATTTGTGATACAGTTAATTGTTAATTCTAAATTTTATATTTAAAAAAATTATTTTTTTAGTTTTTCATAGTTTAGATCAATTTGGTTAATATTAAAATTTGTTTTTTTTTCGTTTTAATAAAATTTGATAAACGAGTTAACATAATTGACTCGTTTAATAAGTAGATTATGTTAGGGTTGAGGAATCTGGATCTGTTTAATAAACGTGTCGAGCTAGTATTGACCCATATAATTAAATACTCATTTAATAAACAATTAAACTCGTTTAATAAACATTTATCATCAAATACAATGGTAAACATATTTTCAAACATAATACAATGATAAGAGTGAAGACATAAATGCAATGAAAACATTTTGGTAGAAGTTTCTAGGGTAAAATGCAAAAAAAAAACCCCTAAAATTTGGGGGTCTTTAGATATTACATCCTGATGGAGTAATTGTAATTAATTTTTGTGTTTTGCACTTTTATTATTTTGATTGTTGCTATTTGAGGATTAATTGAGATTGTACTAGGTTAGATTTAATGTTGAGAATATTTTTGGGATACCCAAAAAATGTTAAAGAAAAATATTTGAATTAATTTATTTTTTGCTTAAGTTTATTTTGTTTTCAATTTAAAGAATTTAATTTTAATTATTTAAAGTTTTTAAGGTTATTTATTTGAGATGGAATAGTTGGAATATTTAAATCCATGTGTCACATTTCAATTGGATCAATTAGTATATTTCACAAGTTTATGTGGCACTTAACAGATATGTTTAAAAAAATAACAGAAGGGCTATTGATGTAAACATAATGTAACTTTAGGGTGTAAAATTCAAATTCTGAAATCTCAAGGTGTAAAATCCAAATCCCCAAACTCCAAGGGTATGTTTTGCATTTTACCCAAATTTCTAACATTGGAAACCATAAGTAATTACAATTAAAATTATTAGAAAATTGTTATTTTAAATACATTAGCAATCAAATTGTAACGGTAAAGAGTGAAAATATTACAGCAAATTATCTTTAATCTCTAATAAATCTCCGACATCATAAAATTTCATTCTAGATAAAAGTATTATTATCAAAGACAATTATTAACATATTTACAAACATAAGTACAACAATTAGATTGAAGATATAAACGCAATAAATCTCTGACGAACATGCTGAAATTGACACTGCTGTAATGAACAACCAAGCCTCTTAGACTCCTCAATAAGGTGCACCACCACATCCCCCCCCCCCCAACGCCTTTTTTTTTTTTAATTTTAAATTTAGTATATATAAGTACTATATTTTAGCAATTTAGTTCAATAAAATTACATTTGGCTACCCCTTAACAATATCATTGATCCTAATAAAGGTCATATGAAAATTTATAGATCTAGAATTAAAAAAAAAAAAAAAAAAACATAAATAAGCCCCCAAAAACTTGCCCAACAACAAAAATTACTAATAGTAAAGCTTAAAAAAATTAAGTCCAATCAATCAATTTTACTTAAAACAAATAATTTGGTCATTTAAAAAATTTTAAACAGAATAATTTTCCTCTTACCCAGCAATAGATGCATGCATCAAAAATACATCATCAAGTTCCCTTTTCATTAGTGATTATATTGTAATATATACATAATTATTTTGTGTCTTTGTCTTTGTTGATGATTTGTTAACTCTAATTAAATAGATGCTTATTTTCATAATGATTTCTTTTTTATTTATACTTCTGTCTCCCTAACTTCAAGTCCTGACTTCGTCCTTACTTGACATGTCACTTGGCCCATGTAAATTGGCTTGACCAAGATTCAATAGACTATGGCTCTAATTTCAGCTTTTGATCTCTTCAACCAATTACAAAATACTAACCCACAATAGGACATAAAATATACGAAAATTAAGAAGTAAAAAATGCATAAATTTGACACAGAATATGCTAACACATTAAGATCCCAACGGTAACAAATCCTATTCTAAGAACTGTAAACTATTTTCTAACTAAGATTGATCACTACAAGGTAAGATAGAAACACAGTTTTCCCCAGCACCAAACCCCAAACCTATCTCCAGTTTTACCTCCTCTTCCCAGAAATAGCATTCATTTTAATATTTCGCAAAGGACCACAGAGTTTGCATCTCTCTTAGAGTGTGTTTGTTTGGAGGTGAATTAGAGTAGATAGTGATGAAGTATGAATTCGTCAGTCACTGAGTGTTGCCAGGCGATGAACTTAGCCTCCTGGAAAGAAGTGTCTTAGAGACGGTCACCGGTGTGGTGCCTACCACAACACCTCCGATGCTCAAGTTAGAGTCAAGAATGGCACAAGAATAATATCTCAAGATAGCACAAATCTAGCAAAAATATCGTACCTCTTCCATGGGAGAATGTGGAGGATATATATATATGTTGTTGTAGGTTCTAGCCGTTGTACCATTTATGGAGGCTTAACTTCCCTCCAGGTAACGCTTCCTGGCCTCATCATGTGGCTTTAATTAGGTCCCAACGGTCTGTCCAGCTGGGTCTGTAACTGTCATTGTTATTTACTAAGGGCATTGAATAGAATGTTATACTCGTCAGTCTCGTGTTTCCTCGTCATTGAAGACTCTTCTCGTCGGTATGATTTACCTCTTGCAGGGCCTACTTCGTCAGTCCCATCAGTTGCCCCCGGATTCTGAGGTCGTCAAGACGTGTCGTGACGACCACGGAAGGTGAAAAGTTTCTAGGCAGTAGGCGGTTGGGTTTTCGAGCCGTATTTAATGTGCTGTGGCAGTTCCTTTTGGGTTGTGGCCCACGTGGTGCTTTTTGATTGGAGGAATCAATGCTTCACATGATGAGTCTCCTTGATTTTCCCGCTGGTTTTTCAGCTTCTCAATCTTTGGTTTTAAAACTCCCCTCTCCTTATTATTTTCTCTTTACCTTTTTGAAAAAGAACTCCTCCATTGTCGCTCTGGTTCTCAGCTTCTCCGCCTTCTTTCTCAGCGGTTTTCTTTTTGCGTAGTTTCCTTTTCTGAGGTGAGTTTTTCCTTTTCTGCCTCCTTTTTACCTTGTTTATTTTTGCTATCATAAATTTCTGATCTTTTTATTTCTTCTTTGCTTGCTTTTTCTTCTTCGCTTGCTGTTTCTTCTTTGCTTGCTGTGTCTTCTTTGTTTTTCTAGCTTTTTCATGGTTAGTAGCTCTGAGGTTAAATTAGGGTGCCCTTCAATTTCATTCCTCTTCGCTCGATTAGGAGGGGGTTTAGGAACTTTTCCTTACCTAGAAAACTTTGTTTACGAAGGCAATAGTTTGGCTGTAGCGTTGGCTGAATTATTGCCAATCCTACATCAATCCGTCGAGTGGTTTGAGGAATTAGTGAAGGAAAGGACGATGTCAGTGGTCAGGTCTAGCGAGCTTGAGACTGGGTTGTCGTCTAGCGGCGGCCCAGTAGAAGGGGATACGGCCATTTCTGTCTCTCGTGAGGTTAGGGCTTTTTATGCTCTGGAGGAGAGGTGTGGGTTGGACGATGATACCCTTAGGAGATTTCGGGATAGATTCCAATTCCCAGATCGGGTTAGGGTTCGTCTACCCAACAAAGAGGAACGGGCTTGCCACTTCTCTCCAGGCGAGGTGTGCTTTTATGAGTCCGCCTTCGTCTGTGGGTTAAGGTTTCCCGTCCACCCCTTTGTGATGGAGCTGCTAAACCAGTTTGGCATTGCTCCCGGGCAACTTATGCCAAATTCGTGGAGAATATTGGTCAGTTGTATGGGAATATGGTTGGCTGCCCTGGACGGAGATATGCTTAGGGTCGATGAGTTCACTTACTTGTATCGCCTGAAAGCGTCGAAGGAGCACGAGTACTATGAACTGGTGCCTTGGGAGAGGAATACTAGGATCGTCAAGAATTTACCTTCGTCCTTCAGATACTGGAAGTCCAGATTTTTCTTTGTATCTGGGGACGATTTTGAAACTCCCTCGGGCGAGGTTTGGGGTGATCTCCCGAGGTTGCATCGTCGGTGGGGAACCCCGACTTTAGGTGCGTTAATACTCCCTTTGATATATTAATCTTCTGCAACTTTACCTTTATCGTCACTGACTCTATTGTCTCCTCTTCTGTGCAGTTAAGAGACGACCCAAATTGAAGAGCAGGTACAGGAGTCGGGTCCAGAAGGCGATCGAATACGTACAGACGATCGAAAATTGGGACGACCTTATTGATCCCAGGACACTTGCCTTTTATTGTCTTGGGCCAGATCCGTCAGACTTTGTTCGGAAAAATCTTGAAATTGAAGGAAAAAGGAGTAAGTATTTAGTACATCAGTATTTGTCTCTTACGCAGCAGGTTGTTTGTTTTTTTTTTTTTTTTTAACAAGCGCTTCCTTCTTGCAGAGATGACGACAAAATTTAACAAGGAGATGTATGCCAAAATGAGATCCAAGAAGGACGAGCCCCTGTCCAGCTTGGGAAAAAAGGTTGTGCGTGTCACTGGGAAGAGTGGCTTGGCGCCTCCAATTGCTTCCGTCAGCCCAGTTGTGTCAGGGGTGGCAACGACGAGGACTGCTTCTCCCACGACTTCAGTGGAGGAGATCGAGGGTACTCCATCTTCAAAAAGACCGAGGATGACTGAGAAGGAGAAGGAGAAGAGCGTCCCTCGTCCATCCACCCTCTGGAATGACGAGAGGCTGGCTGTGGATAGGGCCCACGAGGTGGTGACCGCTGTGGACCTGAAGGCTTTGTCGGGTGTCCCGTTTAATGATGTGGCGGCTCGACATATTCACAAGCTCGTACAGGTTAGCTTATTTCTGCTACTTCTTTCATTCGTCCTCTTATTCGTTCCATTTCTTTTATTTGAGGAAAAAATTTTGTTTTAGGTACTGGGTGAGAGCATGCACATTGCTTCGGAGTATCTCACTCAGGAGACGAAGGTAGCCTCTATGACGTCCAGGATGGAGACCTTGGAAGCGGAGAACTCCAAACTGCGGAGAAGTCTTGTTGACTCTATGGGTGAGTCTGCTTCCCTGAAGGAGAAGTTGAAAAAACTAGATGACGATATTAAGGTGGAGCGTCAGTTGACGCAAGAGAAGGACGAGCAGCTCTCAAATGCCAGGGAATCACTAAAGACGATAGCTGCGAGGTCGGTTGAGGCCTTCCAGACAACCGATGAGTACAACACCGTCTTGTTCAGCTGGTACTTCAAAGGGTTTGAGCTCTTGAGGAGGTACCTGTTAAAACATCCTACTGGAGTGGACATGGAGAAGCTGGATCTGGAGGAGATAGACCAGGAAATGTCTGCTGACGAGGCTGGCCAGTCTTCTGCCATTGTTCCCTTTGCTCGTCAGGATACCCCCGTTGACGATGCTCCAGCTGGTGACGATGCTGCCAACGCCTGACCCTGACACTTATGAAAAATTTTTGTTGTGCTAAAATTTTTTTTATATATGGGTGCCCATCGTGTTTTCGGGCCAAACCTTTGAACAATTTGCTTGTTTATTTTGACAACGATATTAGCAACCCAGTGTTTATGGGTTTTATTGTGAAAACAAATGGAAATTGCCCTTGGTTTGGGGACCTTTACTGAATATTGCATGCTTATTTAGATTTATAACAAGCTTACTTGCATTTCATGATTGTCTATGTATCTGATGAGTTTTGACCTGGCCTCACATGCTGTGCTGAGTACATTGTCGTCAGTAGTTTACATCCGTCAGTGCGGAATCTTACTACTTAGCCATTTTTGGCTTTTCAACAACTTAATTTGTTGTCGTCAGTAACAACTTAATTTGTTGTCGTCAGTAGTTTACATCCGTCAGTGCGGAATCTTACTACTTAGCCATTTTTGGCTTTTCAACAACTTAATTTGTTGTCGTCAGTAGTTTTCATCCGTCACTGCAGAATCTTACTACTTAGCCATTTTTGGCTTTTCAACAACTTAATTTGTTGTCGTCAGTAGTTTACATCCGTCACTGCGGAATCTTACTACTTAGCCATTTTTGGCTTTTCAACAACTTAATTTGTTGTCGTCAGTAGTTTTCATCCGTCACTGCGGAATCTTACTACTTAGCCATTTTTGGCTTTTCAACAACTTAATTTGTTGTCGTCAGTAGTTTACATCCGTCACTGCGGAATCTTACTACTTAGCCATTTTTGGCTTTAGGTGACTTATACCCGTGTTAGGGATATTTCCTTCGTCAGTTACCTTCGGTTGCATACACCTACTCACAGAATAATATCAGCTGAATAGATTCTTTATTGATTTTGATAACAAGTACATTTGAGAGTTACGTCTACTGATGATACTTCTTTAAGTGTTCAATGTTCCACGGCCTCGGGAGTCTTTGTCCGTCCAGAGTCTCAAGGTGGTAGCTTCCCTGTCTGGAGTAATGAATAACCCGGTACGGTCCTTCCCATGTGGGGCCAAGTTTCCCTTGAGTTGGATCTTTGGTCGCCAGAGTTACTTCGCGCAGGACGAGGTCGCCGATGTTGAGTCGTCGGAGTTTCACCCTTTTATTGTAATATTCTGTCATCTTTTTCTTGTAATCTGTTATCCGACTGCAGGCTTTATCTCTGACTTCGTCCAGACAGTCCAGGTTGACTCGTAGGTGATCGTCGTTGTCTTCCTTGCTGAACATCTCTCGCCTGGTGCTGGTTACTCCGACCTCGACTGGGATCACTGCCTCAGTTCCATAAGTAAGCCTGAACGGGGTTTCTCCCGTCGGGGTTCTTGCTGTTGTTCTGTAGGCCCACAAGACGTTGGGTAGCTCGTCTGGCCAAGAGCCCTTTGCGTCATCTAACTTCGTCTTTATGATTTTGAGTAGAGTCCGGTTCGTCACTTCTGTCTGTCCATTTGCTTGAGGGTGGCCTGGTGATGAGAAATGGTTCTTGATGCCCAGACCAGAGCAGAAGTCCTTGAAGCCTTGGCAGTCGAATTGTCGTCCGTTGTCCGATATGATCGTCCGTTGTCCGATATGATCGTCCGTGGAATCCCGAATCTGCAGACTATGTTCTTCCATACAAAGTTCCGGATCTTTGCTTCGGTGATAGTTGCCAGTGGCTCTGCCTCAACCCATTTTGTGAAGTAATCTATAGCGACGAGTAAGAATTTTACCTGGCCTTTGCCCAAGGGTAATGGGCCAACGATGTCAATTCCCCACTGTGCAAATGGCCAAGGGGACGCTATCGTCGTCAGTCTTTCGGCTGGCAGTCGTTGAATGTTCCCGAACCACTGGCACTTGTCACACTTCTTGACGAACTTCATTGCGTCCACCTGCATAGTAGGCCAAAAATAACCTGTTCGCATAATTTTGCTTACCAATGATCTAGGGCCTGCATGATCTCCGCAGATTCCTTCATGGACCTCTCTTAGGATGTACTCAGCGTCTTCTTCGTTCACACACCTTAAATAGGGCATGGAGAAGCCCCTCTTGTACAGAGTGTCATTAAGAATTGTGAATCTGGCAGACCTCTTCTTGATCTTCCTGGCTTCATTTGTGTCTTCAGGGAGGTGTCCATCCTGAAGAAAGGATACAATGGGCGACATCCAGCTACTTGTGCTCTGGATTGCAAAGGTTGAAATTTCTTCTATGCTGGGGTTCTTCTGTTCTTCCATCATCAGGTCTGCATTCGACCCCGTTTCTTTCGACGAGGCTATCTTCGATACTTCATCTGCTGCCATATTCTGGCTTCTGGGAATCTGGATGAACTCTACCTCTTCGAACTCTTGAGTCAAGTGCTTCACCAACCTGAGGTATTTCTGCATTCTTTCTTCCTTTGCTTCGTATTCTCCCTTGATCTGCCCGATTACTAGCTTTGAGTCGTTTTGGACTAACAGGGTCTTTGCTCCAAAAACTTTCCCTAACCTCAACCCCGTCAGAATCCCCTCATACTCGGCTTCGTTGTTCGTCGCCGGGAATATCAGCTGAACTCCATACTTCAATACTTCTCCGTCGGGGGTGGTTATGACGACCCCTACCCCTCCCCGCTTTTGGGCTGACGAACCGTCGGTCTGTATTACCCAAAGTTTGCCCTCACTGGCAAGGCTTTGTTCGTCCGGAATGGTGAACTCGGCGATAAAGTCTGCCAGAGCCTGTGCTTTAATGGCTGCCCTGGGATGGTACTCTATATCAAACTGGCTAAGTTCGATTGCCCATTGGACCATTCTCCCTGCTGCCTCGGGTTTGCTCATGGACTTCTTGATAGGCTGGTCCGTCATTACCCAGATTGGATTTGCCTGGAAATACTGCCTGAGCTTGCGTGAGGCAATTATCAACGCGAACGTGATTTTTTCGATTTTTGGGTACCTGGACTCAGCCCCTTGGAAGGCTTGACTGAGATAATAAACGGGGAGTTGTACTCTGTTTTCTTCGCGGATCAGGGCTGCGCTGACGGCTGTGGACGAAACAGCTAGGTATAGATACAGGTTCTCTCCTTCTTTTGACGGGCTCAGGAGAGGTGGATTGCTCAGGTAGCGCTTGAGCTCTTGGAAAGCCACTTCACATTCGTCGGTCCAGGCGAAGGCCTGCTTCAGGGTCTTGAAAAAGGGGAGGCATTTATCCGTTGCTCTAGAGACGAATCTGTTAAGGGCGGCGATCCGTCCTGTGAGCTTTTGGACCTCCTTGACGGTCTTGGGTGACGCCATGTTGATTATGGCTTGAACCTTCTCCGGATTTGCCTCTATTCCTCTCTGGGATACCATGAATCCCAAGAACTTCCCTGAGGCTACACCAAACACACACTTACTTGGATTCAGCTTCATTTGGTATTGTTTGAGAGTGGCAAATGTCTCACTGAGGTCGTCCAGATGGGTAAGCTCTTCCCTGCTCTTGACGAGCATATCATCCACGTAAACCTCCATATTCCTGCCTATCTGCCCGCTGAACATTCTGTTCACTAACCTCTGATAAGTAGCACCTGCATTCTTTAGTCCGAAAGGCATTACCTTATAGCAGTAGAGGCCTTGGCTAGTGACAAAGGTCGTTTTCTCCTCATCCTCGTCAGCCATTTTTATCTGGTTGTATCCTGAGAAAGCATCCATGAACGTCAATAGCTTGTGCCCGGCTGTGGAGTCTACGAGCTGGTCTATTCTTGGAAGGGGGAAACTATCCTTCGGGCAGGCCCTATTCAGGTCTGTGAAATCTACGCACATCCTCCACTTCCCATTTGCTTTCTTTACCAGAACAGTATTGGCCAGCCAGTCTGGGTAGTACACTTCCCTGATGAAACCTGCAGTCAAGAGCTTCTTTACTTCGTCGGCGACTGCCTGATCTCTTTCTGGTGCGAAGACTCTTCTTCTCTGCTTGACGGGTTTCTTCTCTGGGTCTACATTCAACCTGTGTAGGATGATTTCCGGGGATATACCTGGCATGTCGTCATGGCTCCAGGCAAAGACATCCAAGTTTTGCTTAAGAAACTGGACGAGCTTGGTTCTCATTTCGGGGCTCAAGGTCGTCCCTATCCTGATTGTTTTGGTCGTTTCTCCCTCAATTAGTTGCACTGTTTCTAGAGCCTCCACTTTTTCTTCTTGCTTCTCTTCAATTATCCAGGTGTGGTTTTCCTTTGCGGCCAACACGGCCTGGTAGCATTCTCGAGCTAAGACTTGGTCTCCCTTAACTTCACCAACCCCGTTTTCCACAGGGAACTTTACCTTTAAGCAGTAGGTGGATGTGGACGCCTTCCACTTGTTGAGGGCAGGTCTTCCAATGATGACGTTATAGGAGGAGGGGCAATCCACCACCAAGAAGTCCAGCTGACGGGTCAGTTGCTTTGGGTATGTTCCCACTGTCACTGTTAGCGTCACTATGCCCTTGGGGTAGACCCTGTCACCACTGAAACTGACGAGGGGGGAGTCAAAAGGACGTAGCCTTCTGGGGTCCAGCTTCAACTGTTGAAATGCAGGGAAGTAAATGATGTCAGCAGAGCTACCATTGTCCACGAGGATCCTTTTGGTGTTGAACCCTTCTATGGTAAGCATTATGATCAGGGGGTCGTTGTGGGGCTGTTTTACTCCCCTGGCGTCATTTTCATTGAAAGTCATCTCTTGCTCGGTTCGTCTCTGCTTCAACGGGGGAGTCGTATGGACGCTGTTTACCTGACGTTGATATGCTTTTTGGAGGGACCTGAACGAACCTCCGGTGACGGGTCCACCTGTGATTGTCTGTATTTCCCCGACCACATTCTGAGGAGGTTGGGACTGACGGTCACTACCTCGTGATGAAGCCTCGGGTTGGCCTTTGTTCCCGTCTCGAGATCTACTATATTCACCCTTCTTTACAAATTTCTGCAATTTCCCCTTTCGTATCAGCTCTTCTACCTGCTCTTTGAGGTCCCGACAGTCCTCGGTGTAATGGCCATGGTCTTTGTGGAACCGGCAGTACTTGTTCTTGTCACGAACATTTGGAGACGATTGTAACGGCCTCGGCCACTTTAGGTAATGCTCGTCCTTAATCTGCGTTAGGATTTTATCAACAGGCATTACAAGAGGAGTAAATTTTACCGTCCGAGGATTCTTATCTTCTTTTCTTCTACTTCCGTCATTGATTCGGCGATCGGGACGCTCACGCTTTTGCCCCCTACGGTCGTCTTCCTTTCTACCCTTGTCTCCTGGCCTCTCAATGTCCCCGATGGCGGCCAGTGCGTCTTCCGCGTTCATGTACTTCTGTGCTTTGAGGAGCATTTCAGCCATTGTTTTCGGGGGATTTTTTGCAAGCGACGAGACGAGTTCTCTGGTTCTCAAACCAGCCTTAAAGGTTGTTAGCTGCACCTTGTCATCAGCCTCGTCTACCTCCAGAGTCTCCCGGGTGAAGCGTTTCACATATGACCTCAAAGTTTCCCTCTCTCCCTGCCTGATGGTGAGTAAATGATCCGCGGTTCTCTTTGGTCGTTGTCCTCCAATGAAGTGACGCAAGAAGGCATTGCTCAACTGTTCAAAGGTGTCGATGGACGATGTGGGCAGCTTTGTGAACCATTCCCGTGCAGCTCCTTTGAAAGTAGTTGGGAAGGAACGACACAAAATTTCGTCTGGGGGCTGCTGGAGTCCCAGGGTCGTCTTAAATGTGTTAAGATGATCTTGGGGATCTTTTAGCCCGTCAAACGGTTCGAGTTGGGGCAGCCAAAATTTTGACGGCACTGGACAGTCGAGGACGGCCACAGTGAACGGTGAATCTGTTGCCCTGACCAGTCGGTCCACACTCCGTTCTGTTTTTTCTTTGATGGCGTTTCTGAGCTCGTCCATCTCCTTCCTCATCTCCTGGAGTATATTCGAGTTCTGCTCAGTTGGAGTGGTAGGCCTTGGATGGTCGATTCTTCTATGACTATCTCCCTCGTCCTCTCGATTTCCCTTGGACCGATGCTCTTCCTGCTGAAGCCTCTGCTTCATTTCCTCATTTTGTTTGGACAACTCCTCGACGGTTGCTGCCAGGGCCTGAATTTGCTGTGCCAAGGCTGCAGAATCTTGATTGGACTCCATATGAAATAAGTATTTGACAGGAAACTACCTTTTCGCAACTGAATGAAAAAATGTCGTTTCCCACAGACGGCGCCAAACTGATGAAGTATGAATTCGTCAGTCACTGAGTGTTGCCAGGCGATGAACTTAGCCTCCTGGAAAGAAGTGTCTTAGAGACGGTCACCGGTGTGGTGCCTGCCACAACACCTCCGATGCTCAAGTTAGAGTCAAGAATGACACAAGAATAATATCTCAAGATAGCACAAATCTAGCAAAAATATCGTACCTCTTCCATGGGAGAATGTGGAGGATATATATATATGTTGTTGTAGGTTCTAGCCGTTGTACCATTTATGGAGGCTTAACTTCCCTCCAGGTAACGCTTCCTGGCCTCATCATGTGGCTTTAATTAGGTCCCAACGATCTGTCCAGCTGGGTCTGTAACTGTCATTGTTATTTACTAAGGGCATTGAATAGAATGTTATACTCGTCAGTCTCGTGTTTCCTCGTCATTGAAGACTCTTCTCGTGGGTATGATTTACCTCTTGTAGGACCTACTTCGTCAGTCCCATCAAATACTTTTTTGAGTGTGTTTAGTTGGGTGAGGAGAAACGAAAATAAATAGTGAGGCTTAGGTATTTTCTTTC
This sequence comes from Quercus aquifolioides, assembly GCA_019022515.1. NCBI lineage: Eukaryota > Viridiplantae > Streptophyta > Magnoliopsida > Fagales > Fagaceae > Quercus > Quercus aquifolioides. Next base: position 62,840,619 of record CM032328.1, on the reverse strand, counting down.
TAGACCTATTAAAAAGTTTTCTCTTCAAAATGAAAAAAAAAAAAAAAAAAAAAAAAAAAAAAAAACTGAAGGGAGAAATTGGACTTTATTTTTGACGAAAATGTCCCTGTGTAATTGCACATGGGCTTTATCCACATTGCCTTTTGTCTTTTTTGTTTTTTTCCTAGACGTTGCCTACCTCTTTTTCTTTTTCCTTTTTTCTTTTTTCATTTGATTGACTGGGCAGGCGTTGCCTGCCTCTTCTTCTTTTCTTTTCTTTTTTCTTTTTTTTTTTTCTTTTGATTTACTAGGCAGGCTTGTCCAGTATTCTTTTTTTTTTTTTTTTTTTTTGGTTTAGATGTGATTTTTTAAATGGACATGATTTTTATTTTTTAATAAACTTAGGTGATTGATTTTTTTTTGGTTGTTTATCACTTTTTTGTTTTAATTGGGCATTATTTTTTAATAAGAGTATAAGCGTAAATTTATACAAATTCATTTTTTCTATCTCTCTATTTTTTCACTCCTAACCAAACAAAAAAGAGGGAAATTAAATTTTTTTTCTATTCTCCTACTTTTTCATCTTCTCACAAGTCACAATTTTTTATTCTTCCACTTTTTTATTTCTTCAACCAAATGGATCCTTAATCTCGAGAAACTTCTAATGAAAAGTTATTTAAAAAAAAAAAAACAATTTGCGTATGATTATTTTAATTTTTATCTTATCGGTGTGTGATTGCAGGTAGATCAATGCATTTTTTATTATTATCAAACTTCGATGTGATTCGCTTTGGACTTAGGAAAATCCAAAGCAACATAAATATCTCTCAGCTGTTATCCTGCTACAAGCTTCTAGATTCTAGCCAAAATATTGGACCAAGAATCTTTCAAGAATGAGAAATAGCTTAGAAATTCGTATAAAAAAAAAAGAAAAAAGAAAAGAAAAGAAATAGCTTAGAAATTGAAGTAGTGTGAAAGAAAAGATAGGGGAAACGATAACTTATCCAATCAGCCTTGCCACTCACATATCATGTCTTTCCCCATCATTACGCGTTTATGATAATCGCGATTACAGTGCTATTCAGCATGTAAAACGTTTCATTTCAATTCATGTTGACGGCTGAGCACTCATGTCCAAGGCCTGAAACTATTCATTTGGCAGTTTGCTAATCAAAATAAAGTGCTTCAATAATTTTAGAAAAAATATAGTGACACAACTATTTTTTTCACAATTTTATAACCGCATCGTACAACTTTGCCACATAATAGTAATTCGAGTCATGTGGTAGATTAAAAGTAATAGAGGAAAAATAGCTAGTTTATTTGAAAATAAAATATTAGCAAAATTATGACAAAAAATGTTATGATTCTATAATTTATAATTTTAATTCACATAATTTTATCTCTTTTTATTCTCCTTCTACTTAATAAAAACAAAGTTAAAAACCCTATAATTGAACAGGCACTCTTTGTGTTTTTAACAAATTCATTCAAAATCTAATCTCTCATTCCCTTATTAAACTATAGAGTTATAATCCCAAAAAAAAAAAAAATCATCGATCTATTATAAGAAATTCATTATGAAACACTAGGTTGATAAGGTAAGTAGACCCCATTCTTCATTTTAATCAAACGTAATATATTATTGGTAATCAACTAAAAAGTTCAATTAAGATCTAGATCACCGCCATCTTAGATGTAAATAGTTTCAAATGAAAGTACGGTGGAAATTGTCAACTTTTTTAAATTTATATCATGTGTCATTTTCACCATTTGTTGCATCCTAGTTGTTGAAGTACTACATGTGTAATTTCCTGGATGTTTCTCTCTAGGGATATTGTTCACTCATTTTTCAAACCCATTTCTCTATATCTTATTTATTTATTTTTGATAGTTCTATATCTTGTTCTTAGGGGCAACTTCTGATTGTTTCCATGCATTTTCCCAATGGGACAAGAATTTTCTCAAGACAGCAATCCCATATGGAACTAGGCTTCCTCGTAACTACAAGTGAAAATACAATATTCATATCCACCAAAAGCAAGCACCATATACATTTAGCCAATTTCTAAAACATGAAATTCCTTTCCTTATATGAATTCATCATTTATCCATGCTTTTTATTTTTTAAAATATAATAACTCATGCATTTTCTTATATTGAGAATTTGATTGGCTTTGCATTACTATTCATAATTTTACAAAAAAAAGAAAAAAAAAAGATTGTTCTCGATACAATGCCAACAACTATAGTTTTGTACATATGCTTTTCTCTCTCTCTCTCTCTCTCTCTCCATTGAGCATTGCTAGGATGGTCTTTCGGCGTCCTAGGCCATGGGGCACAGTGGTGGCCAATTGGTGGGGTCAGGTTTCACTGGGAGTTGGGGGTGAGTGCGGCAAAGAAAGAATCAAATTATATTTATATTTATTAGTATCATGTATTACCAACCAAAAAAAAAAAAAGTTGGTATGGAAGGCATATTTAAAGAGTGAATAGCTATAATAAAAATGGATTTTCTACTTTAAAATTTGGTGAGAATTTGCACAAGCAACTAGATGCGAATGGATGGGTGTTTGGAGTTAAATTGAATTCTTCTACTCCTTGCCAAGAAGCACGCAGTGACACTATCTTCATTGAATGGAGACTCTCTCCCACAGGCTTCTTCAAACTTAACACTAATGATTCAATTCGTGGCAATTACCCAGGTAAGGCCAGTGTAGGCATGCTCATTAGGAATTGCCAAGGGTTCCTAGATTGGAAGTTTCTCTAGAAGTGTTGGGTTCACTCATTCCATGGCTGCAGAACTCTAGGGCCTCCGCAATGTCCTTGCCTTAATTAGTTAACAACCCTAACACTAGAAAACTCCACATTGAGACAGAGAGAAAAGTTGTGGTCACGATGCTTACATCCCGTGATACTTTGTCTGATATCTCACCCCTGTAATGCTTTGATCTTTGATTGCAAGTCTCTCCTATAAATAGTATTGACTTAATTATAAGAAACCAGTTTAAAATCATTGGCGGTATTTGTAATGTCCACCATAATTTACAAATTTCTAATTTCTAATATCCACCACAATATATTTAGTAATGACTTTTTGGTTTTTAGAATCTATTTTGTAATAACTATAATGATACTATCTAGCAATGCATGTTATCTATCTTCTTTTATATATATATATATATATATATATAGACACGCGCGTGTGATGAGGGTTTATATATATATATATATATACTAGTGCCATAATTTTTCATTTATCTCAATTTTTAGAAGTTTTTTTTTTAATTTTTAATTTTTGGATAAGTTTGTTTTGAAGACATAGATTAATAGGAGAATGTCCTATTTTATAAACATTTTAAGTGGAGTTAGATATATATTTTTACTGAGTTATCCTCAAGTTTTGTCACTGTTAAATGTAAGGTTTAAGGGTATTTTTAAATCACATAAAAGTCAAATCTAAAGAGAGAAATCTTGTTATAGATAGTGTATCTTTTATATATTAGTTATTTTTTTTTTTAATGGGAATTTATTTAGTTAGTTAGTATTAGAGAAATTAAATTTTGGACGTTTATACTGAAAACACCAAAAAGTGTTAATATGTTATAGCGATGCACGTTATTATAAACTTTTTTTTAAAATTCTATGTAATTAACATTTTCTTGTGAGAAATCGATATACGTTTACCATTTTGCCATAGAAAAAAAAAATCAAAAAGTCTAGACTAGTGACACATATTTCGACAATTTATTTGGATGTTCATGGTTGATTGGATTACTTTAAGAGGTGGATCCATGTGTAAGATATATAATCTAATTAACAATTGACACCCAAATAAGTAGTAACAAAGTGTATGGTCCTAAACTAAAAGAACCTAGAAAAATTGTAAAAGTTGGCAAGCTCCGCAGGTCTGAATATTTTGCTCAATATAAACGATTTTCAGAAGGTTGGTATTTTTTTATTTTCTTTTTTGAAGCTTCCTTGGTGGGAATTCTTCTTTTGACCAAACAGATGTGGCCTGTGGTCCTTCCCAACAAGACCTTTTCTTTTTTAACTAAAAATAAAAAGGAAACTAATTAAAAACAACTTTTTTTTTAGAAGAAATTAAAAAGACCTCATATCTCCTAATAAGCCAAATAGAATTGACAGTTCTTGCAACAAAACTCCTCACGTATAAGCCCCATTAATTGGACTGATCCCCCGTCATCTAATTAGACATGAGAGGGAAAAAAAAAAAAAAAAATTCGTACTTCTGAGATTTTTCATTCTACAGGTAAGAAAAATATCCAAACATGATTTAGCGAAAGAGAACATCAACCATCGCGCCCCTAAGCCCTAACTAAGGTCACTCGCAAGCACTTATACAAGAACATTGCATCTTCAAGAACATAACCATTTTGCTTCTTTGAGAAGAAGATGAAGGCTGTGGTGTGTGTGGTTATTTTGACTATTATTATTATTTAGTGAGTTTCTAACTTATGCAATTGAGAAACTTAGGCCAAGATTTTCTAGAAACAATGAATTTAAAATCTCATTATCCATACAAATAATTTTGTAAATATTGAGTCTTTAAATTTCTTCATATGTCAATTTCTATGTAAATAGCAAATCATTCATCCAAACGCATAGTTAGCATATATGTAATTCAAACCCAAGTCTTTTATTTAACAAGAAAAATATTTTATCAATTAAACTAATTAGAACTCATGGCACTAACAACATATTAAGGATATTCATAGAGCATTCACATTGAGAATGACATATACCATATGTAAGGAAAATTTAGCATAAAAACTCAAAAACCCCCCACACATCGGACTTGTAAAAACCAACTATTGCAAAAAAATTTGCAATAGTGCTATAGTGCAATAGAATTGCACTGTAGCTCTATTATAAAAAAAACTAATATTTTATTCACTTACTTTATCAATTCCTCTCTCTCTCTCTCTCTCTCTCTGGGTTTTTGGGTTTTGGGTTTTTGTTTTAATTTGGGTTTTGGGATATATTATTTTATTGTGTAGGAATATTATTTTAATGTGTTGTATTGTAAAATAAAAGTTGAGATGCTAATTAAAAGTATTGTAAAATGGTATGGTATAATTGATAAAGTGTTTTTTGAGATGGTAAAATAGGATGAAATAGAATTTTGGAATGTGAATGCTCTTAAATTGTTATATTGAAGCAATGATCTATGTATATAGCATAGGGCACTTATTCAAGGGGGAAAAAAATCAGTTGGGCAATTGACTGAAGGATTTCCTACTCAGGGAGATTTGCTGATCTCCCAAGAAATTAATAAAGATTTAGAAATTATTATATTACCATTAATTATTCATTCTCTCCAACTTTGAGAGATTTGCTAATCTCCCCAGAAATTAATAAAACATTTAGAAATCATTATATTATCATTAATTATTCATTCTCTCCAGCTTGAAGGAGAGAATGAAAAACGTTGATGTCCCCAGAAATTAATAAAAGATTTAGAATTAGTATATTATCATTGATTATTCATTCTCTCCAACTTTGAGGAGCAGTGACGTACGTGGAGTTAACACATTTTAGGTAAAGGTTGCAGAATTAAAAATGTTGTCTGGAATTAAAAAAGAAAAGGAAATATAAAAAATAAATAATACTAAAGACACAAATTATTTTATAAAAAAATTTACAAACTGCAGATGTGGTGAGCGATTATTGATAAATAAAAAGGTGATATAAATGGTAAGCCTAGATGAAAACTAATAAGAGGTTAGACACATTAACATTTTGTAAAAATGTTGTAAAATAATTTGTAGTTGTAGCATTACTCATAAAAAATATATAGTTAATATTATAGACTATGATTGCTCTAAAAAAAAACTTAACAATATTAATAGGAAACATGCTCACAAACTCTACTTAATTTTTTTATTATCTTCTTCTCAAAAAAAAATGTCATTATCTCCCCCAACCCCCCTTTTCATAAAAAGAAAAATAAGAAAGAACAACAAATATAACTATATATAAGAATAGTCTCTCAAAAATATAATATATATAAGAATACCCACATTTAGGGGCTTTTTCTATAATAAAAAAGAAAAAGAAAAAAAGAATATAATGTAAATTTATTCAAGTAATGAAATGTTTGGCCATGTTAAAGCCTTAATTAAATAAATAATTTACAAGCCCCATAGAACCTACTAGGGGTGGAACTAGAATGTTTACTTTGGGAACTAAAGGTATAAACAAAATATAGATCGAGAGTCTTGAGCCATGTTTGATATCCATTTTGTAATTTTGGGGGCCTCCATTGAGAAGACCATGCCAATATTTAATCTTTTTGCACAAACTAGTTCACCCCATCCCCATGGAATCTGCTTTCGACACAAAATTTTTTTGTAGAAACTCGACAAGATAATTTTTCTTCTCTCCAATACAGTAAACTTTTCAATATGGCGATGTTGCTTGGATCCGATTCTTTCTCTTCTGGAGAAACCTTTGCAGTGACCTCTTCATGGAAAGACCAGTACTAGGGCTATATTGCTCAGTTTGCAGTGTTGGTGAAGATAGAGCTGACCCCGTTGGAGTTTTCAGCCTTTCCTCCATTTCTCTTGTAGCAAGCAATAAGATGGATCTAGCCTGAAATATATGAACAACTAATTAGCAAATATTTTTAATGTGTTTTCTTTCTAGCATAAAAATATTGTAATTGACACATGTATAAGTGCTACCACAATAGGAATTTGAGAAGTAATGGGAAAATTAACATATTGAATAATATAGGAATAATTATTCTAGTCCAAATCTATGAAATCATTCTAGTCCATCATGTTATATACGGTAAAAAATAAGACTTGGAAAATTAAAATAATAAAAAAAAATGTCCACAGTAAAAGCACCAACTTTTAACAATTTGTCGGCACCGATCTTAAATTCTCAATTCCTAACAATTCCTTGGTTGCAGCCTCTAAACTACGTACTACTCCACCATCGGACGCTGACTTTGAAAATTTTGTCACAAAGGTACAACACGGTACCAAAAAAATAAAGGAGAATAAAAGCCAATGATTTGAAAATTAAAATTCAAAAAATTGCAACTAGAAGTTAAAGCAGCCGACTTCAGTCTTCACCAACCAAAATTAGCAATTCTTAAATTATTTTATAGGCAAACTCAACTCAACAATTTTGGTGCATGCATTTCACAAAGGAAAACCATGCAAAGAGACAAGAAGACAGAAAGAATTAACTAGTTCACAAACATACCTGAAACTCAGTAACATCAGAAACGCAAATCTTGCCATTGTAAAAAATAGTCAGCTGTTGCGGTTGCTGGTTCTGTTGTGGGCGTCCTCTTCGCTCTTCCATCCTACATAAACACAAAACACAACAATAATCAGAAAAAATTAAAAGAGTCAAAGACAAATGTGTCGAAAGTTTTGTAATTCAACTGATATCTCTTAGTGTTTTTAACGATGATGTCTATGATTCAAATCCGTCCTTCAATTATTGAATTAGAGAAATAAAAAGAGAGAGAGAGAGAGAGCTTACATTGGCTGGTGGTCGTCGCCTGAATCATTGGAAGGAAGAGAGGCAGAGTAGGGAACAAGGCAAAGTTCCAAATTGCAGTTCCTCTTCATCTTCAAGATTCTACAAGATTTAGAGATCTATTGATCACAGGGAGAGAGAGAGAGAGAGAGAGATATCAAATGCTATGACAAAGTTTTCTTGTTTTCTTATTTTGGTGTCAGGAAATGCTATGACAAAGTTAGATAGGAGAGATTGGCTTTATATATACTAAAAGATATATCAATGGGTTTTTATTTTATGTGTGGTGTGATGTGATGTGCCCCCACAATAGCAAATTGGGAAAAGTACTTAAACACGTAACGCACACAAAAACGCACAGGGACAGCCAATACGCCAATAAGCGGAAGACATTTATTTTATTTAATGCACGAGGAAAACGATTTATTCTTCTTTCTTTTCTTTTTTTTTTCTTTCTTTCTTGCCTCTCACAGCTACACTGTACATGTCCCCCAAAAAACCGCCACCTTTATTTTAGTATCTGTTTTCTTTGCGTTTGAACTGCTTTCGTATTCGTTCACGTGCTTTTAGTTGCAATATGACTTTCTTTCGTTATCCTTTTTTATGTTCTCTTTTATCTATATTTATAAACAGTAAAATAGGGGTTAGATCTGCTTTCTATTTAGTACAAATGTTATCTCCACCACATTTTCACGACAAAACTTAAACTGTTAACTTTCTAAGATATTTAATTTAAAATGGCTGTTTAAATTACTTTTTTATTTATCGGTGAAAATATGTAGAGAAAAAAAGTAATCTTTTTTTTTTCTTTCTAGAATTACGTTTTTAGTGTTTTTGGATTTTATTGTGAATATATTATAAATTTAGTATTTTTTTTTCTAGTACGATTTTCTTGGATTGCCTTATGTTATGGCTTTCGGACCTTCGGTACGTTTGTTGTCGGCTGAATGCATTTTTAGCCTGAACACACCAATTGCATGTTCACAGCTTGATTTTGACACTGGAAAAGTTTTCTACCTTTCTTTTGGTTTTCTATGGCCAAATTTCACTAGAAGGCTCATACCATTTATCTGACACAAGTCACACAACCAACAGTTCCTCAAAAAAAAAAAAAAAAAGTCACACAACCAACATTAAAAACAAATAAATCATTTTTTTATCATGATAATTCGCTATTAACAATAATAGGAGAATCCTATAAAATAAAAAAAATAAAAAAAAGCAATAATAGGAGAAAGAGGATTAAAACATTAATTCTTCTTATAAAATGAAAATATGTAATATCCTTGAGTTATAAAGAATCGATACCTAATAAATAAATACAAGGTATTTGAATATTAAAGGCTAAATTGCACGGATTCGTTCACATAAATATATTAAGCTATATAAATATAATAGTTGCGCTTAAAGTAGAAAACCTTGAATGCGATTTGCCTTCCGTTTTCTCTTTTTCTTTTAGTTAATTATCTTTGGCCGTACTTCTTTCTTGGGTTAGGCACTTATTATGTGCTCTTTAACTTCAATTCTTTTTTTTTTTGAGAAACTTTAACTTCAATTCATCTTTAACAATTTTGCTTGTTTTGTTTCATTTGCCAACTTTTCCTCCCAATATGGTTACATATCTAATTCTAAGATAAAACCATTTTATAAGTTTCTTTAAAGACTATAAACTATAAAGTAATATATATATTATGAGACTGAGACATTAAAGTGATAATTTTTGTATTGACATTTTTGCAGTGCCCCTAGGATAAACTTGTTGTTCAAGAATTATAAAAAGTCAACAATGCTTCACTCAAAAGTCAAGACTTTTTTTTTTTTTAGAAGAGCTCCACTCAAAACTTAATTTGAGAAAAAGAAACTAAATTTCTTCTTTTTTACTATTTTTTTAAGAGAAACTAAATTTCTCATGGTTTTGAAAAAAACTTAATTAATTTGTTAATTATTTTTCAATTCATAAAAAAGAAGAAAAATGAACTTTAATAAAACAATCCATTGTTTATTAGCCATTTTAGATGAGAGATTAACCTTAGTTACAATACTTAAGATATTTCACAATGTGTAATTACTCTCATTTCACACACGCACACACACAAATACTTCACACAAAAAAAAAAAATGTAAATTTACATTTTTTATCTTATTGAATTTTTTTATTTATTGAATTTTTATTTATTTATTTATTAAATGAGTACTTCAATCTATAATGTATACAAGGGCTATGTTCACTTTTTGACGGTGGCTAAAACATAGCTGATTTTACAAGGCTGAATGATATGCATAAATAATGAAATATCACAACTTTGAGCTTATCCCTTATACACGTGGCGGTGGTGGAATGGCAGATAATATGTGGGGGCTAAATTGAGAGAGCACGTGTTTTTTGGGGCTCACTACTAGAAATGAACGCAACGCCAACGCCAACGCCAAGTTGCTAACTATTTTGTGGTTTGTGCACTTTCGCATTTCACTTTAGGCTGCTTCTTCTCATTGAAATCAAATGCAACATGTGCTTGGAAGTTTGTCAAGTACATCAGCAACTTTATGATTCATGTGAATACTTTATTTTAAGATTTTGTCGATTAAATTTAACCGCACCGCTTGAGAAATTAAGGAAATGCATTAATTGACCAATAAATCACGGTCGTACAGGCCATGGTGTATGAGCTAGTGATATGTTAGCCATTTATGATTTATCAAAACTTATCCCGCATGGCCCTACCCATCAGCTCACTACCTACCACCCCCCTTACCTGAGTTACGTGTAGTGTGAGTTTAGATACCCAAGTTGGGCTTGTGTCCAGTGGTCAATTCCGCTAGACATGTTGAGATATGAACATGTGTTTAATTTTGGATACGTGTCCATATTCTAGCGTATCTAGTGGAACTGGCCACTGGATAGAAGCCTCTCCCTAGATACCCATTCCTAATAGCACTTGAATTGAATCTAGTATCTAATTGCATTAGATTCATCCAGATGATAACACATGTCAAACAGTGGACATATTACATTATTTTAATAGGTTAAGTGCAATTGAACACTGGATTTAATCTTTACCTTTCATAATATAACCCAAAAAAAAAAAAAAACCGTCAATATATAGTAATTTGGGTGTGCCGGTATTACTTTGAGTCTTATCGAATCATGCAACTAGCAAAGCAAGTTGAAGTTGTTGGTGTCATCACAAATTGTAATTTTGACTAGCTTTTTTTTTTTTAATTTTTTAACTCAACATTAGATCCCTTCAATATCATCATCTTTCAGAAAAATTATATTATATTTCGGGTGTATATGCCATCTTTCTTACAACAGCTGGGTCCCACACAGTTTGTGAGACCCAGCTATTGTGAGAGAGATGACATATACACCCGAAACATAATATACTATCTCCATCTTTCATTAGATTTGATTTTTGATCCGTATGACTGAAAACATTTGTGTGTCGTTACTCGTTAGATTAAAAATATAACATAAAGTAAGCTTATTAATTCCAAGAAAAAGAAAAGTGTAATTTTTTTTTTTTTTTTTGAGATTTAACTGTCAACTCAAAACCATGCATTTATAGTTAGTCTAGATGATGGAATTTAATCAGAAAATTTCGAATTCCAATCTTTAATTTAAATGACTTGGTTTCTATAAAAAAAAAAAATGACTTGAATAAAATATGAAAAAATAGATTTTTTTTTTTTTTTAGTTGATGAAATTTTGAAGGGACTTAACTTATTTAAACTTTATTAATATACTAGTAATTGTTTTTCAAATTTCTTATGAAGAAGCATTGTAAACTAGATACCTATAAGTAGGGGTGGCAAAATTGGACACGACCCGTGAACTTGACACGACACGACACGAAATTAGTAGGTTATGGGTTGAGGCTTAATGGATTCGTGTCGTATTCAGGTTGACACAACTAACCCATTTAATAAATGGGTTGGATTAGTGTCCATCACATGGAACCTATTTGACATGTTTGACTCGTTTAATTAAATGACATTTTACCAATATATCCTTCAAACTTTAGGTATATAGACTTATTAGTTGTTGTAGTTTATTTTCTTTGACATATTATGATTGATTATTTGTGATATTGAGATATGTTTTAGTTTTGAATTATTATTTGTAAAACAATTACCCGTTAGTTCTGAATTTTATATTAAAAATATCTATTTGTTTGGTTTTTCATAATTCATATCAATTAGGTTAATACTAAATTTTTTTTTTTTTTTTCATTTTGATAAAATCTGATAAACAGGTTGACACGATTGACCCGTTTAATAAATAAGTTGTGTTAGGGTTGAGGAATCCTAACCCGTTTAATAAACATGTTGGGTTAGAGTTGACTCATATAGTCAAATACTCATAAGCTAATATGACACGAGTCTTACACGCAAATACAAATTGCCACCCCTACCTATAAGGTCACATGGTAGAATTTCGATTTCACTAATCCAAACCTTATCTTGAATATAGATCACATCGAAATTTGGAAAACCAATGCTTGGCTCTAAAATGGATTAAGATGGAAAATTAGTTGTTGTAGTTTATTTTCTTTGACATATTATGATTGATTATTTGTGAAATTGAGATATGTTTTAGTTTTGAATTATTATTTGTAAAACAATTACCCGTTAGTTCTGAATTTTATATTAAAAATATCTATTTGTTTGGTTTTTCATAATTCATATCAATTAGGTTAATACTAAATTTTTTTTTTCTTTCATTTTGATAAAATCTGATAAACCGGTTGACACGATTGACCCGTTTAATAAATAAGTTGTGTTAGGGTTGAGGAATCCTAACTCGTTTAATAAACATGTTGGGTTAGAGTTGACCCATATAGTCGAATACTCATAAGCTAATATGACACGAGTCTTACATGCAAATACAAATTGCCACCCCTACCTATAAGGTCACATGGTAGAATTTCGATTTCACTAATCCAAACCTTATCTTGAATATAGATCACATCGAAATTTGGAAAACCAATGCTTGGCTCTAAAATGGATTAAGATGGAAAATCCTTAAAGGCTATCTGGAAGTGAACTGGAAACCTACAAGGCTATAACGTCACAATTAAGAAAATTTTGATTTCACCATCCAAATCCTATGGTACATATGGGTCATCTCTCTAAATTTAGAGAGCTTAGCTACAAACATGGATTGAGATGGCAAATCTTTATGTCTACGTACAAATTCGACAACCAGAATAGTCAAATACACGTTGGAGAAATCTAGTTTTTTTTTTTTTTTTTAAAGCGGTGCAATCATTCATTCGTTAAGATATAAATAATCTTAGTACAAAGCTTCGGACATGGCTTGTGTCCAATGAAAATTTCTACTGGACACGTCCGGATTCGGACACATGTCCAAGAGTGGACACGTGTCCACAATCCAACATGTCCAGTAAAAACTTCCACTGGACACAAGCCACACCCCAAAGCTTCCACCGGTGGTGGTGGCAAATCCTCTAACCAATATTTCATCAATAGTATTTTTTGCATACCTAGCTAATGAATGTGCCACCATAAGAGAAATCTTGCTTTTTAGATTCAATTTATTCCCACTTATAATACCAAAAAAGAAAATTGCAATTCTACTTGTCAAAATTATAACACATGGTAAAAGAAAATAGAGAGAAAACTGAGGGAAATAAAAACGGAAACACGTAATTGAGCCTAATGACTTACGTGTAAAGTAAAAAAGTCTTTCGACTACTACTTCTTTACTATTAATATAAGTGTTACAATGATCACATTAAGAGTATTATATATTAGACAATTAGGGTTATTTAACTTGTACTACAAGTTAATAATGATGATGGGTTGTTTAGACCCCAGAAACACTAAATTATCAATTTTTTTAATGCAAAGTTATTAAGTATACCAATACCAATTATGAAAGCCTTTTGGTTTTTAAAAAATATTATTATTATGGGGGGTAAAAGCCCAACCTTACGTATTGGGCCTAGGGCTCTATTTGAAGATTACTGTGTGTCCGAAGAGAAGAAATCAATTGAGAAGGAGTCCATGTGGAAGAGAGATACCTGGAAATGAAGAAGGAGTGCAGTCCGAAGAGGTCACCAGTGGTCCGAAGAGGTCATTCTCCTCAGATACAAATAGTCTTGATCAATCAAATGTCTGGAAGGTCCGAATGATCTTCCTAACAACTTCAATGATAACGATAAGCTTCAGGCACGTATGGAGATGATAGGAACGGAAAAATATCTAGAAGACAAGCTGCAACCACCACATTAAATGCACTGCAGCTGCTTTTCTGGCCGCATTAATGTGGAGAGGACCCCTAAACAGTATAATCTCAGCTACCACCACTCACAGAGAGCTAAAGAAGATACCTGACGGGACATGTACTCAAGTGGATGCTTAGATGAAGAACAAGTGGACGATGAAGATGAGGAGAAAGGATGCTATATAAAGTGAAGAAACCTCTGATAAGGGGGGATCGGAAGAAAAGGAAAAAGCAGAAGAGAATAACTTTACTGTAGCTCTAAGAGTTGTAATCACCTCTCATTCAATAATACATCTCTTCGGATATCCATTTGTTGAGTTTTGAAGTGTGTTTCTACGTTAGTTCATCCCTCAATACCACAGTTAACTATTGTTTAATTCACAACCAGCCCAGCTCTTTCACCCACTCTCTACAAATTCATTGTTTTGGGTTCATTGGGCTCATAATCCAAACCTTTTGGGCTTGGGCTACAAAAACTGACCCTACAATTATATTTATGGATACTAATTTTATCAATTTTATTTTATAAAATTACATTTTTACCCTTAACAATATCATTGATTCTTTTAAGAGTATTGTTATAGTCACAAATTTTTCTACAACATTTTTACAAACTGTTAAGGTAGCAAACTTTTATTGGTTCGTATTTGGGCCACCACTTACATTACTTTTTTTACTTACCAATAATCACTTATCACATCAACAATTTATAAAAAAAGATTTGTAGCTCTAGTATTTTCCCCATTTTAAAGACCATAAAAAAAAAAATTATAGATCTAAAATCTAAAACAAAATATACAAGTCCAAAAAAATTACCAATATAAAATTTAGAAAAATTAAGTCTGGTCAACCAATTTTAACCAAAACAAACAACTTGACATTTCAAAAAAAATTAAATAAAATAAAAAAAAAATTTAATCCAACATCGCACACATCAAAGAAAAAAAAAACCATCAATGGCTTAGCAGCAGCAGAGTCGGAGGCCGAAGTCATTGCACACAACCAGCAGCAAAGTCACCCCCTAACTCTAAGTTCTTATTTCGTCCCTACTTTGAAGTACTACTTACTAGTTGAAACTTCAAAAAGCCTTTGGTCGATATTAGTGAGCAATTGGTGAAACTTCAAAGTACAAGTTATTATGAATATCGGAACCCGTTTTAGTTTGTCCATTTGAATGAAATGTTTCGATACCGGTCTGTTTCAACATACCGTTTCAGGACGTTTTAGGACTATTGCTATATATATATATAGTTTTATAATTTATTCCACATAAAGTTATCAATTAAAAATAATAAACATAAAATAATATCAATAATAAAAATGAAAATGGTCATGGCAAAGCCAATGTCATTCCTAGAGCTAATCATAGCGGTCCATCTCAAACACCAAAATGCTCATTGTAGCCGCTTTAGTAGAGCTCCAAAACCAGAGAAATTGCAACAGCTTCAAAAGCCAAAGTTGAAATCAAACCTTCTCTCTCTCTCTCCAATCTCACTTCCACTCTTCGTCCTCTTCGTCGACTCCAAGCAATTCATTCACATGTCACAAACTCTTCAAGTACTAGTTGCTCAAGTTATCAATTTTTTTAAGGTCAAGTACTAGTTGTTAAGGTTCGCTGTTCTTGTTTTGTTTCTGTATTCAAATGAAATCTCCTTCCTTCTGAGCACTTTTTGAGCCAAATATAAATTTAAGGTCAAATAAAAAAATATATATACGAGGAAAGTTCATATTTTCATGTGAACTAAATAAGTCAAGAATAGCTGGTGGAAATTACAATAAATTTAAGGTCAAATATATATCAATCATCAATCGGTGACCTACTTTCAAGTCTAAAAAAAAAACTCAGAATCAATGGACACGTGATCAATGTTCTATTTCGTCACGTGATCTTTCGGTTGGTGGTTTTATAATTCTAGATAATCTGAGTGCGCCATGTGCTTGTGATCTACACTCTACAGTAAAGAGATTGCGGCTTTGCATAAAGCATGGTTGTTTTGCCAGCTGAAATGTCCTATCATTGACGACGACTTGTATAGAAGTTGAAGATTTTCATGGAAATTATATAAAGAAGACACTCTCTTTTTGCTTACGGTACAGCTTTCAGGATACATGCACACTCGTGATTTGTGCATGTTTTACATGCTTATATTGTCTTGATGTTATCAAAAGTTTCAACCCCGTTTTGGAATCAAGGTTAAAATCTGTCTATTTTACTGTTATAATTATCGAATTATAAAAAATAGGTGAAAAATTGTATCATAAATTGATTTATTATTTTTTATTATTTATTGTAAAATACATAAATATTTAATAAAATTATAAAATAATTATATATATACATATATAAAAGGTGTATTCATTATAAATTTGAAATATATTCAACTAATGAATATAATAATTACTATGCAATGAAATTTAACAAAGCTAAATAAATAAACCAAATTAACTTTTGTGTATAATATGCACGTTCAAATTGATTAAACTCAGAAGTGAGAATACATGATATTGAACCGAAATAATAATATTTTCGTCTTAGCTAATCAATTCCATCTAAGTCAATGTTATCATCATGTTTAACATCTTGCAAAATTATTTTTTCATGGATATTTTCTTCATTATTATCAACATTTACTTTTTTTTTTATTCTAATAATTTATTCTTTGTATTTTTTTTTCTTGGCATTCTAGTTTTTTAGACTCGTAATAATAATTAAAAAAATAATTATATTTTCATTTAATATATTATTAATAGTATAGAAAATAAATTTGTCAATATGAAAGTGAGTGTTATGAGTATAGTCTAAATTTTGTAAGAGAAAGAAAACAGACGAAAAAAAAAAAAAAAAAACCTCATGGACTTGCCATTTTACACTCAATTAAGTTTCCCAATAATTTTTTTGTTAAAAAAGTCTAATAACTTGTTTAAATCAAATAAAACCACAAATTTTAACGAAAAAAAAAAATCATTTCAAACTCACATGTCTATGTATCGTTCGATACGTATAATTCACCAATACAATATGATTCATATGATACGCACATATGTATCGGACGATTCATGAGCACTTACTATACGTTCTTACAATACGAAACTTTTTGTATACGATACAATATGAAACGTATTGTGTATCGTATGATAATGACAACTATGGAAAATACTATTTCGTTTCTTATATTTTGGGGTCACAGTTAATTTGGTAGTAGTCAATTTGATAATTGTTATTTTCAATTTAGTTCTTGTTATTTTTAATTTGTAGTTAATTTGGTCCCTACTGTTAACTTACTAACGGAAAATGCATACACATGACAAACGATTTTCACTGTTGGCATGGTTAATATTAAAAGATTAAATGAGATGATGATGTGTCTAAACTTTAGCGATCACCTCACCACTTAGATGGCAAAAAAAATCCACATAAGCTTTTAAAAATATTTTATATTCTTTACCAATTTTTTCCTTTCTTTAATTATCCTTTTAATATTCTTACACTTTTTTTTTTTATCCAATAAGCATTTCTTTATTTTCTTGCTAACCAAACCGAATTTCATTTCTTTCTTGCAATTTCTGGCTCACCAACACCACTCAAGAAGGAGAAGAAGAAGGCACAACGATAACATTCTTTGGGTCATGCACTTCATCTTCAACCCAAGATCCTCGACGTTAATTTGAACTATCCATCCAAAAAATTGCCAAATACTATACCCATTATAAGCAAACACAAGTACAACCCAATAACAACAGAACCTTTTGGAACTACAACCAAACCCAGAAAATGAAACCCAACACCGCCACCACCTGCAAACCACGCGCCACTGATCTGCAACCTTTTGGACTTTCCATTTCGTGGGTGAGACCCACAAGCCGACTACACACACACTACGCAGGGCCGACCCTTCCACTAGGCCAATTAGGCCATTGCCTAAGGCCCCCAAGTGGAAGGGGACCCCAAAATTTTGAAAAAGAAGGGGTAGTAGAAAGGGGGGGGGGGGGGGGAAATTAGTTTAAGATGAAACTCTAAAAAATCTAGCACATCCTTGTGATCAAAGAACAAAAAATATGGAACATTCTCATAAATATTGGTACCTAAAAATTATTTGGTCTAAATAAAATCAATTATCTCAAAAATATCATCCTTAACCTCTAAAGAAAGAAGAATTGAGAAAAAAGAAGACGAAGACAAAGTTGAGAGTTTGAAGAATGAGAAGAAAGAAGCATTGTAAACATACTAAACTATAAAGAAGTAATAAATAAATATACGAGAGAATATATGCAATGGGAAAGTTGAGGAGCAGAGGTGGCCACGTGGGTGGGAGCTTGGGAATGAGAAAAATGATTTGAAATGAAGGTTCTAGGAACTAGGATGGTAGTTTTATTTGCTGAATAACCAAATTTTTTCTTTAAAAAAAAAAAAATCTAACCACTTATTTTGAATATATTAAAACACTATTTTATATATATATAATTAAAAAAATTATATTCATTAATCTATATAATTTATCTATTATAGTAAAAAGTAATATTAATTACTCTAAAATATATATACTAGCCTTATCACATGCGCTTTGCACGTGTGATGAGTTTTTTTTTTTTTTAGTCTAGTGTCATAATTTTTCTTTAAAAAAAATGGATAAGTTTGTTTTGAAGACATGGATTAGTAGGATAGTGCACTATTCATTTTAAGTGGAGTTGAAGAATGCCCCATTTTAGTTCTCACCTGAGGCCCCAAAATGTCTAAGGCCGGCCCATGACCCTACGCATTGAAGCAATAAGTTTAGAGAGAGGTTTGATATAGAAAGAGAGATTGTGGCTTATGGCGGTGGTTTCGAGAGAGAGTGGGATCAAGAGAGGGAAAAACGAGTAAAAGCCACTCTCATGGTAATCTTGACACGGTTTGAGGTCAGAGAGGAGAAACCGAGCTTAGAAATAGAAATAGAGACCAAAAGAGAGTGAAATGAGAGCTAAAGCACTGCTGTTTGTACTTGAGCTCTACGACAACGATTGTTGTGGGGGTGATGGAATTGTTGAGTGAGAGGGAGAGAGAGAGAGATGGAAGCTTTAGAGATAGATAAAGGAAAAAGAAGAAAAATGATTCAAATGTGGTTTTGTGAAATTGTGGGTTTCTAAAAAAAAAAAAAAAAACTTAAGAAAAGGGAAAAAAATGGTAAAACATGAAAATTTCATTTAAGGAGCTGACGTGGCTTTTTTTTTGTTTTGGTTGCCATCTAACATTAATGCGGCCATTAAAATTTAGACATGCATGTCAGCATTTCATTTAATTTTTTAATACTAGACATGCCAATAGTGCAAAATGTATGAATTTTTTTAGCCGGTGGTGTGGTAAAATGAGAGATGTGATGTAAAATGTATTTTAAAATAATATGTTAAAATAGAATTTATTAGTACAACTGAAGTTAATGCTCTTAAAGCAAAAATGGGAGTGGAAGTCCGCCTAGGAACAAGCTAACTAGCTGCCCGGATAACGAGAAATTATAGTCCTCTGGTGGACAAGTGATGCGGTCCACCATTCCATTAAAAAACTTCTACTTGTTTAAAATTGCTGAGTCAGTAATTAATTTCTGTTTAAAAAAAAAAATTCTAACTAACAATTTTAAACAAATAGAAGTTTTTTAGTGGAATGATAGACCACATCACTTGTCCACCATGTGAATTTTATAATTTCTCCCGAACAACAACAACCGAATGTACAAACCCCTAGGGGAACAATAGAACGGGGTCTCAAATAACTGAATAAGGGCACCACCTCAAGCAATCCAAGCCAATACCATAGGCATCACGTTGTGAGCGGTCACCAAACATATCCACTTCGCAAAAAGTGTATGGTGTGGCAATGAGCAAGTACCCTAGGACTCTAGGAGTAAGTCCTCTCAAGTCTCAACTAACTTAAAGGGATGTCATCCTAACCATTTCTCCCCTTCAATTGGGTACTGATTACCAACCCCACTAAGAAAGTACTTTAAATACCCCACAAATGTGGTATGCTTTTTTCCCAGCCATACACACAAACCAATTCTTATCCATTTTTTAATTGCTTCATTCCATTACAAACTTTACTTTTGACGGACCCTCAAGCTAACTCTATTGACTAGCTCGGAGGATAGAAAGCAGGTTCCGTTTTCTTAGTTGCAGTTTCTTCAATTAGTGATTGTTTGTATGCACAATAATTGTGGGTTTGTCCCATATTGCTAAGAGCTTGGAAGTAGGCTTTATAAGATATTTTGAGAGTTAGGTACTCATTTTGGGGTGAACTAGGGGCTTACGCATTTAAAGTTCTCATCTACTCCTCTCTTTCTCCTTAATTACTTAATAAAATAAAGAAGAAGAAAAACCTTTAAAAGGTCCTTTGTGGGCTTTGTTCAACATTGATAAAGTGGGAGTTGGAGATTGGCTTTATAAGGGCCCAAGCTACCTTAGAAGGTTTTTTTTTTTTTTTTTGGTTGAGATTTATTCTTATAAACTCTTCATTGATTCCTCCCTTGCTAAATAAATGAATATAAACAAGTTTTTTTTCGAGCTAAACTCAACTTATTCATAAACAGCTTAATTTATTATAGCCATACTTGAACACTCCTACATGGAAGTTGTATGTTGGGTTAGGGAAATATTGTCATCTCTTGACTTTTTCTCATCTTTTCTTTGGTGGTTAAGGTCATACATAAACTGGTCAATATAATATTATAAGATCATATGAAGTGCTTCTATTATTTAAAGCCTTATTATTATGAATTTCAAAAAATAAAAAAATTTACAAATTGAATAAAACAATATTTTTTATACCATTTATTAACTTTTTATAGGAGTAATATTTTGAAATCTCCCTATCAAAAACTTCTGTTTTGTGTATAATTTTCAACTGCAAAAATTTTGAAATTTAAACACTTCATACATGGAATAATTATTGATCTTTCATCAATTAATTTGATATATTACAAGTTGGAGGGTACTTATAAGGAGATATATATAGAGACTATGCATGTGTAACATACAAATTGATGTGTGACCCATGAGTTGCACATGGCGCACCCATAAATAAATGGAGGAATTATATACACACACACACGCATACACGCGAGGTATACCTAATGAGATTGCAACATTAATTCATTAGATTATAAGCTGGCAAATCATTTTGAAATCTTTTGTTTGTTGAGCAAATCGTATCATAATCTGCTAAGTGCTAACATATAAGTTAGAAACTCCGAAATGATTTTGCTCAAATAATTTCAGCCAAAAGCCTCATTTTATTTATTTATTATTATTATTATTTATACCGATGTAATGAGCCGTGCGAAGATCTTGTTTTCCACTCATTTGTCTTGAAATCGAGAAAATTTATGAAGCTATAATTAAGTCACAACACAAAATACGAAATTTGTTAATTAAAAAAAGTAAAATTTTAATGTTAGTTCAAACCTTAGAGAGTAAAATATGGTGATTGGAAGTTTATGAATTAATTGTGAAAGGGCCAATTCAAAGGAGATAAATTATCATTAACCCAATAAAAAATTATAACTAAATTTTAAATGAGGTAGCACTACATTTATATGTAGATTTTTAATTACCAAATCTTTATTATAAAATGGACTATACATTTTAAAGCAAATGAATTAGAATATTTCTTGCAATAGTTATACTAAATCATCTATGTAACAACCTAATAAGTAAATACCATGTAAAACTTTGGCAAAACAAGCTCTAATAAAGTAGTATAAAATTGAATCACATGACATTCACTCATTACATTGTTACATAGATAACTTAGTATAATTTTCACAAGATAATTTTTTCGAATGAACATGTATATTTATAGGGTGTGCGTGTTTAACAATTTTGGATTGCAACCGTTCCAACATGAAATGGCAAAGTCATGCTAATCTTAGGCTTGATTGAGATTTGAGAGTGAAAATTAGTAAATGGAGGATTATTGATCTACTCTCCCAACCATCCAAATCAGCACCTCCAAACAAAGCTTTGACCTTTCAACAAAACAATGTAGGGGCCCACAACAGTTATACCAAAATGAAGACTTTCTCATAAATGAATTTATTGTGTGCTTTTAGCCAAAAAGAAAAATGTGCATTTTGCATTGCTGGGTGTGGGGGCCTTTTTTGTGTGTTGGGCTAGGCTGCCTGCCGCGGTAGTAGGCCCGAGTATTCTGAGTAAGGGAGTCGAGACCGGTCCAACTGGAACTCAACTTGGGCCGGCTTGTGCGCAAACGTTGAGTCCAAGTCCAAGGGAAGTCGCTGCAAAATGGGCTTATCCTTTGTTCCTGCCGCAGGAACTTTTCTCCGGTTTCTGCCGCAGGATTGACTTTTCTGCTATGCAACAAGTCTGTCCGTCGTGCTTTAAAGCTTCTGCTATGCAGTGAAGCTGCTTGCCGTGCTTTAAAACTTCCTGCCGTGTATTAAAGCTTCCTGCCTGCCGTGCTTTAAGGCTTCCTGCCGTAAAGCCTGGTGCAATAGAGTTGTCTGCCATGCTTTAAAGCTGTCTGCCGCGCTTTAAAGCTGTCTGCCGTAAAGCTTCCTACCGTAAAGCCTTTTGCTGTGCAACAAAACTTCCTGCCGTGCATTAAAGCTTCTGCCTGCCGTGCTTTAAGGCTTCCTGCCGTGCAGTGAAGCTGCCTGCCGTGCTTTAAAACTTCCTGCCGTGCAGTGAAGTTGCCTGCCGTTCTTTAAAACTTCCTGCCGTGCATTAAAGCTTCTGCCTGCCGTGCTTTAAGGCTTCCTGCCGTGCAGTGAAGCTGCCTGCCGTGCTTTAAAACTTCCTGCCGTGCATTAAAACTTCCTGCCGTGCAGTGAAGTTGCCTGCCGTGCTTTAAAACTTCCTGCCGTGCATTAGAGCTTCCTGCCTGCCGTGCTTTAAGGCTTCCTGCCGTGCAGTGAAGCTGCCTGCCGTGCTTTAAAGCTGCCTGCCGTGCAGTAAAGCCTTCGGCAATGTGAATGACTACCATTTTTACTGCAGAAACACATTTCGACTTCCTGCGCATAAACAAATCTAAAAAACCCAAAGAAAATACCCATCAAACAAGTGTTAGTTTAAATGGGTTAGCATATTCTCAAATATATACATACATATATGAGTATATATACTTATACATATTCACATATACATATATAAAATATATTTTTCCAGAAACAGGGTATATGTATATATATACTTACGGTAGGATAATGGTTAGTTTGTATCAAAAGCAAAATACGTAATAACAAATAGAAAGCTTCGGCAGGAAATGATTAGCTTGTATAATAATTAACACGGTAAATATAATGAAAATGTGCTACGGCAGGATAACTAATACAGCAAGTAAAACACCACATCAGGACAACTGCTGCGGCAGACGTGAAAACGTGCTACGGCAGGATGACTAAATACAGTGAATATAAGTTGAAAATCAAATATATTTGTAATCAAAATTAAGTATTAAATCTGCCCATAAGATAAGTAAACCAAGAAGGAACCCAAACTCCAACTTCAACAACCTTATCATGGGCTCTTGCCGTAAAAGTTGTTCATTTTGGAGAATAGGCCTAAATGGCTACTAGCTATTACTTTTGGAGATTTCAAAGAGTGGGTTTGCTAAGAGGGAGGGAAAAGATGGTCTATTGATGCATGCCCCTATTCCTACCGCGTTTTCTCTCTTCTTTTTCTTTCTTTCTTTCTTTCTTTCTTTCTTTCTCCCCTGTTTTTTACTCTTTCCTCTGTTTTACTAAGTGTGTTACAGAGTAGTTTTTCTAGTATTGTATTGCCTTGCTCTTTCGTCTTGCCCCCCCTCCTTTTTTCTGCCGTGGTTACCTCCCTTTTATAGTGAGCTAATTTAATGGATTTCTCCCTTTTACCCCTAGGGCTTCACCAACTGTTTTTGGATTGTTGTGGGCATCCTTTCAAGATTACCCACTCACCCGTTGGTTGCCCCGACCACTGCCATCTGCTCAGAACATATTTGTTGCACGACAAAATTCTCTTTTGTTTGTTCCTCCCGTATACCTTTATCTCACTACCTAGCTCTATGGCATGCATCAGTGGTCCCAACCATTTATTACTTCTTTTGGGTAAGATATCATCCCAGCAGGATATGTTCCCAAAAGAGGTTATGGCAGGAAACCAAATATAGACCCCCTTTTCCCCCCACCACCAAACCACGCCCTCTGAATCTCTTTGACCGTGGGCCCACCTCCCTTGTATTGGCTGGGTACAGGTTGGTGGTGCCCCGGCCCTTCTGTTCTTGCTCCACTGTCTTTTGTTTTTTGTCTCCCACGCCATTCCTGCCGCAGCAGATTAGTTCTGTTTCGTCTGCTGCGTGTTTTTGTCTTGTTTCTTCATGCGTTTCCTGCAGCATTTGTCATTTCCTTTAGTTTGACTCTTCTTGTTCTTTGGTCTTCTTCGTGGGCCTTTGGACCTTGCTCTTCATTGGGCTTTCTTCCTCATAAGCCTTGAGCGTATGGGTTGAGCATATGGATTGCGGCAGACTGGTACAGATTTGCAAAAATGGGCATCAACACTTGGCAAGCAGCAGCCTTAATCATTATTTGGTACATGTGTTTAAACACATATTTTCAATTTTTAAACAACATTATACATATTTTCGCACATTTTTTTACTCACACGTATTTTAAAAAAAATAAAAACTGTTGTTTAAACACACGTACCAAACGGCCCTTAGTTTTCTCTTCATTTGTGTGGTAAGTGCTAAAGAGTTCCTTTTATTTGATTCATTTGAATCTGTGCTATTTTATGGTTGCAATCAAACTAATTCATTTGCCACTGCCAAGTGCTAACCCATGTTTTCTTTTTCTTTTTCTTTTTTCTCTTTTTATCAGATGGAATAAACTCTATCAGTCTGACAACAGGGACCAGAAAAAGGGAGGAGGGGAATAACAATTAACAAGAGGCAATAGAGAATAAGATGTTCGATTGATAATGACTTTTTTAAATACGACTTAAAGATTTTCCATTGAACCATTTATGATTGAACTGAATTCACAAGAGTTGAAATCATCACATGAATTGAGTGTGAAGTGTGATGGTTTCTTTGAAATAATTATTAACCACCAATGATTTCTTCTTTCAAATTTATTGCTTTTTACTGTATACCTATAAATGACAACACAAATTCTTTCCCCCTGTATTCAATACCAGGGCCACTTAGCCTTTCTCCATGTGAACTGACGAATCTCACAACTCCTGTCCAGGAAATACCCTTGATCGCTTCCTTCGAATTGCAGGTGTTTGTCTTTGTCTGATCCAATTATCGGACAGCATTGAATTTTGTGGTCACGTATTGAAGCTTCCTCCCTATATGCTGGGTTAGTATATGTAGGGTGTTGGATGTATGATACATTTTTCCACCACAGCTTCAAAGCCTGTAGAAAAAACATGGATTTAAGAGAATGAAAAGTAAATTCAAAGCAATCTTATCTTGGAATTTTATCCAATATGAGTTTATAAAAGGATGAGAAGGCCAGACAGTATATGTTTTAAATGGTCAACAACCAATCATGTAATCAACCTCTTAACATAACCAGAACTCAGAAAGTCAAACAGCCCAAGTTCGGAATTTATGAAGAATTTTCATAGCATAGCTTTATTTCCATGGTTTATTTTGTTGTCTTATTCTATGTACTGTTGGGGAAAAAATAAACAAGGAAAGAACACACTAAGCTAAACACGCAAATAACCACACAAGGGTCATGTTCAACTAGCTGAGGCATCTTTAATCAAGCACACACATCTCTAAAACCCAATTAGAACCTTGTTTATACTTATCATGAACTAAAAGTTGCAGTTTTCTATGAATCAATTTGATTGTTTCAAGAATGCCAATAACACATATGAACAAAAGAACCACAATTAACTGACAATACATATCTAATTTCATTGGGTATCACTGTAAATATTGACATTAGGATCGACCTTATACATGACATGATTGCAAGTAGCAGTTTTCATCCTTCAAAATTTTCACCAAACCTGTCTATCTCTTTTTCTTTTCAGTTAAGATATTGCTTGGTGAACTCTTTTTCTTTTCAGCTGTGATATATCATATATGTATTTTGTACAAAACTTGTTATGTAATAATGAGTTTCTTAGACATGGGGCAAGTTTTACACCATTTATAAACTAAATAATGTAAAATGGGGAAAAGTATTCAAGATAAAGAAAAAGGTCTAAGCTTAGCTAAATAACTCAAACTAAACAACATTCTCATTTATCTATAGAGATGAAGCAATTCCATCATTGAAATATACGGCTCTCAACAAACTGTACGGGTGGTTTTGAGCCTGAAAACCATGTCAGTTGACTGACAACAAACCACCAACCAATGGTGATTGACAAAAAATTCTCATGATGATCCTTGAGACCAATAATCATGTCAGTTGACTTCTCTCTCTCACTCTCTCAAACAAAATATTTCAGCCATTCCGGCTAAAATGGAACAGAATTGACACGTTTGCATATGAAGTATAAACATTTGAAAATCAAATATCGATATTGTGAGAAGCCACTTAGTGAAGTTAGAAACAACAGCTAAATTCAAATCAAGGAGCATGAGTTAGCCTTTGATCATCTAGGGCCATAAGGTAGGGCCAGTTCGTGGGAAACTGGGAATTCAAATAAAGCTGCTAATTTCAGCTAACTTCATCAAGAATGCAAATTTAAATTTCAATTATTCTGTCTAAGCTTGCATAAGTTCAAAGTGAGCATTCGCCACCCTGTTTTTACTTGGTCTGACACCACCCTTTAAGATTTGCCATATGGTCACCATATACTACACAGAAAAACCTACACACGCGTGCGCACATACACACATTTTTTATTATTATTTAAATTAGACAGTTTTATATGGGTTTTCAACTTTATGCTTTGATACAAGTTTTGAGATCAATCTACCCTTATATAACTCAAATTAACCAAAATGATTTGCCAATTGGAAGCCCTAAAGGTTTCCAATCATTGCAGTTACACAATCAATTTATCATCATTAACAGAATGCTTTAGAAGACATGACAGGATTTCAGATATTATAAATTATCAGGAAACAGTTTGCTTGCTTTTGATATGAAGCGAATTTGGTTTTTCAACTTGGGGTTTAGAAAGTAACACTTTATGAATATATGGTACAATCTATTAGCATCCATTAGATTTTGCTGTTAAATATTACCGTGCATCTAACAGCTATGTACAACGCAAGTGAGTAAGTCCTATTTCTATAAGTCACAAGTGGATAAAGTATCACTTTATAAACCACAGGTGGCTATAATGCCACTTTTAAACAAAGCATATTATTTGCTCATGCACGTTTTAATGGCATAGTTTGACAGATACTAATAGTGTGAACCTCAGGTAGGTAAGTACCCCATCTTTTAAACCATAGGCTGGCAACCAAACTCCTCTTACAGCATAAGTGGGGAAAATGTAATTTACCCTATAATAATATGTACAGTGCATTTGCAATGTCATTTATCTCAAAGCACCCTGAAAAAAAACTCCATCCTTCTATAACATCATCTAGTATTACATTTTCAAATTTTTATTAGACTATTATTCACTCATTCACTACAACTAGCGCCAATGGGCAGACAGCCCAACTGGAATTCCAACATAGTTGGTGGCTTCTGTCTGTGGTTAGATCCTGCTTATGTGTGTGGGTGCATGAGTTACTTTATATAGCCAAAAATAACTTTCCAGTTGCTTGCCTCTTTCCCAAATTTGAAAAAGGGGGAAAGAAATGAAAATCCTGAGCCACGATGACAAGTTAGTTTTCTGAATTTCAAATATCATACTCTCAAGGTGAAGAAAAACCAAATTAAGGTGAAAAGGATTCATGGTACCAGCCCAAGTAGCTGTAATGAAAGCTTGTTGAATTAATTTGAATAAATACTACTGAAACTAAGTTTTAAAGAGCTCCCAATTCTACTTACATGCCAGTAGATCCACACTGCAACCTTGTGAGGCATCAACCAGAAGAACATAGCATGATCAGAAACTAATGATGAGGGAACTCTTTTTGCTTTCAAGACAGCCGTAAAATAGTCACCAAGCTTGGGGTGTTGAACTGAGATTGTCACATACAGATTATCTCCAGGAGCATTTGCTCTCATGTTCCAATTCCCAAGCATATCCTGCAATTGTTTCCCAAATGACTACTCAAAGAAAGAAAAAAATCTTTCCATATTAAAAGTTTGGATAATCAAAGCACATTAAGATTGATCACTATAAACTAAAGCAAAAGTATCTCTGATTTTTTTTTTTTTGAAAAAAAAAGTACAATAAAATATTCAGCCGAAGTATCAGCATCATGTCATTATTTAGGTTGAAAATCTATGTCAGGAAGTATTCCCTGTAAAACATCCTTGCTTCCCCTAACCCATCAAGTTTTAGAACATAGTGAAATACAGATTCAGATGCCAACTTTTTTCCTTTTTCGTATTCAGTCGGAAGACAGCGAGATGCCAACTTTCCAGCACACCTTAATATTTCTATTTCTATTTCTTGTATCCTTAATCATGGTTGCAAGTCTGTTATTCTACCATACTTGGTGAATTTTTAAGCCTAGAGGCTTCATTACATCTATGGGCATGCCTGAATTGAAGAAGACTGTCCTTATAATAGGTTATACCTGGACACCCATATTCTTTCAGATGTTGTTATAGGTAGCACCAAGATAGATATTACCTTTAAATGGAATTACTTCAGATCTTAGCAGAACTTTGGCTAATTAAGACAATGTTCAAGATGACATACAAAAACAATGGCCTCGTTGAAGGCCCACAACTTCCAAGTTGAAAGTCTCAAAGAACATAAATGCTTCCAATTTTCCAAAAACGTGCATAAAATTTAGTAAATTGTTCCAAATTAGATATACAAAGCTTCAGTATTACATTTATACCAATCATTTCCAGCATGATATATTTATGCAGGTTGCAAAAGGCTATGTTTCAGATGCCTTCTCACTCAATTGCATGACAGTGTGAAGAAAAAGGAAAAAGAAAAGTAGCCATCAACTGATCGACCATTTGCCAAAAGAAAATATCCAGCATATAAGATTCAGGTTGGGTGCAAAAGGTGATGTTAAACGCCTTCTGACAAGCTGTATAAATAGCGTGAAGAGTTGCAAAATGGAAAAAAGAAGCTTATTAACTGATTGGCCATTCACGAATAGAATATCAAGATTCCAATCACTGCCTATGAATGATCAGGCATCGATGTCAGATGGTTGTCCCATTTCATTTTTGCATTTATAGTCCAATGCTATAGATTCTTAGAAATAACATAGGAAAAAAAGAATGAACTTTTCTCTCTCATTTGTCCATGCAGAGAAACAACTAAGAACTAGAAGACAAGATGTTTCTGTAGAAAGCACCAACTGGACAACAGTTTATCATAGAATACACCATATATATTGCAGTATTTATCTCACGAGAGAGGAATCAAAAAGAATGGACACATCAAACATTCACACAAAGAAGTACATCAATTCAATGCCAAAATTATTTAGGAAAAAAAAAAGTTTATCTCACAACTGGTTATCAGATGGTGCTATAAGGTATGAGGAAAAGCAAGTCACTAAAAAATGCAAGAGCAAACTAATTTCTGAGACATACCATAAAGGGACTAACGTGTAAGGACTTTGCCACTAAATCAGAATTTGGATTGAAAACAAATGTTACTCTTTCACCCCATGGTGTGTTTGTTACCTGAAACAAGAAATCATCAACACCATCATCGCTTAGCCTAAAGGCTTCAAGCAACATGAGATTAAAGAAAAAAGAAAAAAGAAAAAAGAAAAAGAAAGAAAGAAGAAACACTTAAGCAGCATGAAAATAAGACTTTTGACAGGAACAGGATAACTTTGGCCTTGATGCGTTTCATATTTTGGTCAAACAAATCTTCACAGAGCTAACAACAATGAGAATTTATACAAAAGAATGTGAATAACTTCCATTAGTTGCTACAAAAAGAGTATCATATTGATGAAATATTTCCTTACATGCCAACACAAAGAAAACATCATGATCAACTTTCAAAATTCTACAATAGTATATGTCATGCATCAACTTTGTGATCCTAACTTCTTCTTTCAGTACGTTCAAAGCTAGCTGATTATAACATTCAACATTTGCTAATAATTAGTTCTTATTTACATGGGGGATTTCTTCTGCATTAGAATTTACTTTTACAATTTATCTAGTCAAGTAAACAATGCTCAACTTTATGCCAGACCACAGTTTTTCCAATAAAACCATGGGGTCTATAACATATTCACATCTTAAAAATTTCAATTCTTAATAAAAAAAAAAATGAAGAATTTTGAGAGAAAGCACAACAACAGGTGTGCATTACTTAAATTTGAAGTCAACAATATGAGATAGAAATCCAAGTAAATTGTAACTAATCACACACCTCAGCAATGCACTTCTTCAAAAGCTGAGTAGAGGCAGAGGTTTGGGCTTCAGCTTCGACATCGTAGCAATAGTACACACTCAACGGGTTCTGTACGTATCCCACACTCGGAGGTATTGTCAAAAGCAAACTGACCCAAGGAAAAAAAAATAAATAAAGTTTACACTTTCATAAGCATATGACATAACTCGATAAACCTTAAACTTAAACCTCAAAATAGTGTCACTGACAAAAACAAAAACAAAGACAATTTAACATGAACGGTGACTATGACGAGCATATACATACACTTGTCCGTTGGTGGAGGCAATTTGGCGAGCTTGGTCGGCGGAGAGGTGGTCGGGTGGCGCGTGGTCGAGGTTATAAAGCGCGTAGCGGACTGGGTACCGGAAGGAATGGCGGACGGGGCGACGGCGCTCGTGCCAGACGGTGCCTTCGTAGAGAGAGACAGATTCCGATGAGTTAGAGGAGGAGCGCGAAAACCAATGGCGGGGGAGGAGAGTGCGGAAGAGGAGGAGGAGAGAGAGAGTGAGGGATTTGAGGAAGTTGGAGAGAATTGTGGCCAATAGATAGAATGCTTCCATTGATGAGTGATTCCTAAATTAACTAACCAGCTATAACATCTTTAATATTCAATCCCACTTAGAGGCTATGAAAATAATGTAAATAATGTACATTATACATTTCAGAAGAAATTAGGGGTAGAAGCATGGACGGAGCCATTCATGTACTATTGCCCCCCTAATTTTTTTTTTTTTTTAAATAATATAATTATATAACTATATATTTAGGTACTAATTTTAGCAATTTCGTTCATTAAAATTACATTTTATTTCCGTTATTGATCATTATAAGAGAAATACTACGGCTACAAACTTTTATACAACATTTTTACAAACTATTGAGGTAGCAAATTATTACCGGTTTGCATTTGGATCCACCACTTACATCACTTTTTTCTTTACTAATAAGCACTAATCACAACAAAAATTTGTAAAAAAATTTGTAGATCTAGTATTTTCCTCCTTTTTAAAAGTTCATAAAAAAAATTTATAGATCTAAAATCTAAAAAAACAATATACAAGCCCAAAATATTATCCCAACAACAAAAATTACCAATAGGCAATAGCAAAGCTAAAAAAAAAATTGAGACTAATCAACTAATTTTACCAAAAACAAACAACTTAGCCCTTTAGAAAACTTTAAACAAAATAATTTTGTCCTTACCAACAAAAGACACACTCTACACACACATAAAAATAATAATAATAAAAGAAAACATTTGCTAGCTAAGTAATAGAGCTGAAAGCCGAAGCCATTGCATATAGCTAATAATAAAACTGCCCCCCTAACTCCAAGTCCTTGCTCCGTCACTGGACCGAAGTCATGGATACAAGTGGCAAAAAAGGCAGGGACCTGGCTGAAGACGTATCTTTTTCCGGATAGAACTCTGCCATGGTAATAATTGTGCATGTCAGGATAAGGTTCACATGTAGCAAGAGTAGAGGCCCTGGATACCAACCACAGAGCTTAAAGATAATGTATAATAATGTACATTATACATTTCAGAAGAAAGTAGGGGCCAAAGTCATGGATTTACAAGTGGCAAAAAAGGCAGGGGCCTAGCTGAAGACGTATCTTCTTCCGGATAGAACTCTGCCATGGTAATAATTGTGCATGTCAGGATAAGGTTCACATGCAGCAAGAGTGGAGGCCCTGGATACCAAATGCTGGAGTTGATCAACAAGTGTCAAACCAAGTAAGGGACCTGTTTGCATGGCTTAGTTTACTTAGATAGGCTTTTGACAAAGGAGTAGATATATGACTATTGAGGATAGGGGTGCTACATCTAAAGATGTTTCTAAGACTTTTTTTTTTTAAGTGCTAAAGATGTCTAGTCCCATCCATCTATTCCTTGGAACCAATCTTCATCAACATCAGCTTCTAGATCATGGTTATGATAGTAAGGATCATCATGTCCAATAAAGGGATTGGACATTTCCCAATGATCTTCATGTGGCCATTGTTGTCTACAAACATCTGGATTAGTTGGTATTATTTCAGGTAAGATTCCTTTGTTAAGAGATTCTGCCATTGTGAGAGCATGGTAACAAGATACCCAAGAAACATCCAAATGTGTGTGGAGAGTGTCATCTAGATTAGTAACCCAATGTATCTCTACAGGGTGGAAAATTCCTTCTGCGCGGATATTATTTTTAGAATTGAGCTTGGCAACTAAACATGCTGAAGTGACTTTATGACCAAATCTTGGGTGTTCTATTTTGGGGTACTTTATCCATTCACCATCATGAGCATTGATGATGCCGAGAAAATCACTAGTAAGCTACACAATCCTCGCACACTTGAAACAATCCTTGCACAATCGAAAAGAGAAAACCCTAGGAGAGTACTGGTGTGGTACCGGCCAAAGACCCTCCGAAGGTTAAATTAGAAAAACCTTTCTACAACTCTAGAGTGCCAGAGCTGGGGTGAATTATGCGTACCTGTTTTCTGAGGGCCTATGGGTTTTTATAGTAGTGTAGAATCGAACTCCCCTACTTGCGTAACAAGTCTTTTCCTTACAGGGAAGATCTTCATTAATACCCACATATTCTAGAATTCTCCTTATGTTAGAATTCTATTCACGTTGGGACTCTACAAACTTGGGCTAACCGTGTGTCACAAGTATTTTCTACTTAGGGTTTCTTGGAGACCACATAAAGATATGTTGGATGACACGTGGCCGTTTGATCCATCCACCCTATGTCCATTCATACATGATCCGTCATCTCAAATTTCTCCTCTTCAGTTGCCCCTTTCACCCTATAGGTCCGTGATCTTTGAGTGGAAGGACCCATGGGGTGACAGCTCCATTTGAATCCTGAGAAGACACGCCTGTCTTTGACAAGCTGTTCTGAAATCATTTATGACACTAGACACGTGGCGTTCAACGAATGGCCATTCTCTTGGATTGAAACGTCCCTTCGTCTTCCGTGTTGTCCCTCTATATAAACCAAACTTTCTCCCTCTCATTTCTCCACTTTCTACTGAAATATGTGATCAGAGTGCCTTCGTCATCTTTGTCAGACAAACGAGGCCGTCCATTTGCTACGTCCGTCGCCAACGCTTCTTTACAACATCTTCTAATTTTGGTAAGTATTTTCTCCTCCTATTTAGAAGAAAATTTTCTTTTCCTATACTTCATTTTATCTTAGATCTTGTACTATCATCATCTACTGTAGACCCGTTAGCCTTAGGTTTCAACATCACATGTAGGTTATGTCTAGTGCGTCAAGTAACCAGTCATTTGTTCGTGAGGAGGCGGGCTACAAGGAAGTGTACCCGTCAAGTCACAAAGATCATGATGGTCAAAGTGAAGAGAGAAGTCCGTCTGCCTCTTCTTCGTTCTCAAGAGATGAGGATCCGGAGATGGATGGCCTAGAAGATTCCAGTGATGGTCTAGACGACGTTGAGCCCCCAATTCAGTCTGTCATGGGTCCTGATGGACTTAGGGAGTTCATCATGCTACCCCTGCGGACGGTGAATGACTTTAATTCCACAATCAAAGAGCCACATTTCAAGACACTTAGGGCTAAATACCAAATACTAGATAACGTCTCCATCCGTCTACCATACAACTCGGAGAAGTGTTACTACGAAGGAGTGGTGGGTGTTAGGGTGTATAAGAAAATGCTAAAGGCTGGGCTTAGGTTTCCCTTGAGTTCCCTTCATCGTGAGCTGCTAAAACACCTAGGTCTGGCCATCAACCAGATATCCCCAAATGCCTGGAGGGTCTTCCTTGGCATGGAGGTCCTGTATGGGCTATGGCTGATGGTGCAAGGAGGCTGACGGTGCAGGAATTCCTCCATTGCTACCGTCCGGATGAAATAAAAAAGTCAAGGGGCATGTATAGTTTTGTGCCTAGGAGTCTGTTGTTAAGGGTTATATACGAGACCCCGGACTCAAATAGGAACTAGAAGAACCGGTACTTCTTCCTTGAGGGGGATGAGTGGATGTGCCGTCCAGGGGACACAGAGCACATGCCCGTCGATACTACTTGGGGTATATTGTCTCCGTCTGGTATGCACCCGTCCACAAGTTCATTGTCTCTTTAATTTGTCAAAGTTCTTTAACCGTCCTCTTTTTGCAGTTCGGGAGCATCCACAAGTTACACTTGAGCAGTGGAGCTTTTTGGAAAGAATTTTTGCCAAAACAACATTTGAGGAGAGGACTTGGGCCAAATTGGTCACACTAGATACCATTAACTGGTATTGTGACGGACCGGAGCCTACCCCTACAGCCCATCGCTATGAAGCCCAAGTGCGCCAACGTAAGCCCGTCAACCATACTTCTTTTGTATCCTTTATTTGGAACTAAGTATGCTCGTCCTTTTTCGCAGAAATGGACACTGCTAAGAGGAGGGCCATGATTAAGGCACAGGCGGCCAAGAACAAGGAAAAGGGAGGTCAGATCCCTAAGGGGACGGATCCAAACATTCCGTCTATCAAAAGGAAGGTGCCACCGAAGCAGGACCGTGCACCAAAAAAACCAAAGGTTGTATTGGAGCCCGTCGTGGCGTTGGAGGCTGAGGGCGCGAAGACGGTTACCCTTGCAAAACATGGAGCAGGAAAAGGCTACATGAAGGATCCATCCACCACACAGGAGAAGCCACCCGTCCTCCTCCGAGAGGACTCCAAATATGCCTTGGAGAGGCTTTCATCCCTCATAACAACTGAAGATTATGAGGACTTAAACAACCACTCGACGGAGGCGATGGGGGAGACCGGGCTGTTTAGTATCGCTCAGGTAATTTTGCTCGTCCAATTTTGATCCGTCCTTATAGAAATTAGTTTGAAACTAATTATTCCTTTCCATTTTCCAAGCCATGATTATGATGAAGGGGCTAATGGGACGGTGTCTAAATCATGAGACGACACTGGACCGTATACGTGTGAAGGCGATGTTGATGGAGGATGAGCTGAGCAAGCTGAAGGCTTGGAAGGTAGTCTAGGAAAAGAAACTCGTTATGGCGGAGAAAGCCAGGATGAGTTTTACAAGCGGACGGAGGAACTGAAGAAGGTCTTGGAAGATAAGGAGAATGAGGTCCGTCTTGTGAAGATAGTTGTTGTACGAGAGTACCGCAACTCCGACGCCTTTCTGACGGAGCTAGGAGTTTCTTATGGTGACGGATTTGACGACGCCATCCATCAAGTGAAGGCTTTATATCCCGAATTGGATGTGTCCACTATCAACATTAATGTCTAGGAGCAAACGTCAGTTCAACTCGTCCATTCTGAGAATACGGACGAACTTTTTGCTGAGAATGCCCCCATCAACAACGCCCATGGTGATGGAATTATTGTTGAAAGCCAAGTTGAACCAAAAGATGATTAGGCCCATCGCCCTGAGAAATTATTGGTTAAGGGGAAGGATGAAACCCCTACTCCAGTTGTGTAGTTTTTTTTTTTTTTTTTTTTTTTTAGAACATTAAATGTTTATCTTAACCGTTGTCTTAAACTTCTCCCCTTCATGGGTTTCGGCTTAATTACCTTGTCTATTTTATTTATCATAAATGGATCTGTCTATTTTATGACTGTGAATGACTCCGTCCACATCGAGGATCTGTAATGTTGGTTCCGTCGTATTATCAACCTAGTCCTCTAAAAGAGGCCGTTTTATGGAATTTTGAAAATAAGTCTATATGAATATTAGAACTGTCCTCTTTGAGGGCGTGTAATTTATCCAGGCTATGTGGACCCGTCCTTTCTTGGACTTTGTGTTTAATTTTTGTAAAACTTAACAATTGTCATCCTTTAGGATGAGTCCTTCCACCAGTTCTCTTGATCCAGCTTGCTTTATGATCCGTCCTTTCGAGGACTAATATTAACCCATCTTTATGTTGGATCCGTTCACTATGTGAACTATTTATCATCTCCCAGTCCGTCTTCTTTACAGACTGTCCACTTAGTCAAAATATCCGTCCACTTTATAGACAATTTGGTTGAATGATAGATCCATCCTCATTATGGACTTAATAAAATACCCGTCCTAATGGGATGAACCGTCCATTTTATAGACTTTACAAATTATCCATCCTTCAGGAATGAACCGTCCACTTTATAGACATTATAAATTATCCGCCCTAATGGGATGACCCGTCCACCTTATGGACTTAATAAAATATCCTTCCCAATGGGATGAACCGTTCATTTTATGGACTTTACAAATTATCCATCCTTCAAGGATGAACTGTCCACTTTATGGACATAGTAAATGATCCGTCCCAATGGGATGACCCGTCCACCTTATGGACTTAATAAAATATCCGTCCCAATGGGATGAACCGTCCATTTTATGGACATAATAAATGATCCGTCCCAATGGGATGACCCGTCCACCTTATGGACTTAATAAAATATCCATCCCAATGAGATGAACCGTCCATTTTATGGACTTTACAAATTATCCATCCTTCAGGGATGAACCGTCCACTTTATGGACATAATAAAATTTTGTAGAAAAACACATCAGTCATATCTGAATATTCTTCTTATTATAATGGTAGTTCATGCATAGAAATTGTTCTTTAAGAATAAAAAGAAACTTGCCATTGGGCTTTAAAAGGTAAACTATAAAACTAGAAAGAAATAAACTGGCAATGAGGAGGTGTTGCTACTCGTCTACTGGTAGTACTTTTTCAGGTGCTTTGGTATTCATTACAAAAAACGCGGGCTATAGCCGCGTTTTTTTTAGCCGCATTTAGAAAAAATGCAGCTATAGCTGATCTATAGCTGCGTTTTTAAGAAACGTGGCTAAAACCTTAAGCTATAGTCGCGTTTTTTAAAAACGCGGCTATAGCTAACCTATAGCTGCGTTTATAAACGCGGCTATAGGTCCAGACGAATAATTTTTTTTAATGGGGACCTATAGCTGCGTTTTATAAAAAACGTAGCTATAGCTAATCTTTAGCCGCGTTTTAAAACGCAACTATAGGTAAGCTATAGCCGCATTTTTCAAAAATGCAGCTATAGGTCCAACCGTATAACCTGAAGCTGCGTTTTTAAAACGCGGCTTAGGTCACCCTTTAGTGACATGACCTATAGCCGCGTTTTTAAAAACGCCACTATATGTAACTAAAAAAAAAAAAAAATTTCTTCAGCTTCCCACGTGCCCCCCCTTTCCCACCTACATCCCCACCAACCCCCACTTTCTTCTTTTCTTATTTCTCCTTCTTTCTTTTTTCTCTCTTCATTCTTCACTTCAGCTCCTCCGTAAATTTCTTCTTTCTTTTTTTTTTTTTTTTTCTTTTCCTTCCTTCCTCACATCTGGGTAACTCTTTTTTTTTTTTCCTTTTTCTTTCTTCCTTCTTCACATCTGGGTAACTCCTCTTCTTCTTTTTTTTCTTTTTTTTTTCCTTTTTCCTTCTTCACATCTGGGTAACTCTTTTTTTTTTTTTTTTTTTTATCTTTTTTCTTTCTTCCTTCTTCACTAGGTAACCTTTTTTTTTTTTCCTTTGTTTCTTTGGAGCTGCTGCTTTTTTTTTTTCTTTCTTTCATTTTTTCTTCATCTCAAGCACACTGATTTGTCAATAGATCTAGTTTTTTTTTTTTTTTTTTGGTTATTTTATGTTTAGTTAGTAAGAAAATGGAAGAGATGCTGAAAATTTTGAATGAAGTGGATATTCTAGGAATATTTGATTTTGAATTTTTTGGATCTGTGCTTAAATTTGTGCTATTGTGTTGCTGATATTGTGATTACGTTTAAATGGGTTTGTGTTCTTATATTTTGGAGCACGTTGTGTTTGATTTTGAATTTCTGGGTTTATGTTTGATTTTAAATTTTTTGGGTTTGTTTGTATTGTGAATATGTTGTGTTTGATTTTGAATTTTCTGGGTTTGTGTTTGATTTTGAATTTTTTGGGTGTGTTTGTATTGTGAGTATGTTGGGTTTGATTTTGAATTGTCTGGTTTGTGTTTGATTTTGAATTTTTTGGATTTGTGATTAATTTTGAATTTTGAATTTTCTGGGGAAAAAAAAAACCCAGAATTTTTTTTTTTGTTTTTAGAAAAACCTATAGCCGCGTTTTAAACGCAGCTCAAAGCAGGGATATAGCCGCGTTTTTTAAAAACGCAGCTATAGGCCCCAATATATCCTACCGGATTATAAACGCGGCTTCAGGTCTGACCTTTAGCCGCGTTTTTGAAAAACGCGGCCATAGGCCTATTGCTGCATTGTTTAGGCTGTGTTTGTAAACGCGGCTATAGGAAACGTGGTTCTATCCTATAGCCGCGTTTTTAGGGTCTATAACTGCATTTTTTAAACGCGGCTAAAGACCCTTTTTTTTGTAGTGATTCCATGGGTGATATAGCTTTTGTCCATCCAGTGTTTCCAGATGGTAGGCCCATTTCCTATACCACGACGTAATTCTATATGGTCCTTCCTAGTTAGGTCCCAGCTTTCCTTGGGAGGTGTCTCTTGTTGTGCCCATTACCTTCCTTAGGACAAGATCTCCCACTTGGAAGTCCCAGTGTTTGACCTTGGAGTTATAGTGTTTGGACATGAGATTCTGGTACCGTGCTAATCTTTGCTCGGTTGTTGCTCGCACTTCGTCCACTAGGTCTTGCTGCAGGCGCATGGTTTCATCGTGCTTGCTTTCATCATGGTTTTCCACCCTGTAGCTTGTAAGTCCTACTTCCACCGGGATGACCGCCTCACTCTCGTTTGCTAGCCGAAACGGGGTTTCTCTTGTAGGTGTTCATACCGTTTTCCTGTATGCCCATAAAACACTTGGCAGCTTCTCTGGCCATATACCTTTTGCCCCCTCAAGCCGAGTCTTGATTATTTTGAGCAAGGATCGGTTTGTCACCTCAACTTGCCCGTTGGCCTGTGGGTGGGCAGGTAATGAGTAATGGTTCTTGATACCCAGCTCCGAGCAGAAGTCTCTAAACGCGTCGTTGTCGAACTGTTTCCCATTGTCTGAAACGAGTACTCTGGGCATGCCATACCTGCATATGATGTTCCTCTATATGAAACTTCGTATATTCTTCTCTGTAATAGTGGCTAAGGCTTCCGCTTCCACCCATTTGGTGAAGTAGTCAATGCCGACTATTAGGAACTTTAGCTGCCTTACTGCTGTTGGGAATAGGCCCATGATATCTAGTCCCCATTGAGCGAAAGGCCACAGAGCCGTCATAGGGGTAAGTTCCTCTGTTGGTTGCTTGATGAGATTGCCAAATCTCTGAAATTTGTCGCAAGCCTTCACATATGCATGGGCATCTTTCTACATGGTTGGCCAATAGTATCTTGCCCTGGTCAACTTTTGTACTAACGAGCGCGATCCCGAGTGGTTCCCGCAAATTCCCTCATGAACTTCTCTCATAACATAATCTTCTTCTTCGAAGTCGAGACACCTTAGGTAGGGTCGAGAGAATCCTCTCTTATAGAGAACGTTTTTTATCAGGATGAAACGGGTAGCTTGGACCTTTAGTTTCCTAGCAACCTCCTTCTCTTCTGGTAGCGCGCCCTCCTTCAGGTTGGACACTAATGGTGTTGTCCAACAGTTTTCAGATCCAACCTTCTGTACACTAATGCAGTCTATTAGTGGCAAAATCTAAACGAAGGACTATACTTGACTGGGAATGACCATATGTTCTGCTGACGCTGCTTTAGCGAGTCGGTCAGCGTGCTCATTCTCCTTCCTCGGGATTTGAATGAACTTGGCTTAGAGATTGCTGACCCGGTCCTTCACCTGTTCCAAATACCTTTTCATCCGTTCATTCCTGCAGTCATATTCTCCGTTAACTTGACTTATCACAAATTGGGAATCGCAGTAGAGGACCAAATTTTCAGCTCCTACGGCCATGGCAAGGTCTAGTCCTACTACTACGGCTTCATACTCCGCTTCATTGTTCATCGTAGGGAAGTCCAGATGGACCATGTATTCAATCTTATCCCCTTTAGGGCTACGAAGTATCACGCTGGCTCCTCCTACTTGCTTGTTGGAGGATCCGTCTGTGTGGATGCTCCATTGAGGGACTTCTTCTGCTCCTTGTCCTTCTACATTGATGAACTTTGCAATGAAGTCGACGACCACCTGTCCCTTGATAGCAGTGCGGGGGCAATACTATATGTTAAATTCACTCAATTCGATTGCCCACAACGTTACCCGTCCGGCAGCTTCAAGATTATTCATTGCTCTCCTTAGGGGTTTGTCCGTCAGGACGATCACTGTGTGAGCTTGGAAGTAGGGTTTGAGCTTGCGAGCCGTGGTAACCAAAGCAAAGGCGAGCTTCTCCATTGGTGGGTATCTCCCTTCTGCACCTCGGAGCGCCCAACTTGTGTAATACATGGGCTTCTGTACCTTATCTTCTTCCTTGAATAACGCTGCACTGACGGGCGCCGAGGATACTGCTAAATAAAGGAATAGTTCTTCCCTAGGCTAGGAAGAACTCAGCAACGGGCGAGATGAGAGGTAAGCCTTCAAATCCTCGAATGCTCACTGAAACTCGATCGTCCATTCAAAAGACTTCTTCAGTGTTTGGAAGAATGGCAGACACTTGTCCGTCGCCCTTGATATGAATCTGTTGAGTGCCATTATCTTGTCATTGAGGCTTTGGACTTCTTTGATATTCCTTGGAGGTGCCATCTCCATTATGGTCTAGATCTTGTCTGGGTTGGCCTCGATACCCCTTTGAGACACCATGAACCCTAGGAACTTTCCTGCCTTAACTCCGAAAGCACATTTGCTTGGATTGAGCTTCATGTTGTAGGAGCGAAGGGTGTTGAATGTTTCTCTGAGGTCTTCCAAGTGGTCTTCCTCCCTTCTACTTTTTACCAGCATGTCATCCACATAGACCTGGATGTTTCTCCCAATCTGCTGCGCAAACATCTTGTTCATAAGCCTTTGATACGTCGCCCCTACGTTTTTGAGGCCAAATGGCATTACTTTATAGCAAAAGAGGCTTTGGCTAGTGACGAACGAAGTCTTCTCCTGATCGGCTTCGTCCATCCTGATCTGGTTGTAGCCCGAAAAAGTGTCCATGAAGTTTAGCAACTGATGTCGTGCCGTAGAGTCAACCAGGATATCAATCCGTGGGAGAGGGTAATTATCTTTTGGACATGCCTTGTTGAGGTCCGTGAAATCAACGCACATTCTCCACTTTTCGCTTGCTTTTTTTACCATTACCACATTTGCCAGCCAGTCGGGGTAGTAGACTTCCCTAATGAAGCCGGCATCTTGTAGCTTGCGAACTTCCTTCGCTATAGCTTGGTCTCGTTCAGGGGTGAAAACTCTTTTCTCCTGACGGATGGGCGTGAAGGTGGGCGATACGTTCAGTCTGTGCACCATAATGGTGGAGTCTATCCCCGGCATGTCTTCATGACTCCAAGCAAATACGTCCTAGTTATTCCTGAGAATGGCTGTCAGCGCTTGGTGAACCGTTGGGCTGGCGAGGGTACCAATCCTTGTTGTTCGATCATTTCTACAGTCGTCGAGGGGTATCTCTTCGAGCTCCTCCACATGCTCTGTGGTGGTTCGATGTTCTTCTATGTAGGTGATCTGGAGCTGGTCATCCATTTCCATCATTGCTATGTAGCATTCGCGTGCAGCCATCTGATTCCCGCGCAATTCTCCTACCCCGTAGTCCGTAGGGAATTTGATCATCAAGTGGTAAGTTAAGGTTACAGCCTTCCATGAATTGAGGGTAGGCCGCCCTATGTGGCATTGTATGCGGACGAGCAATCGACCACAAGGAAGGTTACGTCCTTAGTGATCTGTTGGGGGTAGTCACCTACTATCACGGATAATGTGACTGCACCAAGGGGGAAGACCCGTGTTCCTCCAAATCCAATGAGCAGAGCGTTCGTTGGAATCAGTCGTTCTCTATCAACCCTCATCTGCTGGAATGCCAGGTAGTAAAGGATGTCAGCCCAGCTGCCATTGTCGACAAGAATTCGGTGCATATTGTAATCTCCTACTCGTATGTTGACTACGAGTGCATCGTCGTGTGGGTGGTGGAGACGGCGGGCATCTTTCTCTGAGAATCCAACGACGGGATTATCCATCCGTGGCATTTTCGATATGGAGCCTGTTAGCTGAACGTTTTGGACCATTCGTAAGTAAGTTTTCCTGGCCTTTTTGGATGACCCAGTGGCCGTCATGCCCCCTACTATCATTCTTATGTCCCCTATGGGTGGTTTGGGATGCTCATTCTCCCGTATGGGAGCCTGCTCTTGTGGTTGGTCCATCCTTTCCTTGTTGACAAATCTCTGCAACTTTCCCTGTCGTATGAGGGTTTCGATTTGTTGCTTCAGGTCATAACAGTTAGATGTATCATGGCCATGATCGCGGTGGAACCTACAATAATTATCTCTTGGCCTTTTATTAGGATCTCCCTTCAGCTTACCGAGAAAGGTCAAGGCTCTTTCGTCCTTGATCTGCATCAAGACCTGGTCGATCGGAGCATTCAGCGGGGTGAAACTCGTGAATTTCCCCATGGGGGGTTTTGAGCGCCTATCCTCCTGTTGCTCTCCGATCCTTGCCCTCTTTAGCCCTCTGTCCTGCCATGTGTCTTCCTGTCTTTCCTTCTTCTTGGGCCTCTCTTCTCGGGTCAGCAGCGCATCTTCTGTGTTCATGTACTTGGTTGCCCTGTATAACACATCCAACATAGTTTTGGGGTGGTTCTTGTATAAGGAAAACATGAACTTACCCTTTCGCAGTCTGTTTGTGAAGGCAGCCACGAGTATCTTATCGTCTGTTTCGTTAATCGAAAGAGCCTCCTTGTTAAAGCGGGTGATGTAAAACCTCAGCGTCTCGTCTTCTCGTTGCTTAATGTTCATCAGGCATGCAGTGGACTTCTTGTACCTGTGTCCATTGATGAAGTGTGAGGCGAACTGGGTGCTTAACTCCTTGAAGGTGATAATTGAGTTGGGCGCCAGTCTACTAAACCAGATCCTCGCAGGGCCCTTCAGCATTGTTGGGAAGGCTCTACATATGATCTCGTCCGATACCCCCTGAAGGTGCATCAGGGTCTTGAAAGATTCCAAGTGATCCAACGGATCCCTGTTTTCGTCGTAGTTTTCAACCTGCAACATGCGAAACTTTGGTGGAAGGGGGAAAGAAGTAATAGGTGCTGTGAATGGCGAATCCGTTCGGTGGACCAAGCCATCGAGGTCGCTCGATACTCGCCCCTTGAGGGCGTTCATCATAAAATCCATCCGTTCTCTCATCATCTGCATCTTTGCCACAATGTGGGGTAGAGCTGTATCAGTGATTGATGGACGGCTCATGTCCTGCCTTTTCTGTCTGCTTGGGGCATTACTCCCTTCCGGCCTTTCCTGGTCTCTTCGTTCAGCACTGGTACCTTCTTGGTCCTCCTCCTAGGTGTTATATCCCGCGTTCTTCTGACGCAGCTGCTCTTCTAGGTCTCAATTTTGTCTGGTGAGACATTCCACTACGGCTATAAAGGTTTGGACCTGCCTTTCCAGGGCAGTGGGTTGTGGCTCGTCTCCTTGGACGTTGTTGGTGGTTGCCATCAAGCGAGTAAGTACCATGCAACTCTTAGTCCGAGAAGCGTTTGTATGGCTCACAAGTCGCTGTTGTTTCCTACAGATGGCGCCAACTGATGATGCCGAGAAAATCACCAGTGAGCTACACAGTCCTCGCACACTCGAAACAATCCCTGCACAATCAAAAAGAGAAAACCCTAGGAGAGTACTGGTGTGGTACCGGCCAAAGACCCTCCGAAGGTTAAATCAGAAAAACCTTTCTACAACTCTAGAGTGCCAGAGCTGAGATGAATTATGCGTACCTGTTTTCTGAGGGCCTATGGGTTTTTATAGTAGTGTAGAATCGAACTCCCCTACTTGCGTAACAAGTCTTTTCCTTACAAGGAAGATCTTCATTAATACCCACATATTCCAGAATTCTCCTTGTGTTAGAATTCTATTCATGTTAGGACTCTACAAACTTGAGCTAACCGTGTGTCGCAAGTATTTTCTACTTAGGGTTTCTTGGAGACCACATAAAGATATGTTGGATGACACGTGGCCGTTTGATCCGTCCACCCTATGTCTGTTCATACATGATCTGTCATCTCAAATTTCTCCTTTTCAAGCTTCATTTTTCAAAATTTCAAACCAGAATTTGTGGAAATATTTATTTCCATGTGGGAAAATATAACTGTAAAACTCTGGTTCAAAATGAAGACACAGTTAATACTCATTGAGTAAATACCACATATAGAGATAATGCACAACTGTCCAATTGGTTATCCAAAAGGCAAAAGGGGTTTTCCATGGTTGGTCTATATTAGGGAAAATAGCAAGAA
Organism: Quercus aquifolioides; assembly: GCA_019022515.1. Taxonomy (NCBI): domain Eukaryota; kingdom Viridiplantae; phylum Streptophyta; class Magnoliopsida; order Fagales; family Fagaceae; genus Quercus; species Quercus aquifolioides. The sequence continues at coordinate 62,796,126 of CM032328.1, read as the reverse complement.
AGTGGCACTTGTGCTTTCTGAGGTAATCATGGAGGATTCTAATGATTCTTTTGGATCTGGCTTCAAGGGTCAAGGTCTTTAATTGGTCTTTTATTTCTGTGGGAAGAGTTTCTACCATATTAAGGATATCATTAGGGGCTGCAGAGGAAGGGCCTGAGGATGAGGATGGATAAGTAATAGGATATACACATAAGGGTGGAGGAATAATAGTAGTACTAAAGAGTGGAGGCTTTCTAGAGAGGTAATTAGTGATAAGGTTATCTTTCCCTTTTATGTGCTTGACTTGAAAAGACCATTGTGAAAACCAATTTGACCATCTAAGTAACTGAGGGTGTGGGAGCATTTTCCTTTTGAACTGCATTTTGGGAAAGGAAGACGTATCCATTTCTACTAAAAAATTATGCCCAAGGAGATGGAACTGGAATTTTTCAATCCCATGTTTGACTGCTAGGATCTCTTTGAAAGTGGAGTGGTAATGAAGTTCTAAAAGCTTGAATGCACCACTTTTATAACCACAAATACTTCTTTTGCCATTAACTTCTTCAAAGAGAGCGGCTGCCCAGTATTCATCACTTGCATCTGTCTGCAGTATCCGTTTGCCTCGTCTTGGAATCTGCAAAGGGGGAAGCTTTTCAACTAATTTTTTCAATTGTTGGATTGCTTCTGTATGAACTGAATTCCATTCTAGAGGTGATTTCTTTAGCAATTGAGCTAAACAATTCCTGTATTTGGATATTTTTGGGATAAAGTTTGACATATAATTAATAACTCCAAGAAACTATTGTATTTGTTTGGTACTTGCAAGCTTATCTGGGAATTCACCAAGCGAGACAGCTATGTGGGGCTGCAAAGTATATTTTCCATCTGAAATGTTTACTCCCAAGAAGTCTATGGAAGACTGTCCTATGACCATTTTCTTTTCTAAAGCATTATCCCTTGAGATTTCACCAAATTATAAAATTCAGTGAGCAACTGTGCATGGGATTCTTCATCTTTTGAGAACAAAAGGATATCATCCACATAAATTAAAGCATTGGCTAAGAGGGGTTGGAACAGTGTTACCATTGCTTTTTGAAATTGGGATGGAGCATTTTTGAGACCAAAAAGCATGACAGTCCATTGATAATGATGGTTTGGGATGCAAAATGCCGTCTTGTATCTTTCTTCTGGATGGATTCCTAATTGCCAAAATCTTGCTTTAAGATCAAACTTTGAGAATACTTTGGCATTTGAAAGATGCTGAAAAAGAGTACTCTTGTTTGGCAAAGGGAACTTATAATCTGTAAGAAAATGATTAAGATCCTGGTAATTGATTACTAATCCGAGTTTACCTTGTACTTGCTCAGCATGCTTATTGACATAAAAGGCTTCACACGCCCATGGAGAGGTTGTGGGTTCAATAAGGCCTTCTGAAAGAAGAGTTGATAATTCTTACTTAGCCAAGGCGAAATGTTTTGGATTCATTCCTCTGTGACTGGCTTTTGTGGCCTTCTTGATAATTTGGGTTTTTCCACAAAGGATTTGGATTTTTAAGGAGGAATTCAGAATGGCTATTTGCACAACAATAATTGATAATCTGAAGTCTCAAAGAGTTAAAGGGGTCAACTGTAAATAGATGGGGAACTTGATTATCAAATCTAGTGTTCTGATGTGACTAATACAGAGGATCCACGTATTATGGCAGCTGTAAGTCACAGAGCATACTAATCAGGACAATAATCAAAGTATACTAATCAAAAGAGTGAAACAAATCATATGTTGCTGCTGCTCCTGTGTCAAACAGGGCTATTACTAGAATAGGTCTGGAATAAGTATCAAGAAGGATATGCACTTGGGCTATGGGTGTGGGACTGGTTAAGGGGGCTATGATGGGCTGGGATGTATAGATGGTTTGGATTTCTAGGTCTGAATCCTTTTTATTGTCTTGATCTGAATCTTCTTCTGAAGTAGAATAGGCCATAACTGCCAAAGCTTAAGGCGAATAATCATCATCTAGTGAAAATAGTGATTCTACATCTGAGAAAGGAGTATCATTTGCATGAATCTGTGCTTGCTCAAGGAGTTTTGCTGCTTTTTCCTTTTTTCATCAAAAAAATGTATCATTTTAAAAGGTTTTTTTTTTTTTTAAACGAATGTTTCTTTTAATCTTATATATATATATATATATATATATAATGTTGATGTTTGGTTCAAAACCATTGCTATTTTATTTGATATTTTATATCTTTTAATCAATGTGATTGCTTTTTTTTTTTATGTCTTTTTTTTTTTTTTTTAAGCTAAGACATTAATTTGACTTAAATTTACAACTAATTGCCTTTAATATTAAAAAAAAAAAAAAAAAAAAAGAAGAAGAAGACATGACCATCACCATAACCATTCAATTAAAAATTGCAAATACTGTAATAGAAGGACACCCGAGTGACAGGGGACTAAAATTAAGAAATTTCTTTTAGGTAAATTATAAAAATTTCCTTTAAATTTGAGAGAATGACACTTTTGCTTAAAACTGAGAGGAAAATGATGCGCTCTTTTTTTAGGTTTAAAGATTATTATTTTATTAAAGAAATATTGATCAAGCCCCTAACAGTTGTTGGTGAATTTGTTTTATTAAATATTATTCCTTGTTACTCAACACCCAAAAAGAACAGTTATAATTTTTCTACCCAACTCCAATAGCAAGCAAAGTTATGGTGATTCCATTTTAGATACCCTTATAATTATTTATTTATTTTTTTGCTTTATTGTATTAGAAATTTTTATTTTTTATTTTTTGTTTTTAAGAACAAAGATTTTGAAAAATTGCAATTTGGTTTAGGTGGTTTTGGTTTAGGATTAGACTTTAGCAAGGGAAAATCAATAGTTTTAAACAATTTGTTTGGATTATTTATTATAGTCAAAGGCAAGCCGGGTGCTCACCTAGGCGCCTTAAAGACTTTATGAGGCGAGGTGCTCACCTTTTGAACCTAGGCAAGCAAGGTGACCGCCTTCAGCCATTAAAAAGACACTAAGGCGAGAGCCTCAGTTTATTTTATTGATAGAAGGTTGTTGTAAAACCTATCATTAGATTATTAATTTTAAAAAACATGTTATAAAACCTATTGTTAGATCAATTAATTTACAAAAGTTTGTTGTAAAATTTATTATTAGATTAATTAATTTATGGCTCCAGATCACCTCCCATTGAAAAACTCTCCCATTTCTCCCATTTTTAAATATATTTAAGACACTTGGCAAGTATTAAATCTAACTGTCAAAACAAAGAAAAACTTGTCCAAACCTATCCAAATTTAATCCCTTGTAACATGCACTTACCCAAAGGGATTGGATGTTTGCAAAAAGGGAGTAATACTACTTTACATTTGCTGCAAAAATTCAAGTATTATTTCCACTTCATTCATCTTGCCAATAATGTTATGGGAACTTCTTCCTGGGCTTTGTAATATTTTGGATTATTAATCTAGCACACAACAGTTGGGAATCTCATTGCTCTGATCAAATAGAAAATCCAAGGGGACTAACTTGGGCTACTTGTGAAGAGAAGTTGTGGAGAGGTTTGTAAAAATGTGTTAGGAAACTAGTGGTTCCTAATGGGGATGGATGGGAATAATAGGGAAATTGACTAAATTCAAGGTAGTCACCCTCCATAAAGAAAGAAAGAGATTAAAAGAGAAATATGCACTAATGCACTGTACGTGCAAGTTAGATTTAAGCTTATATAGAGGAATAAAATAAGTTATCTAATAGTAAATCTACATGAAAAAGCTTGAAAAGATGCTAGCTTTAACATGACACATATTGGAGAAGAAGAAAGTGATAGTGAGAGTGAGAAAAGGACACAAGATCAAGCCCCTAACAGTTGTTAGTGAATTTGTTTTATTAAATATTATTCGTTGTTACTCAACACCCGAAAAGAATAGTTATAATTTTTCTACCCAACTCCAATAGCAAGCAAAGTTATGGTGATTCCATTTTAGATACCCTTATAATTTTTTATTTTCTTTTTTTGCTTTATCATATTAGAAATTTTTATTTTTATTTTTTGGTTTTTAAGAATGAAGATTTTGAAAAATTGCAGTTTGGTTTAGGTGGTTTTGGTTTAGGATTAGACTTTAGCAAGGGAAAATCAATAGTTTTAAACAATTTGTTTGGATTATTTATTATAGTCAAAGGCGAGTCGGGTGCTCGCCTAGGTGCCTTAAAGACTTTATGAGGCGAGGTGCTCACCTTTTGAACCTAGGCAAGCAAGGTGACCGCCTTAAGCCATTAAAAAGACACTAAGGCGAGAGCCTCAGTTTATTTTATTGATAGAAAGTTGTTGTAAAACCTATCATTAGATTATTAATTTTAAAAAACATGTTATAAAACCTATTGTTAGATCAATTAATTTACAAAAGTTTGTTGTAAAATTTATTGTTAGATTAATTAATTTATGGCTCCGGATCACCTCCCATTGAAAAACTCTCCCATTTCTCCCATTTTTAAATATATTTAAGACACTTGGCAAGTATTAAATCTAATTGTCAAAACAAAGAAAAACTTGTCCAAACCTATCCAAATTTAATCCCTTGTAACATGCACTTACCCAAAGGGATTGGATGTTTGCAAAAAGGGAGTAATACTACTTTACATTTGCTGCAAAAATTCAAGTATTATTTCCACTTCATTCATCTTGCCAATAATGTTATGGGAACTTCTTCCTGGGCTTTGTAATATTTTGGATTATTAATCTAGCACACAACAGTTGGGAATCTCATTGCTCTGATCAAATAGAAAATCCAAGGGGACTAACTTGGGCTACTTGTGAAGAGAAGTTGTGGAGAGGTTTGTAAAAATGTGTTAGGAAACTAGTGGTTCCTAATGGGGATGGATGGGAATAATAGGGAAATTGACTAAATTCAAGGTAGTCACCCTCCATAAAGAAAGAAAGAGATTAAAAGAGAAATATGCACTAATGCACTGTACGTGCAAGTTAGATTTAAGCTTATATAGAGGAATAAAATAAGTTATCTAATAGTAAATCTACATGAAAAAACTTGAAAATATGCTAGCTTTAACATGACACATATTAGAGAAGAAGAAAGTGATAGTGAGAATGAGAAAAGGACACAAGATGTACGTGAAAAACCCTAGCGAAGGGATAAAAAACCACGGTTTGAGTAAGAATGGAACGTTCTTGCTCTGCTTAGATTTGTATTATGTGAAGAAAAGAGGTATCTCTTGTACAATAAGGGTGTTCTTCCTTAAAGAAAGACTTTGTCTTATATCTTATCAACTTTTTACTCTCTTCTCTACAATATCTCCTTGGGTTCTTGCCCTAAAAATACAGTTGCATGCTCCTCTTATAATCTGAGGAATATGGTTGAGTACAAGGACAGGTGTCAAGTCATCATTTTCTTATTTTGGACACTTTCACAGCTGTAATGTTATCTGCTGACTATAGGATAGGAATTGCGCCAATGTGGCACTAGGGCCTGTGCGTAGGTGACTTTGCCATTGCTCAGGGAACATCCCTTGGAAATTAAGAGGGACATCAGGAGTACTATGAATGATACACATATCTTTGAAGTGGTCCAACTTGCACTCAACCAATAAGAGGTGTCCTCATAGTTGCTAACCTTAGAAAGTCACTATCTCCTTTTTTGTGAGTGCTTGAGTATCATGTCAGGTACATATCTTACTTCCCAAGGCAGTCACGTCTTTAGCACAGACCAAGAACAAGATCCCTTAGCCAACGCTTCCTCTTCCTTTGCTCACAGCAGTTCCACGTGTAAGGTCAAGATCCAACCACACATGCATTCTCCCATGCCTTAGTGGTGTTATGTACGCACTAAGCAATTGGTTTATTCTTTAATATTCAAAATGCTATGGATTATAAGTATTTATACAAGTTGCTTAGACAAATAACCAACTAACAACTTGTAACTAACTTGGTTCAACTTGTTGCAATCCTACAACTAACTAACTAACTAAATGCAACATTACAACAATGATTATTTATATGCCTATCGGGTTCTTAACATTTTCCTCCCCTTTACAAAACCTTGTCCTCAAGGTTTTCTTGTAATATTCATGAGGGGTGATTGGCCACAACACCAATACTCCAAGGCATCTTGACCATCGAACACATCAAGAACTCCACTGCAATTAATCACAACCCATAACTTGAGCAAGTGGTTTTCATTACTGTCCAAACCCCCACATGAATAATTATGGTTGGATCTTCCAGGAAGTTCTTTCAAGACCTAAAGTGTTTGATTGACACAAATTGGACAGCCACCAATTGAATGGGCTGCTCTATGATAATATGTTTCATGATAACAATAGTATGCCTGATCAATGTTTCCATCCAAGCAAAAATATGCAAGTGGCCAAATATTTTTCAGACAACCATGCACCATAAGCTCAAGATTGTGACACTTGTAATCACAGATTTTAGTTGTACAATTCTCACAATGCCAAGCATTTTCCTTGGGGAAAAGCCTTGTTTTTATGAAAAATTGATCAGCTCCTTCTATCCAATTCTCGTAAGACCAGTTGGAAGAAATGACCTATATCACACTTCTCATCATCCGTCCCACTAGATCTTCTTCCAAAACATCACCATTAAACATTGGAAATGGCACCCCCAGTTTAATCTTCAATCGCTTCTTAACACATTCAGCAGAACCTAAAAGTTGATATCCATATAAATCTGATCCTTTCCTAAAAACAGGATCTGTTCCAATTAAGAAACTACACTTTTCTTGTTGCAAAGGCCATACATGTCCCTAATGACTTTGAGTCATTTCTTAAAACCACACCAGTACATTTAGGGACCTTAGCTTGATGGTTAGGACCCCAAGAAACTTTCTTTAATTCCTTCTCTTTGATGAGAGCAACTTCTTCATAAGTAATTATCTCATTATGATCAAATTCAGAACGATCCCAATTCATACATGATTCCTTAAAAAAATTGTGACCGGCTTGGCTATAGAACCTGACATTTATGGTACTACTGCCACCAAAAACTCGTCCTCTTTCTCATGGATAGCCATCACAGTAAAATTGATCCCCCCCATTTTTGAAAGAGCTGGATGACAAAAAATAAAAAACGTTGTCTATGAATTCCCCTATAGCATACGTGCAGTTTGCATTCATTGGTACATTTTTTGGTTCTTATGGCCTCTTTAGTTCTTGAAAGATCATCATCACCTTCTTTGTTGGCTTTTTGGACTGAATCGAACATGCAAAAGCAGTTTCAATCTTGGATACACTAAGCTGCACTGAAACCTGAAAGAGTAGGCAAGACTGCACATGGCATTCAAGGGCAGTGTGTACTTAGACATTATAGTAAGTAGGAAAGATTGTCCTCCAAATTGATTTAGATGAAAATTCTATCCATTTTAGAATTATGATATGACTTTCACCTAAAACTTGTGACATGTACCCTTTAAAAAACACAAACAAACAAACAAAACAAAACAAACTTGTAACTGTAAGTACCGCATTTTGTACCCGTTAATAAATTTTGGTCCCCGGCCTCAATGATGAGCTTGATATATGTCAATCAAGGGTAATTAAAGAGTTCACAATAGTTTGAAAGTAATCACAACTCAAAAGTACTCAAATCGGGTTAAAAATGATTATGAAAATGACATTTACTCACTATTTTGATCATAGCTTTTGATCCACAAAGAATTTTTGAGTGAGGTTTGTTTCATTGAAAATTAAACATTCAAGCTTCAATTTGAATGCAAATTTTGCCTAATTTGAATTTATATTAAGTGAGTCATAGCCGTTTGTAGTTGGGCCATTAAAGCTGTTAGTTTAGGGTTTCTAGGGAGCATGCGTACGCAAGTCGATCTTTTGGGTTTTAGAACTTCTTTTTTAAGGGCCCAAAATGTCATTCTTTGATTTATGCCGGCCTCTAGACCCTTAGAAACATCCAAAGACCATTAAAAAGCCCTAAAACCCCTATTTTTAACTTATAAATACTTATCTTATGTCTTCAATCAAAACCCTAGCTAGAGAGAGTGATTTTTGGCCTCCATCTTCTTTAAAACCCTAGTTCTCTTTTCCAAACACACAACACAGCACCTTTGCAAGTTTTTTACGAATTAAAAACCTCTCTTTAGTTAGTTCTAAGGCAGAAACTATTTTTCTAAATTGATTTCTCAAAACCTTTTTCAAAAATATTTTATTCTTGAGTTGTGATTACTAATTGTTGTTGTGTTCTTTTGATTATTCTTGTCCTCAGTCTAATCTTTGTGTTGTAGGCACGGGGGGTCGGTTAATCAATTTCAAATATGTGATTCTAAAGCAAGGTGAGCCTCTTTCCCATGGTTTCTCACTTTGCTACGTAGGATTCACATGGTTCTTAATTTGTTTTATTTGTTATACATGCTTAGAAATATGTTTTTCTTTGTTTGATTTTGTTTTGTTGTGTCTTACCATGCTTTGAATGAACGGTTGAATTGGATATTAGAAGCATGCTAGGTTTTGTTTGATTGTTATTTTGTTGTTGCTTTAAAACCGTGTTTCTGGGTGCATATGCGTGTGCATGGTTATGTATGCGTACACATTCTCTAGGCATGCATATGCATACTTGTGCCCAGAAACGCAGATTTAGGGTTCTTGCTATTTTGTGTGTTTTAATTAGTTTTAATCCTCTGTTTAGGTCTTGTTGAGTCTAGCTTTCATATGTTAATGTCTTGGGTTAGTAGAATAACATGTTTCACATGCTTGAATTGATAAATTGATGATTAAGGTTTATGCTTTGATGAATCACATGAACATTCATGAGAATTTGAACATGCATTGATGTATAGGTGCTGAGGTGTTATGGTGCAGTGAGCTAAGTCATGTTTAATTACGCGAACATACATTTGACTTGGTTGATGAACATGACAAACTTTCTTGATTGATGAACATGATGAATATACTTGATTAATGCCTTGTTGATGTTGTTGTTTTGTGATATGCTTGCTGCCCTTGGATATATATTATGATGTAATCTTTATATTGTAATGTGATCTTTCATATGTTGTGTGTGTTATTTCCTTAAGTGCATGATGTATGTTTAGGTTAAGGATTATGGCTCTCTTAATAAACTCTTTAATTAAATATGGCATAGCAATACATAATGGAGGCCGACCCATGAACCGGGTGGTCTTGGGTGCCTAACACATTCCCAAGTTATACCAAACTCCAGACCTATAATCTGGTAGGTGGACCCATGTATGTAAGTGATTGGCCTAAATGACCCAATATGGTTCCTAGACCTAATCTAGGTGGCGACTCCACTTTTCTCCGCCACGGTCCACTCGGTCAGGACGTACTCTCCTTTGAGCCCACAATAACATGTAAGAAATCTCTTAGTTTTGGTTGACCATTGCAAGAAGTCTCATGGTGCATATTGACACCATGGTGAATCTTGGCCGCCACAAAGAGTTAATCAATTTGGTAGGATTCATTCATTGCCTGAGCATGAGGCACAAGCTTTACCTGGAAACAAAAGTTCAGCAGTCGGACTAAATGCTTATTCTTATACACAACAGCATGACTATCAAATCCAAAAACTATTAACATATACTTTATTTGCTTTTGAAATGGAGTAAGACCATTGAATAAAATGGTGCAATGGTAGCAAAGAACATGGTTATAATGTTTTTGGGTTCAGCAAAACATTTTTTATTTCTAATCAGCATTCATTGAACTGGAGCAATATTCGAGTGAAGATAAATTCATTGTTCATCCATATGATAGTCCATGTAATCCAATACCCTCATCTTGAAGTAAGTTCCATGTAGAGTTTAACTTTGTAAAATTACACCAAATAGTTAAGAATATTTTACTATCTCGGTCTAATCCTAGATTCTGCAACTTGCAAAGTTAAATTTGAGCTCAAATATCATAAAAATGCAGCAAGATAGTTGTAAATTGAATCTTTGCAACTAAGTACAAATAGGTTCAATCAACAAGATGAAGGGATACTAAAGTGGGAGATTCCACTTTGTACCTAGTTCATTATCACATTTCTAATTAATTATCTAAAACAAAGAGATAAGTTTAAAGGTAAAACTAACTTAATACTAATACTTGCTTAAAGGCCATAACAACTTGAAACTACTTTGGTTATTTTCTGCTTGTTAAGTAACTTACTCTGACACATCCTTACAATTCTTGGTACCACCCAGCATTGTCCATTTCCCACCAACCTTGGAAGAAGAATTTGCAAACTTAAGATCTGAGCAAACAAACCGTCCCAAATATATCGCTTCAACACCAAAGGGCAGCTTAAATACAACAGCAAACATCAGCTCAACCTCAACATTCACTTCCCCGCCAGCCAAATCACTTGCAAGCAAATTGTCAAGGAGCCCAAACTTAGCCTTCACTTGTGTCTCTTCACTGGGTTTTAGAACAAAAGATGGAAGCCCTTTATCAGAGAGATACTTGTGATCACGATGCAGGTACATGGTTGCCAATATTAAAGAGTAATTTGCATGAGGCCATGCATTTCTAAAGGAGAAAACCATGTTAAATGTTGTGGTGGTTTGTGGGTAGGAAATATTGGAAATTGATAGGAAAGAGGTTGAGTTCACTTGGACCTCGGGTTGGAGATTATCATAAGAACCGTGAAACTTCTTTGCAATAAAGAAAATACATAGCGAGATGATTCCAAAAACTAAAATCAGGAGGATCAATACGCAGTTCCTGTCAAAATCATCTTTAGACTTAGTCCTTGTGATAGTGGCAGTGGTGGAAGTGTTGGTAGTAGTATTGGTGGCAATAGTACCATTGGTGGCTGTATTAACGCTTTTGAGTTTAATGGTGGCAGAAGAGGTAGTGTGGTTTGCAGTAAGAGTAACATTAGTAGTCATGGTTGCAGGGCCTAGTTCCACTAGAACTTCAGGGCTGAGAGGGTTGGTCTTATCTTTGTGCTCCATTAGAACTGAAAGTAGCTATAAATATAGGATGGACTGTGGAGTGATTAGAGGGGATAAGGGTGAGTGTGGTAGATGAGGGTCAGAATTATATGGTAGAGACAACCATGGTATTAGGTAGTTCTTTTTTTGGCTCTTTTGACCTGGGTTCAGCTCACCTAGTTTTGCTAATCTCATCTTGGTCGAAGCTGCCTAGGCTATGTTGTTATTGTTTCTTTTTCTGGTAATTATGAAGTTTTTTTTTCCAGCAAAAGCATAAAAATGTAGTTAAAGGGTTGGAACAATTATGCTGGTTACAACTACAAGTTTTTCCTCTTTACTAGATATAGAAATTATATTACACAGTTCAAATCAGAAACTATGTGCCTTGGCTTTAATCTGATTAAGACAATTGCATAAAAGTTGTTCTGGGTTTTGACGAAATTTTAAAACTAAAATGAACAAAGTGAATGATAAAAATTCTGATTTGAATTGTTAGCTAGCTTCTCATTCCTCCCCAAAAAAAAAAAAAAAACCCTACCTTTTTGATAAGCAAAATAAGAAAGAATTGTATTAAGAAAATTTCAAAAGTGGGTAATTTCAGTATAACTTCCAAAACAGAATGTACAAATTAAGCAATAATTGTGGAAGATATGATGCAAGACATGCATGCTCTCAAAGTCTCACCATGCCCTGATTGAATACCTATCTATGTCTTCATGTGTAGGGTGCATGTGTAAATTAGTGCACGGAATCAATATCTGATGGAGTTATGGACCCAACTTTAAGGTGTTACCTCCCAATAAAGGTGTTACATCCCATTTGACTTCACACTCAACACATCATTTGTGTGCATGAGACTAGTGTTTTATTCATACTTATGATGATAAACAACTATCATTAGGAACAAACACTATAAGTTGAAATTCTCTAAAAAAAATTATTTATTTATTTATATAAAAAAAATACTACTTTCAAAGTAAAAAAAAATTCTCATATATATTTTTGCATGAGACTAATTTATATATAACTAGTTGATAACGTGTGCAATGCACAAAAAAGTTTAACGTAATATGATTTTTTTTTTTTTGTCTATATATATATGAAATTTAATAATTATGATAATTATTAATAGTAGTAGATATTTATTATGATTTTTTCTGCATAGGTAATTATATATTCTAGTATTAGACATTTATTATGATTGCGTTGCGCATGGTACTATCAAAATAGAACTCTAGCTAGCGCATGGCCATGACCTAATAAAATCAAGAAAAATACACTTTCCCAGGACTTAATCAGTTGGGCGTGATGCTTGAATTTAAGCCATCCACTCAAAGCCCTTAAAACTAAGCCCAGCAGATTCTGTCTACAGCGAAACTAACCCAATCCATTCTACGCTGGTAGGTCCCGGGTTACAGGGAAATTATTCTCACCTCTCTTCTTTGGTTTTAAATCCATTATTAATTCTCACCTTTTGAGTTCGAAATTAGTGACTAAATTTTTTCTATCCACCTTAGGCTAAGCTTTCCATTTTAATTGGTATTATCTTTATTCTTTATTGTGACATAATGAATTTTACATAGGAGCTTATTAATTTTTAATTCCAAAAAATTTCTTTCTCCTGAAGAAACAATAACAAATAGTTTCAATGAAATTCCTAAATGATACATGTATTGCAAAAGAATTTAATCTATTTTTATAATTTAGTATGTCACTGGGAATATTTTATAACTCTTTGAGTGATAATAGGTCTAAAATAAGTTTTGTGATGCGTAGAAATTAGAAACATGTTTTAGGATTTTTTTTTTTTTTTTTTGGGTGTGAATATGCATAGTGTTGGTACTGGGTACATTCTCTTCATTTTTTTTTTTAATAAGACTGGGTACATTCTCATCTTTCCTTTTATTTGTTAAATTTCATATGATAATAACATACTATTAGGATGAAACTTAGAAGCAGGACACCACCTTCATATATGATTTTTTTTTTTTTTTTTGTGAGCCCATGTGTTTGTTGAAATTGCTTTCATTTACGGTCTGTTTGGATTGATGGGAATAAAGTAGAGTTGGCCAAAAATTAGCCTAATGGAATATGATTACTATTATTATTATTATTATTGTAGGGACCGAGTTTGAGCACTTCTACTGTTGAGAGAGTGGACTCAAGCCCAGTTAGCTCAGTACAATGAATTTGTAGAGAGCGGGTTCAAGAACTAGAAAGACCACTGTCAAGCTCCTCGGACCAGTGCCGAGGACATACTTTGGAGGATAATTTTGGTGCGCCCGCCTCCAACAGTGGCGAACGCTACATTAGACGTTGTCCGCTTGCTAGGGCCTAGTTCTTGAACCCGCTCTCTACAAATTCATTGTACTGGGCTAACTGGGCTTGAGTCTACTCTCTCAACAGTAGAAGTGCTCAAACCCGGTCCCTACAATTATTATTTTGGTTTAATGGAATATAACAAGAAAAGAAACTATAGAGTTATGGCATCGCCGTAGCAGTGCCTACAATAAACAGTGCCTAAGGCATCAAGTCTATGTTGATTAATAATACAATCCGGGGAATAAACAGAAGCAACAAAATCCTGAGTCATATCAACTCCCAGCTCCCCTTTCATTTAAAGTTATTTATGCATGCTTAGGATGGATCCCTTTAGATAGGCCTTGATTAGAACATGGCTATGAAGTACAAGTGGATGTTGATCGATTTGATTAGACGGGCTTAGTAACTTAGTTACCTAATGTCACCTTCCCAAGCACGTGCTCTAAACTTAGACTCACAGTTTAGCTATGTTAAACCTCTGCGTAGGGGTTAAAGGTAGTTCATGAACTTATAAGCAGATACTGACTTAATTCTATATAATCAGATCCAAGTCTTAGGATGAGTTCACATTGCACAACACCCAAGTGAGCCGTTCAAATGGCAAATGTGCATGGTATTCACGAGTCACACCTTAGGCCACTCACAATGGTGATACTGGAATAGAGAGTTAGACTCCAACATATCTAATAGCCATGATCAATGGGATTTCTACTAAGTAAGCCCAAACTTACACAGGAGCATATCCCACTATTTATATACCCCACTATAGGGTTAATGTGGTGACCCATTCAGAGCACTCTCATCCAAGAATATTTAAAAAAAAAAAAAAAAAAAAAAAAAAAAAAAAAAAACCCAAAATGCATTTTCAAAATGTCACTTTATTTACTTTAGCTACTTAGTTTTACAATATATATTACGTCTTATTCTTTATAGTGCAAAAATCTTATTAAAATATTATAAATAAATAATTTTTAAAAATATTTTGTCCCTTCACAGATCCAAAACACCCACACCCCACAAATCCATCTATTTTACCTATAACAAACCTAAAACATTCATTTTCGTCAACAACACCAAATACCAAATGAAAAATGCAAAACACAATACTGCTGCCACTCAAATTGAAGTTGTTGTTTGGTGAATTCCCTATCAAAATCCCCATCGAATCCAGACATGAGAGAGACAACAAATCGATCTACTTAGATCAACTGTTAAACTGTGTACAAGTGAAGAATGAAAGAGAACTACCTAAGCTACAAGTAGTTTTAGAATAGATATGCTTAAACTGCAAGTAGTTTGTATATAAAATTAGTTAGAATTCAGTTGTTAGTTTTGTATTGGCTAGATTAGAAGTTAGTTACTACTGTTAGTTTTTTTCCCACCTTTGATCCTAGTATATAAAGGCAGAGCTCAGATATTTATCAATATATGCATATACAGTTTTCTCATCTCTCTCCCATGGTTTGCTTGATTTCCTCCATTGATGTAGATTGTATGTGTGCTTGAATTCTAACATGGTATCAGAGCCGAGCTAGTTCAAAGTCTTCGTTCTTGGTACTCTTTGAAATTGCTAGTTCAATTCTTTTGCTTTTCTTGTGCTTAGTTTCAGATCATGTAGAAAATTTTCCTTTACATTTTCTCTTGATTCTCGCACATTTTATTTCCCCTTTGTTTTGCTTTCTTTTGCAATCCTTAGCAAATTGAATTCAGAACTTAGGGTTTAGTAATTGAATTTCATTTGGATCTTAACTTGATCATTGAAAATTCAATTTTCATTTCTTGTGAAAGAACCTTAGGGTTTCTGTAGTTGAATTCATCATCTAAATCTTCACTTGTTTAGTGGATTTAGATTCAATTCTCGTTCTGAGAATCTTGAAGCTTTAGTTGTTGTTCTTGTTGAATTCTGGTTTAGAGTTCATCAATCTTGGTTGTGGTATATCAGTTCTTGATTAGACAAACTCTGATTTGAAGAAATGAGTAACAATACATCAAGTACCTCTATTCCAACCATTCAGCCATGAGAAAATTCTTCTAGCCCATATTTCTTGTCTAACAGTGACAATCCTGGTGTGCCACTTGTTGTTCAGCACCTCACTGAAGAGAACTACAACACTTGGAGTGGAGCTATTCTCATTGCCTTGGATGCTAAATCCAAAATAGGCTTCATTGATGGTTCCTTATTGAAGTCTCAATCAGTTGATCATCCTCTTTACACTACTTGGTGCAAATGTAACAGCACTGTTCTAGCTTGGTTGTTCAATTCCATCTTAAAGAATCTTCAACCTAGCATCGTCTACTTCAAGATAGCTAGAGAGGTTTGGTTGGATTTACAATACAGGTTTTCTTAAGGCAATGGGCCACGTATTTTTGAGTTGAGAAAGGAAATTTGCTCTTTAGCACAAGAGGATCTAAGCATCAGTAGCTATTACCCCAAATTTAAGTCACTGTGACAAGAACTTTCAGATTATAGGACTTGTTCTTGTGGTCATCAGGCAGAAGACTGTGTCATGTCTTTTCTGGTTGGCCTCAATGAAACCTACACCACAGTTAGGGGGTAGATTTTGTTAATGGACCCTATTCCTTCTTTGGGCAAGGTGTTTTCTCTTTTGCTTCAAGATGAGAAGTAAAGGAAGGTTGGAAAGAACGCCATTGAGTCTTCTGCTCTGGCAGTCAAGACTAATGGTTCTGCTAAATCCTTCAACAAGGCCAAATCTGGGAGACCTCAATGTACTAATTGTGGAGTTTTGGGACATGTAGCTGATAAATGCTACAAGCTACATGGGTACCCTCCTGGTTATAAGTTCAAGCCCAAGGGTTCACAAGCTAGTTCCTTTGCTAATAATGTTGTAGCAACTGACAATTCTCCTGATGAAAGTGTAAATTTGACCCATTTAGAATATCAATAATTGCTTAGTTTGTTGAATTCTCACAGCCACTTTACTACTTAAGCACCACAAGAAGGAGGTTCAGACACACACCAAGTTGCCAATATCATGACTCAGCCTACCATTAGTCTTCAAGAACATGAGGTTTCAGGTATTTGGTCAGCTCCTTCTTTATAATATTCTATTTTCTCTTCTAGTGCTGTCACAACTCATATTAGTTCCACTAATTGGATTCTGGATAGTGGTACCACAGACCATATGGTACATTCAATTCAATTCTTTACTTCTATAACTTCCATAGTTCAAATCTCTGTTAGGTTGCCTAATGGTGATATGGCTAAGGTTACACATATTGGGACTGTGCAAGTTTCTTCTACATTGCTCTTAGAAAATGTGCTTTGCATTCCTAGTTTCTCCTTCAATTTGATCTCTATCTGTAAACTAACTCAAACTTCATCTTGTTGTTGTATTTTCCTTTCACAATTTTGTCTAATTTAGGACTTATAGCTCTGGAAGATGATTGGGTTAGGTAAGATGCAGGGAGGCCTTTATACACTGCAAAGCAACTCTTCTATTTCACTACTAGCATCTGTTTCTGATTTTCTTACTAAGCTATCTAGGTTTTCTTCTTTCGATTTCAACTCTTGTATTTCTGAAGTTGATAAAACTAGCTTATGGCATTGTAGGTTAGGTCATCCTTCCCCACAAAGATTAGTCTTGTTGCAATCACTTGTACCAAATGTCATTACATGGAATATTAATAAAAGTTTTGATTGTTCTGTTTGTCCTCTTGCCAAGCAAAAAATGTTGCCTTTTGCCTCATCTGTTTCTTCTTCATCTTCTTGTTTTGAATTGGTTCATACTGACATTTAGGGGCCTTATTCTACTCCTTCATTAAATGGATCTAAGTATTTTCTTACTTTAGTGGATGATTATAGTAGATGTACTTGGGTCTACTTAATGAAACAAAAATCTGAAACTTCATGCTTAATTCAATCTTTTTATAATCTGATTTTCACACAATTTAAGGTTCCTATCAAGATCCTTAGATCTAATAATGGACCTGAGTTTGCCTTAAACTCCTTTTATGCTTCTAAAGGTATCATACATTAGCTTAGTTGTGTAGAAACACCACAACAAAATTTAGTGGTTGAAAGGAAGCATTAGCATCTTCTTGTTGTTGCTAGAGCATTGAGGTTTCAAGCCAATCTTCCTTTAAAGTTTTGGGGTGATTGTGTCCTCACTGTCACTTATCTCATTAATAGAATACCTAGTCCTCTTTTGCATGATCTTACTCATTTCCAAATGTTATTGGGTCATCCTCCTTCCTATAGTCATCTTAGATCATTTGGCTACCTTTGTTATGCTTCAACCTTGGCAAGAGACAGGTCCAAATTTGATCCTAGGGCAAAGGCATGTATTTTTCTTGGTTATCCATTTGGTACAAAAGGTTACAAACTTTATGATTTAGCTTCTAGAACCTGTTTTGTCTCCAGGGATGTTATCTTCAAAGAGTCATGTTTTCCTTTTAAACACTGGACTGCTAATTCCACTTACATTCCTTCTTTCCCAACTTCCCATTCAATGTTTCCAGACCATCCTGTTCTACCTGAGTCTTCTCCATCACCTGTTTTTGCAGAGCTTCCTACACCTACTGTTTCTGCAGAATTCACTCCTACTTTTACTACAGATATTGCAGCCCCTCCTAATGAGTTTCCTGATCTTGTGCCTCTTCATTCTGACCTAGAGCAGTCTCATTCTGCTCTTGCTGCTCTTGTCCCTCATGTTACTTCCACTCCTGTTTCTCCATCATTGCCACAACCTCAAAGAAAATCCTTTAGACCTCACAAGGCACCTTCTTATCTTCATGATTACCACTGCAACCTTGCTTCTGCTCATGTGTTAGCTTCAGCATCCCTTACTTAGCCACATGATTCCATTGCTTCCAATGATTCAGGTATTCTCTATCTCATCTAATCTACCTTATCTTATAATAACCTTTCCATTGGTCATAGGGCTTTTGCTATTTCTCTATCTGTTTCTAAGGAGCTTGATTCTTATGTTGAAGCCATCTTGGATCCTAGATGGCAAGAAGCAATGCAAGTTAAGATTGATGCTCTTAAGGCTAACAACACTTGGATTATGTGTCCATTTCCTCTTGGCAAGGTTCCTATAGGGTGCAAGTGGGTGTACAAAGTGAAATTAAAGGCTGATGATTCTGTAGAAAGGTATAAGGCTCATTTGGTAGCGAAGGGGTTTACACAAACTGAGGGAATTGACTTTTATGAAACCTTCTCTCCTGTGGTCAAGTTTGTGACAGTTAGGACTTTGCTTGCACTTGCTGCTGTTTCTAGTTGGCATTTGACATAGCTTGATGTCAATAATGCTTTTCTCCATGGTGATCTCCATGAAGAAGTCTACATGCTTCCACCTTCTGGGTTTGGCAGCAAGGGGGAGGTTCGTAGATTGCTCAAGTCTTTGTATGGACTTAAGCAAGCTAGCAGACAATGGTTTGCAAAATTATCTTCCACAATTGTCAATCATGGGCTTGTTCAATCCAAATCTGATTACTCAGTCTTCACTAGAATTAAAGGAGGTTCCATTATTATCATTTTGGTGTATGTTGATGACATATTAATTGCAAGCAATGATGTGGATGCAGTGAACTCTTTCAAGCAGTTTTTGAATAGTAAATTCAAGTTTAAGGACCTTGGCACATTGAAATACTTTCTTGGCCTTGAGGTGGCTAGAACTACAAAAGGTATCTCCTTATGTAAAAGGAAGTCTACCTTGGATCTTCTTGCTGATACAGGTTTGTTGGCTAGTAAACTTGCAAGCATACCTATGGAGCAATTTGCCAAATTCAGTAACTCCATTGGTGAACCAGTTTCAGATATTTCACAGTATAGAAGGCTAATTGGAAAGCTTCTTTACTTAACCTTGACTAGGCCTGATATATGCTATTCAGTACATAAATTGAGCCAATTTATGAGTTCCCCTGAAGTTCCTCACTTACAAGCAGCTTACAGAATCATTAAGTACTTGAAGAAGACACCAGGACAGGGTTTGTTCCTTTCTGTAGATTCAAGTTTATAATTGAAAGCTTATTGTGATGTTGACTGGGCAGCTTGCATTGATACAAGGAGACCTGTTTCAGGTTTCTATGTGTTTCTAGGGGATTTTCTAATTTCCTGGAAATGTAAGAAACAACAAGTTGTTTCAAGATCTTCAGCCGAATTTGAGTATAGGGCTATGGCCATAGTGACTAGTGAAATTGTGTGGTTAATTTCTTTGTTCAAGACTTTTGGGGTGCACCATACACAACCTGCCTACTTGTATTGTGACAGCAAGCCTGCTTTGTACATTGCTACCAATCCCATGTACCATGAAAGAACAAAACATGTTGAAGTAGATTGTCATTTCATTAGAGAGAAAATTCAAGATGGTGTTATCAAGACTTTCCACATTCCAACAGGGCACCAAATAGCAGATTTCTTCACTAAAACTCTTGGACAAAAGCAGTTCTTTCATCTTCTTTCCAAGATGAACTTGATAAATATATACAGTTCTTCTTGAGGGGGAGTGTTAAACTGTGTACAAGTGAAGAATGAAAGAGAACTGCCTAAGCTACAAGTAGTTTTAGAATAGATATGCTTAAACTGCAAGTAGTTTGTATATAGAATTAGTTAGAATTCTGTTTTGACAGTTGTCAGTTTTGTATTGGCTAGATTAGAAGTTAGTTATTGCTATTAGTTTTTTCCCACCTCTAATCCTAGTATATAAAAGCAGAGCTCAAATATTTATCAATATATGCATATACAGTTTTCTCATCTCTCTCCCATGGTTTGCTTGATTTACTCCATTGATGAAGATTGTATGTGTGCTTGAATTCTAACATCAACAAAGCTCAAACCACATGTTTGTGGTTTTTATTATTTCTTTAATTTTTTTTTTTTTTTTTGGCTACAAGGACGGTCTAGAAATAGCTAATAGAAAGGAGAGAGAATGGTGGAAGAGAGAGGAAATAATAAATAGCAAAGAAAGTTATATATAAGCTTTTTTTTTTTTTTTGAGAGAGTTTCAACCTATGGCGTCCGCTCCTGATAATTGCTTTTTATTATCAGACCAAGACACCAATCAGTTTTTGGTGTAGGCGGGGATTGAACCCCAGATCTCTTATACAACCATCAGAGACTTTACCAGTTGAACTAACTGGAACCCACGTTATATATAAGCTAATAAGCTATAATCGTGATCTATTTTTACATGATATTGTAGCAAATTGTATAATTTTGAATAGTTTATGTAGGAGCATTTTCTGTGTGTAATTTTTTATTTTTGATAAGTTTTTTATTTTTGTGTGAAATTACACCATAGTATTTATCTATTTTACATTTTTAGTGGGTTTTAGATTAATGGTTTGATTTTAGCACCAGAACCAGATCTACCCCACGTGACAGTAATGAGCAGCTTGTTACTTGTTTAGGGACTTAAGGGTTGGTTCAGGTAGGCCACCAAGGCACCAACGAAACTATCACTAAAAAAAAAAAAAAAGAGATAGAATTTTTCAATGGCTTCCCTTCGCACCCAACCATAACTCTCCACCTAACCAAGCCAGCAAAGATAGAAAATGGTAAAAATAATAAGGAGTTATAAAATCCAGATGAAATGACATTACTGCCCTTCTCAATGCCACTTGGCTTATCTTTATTTGTATCCCAATTACACTGTCAATGTAGACAATAAAAACCTTAAAAAAAAACAAGAGAGAGAGAAGTGGCGATGGAAACTATGCTGGTTGTTAAAAGTAGTGGCTGTCTCTCAAATCGTATGAAATAAATCGCCGACCAATATGGCAATATGGCACAAACTAGTGAGAATTGAGAAACACACACACAACACACAGAGACATAGCTAGCAATTAACACAAACACACATTCAATATAAATACAAATACACACGAAGCCTTTTGTTGTTGTTCCTCAATTTCTCCGCCCATTCTCTCTCTCTCTCTCTCTCTCTCTCACTCAAATTTCATTTTTCCTAATATAAATTCATACCCACTTCCTCTTTCTCTCTTCATTTCTTTTCCACTTCTCTCTCTATCTCAAGTCTCAAGTGTCAACTGAAATGGCCACCATTGTTGGAGCTGCCACCGCTTTATCAGCCTCCAAATCCTTTGATTCCAGAAAACTCCACCTCCCATCTCGCAGATCTCTCTCAGTCTCCGGTAATTCAGACCCAAATGCTGTTTGTTGAATTCTTTCTTAGTCACACTCTTTAATTTTGTTGTAAAAATCTATCTTTGTTTATGTTGTGTTTGATTCAGAGAGGAAAGGAAGCTTTCTGGTTGTTAGATCTGATGGAAGTGTGGTTCATAAAGCTCACAGGGCTCAGAAATTGATTGCTAACGCAGTTGCAGTTAACCATCTTCCTCTCACTTTCTTATATTTACATGTTTTTGAATAAAATTGTGTGGAATTATGTGGGAATTGGTTATATTTTTTGTGGGCATTGAAATTTGATTCTGGTTGTGGGATTTTTTTTTTTGTAGACTAAGGCGGATAGTTCTGCGGCTTCTACAGCTTCGAAACCCGGGTATGATTCGTTTTTTGTGATTATATGGACTGCTTGGTTGTTCTAATTCATTTGTTAATCAAGGCAACCATAATTTACATTAGCAACAGATAGTGGGGTTTTGTATTGATAGCTGAGTGGATTATGCTTCACAAGTTTGCACCATGGTAGCACTGCTTATGATTACTATGTTTTGGTTTTTAATATTCAATGATGTTCAATCATTGATTTTGGACCACGAATTGATTACCTTTATGATACTAATGAAATTATTATTTTGGGACCATGATGACTCCCTTCTTTATATGATTCAAGTTCTTTATTTACTATTTCTATTACAATGATTTCTTTGCTTGTGAAAAAGTTCAGTTTTAGTTATGAAAATTACCTGAACACACTGGACCTCTGGTGAAAGGCCTTCAGTGTTTAGTCAATCTAATGAACGAATCGGTTGATTCTTTCATGTTTTCTGATTCATAGCTAAGATGGATGTAATTCAAAATTTGGTAAAAATTAATGGGGAATTTTACTTCATTTATGATAGTGCTCAAACTATTCAATCTGAGATGTTTCTACTTGGAATTTCAGAAAACCAAAACAATAGCTATTCATTAAGAATAGTTGTGCTCTTCAAGATGGGTGAAAATATGTTTTTACAGTAATATTTCAATATATGGTCTACAGTCTCAATATAAGGATTTTTGGTTCAAACTGAGCCCAATTTAGGTTATACTTTAACAGCTAATTTTCATTGTAGATATTGCCAAAGGGCTAGGGTCAGATATGGGTTTGAATCTAGCTCATTTCATTCTCATTAACAGAACTTTGGTACACCAACATACAAATTAATATTTCCAGATTTGTAAGACCTTTTATGTGTGTGAGAAAGAGGGAGGGTTGTGGATGGGGCTCTTGATGCACCAGATGTATAATAGAAAAAGAAGCCATGGATGTTTGACGCCATGAAACTAATTGTAAAAGTTTCTATGAGCAAACATTTTTTCAATTACATCATTTGAATGCATTAAATTTGCTGGGCATTTTTCTCTTGCCTCTTTCAAATATTTCAAATGATTATGACTTTTCATCTCGTGTTGAGAGGTTTCTATTCTAAATTTAAAACCTAATGGATCATGGTGCATGAGCTAGAACTTCAACAATCTCTCATTTGTACTGATGCTTGACAAATCATTAACACCCTGACAAAGTGTCTCAAGCAGATTTGATAGTGAAGTTATTCATATAATTTATTGTTTTTAATTACAAGATATGACTTTTTATGCTTGATAACTCAATATTTTTTTACCAATATTAGATTCATGTCAAGGGGTTAAGATAAATATCAATATGGCTCTCTTTAAAAGTATATGTGCTTCTTATAGCAAACCACAAATGCCTTAAAGAGCTGTCTCAGTCAGAACTAACTCAGATGTGATAATCATGTTTTCTGTATATTCATTTTTGAATTGTAAGATGTTGATTAATATGTTTGAGGTCTGATTAAGATGTTCTATAATGCTACGACTTTTTAGATAAAGACTACATCGCCGCTCCCCCCCCAAAAAAAAACAAAAGCTCTTTTGCTCAGTATGTAGATATCAGAAGTGTTGGGTATTTCTTTTTTTAATATTTTATTAAGAGTGGTTGTAATCAGGCAAGTGGCATTGTCCTTTTTTCTCCCCTAAATCATTTAGATTACAGATGTGGTACACTGCTATTTTAAGCGATAGCATATCACTGATGGTTCTTAAGGAACTGAAGCACTGGTTTGACCTGATTTGACTATCGGATTTTTGAATCCTCCATTCTATGTGCAGACTTATTTTCATATTCATCAACGTATCTCCAAAGTGTTGATTTGAAAATTCTTTTTATGTGCATGCCATGTCTCTGCAGTTATTTTTCTACTGAGATTCATGAGTGGGTAGTAACTAAAATTGATTTCTATTTCGTATGTGCTGAACAGAACTATGTGAACAGCATCATATTAATATTTCCGTGTATTTTCATTCTTTTTCTTAGTATTATTTCAGGGTAATAATCAGTTTGTGTAATATCCTCAGGCATGAACTTTTGCTTTTTGAGGCCCTACGGGAAGGCTTGGAAGAAGAAATGGACAGGGATCCCACTGTATGTGTAATGGGTGAAGATGTGGGTCATTATGGAGGATCATACAAGGTGACCAGAGGCCTTGCTAACAAATATGGAGATCTCAGGGTTCTTGACACTCCTATTGCTGAGAACTCCTTTACAGGTATGGGTATTGGAGCTGCCATGACTGGTCTGCGGCCAATTGTTGAGGGAATGAACATGGGATTTCTACTTCTAGCTTTTAACCAGATCTCTAACAACTGTGGCATGCTCCACTACACATCTGGTGGTCAGTTTAAAATCCCGATTGTTATTCGTGGACCTGGTGGAGTTGGTCGGCAACTTGGGGCTGAACATTCCCAACGTCTTGAGTCATATTTCCAATCAATCCCTGGAATTCAAATGGTTGCATGCTCGACCCCATATAATGCGAAGGGCTTGATGAAAGCTGCAATTCGAAGTGAGAACCCAGTGATACTATTTGAGCATGTTTTGCTTTACAACCTCAAAGAGAGAATTCCAGATGAAGAGTATGTATGTTCTCTTGAAGAAGCTGAAATGGTTAGGCCTGGGGAGCACGTCACTATTTTAACCTATTCCCGGATGAGGTATCATGTAATGCAGGCTGCTAAAACTTTGGTGAACAAGGGCTATGATCCTGAAGTAATTGATATCAGGTCACTGAAACCTTTTGATCTTCACACAATTGGGAATTCAGTGAAAAAGACGCATCGTGTGCTGATTGTGGAGGAGTGCATGCGGACTGGTGGTATTGGTGCTAGTTTGACAGCTGCTATCACTGAGAATTTCAATGATTATTTGGACGCCCCCATTATATGTTTGTCTTCACAGGATGTGCCAACTCCATATGCTGGGACATTGGAGGAGTGGACTGTGGTTCAGCCTGCCCAGATTGTAACAGCCGTTGAGCAGCTTTGCCAGTAATTACTCCAACAGTTCTGAAAGAGCTGTTGTTTTCCATCCTGAGGACTCAATCTTCTTTACAGCTTCGATCTAGAAATGGTTAACTAATTTTAGATTTTGTTGGCAATTTTTGTGTTTTCTGAAATGTGCAACTATTCATTAAAATTTTCTATGTTGCTGTATTCATTTACTTTTGGTTTGCAAGATATTTATCATGAACTAGTATAGGTAGAAAGGTGGAATCATTGTCTTCCGTTCTCAATTACTGGTTGCCTTTAGATCAAGATAGGCTTATATTATAAATTGTCTTATTCACTCCTTGGAATGTGCAACTTCAAGATATTTTATGTTATTTATAATCAAAGAAGGGTGTGTAGTGGTAATGCTGAAATGGTTGCTCTTGGTAATACAGTTTATGCTGGTGGTATCATCCACCACCAGCTATCTGAATGCGTTTTGGTTCATTGGAAGATTAAGGTCTTTGTGTATGCTACGGCTGACTAACCTGACTCTATCCATTTCGCTTCTACTGATCTGGCTCAAGGAGAAGCCCAAGTTGTCTTCCAAGCTATCAAACTTGCAGTGTTCCAATATGATATTTTTGAAGGAGACTCCAAAGGTGTCATTGAAGCATTGTTGAATCTACACTCCACCCCTTGGTTTTTACCTTTTAGCTTCTTTTCCAAATTGAATACACTCCCTTTCTTGTTGGGTTTTCATTTTTATTTCTTGAAATGTAAATTTTTTGTTCCACAATGTGGCCCGTTGGACTTCCTATTGTGATTGGGATGGGCCTATTTCAATCTCATCTCTTTCTTCTTCTTTTTTTCGTTAATATATTCTTATACATAAAATAAAATAAAACAAACAGTTCCAAAACTTTATATTACAAAGATACGAATGTCCACCCAAATAATTTCATGCCAAATCATTCGGCTTTATGGTAGCTTGGCCCGATTGGCAGTCTATATACATGTGATATCTATTTACAGTCGGACCCAAAAGAAAAATAAAAATGTCCATTTTTATGCAATATATTGCTTCTAATCTTTGAAATATAAAAAAAAGGTGAGATTTTAATGCAATGCTTTAAATTTGATTCTTAAATATTTTAATAAAAGGACTTCATCTATTCCTTTTATTCTCTTTAATTACTTAGTGGAAGGGAAAAAAAAAAAAAAAAAACTTAAGGTCCCTTGTGGGCTTCGTTCCATGGGTGAGCTTGGAGTTTATACTTGTAAGACATTTATTTACTCCTCTCATTCTCCTTAATTACTTTTTTTTTTTTTTAAAGTATTTAAATGATAACGGTTTAATATTTATACATAATACAGTTGCAAATCACATGGCATGTCCAAAAAGAAATCAAAATATACATAATAATTGTTATGTTTATTCTTTTTTTAGTAAATAATTATTTTTCTTAAAAATCCACCGAGTTTTACAATTTTTTTTTTATATTTATAAATAATAATTATTTTTATCTATTCTCACTAATTTAAGTTACAATGAATTTTTTAAATAAAAAAATTAAAATAAACATTAAAAAATTTATGTTTTTTGTTGTTGTTATAATTATTTATATTGTAATTGTTGAAATTATTGATATAACATAAATAAATTATTGTTTCTTCAAGTTATTATTATTATTATGAACCGCCATCTTGGTTGAATAAATAAAAAGTACAAGTAACAACACCAATTAACAAATCTAGTAGTTCATCTTCTAACCAAACTCATCTCATTCATCTCCCTACTAGCCATTTTATGATCATCATAAATTTCATGGAATCAATTTCAATGATTTTGTTATTTACTCTATATTTATGTTTTCTCCCCCTTTGACTATATATGCCAAATGAGAAAAAGGAGAAAAAACCAAAAAAGGAATTTGAAAACATTTGATCCCTAGAAATGAATTATGTGAAAATGGGTGTTCAAAAGGTGAATTTGTTTTTTTTTTTTTTTTTTTATTATAAAAAAATGAGATTAAATGAATTTTTAAAATATAATTAACACTAGGAATCTTCAATTTTATCAAGAAATAAAGAAAGTGAAACTCAGTTTTAAAAATATATTGTAGAATTATAGCTCTTAACCCTTCAATGCATACTACTCCAATAAATTTACAATATTGAACATTCACATTAATTGTAGACTGTAGAATACTGCATGAATAATGATTAAAAAAAAAAAAAAAAAGAGGTGACACTCATTCTTTTTAAGTTTTTTTTCTTTCTTTCTTTTTTTCTTTTTTTTGGTTTTTGTTTTTATCAATACAATGTTGTAGACATAATCCACAAATGAAATTGCCAATTATTTTAAACCATAATTGAGTGAAAAAAAAAGTTATCAAAATTCTTTTATAATAATATATGTATACAAAGGAGAAAAATAATTAAGCTAAAACAATTTTAAGGTGAGGTTATGAAAAATTCATCTGTGATTAATTAATGAGTTATGCATACATTTATGCACACAAGAAATGTTACAATTTTATCATTTCTTTTTTTGTTAATGTTAGTGTGGGTGCATGACTCCGCCATTATCAGGAGATTATCCGCTTTGGGGAGCCAGGCCCTCACGGTTTATTACGTCCGACCCCGAGTGCGAGACCACCCAAGCAATCGCCGTAGATTGGACTTGTAAGTGTAATCCCACATCGGGTGGAAATCCCTCCCACTAACCCCTTATAAGCCTCTGGGGCAAGAGTTAGTGTACCACCACTACACAAATGTGGGTGCATGACTCCGCCATTATCAGGAGATTATCCGCTTTGGGGAGCCAGGCCCTCACGGTTTATTACGTCCGACCCCGAGTGCGAGACCACCCAAGCAATCGCCGTAGATTGGACTTGTAAATGTAATCCCACATCGGGTGGAAATCCCTCCCACTAACCCCTTATAAGCCTCTGGGGCAAGAGTTAGTGTACCACCACTACACATGTGTAGTGGTGGTACACTAACTCTTGCCCCAGAGGCTTATAAGGGGTTAGTGGGAGGGATTTCCACCCGATGTGGGATTACATTTACAAGTCCAATCTACGGCGATTGCTTGGGTGGTCTCGCACTCGGGGTCGGACGTAATAAACCGTGAGGGCCTGGCTCTCCAAAGCGGATAATCTCCTGATAATGGCGGAGTCATGCACCCACATTAAAAGGGCCCTCATGTGTAGTGGTGGTACACTAACTCTTGCCCCAGAGGCTTATAAGGGGTTAGTGGGAGGGATTTCCACCCGATGTGGGATTACACTTACAAGTCCAATCTACGGCGATTGCTTGGGTGGTCTCGCACTCGGGGTCGGACGTAATAAACCGTGAGGGCCTGGCTCCCCAAAGCGGATAATCTCCTGATAATGGCGGAGTCATGCACCCACATTTGTGTAGTGGTGGTACACTAACTCTTGCCCCAGAGGCTTATAAGGGGTTAGTGGGAGGGATTTCCACCCGATGTGGGATTACACTTACAAGTCCAATCTACGGCGATTGCTTGGGTGGTCTCGCACTCGGGGTCGGACGTAATAAACCGTGAGGGCCTGGCTCCCAAAAGCGGATAATCTCCTGATAATGGCGGAGTCATGCACCCACAGTTAGTATTATGATTTTATTAAAGATTTACAATATTGTTCTAGAAAAAGTATTTAAAATATCTACAACATTTTTTTTTTTGGTTATATCAACAACAATAACAATAACAATCACGATAAACATTACAATATCAATATCAATATTTATAAGCACATCAATAACAAAAAAATTTTATTTTTTATGTTTATTATAATTTTTTTTTTATGCAAAGCTCATTCCAATTTAAAAAAAAAAAAAATTACAACATGTTGCTCACCTCGCAGCTCGAACTCTTTCCCCACTAAACCCCCAAACACTTTGTGCATAGAGAGGTGCCAATTCAACTACAAGGCATTTGGTAGTTCATTCCAATTGAACTTGATGAGATTAACATAATAATTGGTAATATAAATAAAATAAATGGAAACTTGTAGAATCTGTAGGATTTTGGATAAATTAAAACGCTTACTAAATTAAAGAATCAATATAACAACAATTGTGTATATTTGATATTTTATGTACATGCCAAATTTAATTTGATACCCTATTTTATAAGGTTTTCTATAGGATGCTTTTACTTATTATAAAACTGAAACTTGTTGACTTATTGTTAAACTTACAAAAATTTGCCACATAAACTTTGAAATGCTCACAATTTTCTACCTCACAAGAGATTGCCACGTAAGATTTGAAGCTGTCACAATTTTCTAATTTTAATTTATTTTTAATTTTCTACCCCTATTTTATTGGCAAAAGTCCTAAGTGTAAGATTTTAAAAAGTCTTTATGTCGCCCACATTTAAGTGATAAATGAAAGCTCATGTCTTAAGGATTTTTATTTGTGAAAAACATAATGGTGAATAACAATTTCTAAATAACTATCAATTGGTATAACCCCTTTGGTTAATAAACATCTTTGAAGTTATAAGTTTTAAACTCCTTGATTGAAGGAGGGTTATTGAACAAATTAAAAGGGTCCCTAGTTTAGCCTATGTATAGATGCACTATCATATAGTGAGCATGTGCACTCTAAATCCTAGTAAACAAATTTTGTTTTGCATTTTTATTGGTTTTTGTGTAACGAATTACCATAGTGTTTTGAGATTGAAACTATCAATTTGAAATCCACAAGATTATTATCTATATAGAACTGGATAGGTTCAAAGGTGAATATGTTGTATCCATTTATTTTTTCATTACATTTGTGACTCAAGGACTTTGTTTTCTCTAATATTAAATTGTCGACATATAGTATTTTACAATATGCTAATGTGGAGTGTGGACTAGTGGGTAATTTGACTAAAATACATGCCTAGACACTTATGTGGCGTTTGGTACGGGAGAATTCACATTACTCTTGGCATCCAGATTCCTGGGATTGTGATTTATTGCAATCTGGATGTCTAGGAATGTAGTTATTCCTATGTTTGGTTTCATTGTGAATCTCTTAAGATTCCTAAGAATGTGAGATGATAATATTTGGTTTATTCCCAAGAATCTTAAATGAATTATTTATTTTTACCATTCTATCCTTAGATTTGAATGTGAACTACCAAGTCCTTAAAAAAAAAAAAAATTCCTCTAAATAAATAATGAAAAAAAAAATATAAACTATTAATTATGACAAATTCATTAAAACTGTAGTCTAACATTTCAAAATGACAAGTACAATACAAAAATAACTATTTAAATTCTCATATGCTTTATTCTTAATAATAATTTTTAAAGGAGCTTAATCCAACCTTGGCAATAATGGAGGGTCCCTTTCAAACTTTTTCTTTTCCCCCCACACGTGAAACCTAAATAGAATTTTGTTAAAGACTATATCAATAAAGTTGTCTATTTTGTTTATGTTGTTTTGGCGAGAAAAGATAAGGATAAGAGAAAAGATATTGATGATTTGTTTTATATTTTATCTTAATTGCTTAAATAATAAGGAAAAATAGTTAAAATTGTCAATTTATAAAAAATACAAATTTCCTTTAAACTTGGGAATCTGGATACCCACCTGTTTTAAAGTGAATCCACATTCCTACTGAGAGGGGCTTAAAGCGGGAATCTAGATTCCCCTGGCATCTAATTCCCTTGCGTGATTTGCAACCAAACATGAGAATCTTTAAACATTCTTGGAAATCCTAAAACATTACCCAATACCAAACGCCACATTAAAGTGTTCATAAATTTGATTTTGATTTTGATATTCATCAAGAGCTCATCCAAGTATTTATGTTTGTTTCCTGGATATAAAATCTTAATTATTTGGCAAATAATTTTGTGACAATATGGTAGCTCATATGACAAACATGCCTCGTCTTGATATTTGCACAATTTTCAATTATGAATTTCTTTAAAGACTATTTTTGTGGATCAATATATTTGGCATGATAACACAAATGATCCTTATGTTTTGGAAATCATAGCATTTTACAATAAATTATAGGGATAAATGTGTTGTATGTAAGTTTGAAATTATTTCATAAAGTTTATTGTTACATATGAGATTTGGATCATTCCAGTGAGTAATTTATTTGAGTGCATTTTAGGTTTCTTTGCACTTATCTTGTATTTAAATATTATTTCATGTCATTTTTTAGTGCATATTGTCATGATCAATATTAGGATTAGTTGATCTTTATGAGGCTATTTGAAGTGGTGAATATCAAAATGACTTAGGAGTGGTCATAGCATCTTAAGCCATGATGATAATTACATCAAGAAATTTGTACAAGACTTCATTAGCAATATAAAGGCATCTTTTTTTTTTCTTTTTCTTTTTTTGTTGAGAAAAGAATAAAGGCATCTAAGTGACAATTAATTCATGAAGATAATGACTTGCCCTATAGAGAGGTTATTATTTTTATGATTTAAGTGGAATAAGATAGTGAATGTAGCATTAAGATGAGATTTTTCCTAGCCCCAAAGGTATGAAAAATTTGATTCTTAGTATTTATATTTACTAGTTTTATGAATAAAGTTTTATAGTAAATTCATGCATGATGCACCTCTGCCCATAGGAAGGTCGAATTTACTACTAAATTGACATTGGTTAATTTAGAATTAAAGTTTATTTCCTTTGGGTTTTTGGATATATGTTTTGGTACTTGCAAAGACCTGGTTTGAATTCCTAGCCCAACAGGTAGATGGATCTAGGCCCAAAAAACCCAAAACAATGAATTTGTAGAGAATGGGTTGGAAAACTGGGTTTTAGTGAATCAAACAATAAGTAAAATAGATCTTGATGACAAAGGAATGAAGATAACAAATTTACACTAAGGAAAAATGTCCTCAGCGATGTCCGAGGAGATTGGTTCCTATATATTTTTTTCGAAGTTCGATTACAAGTTTTATTCCTGATTGCTATAATGTTTCTCTTCTTAATTTTTCGATCCCCCTTTCTTTTGGGGTCTCTTACATTATATATCTTCCTTTTAATGATCTTGGTCCTTCATTTGTTGATCATCCAAGACACTACTTGAGTGCTTGTCCCATCGGATACCCTCTCTGACCCTCTACGAGTTGGGATAGCCAAGGCAGCATTGTTCAGGAGTCTTCTCCACATAAATGCGGCCAAAAAGTTAGCTGCAGAACATTCAATGCGGTGGCAGTAGCTTTTCCTTAGATATTTCTGAGCTTCCATCCCTCTTGTACGTGTATAATACACGTCCCTATCAGTAAAATACCCTAGAAGGCCACTTTGAATGATAGGATATATATTTGATCTATGCTTTGCTCATCCGAGGAGATAACCCTCCTCGGACCACCTTTCCCAGTCTTTCTGTTTGCATCTTGCTCATGGGATTCTGAACTTATCATCCTCACTACTGTTTATCCGTCCTCGGACCAATCAACGTCCTCGGCTAAGGCCCAAAACCCAATATACAATTTTGGGCCCTTATCCCTATAGTACTCATGTGGATAAATCACCCATCTCATTGAATAAAATATGTCAAATGAGAAACAAAGTATGAGGGTGGGAGTGATTCGATTGCTCAAGAGTAAAAACTTGGGAATTTATTCCTATAAAATTAAAGGTTTTGTGAAAGTTATTAATATTAATTATAATATCCATTAGGTTTGGCTCCCAATAAAAGTTTTATATTGCAAAAGTTAGGCATATAGGCATCCCACTAGTGGTATATAAAGGTTCACCAAAAATTGTTGTGTCATTTGGTTTTGCTGGGCACATTGTTAATCGGTATATATACCTTAAGATTAGTGGGAGTAAATGCATTGTTTTTACGCCTAAATATGAATGACATACTACTTGGAAGTAGTGATTTGATTTTGTTATGTAAGATACCCTATATGCTATGAAGCTATAAGATAGGCATTATGGATAGGACTTAAGTTTTTCAATTTTAAGATGAGACCTTTAAAGACTTTTTAAAGATAACTCGGCTATAATTTTCTTCTCTAAGGACAATGATTGTGAAAGCTGAAATAGACATATCGACATAAAGTAACTCAGTCTAAGAGAGAATTTTAAGAAACTGAAAATGTCCATTGAGTTAAAATTATTGAGTTAATATATGTTAATTTCATAACTAAAAGTTTGCCAGCAAAGCAGTATAAAAGTCTTTTGGACATATGGAACTTGTTAGCTCATTTGTTGTTTAATTTCTCTCTAATTATTATATGTTTTGGACACATATTTGGTTATTTTTGGAGAAGAAAATATATTATTTTTATTTTGTGCACATAAAGTATAAGTATTAAGTTAGATATATAAGGAGGATATATTTGTTGGAATGTATAAAAAAGGACCCGAATGGCTAATAGGTAGTTCATTCATAAAGAATTAATGGCTCATAAAGCACTCATGCAAGGATTACTATACATTATAATACATGGAAGGAAGTCCTCATTATAATTGACGGTATTACCACCATGATTTATGTATTGGATTCTTTATTTGAGTGGGTGCATTTCACAACTAGTTAACATGAGTAATATCATGGCCATATTAAAGTGAATATCAACTATCAAGTTATTTAAATGTCATGTGGGCCAAGTGGGAGAATGTAAGATTTTTTTTTTAATTTTTTTTTATACAAGATATAATTTTTACTCTAGCCTAATCTAAATGTATATGTGTGTGAAACTCCCTCCTGGAGACTTGAACCCCCGGCCCTTGCCCCCAACACCCTACAAGCATTTATACTTTATGTGGCCCACATTTAAGTGATAAATGAAAGCTCATTAGAACATGTAATTTAATAGTTGGATTTTCAAAATATGAATTTCGGAAGAAGTTATTGGGCGGTGTAACATTGTTTAAAGTTATATCGGGTGTAACTTGAACCTAACTCTATATGTATACATATAATTTCATTCTTAGAGATACACAATAAAATACTTTAAATGATAGAAGAAATAATTTCATGTACAAACACAATTAATAATAAAAATTCATATTAATAAATACCTTAATGATCAAATTCCATATATGTATAAATAAAAAAAAGAGCCCTCACAAAATAATAAATACATGAAAATTATTAAGATAATTCTACTTATGGGAGGGGAAAGCCGGAAGGAGGAAAATCATCAAATTAACTCAACTCAAGGAGCAGCTGGGCCAAACTATTCTTCAGATTAGGCTCATTACAATCAGGATAGTCCAGTCAGTGAAACCAAGGAAGATGCTTTGCTCGAGGAACCTAAGGAGTAGACACTCCTCGAGAGATTGGAGACAAACCACTAAGGCCATAAGATTGAAGACTGAGAAAGGAAGTAGAGATGTGCAAGCAAGGGGAGGAGGAAGCTTTTAGATAAAGCACCTAGCACCTCCACATTAAATGCACTGTACCAACTCAACCTTAGTGGCAGAATGACCTCTGAACAGTGCCCCCACAGCCTGCATCCTACTCTACCACCACCAGCAAAGCAGTGATGGGACAAGTATTTTAGGAGGGATCAACAATTGTCCAAGTGGAAGGCTTGGATGAATTCCCAGCAGCTATATATAGAAAGGAAGATTCTCCTAGAAAGCGAATGAAGAAAATCTACGAAGAAAAAAAAATAGAGAAAGAGAGAGAGAAATTGCGAACTGTGTAATTGAGAAGTGTATATCCTAAGAACTATTGCTTCTCGGCCAGCCTGAGGAAGAACTTGAATAAGAATCTCTATTTTTCTTGCTATTATTCTCTACTAAAATTGTTGTCTTTTCCAATTTTCTTTCTTTAAATTACCAAATGAAGCTACTAAGACTTTAAGGGTTGGCCTTGACAATCCACCTCTACAAACTAATTATATTGGGCCTCCAACCTAGCCCATTCTAATTTAGATTGGGCCAGATTGTTTGTTTTACCCCCTACACTACTTTATATGAAACTCTATTTCCAATGTTCTAATTGGTAAAATTACTAATTTGATTAAAATTATATTATTAAAAGTGTGAAAAAAAAGTTTCATTACATATTTTAAATTATTCATTTGTCTATATTAATTTTTAAGTTTAGATAAAAATAAAAAATAAAAAACAATCTTACAATATAGGTTTATATCATATAACCTAAGGTAGTTTTTTAATATTATTTTCTGTTAATTATTTTATTGTTTGTTTTAACTGATATATGGGACTATATTTTTTCTGAAGAGGAGAATTTTTTTTTGGTTAAACTTTATATATGAATTTTAATTAACCTGCGCATATTAAAGTTGAATATCTATAAGTAGATTGGGTTTGATTTTGAAATTTATTATTAAATAGAATCTAAGAATTGAGGTTTCAACGAAAAAAAAAAAATAGAAAAAGAGAGATGTTACGTCTATAATAATTTTACAATATTTTTACAACAAATCACATGTAGTTAGTTGTTATTGGTTCAAATTTGAAACTAACACTAAGATTACTTTTTTGCCCCAACAATAATAACCAGTAACAACCTACCACTTAAGATTTGTTGTAAAAATATTATAGACATATCATTTATCATAGAAAAAACCCAAAGGTTTTAGCCTGAATTGAATGCACTTTTGTTTTTCTTTTTGCTAAAGGAATAGACACTGTTTGGATAAGCATATGTGTGGCAACATAGCAGACTATTAATTAAAAGGACTCTAGCTATGGCCATTGGCCTCAGTAGCCTATTGGCACCCAGGTACCTGTATGACCTGACGCTCGGGGGTTCTAGCCCCTGCAATCACCTAGCAAAAAAAAAGAAGAAGGTAGGACTCTAGCTATGCACGTGTCTTATGGTTTCTATGAATAATATTGGTGATGACCAAGCATACTACTGGATGTTTTTCCTGATCATCCAGCTCAAAGAACTTGGCCTACCTACACCCTAAACACACATACATACCGATACACAAACTTGACCTTCCAGGCCCTCAAGGGTCCATGTAAACGTAATCTATTTATTTATTTAATTTCTGACTTGATAATCCATTTATTAATTGTCAGAAATTTTGGTTATATTTGCAACCAGAATAACATTAGCCTGATGCTCTTACAAATTAAATGATACGGGACTGCAACGTAGCTGCCAGCTTACTATTAATTCAGTTCAGTATGATCATCATGCAGTAATAGTGTTATGCAAAGGGGCTGTGATCTCATTGGAGATTTTACGGAAGACTAGGAAAAATATGAGTAAAGTAATTTGAATTGAAAATAAACCATATATTTGGCTAGAATGGCTTAGATTACTGCATACAGACTACTGATCAACCCTGTTTGATGAGATAATTCAGAATCAGGCTATCCAACTTCATGAATGAATGCATTTGGTAGGACATTTTTACACAATCTTTTTTTTTTTTTTCTTTTTTTGTGGAACGGGGAAGTTTCATACTTGTTATTAAGAATACAAACATACATCTTCAACGTTATGAGGAACACATGAAATCCAAACGGTATAATATGAAATACAATCTAGAATGACTTATCCTTTTGAAATATAAGTAAGGAAATAATAATTCCAAAGCATGAGTGCATAACACCTATAATTTATTTCAACTTAACCCTTAATTTACTCTTGGTTTAATTTAGTGATAACTTTCTAAAATTTTTGGTTATATCTAATAACTTTCTAAAATTTATTGATAAATCAAGAACATATTTAGAACGTTATTATAGGTGGATTACTAGAATGGTCCATGAAAACATGGTAATTTGATGGCAAAATAAGGATTTCATTTATTTGTTATGTTTATCATAATTGAATCCCCAATCTGAGCAAAATACTCGATTGATGCTTGACTACCTCTAAGCTTAAGAGAGGATTATCATTTTTGTAAAATTTTGGGTTGCTGGATCAGCCTCTAACCACATTTTTTGTAAAAGTTTGGGAATTACTGTCCATTCCTTATACCATAATAAGGAAATTGGTAAATATTCCCAAGGTTTTATAAGGAAACCTTATGCAATCATATGTTTATGAACCATCCAATAATCATGTGTAAAATATGTTAGACTTTGAAAATTAATTAGTAGGTAACTTAAGACTTAGAAAAAAATTATACCAAGTACCAACTAGAGGATGTTTTATAGAAATGATGATTTTTTTTCCATGAAGCTTAGTGATATACAATTATATACATAAACAATATAATGAAATTCTTATTTTAACCAAACTTGATGAGCATACTATCACTGTCACCCCTTTTAGTTCAATAACTAGTCTATGAATTTTCCTTCGACTCACCCTTCAACTTAGACTTAAAAAAACACCGCATTCATGAATTACATCTTAAGAAAAAAGAAAAAGAAAAAAAAAAGGGGAGTCCTTCGAACTATCAAACTTAGATCCCCACTTGTTATAAGATTAAATTGCTTTAATTCATTGTCTCTTCTTCTTCTCTAAAGTGATAGAAAAATTAACTTTAATTAGTAGTTTACTAAATTATTTCATTTTTCTATCATAATTATTTAGTTTCTATATATTTAAAAAAAAAAAACAATATTACAATATAGTTTTATGTCATCTAACCTCAGGTATTTTTTTTATTAGTTATTTTATTACAATATAGGTATTTTTTTTATATTATTTTTATTCAATCATCTAATGGGATTGAATAAAATTAAAAATTATAGGATTAAATTAAATGATACTAAAATTAAATAATTAAATTAAATTTTGGACAAAATTAGAAGGTGCAATTTAAATTAGCATATATAAAAACTAATGTATATATGTAGGGACCGGTTTCGAGCGCTCTCCGCAGATTGAGAGAGTGGACCCAAGCCCAGCTAACCCTGCAATGAATTTGTAGAGTATGGGTTCAAGAGCTAGGCCCTAGTAAAGAATGCAACGGTCATGCATGGTTGTACGTGAACGCTGATAACTTAAACGTGGGTTAGGATGCACAATAAGGCTCCTCGGACGGGTTTTACAGAGGTTGAAGTTGTTCTTATTTCTTTCAAGAAAAGTTACAGGGGTTGAGAGAATATACACTGCTACAGTATTTCTTTTCTCTGGTTTTCCGTCCGTCCCCCTCTCAAGAGGGACTTCTTACATTATATACTTCTCTCTCAGTTGATCCTAGCCCTACATTTGTTGATCAACCTGGCTTCCACTTGAGAGCCTGTCCTATTAGCCGCATTCCCATCCCTCCTGTGGGTTGCAGCGCCCAAGACGGCACTGTTCAGAGGTCCTATCCTCATTAATGCGGCCAGGGCGTTAGTTGAGGGCATTTAATGTGGAGGTGACAGTTCACCTGGGACTTGCTCTTCCACCATGCTTCCATGTCCGGTGCTTGGTACTTGCTATTTGCTCCTTGGATGCTCAGGAAGATTCTCCTTAAGGGTATGCTGTTTGCCCACTTTCTGACCTCGGTTGCCCGAGGATGTAACCATCCTCGGCAATGCTCCTTGGGCTCTACACTTTCGTCCTCGGACCTTGGACACGTCCTCGGCGTGGGCCTCTGGGCCTAGTCTGAAGTGGGCCGGGGTTGCTTGACTTATTTTGGCCCCACAATAGCCCCTCAAAATCTTGCTGTCCGCATCCTCGGGCGGAAAGCAGGATTTTGATATCCTCGGACCTGCTCCGTGTCCAATCGAGTCTTGTCCCTCGTCAGCATTAGAGCCTTTTCACCTGCCCAAGGTGCGTTACTGGCGCTTCGGTGCGCGTAACGTGTCCTGCATTAAATTTGGGCGGCTTTATGCTCCCCACGTTCAACAGGCAGATGACAATCTAACGGTGGGGATGCATCTAGCATTTATGGGCGGGAAAACTCGCGCGGCTCTTCCATCTAGGGTATAAATACCCATTCGAACCGCTTTCTCCTTTTTCATTCACAATCAATAGCTCTTGCGCCTCCATTCAGAGTCCAGCCAAATTTCCACCTACATCTCTAGCACAAAAAGCCAGTCCGAGGAGCTCCTCCTCATTTCTGTAAGTCGCTCTATCCCTCTCTGAGCTTTTTTCCTCTCTACTCCTCCTTCTCTTTTATTTGCTCTCCCTTTAGCTCTCTTAGGCGTCATTTGGGATGGGTAGACTTAAGAAGTACGTCTTTACTGAGGAGGCGATAGAGAAATTCATCGCCGATTATAATATACCGGCCAACGTGGGCTTAAGGTATTGTGAGGAGGGGGAGTGGCACCTCCGGAGGCAGGAGGGCGAGGTGGTGATTCCCATCATCGCCTTCCTTGAAGGGGGGATGAGGATCCCCATGGGGCCGGTGACGAGGGGTTACCTTACATACTTTCGGTTAACCCCCACCCAATGCGCCTCCAACATGTTCAGAATTCTGGGCAGTGTGGATGCCCTTAATGAGAAGATGGGTCTAAGGTTGACCTATCATGATGTGAACTACTGTTACAATCTTCAACATTTAAAGAACAAGTCCTACTACATAAGGACGAGGGACGACAGGGTCCGGCTTATCCAGTGCCTCCCTGAGTCCAACAAGGGGATGAACGAGGATTTTCTCATCGTGTCTGGAGCGTGGCACGATGGCCTTCATTGCCCGACGACAGAGGGAACACCAGGTGGGGGCAATGGGAATAGGAGGGGATTCAAAGATTCTAACTTGTTTTCTGCATTATTTCTTTTTGTACTATTTGGTTACTAACCGTGGATGTGTTTTCTTTCTGCAGATCCGCACTCCTTCGCGCGCCACTTCAGCTTGATCAACAGGGAAGACTTGCAGAAGGTGCTCAGGTCTGCGGCTTTTGAGAACGAAGCAGACCACCAAGTCAGAGCCGCACACAAGATTTTGGGGTACACTCCACTCCAAAAGTCATTCGCGGCCCCAAAGCACGTGATCAAAGCAAAGGATCCTCGGCTGCAGAAAATAAAAGTGACCGAGGACGGGTTCGAGTTTCCCGAGGATCCCTCCACTTCAGAAGGCGTCACAGTAGCAGTCCCCTCGTCTTCCCACACATTCCCAGAGGCCGCAGAAGAGGACTTAGAGAGGGAAGGGGACGCTGCAGATTTTGGTCCTGCCGAGGACGATTTTGGCGTTTTTGAGCAAGACCATCAATCTGAGGACCCATCTGGAGACTTGGGTGATCCTCGTCTAACCGAAGCAGACCTCTTAGCGTCAGAAACATCCTCTCGGCTTGAGATGGGCTACAAGAAGAAGGCCCAACCCAGTCTACTCGACCTAATTGAAGGGCAGCCGGGGAAGTCCAAGCCGAGGCTTCCTCCTCCTCCTCCTCCTCCTCCTCCAAAGACTCGTCCTGCTCAGACCAGGTCAGCCTCAACCCAATCCAGGCTTCCTCCTCCTCCGCCTCAGACGAGCTCGCCGTCCAGGCACGAACCTGCTGATCCTAAGCCGAAGAAGGATAAGGGCAAGAGGATCCTTGAGGACAAATCTGGACCCACGCGGGAGGGGGATGATACTCGGCGGCCTTCGAAGCAGCTGAGGATAGGCTCCACAACCCAGGACAAGCAGGTCACTACCCCGCCCGAGGTTCAAGCCTGGCTCCCCGCCCCAATGCTCCGTGGGGAACCTTTGAGGGATGACTCCTCCCTCAAGGACTTTAGGGATGGCGAAGGCGCGTACGTGGCCGACGTGGTGGAGAAATGCCTGCTCCTTCCTGCGGACATGGAGCAGCTAAGGACAATGAGGAGTAGGGAGGTCTTCCTCTGCCTCAAGCGATATCTGGGGATGGTAAGATCCTTAACACTTGTGTTTTTCTCGCTTCGGTTTTTTCTGCCTTCCTTTCTTTCTTTGGGCTCGGCTAATTATCATGTATCTG
Organism: Quercus aquifolioides; assembly: GCA_019022515.1. Lineage (NCBI taxonomy): Eukaryota > Viridiplantae > Streptophyta > Magnoliopsida > Fagales > Fagaceae > Quercus > Quercus aquifolioides. The sequence continues at coordinate 62,755,701 of CM032328.1, read as the reverse complement.
CTTTGTTTGGCAGGCTGTCCAGGCCACTTTCAGGCTGGAAGAGGCAGCCAATGAACATGGAAAGGCCATGGATGCAGAGCGCGATAAGCGCTTGGAGGCTACTCGGACCCTCAAGACGTCCGAGGAGGACCTTGCCAAGGCCAGGGAGGAGCTGAAGGCAATGACCCAGGCTAGGAACAGCGCGGTGTCAGGCCTTGAGGGTGCCCAGAGGCAGGCTGAAACTCAGACGAAGCGTCTGGGTGAGGTAGAGGGGCTGCTGAAGCTCGCCAAGGATCAGATAGCTGGCCTGACGAAGAAAGTGGCCGATGCCGAGGAGGCCAAGAGGGTGGCCGAATGGGCCAAAGGGGAGGCTGAGAGGGCCAAGTTTGAGGTAGAGCAAGGCCGGGAGGAGGCCTGGGCCACCAAGGATGAAGCTGAGGAGGCAGCCTATGCTGCTGGGGCAGCTGAGACAGCAGCTGCCTACAAATCCCAAGTCCCTGGGGTATGTAGGCGCTATTGCTCCGAAACTTGGAGTGAAGCCCTCAAACAAGCTGGGGTGGAGGCCTCTTCTGACCTGTGGAAGGAGGAGAGTGTGTACTACCCCCTTGTCATCCGCGAGGCTGCCCCAGATGGCTCTGAAGCCGAGGAGGCTACTGTGGAAACTGCTGCTACTCCAGGCGAGGGGGCCTCGGACGCTGGAGTCACTGGTGAGCCAGTCCAAGGGAGTAATCCTCCCGTGGTGGTTGAATTGAGTGATGGCTCTAACGAAGATGCGCCTCAGCAGGCTGCAAAGCCCTCCCCGGATGCCCAGGTTTCTTCTGCTGAGGGGGTAGCTATTCCTACCGTGCCTCTGCAGGCCTTCCCACTCAGCCAGGGCTCAGAGGACCCTGAGGCAGCTATGGGCTAGCCACCCACCGAAGCGGGCAACTAAATAGAAGGACTAGGCTCCTTGGCGCCTTTGCCTGCCTCACTTTACTTCTTGCGTCTTTCTTCATCCATTTTTCTTTACTTGTAATGTAACTCCCATCGTGTACTTCTTTCAATTTTAATGCAATGTGAGCCTTACTCTTTTTATCTGTTTGTTGTGGCTGTTTGCTTACTTGCACATTATCCGCTTTTTCTTTACTTGCATGATTTTAGCTTCAATTGCATCTCGGCCAATCGTGGCATCAGTTATTATAACGAGAGGGCATGTGTGCTCTGGTGGACCTTTTGTTTCCTAAGGACCAGATAGAATTTCTTCGAGTAGACACTTAGGATTTCTTCAATGTAGTTAACTTCCCCATAGGCCTGAGTCCGAGGACCATGCAGAGCCTTGGTCCTGCTTGATACTTAGTTTCCTGAAGTAGTTAGTGTTCCCATAGGCCTGAGTCCGAGGACCATGCCGAGCCTTGTTTCTGTCTAACACTTGAGTTTGGCTGTAAGTAACTAGTTTCCCCATAGGTTTGAGTCCTTGGACCATGCAAGACCTAGGTTCTGTCTAGCATCCAGATATAAGTGGTTATCTCCCCATAGGCTTGAGTTCGAGGACCATGCAAGACCTAGGTACAATGCTACCTTCAATTATAAGTGGTTAGCATGCAAGACCTAGGTACAATGCTACCTTCAATTATAAGTGGTTAGCTCCCCATAGGCTTGAGTCCGAGGACCATGCAAAACCTAGGTACAATGCTACCTTCAATTATAAGTGGTTAGCTCCCCATAGGCTTGAGTCCGAGGACCATGCAAGACCTAGGTACAATGCTACCTTCAATTTGGCTGTAAGTAACTAGTTTCCCCATAGGCTTGAGTCATTGGACCATGCAAGACCTAGGTTCTGTCTAGCACCCAGATATATTTGCCGTTAGGACGCGAGACGTGTGATCATGATAGGCAGAACATCTGAATCAAAGGAGACATCTTTATTAATAGTAATACCTTTTCAGGTTATTTACATTCCATGGACGAGGTACAGGTTTGTCATCTAAATCTTCTAAATAGTATGCTCCTATCCCTGCCACTGAGGTAATTCGGTAGGGCCCCTCCCAGTTGGGTCCGAGCTTTCCCCAAGAAGGGTTCTTGGCAGCTCCTACGATTTTTCTCAGCACCAGATCTCCCGGTGCTAGTGGTCTGAGCTTTACATTGGTGTCATATCCCTGCTTGAGCTTTTGCTGGTAGTGGGCCAGCTGGATCATTGCTTGCTCTCTTCGTTCGTCTACCATGTCGAGGCTCCGCCCCAGCAGTTCATCATTGCTGCCTGGGGTGAAGGAGCTCGTCCTTAGTGTCGGGAAGTTGGTTCCCAATGGGATCACTGCCTCCGCACCATAAGTCATGGCAAAAGGTGTTTCCCCCGTTGAGCGCCGGGGCGTAGTCCGGTACGTCCAGAGGACGTGGGGCAGCTCTTCTACCCATCTCCCTTTGGCATCATCCAGTCTCTTCTTAAGCCCGTTGACGATGACCTTGTTGACAGCCTCGGCCTGTCCGTTCCCTTGAGGGTAGGCTGGCGTTGAGTACCTATTTGTGATCCCAAGTTCACAACAGTACCTCCTGAAGGCCTCGCTATCGAACTGGAGCCCATTATCCGAGATGAGGGTATGAGGGACCCCGAACCGTGTAACTATGTTCCTCCAAAGGAATTTCTTCACGTCTACATCCCTGATGTTGGCTAGTGGCTCGGCCTCGACCCACTTGGTGAAGTAGTCCGTGGCCACCAACAGATACCTCTTGTTCCCTGGTGCCTTGGGGAAAGGTCCCACAATGTCCAAGCCCCATTGGGCGAATGGCCATGGACTGGACAACGGATTGAGGACCCCTCCTGGCTGATGGATGTTTGGGGCGAACCTTTGGCATTGGTCACACTTCTTGACATACTCCTGGGCCTCTTGCTGCATTCCCGGCCACCAGTATCCTTATGTGATGGCTCGGTGAGCCAGGGATCTCCCCCCTGTGTGGCTCCCACAAATTCCTTCGTGCAGCTCTTCGAGCAAGGATTCTGCCGCTTCGGGGTGAACGCACAGTAGATATGGCCCAGAGTAGGAGCGCATGTATAGCTTGTGATCCTCGGACAACCAGAACCGAGGAGCTTTCCTTCGTATCTTTTCTGCCTCTGACCTCTCCTCAGGCAGGACATCATTTTTGAGGAATCTCACTATGGGTCCATCCAGCTGGGACCCATCACAACTTGATGGACGAGGATCACTCCCTTTGGCACTTCGCTCGTCCTTTCCAGGTGCTCCACAAGTATGATCCGAGGCAGAGCCTCTGCCGAGGAGGTTGCGAGTGTGGCTAGCGAATCGGCATGACTGTTCCCACTCCTGGGAATATGGGACAAGCTGAAGAGGCCAAACTCCAACTGCAAGCGCTTGACTTGGCTCAGGTATTCTTGCATTCTCGAATCTCTGGCCTCCATCTCCCCCTTTACCTGTCCTACCACCAATCTGGAGTCTGAGAACATCTCTACCGACTTTCCTCCCATCTTTTGCACCATGATCATCCCTTGCAGTAATGCCTCATACTCGGTCTCGTTGTTTGTGGCCGTGAATCCGAGCCTCAGGGATTTCTCAATAACATGATCTTCAGGGGATACTAGGACCAGCCCCACTCCGGACCCCCTTTGGTTTGCCGCGCCATCCACATATACTTTCCAACATGGTGACTCCGGGATGGAGATTGCCCCAACTGATTTCTCATCACAGCTCTTCTCCTCGGCTGTCACTTCTACGACTGGTTCAGCGAACTCGGCCGTCAAATCCACCAGAACCTGGCCTTTTATGGAAGTCCGAGGCATGTACTTGACGTCGAAAGCCCCCAGAATTGTGTTCCACTTCGCGATTCTTCCCGTGTAGTCAGCGGTCCGGAGTACAGACTTCAAGAGCAATTGGGTTAGGACAACCACCGTGTGAGCTTGGAAGTAATGGGGGAGCTTTCTCGTGGCGTGGACCACCGCCAGTTTGGCTTTCTCCAGGGGTAGGTATCTGACCTCTGCTTCGTGCAGCGACTTGCTGACGTAGTAAACTGGCTTTTGAACGCCATTGTCTTCCCGTACCAGCACTAAGCTCACTGCGTGGGGCGCCACCGCTAGGTAGGCGTATAGGACCTCGTCGGGCTCAGGATTGGACATGATAGGCGGCCGGGATAGATACTCCTTGAGTTGCTGGAAAGCTATGGCACAATCCTCGGACCACTCAAATCCTTTCCATTTGTTGATCAGGAGATAAAAGGGCCTCCACCTGTCAGCCGACCTGGAAATGAATCGGTTCAGCGCCGCGATCATCCCCGTAAGCTTTTGGATCTCCTTGGGGTTCTGCGGAGGCTTCAAATTGTAAATGGCCTTGATCTGGTCGGGGTTGACTTCGATCCCACGGTGGGTGATCATGTACCCCAAAAACTTGCCAGAGCCTACGCCAAACGAGCATTTTGAGGCATTAAGGCGGAGCTTGTGCTCTCTCAGGACGTCAAAAGTGCGGCCGAGGTCCTTCAAGTGCTCGGACACCAGCTTGCTCTTCACCACCATATCGTCAACATAGACCTCGATGCTCTTGCCCAACATCGGCTCAAACATTCTCGTCATCATCCTCTGGTAGGTGGATCCGGCGTTTTTCAGGCCAAACGGCATAACCTTGTAGTGGTAGTTCCCAATGGGTGTCACAAAGGCTGTCTTCTCTTGGTCCTCCAAGGTTAGTGGGATTTGGTGATAGCCCTGAAAAGCATCCAGGAAGCTCATTCGAGGATGGCCTGTCGTTGCATCTACTAGCTAGTATATTCGTGGCATTGGGAAGGGGTCCTTTGGGCATGCTTTGTTCAAGTCTGTAAAGTCTACACAAACCCTCCACTTCCCACTTTTCTTCTTGACCACCACAGTGTTGGCCAACCATTTGGGGTAAAAGACCTCTTTGATAGCCCCCGCGCGCTTAAACTTATCGACCTCTTCCCTGATCGCATCAGCGTGCTCCCTCGACGGGCGCCGGGGTGGCTGCTGCTTGGGGATCACAGATGGGTTGACGTTAAGGTGGTGACAGATGAAGGATGGATCAATCCCAGGGGCATCGCAGGGGTCCCATGCGAACACGTCAAGGTTCCTCTTGAGGAACTCAAGTAACTCCTCCTTCTATTGTGGAGGCAGCTGGGTTCCGACCTGGAAGAACTTCTCTAGATCATCACCAATTACCACCTTCTCCAGGTTCTCACATTTAGCATCCTCGGCAGGTGCATCCGGAGGCGCCACCTGGGTCTTTGATTGCTATGAATCTTCCTCGGCTGGGGCCGAGGACTGTGCATCAAGCCGATAGGATATGGCAGCCACCGTGCACTGCCTAGCCGTGGGTTGGCAACCTCGGATCTCCAGAACCTGGTCCCTTGATGGGAATTTCACCTTCTGGTGCAATATGGAGGCTACACCATCCAAGGCGTGTAGCCAGGGCCTTCCTACGATGGCCGTGTAGGGGGAGTATGTGTCCACCACTACAAAGTTCGCCTCCACCACCACTGAGCCTGTCTGTACGGGCAGTCTGATCATGCCCTTTGGGATGACGAGCTTTCCGTCGAAGCTCATTAGGGGGGAGCTATAAGGTGTGAGGTCTTCCGGTTTTAGCCCTAGCCCCTTGTAGAGGTCTGGACACATGACCTCGGTTGCGCTGCCACCGTCCACCATCACCCTTTTCACGTCATAGCCCCCGATTCTGAGGGTGACGATTAGGGCGTCCTCGTGTGGTTGGATGGTCCCAACCTTGTCCTCCTCCGAGAAACTCAATGCTGGGGGAGGATTCCTCCTAGACCTCTTCGGCCCCGTCCGAAGGTCCTCGGCGGGCAGTTGGGCTACAGACAACACTCGCAACGAGGGTGTGCCTGTTCTTCCTGGCGCGGCCAAGATTATGTTGATCGTCCCAGCGGGCTGCCCCATGGCGGCGTCCCTCCGAGGCTCTTGGTAGGTTTGGCCCTGCTGGCCGCTGGAATGGTGCAGAAGGTGCTTCAGCCTTCCATCCTGGACTAGCTGGTCCAGGTGGTTCCAGAGGTTCCTGCAGTCCTCCGTGGCATGTCCGTGGTCCTGGTGGTACTGGCAATAACGGCTCTGGTTGCGCCTATCAGGCTCCCCCATCATCTTAGCCGGCCATCTGAAGTACGGCTCATTCTTTATCTTTTCCAGTACCTTGTGAACGGGTTCTCGGAATACGGCACCGACAGTCTGGGCGTTGGTCACCCCAAATTGCCCACCGAAATCCCTCCTCGGGCAGGCGTTGCTGTACCTGTCCGACCTGAAATCCCTCCTCTCCTGAGGGATAACCTTCTCCTTGCCTTTGCCCTGCAGCATATCTTCCTCCACCCGCTTGTACTTGTTGATCCGATCCATCAGTTGCCGCACGCTGGTGGCGAGCTTTCCGGTCAAAGACTTCCTCAGGCCGTGCCCTATTGGTAGCCCATTCTGGAATGTACTGATGGCGACGGCGTCATACTTGCCGTCCAGCTCGTTGTAAATCTCCCAGTACTTGTCCGAATAAGCCTTGAGGGTCTCCCCGTCACGCATGGATAGGGACAGCAATGCGCTCATGGGCTGAGGAAGCCTGCTGTTCGTGACAAAGCGGGAATCGAAGGCCTGGGTCAGCCGTCTGTACGAGTCTATGGAATTTGTCCTTAGACCGTTGAACCACCTCATCGCCATAGGTCCCAAGCTGGATGGGAAGACTTTGCACATCAGCGCCTCGTTCTTGGAGTGGACAGCCATCCTCTGGTTGAACTGGCTCACATGCTCCACGGGATCCGTTTTGCCGTTGTAAGCAATGAAGGTTGGCTGCTGGAACCGCCGAGGAAGCTCTGCCTCCTCTATACGTCGCGTGAAGGGCGACCTGGAGAGCTGATCCAGCGCCTTGCTCATGGCGTCACCTCCTAAGCCCCTGGGGGTTGGGTTGGCACGCCTACGCCTCTGGTAGCGTTCCTCCTCGTGGGAGAAAGTCTCGTGGGGGGCGTTCTTGACCTCTGCCTGTATTCGTCATCACTCTCGTCGTCGGAGGGCAGGTCAGGGCTGAGTTCGGACTGTCTCCGCTGCGCACGGCGCAGCTTCCTCTTCAGATCATCTATCTCGCGCTGCATGGCCACCTTATCATCCTTTCTCTGGGAAGCGTGGCTATGGGCCTCTTCCGATCGCGTGGCCTGGCCATCGTCGCGCTTCTGGGGAACATGCCCGTCCCGGCGGGCTTGGCTTTCGCTCGCTGTTGAAGTATGCACGCTTCCTTCTCGAAGTAGCCTGTTGTCGTTCTGACCGCCCCCGGGGTCGCCATAGTTACCCTGATGCCGTGACTTCACCGGTTCAGGTCGATTGGGAGTTCTTTGGTGAGGGCCTGATCCTACCATGCTTGACTGTTGTCCTTACTAACGCACAAGTTCTCCCCACAGACGGCGCCAATTGTAGGGACCGGTTTCGAGCGCTCTCCGCAGATTGAGAGAGTGGACCCAAGCCCAGCTAACCCTGCAATGAATTTGTAGAGTATGGGTTCAAGAGCTAGGCCCTAGTAAAGAATGCAACGGCCATGCATGGTTGTACGTGAACGCTAATAACTTAAACGTGGGTTAGGATGCACAATAAGGCTCCTCGGACGGGTTTTACAGAGGTTAAAGTTGTTCTTATTTCTTTCAAGAAAAGTTACAGGGGTTGAGAGAATATACACTGCTACAGTATTTCTTTTCTCTGGTTTTCCGTCCGTCCCCCTCTCAAGAGGGACTTCTTACATTATATACTTCTCTCTCAGTTGATCCTAGCCCTACATTTGTTGATCAACCCGGCTTCCACTTGAGAGCCTGTCCCATCAGCCGCATTCCCATCCCTCCTGTGGGTTGCAGCGCCCAAGACGGCACTGTTCAGAGGTCCTATCCTCATTAATGCGGCCAGGGCGTTAGTTGAGGGCATTTAATGTGGAGGTGACAGTTCACCTGGGACTTACTCTTCCACCATGCTTCCATGTCCGGTGCTTGATACTTGCTATTTGCTCCTTGGATGCTCAGGGAGATTCCTCTTAAGGGTATGCTGTTTGCCCACTTTCTGACCTCGGTCGCCCGAGGATGTAACCATCCTCGGCAATGCTCCTTGGGCTCTGGGCTCTACACTTTCATCCTCGGACCTTGGACGCGTTCTCGGCGTGGGCCTCTGGGCCTAGTCTGAAGTGGGCCGGGGTTGCTTGACTTATTCTGGCCCCACAATATCTATATTTATATTTTTATGTTTATGTGTTCGAAGTTTTTATTTAAACTAGTGAGAGTAGCACGTGCAAGGCACATGCTTGTTGTGAAAAAAAAAGTATTAATTAAGGTCAATTATAGATTTTATTTGTATTACAAAATAAAGATATAAATCATTTAATTTTTAAAATACATAGAGATTTACATTAATCAAAATAGACATTAATTTTAAGAATTTTGATATTTATGTCATAAAAATTTAATTTAATTCGTATAAGAATTTTGATCAATCACAAAATTAGGATAGCTATTTAACATATAAATATCTATTTTACTATAATAGTTTTTTAGTACTTATTTACTAAAGTCAATATATCCACTCACTACAAACTTTTAAGAATGATAACGAATATCATCATTTTCCATCAATAAACAACTGAGTTTTATTAAGAAAATAAAAAAACAAAAAAAAGATAACAAAAGGCATGTGTCATCGAATTTTCCATTAGATAAATTATAAATTTCAAAAATTTAAACCTAGAAAATCAATGTTCTTTAGATAACAAATAAAACCAATTATATCATTATTCCAATTTTCCAAGAATTACTACCATCTAAAACTCAAAATACATGAAGAAAATTTTTGGGATATTAAAATTTAGTGGAAGTATGTTAGACATTACACAATTAAATATTTTAAGAATCATGAGCTTTCATTAAGGTTTAACTGAAAGAATAACAATATAACTGTGGGGCCGGTTATCCAAAAAAGTGATGTGGAAATCGTAGGAAATGGGCTTGTGGCCCAACAGCCCAGTCCGAGGACGTTCATCTATCCGAGGACGTTCACCTATCCGAGGATGGTTAAAGAAAGATATTGTGGGAATAGTATAAGAAAAAGGGATGGAAATCATATATAATGGCCTAAAACGCGTCCGAGGATAAGATCCATCTCGGATACCATGGTCCGAGGTGGATGTAACTATCTTCCTATTCAGGGTACTCCGCAAAATTGTATTAGAAATGGAAATTGAATATAGAACAAAGGAGGAGCCGGGAGAGATAACAAATATCCTCTAAAGCTGCTACCTCCACATTAAATGCTTCCCAACTAACTCTCTGGCCGCATTAATGTGGAGGTGATACCTGAACAGTAACCAAGCAGCCTGATGGCTGCTGATCGAAGGTTCTGGGAGATGTTGGATGGGACAGGAAGGATTTCCTTGAAATTAACTTACATGTGTATGGTGAAAACGAGATGAGGGTGGTGATATATAAAGGGGGAAAGCAGACTAAAGGAGAGAGGTCGAAAAAACAGAGAAAGGAGAAAAGAAAATATTTGAACCCTAAGAGATAAAAGAGAAATCCCAAAAACTATTAAAAGGGGAGGCGAGGATAATGTTTTCCTAGCTAGTCAACAGTGAATCTTCTTAACCCAGTTACTGTGACACTTTTTCCTACATAGTAGAACTAGTTCTTGCACCTACGCTCTACAAATTTATTGTTTGGGCTTGTTGGGTTAGAAACCCATCCCTATTCTGGGTCCAATCCAATTTGAGTCCCTACAATTGGCGCCGTCTATGGGAAGAACTTGATCTATTTGTAGGGAAAGGCAAGTGCAGCGGTTGTGATGGAAGGGGAAGCACTACAACAGCCAGTGGTGGACCCACAACAGATGGATGTTAATCCACACCAGGTAGAGTCCAGGGGGTCTCAACATGGTAATCCGTTGGTAGTCCTTGAACAAAGAGGGGATCGTGAGGGAAGTGTGCGAACAACCCACACTAATGGAAGTCATTCTCGGGGGAAAAGCCATATTTCCCATGTAAAGAACGACGGGGACATGCAACGTGAGATTAACAAATTGAAAAGGGAATTGCGACACGAGCGACGAAGGCGTAGGTCTCACAACTCCAGGCAATCTTTTAAGGAGTCAGATGACACCAGTTATAGGCAAAGGTCAAGAACTCCGCCCAGTGAATCTTTTTTCTATGACGAGGAGTACCACCGTAGACGAGAGTATAAAACTCCGCCTCGCAAGGGTTTAAGGAATGATGCCCTGAACAAAGCTTTGAGTCAAGTTTCCAAGTCGCCCTTCACGCGACGCATTGAGGATGCAGATCTTCCTTGGCGATTCCATCAGCCCACGTTCACCATTTATAATGGTTGAACAGATCCAGTGGAACATGTTAGCCATTTCAGTCAAAGAATGGCTGTTCATGCTAAGGATGAGGCCTTGATGTGTAAGGTCTTCCCATCTAGCCTGGGTCCAGTGGCGATGAGATGGTTCAACGGTCTGAGAGCGAATTCCATTGGCTCCTTTGAGAAGCTCACCCAAGCTTTTGGTGCCCGCTTTATCACCTGCAGGAGGGTTTCTCAGCCCTTGGGATCGTTATTATCCATGTCTATGCGGGAGGGGGAAACCCTGAAGGCCTATTCTGATAGATACTGGGAAATGTTCAACGAAGTAAATGGAACCTATGACGACGTGGCTATTAATACTTTTAAGGCTGGCCTTCCAACTGAGCATGATCTGAGGAAATCTCTGACTAGTAAACCTGTTACCAACGTGCATCAGCTTATGGATCGGATTGACAAGTATAGAAGGGTAGAGGAGGATCAGATACAGGGTAGAGGAAAGTCCAAGGTAATCCCTCAAGAGATGAGGGATTTCAGGTCGGACCGGTACAATAATAACCGACCTCGGAAGGACTTTGGGGGACAACCAGGATCTGCTAATTCCCAGGTGGTTAACGCCGTGTTCCGAGAACCAGTACAACGAGTTCTAGAGAAGATAAAAAAACGAGTCATTCTTTAGATGGCCCAATAGGATGGCAGGGGATCCTGCGAAACGTAATCAAAACCTTTACTGCCAATATCACCAGGATCATGGACATACTACTAAAGATTGCAGAAATTTGTGGGACCATTTGGATCAGCTGGTCTGAGAAGGGAAACTGACCCAGCTTCCGCATCATTCCAGTGGCCGAGGAAGTCAGGCAGGTTCGACATTTCGGGGAGATGCTTCTTCAGGACCCCCCTTAGGCACGATAAACGTTATATTTGCCGCCCCGGGAAGAACCGGGTCTTGCCCCTCCAGGGTAATGTCTGTGTCTCATTGTTTGGATGAGGGCTCCAGTTCAATGCCAAAGAGGGTCAGACTGGACACCTCACTGGTGTTGGGCTTTTTAGATGAAGACAAGAGAGGAACCATACAACCACATGATGACGCTTTGGTGGTTACACTTAGGATCGGGGGGTATGATGTGAGAAGGGTGATGGTTGATGAGGGGAGCGCAGCCGAGGTGATGTATCCTGACCTGTATAGGGGGCTGAATTTGAGACCCCAGGATTTGACAGCCTATAGCTCCTCGTTGGTGAGTTTTGAAGGTAGATCGGTCATTTCGGTGGGTATGATTAGATTACCTGTGCAGACTGGCTTAGATGTGGTGGAGGTAGATTTTATTGTGGTAGATGTCTTTTCTTCGTATACGGCTATTTTGGGTAGGCCCTGGCTGCATACCTTGGGGGCTGTTTCTTCCACTCTTCATCAAAAGGTGAAATATCCATCAAGAGGCCAGGTGTTAGAAATATTAGGAAATCAAGCCACGGCTAGGCAGTGCTTGATAATGGCTATTCAACATCGGCCAGAGACAGATACTTTGGTCACGACCGAGAATGACTTATAGCAGTCAAAGACTCCAGCGACCCTCTTCAGCACATCTGCCGGTGAAGTGGAGTGTGAGAATTTGGAGAGGGTGAGTGTTGGGGATGATCCAGATAAGTTCTTTCAGGTTGGTGCACAGTTGCCTTTGGTGGAGAAGGAGCAATTGGTTGAGGTCCTTAGGAAAAACATTGATGTGTTCGCATGGAATGCTTACGAAGCCCCAGGGGTGGATCCAAACTTCATTTGTCATCATTTGAATGTTAATCCCTCTGTTACTCCGAAGAAACAGCCACCTCGGCGTCCGTCCAGAGTACATGCCAAGGCTATCAGAGACGAGGTGACCAAGCTCAAACAGGCAGGGGCTCTTAAGGAGGTGTTTTACCCTCAATGGTTGGCTAATATGGTCGTGGTGAAAAAGAAAAATGGAAAGTGGCGTGTATGTGTTGATTTCACGGACCTTAATAAAGCTTGTCCAAAAGACCCTTTCCCTATGCCCCGTATAGACCAACTGGTGGATGCAACAGTAGGCCACCCTCGGATGAGCTTCCTAGATGCCTTTCAGGGCAATCATCAGATCCCACTAGCATTGGATGATCAGGAAAAGACTGCTTTTCTCACTCCTATTAGAAATTATCACTACAAGGTAATGCCCTTTGGCTTGAAGAATGCGAGGTCTACTTACCAACGGATGATGACGAAGATGTTTGAGCCACAGTTGGGCAGGAGCATCGAAGTCTATATTGATGATATGGTTGTGAAGAGCAGGGTAGTGGCCAAGCATGTGACAGACCTCACCAACACTTTTGAGATTTTAAGGAAACACAAATTGCGACTGAACGCGTCCAAGTGCTCATTTGGGGTAAGCTCAGGGAAGTTTTTGGGCTACATGGTGACTCACCGAGGAATTAAAGTGAACCCCGATCAAATTAGAGCCATAAGTAGCTTGCAACCACCTCAGAATCCCAAGAAGGTCCAGAGGTTGACTGGGATGACCGCTGCTTTGAATAGATTCATATCCAGGTCGGCGGATAGGTGCAGACCTTTTTTCCTTTTACTCTACAAGTGGAAAGGATTCGAATGGACCGAGGAGTGCGCCCTGGCATTTTAGCAGCTTAAAGAATATTTATCTCGGCCACCCATTATGTCTAGTCTTGAGGTGGATGAGGTCCTTTTTTCCTACTTGGCGATAGCCACTTATGCGATCAGTTTTGTTCTAATATGAGTAGATAATGGCGTACAACAGCCAGTCTACTACGTGAGCAAGTCGCTTCATGAGGCTGAAGTACGTTATCTGCCGTTGGAAAATGCCATTTTGGTAGTGGTGCACGCTACAAGGAAACTTCCCCATTATTTCCAGGCACACACTGTGGTCGTCCTAACTCAGTATCTGCTCAAAGCAGTACTTCGGAGTGCAGACTACACTGGCAGGGTTACCAAGTGGGGCACAATTCTAGGGGCTTTTGATACCAAGTATATGCCTCGTACCTCTGTGAAGGGTCAGATTCTCGCCGATCTAGTGGCCGAATTTGCTGAAGGCCCTGAAGAAATAGAAGCAAGTCCACAGGGCATGGATGAAAAATCAGTTGGCCTTATCTCCGCACAACATGCCTCACCCTGGAAAGTGTATGTGGATGGAGCAGCAAACCAGTGGGGGTCAGGAGTGGGGCTGGTTCTGATATCTCCTGAAAATGTCATTATCGAGAAGTCTTTAAGGTTGGGATTCTCAGCTACTAACAACGAGGTAGAGTATGAAACTTTATTAATGGGGATGACGATGGTCAAGAAACTAGGTGGAAAAACAGTGGAGATTTTCTCAGATTCGAGACTGGTCGTGGGACAGGTTAGAGGGGAGTTGGAAGCTCGAGACACAAGAATGCAGGAGTACTTGGGCCAAGTTAGGCGTATGCAAGTAAATTTTGAATTTTTTGAAGTAACCCATGTCCCTAGGAGTGGAAATGCCCATGCAGACTCTTTGGCTACCCTTGCTACCTCCTTGGCGCAGAGCTTACCCCAAGTGATAATGGTTGAAGACTTAAACACACCCACCCTAGTAACGGGGGACTCGCTTCAGGTCCATCAAATCAGTTTGGCGCGTAGTTGGATGGATCCTATACTGTTATTCCTTGAGAAGGATATGCTGCCCAAGGACAAATCAGAAGCTGAAAAGATACCCCGAAGCATCAGAGGCACTTCTAGAAGAGCTACATGAAGGGATTTGTGGGAGTCACACTGGAGGAAGATCTTTATCTCACCGGACAATTACTCAGGGGTATTGGTGGTCAGACATGTAAAAAGAAGCGCAGGAGTATGTTAGGAAATGTGATCAATGTTAAAGGTTCGCACCGAACATCCATCAGCCGGGGGGAGTTCTTAATCCTTTTTCTAGTCCTTGGCCTTGTGCGCAGTGGGGCTTAGACATCGTTGGCCCTTTCCCTAAAGCAGTAGGAAATAAAAAATATCTGCTAGTTGGCACAGACTATTTTACGAAGTGGGTCGAAGCTGAGCCCCTGGCCAATATCAGGGATGTGGATGTCAAGAGGTTTATTTGGAAAAATATCATTACTCGATTCGGGGTTCCTCAAGCTCTCATCTCGGATAATGGTCTTCAATTTGATAGCAAGGCTTTTAAGAAAGTATTGTTCCGATTTGGGGATAAAGAACAGATATTCCACTCCGGCCTATCCACAGGGAAATGGGCAGGTCGAGGCTGTCAACAAGGTCATAGTGGGTGGGTTTAAAAAAAGGTTGGATGATGCAAAGGGAAAATGAGTGGAGGAGCTGCCACATGTCCTCTGGACGTATCAAACAACGCCTCGACGGTCAACAGGGGAAACCCCATTTTCAATGACGTATGGGGCTGAGGCTGTGATTCCTCTTGAAACGGGTTTTCCCACACTAAGGACCAGTACTTTCACCTCGGATGGAAATGATGAACTGTTGAAGAAGAATCTAGACTTGATAGACGAACGACGAGAGAATGCGATGGTTCAATTGGCCTACTACCAGCACAAGCTAAAACAAGGTTATGATGCAAATGTCAAGTTGAGGCCGTTAGCCCCAGGAGATTTGGTATTGAGAAAAGTCTTGGGAACTACCAAAAATCCAGCCTGGGAAAAGTTAGGGCCTAATTAGGAAGGACCGTATCGTATCACATCTATAGCAGGAATATGTGCTTATTATTTAGAGGATTTAGATGAAAAAACTGCACTCCATCCCTGGAATGTAAGCAACCTAAAGAGGTATTATTATTAATAAGAACAGTTCTGTTTTACTTCCTTTTACAATTTGTCCTAATTCTGCTACTTGTGTTTCTTAGTCTATTGAAGTATTAAACAGAAACTAAGTTATGTCAGGTCCTCGGACCACAAATTTAGTGAAAATTAATACACTATGACATCTATTGAAGTATTAAACAGAAACTAAGTTATGTCAGGTCCTCGGACCACAATCTTAGTGAAAATTGATACACTATGACATTTATTGAAGTATTAAACAGAAACTAAGGTATGACAGATTGTTCAGACAACAAACTTAGTAGGAATCAATGCTTTTTAAATAAGGTCCGTGCAGCTAAAATTGTGTATCAAAGCAAGTTCCATGAGCATCACTTAAAGCATTTTAAGGTGCTCAGCACCTCCCTGGGTTAAACATTTAGAATACTTTCTCAAATGTGGACACTTTTTAATGAATTAAAAGCAAGCCTTTGTAGGGTTGTGGAGTTCACTGTTATAGTCTGCTTTGGTTTCTAATCAGCATACAAGTTTTCCCTTATAGTATCAGATTTTATTCTTCTGTAGCCTGGGATCATGTAAAATCAAAGAATATTTGTGCAGAAAATTATACAAGTGATAGATAGAGCAACAACATCTCATATAAATTTGGAAAGGGAAATATACATCACAATTAAAAATATCCTCAAAATAATTAACACAAAAAAAAGAAAAAAAAAAGAAATGAAATGGAAAATAAGGAGAATTTAACTACGTTAACTATGGTTTTAATTTTATTTGAAGCTTGGGTTGGGGGGCTTTGCCAGTTGCCTCAGGAGGAACATCTTTCTCTTTTTCCTTTGGAACTTCTCCAGCAGGTAAGATGGTTGAAGCTAAAGCCTGTTCAAAGCTTTGAGAAGCTGTTCCATCCTTAGGTCCCTCTGCTGCTTTGTCCGAAGAAATATCTTTTGCAACTTCAGGCACTTCAGGTTGCTTCTGCTGATTAAGAGAGGAAGGATTCTAAGTTTGTACTTCTTTGGCTGAATCAGCAACTGTGGAGGATGCCTCTTTTTGTTGAGAAGAAGGGCTTGAGGCTCGTATAGCCGGAGGGAAATAAACGTTTTCAGGCCTTCTCAACTCGGAAGAAGATTCGACCCCAGCTCGGTTGAGAGCTTCTTCCCAAGTCAGGTCACAGTATGCTCGGCATACGACGGGCACCTCAGCCCGGAAGTTATCCTCGGTCTCAGCAACGCCGACGTCGTATCCATGCTGTTCGGCTTTGTCTTTTTCTTTTTCAGCCTCAGCCTTTGCTTTCTCAACTTCAGCCTTAGCTTTTTCAGCTTGGTCTCTAAGTCTCTGGGCTTCCTCCAGTTGTTTCTTCAGAGTTGATATCTGTTCCTTGGAATTTGCCAGCTGGTCATTAGCATCGCGCAGACGTTTCCTCTGGTCCTCGGCTTACCTTTGGGTGTTCTCCAAAGCTGAGTCAGCACTCTTCCGAGCGTGTTCTTCCTCGGCTAACTTTTTCTTCAGTTGTACGTTGCTTTGTTCAGCAATGGTGAGTGTTTGCACAGCTGTGGCTCCCTTCTTCCTCTCATCATCTATTTGCTGGTAGGAAGAATTGGTTATCTCCTCCAGTCTGAAAGTGGCTTAAACAGCTTAGAGGAAAAAGAGTTAGAGATGCAATAAATAAAGTTGTGTGTATGACAGTTATAATTAAAGAAACAAAGGAAGAAGGGTATCATACCATGCTCAAATATCTTTTAGCATTCAGGAAAACCTCGTTCTTCTTTATGCCTCTCAGCTCGGTCATATCCTTGGGAAGTAGGAGGGTTTCCTCTAGGGCCGAGGCGACGTGGCACCCAATGCCATCGTTGAAGTCCCTAATCGATGCATCCTCCCTCAGGGGCTCACCACCGAGCATAGGGGCAGGAAGCCAAGCCTCGAGTTCTGAGGACTAAGTGGTTGTCCTTGCCACGGCTCGTTGAGGCCCATGGCTAACTTTTTGCTACTTCGCAGCTCGATGAACCTCATCTTCACGGGTTGAACGAGGTCTCCCAGTCTCCATCACTTCCTTATCTTTTGGCTCTCTCCTCCTCTTTGGATCATTAGGTTCGATCCTAGGTTGTTGGGATGGTTGAGGAGGGGGAAGAGGGGATTTAGGAGGAGGGGGGAGTTTGGGTTGAGTTGACTTCCCTGGCGCACCCTTTCTAGGCTGGTCTTCAATCAATTCCATCAAAATCCTTTGACTCTTTCTCTGGATGCCCATTTCGTCGAAAGTCACCTCAGGAGATGGGGGTTGATTGAATACTTCAAATTCGTCTGCAGAATCCACCAATTCTACAACTCCCTCTGAAGTTTGTTCTTCTTCTTCTCTTTCTTCTTCCTCATTCCTTTCCTGAGGAGTGGGGCGCGACGAAGAGGCTTCTACAGAAGGAGTGGCCATAAATAGTGGCTGAGTAAAGGGTGTACCTTCAGGAATCGGAACGCCCTCGGGAACAATAAATCCTTCAAAAGCTACACTGATGCAGTGAAGTCGAGGATCCTTAGCCCTTATCACGCACTTGGGAGCTTGAAATGCTGTGGAAATGGGCTTATACCCAAGGATTACGTGTGCTACTCTCAGTTGACCGTCAGACTCGTTCACATACACCTCGGATCGCAAGAGTCTATCTAAACTCTCCCTGTTGACTAGTCTGAACTGAGGTCTGGTAGCATGCTTGTCTGTAAAGTCATTAAAACAGGAGGAAAACTTTGTCAGAAATAAAAACAACTTAAACTAAAGAATATAATCCAAACTATATAGGCTTATAGCCAAAAACTCCACCTGGTTTTCTCTCTCTAGTCGGGCAGTGTAAACCATCATGCCATTCCCCAGAAAAGATTAAAAAGTCATCTTTTAAGCCCTTATTCGACGTAGGAAGACACTGGATTAACCTTATTTCAGGGTGCCTAGACTTAAGGTAATATCCTTGCCCCTTCAGATGGTTTAGATTGTACATCCAGTTCACATTGTGATGGGTCAGGTTCAAATTCATCTTCTCGTTTAGGACTTCTATACTCCCTAACACCCTAAACATATTTGGGGCACACTGTGTCGGGGATAACTTAAAGAATCAAATGTAACTTCTAGTAAGATTACCCATGGGAATGGTCATCCCTCCCCCTATAAAGGCGATCATAGGGATGACCACTTCTCCTGTTTTCCTATTGTTTACCCACGTCTCTGGAGAAGCATATCTCATACCCACTGTTGGGGAAATTCTATACTTAGCTCTAAATATCTCTATATCCTCTTCGGATTCAACCAGACTCTTAAACCTACCCATTTTTTAAAAGTCGTGAAGAAAAATTAATAAAAAGGATTGAAGGCTAAGAAGGGTTAAAGGAGACTTACAGGTTTAAAAAAGGAGGTCCTCAGACAGACTCTCAGTATTTAGGAGAGCGTGGAGAGGTGAGAGAGAGTGACAGGTTCAATGAACACACGCTAAGATAATGTGATTTTTGTAACTGGAAAGAGAGTTGATTTGAAAAGCTATTTATAGTGGCGCAGAAATTGTAAGCGGGAAAAATCCCGCTCATAAGTACTGAACGTCCTCCACCGTTAGATTTGCATCTTGCTGTTGAACGTAGGGGACAAAAAGGCCGTCATCATTTAATAATGGCGTGCTCCTGACGCCGAAACGTCAAGAGCGTGCCTTGGGCAGGTAGAAAGACGTTTTGGAGATTAGGAAAGTCTGCGAAAGGGGTGAGGGCAAGATATCAAAATCTCCTTTTTTCCGAGATGACAAAAAGCGAGATTTTGAGGGGCTATTGTGGGGCCGGTTATCCAAAAAGGTGATGTGGAAATCGTAGGAAATGGGCTTGTGGCCCAACGGCCCAGTCCGAGGACGTTCACCTATCCGAGGATGGTTAAAGAAAGATATTGTGGGAATAGTATAAGAGAAAGGGATGGAAATCATATATAATGGCTCAAAACGCGTCCGAGGATAAGATCCACCTCGGTTACCATGGTCCGAGGTGGATGTAACTGTCTTCCTATTCAGGGTACTCCGCAAAGTTGTATTAGAACTGGAAAGTGAATATAGAACAAAGGAGGAGCCGGGAGAGATAACAAATATCCTCTAAAGCTGCTACCTCCACATTAAATGCTTCCCAACTAACTCTCTGACCGCATTAATGTGGAGGTGATACCTGAACAGTAACCAAGCAGCCTTATGGCTGCTGATCGAAGGTTCTGGGAGGTGTTGGATGGGACAGGAAGGATTTCCTTGAAGTTAACTTACACGTGTATGGTGAAAGCGAGATGAGAGTGGTGATATATAAGGGGGGAAAGCAGACTAAAGGAGAGAGGTCGAAAAAACAGAGAAAGGAGAAAAGAAAATATCTGAACCCTAAGAGATAAAAGAGAAATCCCAGAAACTCTTAAAAAGGGAGGCCGAGGATAATGTTTCCTGGCTAGTCAACAGTGAATCTTCTTAACCCAGTTATTGTGACACTTTTTCCTACATAGTAGAACTAGTTCTTGCACCTACGCTCTACAAATTTATTGTTTGGGCTTGTTGGGTTAGAAACTCATCCCTATTCTGGGTCCAATCCAATTTGAGTCCCTACAATAACATATTTGCTATTTTTCCAAATATTAAGGGAAAAATTGCTTGATTTTAAAGTTTAGGGAGGAATTGTAAACTACCCCAAACATAAAGGATGAAAAATGTTTTTATCCTGAGTTTTTGTTTTTGTGTAAAACTATGTGGTTTTACTTAAAATAGTGCGCCAAAAAAAAAAAAAAAGTTAACCCAAGAAAATTGTATGTGAAACAGTGAATTTTGGCTCAACAAAGCTAATTAAACCAATAAAAAATTTATAAAAACACAACAGAATGGCACAACATTTTCATAATTCCTTTATAATTTTGTTCTATTTTATTTTAACTCGTAAAGAATTGACAGCTTAATAGTTTTGAAAATATTGTAACGACAACAAGATGTCTTAACATTTTCAAAAAAAACAAAAAAATGCTATGTCCACGAAAATTTTACAACAAATCATAAGTAGTAGGTTGTTATTGGTGGGCAAAAAAGTAATTTCATTAGTAAGTTTAAATTAGAACCAAAAATAATTTACCACCCATGTTTTGTTATGAAAGTATTGTAAAAAATATTGTGGATGTAGAACTTCTTTTTCACAATACCTTTATTTTTAGTTGTGGTTGATTCTAGTATGATATTTTATTATTTTATTTCGACCTATAAGGAGTTAACACCTTAACAATTGTGAAAATATTGTGCCAATTTGTTGTTTTAATATTTTATTATAATGTGAAACAGTGCGAATTGGAAAAACTAAAAATAGTGTAGCAAATCTACTGCAGCTTTACGCATTCACAAAAAAAAAAAAAAAAAAAAAAAAAAAAAAAAAAAGAAGCCAGCAAAACATTGAAAATTGAACAAGGCAAAGCTATTGTAACGAAACTAAGGTAACTTTTTCCATTCACTTTTTTTTTATTTATAGATTACTAAATTTGACTAAACCAACCAAAAAAAAAAAAAAAGTCTATGAATACAACAAAATATTACAACATTTTTACAATACCTCTATTTTCAACCATGGTAGGTCTTAGTCTAATATTTTATTATCTTTTTTTAACTTATAAGGAACTTATACCTCAACAATTGTAAAAATATTGTAATAACAAAAAAAAAAAAAAAAATATATATATATATATATATATATCACGACAATTTCACAATACAATACATTTATTTTTAGTTGTGTTAGATCTTGGTATGATATTTTATTATTTTATTTTGACTCATATGGAATTGTCACATGCGTCGCAACATTTTCACAATATCTTTATGTATACATTGTACTTACAATGTAAATTTATATTGTAGACACCTAAAAATTGGAAAATTTTGTACATATTTGCTTAATTCGTACAATAGTTACCTTTTTTGTGCAAATGTGTATAATATTTGCCGTGTATCTACAATGTAAACATACGAGGATACTTTAAAAAAAAAAAAAAAAAAAAAAAAAGAAGCTCAAACCAACCGGCATACTTGAAGGAAAAAAGGAAAAAAAAAAAGTGCAGCTCACTAATTTAATAAACCAAAAAATACTATTCATGAGCCTATTGGCTCTTTTTATATAATTAATAGATGCTGTATTAAAAATAAACTGTTATTAATTTTTAAAAGGTATATGAAAAGTAAAATAACATGTTAAAATGATAAAGAATCATATAAAAAATTTGAAGAACAAAAAATTGTAAAATAAAGTCATTGAGCAAAGATTTAGTTTAGGTATATCTTAATTTTTTTTCTTACCATTTACTTTGAGTGTTTGGGTTCCAGGCAAATTTGAGTATTTGAAAATCATATTTTACTTATTTATATCTTATTACATGTTATCCTATTTCACATGTTTTGAGCTATCCAAAAATAATTATATGTTTTGATTGTTTTATAGGTGTTACATGCATAGAATTTGATATCTTTGATAGCTAAATTATTTATTAATGACAAGGAAGACTCTCTTAAAATGGTTTACGGTAGACAGGTCTAGAATCATCCACCACCATGTGTGTAGTACCTGTAAAACAATGAAAATGTGCAATTATATTTTAATAGTTATATATATATATATATATAGAGTAATTCTACGGTACCCAAAAAAAAAAGGGGGTACGGTACGCACTAGTAGGTAACCTGCTACACCAGGTTACTTTTTTCTCACATTTGGCAGTTCCAACCTCACATTATGCAGTTCCAACATCACATGTGAAAGTTATTTTCTCATATTTGGTGGTTCCCTTACTTTTTTCTCACATTTGACGGTTTCATCCTCACATTGTGCAATTCCAATATCACATGAGACAGTTCTTTTCTCACATTTAGTGGTTCTCTAACTTTTTTTTCTCACATCTGACAGTTCCATCCTCACATTGTGCGGTTCCAACATCACATATGACAATTCTTTTCTCACATTGGGTGGTTCTCTTACTTTTTTTCTTACACTTGACGGTTCCATCCTCACATTGTGTAGTTCCAACATCACATGTGACAATTCTTTTCTCACATTTGACGGATCTCTTACTTTTTTCTCACATTTGACAGTTTCATCCTCACATTATGCAGTTCCAACATCACATGTGACAGTTCTTTTCTCACATTTGGTGGTTCCCTTACTTTTTTTTTCTCACATTTGACGGTTCTATCCTCACATTGTGTGGTTCCAACATTACATATGACAGTTCTTTTGTCACATTAGGTGGTTCCCTTACCTTTTTCGGACAAAATGGGCTTCTGCCCTTTTCGGGCAATTTATATAGGAAAATGCCCCCCTTCCCAAACTAAATAGGAAAATGCCCCTATTTTAAAACTCGATTTTTGATAAATCGAGTTAGGCCCTATAGCGGCGTTTTTAAGGAGCCTATAGTGACGTTTTTTAACTCGACTTCATTGAAATCGAGTTATAGGCAATGAAATCGACCTATAGTGGCGTTTTTTTACCTATAACTCGATTTTTTGAAGTCGAGTTAAAAAACGTCACTATAGGTCCTTAAAACGTCACTACAGACTCCTTAAAACGCCACTATAGAGCTTCAAAAATTTTTTTTTTCTAACTCAATTTATCAAAAATCGAGTTTTAAAAAAGGGGCATTTCCCTATTTAGTTTGGGAAGGGGGGCATTTCCCTATATAATTTGCCCGAAAAGGGCAGAAGCCCATTTTGTCCTACCTTTTTCTCACACTTGATGGTTCCATTCTCACATTGTGCGATTCCAACATCACATATGATAGTTCTTTTGTCACATTGGGTGGTTCCCTTACTTTTTTCTCACACTTGACGGTTTCATCCTCATATTATGCAGTTCCAACATCACATGCGACAATTATTTTCTCACATTAAGTGGTTCCCTTACTTTTTTTCTCATACTTGACGGTTCCATTCTCAAATTGTGTAGTTCCAACATCACATGTGACAGTTCTTTTCTTACATTTGGTGGTTCCCTTACTTTTTTTTTCTCACATTTGATAGTTCCATCCTCACATTGTGCGGTTCCAACATCACATATGACAGTTCTTTTGTCACATTGGGTGGTTCTCTTACCTTTTTCTCACACTTGACGGTTCCATTCTCACATTGTGCGGTTTCAATATTACATATAACAGTTCTTTTGTCACATTGAGTGGTTCTCTTATTTTTTTTCTCACACTTGACGGTTCCAGCCTCACATTGTGCAGTTAGGGGTGTCAAATAGGTAAGTTTGGGGTGGACATAATTGGGTTGAGTATATAAAACTCATTTACCCATTAAAACCCATTTATCTAATTGCTTTTAACCCAAACCCAACCCAACCCAATTATTATGGGTAAACTCCAACTCACCAAATTACCCAATTATCAAAATTACCAAAATGCCCATAAAGTGTAAATGATCAAAGTACTCTAAAATCTTAAAAAATGACCAAAATACCCCAAAACCTCAAAATTACCAAAATAACCACGAAACCTACAAAATGACCAAAATACCCCCCGAAACCTAAATAAATGACCAAAATACCCCAAAACCTAAAAATTACCAAAATACCCCCAAAACCCAAAAAAAACGACCAAAATAGCCCAAAACCCTAAAATTACCAAAATACCCTCCAAAACCCAAAAAATGACCAAAATATCCTTGAAACCCAAAAATGACCAAAATACCCCCAAAACCAAAAAAATGACCAAAATATTCCCTGAAACCTAAAAATTACCAAAATAATCTCGAAACCTACAAAATGACCAAAATACCCCTAGAACCCAAAAATGACCAAAATACCCCTGAAACCTAAAAATTACCAAAATACCCCCGAAACATAAAAAATGACCAAAATACCCCTGAAACCCAAAAAATAACCAAAATACCCCTAAAACCTAAAAATGACCAAAATACCCCTGAAATCCAAAAAATGTCCAAAATACCCCCAAAATCCAGAAAATGACCAAAATACCCTCGAAACCTAAAAATGACCAAAATACCCCCGAAACATTAAAAATGACCAAAATACCCCTGAAACCTAAAAATTACCAAAATAATCTCGAAACCTTCAAAATGACCAAAATACCCCTGGAACCCA
Source organism: Quercus aquifolioides (assembly GCA_019022515.1). Taxonomy (NCBI): domain Eukaryota; kingdom Viridiplantae; phylum Streptophyta; class Magnoliopsida; order Fagales; family Fagaceae; genus Quercus; species Quercus aquifolioides. The sequence continues at coordinate 62,731,575 of CM032328.1, read as the reverse complement.
AAAAATGACCAAAATACTCCTGAAACCTAAAAATGACCAAAATACCCCCTAAACATAAAAATTGACCAAAATACCCCTGAAACCTAAAAAATGTCCAAAATACCCCCTAAACCTAAAAATGATCGATATACCTTCAAAACCTAAAAATTAATTGAAATACCCCCTAAAACCTAAAAAATGACCAAAATACCCCTGGAACCTAAATACGACCAAAATAACCCCTAAACCTTAAAATGACAAAAATATCCTCGAAAGCTAAAAAATGACCAAAATACCCCGAAACTTATAAAATGACAAAAAAGCCCCTTAAACTTGTAAGTCGATAAAAATACACCCTAAACCTAAAAAATGACCAAAATCCCCCGTAAAACTAAAAAATGACCAAAATACTCCCTAAACATAAAAAATGACCAAAATACCCCCTAAACCTAAAAGATGACTAAGATACCCCAAACCCCCTATTTTGGTAATTTTAAAGGCTTCAGGTGTATTTTGTTCATCTTACGGGATTAGTTGTATGTTGGTCATTTTAGATATTTTGAGGGGTATTTTGGTCGTTTTATAGGTTTAGAGGTATTTTGGTCGTTTTAGAGGTTTCAGGGTATTTTTGGTAATTTTAGAGGTTTCACGTTGTTTGTGGCCATTTTAGAGGTTTTGGGTTTATTTGGGCCATTTCAAAGGTTTAGGGGTGTTTTCATCACTTTAGAGGTTTGAGGGTATTTTGGTCATTTTTTAGGTTTCAGGGGTATTTTGGTCATTTTATAGTTTTAGGGGGGTATTTTGGTCATTTTTAGGTTTCAGGATTATTTTTGTCAATTTTTAGACTTTAGGGTGATTTTGGTCATTTTTAGGTTCCAGGGTTATTTTGGTCATTTTTAGGTTTCTAGGTTATTTTGATCAATTTTTAGGTTTTGGGGTTATTTTGGCCATTTTTTAGGTTTCGGGGGTATTTTGGTCATTTTTTAGGTTTTAAGGTTATTTGGTTATTTTTTAGGCTTCGGGGTTATTTTGGCCATTTTTTAGGTTTCAGAGGTATTTTGGTAACCTTATGTGCTCTCTAATTGTTCTTATGCAACATCTGCAATTAAATCACAGTTGTGTGTGTATTGTGGTGTCTAAGGTTTGTAAATAGGGCGACTATACAATTAGCAAGTTATGCAAAAAATCCAATACAAAGATTGTTGACAATTTTAAAATTTTCAGTAAACACTTGAATTGAAATTACAGATCCAGTATGAAATAGTCATCAATCAAGGCTACTACACCAGGTTTTATATTTTTTAGACATATTCATTAGATCCACGTGTGCGGAAGTGTTAAATGACTGTGTTCGACACGAGTATAACCACCCCAACTAAAGTGTCTGTGCAGTTTTGTTTCATAAAATTATTATTATATTTAGACCCATCAAAAACAAAATAAACATCCCAAAAAATTTCCACAATAACAAAAATTACCAATAGAAAAGCAAAAAACAATCAAGCACAATTGACCGATTTTACCAAAAACGAACAACCTAGTCATTTTTAAAAAAATTATCAAAATAATTTTGTCATTGAGAGTTTAGCATATCGACCACAATGATAAGTGTGAGCCTCATTTGAGTCAGCAGAGCCTCCACTAGCTAAGTTTGAGAGAGCCTTAATAGCAATGAAATGTTTTTGTTGTTGAAGACTTATTGGTGCCACAAAGCACTTATCTCTCTCTCTCAGGGTTTCGCAAAATTTATACAAACTCATCATTCTAAATCCATTTGGTATTTGTTCCTATAAAATATTAGAACGTGTAATTTGAACATAATTGGCTGTTGAAAGTTCAATTTTCATCTCTATACTTTGTTCGAATCAACATGGTGGCAAGTCGGTATATTTTTTGCCAAGCAACTCTGGAATAATTCCACATGGAGTAAACAAAATAATGTATAGAATTCAAGCTCTGGAATAATTCTGGGCCTATCTTCAAAATTACATGTGACTCTTAAAAGCAATGCCAGACTTCTATCAAATGATACCTTTTCTCTTTTATATTTTTCTTTTTATGCTAAGACCTTTATTGTACAGGTTATCACTGAAGACCGTGGTTTAACCCTTGACAAAGTTCAATTTGAAATGCTTGGAACTGCAAAAAAGGTTTATGTTTTTGTGCAGAGTGTGCTATGGATATTTGAATTTCTTTGGGACACAACTAACTTCAAAAAAGTAAAATAAAATAACAGGTGTCTGTCTCTCTTGATGACACAATAATTCTACAAGGGGGTGGGGATAAGAAGCTGATTGAAGAAAGATGTGCAGAGGTATGTGTTTGGCTTTTCTCTTTAATTCCTTATTTATTTTCAAAATTTTTATTCAGTTTGCTATTCACTTGGATGAATTGTTTGCCAATTTTTTTGATCAATAATTTTGACACATTAGAAATGCACTTAGTGCTACATGCATGGGTGAAATCACAATTCTGATGACCTCCCTATAGTGGTATAAAGCTCTTACCTTTTTTTTTTTGGTTGTCCCATTGGCTTTTTAGTTTTTATTTTTAATACTCAAATTCAACTCAACTTTACTCACACAACTTCATTTTCAAGGTTTTATTTGTTGAATTTCCTCAGCCAGCATCTACCTTGGTGTTTATTTGCAGTTAAATACTGACAGTGAGCATTTTGATTTGCTTTAGGCACCTGCATTCACAATAGCCTCAAATACTGGTTTTGATGGTGCACTGGTTATTGGCAAATTGTTGGAACAAGATAATCATAATTTGGGTTTTGATGCTGCTAAAGGTTTGTTCTTTTATTTGCTACAAGAATTACCATCGTAGCCAACTTTACAATTTCGCATCCCTTTTCTTATTTTTGGGATTCAATTCTTCTCTTATTGGCGCTCAGGCTCCTGTCTCGGGGGATCCCATCGCTCCCTTCGGCTTGAATCATTTGCAATTTCAAAGTGAACATTGAGTTGCCCCAGAACTCTCAACTGGTTAAGCTTGTTTGCTGCCAAACTGATTTGTGGGGTGGATAGAAGAGTCCTGTCGATCAATGAGCCTCTACTATGAGACTCATGCTTTAGCAAATTAAATCTTCAAAATTTTGTCAATATTCTTACCTTACAATTAACAAAAAAAGAAAGAAAAAATCTATATAATTTGAAGTACATGATCTAATGACGGCAGCTTGATGTCACATTTATGAGTTCCTGAATTAGAAAGTCTACTCTTACATCTGCTCATACCATACAGCATGGTATGTTTACTCTTTATATTCAATTCAACTAGATTTTAGTTATACATGAGATTATACTAAGTCCACATCTGGGTTTCTTCTCAGCTGTTTTTAGGCAACTTCTATTTGAATCTGTTCTAAGTTTTGTTTCTTCTGTATGATAAAAGGCCTTAAGTGGATTGTATAGCATAGAACTAAGTCAAATAACGAATAGTGAAAAGCATAAACATGGTATGTTCTCTATATTCAGAGATTTACAGTTTTATACACCAATATTTATCTCGAGGCTTTATAAGTCCACTGAATTTGTTTTATTCTTCATGTTTAGTTATATAAAAAAGATTATATTAAGCCCTACTCTATTTAAATAGGTTCCAAATGCATCAAGATTTTATATCTTCACTACCATTAATTGATATGAATTTATAGATTCCTAGCAACAAGTTGGGTTGCTGCTGGTGACAAGTTTCAACTGCGGATACATATTGAGTTTTTCAAATCTTATGTTGGTGCCTCTGGGTTGGACTTGGGGTATCCTATGTCTGGTTGTTGTGGGTCTCTACACTGCCTATGCTAACTGGCTCTTGATTTTCATTTTAAGGTAAGCTCAGATTTAACCATACTCCTTAGCAGGATAAGAAATGGGAAAGCTAGACTTAATTGATAATAAAGTTTTCACTAGTGTTATTTCAATTGTTTGGTGCCAACCCCAGCCAACCCTAGGTGTTGACTCCTAGCATTTTCTTTCACTTGGTTTTGAATCCAAGCAAGCCAAGGTGCTAAATCCTAAGTCCCATCCTTCATTTTCTTATTCTTTAATTTATTGTTGCAAATTTTTCGTTTGTCTTTCATCACTGTGTACTTTATAAAAGAACATTAGGTAATCATGTTCATAGTGGAGGAAAAAAAGTCCAACTGGTTTCAAGATACAAAGAGGAAAAGTCATAAGGAGCTCAAAAAATAGAGTCCCAAAAGATTATCAGGATTTTTTTTTCTTTAAGTAAGTTTTTATTCACATAAAAAAGAGCAAAGATGAAACACCATCAAATACACAGGTTGTGAACTGAAGGTGCATCTAAATCCAGCAAACTAGAGACAGAATGACCACTTGTGGGAGCCATCCAATCATACAAAGTATGTAGAAAAATCAACTTCACAGACAACATTAATCATTCAAGGACTTCAAATGTCCAGTTATTTTGTTCCTTCCAAATAATCCACATGACACAAAGGGATTGCATTCCAAATATCACCATTTTTCTGCCTAGAAAACTGCCCCTTCCAATATGCCAACAAATCTACACCCTCTTTGGCATACCCCACTGCACCCCAAAGAGGCACAAAATGAAAGACTACGGATCTCTATCCATAGAACAATTTAACAATAAGTGATCATAGACTCCCCAGCTTGCTTACACATACAACAACAATCCACTATGATAACATAAGCATGCTTGGCACAAGAACCAGGTTATGGATGAATTCCTTTTATACAAAAAAGAAAAAAAAAATGGAGATAATAAATGAAAAAATTAAAATAATACTTCTTTAATTAGAAGAGTAACTAAGAAAATGCAGTGAAGTCAATCAAGAAGAGTTTCTGAATAAAACCATATTCTCAAAAATTTGACAACAGTTTTACTCCCCACAAACTTGTTTCGAATCTAATTGTAGCTATAAACTAGCTGATGTTCACTACAATGCACTTGTTTTAGCCAAAGCATCAAACTATGCAAAACCTGCTAAATCATCAAAATCTATGCAGTATTCAACACCCCTAGGCCTTGGCTTAGTAGTAGCTTTTTCATCAAGTAGAGGAAAAAGCGTTGAAATGATTTTTCAACTTTAAAAAATTTAAAATTTAAAATTTGAAAAAAAAAAAACGCTATAAAATGAGATTTAACAGCTGATAGTGTAGTTTTAAAATAATATAAAAAAATTAAATTAAAAAAAAAAAAAGGCATCAACAAATATCCAAATAAGCAGGGCCAAGGAATGAGAAAGTTGAGCAAGGAATCAAACAAAGGTGGCATCAATAACAAATTCATCCCATTTTTGTTTGATCTTCTTGAATTGGCTTAGAGAATGACTCCCATGTACTCCCTCTTTCAATAATGTAAGTTTGAGTTGCCAAATGCACTTATTTGAAAGAAAATAATTGATGCAGAACAGAGGGCTTTGATATTAAAATTTATAAAAGATAGAAGAACTGAAACTCAAACAAAACAATAATACCCACAAAGTTTAGAGAAATAATATAAACTCATATCAACGTTAATCATATGTAAAGAGAGAACCTGAAGATTGTGGGTGGCGCCGCCGATTTAGAATGGAAGAGAAGAAGCGCCGCCAAGTCGTTCGGGAAGAGATGAAGCGCCGCCGAGTCGGATTGGATATGAGTGCGCCGCTGATTTGAATATGGATTGGAAGAGAATAAGCTAGAGAGCGGCGCCGACGAGTGGATTGGATGAGAAGAAGCGCCTCCAATTTGAGATTGTGGGTGCGCCGGGCTCTGAGTGTTTGTGGGTGCGCCGGGCTTTGAGGGTTTTGTGGGTTGCGCCGCAGATGTGGTATCAACGATTTGAGGGTTTTGTTTAGAGAGGCAAACAGAGCAATGAGCAAACGAAGTAGAGAGGTAGAGAAGCAAACGTGAGACAGGAGAAAAGGCTGAAAAGCGTGATGAATGTTTTAATTTTTTGTTTATATATAAAACCTGTTTAACCGGTAACCAAAAACCTTTAAAATTGTATCAACGGACAAAATCAAAACCATAGTAAATTAACGGCCCAGATATAGGTGGGTACCGTACCCCTTTTTGGGGGTATGGTAGAATGACCCATATATATATATATATATATATATATATATTGAGAATCTATTTTGTAATAGCAAATCAAAAGAAATAGGATAACATGAAAAATAAAAAGTGAAAGATCATCAAAAAGATCAAGTAGCGTTGCGATAAGATTGAGGTTGACATTGTATGGTCTATAAATGCTTTGATAGTATTCTATTAATTAAAGTAATATGATGCTTATGTTAATTCTTTCCAAATTTAAGGAATTTATTTATTGATACATTTGATATGCTAGGGATCTTTTTGACATTTAGGGAAAACATTAGAAACCAAAATGGTATTTGAAAATATATTCAAATACATATACTTATGTTTATGAAGTTTTCATCTAAATATTTTATTAAAAAAGTTGTTCTTACTTATGATCCTAACTGGTAAAGATTTTTGACACATTAGAATTGCCTAGATGCTTGTTTTAAGCTATAAAGTGAATCAAAGTAGTTGCTTAGTTGAGTGCTCAAGTAATGTTGAAGATAAGAAGTTTAAGAAGAAGAAAGCATGATTGCATAGCACCTATAATTTATTTCAACTTAACCCTTAATTTACTCTTGGTTTAATTTAGTGATAACTTTCTTAAAGTTTTGGTTATATCTAATAATTTTCTAAAATTTATTGATAAATCAAGAACAAATTGAGAACATAATTATGGATTCAGATTTTCTAGATTTCCTAGGGTACTCTACCAATATATTTTCTCAAAGTCTAACCACTCTTTTATGATTTAAGGGTCTAGATTCTACCTAACAATACTCTTAAAATAATAAAATAATGTTGTAAACAAAACAATTAAGATTATTGTTAGTGGAATGTTAACATGACAAAATCTAGAACATTAAATCATTAAAAAATTGTTAAGATTTAAGGAAATCTATTTGGTAGAATACCCTAAGAAATCTAGGATGTCTAATTCCACATTATTATAGATAGATTACTAGATTGGTCCATGAAAACATGGTAATTTGATGGCAAAATAAGGATTTCATTTATTTGTTATGTTTATCATAATTGAATCTCCAATCTGAGCGGAATGCTCGATTGATGCTTGACTACCTCGGAAGCTTAATAGAGGACTGTCATTTTTGTAAAATTTTGGGGTTACTGGATCAGTCTCTAACCACATTTTTGTAAAAGTTTGGGAATTACCATCCATTCCTTATACCATAATAAGGAAAATTGGTAAAAATTCCCCAGGTTTTATAAGGAAACCTTATGAAATCATATGTAAACGAACCATCCAATAATCATGTGTAAAAATTATTAGACTTTGAAAATTAATTAGTAGGTAACTTAAGACTTAGAAAAATTTATACCAACTAGAGGATGTTTTTATAGAAATGATGGGTTTTTTTTCGTGAAGCTTTGTGATATACAATTATATACATAAAAAATATAATGAAATTCTTACTTTAACCAAACTTGATGAGCATATAATCATTATCACCCCTTTTTAGTTCATCAACTAGTCAATGAATTTTCCATCGACTCACCCTTCAACTTAGACTTAAAAAATCACCACGTTCATGAATTACATCTTAAGAAAACAAAGAAAAGGGGGAGTCCTTCGAACTATCAAACTGAAACAAACCCCATTAGCAACCCGAAACTCAAATAAACCCCTAGCAACCGCCAAAACCAAGCCTAGCAAATAGACATGCTGACTACAAACAATTGACTCCCTGAGAAATATGCTAGAGTTCCAAAGATTGGTCATCCGGTTATGTCAGATTAGTAATTAATACAGTAATCTCTTCATCAGTATCAGAGGGGATCGGTCTAACAGTAGTGAAGGGGGATTTTTTTTCTTCAAAATAATACCTATTTTCAAACAATTTCATTAGTTAACATATTTCCAAAACTAATTAGGAAAATAACATCTGAAGTGCAATAAACACGATTTTGGTGTACTAAATTAAGTATAATGAACATGACGATTTCAACACTATGGTAGCAACTGACATGGAAATTGGATTCAAGTATACATGAAACTCGAGATTGTTATACATAAAACTCAAGTATGTGAGACTCGATTTTGCTTAAATTGAAATTAAGCTTTAGAGCATTTGTAGCAGTGGAGCTAAATAACTATAATGCTATTTTAGCTCCACCAAAATACCAAAAAAGGCCACGCAGCAATGGAGGCATAGGAGCAATAATTTCTAGCTGAACTGCTACAGTGCACATCTCTCTATAGATGTGCACTGTAGTAGTCATCTTAAAAAAAAAAAAAAAATTTATTCAGCACTCCCGATTAAAATAATACTTGGTTGTTTATATTTTTGGGACCGGCTCACCCCCCGTTAAGAACCCTCCCATTACCTCCCGTTTTTAAATAGATTTGAGACACCTGTCAAATGATAAATCTAATGGGCAAAAACAAAACCACGTCACCCCACCTTATTTATCACAGATCTACTCTTTTTTTGTCTCAAACTTTCTCCCTCTGCAACATTACTGTTGTCGCACCATCACCGGAAAGGGGACCCTTCAGCGGCAAAGAGCATAAGGAGACACGATCTGGTGGAGATCTTTCCATTGCCATTTACCTCTCCTTAAAAAACCCAGAAGCTAACAGATGGAACTTGACCCAGAGATCTTTGATCCCAATCTTGTTTTATAAGCTTCACTTTCATAGGTTTGCTGGAATTTTATTAATGTTTGGGTTTTGCGGAATTTGAAATAAAATTGGCTCATGTTGTTTATAGATTTGACTTTTTTGAATCATCAAAAGAAAAGAGAGAGAGAAAGGTACTTGTACTTTGCTCCATGGCCTTGTGGACTTGTGCCTCAGCAAGCAACTGAAGCTTTCTTTTGTCCACTGTGTGTTCTGGTAGATCTTCGATTTGGCGGCGGTGATGTTGCAGAGAGAGGAAGTTTGAGACAAAACAGAGGAGAATGTGTGATAAATAAAGTGGGGTTGACATGGTTTTATTTTTGACCATTAGATTTATTATTTGACAGGTGTCTCAAATCTATTTAAAAACGGGAGGTAATGGGAGGATACTTAACGGGAGGTGAGCCGGTCCCTATTTTTTTACATTCTTTTATTCTTCATCTCACCGTCCTCTCTCTCATCACTCCCAAGCTCCCATCTGAGAAATTTCTCTCAAGCTCTCACCTCCCTGAAACTCTCAAGTTCACTCTCACCATCTCACCACCTCTCAAGCTGACCGACGTCGTCCCAGCCGAAGCTCGACCCACCGCCGTCCCAGCCGCCGATCGCCTCAGACCTCGCCGTCCCAGCCGATCCACTTCAGGTCAGTGAATTTTTTCATCTTTTTTTTTTTTTTTTTTTTGATGAATTAGTGAATTTTTTTCATTTGGGTGTTCGTTGTTTTGGCTTAATTTTTCTGGGTTTGTATCATCATTTATAGTGTTATTTTGTGGTGAAAAATGGTGTATTGTCGGGTTAGTGAATTTTTTCATTTTCCTTTTTTTGATGAATTAGTGAATTTTTTCATTTGGATGTTCGGTGGTGGTGGTGGCGGTGGTTACGTGGTGGGTCCTAGCCATGCTTTTTTCCCCTCTCTGCCTATCTCGGATTAGGATCACCCTTCTCTCTCTCACCAAATTTTTTTCACATTTCACTTTGTAAATTTTTTCTTTTTACTTTTTTTTTTAAAGCTTTTTTCATAACTTTTTTTTATCAATAGTTGAGATTGAAAGTTACATTTTTGCAACTATCAATCTCAACCATGAATAGTAATTGCATCTCAATCCGCCTATCTCTCCGTCTCTCACTCACTAGCTGCCTCCCTTTTCATCACAGCGACACTCTTCCCTCTCACTCTTCAAACACTCTTTGCAAAAACTCTGCCCTCTCAGACACTCTCATACAGCACTATCCTTTGCTACCGATCTTCCCTCTCACTCTACACTCATCTCTGTCTTGAAGCAAACACGGTCTATTTTTCTCGGGGGTGGCTCTGCCGGTGGGCATTTTCTCTCTTAGTGGCTCCTCGTCTATCAGAAGTAACGACTCTCTCTCTCTCCATAGCTTAGGGTATTTGATTGATTTAGGGTTTCATTTGTGATTTGGTTTGTATCTGTCTTTTTTTTTTGGTCTGTGGGATAGGGTTTCATTTGTGATCTGATTTAGGGTTAATTAAAAAAGTAGCTGATCATCGTAGACAATGAGGATGTTAGGAAAAATAGGATTTAAAAAAAAAAAAAACTTATTATGCATAAACTTGTAGAATGTTTCACGTTTTAGTTCATTGGGTAATATCCTATGATTGTGTAATGCCTTATTCATACACTGTATGTTTGGAGCATGGATTAATTATGGCACCTCCCTATCATGGCGTATCAGTTTCAGTTGCCTTATATGATTTATTTTCAAGAACCAGTTTTAGTCACCATTATTATGAAGGTAGCAATGACAAAAGATGCCCTTTGAATGGTATTGCTTTTCTATTGGTATTAAGCATACGTGTTTGTGTGTGTGTTTTTAATGATAAGAAATTGTTGGTGTCGCAGTCAGTGAATTCAAGTGGTGGTGGGGGATGGGGGTCATAATGTGATGATGTATGTGTTTGATGATGTGACTTTTAGTTGGTCTTAATGAAACGACTTCGTTTGGCTCTGTGCTTGTTTTCTTCAAATCGCCTTCTTTCAGAATCAGTAGTGATGTAGGAGAATTTGTCTACGTTTAGTTGTGGTGGGTAGAAGAATTAGAGAGAAGTTACAGCTGTTTAGGGGTGGTGTGAACAGTACCCGTGAACAGTAACCCTAGAAAGAAAAAAGAATAAAGAAAAGAGAGAGAGAAGAAATGACAAAGGCCAATGTGCCTATTGTTCAAAACTCTCAATTTTATTAATCAACTCATTCTATGCCTTCAATACATTGAGCACCCTATATATATAAAGACTTGCTTGTACTAGTAGTACTAGGATTCCTAATAGTACAAGGACTATTATTTGACCCTACTAAGTTAAACCAAAGCCCATACATAAGGAGCCATAATTTTTTTTTGATAGGTAATCAGAAAACTTATATTAAAAAGGGAAAAAAAATATGACCCATAATTAAATAAGACTCATTAATAAAATCCATGGCCTATAACTATGGCCCATACCCAACAATTGTAAAATTACTAAAATACCCTTGACTCAAGAATAACCAAATAAATATAAAAACTTAATTAATTACCATGGACACTTATTCTTGGGCTTTGCCTTATCCTTAGGTTTCCAAAGAGAATATCCTTTCTTTAACCATGTTATGATTTTGCCATCAACTCTCCCCCTTTGAAAATAACTCGACTCCGTTGAGTTAGGAGATGGACCAAGAATGCCATCAGAAGGCACAATTTTCCGAATAAGGAAGGCACTCTTCTTTAACTTCAAGTTTGGCACGTCTCTTGCCCATGTGAGATTGTACTTCTTGTTGCCTTCTACAAAAGAATAAGTATTGGCATGTCCAGCATGGTGTGCATCGCGATCCCGTATCCATGGCCGACCCAAAATTATGTGACAAGGCTTAGGGGGCAGCACATCACACATAACAGTTTCCTTAAACTTGCCAATTTCAAAAGTGACTAGGCACTGCTTATCAACCTTCAACTTTGTGTTTTTGACCCATGCAACATAATAAGGATTCAGGAGTGGCTCTACTTTTAATCCCAATTTCTGCACTGCATCCTCAGATATTGCATTAATACAGCTCCTAGTGTCAATTACCAAAGAACATATTTATTTCTTGCAATTAACTTGAGTTTGAAAAACCTTTCCCCTATGATAGCAGTTTTCATTCACTTGAACATCTTGGTTAAATGTTGTAAGAAGTGGGCGCCAGATTTGGGTCTTCAACATTCTCTTTCAAGTTAGCATTGAGAGGTTCACAAATCTCTTCATGAATTTTGAGTTGCTTGGATCCCTTGATTACCTCTAGACTAGGACTATCCTTTTCAAGCATAGCAACTAGTTTTGAAGGACATTGAAAAGACATATGGCCAAAACCTCTACAATTAAAGCACTTTGCTCTAGAATTAGAACTACTTCCTTGTGATGTAGAAGTATTAGAACGAACATTCTTGTTTGGTTGATAAGAATTACCTTGAGACTTATCAATAGACTTCTCCAAATTAACATCCACAATTGTTCTCTCACCTCTAATATTGCTTGCCACTGGAGCTCTCATTAAGGCCTTCTTTTTAGTCTCCTCTTCCATTTGGTATGCAATTTGTATTGCATCTGCCATAGTATAAAGCCTACTTGCAGCCAAACCCGAAGAAATATTAGGATTCAAACCTTGGCGATGCATAGAAATTATCACATCTTCATTCCATGGGAATCCCGATCTCATAGCCAAGCTATAGAATTTGTTGGTATACTCTTCAACTGAATAACTTCGTTGCACCAACTGTGTAAAATGTAAGTGGGCTCACTGCTTGTAATTAGGTGGTATAAAGTAACGAGTCATAGCACTTCGCATGTCTTCCCACGATCGAATGGCAATATAGTGAGTTTGTTGATACTTTTCCCACCATATTCTAGCTGTCCCTTTGAGTTTAGCTTTTGCAAAAAAGAGTTTTTGCTCCACTTAGGCTATACCATCTGAAAAAGCTTTGAATACTATGTAGCCAATCAAAGAACACCTCCGGATTGCCCTCCCCATAAAAATCACTAACTTCTAGTTTAACACCTCTATCCGCATCCGTTAATTGAGGCTCCCCATAAGAACGGACCGATGATGGATGGTAAGGCTGATTCCCTTCCATATAACCAGCACCTTGAAGAGGAAAAACAATATTGGGTTGTGTTTGCTGTGGGGGCACCTGACTAGTGCTTGGAACAAAGGAATTTGTGGAAGAAAAAGGCATTGAACTTGAGGGGAATACAGGGGCTGTACTTGGACCTGATTTGGGGAACTTGCGGTCTTGATCAAAGGTGGTTTCAGCAGAAAATTTGCTAAGTACGATTGCAGACAGCTTATTGAATTCACCTCTCATGGCGGATAAGTCTTCCAATTTTGTCTCAATGGAATTCACCTTCTCACATAATAGAATCAAAGTCTTCTTTGTGCCTTCGTAATCTTGAGAAAAAGCCTGAATTGAGACTCTAATTCTGCGTTAGTCACCATTATTTATTTATTTTGATGAATTCTGTCAAGCAGTTGGCTGAATAAGATTTTCACAAAGAAATTGTGGTAGGATTTTTGCTCTGATACCAAATTGATGTAGGACAAATTAGGGATTTTTCTATGTTTAGTTGTGGTGGGTTTAGGGTTAGGAAAGAAGAAGAATCAGAGGGGTTGTGTGAACAGTATCTGTGAACAGTAATTCCTAGAAATAAAAAAGAGAAAATAAAGAAAAGAGAGAGAGAAGAAACAACAAAGGTGGAGAGAGAGAGAGAGAGAGGGGGGGTTTAACGGATCCAAGAAGGTTAAGGAATAGGATTTTGTCAATATTCTTTTGCTCAACTATTGGGATTTGATAAATAGATGTTAATGTTGAATTAGACAAAATTTATTTTATTTCGGGTTAGCATAAGCACTATCATTTGATTGGAATCATTTTCAACGTATAGTAACATCTCAAATGATAATTGGAAAATGCATTTAATAGAAGAAGAAAATTAAATCAAGATGATTGTGCATATGTTATATAAGTTTCACATTTATGTACGTAAAACCTTTCCGTGCATGACATAGATAAGAGACTAGTTTAATTATATGCTTATTGCTTTTACATATTTGTCCGTATTGACACCAGCTGCTTTAATTTAATTTCACACTTCCTGCTTTTACAGCTTTGCTTATACTGATACCAACTACTTCAATTTAATTTCATCTTTATTGCTTTTACATAGGGTAATTTATAGGCAACTGCTCCCCTACCAGTAGCATAGTTCCAGAATTGCAATGGAAGATATCTCAGTTTAACAGGTACATTTCATTTTCTCTTTTACTAAAAATTGCATCACTTTTTGTTAAGTGTGAGAAAGTATGAGGACTTGCTTTGAGCATAGAATTTCATTTAGTTTTGGGGTCTAATGGAAAATGTTTGAAAAAACAAACAAAATTTACTTTATTCATGAAGGCATATTTTTATTCATGAATCATGTACATGAAATTTAAACAACACAAACAAGAACAAAATTTGGTACATCAATTTAAAGATACATGGATCACAAAGATTTGAAATTATCCTAAAAGCAAATAGAAGAAAGAAAAGCCCAACATTAGAATATGTAAGTTCAGGATAATTTTTAGTAATTTTGAAGGTTAAATCTTGTGATAGTTTTGTTTTAATTTACCACCCTTTATGCTTACTTAAATAAATTGTTTTGTATAGGGTGATTCTGAAATTAATCCGGTCCCTCATGATGGTGATAGCAATAGCACCCAATCACAGGTATCATGACCTTTAATTAAACTTATGATAATTATCTTATGCAATTGGGTTTCACTTTTTCATGTGTGTCGTATAAATTCCTTGTTAAATATATAATACTCAAGTTATGTTTATGATTTTATTTTTTTCTAACTTCATTGTTATTTATAGGATAGTGCCCCACCTGCTACATCCAGGCCATTATTGTTTGGCTATGATAGGTATTATCACGATATCATTTTGTTCTTGTACTTTTTTTTATATATACCTATTTTCCATATAAGTGCAATTATCATAGAGAAACCATGACTCATTTGAATTAAAATAAAAATCTCATTTATGTTATCATGAATAGGTCGCAATGCTTGATCAAGGGCCAGCTGTTTGCAATTTCAGTTATGGGAGGGATGATAGCTGGATATTGTCTAGAACTTGGAGGTATGTTTTAAATTATATATATATATATATATATATATGAGGTGATGTGCTAATTGAAATCACCTTCTCTAAGCTTGAATTGATTTTATCTTTGAAATATTTATGCGTGGGCAGTGTGGCTATTGCAATTACCCATTAAAAAGCGAGAAATTCCTTGTTTATTTTGAACGCAAACTGCTTCCTAAGAAATCAAAGATTAGAGTCAACCTTAGAACAAGCTGCTGCCTATAAGAAAACCACCATAGCGTAGCACCACTATTAATCATGACCAAAATAAAAAAGGATGCTAGATAGAAGCAAAAATGTGACCTTTTTATTTCTTATGTATTTTTTTTTATGAGTAAGAAGAAAATATTATTAAAAAAAGAAGGAATAGCATGAAAATACAAGGAGTTCACGGTAGTGAACAAAAAGACACAAGCAGCCGCTAAGCTATTCTAATAGACGAAAGGAAATCCATAAGGATAAAACAATCCGAGAGACCCCAACACCGAGACCAATCAAAGAGGGTCCGTTGGCATAAGTCTAATAACTGAACCACAGTTCTCCCCTTATCCTCAAAAGAACGCCGATTCCGTTCAGTCCAAATAGTCCACATTAAAAATGCCGGAGACCAAATTCCAAATATTGGAGCTATGCTTCCCAAGCCAATGATACCAACAAAATAATAATTCCCCTACTGAACTTGGCATGACCTAATCGATCCCAAATAAGCGAAGCATATACGTCCACAAAGAATGAGCTGTCGGACAAAAAAGTAATAGGTGATTCACAGATTCCACATTACAACAATACATACAACAACGATTCGCCAAAGGGCGACCACGAAGCATAAGGTTATCCAAAGTTAGAATCTGTCCACATAAAAAATGCCACCCTTTTAGGAACCTTGACTTTCCAAATGCCCTTCCAAAGGAAGGTGGAAGGAGCTGCATTTCGAATCTTATGATAAAAAGACCGAATGTCAAACTTTCCACTTCCATTAAGACCCCAGCAAAGCTTGTCACACCCTTCACCCCTAGGAATCTGGGTTTGGATGAAATGAAGAAGAGAGTATGAAGCCGTTAACTCCCAATCATTAAATTTCCTATAAAATATTAAACTCCACACTCTGTCATTATCACCCACTGGAGTGCATACCACTTTAGAAATACAAGCTTAGGGATGGCAAAATGTACCCGGCCCGCGGGTACCCGGCCCGACCCGATCTTAATGGGTCGGGTTTTACCCGACCCGTTTAACATTAGGGTCGGGTCTGGGTTTTTATTTAAAAACCCGAATCGGGTTCGGGTCAGGTCCGGGTATTAGGCATACCCGACCCGAACCCGACCCGTATATATAATATTAAAAAAAAAAAAAAAACCCTAAGTATAAATACTCATTTTCTAACCCTAAATCCCTCAGACCCATTTTCTCACCCTCTCATTCTCTCCCAAGCCGCTCCTATTCTCTCCCTCACCCTCACTCTCACTCTCACTTGAGCAAGACCGTTGCTACTCACTTCACCGGCGCCGTTGCTTCTTGCTCACCTCACCTCGCCGGCGCCGCTCCATTCTCCACCTCTTCCTTCCTGCAGACGCCGCTGCTCCTCCGTCAACTCGCCAGGCCCTCCTCCACCTTGCCGCAGCCTGCAGACGCCGCTGCTCCTCCCTCACCTCGCCAGGCCCTCCTCCACCTCACAAGGCCGCAACTCTCTCATCTCCCTCACCTCGTTTTGAACTCAAGCTTTTGTAATGAAAATCATTCTTTTTGTTCAAAGAATCAAATTTGTAATTTCTAGTTTTAGTGCTATTTTGGTTGAATAGGATCGGCTTGTTTGATTTGATTTTGTAGGGTCTTATTGTTCAGACCTAGGGTTTGTATGTTAATTCTTGTTTTTACTTTTGATGTGGGAAAATATTGTAATGAAAAAAAAATGGGTTTCCGATCTGTTGGTTGCTGAGAAAATAATGGGTTTTGTTGGTTTTGGATTGTTTAGATCTGTTGGTTGCTGAGAAAATTATAGGTTTTCTTAAATGTTCTTTTTCCCCAGCTGTTTGGTTGCTGAGAAAATCAATGTCAGGCAAACAATTTTTTTTTTTTGATTGAGCCACAGAATGGGCCCTGAAGTACCACGGCCCAACGGGGCCCGTGGAGCCCGCGGGGCCCGGCAGGGGCGGGTTCGGGCCCCGGAAAAAAAATCCGTTTAGTAAACGGGCCGGGTCCGGGCCGCGGGTCTTGACCCGCGGGTCGGGTCCGGGTATGAAAAAACCCGGCCCGAACCCGACCCGTTGCCATTCCTATACAAGCTTCTTTATTGGTTGAACACAGAAATAGCTGAGGATAAAGAATTTTAAGAGGAACATCCCTAGTCCATTTATTATACTAAAAAAGAATACGAGAACCATCCCCCACCACAAAAGACAAATGCTTAGCGAAATTTTCCCATCCTTCACTAATACTCCACCATAAACTACAACCATGAGCCCTTCTGCAAGCTCTTGTGCACCAACCCCCTTTCCCCTCCCCATATTTCATGGCTATGACCCTCCGCCATAGATGAGTGATTTCATGGCCTGATTAAAGGACACCAAGTTCCGAATTCCCAATCCACCCAATTCATGCGGTAAACAAACCTTTTCCCAAGCCACCAATGGATATTTGAAATACTCAACTGAAAAACCCCACAAAAAATTCCTCTGAATATGTTCCAATCTAGTCGCCACAGTTTTAGGGATAGTAAAAAGGGAAAGGTAATAAGTCGGAAGGCTTGAGAGGGTACTTTTCAACAAAGTGAGTCTACCACCCTTTGACAAGTAAAGCCACTTCCAGCCTGAAAGCTTCTTTTCCATCCTCTCAAGAATCGGATTCCAAATCGAGGCTGTTTTAAACAAGGTTCCCCGGTGGCATACCCAAGTAAGTCATAGGCAAACTGCCCACCTTGCATTGAAGAATATTAGCCAAATTCTGAATGTTGCTCACCTCCGCAATAGGGACAATTTCACTTTTCCTCACATTCACCTTCAAACCAGTAAAAGCTTGAAAACAAGTCAAAACCAGCCTAATGAAAAGGATCTGCTCACTAGAGGCTTCACAAAAAAGAACAGTATCATTAGCGAATAAAAGGTGAGAAATGCGAATACCAGTCGAATGATTAGGACCCACATGAAAGCCCTAAATGAGGCCACCTTCCTCGGTTCTCTTCAGAATACGACTTAAAACCTCCATAATCAAAAGAAAGAGAAGGGGAGACAAATGATCACCTTGTCTTAAGACCTCTAGAGCTACCAAAGAAGCTAGCAGGAGATCTATTAACCAAAACTGAGAAGCGAACAGTAGTGACACAAGTCTTCTGTCTACTGCTTTCTCAATGTCTAACTTACACCAAACCCATCCTCTCCAACAGATAAAACAAAGTGTCCCAATTCACATGATCATATGCTTTCTCAATGTCTAACTTACACCACCCTTCACATGATCATATGCTTTCTCAATGTCTAACTTACACCACCCCTAGAGCACGACACTTCAGTCTACTGTCTAAACATTCATTAGCAATAAGCACCGAGTCCAAAATCTGCCTGCCACCAACAAAAAAATTCCGCGACTCCGAAATGAGTGATAACACTAACCTCAATCTGTTAGCTAACACTTTAGACAATAGCTTATACACACTGCCCACTAAGCTGATAGGCCGAAAATCTTTGATATTCAATGCATTATTTTTCTTGGGAATCAAAGATAGGAAATAAGCATTCAGAGACTGTTCAAACTCTGCGCTCCTATGGAAATGATCAAAAAATGCCATAACATCTGTTTCCACTACACTCCAACATTTTTGAAAAAATGCCGTAGTGAAGCCGTCAGGACCGGGGGCTTTATCGCCCTCCATCTCTTGAAGCACCTTTACCAATTCCTCATTACACCATCCACCTCTATACCCCGGATATGGTTAGTTCTTCTATGGGAGTTTGCAACCCAATGAAAAAAGTGAGTATTATTGTCCCCCTCCTTCACAAATAATATCCGGGACTTTTGTCTCCAAGAGATCTCCTCCAAAGAGGCAAGCTGAGCAATCTCACTTTTAATTTGAATTAACCTAGTTTGTTCCAATGTTATTAATTCCGTTTCGGACCCCGTTTCGGTTTGTTCAATGAAATGAAATATTTTGGTACCGGCCTATTTCAGTGTACTGTTTCAAGGTGTTTCGGGTGCTTAAAAAAAATAAAAATTTATATACAGTATAATTTTTTTATACTTATTATTATAATAAATTAATTCCCTCACATTGTGTGATAAAGAAAACTCCACGCCTACACTCTATATCCAATGTACTTTAATAGGCAGGTAGATACTAATAAGTAATAACCCATCACACCATTCAGAAATAAAATAAAATAATAATTTTCAGATTCACTAAAGACAATTATATCTTGGAAGTAGGAGCTATTCAAAACTTTACCAAACCAGATAACCATTGTTCAAAAATAACAAGTCTCAGGTTTTTAGCATTCAGCTTAACAAAGAAAAAAGTCTCAAGCTCTTAGCACTCTAAAGGTTTGACCAAACGTGAAGACAAGCAAGCGAAAAAATGTAGTGCAGAAAGAAAATAAAGCCAAAAATGAAAAGGGAAAAGAAAAGATAGAGCATGCAGATGAAGGTTGGACATTGCCATTGTTATTAATTTCCTTTTCTCTTCTTAATTTCTTTTTGGGTTGTGATTATTTTCATATGAATTTAAAGCTTTAGATCTTGTCAAAATAGAAGCTTTACATGTGTGAATGGATCTGTGAATATTTGATTTAAGATGTAAAATAACATAGTTGCAAGATAGATTTCTTTTATTTTTTATTTTTTTTAAAGGCAAAACCAATACCTGCCGAAATTCCCATTCCGCCCGAAATTGGCCGGAATTGACCGGAATGGCCGAAACACCCCGAAACAGGCCGGAATTTGACCCGAGGTGGAATGGGTGGTAGTACCATTTTGGATTGCACACCGGTACGAGAAATTCCGGCCATTCCGGCCGGAACAGAATGGAATCAATAACATTGGTTGGTTCCTCCTGAGAAAGACCTGACAAGTCCTCCTTAGCATCCAAACCCAACAATTCATATAAAAGACATTTCTTTCTAAAGGCCAGATCCCCAAATACCTCCTTATTCCACTTTTTTAAGTCTTCTTTGAGAGCTTTTAATTTACGAGCCAGAATAAAGCTTGGAGACCTCACAAAGCAATACCCATTCCACCATTGCCGAACCCTCTCTACAAAACCCTCTTCATGCAACCACATATTCTCAAACTTAAAGGCACTTCGACCTTGATTAACACTACTGGCCACCACCAAAAGTGGGCAATGATTTGAAACTACATGAGGGAGTACCCTTTGAGTCACTTTTCCAAAATGATCTACCCAATCCACCGATGCCAAGGTTCTATCAATCCTTGACATACAATCCATCCCTGAATCTCTAAACCAAGTAAATGATGCCCCTTCAAGAGGCAAGTCCACAAGGTAGTTAGCCTCAATGAAGTCAGAAAAAGCAAACATAGTCGGGCTAAAGGCTTCACAACCAAATCTCTCACTCGGATATCGAATGATATTGAAATCCCCAATCACACACCATGCCGTATTCCACCTAGAGTGCATCCTTGTAAGCTCCTCCCACAGAGCACCCCGCTGACTATCATCATTAGGACCATACACTCCTGAACAAGCCCATACAAAATCATCTACAACCCCCTTCAGTAAAACATTAACAGAAATCTGACCAAAAGCACAATCAACTTTTTCATAAACTCTTTTGTCCCAAACCAGGGACACCCCCCTTGTAGTGTTGACTGCATCTAGAGCTACCCAGTCTAGGAACGGACTACCCCAAAGGCTTCGAACAACAGAAGAGTTTGAAGAAGCCAGCTTAGTTTCTTGAAAGCAAACAATATCACACTTCCACTCCTTGAGAATATTTTTACAAACTTCTCGCTACTGAGGATTGTTTAATCCCCTAAGATTCCAAGATAGAAGCTGTAAACTCATTTAACAATGGAAAGCACCCCCGTACCTGCTGAGGAATCTCTGTTCCTCCCCTTAGAAGCTACCCCATCATAATTAATTGAAGAAATCAAACCTTTAAGTTCCGTAAGCCCTTTCTGCCTTGAGTTCACAATTTCTTTAGAAGTCCCAACATTTACAACATCAATGCAGTCTTGTTCAAGGAGACGAAACAAAGCCAAACATTGATCTTCATGCTTAACAATAGGAAAACCCATAATTCTACAAAAACTTTTCATCAGGCTACATACCCATTTCGAATTTTTCACCTCTGACCCCTGAAACTCTCCCTCATCAACTTCCTGGATCCCATCCAACTCCTTTTGTTCATTGGGATCCCATTTAGATAAAGGTGAACGCTCCAACAAGCCACTCTCTTCCTCGCCGTGACACAAACCACTAGGATTTGCTTCCCTGTGCTTCCACTGAAGCAGAAAGTGTTCAGACCCATCCTGTGCCAGCTCATCCCCAACTTGTGCTAGCTCATCCCCATCCAAATGGCTCGACGTATTGCTCCATTTTTCTCCCTTCTCACCTGATACCTCCGTGGAATTCTCTCTCCCCAAAACAGAAGCTCTTCTCGCTACCTAGACCCAACAGAGGAGAAAATTGATTTAAGGTAGCACCCTGATGTCGTTGAGACGAAAAGACAGCCTTCCCAGGCCCCATCAACCTCGCCAACATCCCTACATTGAAGTCCCCATCCAACGGAGTCTGATTTTCGACCCCCGTCCCCCTACAGATCACCGCCTCTCCAATGAACCCATGCTTGGAAGCCACCGTTGCACTTACTGCTACATCGGGATTAGCTCCTTCCAAGCTGACTGATGGTGAGACCACCGAGGCACCATGAACAGGGTTGGCGTTGAGGGCAGAGGCACTGAGATCCGGATTCGGCACTGCTGCGCTTTCTGGCGACTCGAAATCTCCACACCAATTTTGATGATATTGCCTTTTGCTTATGGCCGTTGCCCTAGTCAATTGCGATCTTAATAGATTTGCACTTATCATCATTCGTTACAGGCTAGTAGTGGTGCACTGGCATCAAACTTCTTGTGAAGAAATCAAAGTAGTGGGGCTTCACAAGTAAGCTAACAAAATCAAAAGCAAGAATGTATTTTTCACTAACAGAACAGGCAGAACCTTCAATATAAATCTTATACCTACAAAGAAAGGAAGAAACCATATTACTAATTGATACTGCACGTAGTCAACAAAAAGAGATGATAAAGTGAACATGGAGTTAGTAAACAAAACAAAAAATCATAAAAATCGAAAACTAAAAACAAGCATGTCATGCAAAAATAGCAGAAGGAGATTGAATTTTTTTTGTCTTTCACCTTTAATTGCATTGGCTAGCCAAGTGTGACTGTTTGTTTCCTTCCTGTGATTTTTAGATCCAATCCTGCAAATGAACGTCTATTATTGTGCCAGTTGCTATATTTTTTTACATGTGACATACAAATTTACTCATCTTCATATGCTCATGTAGCATCCATTACTCTATCAATCACCATTAAACCCCTATCAACCTGTTTCCGGCACGCAAGAAAAGATCTAATTTTCTCTATGTAAATAGAAAAAGAGAACCCTCATCTTCTTTAAAGGGTATACTTTTAGGTTTGGATTAAAAGTTTGGCTCCCACCTACACCATAATGTTGCTAGTAAGACTTAAAACTGACCCTGAACTCACCTTTCTTTGAGCCTTTGAAGAACAAATTCTGGTTTATGAAGTTTGCATTGAATAGTTGAGGGCTCCTGTGATTTAAAAATAACTAAATATAGCTCTATGAAGAGCTTGAGGAGGCTGCAAACAACTTTGACACATCTGCTTCCTTGGGTGAAGGTTCTCATTGACAGATGTACAGAGGTCGGCTAAAGGATGGTTCTATTGTAGCTTTTAGATGCCTAAAAATGAAAAGAAGCCACAACACTCGAAATTTTATGTATCATATAGAGCTGATATTAAAACTCAGGGCATCACCATTTGCTCAGTGCTTTGGGACGCTACTTTGAGTGTTACTTGGATGATTCAAGGGTCAGCAGAATTTTTTTGTCTTTGAATATGTACCAAATGGCACACCAAGGAGTTGGATCTCTGAGGGGCATTTTGAACACTCTTACTTGGACACAACGTATAGCTGCTGCAATAGGAGTAGCAAAGGGCATTCAATTTTTGCATACAAAGATCATGCCTGGTGTCAATAGAGACAATCATGTGAGAGGGAGGGAGTATACTCCCATACTACCTAATAAATTTCCTGTTACATGTCAACAATTCAGCCAAAGTGTAAATAAGTTTGCAGTACATGCATTAACATTGACACCTTAACGGACTTGCATGAAGAAATAAAATGATAGAGACAATAATATTATACCAAACTTGTGAATTAAGAAAATACTGTTTACATAAAAGAGAGTCTTACTCTTACATATTAGAAGAACCAAACTGTTTATACAGAAGAGACAAAAAAATAAAAACTAGCATATATAGCAAGGCTTCATCAGATGCACTTCTTCCAAAGTCGGTGTGTTCCCCATGCTTTCACATTCATTTCTTCTTCACTCAAGTCTCTCGTTTCTAGAACTAAAAAACTAATGAAGGCTTCCATGGCTATAGCATGCATGTCGAAAAGGAGAACTGCATATTCCTTGTAGAGACATATGGAAGGCGCTGCAAAGTAGGCCATTGAGAGCAAGAGTAACATAGAAATTATCAGTGTCAAAGCAGATCCTATAGAATTAGCTCTCCGAGGTAAAGGAACACTAAACCATCCTAGGGGTCCATTGATCACTGCGTATTCACCCACATAAAAAAACACAGCCACAAAAATGACAATAGCAACATCCACTTCTAGGTACACCACATTATAATCATCCATTTGAAGTAGACCGAATATCATAAATAATGTCAAGATCATCACAGATGTAGAAGTATGTAGCACTACCTGTCGTTTGTATCGACCAACCAAGACTCCACCAACAATCACCATAATGAAATAAACATATGCAACTCCAATGGATAAAACAAAATAAGCAGAGGTAGACGCACTAACAAAATTCAAAAAGACAGGAGAGAAGAAGTTTAGGGCAAAAACTCCAATCAATTGCATGAACATTTCCCGAACACATGCAATGAATAGATATGGTAGATATTGGACTCTAAAGGGATCAACCAAGGAACCATACATTCCCTCACTCTCTGATACCAATTTGTCAAATTCAGCAACAATTAGCCTACCTCTAGTCTTTTTGAACGCATTTTCAGCTCTTCCAATGTCTTTCATCTCAATAAAATAATGTGGACTTTCAGGAGCAGCAGCAAATAGCATCAAGGATGCAAGCTAAAGCACCTGAAAGTCCAGAACACAACCTAAGCCCTGAATTGGACGGTGTCACTAAATAATTCATGGTTGACGCTATAGCAAATCCCAAATTGTAGGAATGGTGAAAAATGGTGGCTAGCAAGTTTGCATAATCACTTGGAGCGGATTCTGAAATATATATTAGAAGAACTTGCAATAGAATGTAATAGTTTACATACATCAAACATGGAGCAGATTCATACACAACCATTATACATTTAAATTTTTAAATTTTGAAATAAAAATTAATACCTGTAGAATACATCCTACCCCAATCCCACAGATAATCCGACCAATGAAGAGGATAGGTAGATTCTTAATTGTTGAGAGTACGGATCCCACCAATACGAGTCCAAATCCAATATAAACAACCAACCATCTACCATATAACTTGGAGAAGATAAAAGAAGGTAGTATTGCTACAACAGCAGCAAGGTAGAGGCACGCAATGAAAGCGTTAATATTATTGTCATAAAATGAACAATAATTGGTTGTCTTTGTCATTAGCATTTCTTGGTAAACACCAAAAATTGTTAGTGATTCCCTCATGTTAACAACATTTCTTGGAACCAAAATAGCAAATATTAATCCATATTCAAATGTTGTTAAATCATTAGATAGATGATGCCATTAACAAAGACAAGAACTAATGGAAGGAAGTCAGGTGAGCAATGCAGCAACTACGACACGGCCATCAACTATTTCCAATACAGATAACAAAGGAAAAACTAGGAGGAAAGGCAAGGGCAGACTGCATACCTATCATTTCAGAGGCAAGGAAAGGTATTCAAGTTACGTTGTCAGTCTACGGTATCGAAGCTTCGGCTTAGTCACAATCTACCTTCCCTCTTGTTTCAGAGGGAATGTTAGGAGTTCCCCTTATGTGAGGAGTGAGTAACGAGTGAGGAAAGCTCTATCAAAGGTATAAGAGTGGACTTCTAACTAGTAGCTAGTCTGAGGTAAACGACTGAACGATTGGTAATTGAGTTCAGGACTGGTAATTGAATCATAGACTAAGCATTGTGAAGAGCTCAACTTATTATAATGAATGCAATGATTCTGGGCAATTTCCGAACTCTAATGAGGAACGGAGAATCACCCATTAAAGCTGTGGAAGTAGGGATTTAAGCATTCATTAAAGCAAAGTAAACGATACACGTTGATTGCGCGGATAAGCTTTCTTTCCTTCTAACGAAGGCAAGCCGTTAGTCAAGAGGTTAGTTACCAGTTCTTCGTTCATAGGTACTCCCTTGCTCCACCTTTTCGGCCTAGTCACTCTCTCGCCTTATAGCTAGGAGTGTTCAATAAGAGTTGTGAGTGACTCTAAAAAGAGAACAAGCTGTCAAGAGTGAAGTCAACAGAGTCGGTATCAACACCTAAAGTCGGCAATCACTCTCTGTCCAAAGTTAGGAGTTCCGTTACTAGTCATCGACTCTTTGAGTCGGGAAGGACAGTGTAACCATCCCTCGTTAAGAGGGAAACTGCTTCTAATGCTATTTAACTGGGCAATTTCATTACTTTAATTCAGCGGTAAAATCTATCTTAAAGCGGAAAGACAGATCGCTTCGCTTAAGCTCGGGCAAGGTAAGCAAGAGCGCGCGCTAAAGACGAATAGCCAAGCAAAGGGAGGTAGGGAAGGAACAGATTCGATACTAAAGTATTGGAAAGAGTAATGAAAGAGTTGATGGCCGTGTCTTTCCCCCTATTTTTTACTTCGTTATCTGTATTGGAAAGAGTTGATGGCCGTGTCGTAGTTGCTGCATTGCTCACCTGACTTCCTTCCATTAGTTCTTGTCTTTGTCAATGGCATCATCTATCTAATGATTTAACAACATTTGAATATGGGTTAATATTTGCTATTTTGGTTCTAGAAAATGTTGTTAACACGAGGGAATCACTAACAATTTTTGGTGTTCACCGAGAAATACTAATGACAAAGACAACTAATTATTGTTCATTTTATGACAATAATATTAACACTTTCATTGCGTGCCTCTACCTTGCTGCCGCTGTAGCAATACAACCTTCTTTTATCTTCTCCAAGTTATATGGTAGATGGTTGGTTGTCTATATTGGATTTGGACTCGTATTGGTGGGATATGTACTCAACAATTAAGAATCTACCTATCCTCTTCATTGGTCGGATTATCTGTGGGACTGGGGTAGGATGTATTCTACAGGTATTGATTTTTATTTCAAAATTTAAAAATTTAAATATATAATGGTTGTGTATAAATCTGCTCCATGTTTGATGTATGTAAACTATTACATTCTATTGCAGGTTCTTCTAGTATATATTTCAGAATCCGCTCCAAGTGATTATGCAAACTTGCTAGCCACCATTTTTTACCATTCCTACAATTTGGGATTTGCTATAGCGTCAACCATGAATTATTTAGTGGCACCATCCAATTCGGGGGCTTAGGTTGTGTTTTGGACTTTCAGGTGCTTTAGCTCTTGCATCCTTGATGCTATTTGCTACTGCTCTTGAAAGTTCACATTATTTTATTGAGATGAAAGACATTGGAAGAGCTGAAAATGCGTTCAAAAAGACTAGAGGTAGACTAATTGTTGCGGAGTTTGACAAATTGGTATCAGAGAGTGAGGGAATTTATGATTCCTTGTTTGATCCCTTTAGAGTCCAATATCTACCATATCTATTCATTGCATGTGTTTGGGAAATGTTCATGCAATTGATTGGAGTTTTTGCCCTAAACTTCTTCTCCCCTGTCTTTTTGAATTTTGTTAGTGTGTCTACCTCTGCATATTTTGTTTTATCCATTGGAGTTGCATATGCTTATTTCATTATGGTGATTGTGGGTGGAGTCTTGGTTGGTTGATACAAACGACGGGTAGTGCTATGTACTTTTGCATCTGTGATGATCTTGACATTATTTATGATATTTGGTCTACTTCGAATGGATGATTATAATGTGGTGTACCTAGAAGTGGATGTTGCTATTGTCATTTTTGTGGCCTTGTTTTTTTTTTTTTTGTGGGTGGATACGCAGTGATTAGTGGACCCCTAGGATGGTTTGGTGTTCCTTTACCTCGAAGAGCTAATTCTATAGGATTTGCTTTGACACTGATAATCTCTATGTTACTCTTGTTCTCAATGGCCTACTTTGTAGCGCCTTCTATATGTCTCTACAAGGAATATGTAGTTCTCCTTTTCACCATGCATGCTGTAGCCATGGAAGCCTTCATTAGTTTTTTAGTTCTAGAAACGAGAGACTCGAGTGAAGAAGAAATGAATGTGAAAGCATGGGGAACACACCGACTTTGGAAGAAGTGCATCTGATGAAGCCTTGCTATATATGTTAGTTTTTATTTTTCTGTCTCTTCTGTATAAACAGTTTGGTTCTTCTGATATGTAAGAGTAAGACTCTCTTTTATGTAAATAGTATTTTCTTATTTAACAAGTTTGGTATTAATATTATTGTCTCTGTCATTTTATTTCTTCATGCAAGTCCGTTGGTGTCAATGTTAATGCATGTATTGCAAACTTATTTACACTTTGGCTGAATTGTTGACATGTAACAGAAAATTTATTAGGTAGTATGGGAGTATACTCCCTCCCTCTCACATGATTGTCTCTGTTGACACCAGGCATGATCTCTGTATGCAAAAATTGAATGCCCTTTGCTACTCCTATTGTAGCAGCTATACGTTGTGTCCAAGTAAGAGTGTTCAAAATGTCCCTCAGAGATCCAGCTCCTTGGCGTGCCATTTGGTACATATTCAAAGACAAAAAAATTCTGGTGACCCTTGAATCATCCAAGTAACACTCAAAGCAGCGTCCCAAAGCACTGACCAAATGGCGATGCCCTGAGTGAGCCCAAAAATTAGCTCAAAAACACTCAAAGCATTTGTTAGATCTTTTCTCACTTTTTGTGTTACAAGATGAATGAGCCCAAAAACACAGAAAAAATCTTTTATCAGGAAAAATACATGATTGTTGGATGATATGGCACAAGTTGGAGACCATAAATTTAGGAAACAACAATTTCACCGACAACATTCCAACATCCATTGGACCGTTGACTATTCTCAAGTCTTTGCACCTACACAACAACAAACTCTCAAACAAATTGCCATAACCTTTGAAAAATTGTAAAGAATTGGTTATTATTGATCTTAGTGAAAATGAGTTTGCTGGATCCATCCCTTCATGGATATGGCATAGGCTTTTAAGCTTGACGACTCTCAACCTTTGCTTAAATAATTTTCATGGTCACATTTTGAAAGGACTTTGTGCTCTAACTTCACTTCAGATTTTGGACCTTTCCCATAAAAAACTATTTGGAAGCTTAGCAAGATGCGTTAAAAATTTTAGTGCCATGGCTACAAAAAGTAATTCATTTCTCAATATGGATTTTTTCCCCCCAATTTATTTGTATGGTGAATCTTTCCCTCTTGAAAATGCATTGCTTGTGATAAAGGGGAAAATTCTTGAGTGTAGTACCATTCTCCAACTAGTAAAAAGTATAGACTTTTCCAAGAACAACTTATCAGGAGAGATTCCAGAAGAAGTGACCAATCTCCAAGAATTACAGTCATTGAATTTGTCATATAATCTCTTGATTGGAAGTATTCCTGTGAATATAGGTACTATGGGTTCATTGGAATCTATGATTTCTCTATGAACCAACTTTTAGGTCAAATTCCCTCAAGCGTGTCAAGTTTGACATTTTAAAATCATTCGAACTTGTCAAACAACAATTTGATAGGGAAAATCCCTTTACGCACCCTGTTACAGAGTTTTGAGGCATCTAGTTTTATTGGAAACAAACTCTGTGGACCACCACTTACTGATAATTGTACTACAAATGGTGTAAAACCCAACAATGGGGAGTAAAGGTACTCTTGGACTTGAAGTGGATTGGTTCTACGTGAGCATTGCACTTGGCTTTGTGGTTGGTTTTTTGGGTGTATGCCGTCCTTTACTATTGAACAAGCAATGGAGAATTATCTACTTTCAATTCCTAGGTCACATGGGGAATAGTCTTAGGGGTGTTGTTTCGTTGTAAGTAAATGTTGTAAGATTCTTCATATATTAGTGCAAATGTCATGTGATAATGTTAATCAATGTTTTGATGATGTCTGTAACATCTGTGTTAGTTAATACACTCCACTAGCATATATGAATATGGTGTTTCTTCCTATGGACAACTAAGGCAATCCAATTTGTAGTTTCATTTAATCCCTGTAGATTAATATTGTAAAATCAAACTTTAGTTTGTACAAGCAATGGATTCAATAAAAGTAGTATACCATACCTACTTATCAAAAAACAAAAGTAGTATGCTATACCTTGAAATTACTCCTAGGCTTTGTTTCTGTTACTTTAAACAAATGTTTATCTTGAGTTTCAGCAGTGCTTTCGTTGAGTTAATGGGTTTAACACATTTTTGGAAACTTAATTGGGATTGGCCATATGCAAGTTTAACGCATTTGGTTCCCTATTTAGGTCGACAATTTCTCAAACATCATATTGAAAATGAACATGAAATTTGCAACTTTCAAGTAAAGCTGAATAGTGTCCAGTGGAATACTTTCTCGCACTTGCAAGAAAGATTGTAGTACATGAAACATTATTTGTGAGCAAACCATCAATAGCTGGTTTTGCCTAAAAACCTGATTAACTTGCAATGAGAAAGTAAAATGTGCCCTTCTAAGTTTCAAAGTTCTTACAAGTCCTTTAAATAGGCTCTTGTCTTTGTCTGTTCAAGATTGCTGAAGAGGGATTGGAATCTGACGTGACACGTAAGTGGAAATCGGGTTGAGCTCCACCTATAAATTAATATTCTGCTGATGAATGATGAATATAGATTGCCGTTATGTTGAAAGATTAATCCTTTTTTACTGGAGCTAAAACTACTAAATAAATTGAGTTAATTATTCTACTGGTGAGGGCATTCCAAGCTATTTTGGTTACTCTGGAGAGAATTAGACATCTTGACCTCTCCTTTGCGGGATTTGGAGTATTCATTTCTCAGGAGCTTAGAACTCTATCACAGCTTTACTTTCTTAATCTACAGGAAAATGATCTTTATTTGGATGGTCTAGTATTGGTTTATTGTGTTTCTTACCTGCAATATTTTTACCAATTGGTGTCAACTGTCATAGGGAAAAAGAAAAAGGCTTCAGGTAATTTGTGGTTCTTTTGTCTCACTTTCTTGTATGATTTGCAGTCCAGATTATCTTATATGGCAGCTAAACTTTATTATTTAAAATTTCAATTAGGAAGTGCTGAGACAAGGACTAATTAAAACTTAAAGTGGATTGGGCATTGCTAGGAAGTCAATTCAACTGTATGGTCCTTTTCAACTCGAGCTTATATCAATGCTGTAAGATCATATTGTAATTACAGATCAAAAGACTCTTTTTCCTTCCAATTTTCTCCAGAAACACGAGCATTTTTGTTTTATTAGCTGAATGGGAACAGAATATAATTGAAGCTTTGTTTTCACTTCAATTTTATTACCATGATCACTCATAGAAATGACGTCTTACAGGTCTAAAGAATGCAACAAAACATGTTCATCTCATTTCAGCTTCGTCTCGAAATAATTTGATGTGGGTTGTGCCATCATATGGCAGATGACATAGTGGGCCGGACAACAAATGACTTTAGCATGAAAGCAACATGACTAATCTGTTAATCCAATTCATATTTCAATTATTTTACCTTTCTTAATTGAATTACGGATAAGATTTATGAGGGAGCTAGGTTGGTGGGTCACCATCGAACTAAAAGATTTATTTTGATACTTAACTTTGTATTCAAGGCATCAACACCCTATACAGGCACTACAGAACATTGTAGCAAATCACATGCACGTTCGAAAAAAAGAAGCCAAATATACATAATAATTGTTATGTTTATTATTTATATTTTTAGTAATTGTTTTTTTTTTTTTTTGTTAAAACAAATTCACCAAATTCTAAAATTTTATTTTTTCTAATGTTTATACGTAATAATTATTTTATCAATTCTCAACAAGTTCAAATTACAAAGAGTTTTTTTAGCAAAACAATTAAAATAATTATTAAATTTTTTTTGTGTATGTTTTCTTGATATAATATCTATATTATAATTGTTCAAATAATTGAAATAAGATATAAAAAAATTGTTGTTTCTTCAAGTTATTATTATTATTATGATTATGAACCAAGGTTGAGTAGAATAGAAAGAACAAGTAACAACACCTATTGGCAAAACTGGTAGTTAATCTTCTAACCAAGCTCACCTTAGTCACTTTAATGATTTTGTTATAAACTCTATCCTAATGTTTTCTCTCCACTTGACAATATTCACCAAATTATACCTTCCAAAAGAGAAAAAAGAGAAAGAACCAAAGGTGAATTATGTGAAAACAATGGGTGTTAAAAAGGTGAGTTATTTATTTATTATTATTATTATTATTGTTTTGTATTAAAATATGAGATTAAAAGAATTTTTAAAATATGACTAACACTAGGAATCTCCAATTTTATCAAATAGAAGAGAACGTAAAATTCATTTTTGAATAATACTTTTGAAGCTGCTGCAAGTCAGGCTTCATGAAACCCAAAAAATTTAGTATTACGTACATTGGATAGTAAAATACTAATGATAAAACAAAATATGGCAACACTCCAATTGTCTAGAAAATAATAATAAATTCAAGACCAAGCAAATAAAAAACGGTTCACAGAACATATATAATCTTTCATCATTATTTCAAAATGTAAATTGATCTTATTTCTAAGGCTAAACTAAATGAAGTATAGTCATGTTGGGTCCAAATTTTTCAAAGAGTGTTATGCCATTATGTCCCATCTTCTTTTTATTTATTTATTTTTTCAATACAATCTACGTACTAGAAATAATCCACCAAAGACCTTTTTCAATTGCCAGTTATTTTAGACCATAATTGCGTGAAAAAAAAAAGTTATCAAAATTATTTTTAAATAATATTGGTATTTTTTTTTTACTGGGGTCACTATTTTGTGGAAGGCTATTCATAGAAAGGAGAAAAATAAGTTGAAACAATTTCAATGTGAGAGTATGAAAGATTCATTAAGGGTTAATTAGCGAGTTATGCATGCATAAAATGTTACAATGTTATCTTCTTTTTTTGTTCCGGGTAGTTATGAATGTAGAAAAATATTAAAATATTTTTCTACAAAAAAGGTTTTAAAATATCAGCAACAAACTATTTTTTTTGGTTATGTCAACAACAATAAAAATAAAAATTACAATAAACATAACAATATCTGTAAGAACATGGACGATAAAAATAAAAAAAATATAATAAATATAATATTTTAATATTTTTTTTATAATTTTTTTGTTGCAAAGCTTATTCCAACTAAACTTGATGAAAATAACATAATAATTGGTATCTATAAAGAAAATAAACAGAAACTTGTTGAATCCGTTGGAATTTGGAAAAATTATGATGCTTACTAAAGAATCAATATGATAATTATTATTTATATTTTGATATTTTCTGGATATGACAAATTTAATTTGCAATAGTATTTTATAGGGTCTTGTATTGACTACTGCTACCTATTGTTTAATTAGGAAATAGTATAACTATTTCATTAGTAATAGCATAGTATAAATCATTCTGTTATCATTTCTATCTACTTTTGATGCTGCAAGAATTTTTGGTACTATTTTTGGTTGTTTATTTATGTAAAACTATTATTTACTATGACTACTAATCTGGTCAATTGTCTCTCTTTCCTCATTCCGATAGTTATTTATGCATTAGTTTTCATGATTTATTCCACTACACCAAGGATAGACAATCAAAAGTCTCTCTAGTTTGTTTCCAAGACAACATGTTTGTAACTTCAAAATTGAAAATCTGGTAACATCCCCAAGGGGTTGTCATCTACTAATTATCTATCAATTTGGCTAAGACATTATCTTTTTGTTATCTGGCCTCTTTTGTATTGCTTTATTGCTAAGGAGGGAGATTGAATAATAAAAAAGTGCATATTTTTCTTTTTATTTCTTTTTGAAGCATTTAAATTCGTATTACGAACAATAAATCAATTACTATTCAAAGCTTTTAACTTTTTGGAAAGTTTATTATTGTTGAGGACCCTTTTTTTGGCCCACGTGGCATTACTTCATTGGCAATGCATGCCACATCAACATATTATTGATTTTTTGGGTAAATCTATTTAAAACTCAAAATAAGCTTATATCTCATTCAACTACATGGATTAGGTTTACATGGCTCGCGAGATCCTTACTTCAAGAGGCGGATTCATGGTTCACATCTCCTCTTCATCAATTGGGATCATAACTCCACAACATCATCAACATCAACATATGGATTGGGCTTAAGCAATGAATCAAAGCTCACGGCCCGTATTACCTCTCTTACACTCATGACAAGCAGCTTCTTCAACAAGAGCCCATATTTACACAAAATGACAACAAAACCCGAGGTACGTTATCTCACCTTCGGCTTATGATCCAAGCTCATAAGTCTCTTTGGAGAAACTTTGGGAGTCGTGGTTTGGAGGGCTAAGAGGTATGTTCAGTAAAGCTCCAGCGGTTTAAAGTTGATAAAAGAGACATGTTGCTTGACGTGTCTTCTCGAACTCCCTGAACTTTATCGAGTCCGTGTGTAGCGAGTAACATATGGTAATCATCTCTTGTCACATAACACTTTAGATGATAAAATTTCTCATTGCTCTTTTCCTAATGCTTAATATTCATCATATGACAAATGCTCAATATCCCCAGCCATCTAACTGCTGGGAGAATAACTGTTCATTCAATTCCTAGCTGTTGTTATACAAATTTAGAAACTTCATTATATCATTCTACATAAACTACATTACTTCTTTCAGCTAAAATCCAACTCAAACACATGGCCTAATCTGATTGGCTATTTTTTATCTCTCTATACAAAATATTCATGATATCTTTTATACCCAGCTGTTGTCTGCCACAATCAGATCATATATTTCTCTGCCAGTTGCCAGAGCAGAGCATTAAATACTCTTCTTGTTCACCAAACTTATGTCACAACATAATGAGACCTTGACTAAATCTCTAAGACTTCATTGGCTATCAACCAATCCTTCTATTATTTACTAGAAATGTGTTGTAATGGAACCTTGCACCAAAAACACAAACACCCAAAAAGGAAGCATTTTTAACTGAACCCCAATAGTGTATTCAGCACTTGACACCTGGCTGGAAGTGATATCATCAGCCATTTAATGCTAAAATCCTAGCAACCAGCTGTTTCCCCCAAAATGGAAAGATACCCTCCAAAGTGATCTTACCATTTTTCAGTCAAATCCTTAAAATGACATCTCCAGCAGTCTGAAATGACCCATTTGACCTCATTGGTTCTGCCCAAAGCAAACAGCTTTTTCATGATAGCTGTCACAGCTTTTCCTAACAACTAGGACAACCTTTTCAGAACAGCTGTGACAGCTGACCCAGCAGCTTGAGCATTATTGATTTTTCCACTTTTGGCTAAAACTAAAACCAACTAAAGAAACTACCTCTCTCTTGCCAAAATACCTTCTTTTTCTGTTGCTTTTTTCCTAGCAACTCTTACCTGAAATAGCAAGAATACCTTAAAGCTAAACATACCATTTTTGACCAAATTTTAAGATGGATTCTCTAAAGATTCATTACTGTTTGGGACAGATTTTGGCTGATATTCTTTACTAAAATACCCCCTTAAACTTAGCTCTAAAGGGGACCCTTCATCAACATCTAAAAGGGAGACCAATGGAGAAGAACTCTCTCATAAGCTTCCCTATTCTTTCTCCCTTGAAGGATCTTCTGAAACTCTTAATGAAGTACTGAGCTTCTGGGTTTTTAGTTTCTAAATTAGGAACTAAACTCTTCAGCCCTTAGCTCATAAATGCCATTCATAAGCCTTCATACAATCCCAGCAGCTTTGCTAAACACACTACAATACTATTACTCTCTTATTCTCATTCTCTCATTCTCCATATTCTGAAAATACATATATCTTGCCATCCATATCTCTAAACATCTCTTTCTTCACTTCTCCTACACAATCTCATATACACTTACTACACCATTACATATAGCACACCACAACTCACTAAGCTCCACTCTCATACTCTCTTACTCTGAGATTCTACTGTTTTGCTGCCCATAAACACATCTCAATACTCTTCTACACCTATCTTACTGCTTCTATCT
This sequence comes from Quercus aquifolioides, assembly GCA_019022515.1. Classification (NCBI taxonomy): domain Eukaryota; kingdom Viridiplantae; phylum Streptophyta; class Magnoliopsida; order Fagales; family Fagaceae; genus Quercus; species Quercus aquifolioides. The sequence goes on along the minus strand of CM032328.1, from coordinate 62,696,134 downwards.
CCAAATACCTAAATACATCTCCATACTCTTCTTTTACAAAATCTCTCATCTTGGAAAGCAATCTCTACAACTTCTCCAGCAGTTATGATCTCATATTTTTACTATCTTTAACCACTATATCTCTCATACTCCCATATATCACACATCTTACAAATATTACATCTCACAACACATCTATAAATTTTACCATCTCCATAATTTTCAAGAGATGCCAAACACTCATACTAAAAGCCCTTCTCATGAAAGGCATGAACTTCTATTGCTAAATCCCTTCTCCTAGAAGGCACCAAGATCTCATATCAAAACCCTTCTCTTAGAAGGCACCACTACTTCTTACATAAAGCCCTTCTCTTAAAAGGCACATATACTCCATACAAAAGTCATTCTCATGGAAGACAATACTATTCATAACTTCACAACAACTAAAAGAGCATTGTCAAGGGGAAAACTCATTTAAGTGCATGATAAGAGGGGCAAGCTTAACTAGCCCCTACACACAGCTGTGCATACTCTCTCTCCTTCTAGTTGCACCCATTTTTCCCCTTTAATCTTGAAGTTATTATGGTAAATTGCCTCTCTACCATTAGAGTCATTCTGCTGGGATGCTGTCTACTTACTGATGTTACACTGCTGGGGCTGCAAACCATCAGAGATAAGTGACTCTGTTTCCTTACCTTTAAATTTATATAATTACATGATTACTTTACATTTAAATACATATTACTTTATTCCAATTACTATTACAACTATTAACCAAGACTTAAACTCATTTAAATGCATGACAAGAGGGGCAAGCTTAACTAGCCTCTACTACTGGCATTCTGCTGGAATCTTGTCAGCTCACTGATGCTACACAGCTAGGCTACAAACCATACAAAGATAAGTGACTTTGCTTCCATATCTTTAAATCTACATCATTGACTCCATGCTCACTTCAGCTTTAAATACAAATTACTTTATTTCAACTACTATTACAACTACTAATCAAAGCTATCATATCAAACACATATTATATATTTACTCAACCATTATCGTGATTCTTAGACTTTGACTTTAATGGCTTTGTAGGCTTAAAAGTACGCCAGTAGCCGTTGGACCACGTGGCCCAATGTTGAGTTCTGGACGCAACTACCCAAAAAGAACCTGGGCCTAATAAGGTCATCCTTTCAACGGACCACACATGACTGGGCAACTGAAAAAGGCCCCTGAACAATTATCTTTCATGATCTCTCTCTCTCTCTCTCTCTCTCTCTCTCATATATATATAATTTCATTCTTAGAAATACAAAATAAAATACTTTAAACGATAGAATAGATAATTCTTTGTACAAACACAATTAATAATTTTACCTTAATGATCATTTATTTTTCTCCAAAAAAAAAAAAAAAAAAAAAAATTGCATACATGTATAATAAAAGAGCCCGCACAAAATAATAAATACATGAAAATTATTATGATATTTCTACTTTATATGAAGTTCTATTTCCAATGTTCTAATAGGTAAATTACTACTTTAATTATCTATTACTAAAAGTTTGAAAAAAATTTAAAAGAAATTAAATTTCATTACATTTTTAAAATTATTCAAATGTCTATCATAATTTTGTAATTTTGATAAAACCAACAATCTTACAATATAGGCTTTTGTCATATAACCTAAGGTAATTTTTTAATATTATTTTTTGTTATTTATTTTATTGTTTGTTTTAACTGATATTTGAGACTATATTTTTTATGAAGGGGAGTTTTATTTATTTATTTATTAAATTTTTTTACATATAAATTTTAATTAATCTGTGTATATATTAAAGTTGAATATCTATATAAAAAAAATTGGGTTTGATTTTAAAAAAAATATCTTTTATATTGATTAAAAATACTCTTACTATTGCCGGAATCCCCTTTACGAAATTGAGGTTTCTACGAAAAAATAGAAGAAAAAACCTAAAGGTTTAAAGCCTGAATTGAATACACACAAGGAATAGACACTGTTTGGATAAAAGCATATATGTGGCAACATAGCAAACTATCAAAAGGACTCTAGCTATGCACGTGTCTTATGGTTTCTATGAATAATATTGGTGATGACCAAGCATACCACTGGATGTTTTTCCTGATCATCCAGCTCAAAGAACTTGGCCTACCTACACCCTAAACACACATACATACCGATACACAAACTTGACCTTCCAGGCCCTCAAGGGTCCATGTAAACGTAATCTATTTATTTATTTAATTTCTGACTTGACAATCCATTTATTAATTGTCAGAAATTTTGGTTATATTTGCAACCAGAATAACGTAAGCCTGATGCTCTTACAAATTCAGATCACTGACAAACAAATTAATCGATACGTGGCTGAATAAAGTTCGCATTTTAAACGTTTGTATTTGCATGCACATGCATGTCATTGGGGACTGCAACGTATCAGCTCAATAAGCTGCCGACTTCAGTATGATCGCCATGCAGTAATAATGTTATGCAAAGGGGCTCTGATCTCATTGGAGATTTTACGGAAGACTAGGACAAATATGAGTAAAGTAATTTGAATTGAAAATAAAATACTGACTACTGATCAGCCTGTTTGATGAGATAAAGAATCAGGCTATGCAAATGCATTTGGTAGGACATTGTCACACAATCTTTTTCATTTTTTTTTTTTTTAAAGAGAGGAAGCTTCAAACTTTTCATTTAGAATGCACTAAATTAGCAATGCAAGCACTTTCAACATTAGGAGGAACACATTCCATTCAAATAGTGTAATCAAAAATACAATCTACAATTACTTAACTTTTAGCGAAAAATATGTCAACTTGAGCGAAATGCTCGATTGATGCTTGACTACCTCTGAGCTTAAGAGAGGACTGTCATTTTTGAAAATTTTGCGGTTACTGGATCAGCCTCTAACAGTCTAACGTCATTTTTTTTTTTTTGTAAAACTCTGGGAATTACCATCATTTCGTTAAACCAAAATAAGGAAAATTGGTAAAAAATCCCCAGGTTTTATAAGGGAACCTTATGAAATCATATGTAAAAATTAGACTTTGAAAATTAATTAGTAGGTAACTTAAGAATTGGAAAAAATTATACCAACTAGAGGATGTTTTATAGAAATGATGGTTTTTTTCCCTGAAGCTTTGTGATATACTATCACTATTGTAAGGTCAAGATTTGCGGCCCAAATCCAATAGATATGGAATACGAGCCCAACGAGCCCAATACAATAATCTTGTAGAGAATGGGTGAAAGAGCTGGGCTGATGATGAACTAAACAACGTTGGATGAAGGTTTGCAAGACAAATAATTGCAAAAGGTAAATTTGAAACTTGAACAAACTGATGTTCGAGGAGGTAAACTTTTGTTTATATAAGGTTGAGAGCTACAATAAACCTTTCTTCCTTCTTCCTTTCTTCGATTTTTTCCTCCCCCCCCCCCCCCCCCCCCCTCATGAAAGAATCTTCTCCTTTTTATAGCCGTTTTTCAATCATCTTCATCGTACACTTGTTCTTCATCTAAGCACCCACTTGAGTACATGTCACATCAGATATCTTCCTTAGTTCTTCATGAGTGGTGGTAGCTGAGATTGCACTGTTCAGGGGTCTTCTCCACATAAATGCGGCCAGAAAGGTTGCTGCTGTGCATTAAATGTGATGACATCAACTTTCTCTTTAGATATTTTTCTATTCTTATCACCTTTATGCGTGCATGGAGCTCATCCTTATCGTTGGAGTTTCCTGGAAGCTCACCCACACTACCCAAGTATTTGCTTGACTGATATTCTTTAAGTCCGAAGAGAAGGAACTCTTCGGACTGTATTATTCTATTCCTTCCTTACGTGATTCTCCACTGTGGGGCCTTTTCCAATTCTTTACTTCTCCTCGGACATACTCGTATTTTCAAATAGGGCCCAGGGGCCCAATATACTTGTTTGGGTTTTTACCCCCACAACTATCACCCCTTTTAATTCATTAACTAATCAAAGGAATTTTCCATCGACTCACCCTGATGTAGGAGACAATTTCCAATTTAATTATTGTAATGTATAAATTTTGGTATTTAATTTGTAATTTTCGTTATTTTAAGTTTAGGGTTATTATTTTCTTGTTTTTAGGTGCTTTTAATGCTTTTTAGGTTAAATTTGGTTCCTGTTATAGTTAGGTATTAAGTAGGAGTTATTTAAGAATGTATTTCTTTGTCAGTCAAGTTTTACAGAGCCCTTAAATAGTCCCCTAACTCTGTACACGTTTTTTTTTAACAATTATTGAATCAATAAAATTCAGACTTTTGTCTTTCTATTTTCTGGTGGATTCTAGTCCCTTTCGCCTTGTGGATTCAAGGATCCTTGTGGATTTAAGGAATACTCGTGAATTGAAGGTTCTTTTTAGAAGTAAACATGTTTTGTTTCTTGTTTTCTAGAGGTAGACGTGTTCAGCTTTTTGACACTTCTGCATTCCGCATTAATTGGTATGAGAACCTTGACTTATCCGGGTCTAGTGGCTGACGTATGAGACGGTAGCAACTCCGGTGACAAAAAACTTAGAAAGTAGTACGTGACGTACAACTAGCACTTACAAATATCTTTGCTAGGATGCTGTTGTTGGAGCATGGAAATAAGAGGGATAATTGTTATGGAGACTTAACTATTGGGCAACCTATTAGTAAGCAAATTTCATATAGGCCTTATAAAAGAATTGCAAATTTTTATTTTTATTTTATAAAGAAGATTTTCTTGATTGGTTACTTGATTTAGAGGATTTACTTTACTTTGAGAATATTTATTATGAGAGAAAAGTTGGGCTTGCTTTTTATAAACTTAGTGAATATGCCTTATGTTGGTAGGAATGAGTATAATCTAATAGAATCCAACAAGGTAAAGATAAGATTTGTTCCTGGCTAAGGATGAAAAAGATGTTTGCTATCAAATTTTATCATTTAGATTGTGAAGAAATATTGTCGTATACAATACAAGATTATTACTGGCCAATAAGTTCATATTTAAATTATTTTGAAGAGCCATCTATTCCACCATTAAAGGAAGAATTACATATTGAAGAAAATACTTTTCTTGAAGAATATGTAGAATTCAAAGAAGAAAATATAGAGATTTTTGAGGAAATTAATGCAAGCCTAGTTATAGAAGAAGAACCTGAAATCAAGATTGCGGAGGAGAATAATGAAAACCCTATTATAGAGAAGATCTTGAGGTCAAGATAATAGAGATCGTTAAAGAATAAATTATAAAGGAAGTTGTCAACGATCTTGATGATGTCAAGTTAGATGATTGTCTATCTCAAGATCTTTTTATTTTTGGTGGTAAGCGATACCCCAAAATTTATTGATTTTATTGGGGTTGATAGATTTGATTCAATTGTCGGTCATATTTGGTAAATCTCTACAATTACATGAAGACCAAGGAAAAATAAATTTAGGTTGGTTTGTTTATTCCATTGATGAGTTGCAAGTATGTAAAGAAGATCAAGGGGCTCAAGCATTCGAAGTATTTATTTATTTTGAGTGGAAGATTTTAGATTTCAAAGATGAACTCGAGGACGAGTTTGTTTCAAGTGGAAGGGTCTAATGTAGGACACAATTTCCTATTTAATTATTGTAATGTATTAATTTTGGTATTTAATTTATAATTTTCATTATTTTAGGTTTAGAGTTATTATTTCCTTGTTTTTAGTTCCTTTAACGCTTCTAGGTAAAATTTGGTTCCTGTTATGGTTAGGTATTAATTATGAGTTATTTTATAATATATTTTCTTATTAGTCAAGTTTTACGGAACCCTTAAATAGTCCTAAGTCTTTACACGTTTTTTAACAATTATTAAATCAATAAATTTAGACTATTGTCTTTCTATTTTTTGGTGGATTTCAGACCCTTTCTCCTTATGGATTCAAGGACACTTGTGGGTTTAAGGAACCCTTGTGGATTTGAGGTTATTTTCAGAAGCAAACGTTTTTTGTTTCTTGTTATTCTTCCGAGCGGGAATTCGAACAAAGAAGACCGCTTATGAAATTTGGAATGGAAAGAAGCTAAAAGTGAAGTACTTCCGAGTGTTTGGAAGCAAGTGTTACATTTTAAATGATCGGGAGAACCTTGGAAAATTTGATGCAAAAAGTGATGAAGGCATCTTCCTTGGGTATTCTACTACTAGCCGAGCATATAGAGTTTTCAACAAGAGAACAAAGACGGTAATGAAATCCATCAATGTAGAAATTGATGATGCTATAACAAAGGTAGAGATGGTTGATGATGGAGAAGGGCCAAGCATCAAAGAGCCCATAGCTGAGGTCGAAGCTCTTGATATTGACGTTGAAGGACCTACACCGGAAAAGGAATCAACTCCCGTGAACTCAAGAATGGAAACAAGATCAATGTCTAGAACATCAAGTCCTCTCACTCCTCTGGAAGTTCATCCTCCCATCTCCCGGAATGATGAAGTCTCCACATTAAAGAAGCCAACATCAAGAGTGATTAAAAACCATCCGGACAGTAACATCATTGGGTCTTTAGATGAAGGTCTTTGACTTAGAAAGGGAAACATACTTCTGGCCAATCATGTAACATACCATTGCTACCTTGCCCAATTTGAGCCGAAAAAGGTAGAAGAAGCTCTTCAAGATTAAAATTGGGTTGAGTCAATGCATGAAAAGCTGAATCAATTTGTGAGAAATGATGTATGAGAACTTGTTCCTAGGCCTGAAAATGTTCATGTTATCGGCACCAAATGGATATTAAAAAACAAGACCGATGAAGATAGAGAGATTATCTGGAATAAATCTCGGCTAGTGGCTCAAGGATACACTCAAGTAGAAGGAGTAGATTTTGATGAATCCTTCGCTCTCGTGGCAAGACTTGAGTCTATCTGCATTCTTATGTCAATTGCATGCACTATGAACTTCAAACTCTACCAAATGGATGTGAAATGTGCATTTCTAAATGGCTACTTGAATGAAGAAGTGTTTGTTGAACAACCCAAAGGTTTCGAAGATCCTCACTTCCCGAATCATGTGCTGAGATTGAAGAAAGCTCTTTATGGTTTGAAACAAGCTCCTACAGTTTCGTATGATCGGCTTACCCATTACCTCCTGGATAGAAGGTTCAAAAGAGAGTATGCTGATCGGACTTTATTTGTCAAGAATGATGGGGATTATCTTCTCGTGGCTCAAGCATATGTTGATGACATAGTATTTGGAGCTACCATTGATGCTCAAACTATAAAGTTCTCTGAGGAGATGAAGAAAGAATTTGAGATGAGTATGGTGGGGGAGCTTACATTTTTCTTGGGTCTTCAAGTCAAACAAAAGAAGGAAGGCATATTCATTTCACAAGAGAAATATGCATAAAATATTGTGAAGAAGTTTGGATTAGATTCCAAAAAGCATGCCTCTACTCCCATGAGTTCATCTACAAAGCTTAATGTTGATTCTTTCGGGGTAGAAGTGAGTCCAACCTTGTATAGGAGTATCATTGGGAGTTTACTCTATCTTACGACCAGTAGACCAGATATTGCTTTTAGCGTGGGTGTTTGTGCTAGATATCAAGCTGCTCCGAAGGAATCTCACCTGACTGTGGTGAAGCGAATCATACGATATGTCAATGGAACTTCGGATTATGGCTTGTGGTACTTAAAGGACTCTAATGCTTGCCTTGCAGGTTATTCAGATGCAGATTGGGCTAGAAGTGTGGATGATCGAAAGAGTACTTCGGGTGGCTGCTTCTATCTTGGAAACAATCTTGTCTCTTGGATGAGCAAAAAACAAAATTTCGTGTCTCTCTCTACGGCTGAAGTAGAGTACATAGCTGCTGGAAGTTGTTGCACATAACTACTCTGGATGAAAAAGCTACTTCATGACTACAAAATTTCTTAAGATACAATGTGTGTTTTCTGTGATAACACCAGTGCTATAAATCTCTCTAAGAATTCAGTTCAGCATTCAAAGTCAAAACACATAGAGATACGTTACCACTTTATCCGAGATTTGGTGGAAGATAAAGTTGTATGTCTTGAATTCATACATACAAAAAATCAAAAGGTGGACATCTTCACCAAGCCTCTCTATGGTCCACAGTTTGAGTCACTCTGTAAGACCATCGTTGTTGGTACAATTCCTTGAATCTCATGTGTGCTGTGTGCTATATTTTTTTTCTTAATGTGATTTATATCTTGTAGGGCACACACTACGTTGTTGGCTATCTGTATAGCATGTTCTATTTATTTGCCTTGAATGTTTTTACATTTTTTTTTATCAACCTTTAATTGTTTTTGTGTCAAAAATCCAAAAACACATAAAAAGTAGAAAATCCAAAAAGTTTGATAGGCATTATTGTGTATTGTCACTAGCATGTTTTGCCTTGTACCTTTGTACTAATGGTTTTGTGCATTTACGAGCGTAACTTATTCTTTATGCATTAATATCATTGTGGGAAAAATCTTGAAATCTATGTGACTGTTGTAAATAGATCTTCAAACTTGTCATGAATGATTAGTCAATGGTTTTGTTGATCTTGAAACTTGCATAGACTTGTGCCTATATATCTTCCCACTCTTTTATTTTTTTTGCTTAAAGAGCTCAACAAATGTAAATCTCAAAATGAAAAGAAATAATGAGCTGCAAAAGCCGTCGCACATACTAACATTTGACTAGGAAAAAGGGAAAGCGACTTTTATGAAAAATGTATGATGCCCAAAAAGCCAAAGGCTTGCTCATCAAATTGAAATATCAAAAATTTCAGGCATTGATCTCAAAATGAGAAAATGTTATGATGTACATGGAGTCAAATGAAAAGCTTCAAAATTATGTTATCAAGTTTTGTGGGAGGTCATATATGCAAATTTCTATAATTGAGATAGGTCACTTTTCCTAGTGCTAATTGTATATGCCTTGGTTTAATTGATCATTGAAGCTTCACATTAGATTATGGACTATTTCATCTTTGGTACCTACACACATCACACATGTCTATGTTCAATGAATGCCTTATTGATTTGTGTGATTGTAATTGATTAAATATGTTGCACATGCTCAATTATATGCTGATGAAATACAAAAAGATTTTTGAGTGTTTTAATTGTTTTTGGAAAGTGTTTTTATTTTGAAAAATGTCAAAAATTTCAAAAATCTGTGCAACCCTGTTTTGGCGACTTGCCTCGCAGGTCACTCCAGTCGCATGCCCCAGTCGCGAGCTTACACAGAAAGTTTTCGCGACTCATTGGCAGGTCAAAGTCCCAGTCGCAAAAAGACTTAGAAATTTTTCCAAAAATCTGGGATTTTAGATTTCTTGCGACTCATGTTGGCGACTGGTTCACGAGTGGAAGTTTCAGTCACGAGGGTTACTCAGAAAGTTTGGCGACTCCCGTCGCAACTTACTCGCGGGTGGAACTTCCAGTCGCGAAAAACACTTAGACAATATTTTCAAAATTTTGCCTTATGGGTTTTTCACGACTTGTTTGCGACTTAATCCAGTCGCGAAAATCGCGTGTTTTGCATAATGAGGGCTATTTTTAGGGCAGTTTTCAAAAACTTTTCATTTTTCCATCGCATCTCGTGACTATTCATCTTCTTGTCTATCTTTCCCTCTTTCAAAATCACCTTGTTCACACACAAACTCACCATATTCTTCCTCACTTCTTCACCAATCTTCAAGAAAATGTATGGTTTCTGTTTCTTTCTCAATGTATTTCACATTTCCTGCCCAAGATTTCTTGTATTGGGTGTTTTTGATGATATCTATGAATATGATGCTTGAATGTGGGTATTTGATGCTTTGGTGAGATTGTTGTGTGGGGTGTGTTGGCTATGTGGTGTTACACACTGTTTTTGGTTGATCAAAGTTTTTTTAACACACACATTCGGTGACATGTTTGAGACCTTAATCTCATGATTTTAGGGTTTTCTTCAATATTCCTGTTTTGGGACTAACTCAATGCTAATAGAGTTTGTTGTCTTGTGTGGTTTCTGTTGCTCTTTGGTGTAACATGATGCAAATTGACAATGTCTTCGTTCAAAAGATTAGTTGTGAAAGGAGGCAGTAGTAAAGGGAAAGAACCCGTGATTGATATTGATGATCTTTCTCCTAGATCAAAGAGGACCAGATCATCAATGAGAGTGTATGATCCTGACAAGTTTAGATCTTATACTACTTTTCAAACCTATGAGAACTACTTTCGAGATGCCTCATTGCTGGTTGAAAAGGCTATTAACCAGCTGTCTCTCCTGGACACTGACATCCCTAAATCATTTGCCATCGAAGATTGGAACTTTCTTCTCTCCAACCTTGATGATGCGTATGAGAATTTGGTGAAAGAGTTCTATACTAATGCCATTGTTGAGGGAGAGGAGCTAAAATGCTGGGTTAGAGGAAAGATTTTCTTAGTGACTCTCGTTTATCTGGCGAAAATCCTACATATCAATCGGCTGATGTTTACTAATCCACCGGTATATGATGATTTGAATCCGTATGAGGATTTACTTCAGGATGCTCTTGGAAGGAACTTGAAGTTCTCACCAAATGGGAACTCAATCAGTGTTTCCTCACTTTCCCCGGAACTAAGAGTGCTTACAATAATCATGTTCCACAATTTATATCCTCTATCCAGCACCGGGTACATGAATCTCTAGAGAGCTTTGATCCTTCTTCATATGATTACTGATGAAGAGATCGATATTTGTGCTCATATCTTTCATATTTTGTGTAAAAATGTTACAAGAATTGATTCAAGGACTTGCATTCCATTTTGCTGCCTCATTTCAAGAATATTGAAACTCAAAGGCATTCATCCATTGGAAGATGAGTCTCCCTACCCAAAGCCAAGTCCAATCAACGTTCGTACGCTCAACGCTAGCATTGGTCATAGTTGGAAGGGAATTAAGACAGAGACTCTAGCTTCTCATAGTGGTTTATGCTCCAGCTCATCCTCCTATGATGAGAAGTTAGACAACATTATGGCATCCGTCCACGACAGAAGTACTACGATGTCTGAACTTGCCTCTTTCCTGCACCATCACAACATCCGTTGTGATACGAAGTTCACTTCTCTTCAAACTCAATTGGACCAAATTCAAAGAAAGCTAAAAGAAAATGAGGACTAGCTATTCCATGACAAAAAGGGGGAGATGATGATGATAGGGGGAGTAAGAGCTTGATCAAAGGGGGAGTATTGATGTTGAAGAGTAGGAGATAGAAAAGGCCTATGTTTATGTTGTGTTTTTATATTATGTTGTTTTTGTACCTTAGCTTTGTAGCTCAGTACTTTTAGTTAATGTTATGCATTTTCTTTAGTACTTCACTCTTGTGCCCTTGTTGGATTTTATATCCTTGATGCAATTACCTTGTGTTGTTGTATCGGTTGAGTGTTGGACATGCAAATGATACTTTGCATTGAGCTTATTAGCTTGCATATCCGAATGTTCATTTCTTGTGTGAATGATCATTGTGGTCACTATTTATAGTGATTGTTCGTTTTTGGTCAAGCTATGCTTTATTGTTTCATTCCTTTTTGCTTGATCGCATTGTGCTTGCTCCATATGCATTTCAAGTTTTCTGCTTACAATGATCATATTATGTTGTTGTTTTTAGGAAATACTTGTCCGTATGGTTCAAGAGCTTCACAAATTCTAGAATTAGGTGTGAGTGAGTTTTGTTCAACTGTTCCCAACTTACATGTTAAGTCTAGAGTTTGTTTTAGGGTTTTGTCACGGAATAGCCAAAGGGGGAAATTGTAAGGTTGAATTTATTCAATCACTTTGTTGGCTTTATTTCATGCCAAATTTGCTTGTAATTTAGCATTTAGAAATCCTGTATTTAGGTGGGAATCATGTAAGGGTAGTGTGTGAGAGAGTGTGAAGAAAAGCTCAAGAGTGTTCACTCAAGAAGAGTCTCGCGACTGGATCTCGCGACTGGAAAGTCGCCAGAATGGCACACGTGTGAAGCATGTAGGGGGAGCTGAAGGGTCATGCTAGCTGTTGCATTACAGGATGAAACCTCTAGCTAGCCAGGCAGTTAGCTCACGACTCAAACTCGCGACTTGTTCTAGTCATAGGCTCGAGTCGCCAGAACGCCCTGTTTGGTTGTAACTGACTTTTTGCATTCCTTATACACCCTACTATAAATATCCTTACACCCACGAAATGTAGAGAGCTTCCAAAGAGAATTTTAAGAGGGAAACCCTAGAGAAAATCAAGATTGACTCATCCACAATCTTCATCCTTTGAGAACGCCCTGTTTGGTTGTAACTGACTTTTCGCATTCCTTATACACCCTACTATAAATATCCTTACACCCACGAAATGTAGAGAGCTTCTAGAGAGAATTTTAAGAGGGAAACTCTAGAGAAAAACGAGATTGACTCATCCACAATTTCATCCTTTTATTCTCCAAATTCCTTTACTCTCACCCTCTCCATTGATACATCTTTGAGGGGTATATTAGCCAAATCCTTATTTCATCATACCCATATCTGTGAGAAGGTATTTTGGTGCTTGGGAAGCAGTTAAGAAGGGACCAATTCATTTTGGTTGATGCAATGGGCGATTGCGGGATCCGGTAAGCTAAAGAAGACAAGGTTCGGTGTAACCCTGTTGGAGCAAAAAGCTTGGAGGGCTTAGGTGCACTAGGTAGATTAGGCTTGGAGGTTCTTCTGCTATTCATGTATCCCAACTTTATTCTCTAGTAGATTATTGACCGCTTGGAGGGCGGCAAAGAGGTTTTTCGCCGAGGACTTCGATTTCCTCTTCGATAACATATCGCTATGTTGTCTTTGTGTTTGCATCTCTCTTCCCTTAATCTTTGCCTTTTAATTACTGTTGTGGTTGTAATTAATTTCGGTTTAGATTGTTTTACCAACTCTGTTTTAGCTTATTTTCATATTCCGCACATATATTGTTTGATTATAAGCTTGTGTTGGTAATTTGTAAATTGGGGGTTTAAACGTTCATAGGTGTTTTACACACTATTTGAACATTCAATAACATTTTTGTTTGACTTTGGTTTAAGTAGCTCTTCTTTTTATAAGTATGTTAGGCTGTTAGATTTAGAGTTTTTGTCTGCTGTGTTCTTGTTTTCTAGGTTAGGGTTAGGGCATGTACGCATATGAATGCTTTCTGCATGCGTATGCATACTCATGCCCAGAAACCCTAATTCGAATTTTTCGCTTCTATTTCCTTATCATATTTATATCATATGTCTCTGCCTAGTCTTATTTTATGCTATTAAGACTCTACTTCCATGTTGATTTCTTTGTTTGTTCTTCACATGCTAGATTAGGGTATTATCTTTCAATTTTGTTGTTTTTCCATGAACATGCATATGATATGACCATGCATTGATGCATAAGTGTTGTGGTGTAGTAAGGTAAGTGAGGTAAGTCATGCATTCACATAAACATGCACTTGTTTGAGATATGATTTTGATCTTGCTTTGATGAACATGAATGACATTTGCAAATGCTTTTCCTTAGATGTGATAACTTGTTTATTTAATCTTAACATGCCTATGTTTCTGCTTTGGATATGATACGTTTGTTTGGTTGCTGCCTTGAATATGATGTGATGAGTTGCATGATAGATGTATGTTAGGGTTTTGGGATTAAAATGTCATGTTGATTGCTAGATGAATGTTAGTGTGTGTGTGTGTGAGAGAGTCTAGATTAATAATATTGAATGTGTCTTTCATGAGATTAAGATGTAAGACACAGTGGGCGGAAGCCGACCTATGGGTCGGGTGCGGTTAGGTGCCTAACACCTTCTCATCTCGATACCTAAACTCCAAACACGTACTCTAGTAGTAGATAAGTCCTTCCATGAAGAGTGCTATATTCATGATTCCTAGACCTAATTTAGGTGACGACTCCCTTTTTTCCTTCTCCGCCTTGGTCCACTCGGCCAAGCATACTCCCCCCGTTGCGACCACGACAAGTTCTAATGTTTTCCAACAATCCAAAACACTACCATTACTAAGAAATTGTGATGTTTTTATTATTGGAGTGATCTCCTCTCTAAGATACGGCAATGGTAAAAGGGAAAAGTATGGAAAATTGATGGTGTTTGGGTTCCTCAACAATGGCCTCGATTCTTTCAACTCTCAGGAGGTACCTTAGGTAAACTTCGTGGGAAATAAGAGTGTAATAGTGGGTATGAGTAGGGTATAGTACAGGATCCAAGTAACAAAATTCCTTGCTGCTAAGGATTTTGTGGGATAGGTGTTGTCTCATGAGTCGTCTTGCGAAATCAGACTTTAACTTAAATTTAAATCTTCATGTGCACCACACATGTTGTTTTTGCAGGACAGGGTCTTGTGAATTGTCTTGCGACAATATACACTTCCAACAACTCTGAAATGGCCTTTCAAACTGAATCCTAAGCCCAACCCAATTATAAATAAAGCCCACAAATACAAAGGAATTAAGCATAAATTACAAAAAAAATTGACACAGAATAAAGCCAATACTAAATACAAGGTAATTACAAGAATTTATAACCTAACAAAAAGCTTATCAAATCTATGAAAGGTTTTATTGAAAATCAACAGAAAAAAAATATGCAAATATTTCTGATTGAATTACCGGAGGATTAACAGGAAAAAAGAGAATGAGAAGGTTTAATTGATCTTGTCTTTTTTCTAAGAATGAGACATATGCACTAGCTTTTGATGGTGCAAGACTTTTACCATTGCACCATACAATGGTGCCTCAAGTAAATAATTAATGTTATTAAAAAAATATGTGAGTGTGGACAATGCAGAAAATATCTCATCCAATTTCCATTTTCAAGCCTGTCAGATAGTGTCAGTTGTTGTGCATATGTTTTTCACACTTGAACATGGTAGTGCTAGTTCTCGAGCGTGCACACTTAAAATAAATGGTCAATGCTTGTTGATTTCTGAAAGATCAAGTGCATGATGCATGAACATTAGCATAAATATGGTTGCTGATAGAAACCATTCTTTTCCACGAGTGGTTCTTTATGCCTTGGCGTCCAGGACAGAAATCCTGGCAGAAAAGATTTGTCTAACGTTGTCTCATGTCGGTACCTGCATTCAAATTTACCCATGTGGAAGACACGTAGAATCAATTTAGATTACATCGATTTGGTAAAAGGTGCTTTAATTTATCATTTATGGCTTCTCTTGTCTCACTTTCTCGTATGAATTGCAATCCAGATTATCTCATTATATGGCAGCAAAATCGTATAATATACAAATACAATTAGGATGTGCTGAGACAAGGGCTAAAACTTAAGTGGATTGGCCATTGTTACAGGAAGTCAATTCAATTGCATGGTCCTATTCTTATGTCAGTGTGGTAGGATCAGATTGCCATTACAGATCAAAATAGACTATTTTTCCTTCCAATTTTCTCCATTTTTGTTTCATTAACTGGATGGGAACAAAATATAATTGAGGCTTTGTTTTCACTTCTCATCAGTCATAGAAACGAACCTCTTATTAAACATTTGGTAGAGCATGCTACCTTAATGGTGAAACTGACTATTTTTTTTCCTACCTACCACTGGACAGGTGAACAGAGAATTGTTTATAGGAAAACCAATATTTTTATTTGTTTTTTCAGCCTAAAGTAGAGCTATAGACTATAGAGTCTAAGGAATCCAACAAAACCTATTCATCTCACCTCAGTTTCTTCTTAAACATGCTTAAACATGTTGTCGTGGGACTTGTTGCTAGGCATGTGTGATTATACATGAATGTGGACATGCGGGGAGTATCTACAATACAAAAACACAGCCTAGTAATAATTATTTGCTTATTGCCTACCTTTTCTCATCGGCGTTGATCACACATTCCTCACTAAAAATATTCTTTTGTCTCCAAGTCGAGGATGACAATTTTTTTCACACATGATTGGTCCCCAAGACACATTTGAAGTTCTAACTGTGCATTCATATCTATCCATGTGGAATCAAATTAGAATATGATGAGTTGGTAGAGCATAATTGGATATGATATGTTCTTTTGCCGAACCTTTTGGCATTGGTGTTTGTTAGTAATAGTGTACACGTTTCTTCTTCTTCTTCATTTCTCTGTTTTGGGACTTATATTGTATAGGCCAATTAGCTTCCTACATCAATGTGGTATACAATCCAAATTGTAAATATCCTGCATTATTTATTATCCTTTTTATCATTTGCTATCTTTGTCAAAAATTGTATGGCTGTTATTGAGTATTGACCTTGTTGGAATTTTGGATATTTTGCCAAAATTTTGGAAAATCTTTGGAAGTTATGAAATTTGAGAGATGCTACGTTTACAACAATTTTACAATATTTTTACAACAAATCACAGGTGATTAGTTGTTATTGGTTCAAATTTGAAACTAACACTAAGATTACTTTTTTGCCCTAATAATAACAACCAGTAACAACCTGCCAATTAAGATTTGTTGTAAAAATATTGTAAACATATCATTTCTCATTAAATTTACATGTGATTGAAAAGAATCATGAATTAATAATTTTATGTGGTATCTCTTAGATATGCTAGTTGGACTTTGGATAGATTTGAATGTTGGGTTGTCCCATCATTCTTTCATATGTAAATGACATAGTGGTCGGTCGGATGGTAAAGGGAAGATAAGGGGCTGTTTGATTAAAAAAAAAAAAGTCACTCATCACTCATCACTTAATTTTTATCATCCATCACTTAATACTCTATAACTCATTTTTTATTATCCAATAATGAAAAAATATCTCACTCAGCCCATTTGGCACCCAACACTCAGTTATGTTTTCAACCAAAAAAGCTAAAAAACTGGGACCACACACTCTGACCTCACCTGTGCACCTGACCCCCCTACCCAGCCCTATTAACTCCACTTAACAGTTGAAACCCCACTTTACCATCACATTTCTTCTCCATTTTATCTCCTCGTCCTCGCTGAAACTAAGCCCACAACACCTCTCCCTCAACGTCCTTACTCCGTCATTCTTTCAAAGATATTGGGTAGTCAATAGATTTGGCCCATTAAACACAAACCCCAATTTTCAATGTCTGAAGAAATATATTAAAGGTTCACAAGTATGATCAATGACGTTCACAAACCAGATTTTATCTTATAGCTCAATACTATTCATTTAAAAAAAAAATCAACAAAACTCATTACTTAAAAGCATCACATGTTAATTGAACTTGAAAACCAATAAAGAAGGGTTAAAGGGATAGTCCAATCATATTATAATCATTTGAAAATTGGATGCTTGGGATTCACAATTAGAGAAACCGAACCCACAGCCACCTTTCCAGTCTGGCCGTGTCGTCGTCGGAGTTCACATAACCCGGGGTTGAGCGGTGTTGAGATGTTGTTCGTAGGATGGGTCGGCGTGGGAAGGGTGAAGGACAAAGAACGGCAGGCAGATCGGAGAAAAGGGGTCGTGGATGGGGAGGGCTGAGATTCTTTTGTCTTTCGGTGTGGGTGAGATTTTGCTCTGAAGAAGAACAAAAAGAAGAACAGAGAAAGAAGAGAGACAAAAAGAAAAAAAAAGTGGAAAAAAAAAAAAAGAAAAGAAGAAGAAGAAAGAAAAGTGGAGAGTGACCGGTGAGAGAGAGAAGGAAAATCTGACTTGACAAGACTAGTGAGTCTAAGTAGTGTGTGTTTATTTACTAAAATGTCATGGAAACTCATGGCCTGTTTGGATGTTTAAAAAAGGAAGGAGAGTAGAGTAGAGGGAGAGAGAATAATCCAATTACCTTATTTGGAAGTTTTTTAAGGAAGGAGGAGGAGAAGTTTGGGGGGATTTGGAGGGGTTTCAACTCCCTCTAACCCCTCATTTTTAATTCCCCCAAATTAGAGAGATTTGGAAGGAGAGTAGAGTAAATAAATTATTGTCCAAGTAAATTCTCTAATTTATCATTTCTAAATTAATCATAGACCAATGTTGCAAGTCTATTTTTAAATAAGGGTAAATTTGTCTATTTTAATCATTTCATCTCCTCTCCATCCTAATTTTTAAAACATCCAAATAAGGAGAATGACTAATTACTCCATTCTCCCTTATTAATTTTAAAAACATTCAAACAAGGTGGAGGGGAACCATTCCCCTCTACTCTCCTCCCCACTACTCTCCTCCCCTCTACTCCCCTCTACTTTCCTCCCTCTCTAAACTTCTAAACGGGCCATTAGTTTTCATAACTTGAAAACACCTAAAAATGTGTTTTTAGTTTCCATAACTCATTACTCAAAAATTAAAGAATTGAGTGATAGAAACAAAAACTGAAAATAAATCCAAACAGTCGTGGGACCCACTAATTTTGAGTTATGGGTGATGAAACATAGTAAACAAATCCAAATAGCTCCTAAATGTGCTATTACTATGCAAGATGCATGATAGATCTTTTTGAGTCATCCTACTCATGCGTTTCAATTTTTTTTTTTTTTTTTTAAAAAATTTTTAAAACATTTCTTAGTTGGATATGGTATGGGATAGATAAGGGGCACTGGTGGTGGTGGGTCACCATCGAAATTAATATTTAACTCTTGTGGGTTCAGACTTGGAACATCAAATCTGAAATCCGGTAGCGTCCCCGTAAGGTTGTTACTTCTATTTATGCATCAATTGGGCCATTCTTGTCTGTTCTTCTGGCCTCATTTGTACCCGAGTCATCATCACTCAACCCGCCCACCATCGTGAGCCGTAGCTCAAACCATCCAACCATCTTGAGTTATTGCCGCTAAACTCTTTTTTTTTTTTTTTTTTTTTGGTAGTGTTATAAAAAATAGAGTTTGATTTTGAAATTTTATATAAAAATAAATTTCAAAATTAATTGTACAATTGTCTTAATAAGTAATGGCTATTATGCGACAAACATCATAATATATTCAACCGTTCATGCCTGAGCATAAAATATATAAAAGTGTATATATACACTATATTCATACACTATTATATTATAAATCCATGATATGAGGATTTGAAGTTATTACTCACTGCTATTCAAGGTTTCTACTTTCAACAAATAATCAAAATGATTTGTTGGCGGGAGTAGGGGTGTCCAACCAGACCCGTGAACCGACCCACCCGCCCAACCCGGCCGACCCGGCCTGAGAACCGTCCGACCCGACGCCGGCGACGGTCGGCGGCGGATCTCAGCTCCCAAAACCCGAGACCGGCAGGTCGGTTGACGGGTTAAAGCATGGAAAACCGATTTTCAACCGACCCGACCGGATAACCCACCAGAAATAGCTTTTCCCCGCCGATTGAAGTAGTTCATCGGTCTATTTTGTCCGATCTGTCGAGATCCGGCGAGATCTCGTCGAGATCTCGCTTGATCTCTTTGAGATCCACCGAGATCTCGTCAAGATCTCGCCGGATCTCTTCGAGATCGGGCCTGATCTAGTTGGGATCTGCTGAGATCTCTTCAAGATTCGGCCTAATCTCGTTGAGATCCGACAAGATCTCTTCGAAATCCGGTCAATCAAACAAAAATAAGCAGATTTTGGCAAAATCCGGCGACGATTCACACAAACCGAGCCCGACCGAAAACCGACCGGAAAACGGTGACGTCCGATCACCCGAACCGTTGCCTCCGGCGGGTCGGCGGCGGGTCCAAGTTTAGGAGACCCGAAGTGATCGGGTCGGTTCCGGGTTGGGCACAAACCCGACCCGTGGACAAGCCTAGGTGGGAGAAAGACAAGGAACACATTTGGCCAGCAATTTTTTAAAAAAAAAAAACTTTTTTGGGTGCTAAATGAATAGACACTGGATAAGCATATATGTACTTAAAAATATTTAAAAAAAAAAAAATAACGATGGTAGATAAAAAATATGTAAAATAATAAATAAATTTTTTTTAAAAGGCATATATGTGGCAACATAGCAGTTTACCAGTGGACTTGTCATATAATTATTAGCAGTCTAATTGTGCATGTGTCTTATCACGTATGGTCTCCACGAAGAGATTTGTGGTGACTGGTGATCATTCATACTGAATTGGTCCTTTAATTTACAAAGGGGTAATTACACTTTACTCACTTGTGATTTGTCTTTAATTTGACTTGCTTATCTGTGATTTTAATTTTGACACTTTACCCAACTGTGATTTCCTCCGTTACTGATCCGTAACCCACCTCTCCTTTAGCCGTTACTCTAACACATAATATGTCAAAAACAAAAACCCAAACAGATCAAAACACTCCTCACATGAAGAACATACACCTAGAAAACTAATACAAATCAAATCAAGCAATACCATCCAACTTGCTTACCAAACTAAGATCCTAGATCCAAGGCAGTAAATCTACAAAAAAAAAAAACAGACTACAACACCTCAAACTGCATTGTAGCATCTAGGATTTTTGTTTTGATCTATTTTCTGGGTATTCAAATTTTTCCCAAGAAAATCAAGATTTTCTTTCCAAATAAAGACTAAAAAATCAAAAATCAAAAATCAAAACAAAAATCCAAATGAAGCCAAGCACATGGAAACGAGCATAGAAATAAAGAAAAGAACTCAGAAATTTCTTTCCACCATTTTTTTCTCAGTATCCAAACGAAAATCCACCAGTTTTCCAACCATGAAAATCAAGCCCAACTATGAAAACCTAGCCAAGAAAGCACCATGAAAAACCTAGCCATGAAACACCATGGAAAACCCAGCTATGATCTCCGCATATACCTCACCCAATTTTCATGGTGGGATAAGGAACTGATTCAGCTTCAGTAACCACTCTTCACCGCTTTCGAACCTTCAAATCAAAATCTCTCAGTTCCTCCAAGAAACAGCTCTCCATTTTGGCTTCGGCTTCTTTACAAGCTTTGGTATTCGACTGCGACGGCGTGATCCTCGAGGCCGAGCACTTGCACTGCCAGGCCTACAACGATGCCTTCGCTCATTTCAATATCCACCGCCCTTCTTCTTCTGATGAATCACAACAGCCTCTCAATTGGGGCATCGATTTCTACGACCAACTCCAGAATTGCATTGGAGATATTTGTTCTGGACCTCTAGTCCTTTTGCCATGGTGTTAGTTTTTGTTATTATTGAAATTTAATTTATAATTAGATTTCAAACTTTGGGTTTTGTAGAGTTAAGCTGTAAGATTAGAACCCAATTTTCATGGAGGGACAAGGAACTGATTCAGCTTCAGTGGCGCCTCTTGCCAACTGGAGAAATGATTTTTCAAAAATGTTTCATTAAGTCAGTGATCTTGTGTAGGTTGATCTGGCTTTTTTTTTTTTTTTTTTTTTTTTTGGGTATGTTCTTTGTGGGGCCAGAATAAGTCAGCAACCCCGGCCCACTCCAAGCCAAGCCCAGAGGCCCACGCCGAGGACGCCTCCACGATCCGAGGCCCGAGGACGAAAGTTTAGAGCCCAGGACTCAAGGAGCATTGCCGAGGATGGTTACATCCTCGGTAGGCCGAGGACAGAAAGTGGGCATATAGCACACCTTTAAGGGAAGTCTCCCCAAGCATCCAAGGAGCAAATAGCAAGAACCAATCACCGGACATTGAAGCATGGCGGAGGAGCAAGTCCCAGGTGAACTGTCACCTCCACATTAAATGCCCTCAACTAACGCTCTGGCCGCATTAATGAGGATAGGACCTCTGAACAGTGCCGTCTTGAGCGCTGCAACCCACTGGAGGTATGGGAATGCGGCTGATGGGACAGGCACTCAAGTGGAAACCGGGTTGATCAACAAATGTAGAGCTAGGATCAACTGAGTGAGAAGTATATAATGTAAAAATCCCTCTTGTGAAGGGGATGGACGAAAAACCAGAGAAAAAGGAATATTGTAGCAAAGTATTTTCTCTCAACTCTTGTAACCTTCCTGAAAAGAGATAATAAGAATTTCCAGCTCCATAAGGCACGTCCGAGGAGCCTCATTGTGTGTTCAAACCCACGTTTTAGTTGTTAGCAATCACGTACAACCATGCATGGTCGTTGCCTTCTTTACTAAGGCCTAGCTCTTGAGCCCATACTCTACAAATTTATTGAAGGGTTAGCTGGGCTTGGGCCCACTCTCTCAATCCTTAGAGAGCGCTTGAATCCACCCCCTACAATTGGCGCCGTCTGTGGGAAGAGCTTGTGCGTTGGTAAGGACAACAGTCGAACATGGTAGGATCAGGCCCTCACCAAGGAACTCCCAATCGACCTGAACCGGCGAAGTCACGGCATCAGGGTAAATATGGCGACCCCGGGGGCGGTCAGAACGACAGCAGGCGATTTCGAGAAGGAAGCGTGCATACTTCAACGGCGAGCGAAAGCCGAGGGGACGGGCACATTCCCCAGAAGCGCGACGACGGCCAGGCCACGCGATCACAAAAGGCCCACAGCCACGCTTCCCAGAGAAGGGACGATAAGGTGGCCATGCAACGCGAGATAGATGATCTAAAGAGGAAGCTGCGCCGTGGGCAACGAAGACGGAGATAGCCCTGACTGCCCTGAC